>JARFIW010000012.1:2757500-5157500 GCA_036346225.1 Platerodrilus igneus | reverse complement strand
CCATACCTATTGATTACCATTTCATTGAAAATCAAAACTGACAGCTAAACACCACATTGTGGTGTTATTTTGATTTATTCTCCACCCATTACAACCTTAAGTCGCTTTATTAATAATTTCTCCTGCCAAAAAGCCCACAGATGGTTTAGGTCAAAAGACCAGTTTATGGACCCTTGGCAGCAGACTTGGTTTTTGAAGTCGTTACCGCATCTTCAAAGTCCAGAGCATCTCCAAAGACAAGAAGACATTCAAAAAACTCTGCCAAATACAAAACAATTTTAAGTTTTAATAATTATAGGTCGGCTTTTTATTTAAGACTAGAAGCCCAATAATAACCGTTTAAAATGCGCTGAGAAATCGATCGGTTAATAAAATTATTCGTTGTCTTGTTTGAGATGGCAATTACAACTGAGTTCAATGAAAAATTCTTTTATAAAATCGTGATTTGAATTTAAATTAGTACTGGAGCTGTCCAACCAGGCTATTAAATTTGTGTAAAATACGACAAGTATATAAGGAAAAAGAATGTACGAAGGTATTGTAGATGTAATGAACGTCAATTAAATTCTTGATATAATACAGGAATGGTTGTAGGTATTAAAAATTTATCTTTATTTTTAAGTAAAATTTCTTGCTCGTTAGGATGTTTTGCTGCATTTTTATCGCGATGAATCTTATATACAAGAAAATCGTCTTGGGTTTGCTTGTATGTGGTAATATCCCTATTCATTATAACATGGGTTTTTATTTAAAGTCGCACTTACAACATGTAATGGAAAATTTATTCGCTTCTTTGAGATAGCAAGGATTCAGACAAGCCGAAAAGTCATTGCAATAACATTTTTCTATGGACATAATATTGAAGTTGTAACGTACCGATACTCAGGTTAATATTACACGCAGAAGTTCTGTTAAGTACCTCGCCCAAAATTCTGGAATGTCAAAAATTACCTTTGACTTTGACTACAAACAACACAGCAAATTTTGTAGACTGACTCAGGGCTAGGGTAGAGTAGTTACTTAAATAAGACTAAATTGCTAACGTCCGAGAACAATTGTCTTAATCGGCAAGTTTATTGGGCGCCATCTGATTTGTGTAGTTTCGGGACTTTTAGAAAATATTTGTTACGCTCTGTAGCGGCACAAGCCTTATTTCAGTAATTAGGTATACAGGATTTACAATCCGAAACAGAAAGCTGCTACGTTATACAGCGTTTGGGTCAGATAGAAAAAAAAAGAATATTTAAAGTGCGGACCCGCACAAATCACGATGACGAAACAGAACACAAGAAACGTAACAATACCGGGCTAACTACCAATGCGCAGAAGGGGGGGTCCTAGCAACACAAAAAAATACATCGTCATTGATTTACTATTTACAGTAAACATTAATAAAAAAAAGAATTTGGTTTGCATCAACAAAAAAAATAAATAAATAGTTGTATTATAAAGAACAAATTTTAGAAATTTACGTACGAAGTGCGCATTTCGTTTGACATTTAGTATTCATAAATAAAAGAAAGAAACAAAAAATTACTGCTTATGCTAGAGTGCTAAAGTAAAAAAAATTATTTACGGTCGAACAAATTCTAATAATCATGTAGTGATGTACTATGTGGCACCAGCGACGCACGATCAACCAAAGTAGGAAGAAAAGAGGTGCTCCCGATATATGAGAAGACTAATACAACATACCTCCAAGTGTCAGCTATTATCGTGTGCCCATTGCATCCCCAGAGGTGAGTCAGCGAAGCGTCCGGGTGCTGGGATCTAGATGTAGCGTCACCCTGGTTGAGAGGTGTTGAGCGCTGCGACACTCCCTGCAACAGCGGAACACATACCAGCGCAGTTGGTTCTACATAAGAAGAATAATCAGCCTACGCACAACACAATCGGCATAGGAACCGACAGCAAAGAAGAACAGCAAAAGGATAGGGTAAGGAAAGTGGATCCAAAGAAACAGGGAAGTAAACTAATGCAAACAAAACCCATATTAAGGCAGCATCAAAACTGCAGAAACAAAACAAACCCCGTTTCCAAAACCAAACAAAAAGAAACAATACAAAGAGAAAATCAAACCGAATCCCAGTGTAGTTATGTATGAGTGCGTGTATGCGTGTGCGCGCGTTCGTGTGTATGTGTGTGTGTGTATGTGTTGAGCCGCTGTAGTCTATTCTATCCCTGGACCTACACGGGTGCATGGAGTACAAGGACAAAACGAAAAAAAGGACAACCAAGTAGAACTGTGTGTTTATGAAGTGTGTGGGTGTATGTGTGTAGGTATAGATTGAACGTGTATAAAGTGTGTGTGTGTGTGTGTGTGTGTGTATGTGTTGGACCGCTGTAGTTGCCTCTTACGACAGGCAGGTCGTACCGTGGGACTATTCTATTCTCGGACCCACACGGGTGAAAGAAAGAGAAAGAAAACCCAGTAACACAGAGAAGTGAATAACGAAATCGTAAAGTTCAGAAATCAAGTCCTAAGGAAAGAAAGTCGGCATAAGAATTTGGGGACGCGAGGACTAGATATTGAACTTAAGACGTTTGCGCCGTCAACAAAAATGAAACAAGATCAAGGACATTAGATCTTTGCCGACATACATTCTCCGGTTCAGAAGTAGCATAGACTAGTGTCTCCCTCTTTTGGGCAGTTTTCTGCCAAACAGCAACAGCAGAGGGTGTAGTAGTTGTAGCACGATGTTTAGGAGGTGGAAAGGGTAGTTTAGAAAACTCGAATGACGACATAGAAGAAAGTTGTTTGTTGTTAGAATTGGTGGTAAGAAAGTAAACGGCAGAAAAGAAAACATCATGGGTTGTCCGAATATCAACGGTAGAAAAAGAAAAAGGATTGGCTGCAAGAGAATCAGCCTTACGAAAAGAAACACAAGCAGAGCACACTTCAGTTACGTTAGATAAAAGGACAGAAACAGCTAAAATTTTATCGATGTTAGGTAAATGACTAGCAGTATCACATTTAGGAAAGAGAACAGCATTGGCTGTAGGAATATCAAACCTAGGAAAAGAAGCAAAATCCGATAATACTTCAACAATATTACATAAAGGAACAGGATCAGGTAGAAGTTCATCAACGTTACAAGAACAAATAGCATAAGGAAAAACTTCATCCACAATAGATAAGGAAACAGAATCAGGTTGACCTTCGTCAAAATTAGATAACAGGACATTAGCTAGGATTTCACCAACCTTTGTTAAAAGAACAGAAGCAAGTAGAAGTTTGTCAGCATTAGATAAAAAACCTAATCAGAAAGAATTTTGTTAACATCAGACAAATGAGTAAGAGCAAAGAGCACGTAACGTTTTATCAATGTCCGATAAAAGGGTAGTATCAAGTAAGATTTCATCACCAAGCGTGCAGAAATGCGCAACCTAAGTCGTCGCTATCAACGCGCCACGCGCTCAATCGGTGAGTAGGCAGGGTATTTCACATACAAAAACGAAGGGAGGCCTGAAATAAAAATATACTTACTCATTCACAACTCACAACTAAACACACAAAAAACCTCTAATTAAAAAAATATGTACAAGAACACAATAGTACCAAAAAATAAACAATCCATAATCACAAAATCAAAAGAAATCAGTTTTAAAATGGCGAGCAGCCGTTTTTAGGTACATACCCCCTACATTATTTAGCAACAAAAAACCCAAACGCAACACTAAAAACCACAACTCTAAATCATAGTAAATATGAAATTATATATACCATATTGGCACTAAAATGTCTTAACTAACAAAAATTTATAACTCCAAAAAAAGGTAAACCAACAATTATAAATCATCATCGTACGCCTACGATTACATACATACAATTAAGTGGAGAAAATGATCGCAATAAGTGCAATATTAATGCTTCATATTATCTCACATAATGATAATCATTTTAAGGCCACCAAGTGTAGTTATCAAATAGTCCATAAACACTCACGCTCGAGTTGACACCTTAGGACTGGCTCCTACCGTCTCTAATGACGGGGCGGAACAGAGGGGCGCGTGATCCCGCCTTGGGAGTATCCTCCTATCAAAAAAAAGGGCGCGAATCCAAGGTGAAGCTGGAATAATTTCAAGTAAAATTATTTTATTGTCGCCGCAAAGTACATTTTTCTTAATACCAGAAATACTTACCACACAATATTGTGCGCGCGAAATCTCATTGTCGTGCTCAGAAAAGAAAATGCACATATATTCGTTTTGAAATAACCAGAGTTCAAAGTAATATCAGTGTTATCAACCCAGGTGATTAGAAAGCTCAAAACACGGTTTATCGGATAGTTTAATACATTATGTTAACGAGTCTTTAGATTGAAGTAATCTAGAATGTAATTATACGCTATCGTAATGTGTAGCAAGTTCACGGATACCTAAAACAAGGTATTAACTATTTCATTTATAGAATAAGCTTTTCAAATTTGCAGCATATTTGTTTAAATAAAAATCGTTAGGAAGCGTACTTATTATAAAACGGTAAGATAGGCAGGATGTTGTTGGAGTAGTAACAGAATCTACGTAAATGAATAGCGAATCAAAAATGGTGTGGTTTTTATCTTACCGTTGAAAGTGAACGTAAAAATCCCCCCTCCCAGCAAAATTAAAAGGTCGAGGTAGGAAAACAAAAGTACGGGAGCGGACCGTACAGAAAAAATACCAAATAAACAACGAAGAAAAAATTCGTTTAAGAAAATTTAAAAAAACCCCAAAAAAACACCCGATATATCAAAAAAAACACTTCAGAATAAAAAAAAGAATTCTCATAAGGCTCCAAGAACCAAAGTACCGGACAAAACCAAAAGTAAAAAAAAGCACAGGGAGAGATAGGTAGGTAGTAGCAATGAGCAAGGACAAAGGTAGAAAGGCGTCAACACTGTCAAAGTCGCCAAAGGACGGATGTTTCTTCAGAAAAGATATAGAAAAGTCTTCGAACTCAAAGGAAAATTGGTTTTCTGCAGGAAAAACCAACAGTGAAGGAAAGAAGCGAGGAAGGAAACCAACAGTAACAGCTAAAATGACAAAAGTGTCAAACCCCAAAGTATGCTAGGGAACAACAAGAATGCTGGATAGAAAAAAAAGATTAAAGTACTTCAGCTGTGGTACCAAAGAATCGCAACAAACGAAGAACCAAGGAAAGGAACTGCTAACTAGGCATAAAGTCGACTAAGTCGTGTTTCCGAATAAAAGAAAAATGGTCTAGAAGCACCTACCACAGAAAGTGTATCCAAAATCAAATCAAGACAGTCCGAAGACCGACAGAAAGTAAGACCAGTCACAGAAAAAAGGAGAGAAATGTGGAACAGAAGGAACGAGGAAAAAAATTAAAAAACATCCAAAAAGGACAACACCAAGCAACAATTACAAGAACCACAAAAAACCTAAAAATCGCATAAAAAAATAAAACTGAAGCCCAGTGTAGTTATGTATGTGTGTGTGTGTGTGCGCGTGTGTGCGTGTGCATGTGCGTGCATGTGTGTGTGTATCTGTGTGTGTTGATGTATGAGTATGTGAGTGTGTGTGTGTGTGTGTGTGTGTGTGTAAAAATGTGTGTGTATGTGTTGGGCCGCTTTAGTCGCCTCTTACGACAGGCAGGTCGTACCATGAAACTATTCTATTCCCGGATCCACACAGGTGTTGGGGTACAAGAAGAGAACCGAAGAAAGGAGAACCAAACAGTAATCTATGTATTTATGAAGTGTGGGTGTGTTGTATGTGTGTGTGTGTGTATGAAGTGTGAGTGTATGTGTTGGATCGCTTTAGTCGCCTCTTACGACAGACAGGTCGTACCGTGCGAGTATTCTGTTCTCGGACCCACACGGGTGAAAGAAAAAAGAAAACGCAGCAAAACGGTATAATAATCTGGTGCGCGAGGACTAGGTATTGAGCTTAAGATGTTTGTGCCGCCAGCAAGACAATGAAACAAGATCAAGGACATTAGGACTTCGCAGACATACATCCTCCGGTTCAGAAGGAGTATAGACTAATGTCTGCCTCTTTTGGACAGTTTTCTGCCAAACAGGAACAGCAGGGGTGTAGTAGTTGTAGCACGATGTTTAGGAGGTGGTAAGGGTAGTTTAAAAACACAGAAAGCGTCATAGGACGAGTACAACCTGTCGAAACATGACCAGGTTTGTCGCAACTAAGGCATACGACCTGACGAGTAGAAGTAGAACTAAGAAGAAGAACAGTAGAAAGTACGGAAGAAGTATCTAACCTACCCGTAAGCGTAGGAGAAACCTTAACAACTCGGTCATGTGAAGTAAAAGTATTTTTCTCAATAGTAGCAGACTTATAAGCAAGATCCGGTTCGGTAGGACCCATAGTTCAAAAATTTATTTCGTCTAATAGGCGTTTATTATAATCTACGGGTAGAAATTCATCGATTAATAAAGTAACAACGTCTTACCAACATTTGAGGGAGCGCTGATGTGCGCGGAAGAGAAGTAAAGCCTTTCCGGTAAGTAATTCCGGAGTAAAAAGAAAAAGTTGCTGAGTAGAAATATTACGCGAAACGCTGAGTTGCTTAATACGAATCAAGAATTCCGGTAGAGAACCTTCACCTGAAAAAGAGACATTCAATTTAGCGAGCGGGTGTCCTTTACTAGGGGTCATAGTATTGGCAGTAGTAGAAGTATCCAATTCTTCCTTGGAATCTGAAGAAAGATAAGGAACTTCTCCGGTAACGGTGGTAGCTACATTAAGGTTTTGTGGACTGGAAGAAGGCTGTTGACTAAAATCAGCAAAAGTAACACGCTTGAATTTTATAACAGTCGCCTCAACATCAGAACGAATGGTCTGTAAAGCGAATAATAATTTATTTTTCGTAAGGGCTTCTTCCTCAGAGCTAACCAACATCAATTCACAACCTCACTGAATGTGTACCCATAAGGAGCGTAAACAAGCAAACTTACTATCAGTAACATCCCCAGTAAAGTCGTCAGAAGGCAGTCCAAGTTCAGTAAGCGCGCGTTTAATAGCCTCGTGATTCTCTGTAAACGTAATTGTGTAAGGGCTAGGAGTAAAAGACTGATTCCTTTCCACTTGAATCGCATTGCGGACGGCTTTACGCAACTCCTCGACTTTAATGTCGGGGTCAAATCCTCGAGAAGATAACTCATATTGGAGCTCGGGTTTTAACAGTCTATTTACATCCAACCCCCACGTAACCATTGTGACAAAAGAAATACACACTGTAGATCAGAGTAATACGAAATCCACCCTCACCCGAATAAACTATAAAATATCAGAAGTGACTCGCAACACAACGATTCTATCCAATACGGAAGTAACAAACGGATTAAATTTCAAAAAAAGAGTACTAAACGTAAGAGGAAAATTAAATTCACTAAGCTCAGAAACAGGGCGCCAGAGTTTTCAAAGGGTCTAGGGTTATTTGCGAAAACAGAACTAAAATTTACAAAGATCGAACTCACATAAGAAATAAAGAAAAGAAATAAATATAAGTTCGATCGTAATGGATGAAAACATAAGTAGTATCAGGCCGAGAAAACGGATAACGTAGTAACTTGGGCAGTACAAAAAAATCAGGCCAGAAGCAAAACAAAAATTGGGCCAGAAATTAGGCGAAACCAAATCAGAGCATACATTACCGAAGACAAAATCGGGGCCCTACGCCAGGGTGTCAGAATTTATGCTACATTATGCAGCGTACGGGTCAGATAGAAAAAGAAAGGATATTTAAAGTGCGGACCCGCACGAATCACAATGACGAAACAGAACACAAGGAATGTAGAAATACCGGGCTAAGTACCAATGCGGTAAGGGGGGGGGAGATTCCTAGCAACAAAAAAAAATACATCGTCACCGATTTTCTATTTACAGTAAACATTAATAAAAAAAGAATTCGGTTTGCATCAACAAAAAAAATTAATAAATAGTTGTGTTATAAAGAACAACTTTTAGAAATTTACGTACGAGTGCGCATTTCGTTTGACATTTAGTATTCATAAATAATAGAAAGAAAAGAAAAATTACTGCTTATGCTTGTTCATAATACCAGAGTGCTAAAGTCAAAAAATATTATTTACGGTCAAACAAATTCTAATAATCATATAGTGAAGTACTATGCAGCACCAGCGACGCACAAGCAACCAAAGTAGGAAGAAAAGAAGTGCTCCCAATATATAGGAACACTAATAACACATACCTCCAAGTGCCAGCTATTATCGTGTGCCCATTAAATCCCCGGAGGTGAGTCAGCGAAGCGTACGGGTGGTGGGATCCAGATGTAGCGTCACCTCGGTTGAGAGATGTTGACCGCTGTGACACTCCTTGCAACAGCGGAACACATACCAGCGCAGTTGATTCTACATAAGAAGAATAATCGGTCTACGCACAACAATTTGGTCTTCAGCTAAGAGCGATACACCCAAAATCTACACTTCTCATTAAGAAAAAACGCGCATCGCTCTTGGAGTAATAGAACGAGTAGTTTAGAAAAATACATATGAGGACGAACTGCAGAATCAAATTGAAAATTGTTTTAAATAACAAGAATTTGAGCTTCAATCCTCTCGTTATCAACATACCAAAAAGGAGATTAGAAAACTCAACCATAGCTTTATCAAATAGCACAATACACTATTTCAACGAGTCTTTCGGTCGTAGCAGTATAAGGATTAATTTTACGCTATAGTAATGTGTAGTCAGTTAACGGATACTCAAAATAAGGTACCAATTGTAGAATTTATAGCGTAAACTCGTCGTTTTAGAGTAGATAAATTAAAATTAAAATTATTCGCAAGCGTATTTATTATAAACAGGTAAAATATATAAAATGTTGTTGACGTATGGAAGTGTAGAAACGGAATCGATGTGGCTTTTATTTCATCAATCGTAAATGAACGTAACAATTCCCCCCTCCCTCCAGCATAATTAACAGGTCGGGGTAGGAAAGCCAATGTGCGGGAGTAAGCAGTACCGAAAGAAAAAAAAACCAAACACAAAAAATTCGCTTAAAAAGTAAAAGAAAATTCGTTTACGAAAACAAAAGAAATCAAAAAAAAGAACCACCCAAAAAAAACTCTCATCCGGCTTGAAAAACCAAAGTACTGATTAACCAAAAAAAAATAAAAGTTTAAGAGAAGACGGGTAATAAACCATCAGCGGGGACTAGGATGAAACGGCATCGATACTGAAGAATCGTCAAAGGACGGATGTTTCTCAGAAGAAACAGTAAAGTCTTCAACCTCAAGAGAAGAAATTGGTTCCTCGCTAAAAACCAAAGTAAGAAAAGGAACGAGGAAGAAAACCAATAGTACAAACCAAAACAGGACCCGAGGGTCAAGCCTCAAGTATGCAAAAAACAACAAGGGAGAACACGAGGACGTGAGGAAGAGCACTGTAAAAGAAGCGATGTACTACAAAGTGTGGTAACCAGGAATCGAAACAACCGAAGAACCAAAGAAAAAAAATGCCAACTAGTCCTAAAGTCGACTAAGTCGTGGTTTCCGAAGAAAAGATAAACGGACTAGAAAGATCCTATCACAGGAGCGGATGGACGAAATCCAATCGGTACACAACCACATCGACTGCCCTTGCTTTTTAATGGGTATTCATTTCTTAGTTCCACGTTTTAACTCTAGACAATATTACTTTTAATACACCACAGCATAAAACTAATACATTGTTCAATTCAACAATTTCAGTAATGAGTTGGGAATTTAATAAAATGGCCAATCAATGTGATATCCTGCAGACTCTTGTAACGTATTTTTTTCCTAGTTACACTTCGTTCTTTAACATAAAATAAAACAGCAATAATATAAAATATTTAATTTATAAATTTCCGTTCAGTAAAAATTAATACATAAAATTAATAATAGCATATAGACTCTTTTATCTTTATGGTCTGAGATTCGTTACTAAGCTTCGTCGAGTTGTCAATTTGTTCACTTCATTATCAGCGTTCGAACGGGTAAGCTGCTCTGCAGGATAGTGAAGACAAGATGGTCGTGTCTAAACACGTGGCCTGTAACACGGTCCGAAAAGAGATAGATAATTGATTGAATCTTTGTGTCTGGAGGTTGAACCTAGCAGCTGTAGCGTGAGGATATTTTTGTATAAGTTCCACCTAGAGCGGTTCAGTTGATCCCTGCAAGCCTAAGGAGATGGAAGCCCCGCTTCATCATTAATACATGCAATATCGGATATGATAAAATTTTATACAATATGATATATGGTAATATCATGTTATGCAGTTTCATACTATTCAACATCATAAATAAATAATATCGAATAAGCAAATCTTGGATGTAGAAAATCTGTTGGAGCACTAAATTTAATACGACGTAAAATCGAGCAGAAGTTGGTTTCGTTAAATAATAGTTGTATTCAGAAGAGTTTTGGTAATTCCAGTAATAATTTTGTAAGTATTCACATGGTTTCTGTTTGTGCGTTGCGGAAAACCGATGGTTATGGAAATTTGCGACAGCTGAAGTCAAAGTCCAATTTCTTTCGTTCAGAGCAGTATTACTACACGTGAGTGTTCCTTAGAATTTAATCACTTTGAATATTAATTAACTTGCAATAAAAAAATAGTACATTGAAATTTTGTAACGTAAAAAGCGTTTTAGGAAAGAAAGAATTAAATAACAAATCTATCGTTTGTCAGAATGTTTGCACATGCACACAAAGTTTACATTTAAAAAGTTGTGAGTGACATTTTATGTCAGATATAAAAAACATAGATTCAGTTGTCCTATTTAGACCTCACATGTCATCTTACGTTAATTTAAAATATGTTTAAATATTTTGGGGTCATGAACTTTGATTTTTAGTCAAAATGTGGAATTCGCGTTATAACTGTTAAGTAAAAGTTACTTTAGGTAAATGCATGCTAGTTTATCAGCACTTAGGTCATTAAATTTCATTGTGAAGGTCTAAGTAGTACTACTATGGCTTGCAGAAAACATGTAATATGAATAATTAAGAAAACTCAAATCCTTACATTTAAATTTTTAAGAAAGATCCATTCAGAGATCTTCATATTATCGAATACAAATCTTTATAAGTATATTTCTGTTCCATAAAAGTTATTAATTGAAAATATTATAGTAATACGAATTGAAAATATTATATTAAAAAGAATCCTGAAAATTATTCAAATAGAATCTAATTTTTTTTGCATGACTTTTTATTATTTAAAATTCAAGTAAAAATTACAAATCATCCCTGATCAGAAATTGTGTGTAATGAAAACAAATACCCTGGGTGTATACTTTTGAAACCTAAATTTTATTATTTTATTTTTGGTAAATATTTTTGAGGACACAAATGGTGTCCATGTTGTACCTTTGTTTGTTCACAGGTCAAGCCGAGACATCTGTATGACATCTGGTGTTTGAGATTTTGGTAAGTGTGTTTAAAAGAGTGAAATTCAGGTTTTATGACTATGTTAGTGGAGTTGACATAAGGTTTCCGCATTCACCTAATACAAGCACAGTTAAATTTTGTTGGTTATTGTATTGAAAAATACGGTGGCGCTCATTAAATATATTTTTGGTCTTTTGACAACCCATGACCGCTCATGATCTACCCAGAGCTAACACTCGACTAGCCGTTTATGTCTTAAGAGTTTTTCTTTTTCTCAAGCCATTTTCCATCCAACTTTACCTTGGGCTTATATTAATAATAAGAAATTCTCGACCTTGTGATATCAGGTTAGGGTTTAGGAAATTTAAGGGTGTAATTTATTAGCTGATAGTCACGAGGATAAATTAAAATAAATAAAAATAGTAAAAATTTATTTATATTACACTCTTCTAGGTATATATAAGTATTATCTTGAAAAATGTGTGTTAGTTTAGGCCTATAATATCGTTATTGTTATTTATAATAGTCAAACATGTACTCCAACATATGTATACTTTGTAACATTTATTTTCAGTATTTAATAAGCAAACACACCATATTAGGTTGTATATGTAAGTTACATGTAATTGGGACAACCCTTGGTTAATGAAATTTAAATAAATAAATAAAAAATAAATGTAGTTATTTACAAAGAAAAAATTGGAGCATTTTTGGGTTTAAATAAATAAACTGTTGAATTTTGTTTCAATTTCGGCCGAGATTTAATGCATTTTTAGAAACTTCATACTTTACAAAGCACCCTATTTTAGATGCTAATTGACATCCTGTACGTACCTAAATAAAAAAACTTCAAATTAAACGCCGAGCAGCTCTCTGTGGATCGATTAAAATATAAATTTGGAATAATATGAGTCTTATTATAATGGTTATACATTTAATACTTATAATACCCTTTAGTATAAGAGCCCGCTTGCACTGCACCATCAGGTTTTCCACATGGGTGCATTGACTAAAACCCAACGGAACAAGGTTTTCCTTTTTATTTACGGTACCACAAAAATATCCAATTTATGCATCTTGGAAAAATAACAAGGGACAAACTTATAACGACAGTTTTTTAAAATCACAGTCGTACAACAATAAAAGCCTTTCTCATAAACCGCAATTCCAAACAATGACCGATATTATTTCTATCTCTTGACAATTTCCCGCTTCGGAAGACTGATGAAAAGTGTATGAGAAAATAATAATACGAAGTAGCCAGGAATTGTCATTTCCTTTTTCAATCATGATTTACTGCATTCCGCAACCTCTAAACGACAAATCAGAAAACTTATGCATCTAAATGCCTTCACGGTCGTATACCCATTCGTAAATCACGTATTGCATAAACTACAATACGAGTATCTACATTCACCCGCCATAAAATAAATCATAAATAGATAAATCAAAATTCAAGATACCTTGGATATTATCGTGATGAAATATAGCCGTCTTTTAAATGGTAGCAAGAATATACGCTTTATATGCTATCGAGAACATTCCATAACAAAATGTAAAATGCATTTGAAATAGTTTGCGAGAACGAGTTTATACGAATGCATTTAAATGGTGTTGGTAGAATTAGCTTTATTGTATAGGACGCTAAAGATGCGCGACGCCCTAAATGCACCCTGCAATTAATTAGTGTCATAAATTAAGGTTAAAAGTTCTAAACTAGCCAACAATTTAAATGACTAAGTTTTAAAAATGATGATTGCCAGTTTGTTTCTATGAAGCCTATTGTGTCAAAACTAATAAATCTCCCACACAATATCAAAAAATTTTAATTAATTTAAACTAGTTGATACCAACTTCAAATCGGTTTTTTAAAAATTTCAATTTCTTGTATGGTTGCGCCTACAATGTGCAAATAGATGTTTTTATACCTTCAAAAACTAAAATTGTTCTAAACAATAACTTGGTTGGTGCAAACTTTAAGCTCAGTTTGGACCAATCACATTACAATTGAGTTATTTAAGGGTTCGTTTTTACTGTTCTGTTGCGGTTAAAATGCGCCCTAAGTTCCAACAGTGAAATCAAAAGACTGTAATTAATTTAAATCAGTAGATACCAACTAACAACTGTTATTGCGATTTGTAACACGCTGGTGTTACGTTAAATCGAAACCGGATGCAAAAGGAAAATTAATCTTAAACGGACAAATTAATATTGACATATCCTGTACATTCTGATTTCATGAATAGTAGTGTTCGTTAAAACAAGACACTTCAATAAAATCTTAGTTTTATTAAGAGCAATAAACTTAAAAACTACTAAAGCCTTGTTTTACTTCTGTTGAATCTATATTTAAACGTAACTCAGGTCCATAAATTATTTCAAAATCTCAAAAAGGACGAGTATAATCATTATGACAGTAATTTTTCATAGCGTGGTCATGTCATTTCAAGAAAGTAAATAACAGTGAATTGACTAATAGGCATGTTCCATATCTTAATTATCCCAAACACATAAGAGATTTTACAAATTTTAGTTAAATTAAGTAAAATTAATATTGCTGTATATAGCGAAGTCATTATTTTAGATTACTTTTAGAAATGCAACATTGTAACAATCAATACATTTCGCATCCTGTATTTTAGGAAACTTTGCAATCTACTTTGTCATTATCTTGTTCAAACCAAACCTTATGTTACATGTTATTTCCTCTTAATCTATACCACATTAGATAGATACTTTGTATTTGTCATAATCAGTTTTCCTGTAAGATTATTGTAACAGTTCGTTTTTCCTCTGCTAAATTAACGCATAAAAATTGTGTTGTGTTATAAAATTTTTAAATTTACTTTCATAATTTAATATAAATCGTATTTCTACAATTAATACAAAATTAAAAACACAGTATAATATTTTCGAAACACCCCAATTATTGTCCTTCTTTATTTTTAATCATATAGTAAATAAAGCGCATAGTTATAAATGTCCAGTTTGTATTGTAAAATGTTTACAACGTATCTTCAAGGTGATATTGCATAGCGTGTTTTCGCGCACATGCTTGCTAAGACTGTTATCGACGAGTCGATCAGTCGGCTTTGATCCTTACAACGTCAATATGGTGAAGTTCATATCTAAAGCTGACTTGCGAGTCGCAATTTAGTTTCGATAAATCCATCAATCCGATTGCTTGAAACTCATCATGGTTTGTAATTTCTATATCTAAATAATTTAAACTAATTTTTATTTGGTTTTCCTTAGCGCAACACAAAAGAACTGATGTACTAAAAATAAATTAAAGCAACACTAAAATACGGAAGAAATAACGTTTAATAACGGAAGCAAAAATGGTCGAACTAGACTATTAAATTTGTACTGCGTCTAAGATACATACGTTGTTACATGCCGAAAATCGGCTATGTAAACATTTTTGGTAAGTTTTTAAATATGTGACAGATTTCGCGCCAATTTTTAAAAGATAGATTTGTGCGCGCATTTCCGTCACTTGGGACAGTTGCGTCGGCGCTAGAGAATGCGCAGACGTGGAGTGCGGAAGAAGTGGCGGTTTTTCTGACACGACGGGACTAGTGAACGAGACGGTGAACAGTGAGGTTTATCCGTGTCGTCTTTTTTGTCTTCTCTAGTGAACGAGACGTTGAACAGTGAGGTTTATCCGTGTCGTCTTTTTTGTCTTCTCTTTCAGATAATGTAGTTTCCCTCTATCGTACCTATTATCGTTCCTTACCTGGTTGATCCTTTATCGTACCGCTCCAGAATGAAGAGGGAAGGTAGAAAATCTGGTTTCAAGATGGCATAATAACACCCACGCCCAACAGCGATATCAATGGAAAGAAAACCATGGCTCCTGCCGCAAGAATAACCGTAAGGTCGTGAAAAGCTCCACTTTATTTTGTGAGTACATTTTATCTTTTTCTTAAAGGCGCCTCTGGTATTACAATAAATATTTTTGGTATGTAATACATTTGAGACGCAATTCTGACGTAATGTCTTGTTGCGCAATATTATGTACGCTTTAGTATGTATTGCCAACTGTCGTAGTGGCTCTTATTAATTACGCCGGACTTTAATGGTTATACCTTAGATTTATAGTTGCGGGAGTCATAACAACGTTCCTTAAATTTCAACATGGAAATTTTGTTATAATTCAGAAGCAATAGTTAGAACTGACCAATGGTTGTAGGAAGTTAATGTAATTGCGTATAAAGCGATTACGCATTGGAAACTTACAATGTGGTTCTAGTTTAAGAGGCTTTGTTATAACGATGAGACAACTGCTTTTTTTATGTGTTTTTTCAATGCTGGAAGTCAACATGTGGGTTGAACTGGTTTGTTAGATGGTGCAAGCCGCCAAGCCTGAGGTCAAGGTGGTAAGTGATATCCATTTGTAATGCAATCATCTGTTTGACGCTTAACGTCATGTATAAATCTAATCTTGATAGTTTGAACCCATGGAACTTAACATCTTTGTGATAATGTTTAATTGTGAATTTAAATTTTCAAACGTTACTTCTTATCAAAATTTATGCTTTATAAAATTATCTATGTAATAAAAGTTTTATGAATTTGCATTACGAATAATACAATCACGCACTTGTTTATACACGATAACTATTTACGAAGTTTAACTTTACTAATTTGAAAGATCTTATTACCAACTTATTTTGTATGTATGTGGGTCATTTTGTCAGTACTGAAAAAGTGACATAAAAAATCTCATAATCATGTTAATGACATTTATAGTGCCTATTTGCTTTAGAGGCCTTTTCTTTTTTATTTAAATTGCCCAAGATTAATAATACATATAAAAATTAATTGAATATTCAAAACTAACAATAATTATCTGTCAAAATAAATCAAAAATAATTTTCAGTTAATATATGTGTACTTACTTAACAGTCTTAATTTCTTTATAAATTTAAACAAGGTCAATTACACTAATGGAAGAACTTAAGCAATAGTATTTATTTTGTCCATGCTTGATACTGGATTCTATGAATTACATATAACCCAGAAGCATAAAATTAATAAGTAGAGTGTCCATACACTATTACATAAAAGAAAGAAATCATAGATGTACAAAACCTGTCTGATTTATTGATTTTATTTTGAGGCGCAAATTGCTGTCTCTAATATTATTTTATGTATTTTATTTTATTTCAGGATAAAAGTAGTACCATATAAAAACACAAAATCTTGTATTTTTTACAACAGAATATACTCGTCGAAGTTTTTGTATTTTTCTTAGCGATATTTCTTGTTTTTACACATTATCCAAGTACAGTGGCGCCCTACCCATCCGTATTTAATTAACGACTCCCCTTATAGTCTTTCTAAACCTTTGACGATAGAGTTCATTTGCTAGTGCAAAAGTCTTCAAAAGTCAATTGTGTCAATACGGATAAAACAACATCTTCTGCACGACTTTTGTAAGAAAAAATGAACATCCTTTTGAGAAAGTTTCACTAACGCTGAGTATAGTGAGGCTGTAATCTTTTATTAATACAAACTAGGAAGATTTGGCTAACCTCTATACTGACTATCACATGCCAAAACCTTCCATAGAAACCAGTATCTTTGAGTCAGCATGTATAAACGGCCAAGACACCCTTCCACTGATCGGTAGTTTGTGGGCAGCTAAGCAGCTAGCCAAGTCATGGATCGTCTGCTGTAGAGCAAGTTGGCTCTCATCAAAAATGGTCACCTAACCTTTTATAGATGCCGAAAACCCCCTAATCAAGATGGTCTAGAATCTAAACCGAAACTTAACTTTTCATTATTATAACTGTTTAACTATTTTACTGTTTCGTATTTTATTAACATGTTGTTTAGTTTGAAGTTTAATCATTATTAAATACTGTTGTTTGATTTCATCGTTTCATTACTTCTATTCCAATCGTTACTTTCACCTACACTTCTAAATAGATCCCTAGGTCCCTAGGATCTGAGTTAAATACCACCTCTCACAACTTACCATCTATAACAAGCTCTACCATCACATTACCATTGCTACGCCATTACCCCAAAGCATATTTAACATTCCGAATTTTTAACCGAGATATTAAAAGTGTATTTAACAATACTATAAGGGCACACGTGTACTTATAATACAAAGTAAGCATATACAACCACATTAGCATTTATGGACAATGTAGTAATTATTTAAGACAAACACAGACGCTAAGTAGTTGAACTCACCAATATCAAGTCACAGATAATTAAATATATCAATCAATACAAAGTAACAAAGTTTTCATGTATCTATTCAAACTTCTAGAACAACAAAATAACCGTGGGCAAGTGATTTTTGCCTGATCGTACCTTACAAGTTCATATTTGATTCACGTGATAGAAATGTTAAACATGGCAACCCTCTGAACGCAAAAAAAAGTAGAAAAAAAAACATACGCTAAACAGTGAACAGAGAAATATTAAATTAATTATTCGCAAGCCATACATAAGAACACATGTGCGTGTGAACGTGAAGGAGTAGTCGAGTATACTCTATGAGTTATGAAGTATCAATCGGGCGTTAACGTTGAGATCTCGCAAATCTTCGACACAACAATACCAGATTGGGACGATATGGTTCCAAGCAAGAAATTTAGAAATAAGCACCCGATGGCAAATGAATTTACTCTTAGCTCAAATGGAATTCTGTGTTCATCAAGGCGTAAACTGTAAGTTACAAGTTTGTTAGGAATTGTATTTTATTGTTGCATTTATGCATGATGTTTTGCTTCATAAAAATATTGATAAACTTACACAACGTCCATTTTAGTTAAAGCACTGTGTTGAATTATTAGATGTATAAAATCTGGATATTGAAAGTTTTAATTGAAAATTAGATATGTATTGTGGATTATTATAAAAGTCATCAAGGTTATGTGTAATCGGATATGAACTGATTATAAAAATTTTACAATTCTGAGTATATATTTGTTTCCAAGAATATCGTTATATCGCTGACGTTTACATTAATGTAAATAAGTTAAAAATTGTATGTGTACCTGTTTAGAGAAATTATGGAACAATGTTATAGTAAAAACATTTAGGTGACGTAGTACGTTAAAGGTTGTTGTTTTATATACTTAAAAATATAGGCAGCATTCTGTAAAAGACTCCATTCTACCAAGAGGTTAACGTAATTAAAATCCTCAGGAGTACTCGTCGTACGAGGGATTCTCACTAGACGAGACGAGTTGGCGCACATAAATTTCACCGTGTTGAAAGCCTTTCAAGGTAAATGGTATTAGTAATGTAGCTTGAAATTGCACGTAGTAGACTTTTGCATTTCTCTATTTTTCTGTGATGTTTCTATAGGCTCTAACTCCCACACCACCCGATGCACCCTTATTTTGTTACAGGATCCCCGTCCGTTCTGGGCGATTCCAAATTAAAAAATTTAACGCTTCAATTACCCGTAACTGATTTCGTGAAATTGGGTTCTCTTTAATTTTGTAGTAGCAAAAATGATCTTAATATGTCTAAAAGTTCAAATCTCTAACATCTAAACCGAAAAGTTATTAACAATATAATTGGCTGGTGCCAATTTCAGGCTAGTACGCACAAACACATTGAATCATATGCCATTTAAAAACTATTTTACGTTGTGGATATATAAATTGGCCCGTGCCAATTTCACGTTAGTGCGCACAAACGCATTGAAGTATATGCCATTTAAAAACTATTTTACGTTGTAGTGCATCCACATACGTCCCTAATTTCATATGAATGACAATAGAACGAAATAATCGTATAGTTTGTAACATACTGTTTTAATAAGCTCTAATAGTTCTAGTATTCCTAAAAATAGTTAGTTTCTAGTTTAATTTTAGCATGCTAATTATTAGAATTGTAGCGGCTGCAGGATCACCCAAGTAGCTTCTCAGCGAAGTTCCCAGAAAGATCTAATCCAAGAGTTAATCAATTTTTCTAAAGGCACTTACTTTAAGGGCACTAAACATGTCAAATTAGTCCATATCTATGATTAGATGTCAATCATGCTTTAGGATCCTATTTATGTCAGGGTGGTCTGAAGCAATTTTTCAATTAGCTGAGCACTCAACTAAAATCAATTCTGAGAGCTACGGTTGTGGTTATCTTAGGCATTGACAGTTTTAATTAAAATTAAAGATTTACGACCGGCGCATCCTAAGCCGAGTAAGAGCGTCAAGAAAGGGTTATTTTTCAATTAACCAAAATGTATATAAGGAGGCCAGCCGGTGGGAATCGGGGTTGTTTATTTCCAGACGCGTTAGAGGTTAAAGCTAACGGTTACTAGTGATGTGTTTATTTCTCTGCAGTCAAGTGCGGGCCGTTATGTTTTAAGTTATTTATTTCTCTGAGTAAGTAATTAGTATATGTGATATTACTATGAACTCAAGGCTGTGTTATGCAGCATAAGTCAGTTATTTGTTTAAAAACAGTATTTGTCGACTTCCATAAAATACAATTCCGGGTGAATGCCCAGTTCAAGTAAATTGATCCGTTTTATTATTGCTTTGGAGACCGCATCGTTTTAGAAGGGTCTTCTATTATATTGTGTTTCGACGGTGTCAGAGGTCGTTAATCACTAATCCACGAGACTACCTGAGAATGCAAAGCTCAGGCCCGAAGTCAAGTTACGGTACTATTTGACCCTTGAGAAGGTCGTATTTTTCATGGTGTAGATGACCCAGTGGTTAAAAAGGGTCGTCGCACTATGCAAGTTAGTTAGACTAGGGTAGCATTAATAAATTTTTGTTATTGCGGCGTGTACACCTAGAACTGTATCTATTCAAAAATATGTTTGTTAGTTAAGTTTAGTTAAGTTGTGTTTGTGCTAGCCGGAGACTATAAGTGACTTATTTTCTGTTCTCCATTTTGGTTCATCGCCCACGAACAAAGTGCGACGAGAGCTATTACCGCGATTGGTCCATGGGCCGTTTAATTCCCATGGTGGCGCCTTTTTGTACATAAGGTAATTACTTTATATTTTGTTATGCATATGTAATTAGTTGAAGTTTTAGTTAGTAGCTCATTCAATAAAACAATCGAATTTTCGTCTCAGTGTGTTTGTTTAATGAACCCCCCTTCACCGACTGCTGCAGCTTGCGAGGCAACGTCCCGAAACGTGAGGGTACGATAGTGTTAGAGGTCCTGTTATTTATTATTTATTGTTAATTGGATACCCTCACGCGGTAGGTAAATATTAAAATTACACTGGCGCATTTACGTGGTTAAAATTGTAATTATGGTAAACAACACACGGACGAATTTTTAGATTGTTTTGTTTTTATTTAGTGTTAGGCAGAATTACGGTTTAATATTAGTGATTTAGGAACAAGTTTCGTTATTGTTGGCTTTTACCTTTTAGTTAGTCATGTATGTGGTAGAAGCTTTAAGAAGCGATGAGCTTAGTTATGAACTTTTAATTAGGAACGTTGAACCAACAAAGTTAAGTGTGTTAGAAAAGCGAAACATGGTTTGTGTTTATTGGATAAATATAAGTTAGAATTAATTAAAAATGTAAAAACTTCTATATTAACAACCGCGGATGGCACTGCACAATCAATTTTAGGTTCAATTAATTTGCCCTCGACTATAAACGGGGTTACTCGGTCTTTAAATGTTTTAGTTTCCGACTCAATAGAGTGTACCCTAACGTTAGGGATTGATTTTTGTCAATTATTTGAATTGAAAGTAGATTTTTCAAAAAATGAATTTTATGCTCATTCTGCGGAAACGAATAAGTTAAATTTCATTAAAGTCATGGCCGATTTAAATGAAGACCAGAAATTTGAATTAAACAAGGTTATTTCTTTATCAATCTGGATCGTCCTACCTAGGCAACCACTAAAATTTCACATCATATTACAACGGAAGACGTTGAACCAATTAAACAAAGGTATTACCCATTATCACCGGCGATGCTGGAACATGCTAATAAAGAAATTGATGCAATGCTTGAACAAGGCATTATTAGCCCAAGCAATAGCCGTGGAACTCCCCATGCTATTAGTAAAGAAAAAAGCAAAAGGTGAATTTCGTGTATGTTTTGACGCTAAACGATTAAATTCAATTACAAAAAAAGACGCGTATCCCATTCCGTTTGTAAATGACATTCTTGATAGATTACGCAATGCGAAATATCTCAGTTCAATCGATTTAAAAAGCTTTCTGGCAATTGCCCTTGAGTGACGAAAGCAAGGAAAAACAGCCTTTACTGTCCCAAGGCGCGGATTATTTCAATATAATGTAATGCCGATGGGTTTGGCCAATGCTCCAGGCACATTACAGAGGCTCATGGACTCTATTTTTGATTTTTCATTATCCCAATCAGTATTTGTTTATTTAGATGATATAATTATTATTTCAAGCACATTTAAGGAGCATATTAGAATTTTGAACGAAGTGTATGAGAAGTTGAAAGGCGCTAATTTAACAATTAACAGTTCAAAATGTGAGTTTTGTAAACCAGAGTTACAATATCTGGGATATATTGTGAATAAAGATGGTCTCCGAACTGACCCAGCAAAATTGACGCAATTGTAAATTTTCCTCAACCCAAGACAGCCACTGAAATAAAACGTTTCACCGGTATGTGTTCTTGGTATAGGCGTTTTGTTTTGGATTTTGCCACAATTATAGCACCTATTAATGATTTACTAAAGGGAAAGAAAATCGCAAGCGATTAAATGGACGGACGAGGCTCTTATTTCGTTTGAAAAAATTAAAGATGTTCTTACAAAGGCTCCTATTTTAAAGAGTCCTGACTTTTCGAAAGGTTTTTCTTTACAATGTGGCGCCTCAAATTACGGCGTTGGTTGTGTTTTAACTCAGGGAGAAGGAGACGAAGAACATGTAATTGCTTATGCTTCTCGCAGTTTAAATTCAGCAGAGAAAAATTATTCAGTCACAGAACGGGAACTTTTGGCGGTGTGTTTTGCTATTCAAAAATTCCGACCATATATTGAAGGAACTCATTTTAAGGTCATTACGGACCATCATTCTTTAATTTGGCTCCACAACTTAAAAGATCCTGCGGGACGTTTAGCTAGATGGAGTGTGAAACTCCAACAATTTGATTTCGAAGTTATCCACAGGAAGGGTAAATTTAATGTGGTACCAGATACATTATCCCGAGCTCCTAGTGGAGCCTATGCTATTAATTCTTTAAATTTTTCTTTAGACGAGGTCGAGGATTGGTACAAAAACATGTTAAATAATATTAAGGAAAAGCCAGATCTATATCCCGATTGGAGAGTAGAAGATGATA
Source organism: Platerodrilus igneus (assembly GCA_036346225.1). Classification (NCBI taxonomy): domain Eukaryota; kingdom Metazoa; phylum Arthropoda; class Insecta; order Coleoptera; family Lycidae; genus Platerodrilus; species Platerodrilus igneus. The sequence continues at coordinate 5,134,888 of JARFIW010000012.1, read as the reverse complement.
AAATGTATAAGTTTATTCCGAATAATTTGAATATCAAAGCCAATTTAATTGAGTGGAAGTTAGTAGTGCCGAAATCATGCCGTGCACAAATTTTAAAAGAATGCCATGATGATCCAGTTTCGGCCCATTTGGGTGTATTTAAAACATATACAAAAATCAAAGAGCTCTATTACTGGCCTAAAATGCGGTCATATATTTCTAAATACATTAGTAAATGTGTTACGTGCAGCCAAAGCAAATCCAGCACGTTCAACCATTATGGTTTTATGGGCAAAGAGAAAAAAGTTTCATTTCCGTTTCAATGTTTGTCGATTGATTTAATGGGGCCCTTTCCGCGCTCGAAATTGGGGAATACTTACCTTTTAGTTGTTACTGACTGGTTTACAAAATTCACTTTATTGCATCCCATGCGCAGCGCTTCAACAAAACAAATTTGTAATTACCTGGAAAATTTTGTATTTTTGGTATATGGGGTACCTCAAATTTGTATGATAGATAATGGCCCCAATTTAAAAGTAATTTATTTTCCAATCTCATGACAAATTATAAAATACCTTCGGTTTGGTTTAACGCTAGCTACCATCCTCAAGTTAATTATGTAGAACGCGTTAACAAGGTAATTGAGCTGCCATTCGCAGTTACATTCAAGATTCTCATAAGAATTGGGACGATAATATTCACAAAATTGCCCATGCGCTTCGTAATGCTGTTCATGAATCCACAAAATATTCCCCAACATTTTTAGCTTTTGGACGCACGGTTCCTCTGTCCGGGGAATTCTATAATAAATTAAAGGATTTAAATCCAGAGGATCTAGCAATTGATACTCGAGAACAATTGGTTCAAGACCTTAATGAATTATCGCCCATCTTTAAAGAAGTTCAGAAGAACATACATTTGGCGTATGAACGTAATACGCACTCGTACAATTTAAGGCGCAGACCATTAAATTTCAAAGTAGGGGATTTAGTGTGGAAGCGCAATTTTATATTATCAGATGCTTCTAAACATTTCAATAAAAATTAGCCCGAAGTTCCTAGAAGCAAAGGTGATGGAAGTTTTAGGTTCTACCACTTATAGACTATCTTCCATGGACGGAAAACCGCTAGGGTGTTCCACGTCCAAGACCTAAAACCTCACTAATATTTTATTTTTCCAATTTTTATTTTTCCTTCCGCCAATTTTCTGAAAAGACTCAGTTGTCTTAAACATAATTGCGGTTGGATGTGTTAATTTCTACATTTATTTTTTAATTTTTTTTTTCAATTTTCTTGAAATTCCTAAGAGCAATTTCAATTTTTCGAGGAGGCTGTGTAACATACTGTTTTAATAAGCTCTAATAGTTCTAGTATTCCTAAAATAGTTAGTTTCTAGTTTAATTTTAGCATGCTAATTATTAGAATTGTAGCGGCTGCAGGATCACCCAAGTAGCTTCTCAGCGAAGTTCCCAGAAAGATCTAATCCAAGAGTTAATCAATTTTTCTAAAGGCACTTACTTTAAGGGCACTAAACATGTCAAATTAGTCCATATCTATGATTAGATGTCAATCATGCTTTAGGATCCTATTTATGTCAGGGTGGTCTGAAGCAATTTTTCAATTAGCTGAGCACTCAACTAAAATCAATTCTGAGAGCTACGGTTGTGGTTATCTTAGGCATTGACAGTTTTAATTAAAATTAAAGATTTACGACCGGCGCATCCTAAGCCGAGTAAGAGCGTCAAGAAAGGGGTTATTTTCAATTAACCAAAATGTATATAAGGAGGCCAGCCGGTGGGAATCGGGGTTGTTTATTTCAGACGCGTTAGAGGTTAAAGCTAACGGTTACTAGTGATGTGTTTATTTCTCTGCAGTCAAGTGCGGGCCGTTATGTTTTAAGTTATTTATTTCTCTGAGTAAGTAATTAGTATATGTGATATTACTATGAACTCAAGGCTGTGTTATGCAGCATAAGTCAGTTATTTGTTTAAAACAGTATTTGTCGACTTCCATAAAATACAATTCCGGGTGAATGCCCAGTTCAAGTAAATTGATCCGTTTTATTATTGCTTTGGAGACCGCATCGTTTTAGAAGGGTCTTCTATTATATTGTGTTTCGACGGTGTCAGAGGTCGTTAATCACTAATCCACGAGACTACCTGAGAATGCAAAGCTCAGGCCCGAAGTCAAGTTACGGTACTATTTGACCCTTGAGAAGGTCGTATTTTTCATGGTGTAGATGACCCCGTGGTTAAAAAGGGTCGTCGCACTATGCAAGTTAGTTAGACTAGGGTAGCATTAATAAATTTTTGTTATTGCGGCGTGTACACCTAGAACTGTATCTATTCAAAAATATGTTTGTTAGTTAAGTTTAGTTAAGTTGTGTTTGTGCTAGCCGGAGACTATAAGTGACTTATTTTCTGTTCTCCATTTTGGTTCATCGCCCACGAACAAAGTGCGACGAGAGCTATTACCGCGATTGGTCCATGGGCCGTTTAATTCCCATGGTGGCGCCCTTTTGTACATAAGGTAATTACTTTATATTTTGTTATGCATATGTAATTAGTTGAAGTTTTAGTTAGTAGCTCATTCAATAAAACAATCGAATTTTCGTCTCAGTGTGTTTGTTTAATGAACCCCCCTTCACCGACTGCTGCAGCTTGCGAGGCAACGTCCCGAAACGTGAGGGTACGATAGTGTTAGAGGTCCTGTTATTTATTATTTATTGTTAATTGGATACCCTCACGCGGTAGGTAAATATTAAAATTACAAGTTAATCCCTTACAATTAAACCTATACGAATAGAAAATCCTCACAACCTTCTTTCTATTGTTTTTTTACGCCCAGAAGACTCCTCCATGTTCTATAAACAGAAATCAATAACATAAAAAAAATTTTTATTCAACAATTTAATTTCGTTGATGCAAGCTCCATGCTCAGTCTTAATTAAAGCTTTATTAAACTCAAAACGCGCCCTAGTGCTCTCTTGTTACCTTCCAAAATCGCATCACAAGGATCCTGGTTAACTATTTTGTTAGTGGGTTCCTAATCATTAATTTAAGCGTATTGCCCATTGTAATTTTAGCTAAAAAATTGGTCGTGTGAATTGAAAATATTGCAACATATAAATATACTATTCTAAAATAACTTCTCTGCAATCTGGCCAAGTGTTATAAGCTAAACCTAATAGAAAATCTTAAGGAAAACTTAACCTAATCTAACAACAAAACCATTCGCCGTTCCACATTTTCCTGCTTTCCTATTTATATTTTTAACTAATGTTGATATGTGAAAGGATTTATTGGAAAACTATTACTTCGGCAAATCCATATCCAACAACATCAACTGAAAAATCATAAACACCCCTTCTAACTTCATCCTGGGAATCCTCTCAACATAAATCCAACAGAGACATCACCCTAGCTAAAACTTAATACACTCCTGGATAATCTTCCACCTAATCCTAACCAGCGTTCACAACCAGATTACCTTCACAATCGTCGTTAACCTACCACCCCGTCTATATAACACAAATCTCACAAATTGGTCATTATATTTAGAGACCCTAAACAATCATATAACTAAATCTCAAAATTCCTTTTCCACAAACCAAGAGCCAGGCATCATTACATCCAGTGTAATACAATCCGTCCACCATGCCGCTGCAAAGACAATACGAAAAAGACATTACGTAACACCCACTACACTCTGGTAGAATCCCCTGCTGAAAGAAACAAGAAACAAGCTACACAACGTAAGACACAGACTGAAACGCTTACGAAGACACCTTGACGCTGAATTCTAATAAAAGATTCGAACAATTACAAAAACGAATAATTAATTTATGCAAATATTAACATTAAACATTTTGTTATTTTTTGGTGATACGTTAATTTCCTGGAGAAGCTATCTTTCTACACCCTCATTTATCAAACTTTAATAATTACCAATGGCGATAACTCAATTAATAGAGCGTAAATGTAAAAGACAGGAAGGTTTCAGGTACATATACATGTCCATAATCTTAAATTTTCCGTCTTTCAAATACCGCGAGTTAGGTTTTGGGCTTCTTGGAGCAACTTTTTAAAAATCTTTTACAAAAAACTTCTAACAAAATTATTATATACTGAATTACAATGATTAAATTTACAAGTACGTTATGTTCATTAACGCTAGAAATCGAAATTATTCTATCTTGACTTTCACTAATTAAATAAATTAAAATTATGGTGAGTAGCTAAACTGACAACAACGTTAAAGTTGAGAAGCTCTAGATTGACTGGCCATCTTGGGCTCTCGCGGGTATTTATGCTATCCCTGCCCCTCACATTGCTTGTGGGAACTGCAGAGCTAATGTCTGCTTATTTCTGTATTTAATACAATGTAACAATCTTAATTCTAATAATTGCTGTCTTATAACTTACTGTGACCTGCACCTGAAGTATCACGTTACTAAAATTTTTATTTGTTTTTCTGTCCTGGGTTTGATGGTGTATTTTTGTTCGGTTTGAATATTACTATTTTGAAATTTAATGGGGATTTGTTCGTGTTTTGTTTTTAATAGTCGATTTTGTATATCGATGTTGGCTCCTAATTTTCTTAGAAGATCCACACCTATTAATCCGTCGTATTTGTCGTTGAATTCAAAGATGCAAAATTTGTTTCATTTTTACGTTAAAGGTTTTGGTAGGGGTATGTTTGCTATAAATTGGTGTAACTTCGTTTTGTGGGTTGTCTTAATTTTGAAGCGTTCTTTTTCTACAAAATCTAAATAATATTCCTTTACGGTTCTGAAGCTAATTAAAGTTTTTGAAGATCCGGAGTCGATTAATAATTTGAGTTCTGCGTTCTGCGTGGGGTATTTCTATATAGGATAAGATTTGTTGATTGATGTTATTTAAATTAATTACGTTTGGTCGTATTTGGATCGGTCTAACTGAAAATTTGAGCATGCGTTTTTTTCGTCTTCCTCTTCGTAATTTTCATACGGGTCGTTACGTTCATAATTTTCTGAATAGTTTGTTTTATTGTCTCTACTCGAATTTGCATAGTTATCCGTGTCATGATTATTAAAATCTTCCACTTCTTGGTGGAATAGTTCTTTCGAGGTAAAGTTTCGTTTTTGGTAATAGCTTGGTCGGATTTGTGTATTTTTGTGTTTTGTCTAGTTTTACCAGATGAAATGTCCATAGGGGTTAGTTTGTAATAACCGTTCGGGTTGTTATTCGTCATCGGTGTGTTTCTGATGGGTTTGCGCCGAATGTTTGCCTTGGTTGATTCACGTTTTAATTAAATTTTGGTGTGACTGCGGGTTTTGTAAAATTCGAACTTGGTCTTGGAAATTGTCTAAATTAATTGTGGAAATTCGTGTTATTAAGGTTTGGTTTGCTAATTCGTGGTTGATTCGTTTGTGCGTTAAATGGTGTAAATTTTGGTTGTGTGGATGTTTGTCTCGCGGCTTGTATGATTTTCATAGGTGAGTAATATTTGTTTGCATTAGATTTATATACTTTATTTCTGTAGTACATAACGTTTTCTTCTTCTATAATCATATTCATTGCTTCCTCTAAATTTTGGGGGTGTTTAAATCTTATTTTGTTCGATAATCGTTCAGGTACATTGATGTATGTGTCTAAGGCCATTTCGTCGTACTTTTTCGTCTTCAATAATCTTATGTTTTGGTCGGGTTCCTCAATTTTTAGCTTTGTCAAAATTAAACTTCGTACGTCTTGATATTTCATACCGAATTGGTAGGGTGATTGATTATTTTCCATTCTTAGGTTTATTAAATTGCGGACTAAGCATTTGATGTTCCGTTGGTCTCCGAAATATGCAATTATGATACGTTTGAAGTCTTCCCATTGTTTAAGGTCGTCGCGACTGGCAATCAGAGTTAATGCTCTTCCGGTCAGTTTACTGATTATTAGGCGTAAAAGTAAAATATTTTGTTCGTTGTCTCCTGGTTTATAAAAGCTTTTTAAAAATATCTCGCACACGGTAATGAAATCACCTAGCAGTACTTGATCTACGTTGTATTGGGGAATACTCTCAATAAGAGCTTCATGTCTGAATTCAGGTTGTTAATAGTTGCTTTCAGTTTTAATTTGTATCAGGTTTTATATAAATTGAGAATTACATTTCAGTTTGGTTTGTATATAGTTATTTAAAGAATCGCCTTACGTATGTAATTGTCAAGTGTTGTAATTATATTAAAAAATTTCTGCTTGGTAATGACTCGTCAATTAATGTATATTTATACTTTGCAGATGTTACAATTATTGCGGATTGAGTTTCAGGTTTTTTCTGAGTGATTTTATGTTAGTAATAATTTCTTGCAATAATTGCGTTATAATTATGCTTTTGTTTCGATTTACGATGGTAATTAAGTGTTTGCGATGATAAAATTGCTATAATGGTCTCGGTAGGTGTTGCATTAATAAATATATAAAATGCTCCTTTATAATTATACAATGAAATTTTCTAATTATGAAGTTTTAAGTTTCCTGAATGATGTTGTTTCAGTCTTCGTTATAAGTAAATCGTTTTGTTGCAATAAAGTGCATATACTTTTGTTAATTGTGCTGAAGCATTTAATTATAAAATGTATGATAAATATTGATTCGTTACTGTAATTAATTGCTGTAATAAAAGAATTGTGTTTCTATTTATATATTAAAGCTTCAGACTTTGCTGAATAAATCGTTTAATAATTTGTAGTAATTGTGCATATAAATGCGTCTTTATCATTCCTTTGTTAAATAAGTTCTCTGAGTAAATTCCTTTCATAAATGATAAAAATAATAAAATTGCAATGAAGAAAAAATATACATAAAAATTGTTCATAAAATTTTTCGTACTAATTGTTCATAAAAATATTTCTTACTATTTTTTTTAAATTTTTTCTTATTTACTAGTTATTATCAATATTCAGTTGATAATGGTTTAGAAAAATGAACATTTTGGTACTTACACGAGTTTGTTTGCCAGTTTTATTCTTTTCCTCTTTTGTTTCCGGACTTCGTCTATTTTTGTACTCTGCCCAGTTGGTCCCTGTCCCAGATTAAGAATCAAAATTCAAGACCACCAGATTCTTAGATTTTTTATTCTGCTATTGCCCCTTCTGGTATACTAACGAGTGCGCTAGTTAGGTTTTGGGCCTCTTGGAGCGACTTTTTAAAAAGCTTTTCTAAAAACTTCTAACAAACTTATATTATACTGACTTACAATGATTAAATTTACAAGTACGTTATGTTCATTAACGTTGGAAATCGAAATTATTCTAACTTGGCTTTCACTAATTAAATAAATTAAAATTATGGTGAGTAGCTGAACTGACAACAATGTTCAAGTTGAGAAGCTCTAGACTAACTGGTCATCTTAGGCTCTCGCGGGCATTTATGCTATCCCTGTTTCTCACATTGCTTGTGGGAACTGCAGAGCTAATGTCTGCGTATTTCAGTATTTAACACGACGTAGCAATCTTAATTCTAATAATTGCTCTTATAACCTACTTGGACCTGTACCTGCAGTATCACGTTACGGCTGGAATACAATGTCTATTTCCGTTCTCACTGTCTGGCTTGTTGAACTTTATTAACCTTTTTATTATGTCCTTCAATATTACATTGTTGCATCTAACTTAAGTTTTAATAATTCCTTAATTCTAATGGTTCCATTAATTACATATATATTTTAATTTGGAGATATGTAACTCGCGCCTATATAAAAATTATCATTTAGGTTTTGCATATAAACCTAAGCTATAGTTTCGTGTTCTTACTTATATGGTAGCAATACTAATCAATTTGCTCTGTGCAAAGTATGTTGTTTTACGGGCTAAGTTGTAAACGTTTCTGAAATTTGTGCTTTTCTTAGTTTAGAAGCATTTAAAAGAGCATTCTAATGTGGGCAATCGCATGCTCTTTATTCCCACAGTGCTGGAGATATATGTTCTTCATGCAGGAATTTTTAAATTATGGTCTAGGTGAATGTTCTCCTATATTTGACTTTCCAATGCTCCACCCAAAGGTACTACATTAGCCAGGAAGCGGGACGTACGTTTTACCTCTCATCCGAACATGGGCGTATTTTTGTGAAAAATGCTCGTCTAACACATTTTAAGCGATCCGCGTCGGGAATAGAATTCGGGATCTTGGGAACAGCATACAGTATCAAATGTGTTATCGATAACAGAAAAAAATATTTGTAGAACATATAATACAAAAGAACACAAGATAGACCTGTTGTGGTTGCATCTATTTTTATGTGTTGAGAAACAGGCCAATGGTATTTCGGGCATCGGCTTAAAAAGGTGCATTTCACCGGCAGCCCACTTTCACGTGGTGGAGTGAAAATTGGTGCGTTCGTTTGTGCTGGTTTGTGCTGCAAATCCCATCGTTTGTACATTTTCCGTTCTCAAGATATTGAAGAAACAAGTTGGGGGTGCTATTGAAACGTCCGCACCCTTATTATTTCTGAGGGAGATATAAAGTGGTGCATTCGTTTGTGCTACGTTTGTGCTGGTTTGTGCTGTAAACCCCATCGTTCGTGCTACTTTCGTTCTCAAGATATTAAAAAAACAAGTTGGGGGTGCTGCTGAAACGTCTGCACCCTCACTCTTTCAGAGGGGGATTTATAGTGGTGCATTTGTTTGTGCTGCGTTTGTGCTGGTTTGTGCTGCAAATCTCATGCGATATTCAAAAAACAATTTGGGGGTGGTGTTGAAATGAAGCGAATGAGAGTGAGGTGTTTGGTTGAAAGTTCATAGAATTTGTTGAAACCACTTGTAATCGTATGTGCCCTGTTTGTGCTACATGGTGCACTGATTTTTTTGCTTCCCCAGTCACCCCTCTGGTTAGGGTTGTTTTTTTTATCTAAAAATACGCAAATACAACGGAACAAATGTTTTCCGAAGCAAGCCGTGAGACTTTTTAAGAAACAAAAATTTCGTACAGAATCCGAATATCATATTTATTATTAACCAGCCCTCAACCCCATAGATCTTCGCCCCCACCCCTTCTTTCAAATTTAAAAATTTGTCCTGCACGCAGTTGAACAATATTGAATTGTTGCGCCAAATCCAAAAATAATTTTCTCCCAACTTTAAACCTGTGAATTTTTAGCACCCTTTATTTGGTGTAGGACATTTGGGCGCTGCTGGTAAGGCGCGGCCGGCTGGGCCGGAGGCGAGGATAGACGAGCGTCTCGTGGCAGTTATGCCGTGGCTGCAATGATAGGTTAGGTTACTGTTAGAAATAGATATTATTATTAAAAAACACAAACACTTAACACGCCTATCAGAACAGTTGTTGCTAAAACGATTGCAGACTGTTGTGATATGGGTGCTAAGTGATTTGTGTTTTGGGTTTTTAAATACTAACATCTAATTTGTGTTTTCTAATAATAGTATCTATTCCTAACAGTAACCTAACCTGTCATTGCAGCCACGGCATTACTGCCGTGAGACGCTCATGAGGATTGTAGGGTGAGAGCTGTTAAGACGCCGCCAAAGTGCGTGGGACATTAGGGCGCGAGGACAGTAGGGCGCTAAAACTGTAGTGCGCGAGTCATTAGAGCGCTGCCGTTGTTAGGGCGCGGAGACAACAGGGCGCGATGGTAGTAAGGACGCGGGCTGTTATATCGCAAGACAGTCGGGATCATAAAACACAAAAGGTTAGGTCGTGAAACTGTTAGGGTTACAGAAAAATATTGAATCAACTTATATGAAATATTAAATGTTTTCTGATCGGGCGCTGTAACTTTTTTTCTGTGTTGTTTATTGTTCTAATTCTTCCTGTATGGTGATTCTGTGCGTGTTTATATGAACATGTATTGGTTGAATTTTAGAAGATGCCCTTGACGGGTAAAATATTGTTTTTTATTCCTTTTAAAGGATGCTTGCTTCTGCGTGGACCAGTATTTTGGCTGCTGGGGGAGCATTTTCAAAAATTCTGCCTGTCCATTCTCATCAACACACATACAGGAACACGATAAAAAACAATTAGAACGTAATAAAACACAAAAAAAAGTTTACGACCAAATTTTTTTTATTTTTGGAATGTGGCTCGCGCCCTACTGTCCTCGCGCCCTAATGTCCCGCGCGCTATCGGCGACGCCCTAATGTCCCGCATCCTATCGGCGGCGCCCTAACGACTCGCGCCCTACTATCCTCGCCTCCAAATGATTCGCGACCTATCGGCCGCGCCTTTACGGCAACGCCCCAATGCCCGGATCAGTCCTTTAATGCCATAGAAGAAGTTGAATAAGGAGACCTTAATTTCACGAGCCCTCTGAACAATTTTAATCCACCCCTGTGAACAGATAAGATAGGACAACTGTAAAAGTCAACTAATTAGGTTTTAGCAATGTTTATAATGAATTATAGAAATTTTTTTTTTTTACGTCTACTTTTGAGTGTTGACAATAGACCGTAGGTTCACATTGTCAAGACTCAGGGTCGGTTTAAGGACGCTTTGAAGTGAACAAAGTTTGAAATAAAAATTTATTTTTCGAAAAAATTGAACGAATATTTTATTAGGAACAACTTAAAATAAATCAAAAAAACTTATAAAAACTCAAAATAAAAAAAACATTTCCATGGTAAAAACTTAAATTGAAGTGCACATTTCATTAGGACAACTTTGATTACAATAAACTTCTTCCTTGTATCGAACAAATTACAATATGTATAACGACATGTGCCAGTTTACCTTTCATCTATAACATTTTGTAGCTGAGTAATATCATTTTTTGCAATATTTACAGTAGCATACGCACGCAATTACATGTAGGACCTTCATCACTTCTTTTTTCGACCGGAGGATAGTTTATTAATAATTGTTCTAACAGATGCTGTACGAGCAGAATTTATATGTGTCAATTGTTCAGTAGGTTTTATAAAATTTGTGAATCGCGAAAGTGAAGTTCAATAAGAATTTGTCCTCTCTTGGCATAACTTTGTGCAGTAATACCATCGTGCAAAATGTTACTGATTAATTCAAAAAATTTGAATGATAAATTTTCTGTAATAAATGCTGCGTAAAGTCGACTGTCTGCAAAAGCGGTACAAATCAGATGCACCTCACTATCAAACGTACAGGTATTGATAAAGGTGTAAAAATTTTCGTCCTTCTTGATAGGTTTAAGCGAAAGAGTATTCCCATTTTTCAGAATGCCTATTATTGATGTTTTTGACTTGCTTAGGTCATTATAGTGCAAAATAGTAGGGTCCTTTGTGAGACAGACCCTTGTTTTAGTATTTTTATTATGTCTAGTATTTTTACTCTTCTACCTCTTCAATTTTCTACGGATTCTTCGAGGTTAGCTTCAGAAGGATCGACGCAGGAGAAGCTGACAGTACAATTATTTTCACCGATTGACTCATTAGTAGGCATAGCAGAGATAGCTGTCATGATGTTTTGTTCAGAAGAAATACGTTCTGCTGCGGGCTACCGCTAACGCGTTTCACTAATTTAGAACAAGTATAAAAAAGAGGAAAATAGAATGTATCTACATGGAAAGGGTTCACGTACAAATTAAAAGAAATAATGATGAAGATTATTGCAACAGAAAAAATGAAACAATTCCGACACGTGCTCCAAAAGAAACAAATTGATCCAAATGCAAATTAAAATGTTCGGAAGAAATTAGTTTTGATGCAATAGTAAAACTGCATAAATACTATTGGAGTACATGAACGTTTAAAAGACAAAGAGAGTTTATTTGCCAATATGTCCAAAAAATTAATGTTCACAGAAGGCGTAAGAGTAATACTTTAAAACACTCTGGTAAATGAAGAAGACATTTTAGGTATCATTACCTTTTTCCAGGTAATAAACAAGTATACACACCACTTTTTTTGAGGAACCTTAGTCTCGGGGAGAAACAGTTAAAATAGCAAAATAAAGAGAACTGCAAAAAACATTTATTGTCACCAATGATATGCGAGGGTATCACATTCCTGCAGCGGAGTCAAAATTGAAAAATCAAGAATCACATAGAATCATTTCCAGTTTTGGAAATCCAATACTCTAGATCATTAACTAAACGTTTATACTTATCCTCGATATTTAATTTAACAAAGATGTTTGAGGTCTGCTTTAAAAAATGTAAAAATGACAATTTAGAAGCTGTCAAAAAACATGTTTATGCGAATTTTTTTATGAACAAATATAATCTGTCATTTCACAGACCAAAAAAAGGTATTTGTAAATGTGTGTTGATTAGTGATATAAAAACTGATAGAAAAGGAGCAAATCAAAACAAATATGGAGTTCATTTGAAAAATAAAGAGTTAAACAGGAAAAAGAAAACGAGTGATAAAGTAAAGACATCAAAAGAACCATCATTTAAAAGTTTTACGTTTGATCTACAGACTGTTCTCTATACACCTTATTCCAATGTTTCAAGTTCCTTTTACACTCCTAAATTGTGTTCTTATAATTTTACAGTTTTTGGTCAATCAGCTAAGCAAGGTCACTGCTACATTTGGACTGAAATTGAAGGAAGTAGAAGATCTAATAAAATTGTCGCCTGTCTACTAAAGATGTTGTGTAGTCTTCCAAAAGAAGTATCCCTCTATTCTGATTCCTGTGGGAGACCGGTATATTGCAATTTTACTCATGTACCTTAAGGTAAAGGAACATAATTTTTTGGAAACGGGTTTCAAGGAAATGGAACTGGACTGCATGCACAGCACGATAGAATTAAATAAAAAAGTGAGTCTGTTTTTGGCCCATCCAAATGGCCTTTTAACGTAATCGTGTAGCATCAATTACAATACGACATTTAAGTCGGCATCGGTACAAATTTCTGATCTAGTTTTATAGTAATAGTATATAATAGTAAATAAGTCTGTGCGTATTTTAAAAAGTCGGTTTACTTTACTAAGATATTTACTTTCTGATACTTTTATTTATGAAGTAAATATGTGTATTATTTAAATGAAATTTGTGTCCAAACAAATATGAAAATATAAATGAAGGGCACCTTACCGATATGTTGATAAAAGTAAAGCGCCTTCAAATTAGCCAATATTTCGCTAAGACTGTTCTAATAAAAGTCCGTATCTAAATTTTAACGTTAACTTTTTGCATAAATAAAATATTGCAAAGCTTTTACAAACCATATCAGTACAAAATAATATCATTTTAAGTAGTAATTTTCTCCAATAATGCAAAATCTACATTTTTAAAGATCCTCATACAGAATGAGCGTGCACATACGTGTTAAGAAACATGGCAACAGCCCCTTTAAATCTAACATAAACTAAACAAAGATCAAGTAAATATACCAATTCCGACTATTAGTAACAAAATTTATACAACGCTTTTACCCATTCCGGATTGTAGTCCAAATACGTTCCGCAAACTACTGCACAAAACTATAAACTTTTTCACCAAAACCGATTTGTGGTAGTATAAGTTCAATCATTTTCCAAGCGCCGATATATTTTGCGTATTTTAATAGTTTGTGTTACATATAAATATTACAAAAATATTTAGTAATTCCATTTACTGACAGATGCGCAAATTTTTCAAATCTATTTGTATGTGTATGTAGGAGTATTCGACTAACCATAACCATAACAAACTGACTGATAACCACGCATCATGCAAATAAATAGCATGCACGCATTAACACCCTTCTATGAATAACAGACTCCTTCCACATCCATCGAATACAAAATAGAACCGTCCGAACATACATATAAACAAACTTCGTTAAAAAAAAGCTTAAAACGTAAGAGCAAATCTCTTCTTCTTGTTCTCTCTTTTAGAAGGTACCCGAATTTCTTGGAGGAAACTTAAGAATATTGCAAGACGAGAGCCATCAAACTCTTCGTACACTGAGGGTTTTCCTTCAGATTATTTCGTTGTGATCACCAAACCTAATGGGATAAAATAAAGTCAGAACTTGGACCCGCTCCGCTTCTAAAGTTGCAGTAATCAGTACCAACTCATAGAGCAAGTGACGCTTACAGGCACGCCAGGATTGGGAATATTCTTCCATCAAAGCGTTTAATTTCCACCAAGGAAAGCTCCAACAAGCTGCTAGGTACCAAAGCTATGGGAATCCGACTGCAATCACCGACACGGAGTGCAGCATTACATTCAGTATAATTCGGACATAATGAACATCATTACCTACACGTCAGCAGACCCAGGCCGTCGCCGTGAAACCGCAAAAGCAAATTCTTCAACATAGAAACTCTGCTTGCAACGTTACAAACTACTCAAGTGCTTCCAGTTCTAGTGTTAAAGACGTTTGCAACTTAATTACGTACACAAAAACATTTGTACATACTTATTATGCGTGTTATGTGTTTAATGTTAATGTATAAGTTAACATCAATATTTTAACTTGTAAATAAATTTTATCTCTGTTACTATAACGAATTAACAAAGTGGTTCCAGATAATCAGAACACCACATATGTAAAACACGTAATCAAAACAAAATTAATTTGGAAGCTAAAAATTTGACGATTTAAATTGTACTATTACTAACGTTGATCCGACGTCGTTCAAAAATTTAACAATTATGTTAGGTTCAGTCAACTTACGACTACCAACGTATTGTGCGTATATTAATGGTTTATATCACATATAATTCACAAGAATAATTAGTAATAGAGGCACAGGATAGACGTCTCCTAACAGATACACAACTTTTACAAATCTATTTGTATATGTACAAAACACATCATCAAAGTAAAATTAATTTAGAGGTTAACAATTTAGTAATTAAAGTTGCACTACTGCCAACGTTATTCCGAGGTCATTCAATAACTTAGCAACAATGTCCATAAGAGGTTTTTTAATTAGTAAAATACGCCTTCAAAGTATTTAGATCACCACCACTCAATTTTCTCATCTCACTTAAACCGACGTAACTTAAGAGTCTGATTCAGTCGTGAAAGGAAAGTTCTTGTATACACTGCAAATACATTAGTGGAGTTCCGACGTTATATTAACGTCGTATGGAGTTAACATTCATACCTGAATGTATAAGTTATAGACTGAGCACGGTTTAGCGATAAAAACGTCAAAGTAAGTGAAACATTGGATGCTAATCCGTAAAATGTTAAATAGGGTAACACCGTAAAACCTATTTTAACAATAAATATGTGTTCATTGCATCACAGCTTGTAGAAACCATTTCATAGAGAATTCCTTATTGGACACTTCGGAGAACGTGGTCAAAATGTCGAACAGTTATTTGGACATATCACCAAACGTTATCAAAACGCTGAAATTTATTATTAATTCATACATTAGGCTGCAAATTAACAATTCAATTCCATATTAAGGTTATTACTTTAGTAAAATTTTGAAACAGTTCAGAACTTTTTTAAATAATTAATATAAATAGCTCTTACTTTCGGAATGCTCTTCTTTATAGTTTGTAACTTTCCTTTGAAATGTTTATAATCATATTTCATTTTCACAGTTTATGTACTAGTAAATCTTACCAATAGGGTTAGGTTATTTTCTTTAAGAAATATAATTTTAAGGTTACATAAATTTTTGATCTAAAGATGAATTATTTCCGTTTCGTATATTGTTCTTACTCAAAGGTTGTCAAATTCATCATGGCAAATTTAAAAGTTAAAAATGGCATCATCATCGTAATTTTGTATTTTAAGTCTTACAGTTCTGTGAGTCATTAATTTTGATTAATAATGTGTCATGTTGGTACATATGATCTCGCTGTCTAAGCATTAAAAAAATTTCACATGTAAATTGCGCTGATACAGAAAATAAAAAGAAATCCCTTTTCTGGCTCTAGTTAACTTTATATATATATATACAGGGTGAGTTTTTTTCAACTATAGGCATTCTGAAAACTGTTGGAGATAAAAAGACGCTCAAATGGTAAAAGTAATGCCATTTTGTCTATTGATGTCGCATGTGCTTTTCTGTCTTAGAAAAAATTCACGGATATCTAGATATTTTGAAAAAACTAAATATTCTATTTTTTTTCAAATCCATGTGTAAGATTTATTATTGACATTAGAAAAATGATGTATTAAGAAAAATAAAAGAAACCCCAATATTTTGGTCATTTGCAAAAACATCTCCTTCATGTGCCATATCATTGAAATCGGCAAAACATAAGCTATTAAACAGGCCAATAGCCAACTATGCGTTGTTTTTTAAAAAATTGAGGTTATGTACATATCTATGTAATTACAAAAACTAAAACTAAAACTTTATGAGCTACTCGCTCTTATTCAGCATGAAAATATTGACAAGTTTTCTATTTACATTATTTCTCTAATGTCAATAATAGAGCTTTCAAATTGCTAGATATCCCTGGATTTTTTCTAAAACAGAGAAACACTTGTGAGATCAATAGACAAAACCACATTACTTGTCCCATTTGAGCGTTTTTCTATCTCTAACAGTTTCCAAAATGCCCACAGTAAAAATGAAAAAAAACTCACGCTGTATATTATATAGAGAAAACTACACAAAGTAATTACACTTTACAGTCTTAATTCATCTATCTAAAGTCTGCCTAAGATACATCAAATTCTTTTATGGAGGAAAGAATTTTTCATACAGAATCCTTCGTGTTTATCATCCAAACAATTAACATGTAACTTTAGAAGGTTAACTTACCTTAAAGAATGTGTTATCGAACTGACTGCAAGTAGTCAATAATGTTCGAATAATACCCCAACAGGTAGGTTGTTTTTAATTTTTGGGGCGCCTTGGGTCCGAATCGACAACTTTATGTTGAACATAAACACGTTACGAATAATTACTTTCGAAGTCGCAAGAAATAAAGACATTTAGTGATGTCCGAGTTAGCTACAGGCAGAAATCGCACATCATGTATTTATAAATACCTCTGAAAATGTAGCATAGAAAAAATATAAAAGAATGAATATTTTGAATGAAGTCTCTGTAGCGATGAAGCCAGTCGAAACCATTTCTGAAGTTTCCATGTTGATAGAAGTAGCACCCAACACCGGGTTGCCTAATAGTTCGTAACAATACTCATCAGTTACACTTCTTCAAAGAGCACAAAAAGAAGTAATCTCATCAAACACCAAATTTAACTAAGGTATAGCTATATTGAAAACGATATAATTTTAAACATTCGCCGAAACATAGTGGTCAGCCATTTTTGAAAATAAAGTTGTTAATTTAAAAGTAACAGGAGTTCTGCTGATTCAACAAATGGTGTACACTGAAGAGGCATTTTACTTTAAGAATCTAACGATGTTTTGCGCACTCAGCAAAAAAGGTTTGGAAGAGTTTATTTTATGTAATTAGATATTGCAGTGTTCGGCGTAGTTTTGAAAGCCGGAAAAAGAATCGTCAGTGTTTATGTAATATACGATGTGTTTCAAATTACGTATTGCATAATTTGGGATTAGTAGAAAATTGAATTTCATCGATAACAAGCACTTTTACAAATGTGATACACTGTCAACCAACTAATTCACCTTCGTATATTTCATTTCTACAGCCCCCTTAGATTGTTTTTTGGATATCCCTAGAAAGGGATATCACAAACGATGGGGTTTACAGCGTAAACGTAGCACAAACTTTTTATGTACCTAGGTGGAGGTGGTACCGCGCCGACACTTTAGGCACCCCATGTTGTTTTTTAAATATCTAGTTAAGAAAGTAGCACAAACGATGGGGTTTGTAGCATAAGCCAGCACAAACGTATGCACCTCTTTCCCATATAATACATAACGTCCCATGGGCATCCTGTGAAAGTCCGTCTTAGTTCTATTTAATGTACGAAGACCCATGGACTTTTGATGGACGTCCATAGAACGTCCTTCAGTTAAAGTGGTATGTACGTCCTTTGACAAACGTCCATTGGTTAGTTAAAAATAAATATGATTTTCGGATTCCGTACGGCTGGTTTCGGAAAAAAAATTGTTTCCGTTGTATTTGCATATTTCTAGATAAAAAAAGACAACCCTATGCAGAGGGGTAACTGGTGAAGCAAAAAAATCAGTGCACCTTGTAGCAAAAACGGAGCACAAACCATTACAAGTGTTTTCAACAATTTTGATAAACTTTCAACCACACACCTCACTCTCATTCAATTCAATCCTACTGCACCCCAAATTGTTTTTTGAATATCGCGAAAACGAAAGCAGCACAAACGATGGGGTTTGCAGCACAAACTAGCACAAACGAATGCGCCACTTTTTATTCCCTTTTGAAAGAGTGGGGGTGCGGACGTTTCAGCAGCACCCCAACTTGTTTTTTGAATATCTTGAGAACGGAAGTAGCACAAACGATGGGGTTTGCAGCACAAACCAGCACAAACGTAGCACAAACGAATGCACCACTTTATATTACCCTCTGAAAGAGAGGGGTGCGGACGTTTCAGCAGTACCCCAACTTGTTTTTAGAATATCTCGAAAACGAAAGTAGCCCAAACGAAGGGGTTTATAACACAAACCAGCACAAATGTAGCACAAACGAACGCACCCATTTCCAATCCCCCGCTTGAAAGTGGGGGTGCCGGTGAAATGCAAGGCGGCTCCGTGGCGTAGTGGTATGTGTGTGACTACTACGCCCAAGGTCCCGGATTCGAATTCCGACACGGTCCGCTTGAAAAATGTTAGGCGAGCATTTTTCACAATAATACAACCTCGTTCGGATGATAGGTAAAATGGAGGTCCCGTGTGTGAATGTTGTCACGCACGTTAAAGATCCCTACCTTGCTTGGAACAGCAAGGGTTCGGCAAAATTCAAAATTCTCCAGGTAAAAAAAACTCGCTTCCTGGCCAATGTAGTACCTTCGGGTGGAGCATTGGAAAATCACATGTAATGCCGGTGAAATGCACCTAGCTTAAAAGGTATTATTTACCAATATGAGAAGCTGCAAAAGCAGCGAAATTGATCATTGGTTATGTTTATATTACAAATTGTCAACAAACACAGCTGGCGTATAATTCATTTATGGTGAAGAAACAAACCTTCAACATGGCTGTTGGGGTACTTTCCTAGAAGTACATCATATAGCAATGTTTGTTGAATTTAGCTAGATGGGGTTTTGGAAATTTTCCACTTCGTGTAGTTTGATATTGATGTTGATACAATATCCGATATTCTTAATTTAAATAAACTGATAGTGCGTAAATCACTCGACACTCTAAAATAAATATTGAAATTTTCGACTTTAAGTGGATTATGTGTACGATGTACACAAAGTGTTTAACATTCGCTTCTTTGTTAACAACGAACTATACAACAAATGCTAATGGTTTTTATGACACTGTATACAAACTTAAACATACTTAGACAAAGTTAGTCCTCCAACATAATACCTTAATGAAACACTAGTTTTGTTGTATCATTTTATTAAATTAAAATTCTGTAATAAACAATGTATGATTTACAATAAAATTGTACAGTGATTAATACAAAAGCAAACACGCCTTAAAATGACAATTATTATAATCAAATACCATAATACAAACTTACAATACAAAAGTTACTGAAAAATAAAATTAACACTAAGAAAAGAAGGGAAATTTTTTACTGCATGCAACATAAGTCTTTCGATGTCTTCAACGGAGTTAAACCCCGATAGTTCCTTAAAACACTCAATTGATAAGGGTTAATTGCACCTTGTCTGTTTTTTCGTATGAGCTCCACTGCATCTTCAAATTGCATTCCCAATTCAATTAATGAAATTGCAACTAAAACAGGGGATCTTCCTAATCCAGCTTTGCAATGAACAGCAATACATCCACTTGGATTTTCGGAAAAATGTGTTTTCAACAAGTTCAGCCAAGTTTCAATAATATCATTTGGAGGAAAACTTCCATCAGGAAAATACATATCGTACGCTTCTATACCTTGTTGCGTTAACAGACTGGTATCGTAGGTGGGTTTGCAAACTCTTACCAAAGCTGTTACGTTGTACTTTTGCAGTCTTTTTATGTAACGGTGGACGTTGTCTTCACTCGGTCTCCCTGTAATTAGAAACCTGAAGCCTTTGTATTCGATTGGTGTGTGGTAATGCCTTAACGCCATTGTTGCTGGTGGAAAAATGATTAACTCGTATTGGTTATTTAGGTTGAGGTCTGACACTGATGCACAATACTGTGCGCTATTTATTATAAAAGCTGTGAACATAACTATGAGGCGTTATCTAAATAATGAACGAACTATACCCCACTAAATAGTTTATTCTTAAAGTAAAGGTCACAAGACATTCGTAACTGCACTTCTAATCAAATGCTGTGAGAATTATATTAACTGTCTCCAATTTCGGAATGGTGGCTGTCTAATATGTACTTTGAATTGTCTATTAATTTTTTTTCTTGGTAGTGAATAGTCTTCAACACTACTATACTAATGATATGTAATTACCGTGTCTTCTCATTTACTTATACCGTTTGTTTAAAATATGATATCGTAATACCCCTTAACGGACTACCGCCTTCTCTCTCTCTCTCTCTCTCTCTCTCTCTCTCTCTCTCTCTCTATATATATATATATATATATATATATATATATATATTGCTATGCTATTGGAATTCTCGTGCCCCTACGTTGGGCTGTATATTTATTTGCTATGCTACTCTCTAAATTATCGAACCCCTATGTTGTGCGCCTTATTAATTTTGCTATGTACTCTAAATTATTCGCGTTCCATCATTTGGACGACCATTTTAATATTACTATGAATAAACAAGATTGTAATTATCTCCTCCTCCGGCTGTCTTATTAATATTGCTATCAACTTAACTGGATTTTATCTTGAAGCAACCTTGTCTAGCAATGGCAAAATTCGATACGTTACCGCCTTGCGTGTTATCAATTTCCTATTCAACTTGAACTATTTAAATATGACCTCGTCTAGCATTTATTTGGAATTATAAAATTCAGTTAATTTTGATATTATATAATGAAACCAATATTATGTACAGCTTTTGCAAAGTATTTGAAATACACTTTTCAATTAGTTAATGTTGTAAATTTCATTTATTAAACATCATATACTATTTACTCAAAACCCAAAGTCACCAAAAAAAAACCTATTATCTTTATCAACGAAGTGTAGAATATTCTACACCTGTTATCATATTACTCACTTTATACTTATGCAACTTCTTTTGTTGACTTTTCACAAGCATATTATATTAAGCAAATTCAATATTCAAAATAAAAAAATATATAGAAAAACAAAATGTCTTATAACTAAAAATCTGACCTGGTCTATTTCTTCTCATCGACGCTTCCATTTGAAATAAAAATTATCTTCCCCAATTCAGGATTACATTTAAATTATTGCCATTACCCTATGGACTACCATTATTAATTTATACCCCAATTTATTGTCGTTTCATTTTAGACTTATTACTTCTTATCAATCGATTTCTCTATTTTTCCCCGTACTTCAAAATTGTATTACTGTATTTTCCCCTGGACTTCAAAATTGTATTACTGTTCCCCAGACTTCAGAAATTGTAGTTTGTTTCACCCCCGTACTTCAGGGCCGTTTAATCGGCAATTATAATCTTCATATTAGCACTGGTTTTATCTTTCACTTTTAAAATTTACGTATTAGTTTATTTCATAACGACGCACTTCGGCCTTTGTTGAGTTCAAAACTAACTTCGTTATCACGGTGCTTGCTAATATATTCTTCATTTCCCACTCCATCAGTGGGTATGGTCTAGAACTCGTCGCTTATTTGTGACCAATCAAATAATTACATTTAAAGCAGTTTCTGATGTAATGCTCCACGATTCCCCATAATTGTAACCTGTTTGCAGCTGTCTTTCGTTATCAACATGCTGTGTTTTGATAGATCTAATTGCCTTTCCATAAACAACTGATGCAACTCGACTTTAAATTTTAATATTTTCTTAATGAATGTGTTCCTCGTTTCTACGCTAACTATGCGTCTTTCTATGTGTATCTGCGTCGCTTAAAACTATTTGTACTTTATATACAGGGTGTTGACTACTTACTATTTACAAACTATGTCTATTTCTCAATTCTTCACTAAATAAGTGCAGTTTTCTGCTGCCTATGGTAATTTCTCATTTCTAAATGACCTTTCCTATAAAGTACACCCTTAAACAACCCCTTATCACAGCAATATATATATATATATAAAATACTCATATTTAGACCAGGGTAGAAAATTAAATAATCACCCCAAATAATTTTAATCACCGTGTAGAAGCTTTGGGAAAAAGTACGCTTTATTAAAACCATGAAGCATAAATAAATTCGGTCGTTTCAGTAAAAATAAGAGATTTAAATCATGTACAAGACGCTTTATATCAAAAGAAACAGTATTAAAAAGCTCTACGTGTAATTTAATTATTTCTAATAAAGAAACAAATGTAAATTACGTGCAAAATTTATATTAATTAACCCTATTTTAAGTAACCGGTATTAAACAAAGTGTACACATAATAATTAATATTTAATTTGTATTCGCTAAAAATGAAAGGATAGAAGTCAATTTTAATTGGAGTTAATTAAACCATTATTAATAATAAGCATAAAAGCCTGTGAAAATCCAAGATTAAAATACCAGAAAATAAAGCTCTGAGAATTAATATTATGTTTGAACACCTGCGTAGTTTAAATGTCACGTACGGCGAAAATTTTGTAGATAACAAATGGTTTCAAAGAATCTTGGAGAAACCGTAACTTAATAGTTACGAGAAATGCTAAAGGTGGGATATTTCACACTCACATGGACTAAAATAATCGATAATAACGAATATCAATTTGCATCAATAAGAACAGGTTAGATAGAGACAGATAATATGCACAAGACCGAGACACATATAGTAAAGGCGTGATTTAAGCAACGTCACGAGGGTCACAATTGGTTGAAAATAGGATGCAAATATCAGAGGTAGAAACAACGATTTCTGTATAAAATAATTATTATTTCCAGACATTGCGTGCCGTGTAAATTTCTGAGATTTAACTGTGGAGTACAAATTGTAAACCGAGCGCGAGCTACGGAATGGGAACATTAGCGTGCGAATCGTGTTAGAAATTTCTGAGATTTAACTGAGCGCAGTAACAAAATTTGTAAAACTCGACATGCGCGAGCTGACGGAATGGGAACATAGCATGCGAAATTCTTAGAATTGTCCATTTTGGGGACTCGACCGACAGACAGGCTAACTTATATATACCCAGGTGAATATGAACAAGCTCTCTTACATCCGCGACTTGATTCAAGATGTTAAACAGTGCATTTTAGTTTGATAAAATAATTTAAAGTTTGCTCGTATATTTTGGTGATTCAAAATAGTTTGTTTTTTACGTGCTAACATGAATATACTTTAGTGCACTTAGATACAAGGTAATAAAATTTAGTATCACTGCGCCAATTAGTAAAATTTACAACGACAAATGTATACACAAAAGTAGGCAGTTTTGGCGTATATTGGTGAAAGAAGTATGAATTTCTTTGCTATTTTTCGGGGGTGTTAATAATTAAATGGTTCATGAATGGGTCTGGATCCACAAAACAAGGGTCAGATATACACAGATGAGTTCCGGAAAAGCCCAGAAACAACTTTAAATAAATGGTGATGGAGAAAATTTTTAAAGCGTTGAGAATCAGAAGCTGTAAATATAATCCAGTTGGAATGGTGTGATTAACAAAAGGGACGATGTACATTAAAGCTACGAGTGCAGTAAACCTTCAGGTAATTTATACTATTTTGTTTGAACTTTGATATTTTTGTGTGTTGAATAACTTTATAATTGATTTACTTTAAATGGACATTAGTGAAATTGTACTAACCATAAAATTTTAATTTTAACGTGAAATTCGCTTGTTTAAGTAGAAAGGGTATTTAGTATTGATGTTCTGGATTATGATGAAAATTTGGGTATGTCTTTGAGCTCAATTAGACGAACCTGGTTAATTAACGTAAAGGGTGGTAGATGCTCCTTTGTACTCAGACTCCGGTCTGCATATATTGTTATATTAATTAGTAGGCATCCTACAAGGACTTTAATTCTGGATGCACATTAAATGATAATAAAATTAATCTTGAAATTCTTTTTAAAACTGAAATTTATGCTGAATTTTTAATTTGAAATTTTAATGTATTGTGAATATTGATGTAAATAGAGTTAACGTTGATGTTTGTGGTAGGAATGTGTTTGTCTTTTTTTTATGAATGAGGATGAAGGTTTAACTAGAGGAGCAGCCGAGGCGATTAACAGAAGAAAGTCAATGGACCAACACAGTTAAGGTAATGAATAGCTTTTTGTAGGATTCACAGCATTCTTTGGCATCCAATTCGTAGGGGCACGATTCGAAAGCGGAGTACCCGGATTTTAGTGGATTCACAGCAATATATATATATATATATATTATTAGGGATAGTCTCTGGATCTCCCTAAAAACCATTCGAGCTTCACGTTAGGCGCCATAAGAGTGCCGTGGACCTTAGGAACAGTCTCTGGATCTCCCTAAAAATCATTCAGGCCCCAACGTTGGGCCGTCATAAGAGTGCTGTGGAACCGGGGATTAAAGTATAAGAATCGAGAGTGAGTCATTAAATACTTTTCAAAAATAAAAATTTTCAAAAAAACATTAATTACCCGCTTGATTTTCTGCATCAAGAATCATCAGCAGCTTCCCTGGCTAGTTCAGCTGTGCCTCTTCTCGGATACCTAAATTTACAATCATTCTTGCTTCTCACTCGCACACCATTAAATAAAATCACCAAATAATACAACAATCATACAATCTTTTATTTACCGCTATTTATAGACGAATTATTCACAGGTATAAACAGTTTGGTACACTAATTACAACTCAATAAGTGATATGTTTTAAAGTCCTTGTTTTAAATTATTATTTGCAAACACATTTAATACAATAATACCCTAATAATACCCTAAATTTATTGTACACTGGAGTATGATGAGCTCATAATAACCCAGTTTATTGATGTATGCCTTTTACCTTGCATAAAATTAATACAAAATTAATAGACCCGTTTACCCTTAACAATCCAATTTATATTCATAATGAAATTTAGTAAGTTTTAAATACACCCTTTTTCAAAATTTTAAATAACCCCAGTAATGGTCCAATACACGTATCTTTTCCGATTCGTTTATATAACCATAAATTACCCCAATATTCACTCATACATCACCAAATAATACAAAAATTTATCAGATAACAGAAATTTCAAATAAGTTACCTGGAGAATGCTTCATGCCTCCATCCCTTCGACGATGATCACCAGAACCCCTTGGCTTCGTGACTATGCGCTCTAGTACTCCACATATTCATAGATGATAACCCTAATATTCGCCAAGGGCCTTGCTTCAAATTACCATTCCATAACAGCATACAAACTTACGTATATTATACTTCTATTTATTGATTTACTAGCTTGGTATGGTAGTAGTTGGACCTCGGTTAATTTAATTCACTACACGTATCTCACGTTAATAACTAGCAGGCCATAACTACCAAGTACAAGTGCTAGCACTACATTTACTGTATTATGAATATATTTAATACTCACATAACGAAACTCTACTATAACGTCGGTCTATCGTTGTAAGTAGTATAAAGCGATGAGAATACAAAGAAAGCCCTCCTAATTATCCTAGAGTATTTATATTTTTCAAAATGCCACCTCCAGAACACACTTCACGCGAAAAACTTATTTTCAAATAACAATTCGGCAATTTTTGATATAACCGACTTGAAGATTCCTGAAATCGCTCCCACCTGTCGCATGTTCGTACGTTTGTAAAACTATCCGTTCCCAACCAATGATACTATTCTGTGTCGTCATAAAACCAAGCCTGTAATATTTTTATCTCTGTCTTATGCATATTTGATGTCGCGTGCTAAACCCCACTTGAGTTATAGAAAATCGATATTGCTGACAGCTTCTCATTACTCCACGTGGATTAGTACGTGCGTTTCGAATACCAATGCTTTTATATCCGTCTCTATCTGTAGCATATTACCGATCGTGCATCTCCCCTGGTCTTTAATAACTTTTTGCTAGTTATTCGAACCAACTGACGGTTGAAAACTATTTTCTGTGAAGTCCTGCTTTATTATGCTGATAATTTCGAAGAATTTAACCTTTTAAAAATGCAGGTGTTCTTAATTATAGACCGTTTAAAACAACAATTCTTGGAGTTTGTATTTCGCCGTATCAGATACAACTGACGTTCTTGTTTGTTACCAGGAAACCTTTTGCCTTGGGATTATTGATTTTGTTTACCCTGGAGTGTTTTCTAGTGCGTTTACACGTTGAATTAAAATAAATTAAATTAATTATGCGTTTCTATTCGTTTTTAAAACTGTTTTTCTTTATGTACCTTTAACCTTTCAATCATTAATTATAAAAATACGTCAATACTTGTCCGTTTAAATTAAATAAATTAAATAAATTTTGCGCGTAAATAATATGTTCTTTTTTCTATACAGGGTGGTCGAAATTGCATTGCTTACCCCAAAATTAACCCTTTGAATCCATAACAATATATATATATATATATATGTTTTGTCAATTTTTCCAGGTATTATTCCACATAGCTGGCTGGTCCTGAAGTGAGCCGCTGTGAATTTGACGACGTTTCGGCAAAATCACATTTCTACAAAGCCTGAAGCTGAAGATGTGATTTTGCCAAAACGTCGCCAAATTGACAGCGGTTCACTTCAGAACCAGCCAGCTATGCGGACTAATATCTGGAAAATTGACAAAGCAGACAACGTCCGCCAAAACTCAAGATTAACATATATACATATACATATATATATATATATATATATATATATATATATATATATATATATATATATAAAAGATAAGCTATTTGCAGTCGGCAATAAGAAATTGTATATAAAATAAGATGTATCTGTAAATAAACTCTTATGAAAATAATAAGAGCTAGTGACAAATACAAATCGGGCTAGTGGTTATATAGCCATTAACAAAACATTAGCTTATATACTTCACAGGGGAGGAGACATCCACTGACCGACGGTTTCGGCTTTGTTAAGCCTCATCAGAGCAGATTAGTTTCCAACCCTATGAAGTAATTGAAGCTATTATACTGATATAATTTTGAAACAATCTCTGTACTATGGCAAAAGTAAATAAAACCGCCCATCAGGTGATAAAACACCAAGTACAGAATTGAATCGAAACTACATAGTAGATTCTATAGATGGCTATAAGAGTACTTCTGGCCTTTGAGATTTGCGGAATGTTACAGCAAAATTTATTATTATATAAGAGGGAACGGACGATTACATGTATAAACAGATCGATCAAATCACGCTAGAGACCATATTTGGCATGTGTTAGAAATACAGGGAAGATATGATATGGTCAGTTATAGTGACTATCAAACGTCTGTAAGACGAGGACATTTTTAAAGGCAATAAGCGGGACAAAGATGCAGCGTGTTTGCAGAAGATATTAATTTAGGGTGCACGGAAAAGTAGGGAGAAACAACTATGAACAAGGTGGATATAAAGGGACAAGGCAAAAGAGATAGAAAACATGGTGTAGACAAAGATATCAGAAAAGCATAAATGACATAGGAAGGTTAGATAGGGTATGAAATGAAGGCTGGAAGACGTTATGATTCGAGTGAAGTGAGACAATAGTATGTACGCGCATATGAGAGGCGTGTTTTTAGTTGTTTGGGGGTAATAGCAAAATAAGGGATTCAGAGAAAACAAAAACCGTTGGTAAATTTAACGAGCTTTTCGGAGTAAAACACTTGTTTGCACTACAAAATTTTTAGTTTTAGAAGACGGTTGGAAAAGGGGCGGTCGAAATTAACAAGAAAAGAATGACGGTTGTGTTGATGTGCACGGTAATTTTAAGAATAGTGTCAGCCGTTGGAGAAATTTTACGGGAAAAGCGTATCGGTTTAAATTGGGGTGAGATTTTCGTAAAATGTTTGTTATGGATACGTGCAACTTGGAAGGGAGTTTATGGTTATATAGACAACTTGGAGGCGGCATTCGCTCTCTTAGTTTTAAGTTTGCTGAACATCTTCATCCTGGTTTCAAACTACAATACGCGACCAGTGCAGTCCGAAATTTTATATTACAAGCGATTAAAGCACAAGTTGGTGCAATATTTAAAATCGGAGTGAAGCGTATAAGATTGATTTGTAAAATGAAGCAGAATGAACTGTAAGTAGCGACTTGTTTATAATTTGGTTGATGGTGCTTGTTGCACATAGATTGAAAGAAGAGAATGTTTATGGACCTGTAGCGGCAGTCCCAAAGGTTTACGAGTATTGTAATTTGGATACCAGGCGAGTTCGAGGAATAATTGCTGTTCCTGGTGGCATGCAGCAATGTAGAGTGATCCTGGCACGAGCAGTCTATGAAGGAGAGCATCTGCAGAGGTGGCTTCGTGGTAGAGAGCTGGATAAAAAACATTCCAGGTAATGACTTTTTAAAAACTGTTGTGGTGTTTTTTTGTGGTTTAAACTATCAGTGAGTTTGCGGTGTATTTTTATGAACATAAAATTAAATAATTTGCCTTTGCGATAGAAGGATTCAAAATGTAAATAGGTGTACATAATATACTTGTGAATATTTTGCATATGTAAGAGGTAAACGGGTCTTTTGCTAGGAATTTTTCAGTGCTAAGATTTTGCACGCATGTACAGAAAGGTTTAGACTGAGCTCAAAATAGAACAGGGGAAAGTAAAGTAAGGTTCTGGGATAGGCCTCTCTACTTTAAAATGAGCACATAAATTTAGTCAAATCTGAAAATCTTTGTTGTATTAAAATGATGATATTTAATATTGAGGAGGAGAATTAAATATTTAATATTGTTCCGTTATGTAAATATTGAGATTTTTGTGGTTTTCATTTTTATTGTGTCAGAATAAAATAGGTTGTACTTTTGGTTAGTCGGATTGTTTTTTAATTTTATTTTTAAATAGAAGGGTAGTACTGAATTGTAGAGCAGATGAGCAGCCGTGGTGAGTATCCCTGAAGAAGTAGTGAGAAGAGCTAGGTGTGTGGTGTCATTTATGTAAAGCATCTTCAGAGGGTATCTAACTAGAACAAATCGTAATCAATAAATATGAATTAAAATTTATTTTGGTAGTGATTATTGAAGTTTTACAAGGTCTTGAGCAGTGCTAAATTCACAGTAATTATACGGCCCAACGTGGAACTTGGAAATAGGGAAGCTTCAGAGCATAAATAGACAAGTTATTTGCAGTCCGCAATACGAAATTTGTGTAGAAGACAATGAAAAATTTGTAAATAAACTCTTATGAAAATAATAAGAGCTTATTTACTATACAAATCGAGCTAATAGTTGTATAGTTAGTAACAAAACAATAGCATTATTATTTCACAAGGGAAATCACGGTCGTAACTTTGTTAGTACTTAAATTTTATAAGGGGTGTCGACGTAATTATTAAATAATCAATCAATTTTATATAACATTATTTTTATTAATGCTATGTTAATCTTCCAAGCCTTCGTCGTCTGTTGGACAACCTCATAAGGGATACCGTGGAAACAATATTCTGATTGATATATAATTCAAAATTGATTTGTGGGTTTGAGGTCTCCGGACTAAGTTGAAAACTGTTTTTTAGGGCCTAAATTTTCGAATTTATTTTAAATTCTTGATCACAGGCTATCTAAAATTTTTTATATGCTAGATTATAAATGTGGTACATAGATTATAAAATTACAAACTTGAGTTTAATCGAAAACTAGCATAACAAACATAGTAAAAATCTTGGAAAAGCTTGTAAAACTAACAAAATTAAAAGTTTTTAAATATACATTGTAAACATTAAACTTGTATATACATCAATTTAATGTCATAAATTTTGATATAAAAATTTCTTGTTTCATAGGATATAAGATGACTAATTTGTTTGATGACAGAATATCGAGTGCATACGTATGTGTGAGTGTGCATGTATATTATATGATGTGAGTGTATAGTGTATGTGCGCGCGCGCGTGTGCATGTGGTGTGTGTGTATGTTTAGTTTAATTTTTGTCATAAATTTTGTTCAAAATTTAATAAATATGTGTATATGGAACTTAACTTGCTAATATCTGTTTTCTTGTTTAATGTATTTTTAGTTTTATAAATATGATACTGTAAAATGCGGCGTAAATTTCGAAAAGCTCTTTTTATAGAGAAAAGTGGACTGTATTTAATTTAACGGTGTTTTAACAAGCAACATGATTAAAGGTTCTTAAACAAAACAAACAAACAAAGCAGCTTTTACTATTAGTACCTACCTTTTAATAATGAGGCGGCCGTGCAAACAACGATCTCGCTTCTACTCCTCTCTTTGGCGGATGGATTAACACACCATAAACAATAACGGTTTTCTACAAACAAGCGTAATACTTATTATAATAGCGGCGGCGCGCAACAAAGTCGTTAATCCAATTAACTGCATGCAGCACGTGCAAAGCTCGCCGCGGCACAGACACAAGGCGGTGCAAACACAAAGCGGTGTGTACAATACACAGGACGACACTAACTTTTACGATCGATGCGGTAATCGATAGCGGTATAACTACGACTGTAGGCGACTGCGGTCTATGCGAAACTACTATTTGCGACGGCGGCTTATATGATACTAATACTTAAGCGAGCTTCTTGGATATTCCAATCGATAATGTTTGCGGCCGCGTACTAACACAAAGTTCATCATTCACGGCACAGGTTAGTGTGCATAGTAAACACATAGGATTTTGGACTAACAAAAATTTAATCTACCGCGACGAAGTTAGAGTAACCAACAAACTCAATGTCATAATAAAACTTAACTATAAATTATTCACAAGAACGGAACAGATACATTTCCAAAAAAATTCTTTTTGATTTGTTGTTCTCTATTTTTAAGATGTTTGGATTTTCAAACTCCATACTGTGATTTTTATCTATTTCGTGTGTGGTTAATGCACATGCTTTTGGTTTGATAGTTATGTCATTCTTATGTTGAGTTATCCTTTGTTTTAATAGTTGAGAGGTCTGTCCAACATACGAGTGAACGCAATGCAAACAATTAATTTTATATATTAAATTTCTCTGGTTCATTTTAGATATTTTGTATTTAGTTTTAGTAAAAATATTTTGTAATGTTAGTACGTTCCGCTTGGCAAACTTTATTTTTGCATTTTTAAAAACTTTTATTAATTTTGGCGTTAAATGAAGAATATATGATATTGTTTTGTAAGTGAATAATTGGTTGGTACTGATTACTGTCATTTATTTCTTTTGTGTTAGGATTAAATTGTTCGGATAGAATTTTTTTATTAAATGGAGTGGATAACTCTTAATTCTTAATATATTAGTAAAGATTTTTATGTTTTTTGGATACAAAGAGGGATAAGAAATTCTTTTTATTATTTGTTTTAAACCTAATATTATATTTATTTGTGTTGCTAGTGGATAGTAGGAATAAAAATTCAAATATTTCTCTGAATGTATTGCTTTTTGATACCAATCTAAAATTTTGTTCTCATTGTTCCTTATTAATAATGTGTCAAGAATTGGTTTCTTTTTTGAGTTTTCGTGAATAAAATTTGTAATGATATTAGTAACATAAGTTCTGTATAAATTTCTCTTCTCTCCGTTATTAGTATTTAATTACATACCTTTCCGTAATGATGTTGAATTCCATAATATCCTGCAAACTAAAATCTCATTTCCTGTTTACAAGAACCTCTCAAAGTAAAAGGGTCAATTCTACTACTCGTAAAATTAGAACTGCTGATCTTGTTGCGTTTAAATTCAGAATTTAGAAGGAAAGTATTTTTCATCGCGATTTGATCCAAGATATCTACATATATTTATTTATGATTTATGTTACAGTGGGTAGTGTAAGGGGCGATATAAAAGTTTATGCGATGTATGATTTACGAAAGGTTAGTCGACCAGAACCGCATTCTGATACGAAGTTTTCTGATTTGTCATTTCGAATTTGTGTGTGGCAATAAATCTTAAATGAAAAAAAAAATAGATCAATTTCAAGTTGCCGTCGTTAACTGTCGTTTTCAGGTTTTTTTATTACTTAAACATTGAAAGTTGTCTAAATTATTATTATTATTATATAAGAGATTTTGTAACTACCCACAACGTAGAAGCTACTACACAGGAATTACATACAATTTTAAACTACTTTTCAACTAAAGCATTGTTGCAATACTATTACTTAAAAGTGATAGATTTAAGTAGATATGAGGTCTTTTATAGAGAACTACGAAACCAGCTGTCTCCGAAGGTGACACTTGAGCTCTTTGGTGGTAGAAAAACAATGGCAGAGATTTTTATGTTGGAAATCGTTAACTTTACCTCAAGCTTTTGAATGGCTTAGTAGGCGACAGACTGAAGAGGATGTTATGTAAGTAGAGTATTTAGTGACGAATCACCGCCACATTTCCCCCAGCATCCACATTTCCCCACACATCTGGACCAAATAGTTTTCTTCGACTAACCATTTTTCATCTTTCGAGATAAATATATCTTAAATTTTTCATCTTTCGAGATAAATGAGCATCCTCATTTCCACACACGAGATAAACCTATTTTTAAGATTTTTTTTACCGCTAACATTCTGGACCAAATAGTTTTCTTCGTCTAACCAATGCATCTTTCGAGATAAACCTATCTTGTTTGGTATCAATTAATATTAGAATTTTCTCAGCTACCGAATCTCCAGGAATTTTTTAGATTGCACCATCTCCAAGGGAGTTACCCCAATTTTAAGATTTTTTACCTGTAGCGACTTTTGAGGGTTCTTATAAATTTTTTTATACATGCGATACATTAAATTAGCTTAGAATTTTACGCAGAATTCGAATCTGTAAACAGATTTAAAATCAGACCACGCCCTGTAAAGTTATACCCCTTTAAAGTCCGGAACCTCTAAATTTTGCTCTTTGCTCTATAAGCAAAACTAACAAATAGTTTTCTTTGTCTAACCAATGCATCTTTCGAGATAAACCTATCTTGTTTGGTATCAATTAATATTAGATTTTTCTCAGCTACCCAAATCTCTAGGAATTTTTCAGATAGCATCACCCCCAAGGGAGCTACCCCAATTTTAAGATTTCTTACCTGTAGCGACTTTTGTGCGTTCTTATAAATTTTTTTATACATGCGATACATTACATTAGCTTAAAATTTTACGCAGAATTCGAACCTGCAAACAGATTTAAAATAGGACCACGCCCTGCAAAGTTATACCCCTTTAAAGTCCGGAACCTCTAAATTTTTCGCTACCCAAGACTTATGCTTTAACCAACACAAACATTAAGCACACAAAATTTTACTAATTTATTTTATCCAATTTACAGATTAATAAACTAATCATTCCAATGTAATGTGTTTTAAATATGTAAATGGGAAGGTCGACTTTTGGCGTAATCATCCTCCGAATTACATGTGAAAGCTGCATATAATTTCTTTTTAAAAGTATATATATCTTCTCCAAACAAATGTGGTTATTACAATAGTAAAGTACGCTAAATGCAAGTCAATTAATAGCAATTTAATATTGCTTACTGACCTACCTTAATTAGGTTGCTGTACTATTAGGAATGATGTGCTTTTTTGTTGTCGTCGCCCGATAAACTGATTTTATTAATAAGCTGTGTATAAAGTTGGTGTTTACATGGTTTCGTTTAAGACCTTGTACATATTTTCCGGATTACTAGAAGACGTTATGATTTAAAATAGGACCACGCCCTGTATATAATTTCTTTTCTTGGACTTTCTATTAATTATGTTTGTGCATTAGAAATTGATGAATAATTGCAGGATACAAATTTTAAATAAACACTTTACTAAGGGAACACCGAACTTGTTATATACAGAATACTTACTAATAAAGCAATTTAATTTTAAATAACTTCTACGCCATATTTTTCGAAAATGGCATGCTTGAATATTTTCTTTGAAAACAATCGAAGATTGCAGAAGACACTCGAATAGTGCACAAACGCGGTCACTAAACCACAATTAATAATCGCCTTTATAGGTTTAACATTTCTACCATTACCCAATGACTTTAATTTCTTATTGAAGAGAATCCCTATTCTCCCACGCACTGCTGCGTAGTTACATGCCCATCCCTTTTGGGAATATATGCTCGTTATAGGTTGTAGCACCCGCGGTTTTACTTAACTACACTTTGCGAGATCCCTTTAATCTTTTTAATCGTGTCCTTCTCGCGTGCAATACAGTAGGACTTAGCCTTACTACCAACAAATTATAATACTAGACCCACATTAAAGTTGTCTTTGAATTTCTCTACAATTTTTTGTTAACATGCGGTATATTGTGTTTATTATTTGCGGGGTACACCACTTTAAACCTAAAAATAAAAACAGGATAGTTTAATACGTCTATTAATAATTTATGGTAATGTTGGCGATACAAATATGTAAAAACAAACTTTATCAAGAAAATATAATGTTTTAATAGAATACATACATGTATTGATAACATCTATAAACCGCTGTGGTAACCAGAGTCTGGTGAATCTGGGATAGCCAAATCTCTAAACATTTGCGCAAGCGATTGCCTTGCAGTTGCATCTTTTAAGTACTGAATGGGGAAACATTTAATAAGTTCCAACGCTGTCAAGTAATTTAAAATGCTGCAATCATTAGACAGAGAAATACTGGCACTGCTCTCTCCCTCTAATAACGTTTAAACCCTTTCTTCCTCCGTCGTATTTCCACATACTTTTTTTATATGACCAACAAATTTTTCGTAAAATTCTGGAAAGTTTCTACACCTTAACTCAGCCATTTTAAAATAGATCAATTCTCGCAAATTTAATAGCTTGATGCACTCGTACGCAGGTAGCAAAATAACATTCCCATCTTTCGTAATCTCTATATTATATAAATTCTCTTTTTCAAAATTGTTCAACAGCCATATACTTCTATTAAAGGCTGTGCTCAGCTGCAATTTGAAATCTTGATCCAATTGTATGTCAACAACATCGTTTCCAGTAGTCAAACCATTTAATCTGACTTGTTTTGAGTCTTGAGCAAATTGGTGAATTTGAAATTCCACTTGAAAAGTACACAATTTTTTCCAATCAAAGTAAGAGAATGTTATCGTAGAATCAGCACACATACCACTACAGCAAATAACTTGGATGGCAGGTTGAAGACCACCATATAAATCAAAACCAACTTCTATTATACGGTGGTGATAATTTGGATGAAATTCGCCTAACCTATAGGTTGACTTACCAACTAGTTGGTTGATATTTAATTGTGGTACTCGCACATCACTTGTAACGTCAACACAAGAAAAATCCATCTTTAATTTATAATTTTAATCAAACTCGACGATACTTTGACGACTAATGCACTGGAACATGGCTCTCGCCTTTTATGCCGATGGTCGAGCGTGCGCAGCTCCTTATTATAGTAGTTGGCGTTATATGCAAGTCTTGACTGGAAAGGTGACGCGTATAATTGTTTTATAGTGGGTTCTACCTGTATGTATTTAACCACCTACACCAATTTTTGAAATTATTAAACAAAATTACACTTAGCAGTATTTTTAATATACCATCGTGTAAGATTTCAATTATTATTGTGTTTTTCCTCAGGTTCTCAAATCCCTCGGGATTTTTTTTTCAAATCGAATGACCCCTTACTGATTTGCAGATTAACCTTTTGCAAGCACCGTATATAATTCCCCTTTAATCTATTTCTAAACCGTATCGCTCTGTCTTTTAAGATAAACCCCTGGTGTAACCTATAAAATTAGTATAGAATTTTCCTGGGGAATTGAAATTAATTATCACGTCTTTTAAAATTAGTTCCAACAAAGACCTGTATATATTGTATTAATATTCAAAAACCTATCAGTAAAACACCTTTGCATTTTTATTTAGATTTAGCTCGATAATAGAGTTAAACTCCAAAAATATTTATTAGTGGCTAGAATTGTTAAAATTTTCAATTAGTGAATCCACATACAAATGATTAAACCAAAAGGTATAATACATATATTAATTCTGCACGGTGAGCTAGAAAGTGGTTCGATAATCTATTTTAAATGTAGTTCAACATAAGACGTATATTCTAAATAAATTTAGTGAAATGTATGATCATTAGCCTTGCATTGTTTGTCGATGACGTCTGACTATTAATTTAATAAAAGCACTTTCCACAATTCTAGTTAATATACGAGAATACACATTCTATAATTTGATTTAAATTGGGTTAATGTAAGGACAAATTATACTTATACTTTCTCTATGTACATAAATACGGGGGAAATGATACCAAAGGTTCATTTTAAGTTTATTTTGTAAAACGTAAAGTCGTTTATAGTGTAATTAATAGTAATACTGAATTTTCAGTCTTTGGTTTAAAATTTCGTGTGAGGACTATCGACAAAGAAGAGTAAGTCTTAGTTTGAATTTTACAAACGTAGAAGAAATTAATTTTTACATGTATAATTCAAAACTGTTAATCAATAATTTTTTCTAGAATGAACATCTTAAGTATTGCGTGCAGTGTGTGCGAAAATGTTTTTACTAAATGTGATGCCATAAAAAAACACAACGAAAGGCACATCGAGATGGTTTATT
This sequence comes from Platerodrilus igneus, assembly GCA_036346225.1. Lineage (NCBI taxonomy): Eukaryota > Metazoa > Arthropoda > Insecta > Coleoptera > Lycidae > Platerodrilus > Platerodrilus igneus. The sequence goes on along the minus strand of JARFIW010000012.1, from coordinate 5,098,303 downwards.
TCCAGGAGGAACTAAAAATTACAGCCAATGAGTGGGAACAAATTAAGGATTTGGAAAATCAATCGACCGCAGCGCATAAAGAACGTATAAATGCCGCAATTCAGTTAGAACGAGCCAAGTTACTATTTGAAAAACCATACACCATAACAAAATTTTCTTCCAAAATCATAATCGTAGGCCTGAACCCGTTCGACGATCACAAAATAATTTTTAGATTTGTTGACACCATTTCGCAGAGCGTACTTGATGTATCCCTCAACGTATTTAGGAAGTTTATATCAAATCTTCCACACATTATACGCACTATGGAAGTTGGCATGCAAAATCAGATATGCAAATTCGACAACTTGCGTTTTTATTTAAATAAGAATTGTTTAGTGAAGATGATGACATTTGATGGGAATTATATGATATTTACCAAAGGAACTTTAGAGCACTTTTTAGGGGTATCTCAGATCGTTCTCAACCATGCTAATACTTTAAAAGAACTAACGGAAAAGGGTACTCCTAATATAGATCTGTTTCTGTTAGATGTCGCAATGGAAAGATATAATAGGAATGATGTCCTACAGAATCTCGCACATGATGTAATTAAAAGCAAATACAGTAATAGTGATATTGGGGTCATATTATACGAATTTATAAGAACCTACCCAAGATTGTTTGAAAACAAGTTGAGTATATGGAAGAATACAACAGGTTTCCATTCCACGCATTTACAAGCGATGTTTAAATTTTAAGCCAAAGACTGAAAATTTTGTAACACTATTAATTACACTTTTGTTTTCTTATACGTTTCTAAATTGTTGTATTTCAACTACGGATATTAAGATGTCAATAAAATTATGTTATAGTTTTAAATAAAACGATTCTGATTAATAATTTTGTAAAACGTTTAACAACCTTTTAAAAAATAATACACACCTTTGTTATAATTCTTTTCATAATTACTTAGATACCCATTTCAGTTACGTGGACATTTGAAAAATTAAACAATACCAATGTATGCTTTATATTTTAAAACATAAACAAGCTAATATATACAAAAATAATTTCTAAATTCACATCATTCATTTCTTATGATAACAGTTGTGGTGGTTAAATTTTTATTTTAAAACTTACAATTTAGTATATATTCCATTTGAATATCTGCCAGCAGTTTTATAAACCCCATCTCCTCGACTATTTCCATAAAATCATCCAGATCCTCGGGCATTGATAACACTGCAGTACAGTGCTGTATTGCTTCCTCGTATGACTGACACATAAGACATTTTTCTCCTTCTATCGAAAAGCGTTGCCCACATTCTGCTTTTTTTACTCGTAGAGCATTGCGAAATCTTCGAATAACCTCCCCAAAGTCTTTATACATATTTGTTATATTGTCTCTTTAAACCGTACAATCAACAAATAATAACTTCTACGCGAACAGTCCTTTTATATGAGCTACTCCTATTCGGATATGTACCGATTGCACCCGATTTGTATGCACGCACGAAACAACCGGTATGGAATGTATTCTATGAACAAAATCATTACATTTCTTAAGAAAAATGCTAAGGACTTTAAAAATAATTATAACTCTTGTTAGACCTCTAGTCTCTAGATAAACGTTATTATTTTAGGTTGTGTCACTGTTTTCTAAATCAATTTCCTACATACTTTTTCCTAAACTATGCGTATCAATTGACGGTTATACTTTACTCCATAACCGACTTGTATATATTTTCGTATTTGTCTCTAGCTAACACGTCCGTATAATAAAGATGTACAGGTTCGTCGTCAACTGGTAACTTAATCTTTTTTAAAAGCTAGCCTTTGTTTTCAACTTTAACGCTTGTTGTAGGTGTGGAAATTCTTTCCGCTATTCCTTGTGACTAGGAATCGGTGATTTTGCAAGGGATCAATCAATTGTTTGTGCACCTCTTTGAATTTTTGTAGAGATGTAGCGTCTCCCTTTTTGTATGCCGCAAAGTTCTTTCGTACAGAATCCTGCATAAAATGAAGCTTACGTTTATTTACAATAAAATTGTTAACGTTCGTCATCATCGGACTCAGGATGGGAACTAACTTTTTTTTTTGAATAATGTCAAATATTTATATACTCGTCGAAATTCTTCCTATATCGACCATTATCCAAATCAAAATCTTTCACAACAGTTATAAAATTATGTTTTGAGTCACCCCAACACTGTAAACACATTTCTTTAAATTTCGGATATGTCATGTCACCACTTATATGATCCGAAAAGATATGTCTGAGATTGGTTTCTTCCTGTTTCCATAATGCGATTACATTGGCGTTATCTCTGAGTCTATGTTTTAAGGCACTAGCGTAAGTTTGACATAGATAGAACGAATCTATTGCTTTATGTCGGCCGAACGAGAAAAATTGAGTGATTTTGCTTTGCTCGTTTGCAGGTATATCATCGAAAACCGCAATTGAATCTTCTTTGGTATCTCTGGGTTCAATCAAATCGTCGTAATTTTCAAACTCATGGTATCCAATTTCTTCTATTAATGGTGTAAAAACGTTTCTTAACAATTCGTATTTCGGTTGATATCAACTTTTCGAAAATACATAGACATTTTGGAATCTAAGGCCGTTCTCGTGCAGGATCAGAGATATTAAAGCGTTGGTCTTCCCACAACTCGATGATCCCACGAATATAGCTCGTATGTTAGACGGGAACAATGGGCCATGTTTACCATCCTTTCTTGCACTAGCAATAGCAAAGTTATCATAATTCTGTATAGGTATTTTAACTTCTGATATAACATCTCTGGATGCATCGTTGGAATTATGTAATTTCTTCACGTTCTGCAACCTTTTAACATATCTGCATAACGTTGTTCTAGGTATATTATATTTTTTACTAGCAGCGTAGAAACACGAACCATCCAGGATATCTTCTGCTGCTTTTGTAATAGATTGTTTGGAGCACCACTGATTGCTTGAATGCGACATCTTTCGAAAAATGTCTTACTATAACTAAGCTCAACCCAAAACTACTTCCTTATATACCAAATTTAATCTCCCTGCTCACATAACCACATGACCATATGACCACATGACCATATGACCACATGACCATATGACCTAATTGCTTTTTAATAAGTTTTCTCATTAAAAACCCATTAGCACTAATTGCTTTTTAATGAGTTTTTCCATTAAAAACCAAGTGTGGACCTAGGTTAGATAAAAGGAAAAATTAATAGGTTAGGTCAGCGCCGCGGCGCTGACCTAACCTATTAATTTTTCCTTTTATTCGGTTCAGAGATTTGAGTAGCTGAGAAAAATCTAATATTAATTGATACCAAACAAGATATATTTATCTCGAAAGATGCATTGGTTAGACGAAGAAAACTATTTGTTAGGTTTGCTTATAAAGCAAAGAGCAAAATTTAGAAGATCAGGACTTTAAAGGGATATAACTTTGCAGGGCGTGTTCCGATTTCAAATCTGTTTACAGATTCGAATTCTGCGTAAAATTCTAGACTAACAAGATGTATCGCATGTATACAAAAATTTATAAGAACGCTCAAAAGTCGCTACAGGTAAGAAATCTTAAAATTGGGGTAGCTCCCTTGGGGGTGATGCTATCTGAAAAATTCCTAGAGATTTGGGTAGCTGAGAAAATTCTAATATTAATTGATACCAAACAAGATACGTTTATCTCGAAAGATGCATTGGTTAGACGAAGAAAACTATTTGGTCCAGAATGTTAGCGGTAAAAAAATCTTAAAAATAGGTTTATCTCGTGTGTGGAAATGAGGATGCTCATTTATCTCGAAAGATGAAAAATGGTTAGTCGAAGAAAACTATTTGGTCCAGATGTGTGCGGAAATGTGGATGCTGGGGGAAATGTGGCGGTGATTCGTCACTAAATACTCTACTTATGTATAAAAATTTAAGGTCATCCATGTATACTCAGGAAACAACCATTCAAGTATGTTTTATTTATATGAAAAAGCATACAACAGAATAAAAGTTTTCAACAGGTTAGTGGTAGGATAACAACCATCCCGACACGGTTCGCTTGAAAAATGTTAAGCGAGCATTTTTTACAAAAATACACTCTCGTTCGGATGAGAGGTAAAATGGAGGTCCCGTGTGTGTGTTGTCACGCACGTTAAAGATTCCTACCTTGCTTGGAACAGCAAGGGTTCGGCAAAATTACAAATTTTTGAGGTAAAAGAACTCGCTTCCTGGCCAATGTAGTACCTTCGGGTGGAGCATTAGAAAATCACATGTAGGGTAGAATAACAACCGAAAGGATTAGTCCAGAACCAATAGATTAAGTTAAAATGAAAGTGTATATGTTTATATCAAATCATTACAATGAGAAAACTGAATGAATGTATGACTAAATATAAGAACTTAATTGAAATGCCAGAAAGGACAGCGATTGCTTATTAAAGAAATCCAGTGAAGAAAAGAGCAAAGACAATGGCTTCGGCGTTTGCTTCGTTTAAAACAGCAGACTGTAATTGTAGATAAATCTAACTGTAGGAAAACATTACGGAAATCTTCAAAGGACCGTAGAAGCATTGTAAACTATATATATAAATAAAAATACAGTACTGGTTTATTATAATAGAAGACATCGGACGTCAAAGAGTACTATGATAATGCTGCTGAAAGTACAGAAAATGTTTTATATTTACGCTCATCAATGAATTTTAAAAACAATACATGACATAAAAGAAATACATTAGAAGTAATCTCTATTCAACCCGACAAAGATTAAAAAAATTCCAAAGTCAACCATGAACATTTTTATACAGATCTATCAAGCAAACATTAGCCATGGAGGATGTGGCTCTTGTGGCACTGCTGGTAGTAGTGTACACTCAGTGTAGGAATTTTTCTATGACATTTACTACATTTACTAAATTGATGTAATTAATATTAACAAATGGTAGTTTTGTCAATATATTTAATAAACCAACAAGTATTACGACAAAAGCATAGTACAGTTTTTATTGAACGTTTCTAAAAGTATTTAAACACAGCTGTGCATTGCGTAATTTTCAATACATAATTATCCACAAAATAACACTATGACAAATTTTTGCACAAGAATTCTGGTGCTAGATACATTCGCTGTCGTCAGATTCATCTTTGTCGTCTTCTGATGATCCTGTGTTTACAGTTAAGTTCAAGCTTTCAACAGTATCATATAGTAAACCATCCCTACACCAAGCTTCTTCTGTCAAACGATCAACGTGGTCACAATGTTTTACCCACTCTAATTCACCAATTTCAGAAAATGCTTTTTGCACTAGATTTACAATTTCACCACTTCTTTGATCCACGTTATTCATTACAACCTTACGTTTCAGCAAACTCCATATCCATTCTATGGGATGGAAGTCACAATGATACGGTAGTAAACGTAGGACGTGACCCTCAACGTCATAGCAAGTACCCCCATTACTCGACCTGCTTAAATATGGGTGGTATAGAGTTCTCTATGGCATTTGACAAGATTGTCAAGTTCGAGGCTTTGAACGATCTGAGCGTCAACGTATTCGGAGTGGAAGAAAGGTCTATTGTTGGTCCTCTACATTTTACTAAACCCAGGCGAGTCCGGCACGTTAACTTGCTCTACATCCAGGATGAAGAAAAAGGTCACTTCTGTTGGATCAAAGATTTGGGCCGCCTGGTCGGTAAGCAGTTATCAAAAGATCGCTTACATAAATGGATCTGCGATGACTGTTTAATCTTTCTTCCGACTGAGGCAGCCTTGGCCAGGCATACTGAGCGGGACTGTAACCATGGCGTAACCCAAATGCCCACCGCCTTCAACAACGTTTTGGAATTTTCGAGCATCCGAAAACAAATGCAGGTCCCATTCGTTATTTATGCCGACTTTGAGTCGCTTCTACAGCCGTACAGTTTTGCAACGCCCGACCCCTCTACGTCATCTACAACACCGCTCCAGCTGCATACCCCTTATAGCTGGGTATATTACATCAAATGCAGCTACGACGACTCCCTCAATAAACTTGAGATCTACCGGGGCCCAGACGCAGCACGTGAATTTGTCACCAAACTTAGAGAGGAAGCTAGACGTCTGGGTAAGATATTGACGACAAATGTGCCCATGATTCTTTTAGATGCCCAGAATGCTCTTTTGTTTCACACTACCAAAGACTGTGATATGCAAGAAACTGCTTGGAACAGACCGTGCGCGGGATCACAACCACATGAATGAGGTGTACCGCTTCCCTGTACACTCCAAATGTAACATCCTCTATCGGGTTCCACAGTTTATTCCAGTGGTGTTTCACAACCTTAGTGGATACGAATCTCATATCATTGTTAAAGAACTGGGGTATGACAACGCGAAGATTAGTGTTATAACGAACAATAAAGAACGGTTCATTTCGTTTTCAAAAACAGTACGACTCTCTACGATATAGAAGTGGCCTTGGACGATGAAGAAAAGACTTCCGACAACTCCCGTGTCCAACTTCGGTTTATCGACTCACTCCAATTTATGGCGACCGGGTTGGACACACTGGCGAAGAATTTGACCCAGGGCCAGTTTGTAGAGGTCAGACGTCACTTCCCCGAGAATTCCAAGTTCCAACTGTTTACCAAGAAAGGAGTGTTTCCATACACTTACATACAAAAGTATGGAAGTATTGGACGAAACAGCTCTACCACCACAGGCTACCTTCTACAATGACCTCACCTCTACATCCATTACCACCGACGAATACGAGAGGGCTCAGAAGGTATGGGGCGACTTTGGTCTCAACACGCTCGGGGAATATAGCGACCTCTATTTGAAGACAGATGTTCTGTTGTTGGCAGACGTCTTCGAGAACTTTCGCCGAGTGTGCATGTCGACCTATGAACTCGATCCGTGCGAGCTTGTGACATCGCCCTCATTAACCTAGGACACCATGTTAAAATACACCGGCGTGAAATTAGAGCTCCTCACGGATATTGACATGTATCACTTTATAAAGTCTGGGGCCAGAGGGGATCTGACCCAGTGTAGTAGCCGCTACGCTGCTGCCAACAACAAGTACATGGAAGAGTACGATTCTACGGAGGATTCCGATGGTTGCCCCCTACCAATGCAGCTGGTCTCCAAACCGCCATCTTAAATATTCCTAAGGACTCTGCGAAAGGTTTCATTCTGGGGGTCGACTTGGTGTACCCTCCACATTTATACGCTCTCCACAACGACTTGCCATTCTGTCCGGAAATGAAGACGCCGCCTTATATCTCATCTAAGACTCCGAAGCTCCTCGCCACCTTAGAAGACAAACGCCGCTACATTATCCACTACAGGAATCTACAGCAGTGTGTGCGGAACGGATTAGTGTTGACCTCCATCCACCGGGTTCTCGAGTTCGACCAGTCCCCATGGTTGAAACCTTATATCGAATTGAACACAGACCTTCGCATTCGTACTACCAACGCTTTTGAGAAAGACTTTTTCAAATTCATGAACAATCTTATTTTTGGTAAAACCATGGAAAACAGCAAACAATGAGGGTACGCGTGTAACCAGTTCCAGGACTGAAGACCTAATGATGATGACTTTGTATTCAGTTATTTGCGTTTAATATTTAAGTCAAATTTACATTCAAGTCGATAAACAGCGCGATAAATAATGCTCATCACTATCAATTTTCATATAATTAAAGTTGCGTGTTTACTTGGTGGCACTACACCATTGATTACAGGCAATTACGGAAAGATTAATTAAACAACTGCATTTCCATAGAAGTAACCTTTTTTTAATTATTCATTACAATTTATATTTCAGGTACAATGCCCCTTCTTATTGCTAAAGTACAAATCAGGAGAGTAGTTTCACTTTCAAAATTATCCATCCGATCAACATATGGGGTAAATTAAAGTTTCTTAAAGCGATACAAGCAGTTTGGGCCCCAGAATATTTTGACGCTTTCAGATGACCGGTTAATATCGGACTGTTGCTATCTCAAATTTCAGTTCATACTTATTATTTTTAATTCCCTTCTATCTCATCTAATAACCCGGGGTTTTCACATTATTCCACAATCTTGTTGTCACTGTTTTTATGTCCAATAATACGCTTTTATTACAAAATTTGATGAATTATTATCATCATCATCATTCATCATTTTGTTTTCGACCTTACTAAAGGTCGGTTTGACGCAGCTCTAAGTTCTTTTCCATTCTGTGCTAGTCTAAAAAGCTCTACATACCCTACACAACCTAAATGTCTAATAATTTGACTAATATAGTTTGGCTTAGGTCTTCCTATATCCTATCTTTTTCCTATCCACCTGGCTCTACATAGATATTAGCAACCTGATGGTTGTTAAAGAACTCTAACATGTTTACATGATTACCATTTATAAGGAAATGAAAAATAACCTGGTTATCCGCTTCAAAAAAGAAAAGTTATTATAGAATTGGTTTATTTACATTTTTGTGGCTTATAGTGTAATTTTGAACAAAATACTGATTTAATTACTAAACTTAATTTGTAAACCCTAATATGAAATAAATATTATACAGAGTATCCCCATAACATATTAGTTCATTCAAAATTAAATATTATTTCTTTCCTATCTAATTGATCTTGCGTAACGCCTCGCGTTAAAATATTTTTAACCAGAAACCTGTTTCTTGAGAAAGTTGTGTATCGGCCACTTCCGCAGAAACTACGTTTTCGCCTTCTTCAACTTCGTCTGCAGATGTTGATTGAATCTCCTGTAATTTAGACATCTTCGATGTCGATGGAAGACTTTGTGTTGGTATGTTTGTGTTTGGAGAAAAATTGCGTAATTTTGGAATTTAACTTCTCCAGTTCTTCCTCCTTTTTATTTTTCGACCCATATAAATGTTTCAGCGATGGCCCATGACTCATATACACTACACCGGTATACGGTGTATACTCCTATTAGATTTCAGTTCGGAGTAAAATAATGGGTTAATCTTAGCAAAGACTTTCAATATTGATAGAATTTATTTTAATTTTTAGTGAAGTTTTGTTATAAAGAGCATTAAGTCTTTCAAATTTAGTTAATTGTAAAATAAAACTTACAAAATTTTCTTGAATGCTAATACATAATATCGAAGTAATACTTTATAGGATCTTTAGGTATTTTACAAACAATTTTTTACTTTTTTGATTTAAGTGCACAATTTAAAAAACTTTCCAAGATTTATTTCTACGAGTTACAACACTTCGATACCTATTGTTAAAAAACAATTAAATTGTTTTTAAAAGCGGGTGGTATTTATAAAGATTCAACAAGATTCAGGAATGAGGAATCAACAGAATAACTTGCAGAAACAAGAATATCTCGCATTCTGCGTTGTACTGCTACTCAACACAGTAGGGTCGGGTGCGCACTTGGCATTGCTCGCGAAGAATAAACAATGCAGGTTCATTATTTCTGTTCAATTGTTATTAAAATTATTAGTTAATTTAAAAATTATTGCTGATAATTATTATTAAATTTATTATTACAAATTCAGAGCGAATACAAGGGTAAAGCACATGGAAAGTTTGAAAAGTCTCGTGTCTCAAGGAAAAATAAGACTTTTGTTATATTTTAGTTAATATTCAAAACTGCCGTGAGACGCTTCACGGCGCCTTTAGACTTTTAGTGGCGGAGTTTCTGTAAATGTTGTCCTTGAGGATAGAGCGGTTTTGGTGACATTCTTTTGAGCAACGACTGTTACTCTTAAGGTTATAATGCAAACTAATACTGTCATGGAAATGTTGATAAGGTCGACACAAAGGGGTTCCTTGGGAACGCGATGACAAAAATATGCTCAGGTTTGTTCAATCTGAGACTCAATCGCGAAGTAAGGTGAGTTCCGCGGCGAACTACAAGGAACAGAATATCAGTTCGCTGAATACTAAGGCGCCAGGAACTAAAATGTTGGAGCAACAAGAACGACGAATCCTTAGTTCCAACAGATTCGGGATTATTCCCAAAATAAACGTAATAAACACTTCAAAATAGCATCATTCTATTCACAAAATTAATTTATTGTACCTGTCATCATCATTAAGTCATCAGTCCTGGACCTGGTAAGACGCGTACCCACATTGTTTCCTATTCTGAACTAACCTACACATTTCCCTGAAATTTGCACAGTCTACATTTATCACTATCTGATCTAGGTCTACATCTACCTGCTTTTCCTATCCCTGTTTGTAATATATCCCATACTATTCCCCAAAAATGCCTTAGAACGTATTCTGCCCTTCTATTTCTCCTATTTTTTTCCACAGACATCTTTATTCCCCTACTATTTCTATAACCTATTTGTTATTAACTTTGTCCATGCTATCATCCTCATACATCTGAAGCACAACATTCCAAAATGCTGCAATCGTTTTTCTGTCTGCTTTTCCTACTGCCCCTATTTCATAGGCATACTGTGCTGTGCTCCACACATATGCTTTCAACAAACTTCTTCTTGTTTCTATGTTTGTTGTCTTTGATTGTACCTGTAAGGTCCTGTAATATAAAATTAAAGACAACCAATACGGTACTGGATTACTAAATCTAAATACACAAGAGCAAAAATTCTTATGACATATAAGCAGACAAAACATCTTTACCCGCACATCTACAAAGTGTACGGAAGTTAAATACAGAATCAATACACAAAAGTCCCGACCCGAGTGCTAATCCTATAAATCTTTTCGCTAGTAAGTAAGAATTAATATTGTTGGTGAATTGCTTCTCACCAATGGATATACAACTTGACACCTTCCAATAGATATACACTTATAGCCTTTCCTCAGTATGCTACAATCCCAATTTGTACCTATAATAAACACAATAACTATTTCTCACCCCCAAGTGTGGAACCTACAAATACAAATATAGCTGTAGGATCAATATGTACTATTGACTTCTCACCACTATGATATAGTAAAAATACATAATATTATAAATATTCTTCTCCAATAAGTGTGAAACATACATGTATACTTTAATGGAAGAACCCACTTACTTTAACGGCCTTTCCCCTGTGTTTCCGTTAGCTAACAGAGGGTACCACAGTGGATTACAATGTAATGATTTCAGTATTAAAACCTGCACAGTACTCGGACGAGATACATAATAGATAAAGGATTTACAAACCTACAAGTAAGGGTGCTCATACATTTGTACACATACCCCAAAATCTCCTCAACATACATACGAAGGTTATGTATAAACCTGAAACTCATACAAGAACTTTGGCCGATGCAGAACAATTCATACAACCTGACTTATCGGCGGTTAGTGTAAACATGCATTACCAGCGTTAAGCTTCCACAACAGGGATCTCTTCTAAATTGAACGGTAGCAGCCAAGCCACAATTTACATGTACCATAAACGACGAAATTCACATACGGCTTGCACGTGGACTATAACATGATCCCAAAAGTGGCATCAAAACTAGAACGCCAACATATACGCCAAAATCGTTATTGCAATACGATCCTGCAATAGTTCCCTAAAAGAAGTCCCTGAAGTAGTTACCTGAAATAAATGAATACGCTAATAATACACAACAGTACGCAGAAGCGACGTACCACAAAGTGGGCAAACTATATCAATATCAACACACAAAATAACGGTATGTCTCAATGTATATTTTAAAGGTGAAGTCAATAGGATCCTGAAGGAAGATATCATTATTAAAAATTACGCCACGAGGGCGTACCTTCAAAGAGGGAGGTTTTAAATTTGTCACAAGACGAAGTCGAAAAATATCACCATCCAAACATAGATCTAAACAGATATGTTCCAACTAAAATCTCTGTAGCCGCTGAAATCCTCTAAAATCAGAGATGTTTAAGGCAGACACAGAACCTCGCCTACTTCCAACAACAGGTCAGCATAAGATAAGAAAGAAGCAGGACCAACTTAATGACAAATTAGACATTCAAATACCGAAGTGCTAACTTGAAAAGTAGTGATTAAGCTACCACCAAGCTTAACTAATATCAACCAAAATAGCATACTGATGAAATTTACTAAAACAAAATTTCTATACCTCCACTATGCTGAAAGTTTGTACAAATGTTTTATAAAACTATACAGTTGAAAATCTAATTTCTCAAAGTTTGTGCAAATTTTTTATAGAGCTAGTTGAAGAACAAACACCTCAAAGTTTGTAAAAGCTTTTCATAGAAATAGTTGAAAAACAAACACCTCATTACTATTAAGAACTGAATCATTCAAAGACATTAGGATGTCACAGTTTAAATGAATGGCATAAAGTAAATAAGAAGACTGGGTAATTACGCATAATTAGCTTAGTGATGTTATAGCGAACTTATTGTAAACACGAATTGATAAACAATCCAAAGTACATTTTAGGCAATTATACCACCACCAACCCGAAATTGAGAAACAGTTAATGTAGTAGTTATTGCACCTTATTGGAAATATCAGTTACAAACTTCATGTGATTGAAAACGCACGTTCTTTGTTTAAAAAATTAACTATTTGAAGTCTAGAGTTTATCTAATTTTTGGAAGAAGGTACGTGGTTCGTTTACAGCATTTATATTAGTAACATAAAATATTGTACAGTATTGCAAGGCACCGACACACAAAACACGAGTGACGCATTTTTCACCAGCAGCAATAGCGCTAACGTATTGCCAAACAGAAATCAAATATAAACGCTACCGGTTTCTAATTACCGGAAGGCAAAGTGAAGACAGTACCTATCCAAATATAAAAGAACTGCAAAAGAACAACGTAACAGCTTTGGTAAGAATTTGCAAACCTATTTACGATGCTAGCCTATTAAAACAACAAGGGATAGAAGTGTTGGATATTTATTATCCTGAAGGAAGTTTTCCTACGAATGATATTATTAGAACATGGTTGAAGTGGTTGAAAACACATTTTTACGAAAATTCAAATGGATGTGTTGCTGTTCATTGCAAGGCAGGATTAGGCAGAGCTCCTGTCTTAATTGAACTAGGAATGCAATTCGAAGATGCTGTAGAGTTAATACGGAAGAAGAGACGTGGCGCGATTAACGCTCATCAACTGAAGGGTTTGATGAACTATCGACGTTCAGCTCTGTTGGAGATTAAGACATCGAAAGGCTTATGTTGTCTGTAGAGCAAATTTTTGTTTTTCTTAGTGTTAATTTTATTTTTCTGTAACTTTTGTATTCTAATATTGTATTGCAGTGTACATAATTTTTTTATTAGAATTGTTAACGTACGAAAAAAAAAACGTTTCAAGACGCGTCATTGTTTATGTATACTGAGTCTGTACAATTTTATTGTAAATTGTGTTCTATTTACTAACAGAAATTAAGTATGTATAAAACTTTCTAATAAAAGTAGTTTTCATTCGTTTTACATCAATCAAACTTTCTTGTATGTCTAAATATGCTTTAAATTGTACGGATGGCCAAGATAAAAGAGGCTGGGTATTTATTTAATAGTAGTAAATACATAATATTATGAATAACAACATACATTAAAAAATTAATAACATATACAGTTGGGCACTATTCTCGATTAATGTTAATTGTGTGCAAGAATTTACTGGAAGAAAACTATTCATTCGGTAAATCTTTAAGTGCTGGGGAATCTTGGCAGCCACAGGCTGCTTACCCCCCTTTCCAACCACTCAATGTCGGGGAAATAGGGTATATAATTGTAAAACAATAGATGGGAACTGAACTGCATCTAACAAAAGAGAACGGCGCCTATGATGAATGACAACAAACATAGAAACCAGAACAAAATTGTTGAAAGCATAGGTGTGGAGCACAGCACAGTATGCCTATGAAATACGGGCAGTAGGAAAAGCAAACAGAAAAACGGTAGCAGCCTTTTGGAACGCTGTGCTTCAGATGTATGAAGATGATAGCATGGACAAACAAAGTTACTAACAAATAGGTTATAGAAATAGTAGGGGAACAAGGATATCTGTGGAGAAAAATTGGAGAAATAGAAGGGCAGAATACGTTCTAAAGCATTTTGGGGAATAGCATAGGATATATTTCAAGCAGAGATAGGAAAAAGGAGGTAGATGTAGACCTAGATCAGATAGTGATAGATGCAGACTGTGCAAATTTCAGAGAAATGTGTAGGTTAGTTCAGAATAGGAAACAATGAGGGTACGCGTCTAACCAGTTCCAGGACTGAAGACCTAATGATGATGAACATATACAGGATTTGTCACAAAAGGGGAAATTTAAAACTTCGTATTTCATTTGGCGTTTGGTTAAGGTTACTGAAGTTAATGCCGTATACTAAACATGAAACAGTGGTCAGGTGCTCAGCGGGCTATCTGTGTTAAATCTTTTATAAAAATGGCAACTCTGCAAAACTGTGAGAAGGTTATTTCGCAATCAGTACAATGTTCTCGTCATGGACGGGCACCGTCTTTTCACGCAACTAATTTGTGGGTACAAAGGTTTGGAGATACTGGATCTACTTTAAAATTAAAACATAAAGGAGTAGCAAGAAGTGTTAGAACACCAGAAAACTTGGATAACGTTCGAATTGCCAAAACACATAGTTCAAAACGTCCTGCTAAAACATTAGCATTGAATATCAATGGAGAATCGGTACGTCTATACATAAAGACTTAATGTTTCACCCCTATAAAATTCAAAATGTCCAAGAATTAAAGGAAGCTTATTTGGTTAATTGCATGAATTTTTGTCAAGAAATGTTGCTGCATTTGAATAGGGAAAGAAACTTAATGCACCATATGTTTATGTTAGATGAAGCACATTTTCATGTTAACGGCTATGTAAACAAACACCATATTCCCGATATTGAAACGCTGAAAACCCGCTTCAGTTACATGATAAACCCTTACATAGTAGGGTGCAGAATGGTGCACTCTTACAGCATCTGGCATTATTGGAACATTCATTTTTAAAGACGATCTAAGAAATGTTACAACCGTTACTGCATTTCGTTAGACAAACATGGTCACAACCGCTGTGAGTTAAAAACTAGTTCGATTTCAAGAGACTACGTGCTCCAGCAAGAAGGTGCTACAGTCATACTATTCGTATGTCTATTGATGCTTTAAAAGAATCCTTTCCAAACCATATCATATCCAGAAATTTAGGACTTTCTCCTATTAAATTAATTATTTCATTTTGAATTTTGTTCCCAAGATAATGAGACACTTTTTCTTTTCCTGCATTTGGATTTTTCTCGTGTGCTTAGATATTATACGGTCACTTTTTGCTAGCATTTCAATGCAGTTTAAAAACTGACATTATTTTCTACAAGCAGTTTGTTATCGGTACCACGTAAAGTCAAGTTCTGCTCAGCAAGAAATTGAATAATATAAAATGCTCTCGATAACTTCATGCCAATATTTTGTTTCTTATGAATTAAATTTTGAGCCGCAAAATCAATAGTTGCCATTTTTTTAAGCAAGTTAAACATTCTAACTATTTTTGTAAGTTCTCAAAATAAGATTTACTTTTTTCGTGATACTTAAATATTCACCAATGTGGTGCCAATCCTTCCCATTTTCATCGTTTAATTTAATTGTTTTTAATGTCCTTGAAAATATTTAGAAACAAATACAAAACACGGAATTTTTTTCTGCAGAATATAAACACCATTCCCGTTCGAATTTCATATTATTAGTTAAAATTCGTAAATAATATTTATCTTGAGATAATTTATCTTTGAGATAATTAATACAAATTTTACTTCGATAATGACTGGGCATGTTTTAAATTAATATTTTTACATGTCTGGGAAACAATATGTTACGGGCGAAACACTTTTCAAGTTTACTTGCCTTGAAGAGGCGTAGATCTCGTAACCAAAAAGGGATGCGTTGGCTCTGCTGTGGTTGGGAGTAGGTTCCTATAGATAAATGTGAAAAGAAACTAAAGAAACAATAAAAAGCTACAAAACTAATAAATAGCCAGGATCTCAACTAAAATTCTGCATTACATTATCATTTACCCTAAAAGGTTTCGTCTTCGTCATTATCGAAGGGCACCAAACAGTCGTGCGTCACAAACCCGGGTGATGTTCTTAATTACGTAGAAAACTGTTATCCCACATAAAGGCTCTCGATTCAATTATTCCTACATTTGAGCGTCACGTTCCTTTGTTTAAATAAACTATTCCCTTCAGATTCCCTAACGCTGGGGTGACATAAAATGCATCATCATACATATACATGTAAATATACTTTCCTAACACTAGCTTTCTCTGCAATCTGGTCAGGCGATATTAAACTAAACCCTAAAGCAAATTCTAAAAAAACAGCCTAGTCTAGCAATAAAGCAATGCAACGCTTCACATTTTTCTGCTTTCCTATTAAACTATACATTTACAAATCCCAAATGAATGGTTATGTCGTAACTCCAACAAGAACACCAGTCCAAACACCAACGTTGCAATGTCACCGTGTTCATTCCCAAAATGCATAACCCCTACTCAACTCTTACTACTTTGCAACTAGTAAATTTCTCCTTCGATTAATGTCATTGCCGAAAAAATATCAAAATATGTGCACGTACACGTTCACATATAAATTATACTAATTCTTGCAAGAATCTTCGCTATTACTTACAGTTGAAGTTTCTACAATTCAGGTAATGTCCAGGCCACACCAGGTCTTCCATTCTTTAAAACACAAGCTGCAGCACTACTTCAAGATTCCCAAATTAATGGCGGGATAAACAAATTCAGTTTACACTCCCTACACACGGTCATAACAAACAAATTTACGCCCGCAGACGTTTCAAACTTTACCCCACGTAAAATCGAAAACTACGTATGCCGTGTTTATCGTTCAGCTGTACTTTATTATTTTATATTTATCCAGACCTTACTACATTTTTGAAATTAACATCCCTTTCCCCAAGTCAATTCACTTATATTAATCCCCAATCCTCCTAAATTAACCCCCGCTGGGAGGACTAAGACCCGTTTACTGATTTAACTACATCTTGACGTTTTCAGATGACCGGTTACTATCAGATTGTTGCTAATTAAAATCTCAATTCGCTTTTATTATTTTTAATTCCCTATCTCATCTAATGTCCCGAGGTTTTCACATTATTGCACAATCTTGTTGTCACTGCTTTTATGTTCAATAACACGTGAGAAGTCCCTGTTATGCTGTAACCTACCCAGGCGTTTCTCTAATTTCTTGTGATCTGCAACCTTATTGTAGTCTAAATCTATAACAGATAACCTCATTCATGCCATACTATATTCTATATTCAGCTTACTTAATGTCTTGTTATTTTGTATGGGCTTCCCTTTATAATAATTACAACGTCTATTTAAAATGATGTATTATTATATGGCAGTTATTTAACACCTTCCTAAAGTTCCAATATAAGGATGTATTTTAATGAATTTTTCAACTCTGAAAGTTTGTTAAAAAGAGCATGAGATGCTTTTACTATAAAATTTTGTGAATCATTATAGAATTGGTTTATTTACATTCTTGTGACTTTTAGTATAATTTGGATTAAAATACTGATTTAATACCAAATTTGATTTGTAAACCCTAATTTGAAATAAATAGTATACAGGGCACCCCCAAAATAAATTAGTTAATTCAAAATTAAATATTATTTCTTTTCTATCTAATTGATTTTGCGTAACGCCTCGCGTTACAAATATTTGTGACCAGAAACCTGGATCTTGAGAAAGTTGTGTATCGTCCACTTCCGCAAAAACTACTTCTTCGCCTTCCTCAACTTCGTCTGCACATATTTATAAAGATTTTATAAAGATTCAACAAGATTCAGGAATGAGGAATCAACAGGAAAACTTGCAGAAACAAGAATAATCTAACATTCTGCGTTCTACTGCTACTCAACATAGTAGGGTCGGATGTGCATTTGGCATTGCTGGCGGTTCATTATTTCTGTTCAATTGTTATTAAAATTATTAGTTAATTAAAAAATTATTGTTGATAATTATTATCCACTTTACAAACTCAGAGCGGATGCCAGGGTAAAGTACGGGGGAAGTTTGGAAAGTATCGTGTCTCAAGGAAAATTAAGACTTTTGTTATATTTTAATTCATATTCAAAACTGCCGTGAGGCGCTACACTGCGCCTTTGGATTCTTGGTGCCGTGGGTTTCTATCAATGTTGTTCTTTTAGATGGCGCGTCCCTGGTGACATTCTTTTTAAGCAACGATTGATACTCTTAAGGTTACAATGCACAATAATACCTCCACTATGTTGAAAGTTTTTACAAATGTTTTATGAAACTATACAGTTAAAAATCTAACTTCTCAAAGATTGTGTAAAGTTTTTATAGAGCTAGTTGAAGAACAAACTCCTCAAAGTTTGTATAAGCGTTTTATAGAAATAGTTGAATACAAACTCCTCATTCCTATTAAGAACTGAATCATTCAAAGACGTTAGGATATCGTAGTTTGAATGAATGGCATAAAGTAAATAAGAAGACAGGGTAATTACGCATAATTAGCTTAGTGGTGTTATAGCGAACTTATTGTAAACACGAATAGATAAACAATCCAAAGTACATTTTAGGCAATTATACCACCACCACCCCGAAATTGAGAAACAGTTAATGTAGTTGTTATTGCACCTTATTGGAAATATCAGTTACAAATTTCTTGTGGTTGAAACCGCACGTTCTTTGCTTAAAGAATTAACTATTTGGAGGCTAAAGTTTATCTAATTTTTGGAAGAAGGTACGTGGTTCGTTTACAGCATTTATAATAAGTAACATAAAATATTGTACAGTATTGCAAGGCACCGACACACAAAACACGAGTGACGCATTTTTCACCAGCAGCCTATGGCGCTAACGTATTGCCAAACAGAAATCAAATATAAACGCTACCGGTTTCTAATTACCGGAAGGCAGAGTGAAGATAAACCTATCCAAATATAAAAGAACTGCAAAAGAACAACGTAACAGCTTTGGTAAGAATTTGCAAACCTATTTACGATGCTGGCCTATTAAAACAACAAGGGATAGAAGTGTACGATATTTATTATCCCGAAGGAAGTTTTCCTCCAATTGATATTATTAGAACCTGGTTGAAGTGGTTGAAAACACATTTTTCCGAAAATTCAAATGGGTGTGTTGCTGTACATTGCAAGGCAGGATTAGGCAGAGCTCCTGTCTTAGTTGCAATTGCATTAATTGAACTAGGAATGCAATTCGAAGATGCTGTAGAGTTAATACGAAAGAACAGACCGGGTGCCATTAACGCTCATCAACTGAGGGGTTTGATGAACTATCGACGATTAGCTCTGTTGGAGATTAAGACTTCGAAAAGCTTATGTTGTCTGAGCGCAAATTTTTTTGCCTTTTCTTAGTAATAATTTTATTTTTCTGTAACCTATGTATTCTAATATTGTACTGCAGTATACATAATTTGGTATTAGGATTGTTAACGTACGAAGAAACAAGTTTCAATACATGTCATTGTTTATGTATTAATGAGTCTGTACAATTTTATTGTAAATTGTGAGCTATTTACTAACAGAATTTAAGTATGTATAAAATTTTATAATAAAACTGGTCTTAATTCGTTTTATACCAATCAAACTTTCTTGTATATCTAAATATGCTTTAGATTGTACGGATGGCCAAGATAAAAGAGGCTCAGTACTATTACAGAATATTATGAATAACAACATACATTAAAAAATTAATAACATATACAGGATTTGTCAATAAGGGGAAAATATAAAAAAAATTGAAGTTTAGGTGTGGTTGCTAAAGTTAATCATAAATTGTCAGTCATTTAATGCCGTATACTAAACATGAAACAGTGGTCAGGTGCTCAGCGTGCTATCTGTGTTAAATCTTTTATAAAAATGGCAACTCTGCAATAACTGTGAGAAGGTTAATTCGCAATCAGTACAATGTTCGCGTCATGGCAGGTAACGTCTTTTTACGCAATTAATTTCTGGGTACAAAGGTTTGGATTTACTGGATCTACTATAAAATTAAAATATAAAGGAGTAGCAAGAAGTGTTAGAACACCAGAAAACATTGATAAAGTTTGAACTGCCATAACACATAGTCCAAAACGTCCTGCGATTAAACATGCTTTAGCATTGAATATCAGTGGACAATCGGTACGTCTATACATAAAGACTTAATGTTTCATCCCTATAAAATTCAAAATGTCCAAAAATTAAAGGAAGCTTATTTGGTTAATCGCATGAATTTTTGTCAAGAAATGTTGCTGCGTTTGAATAGGGAAGAAAACTTAATCCACCGTATGTTTATGTTAGATGAAGCACATTTTCATGTTAACGGCTATGTAAACAAACGCCATATTCCCGATATCGGAACGCTGAAAACACGCTTCAGTTACATGATAAACCCTTACATAGTCCTAAGGTGCAGAATGGTGCGCTCTTACAGCCTCTGGCATTATTGGAACATTCATTTTTGAAGACGACCTAAGAAATGTTACAACCGTTACTGCAGTTCGTTACACAAACATGGCACAACCGCTTTGAGGCAAAGCTAGTTCGATTTCAAGAGACTACGTGCTTCAGCAAAAAGGTGCTGCAGTCATACTATTCGTATGTCTATTGATGCTTTAAAAGAATCCTTTCCAAACCATATCATATCCAGAAATTTAAGACTTTCTCCTATTAAATTAATTATTTCATTTTGAATTTTGTCCCCAAGATAATGAGGCATTTTTTCTTTTCCTGCATTTGGATTTTTCTCGTGTGCTTAGATATTATACGGTCAAATTTTGCTAGCATTTCAATGCATTTTAAAAAATTGACATTATTTTTTTCAAGCAGTTTGTTATCGGTACCACGTAAAATCACGTTCTGCTCAGCAAGAAATTTAATAGTATGAAAATGCTCTCGATAACTCCATGCCAATATTTGTTTCTTATTAATTAAATTTAGAGCCGCAAAATCAATAATTGCCATTTTTGTAAGCAAGTTAAACATTCTGACCATTTTTGTAAGTTCTCAAAATGAGATTTACTTTTTTCGTGGATACTTAAATTGTTTTTAAAGTCTTTGAAAATATTTAGAAACAAAAACAAAACATGGAATTTTTTTCTCGTTCGAATTTCAGATTATTAGTTAAAATTCATAAATAATATTTATCCGAAAACTTTCGACCCGATATCTTTTATCACTGGGATAATTAATACAAATTTTAGTTCTATAATGATTGGGCACGTTTTCAATCAATATTTTTACATGTCTAGAAGACAATATGTTACCGGTGAAACATTTTTCAAGTTTGACATGCCCTGAAGGGGCGGAGACCTCGTAACAAAAAAAGGGTGCGCGGCTCTGCAATGGTTGGGAGTGGGTTCCTATAGATAAATGCGGAAAGAAACTAAAGAAACAATAAAAAAGCTACAAAACTAATAAATAGCCAGTATATCAACCAAAATTCTGCATTACATTATCACTTACCCTAAAAGGTCTCGTCTTCCTCACTATCGAGGAGCGCCAAACAGTCGGTCGTCACAAACCCGGGTGATGTTCTTAATTACGTGGAAGATTGTTATTCCACATAATCTCTCTCTTTTGATTATTCCTATCGTTGATCGTCACGTTTCTTTGTTTAAATATACTATTCCTTCCAAATCTACCTAACGCTGGGGTGGCTGGAAAGCCTTTACAAATTACTACCTATTTGCTAAATAAGTTAAATAAATAAAAAACATAAACCTAACTTAACCTCTATTATCATAAAATGCATCATCATACCTATACATATAAATATACTTTTATAACACTAGCTTTATCTGCAATCTGGCCAGGTAATATTAAACTAAACCCTAACGCAAAAAAAAAAATTTAGCCTAGTCAAGCAATAAAGCAATGCGACGCTCCACATTTTTCTGTTTTCATATTGAACTACACATTTATGAATCCCAAATGGATGGCTATGTCGTAACTCCAACAAGAAAACCAGTCTAAACACCAACGCTGCACTGTCACCTTGTTCTTTCCTAAAATGCATAACCCCTACATGTCTATTACTACTTTGCAACTATTCTACTTCGATTAATGTCCTTGCCGAAAGAAATGTCAAAACATGTGCACGTTCACGATCACATATAAATTATATTAAATCTATATTATTACTTACAGTTTAAGTATCTACAATCCAAGTAATGTCCAGACCACATCAGGTTTTCTATTCTTTAAAACACAAGCTATAATACTGCTTCAAGATTCCCAAATTAATAGCGGGATAAACAATTTCAGTTTTAATTCCTACACACTGTCATAACGAAAGAATTTCTGCCCGAAAGCATATCAAACTTTATCCTACGTAAAATCCAAAACACCGTACGCCGTGTCTATCGGTTAGCTGTATTGTTTTATTATATATTTACCCGAACCTCATTACATTTTTGAAATTAACATCCATTTCCTTACGTCAATTCACTTATATTAACCCCAATCCTCATAAATTAACCCCCGTTGGGAGGACTAAGAGCCCCTTTACTGATTTAACATCTTGACGCTTTCAGATGACCGGTTACTATCAGACTGTTGCTAACTCAAATTTCAGTTCGTATATATTATTTTTAATTCCCTTCTTCTCATCTCATTCGACATTTTGTTGTCACTGTTTTTATGTCCAGTAACACGCTTTTATTACAAAATTTTATGAATTATTATAGAATTGGTTTATTTACATTCTTGTGGCTTTTAGTATAATTTGAAATAAAATACTGATTTAATTACCAAACTTGATTTGTAAACCCTAGTGTGAAATAAATATTATACAGGGTATCCGCATATCACATTAGTTTATCCAAAATTAAATATTATTACTCTCCTATGTATTGATCTTGCGTAACGCCTCGCGTTACAAATATTTTTGGACAGAAACCTGGATCTTGAGAAAGTTGTGTATCGTCCATTTCCGTAGAAACTACGTCTTCACCTTCCTCAACTTCGTCTTCAGATGTTGATTGAATCTCTTGTAATTCAGACTCCTTCGATGTCGATGGAAGATCTTGTGTTGGTATGTTTGTGTTTGGAGTAAAAATTGCGCAATTTTGAATTTAAATTCTCCAGTTCTTCTTGCCGCTTTATTTTTCGACCCATTTAAATGTGTCAGCGCTGGCCTATGACTCATATACACTACACCCGGCATACGGTATATACTCCTGTTAGATTTCAGCTAGGAGCATAATAATGGGTTAATCTTAGCAAAGACTTTCAATATTGATAGAATTTATTTTAGTTTTTAATGAAGTTTTTTTAAAAAGAGCTTTAGGTCTTTCAAATTTATTTAATTGTAAAATAAAACTTACCAACGAGTTACAACACTTAGATACGCAATGTTAAAAAACAAATGAATTGTTTTAAAAAGCGGGTGGTATTTATAAGGATTGGACAAGATTCAGGAATGAGGAATCAACAGAAAAACTTGCAGAAACAAGAATAATATAGCATTCTGCGCTCTACTGCCACTCAACATAGTAAGGTCGGTAAATACCTCCTGCATATTTGTTATGGTTTGTTTAGCATTTTTTTTAATCTTCGTTGGGAAGTAAACCACTCATAGTTTTTAAAATCATCTTTATTTGCGTTTCGATCAATGACCTAGGATCGTTGTCAAAATAATAAAAACTTCAAGTTTGACATTTATGATATAAATTGAAGCTGAATTTTGAGTTATTGATGTTTGAAATATTTGGTTTGAGTACATTAGGAGAAAATTTTAAAGTTTAAAAAAAGTTTTTATTATTTTGACAACGATCCTAGTTTATGGACCGAAACGTAAATAAAGGCGATTTTAAAAATTATGGGTAGTTTAATTCCCAACGAGGATTAAGACAAATAGTAGGGTCTGATGTGCACTTGGCACTGCTCGCGAACAATAAAGAATGCAGGCTCATTATTTCTATTCAATTGTTATTAAAATTATTAGTTAATTTAAAAATTATTGTTGATAATTATTATTCGATTTATTAATACAAATTCAGAGCGAATGCGAAGGTAAAGCACAGGGGAAGTTTGGAAAGTCTCGTGTCTCAAAGAAAAAATAAGACTTTTGTTATATTTTAATTAATATTCAAAACTGCCGTGAGGCATTTCACGGCGCTTTTGGACTCCTGGTGCCGTGGGTTTCTGCACATGTTGTCTTTGTGGATGGCGCGGCCCTGGTGACATTCTTTTTGTGCAACAATTGATAGTCTTAAGGTTACAATGTAAACTAATACCTCCACTATGATAAAAGTTTGTACAAATATTTTATAAAACTATACAGTTGAAAACCTAACTTCTCAAAGTTTGTGTAAATTTTTTATAGATCTAGTTGAAGAACAAACTCATCAAAATTTGTATAATCTTTTTATAGAAATAGTTGAATACAAACCCCTCATTACTATTAAGAACTGAATCATTCGAAGACATTAGGATGTCGTAGTTTAAATGAATGGCATAAAGTAAATAAAAATACTGGATAATTATGCATAATTAGCTTAGTGGTGTTACAGCAAACTTATTGTAAGCACAAATAGATAAACAATCCAAAGTACATTTTAGGCAATTCTACCACCACTAACCCGAAATTGAGATGCAGTTAATGTAGTTGTTATTGCACTTTATTAGAAATATCAGTTACAAACTTCTTGTGGTTGAAAACGCACGTTCTTTGCTTAAAGAATTAACTATTTGAATCCTAGAGTTTATCTAATTTTTGGAAGAAGGTACGTGATTCGTTTACAGTATTCATAACAAATAATATAAAATATTGTACAGTATTGCAAGGCACCGACACACAAAACACGAGTGACGCATTTTTCACCAGCAGCAATGGCGCTAACGTATTGCCAAACAGAAATCAAATATAAACGCTACCGGTTTCTAATTACCGGAAGGCAGAGTGAAGATAGTACCTATCCAAATATAAAAGAACTGCAAAAGAACAACGTAACAGCTTTGGTAAGAATTTGCAAACCTACTTACGATGCTAACCTATTAAAACAACAAGGGATAGAAGTGTTCGATATTTATTATCCCGAAGGAAGTTTTCCTACGAATGATATTATTAGAACATGGTTGAAGTGGTTGAAAACACATTTTTACGAAAATTCAAATGGATGTGTTGCTCTTCATTGCAAGGCAGGATTAGGCAGAGCTCCTGTCTTAGTTGCAATTGCACTAATTGAACTAGGAATGCAATTCGAAGATGCTGTGGAGTTAATACGAAAGAAGAGACGTGGCGCCATTAACGCTCATCAATTGAAGGGTTTGATGAACTATCGACGTTCAGCTCTGTTGGAGATTAAGACTTTGAAAGGCTTATGTTGTCTGTAGAGCAAATTTTTTTGCCTTTTCTTAGTGTTAATTTTATTTTTCTGTAACCTATGTATTGTAATATTGTATTGCAGTGAACATAATTTTGGTATTAGAATTGTTAACCTATGAAGAAGAAAAACGTTTTAAGACGTGTCATTGTTTACATATTAATGTGACTGTACAATTTTATTGTAAATTGTGTGCTATTTAGTAACAGAATTTAAGTATGTATTAAATTTTATAATAAAAGTGGTCTTCATTTGTATTACACCAATCGAACTTTCTCGTATGTCTAACCATACTTTAGATTGTACGTACGGGTGGGCAAGATAAAAGAGGCCCGATATTATTTAAAAGTACTAAAAACAGAATATTATGTATAAAAACATACTAAGCATTCAATAGTTCTCAGGATGTGTAAAGTGTTCACCGTGAACTTCGATACGCAAATTAGCACGTCTCAACATGTTTTCGAAAACTTTTGCCTGTTCATTAGGTGCGATTTCCTTAATTGTATAGCGAATGTAAAAGGTGTCTCAGAATGTTTTTCGTTTTTGAATTGACCAATACGCGCCAACCGCAGGTAGCAGGGGGAGGGGAGTGGACTCAAATGCTTGGCCGGCTTGTTAAGTTTAGTTTCACGGGACCACAGCGCGCGTTTTGCGTGCGAGCGTTTTATAAAAATAACGATTCCTACACTATTTTTCGTCGTCTCTACGGGACATATTTTAATTTAACAAGCTTAAGACATGTACCAAGTGCCAATTTAGTTAAGCATTGGGTGTGCAGGTTTAAATAGACTATGAATACAATGCCGGACAAATAGTCTGGGCTCAAAAGGACATCAAGAACGACCTTAAACGTCGACCGCGTTCGCCATTCTGTTATAGACGACCCACGACAGTCATTGAGATTGCGCGCAGCTTCTCTTAATTTAAACAAATCTACGGTTCATCGCATTATTTCGAAAGATTTACATTTTCACCCCTATAAAATTGTAATTGTTCAAGAAATGAAGAATTATGATTCTGATAAACGAGTCGAATTCTGCAGGACAATAAAAAATCGTTTTAGGAGTTTCAATAACATCTGGTTCTCCGACGAATCGAACTTTCACATCAACGGTCATGTGAATAAACAAAATTGCAGATATTGGGCTCCCGAGAATCCGTCAGAACTGTATCAAAAGCCCTTGGACTCGCCAAATTGTAAACCTCAAGAACGTTGGCATATTAAGGACATAAAACCATTTTTGTCAGCCCCTATCGAATAGTACTTAGTCATCTTATGTTTCTACCTTCATCTAATTATATTATACCTCTTCGTTTTTGTTTCAATCAACTTTTTTTTGATGTTACCTCCTCAGTATAAATATATCTCACCCTTAAACTTTCATTTTCTTAACTCTTACTTAAATCTAATTTAGACTTTTTAGACTTATTCTATTGTGTACTTAAAAGTATGCTACCATTGAACCTTGAATCGTTTCAAAACCTTTCATTTCATAAATAGCGCATTTATTTTTAAATGATAGCGCCCTCATTCCTAGTTAATTTTTTTTATTCGTCCCCACTTTCAGATAATTCTATTTCTTTTACATGTCCATCTTTTACCTTGTTGTTATTCCACAATCCACTACATTTGTTTATTGTGGTCGACATCTCTCGGCGGCTCCGTGGCTTAGTTAGTTCGCGAGTGACTACTAAGTCCTAGGTTCGATTCTCGACACGGACTGCTGAAAAATTTTAGGCGAGCATTTTCCACAAAAATACGCCCTCGTAGGATAAGAGATAAAATGTAGGTCTGGTGCTTGGAATAGCAAGGATTCGGTAAAATAAAAAATTTCCAAATAAAAAGGAAATTCGCCCCTTGCCAATGTAATACCATCGAGTGGAAGATTGGAAACAAAGCAAACGTAGGGGTTGACATATCTTTCGTTTGAACAACTCAGTAAACCTTTAGGACTTGTGCTAGTTGACGGTGGACCGGTGCTTTATATTTGGACACTCATATCAAGCGCAAACTATGCCTCAATAGTAAAAAGTCGACTACCACAGATGCGACTACAATTTTGATACTGTATGTGGCAAGTGGCATTAAAAAATTCCTAATATATACAGTCCTTTCGCTCTTTTCCTATAATTACAAATTTCCGATCTCTAATCGCCCTGGCGACGTGTTGAATTTTAAGTTGACCTCACGTGATCATTCGTGCAACCTGTTCAACGCCCCGTTCTGTTTCGTTCACATCTCCATTAAAAATCTCGACCCTTTCTACTATTCGCGATACAATTTCCCCCGGAATTTCAACCTGTGCCAATCGCTCCTAGAAATAGCTTCTAACCAATGACATCAGGTTTTGCGGACAATACCTGCGTTCCAACTCCCAAACGATAAATGGCCACCATGCAGCATCCAATGCTCCTCAAATGTTCAAAGCCACAACGATGCAGTACTCCTTTGCTTTCTTTTCCTGCTTGATTTCTTCGAGTAATGAACCCTAATGCGTAAACGGTCGACTTACCCACCACAAGTTCAAATTGTCGCTTATTGAAACTGCTGCTGTCTCGCACCGCGTGGTCATCAATCGATCCAATACTTTTCCCATTAGTGGTAGCAAGCTTATTGGACGGCAGTTGCCGAAGTCTGATGCATCCGCTTTCTTAGGTTTAGCGGTAAACTTTACGTTTTGAAATTTCCAGCAGCGCGGAAATACGTCCACTTTCACACAAAAATTAAACAACACGCAAAGATACGCGGAGTCAATAGTCACGCATACAGGGATGCCTGCGTCTGAAGTGATTACATCGTGCTTCGGTGTCTCCTAAGAGCCCTTACAACCTCATTATCGAGAATTGTCTGCCTTATCGGCACCTGTCCCTTGCACCTCTGTAGCTCCTCGACGTATCATGTCGTGCAGCCCCTCATCCTCCTTTGAATCATCCGACGGGAAAAATTTCTACAATAAATATTCCGCCGTTGTTTTAAATCCCTCTGTATATTTCCCATTACCTTTTTTGACGTTGCCGAGCGCAATCTTCTGTTCTTTATCCCTTATTATGCGAAACGCCATTCCCCAAGGTTCTCTTTCAGAGTAATGCCAGCACAATTCTTTAAATTTTTTCGTTTGCGTATCTTCTTTTATTCTCGGTGACATTGATTATACTCCATTTATCTCTGTTCTCTTAATTCTTTTGAGCATTGGTAGCGGCGCCTTAAGTTACAGGTTTCTGTCTTTTTAGTGGTTAGCTTCAGAGTCCACCAAGATACGCTGTCTTTAAACGTTTTCTTCTGCGGTATAGAGGGTGCCTACCAGCGTTGTGTACTTTTAGCGCGAGTGTTTCTATTTGAGTGGTTCTCGGCAGTTTACTAGTTCGTTCTCGAGCGCGGGAATGCTTTTGCTGAATTTTTGTTTAAACCGCTCCCAATTTGCTTTTTTATCACAGAACGGCAGAAAGATAGTTATTTGTTCATTTGAGCGTGCTTCGACTTCAACATCCCATGTTACTTACTTATGATCGGAGAGAGTGACTCGTCCGACCATAATTCCCAATTACAAACATCCTCCAACATTTCGTGCGAGACTGCAGTGATATCGATGAAACTGTTGCCTCTATGCCCCTCGAACGTCGGTGACTCATTAACGCACTCAAATCCCATTCTGTTAATATATCAGCGATTTGCGACTCCCTATCGTCCGCTGTCGGACTGTACCATAATGGAGACTTGGAATCCCCCCCTCCCTTCCAATCGATCATTATTTTTCTGTTTTGCCCAATATTCTAGAACACATTCCCCATTTGACTTATTAATCCTTCGGTTTGTGGATTTTCACGCCGCGAGTCAACCGGTGGGAGGTATACGCTTATAACGTAAAAGCAGCACGTTCCATACGCATAGTATACGTAATAATTACATACTTGAGAAGGTATGTTGCTAAGCTAGGACTAATTTTTGCTCGACCGGAGCGCAAATCGACCCCGTTTATCCCGTGCTCCGAAAGATGGCGTAGGCGTACTGGAATGGAGGCCCGAGTAGAAAAGTTTTGAAAATGTAAATAATGTAGCCACATATACTGCAATGCATAAGGTAAAATACATACAAAAGCCATATAAATTTCTCAGGAACAGTATTGGAACAATTTTAAGAACATTTTCACCTGAAAATATTTTAATAAAAAGAACTATTGTACACGAAGTACACGTTTCGTAATCCTCGCATTGTAAAAATACATTTCTTTGTATGTATTAGACGTAAAAAATACGTTAGCGGAATGAGGCAGACCGAAACTCCATACAAATATGTTGCTTAAGCCCCCAAAACGTGTGTTATTAGTTTTCAGCTTAAAAGGAAATCTAACAATGAGTTGCTTAGATGCTGAAGCGAACCCTTGCGGATAAAAGGATCTCCAATTTAATTTTCAATGCGTAACATTCTCGCTCTCTTAAACCCTAAAACGATTTTCCCCTATTTTTCCTTCAGATAATTTAATTACTATTGTTTGGGGTTTAAAACTGATTTGGCTGATGAAGATTTATTGATTACCATTCGGCGCAGTGCTCTAATATTTTATTTTAAGTATAGAGTGGGTAAAACTGTAAGGACGACATTACAATAAAACTGGTTGCATGCGGCCTTGAATGAAAAGCTTGCGAATGTAATATCTTAATTGCAATTTATCCATTTAGTGATAAGCGCATAAATTTAAAAAGAGCTACTACAGCGTAAACTACTAAAAAATTAATTAGGATACTGATGAAGGTTCTGCTGTAGTGGCACTAAAAATAAGGGGAGAAAATTAATATCTTTGCAGCTCTTTTATTCTGATGGCATACCTATGCTGTTATTAACCACTAACACCAGGAGCAGGCCTAGGTAAAAACTGTACTCCGATGCAAAAATTAAAATTGCGCACTTTATAAGTAAAATAAATATATTGTAACGTGTTCGCGCTACGTTAAATAAAAACCAAATGAAAAAGGAGAAAATTAATCGTACACGTGATGAAGCCCGTATATTCAGATTTCAATGATAATAATGTTCATTAAGCATGACATTCCAATAAATTTCTAGTTTTATTAAAGAGAATTCTTGCCATTAGCTTATAAACACAGAAGTATAGTTTTATTTCTGTGTAACACATATTTGAACGTAACTCGGATCTATAAATTATTTATTTATTTATTTGTTCCAACGTTTCAGTAGTCTGCTACCTGAAATTTAAGCAAACCTGGCTTCCCCCAGAAAGTAACCGTCAGCAAGGTGTGTGTGTGTGCGTGCGCGCGTTTGAGGGCATGTGTTATGTATATGTATGTGTACGCAAAAATAAAAAACAGATTTCAATTCTAGGCATTTTTCACATATAATTCATGGAAAATTAATTCCATTTAATAATAAGCCGAAACAATTACAGCTATCGTTTACAATGTAACAACACAAGATAAAAATAAAGTTTTAAAATGTAGTTAGTCACTTAAAAACACAGGCACTTATTTCATAAAACTCACAAATATCAGTATACAGGTAATTTAATCACAGCAAACAATGCAATGTAAAATGTTTCAGTGTATTCGTTTCTATAGCTGAAGACATGAGGTAGCGTTAAGCACGTGGCGTTAACATAAGTAAACCATATGAGATACATACATTTGACCTACTAGTGCTCCACCCGAAAGTACTACATTGGCCAGGAAACAAGTTTTTTCCCTGGAAATTTTGAATTTTGCCAAACAATCATGAAGTCAGTATACATATCTACAGTTCACTTGAACTTTGATGCTTGTAGTCTAGGCCTTGTAGTAATATTAGGAAAAATATTTCAATAACCAGTGAATAATATTTGAAGAAATATTTAAATAATACCCGAGGTAATACTTGAAATAACACTTGAAACCCTAAAACACCCCATCGTCCAATTAATTTAAAACCTACTAAATTACTTTACATGCATTTTCACTATTTAATGGTACTTTGTTATTTTAAAACATTTTAGTGGATTTCAGAAATTGTAATAATCCCTTTTAAAATAATTCAACTCATATTTATAGTATTCAGTATAAACAAACCATTTGTTCCAGCATATCAATGTAACGAAGTGTACAATACTTGGTATAGATCACGTATTCTACATTCAACCAAAAAAGTTGTATATTCAAAACAAACAATCCCATTTGTCCAGAGCTTTGATGGTTGTTATTTCGACGTCATTTGCGATATGTAAAATCCAGTAATTTAATTTCGAATATTTCTCTAGGTAATAACCACTGTTATCATTAGTAAATGTTGAATTTCGAAAAAGAATTAACCGTGGCCTACGTGACAAATTGCTCATCGCTAAGAATTGATATTTCCTCCTATTTTACAATTTGCATGACGATTCAATTTTTAAGTTTTAGGGTTTAATAAAAGTAACTGCGCACTCCTTATTAATAATTAAAAAATAACCACGTCTGCAATCAGAATGGGAAAACATAACTAGCTACAAATAGAGTAGAAAGGCAGTCCTTGTTGATCTGCATCCAAGGCACACAAACCTAATAACATGCTCGTGATGGTTATCCAAGCATTTAGTATTACGCCACGTACAAAATACGTTAACAAAATCACACTACACACAACCAGTGATTTTTATCCTGGTTAACCCACATTATTTTCTTATTATACGCTGGTGATCTTTATCCTGGCTGTGATACATCATTACACAGCCAATGATGTCTGTCCTGGTGGCACAAAATCATTCTATCCTATTACATGGTTAGTAATTACATTCAAGCCCCAACTTACTCCCTTACATCTGAAAACGTAGGGGACCATCGCGTCCCCACAGTCAGCCAGCTAGGTTTTGTTTGCAGATCCATGCCGTGCCGCAATAAACCATGGAAGCCACCGTCGCTGATATACACATCCTGAGTGACTGTATCTCCTTTTCGTCTAATAATAAACCTTTATAAGTCCATAATAACTTTCCTTAGGTTAAGTTGGTATATTTATTGCGAAATAGGTTCCACGTCTATTTCTCATTTGTTCTCGTTGTCTTTAATAACACGTAGTCGGGTTAGTCTTGCTATTTATAGTGTACTCGTCTTAATTAATTTAGCATTTGTTCTTGTTTGTACTTATTATCACGCACCTGTGTTAATCCGGTACATACTGCATTGCTTTATGAATTACTTTAATGCGGTTGTTACCTGTAAGTTTGTTCTTTTATTATATATAAGGATAGATAACCGTTTTTTATCGTTTGTGCTCATTAACATGCTTTCGCGTTAATCTTGTAAATATCCATATTTTATTAACTGAATTAATTTGCTTTATACATATAAGAAATATTTGAACACATGTTCCGGTTTGTGCTCAATAATACGCACTATAGTGCAAATCCTGTAGATATTCATGCTTTATTCTCGTTTACTGCCTTAAGACGGTTGTTATACGTGTATATATGTATATATCTGTTCCAATATGTAAATACTAGGTAGCATGTAGGTACATTAGTTAAAAAGCATTTCAGTATATTAAACGTAAAAATCGATAACAGTAAGGTCATAATCAATTAAATTGAAATATTAATTAATTAAATCTTAGCATGTATAAATAATCCTAGTGTATAATCTATCATAAGTTTCGTTATAGCAAACGCAATGTATAAATGGATAGCATTCCAGGTATTAATTTACAGAGAAAAATATATAGTTGCCAAGGATTTCTAACTAAAGTTTAATAGCGTGGTAAACAACGTTCGTAAACAAATATATTCTACGAATGCAGCTGAAGGTTGAACTAAAACCGATCGATAGAGTATAGGGAAATACTGTTTTGCAGGTGTTAGAAAGGGATCAAAGATATATGTTGAGTTCGTTAGCCTTTGAAACAATCTGTGGGACAAAGACAAATTAGAGGATATAAGCAAGAGGGAGATGCAGCATATTTGCATAGAACGTCAGTTTGAAAGTGGAATGAGAAGTACTGTAAAAGGCTATAGACTAGTTGTTAAGAGAAAGAAAGATTAATAGATTGCGCATTTATGGGAAAAGAAAGAAAATAGGGTTTATAATATTTAAAAGTGGTTGACATTTTCAAGAACCAATGTAGCTTGTAGGTGATAGGCAGAGTAAGATTGTTAGACATAGTAGAAGAAAGACAGATGATAGTGTTAAATTGTTAGGGTAGAATAGAACGTGCCAACTGGGGGTAAAAAGAGAGAGAAGATATGAATACAGGTTGGAATGAGATGGGGAGAACTCATGGTAGGATAGAAAGGGGTATATTGTAAGAAATAGAGAATTTTGTATATAAGATAGAGTGAGATGGCTTGAATACGCGTATTGGGAAGGCGTGCTTTAGATACTAAATGATTGGCGGTTGAAACAAAAATTCAAGGAACAAAAATATCGGTTAGAGTGGGTTTTCATGAGAAATGCTTGTTGATATTGTTTGAAATTCTCAGATTTAAAAGACTGTTGTGTACGGAGGCTTAAAATACGTCGAATTAGTAAAGCTTAACAGTGATATTTTCGGAATCCGTGGCAGTTACAAGTTTATTTGTGTGAAAGTTGTTGGAAGTGTGTTAACCGTTGAACAGTTTTACTAGGAAGGCAAGTTGTTTTGGGGTGGTGTGTTGTGAGAAATGACTACGAGAGAGGGCGACTTGGTCTATGAATACACTTCGGAGCAGCGATAGAGGTCTCTTTTACTTCCTGATCATCGAAACATCTTCAACTAGTAGTGAACAAAGTAAATTACAAATGGGTGTAATAAGTAAAGTTAATTGCACAAGTTAGTGTAATCGTCACGGACAGTCTGAAAATTGTATGAAACAATTTGAAAATGCAACACGTTGATTAAGAAATGTAAGTACAGTCTGTGCTATATTGTTGTTGTGGGTGCCAGCGATGCACATACACGGTGTATAGAGTAGATGGATTGAATAGATGGTGTATATATGGTAAATGGAGCAGTAGGGAAAGCGTGGAAAGTTGGATGTACTATCCATCGATAGCCGGAAAAATTTAAGTGGCTGATTACCTCCATGAATGGTGATCTGCAGCTTGGAAAGTGCAGGAACGAGCAGTCTTTGTAAGGGACAGCAGTCATAAATGTTAGGATTGCAAATCCAAGAGCGGTAATGCTTTCAAGGTAATTAACTTTGGAAACTTTGTTTTTTTTTGTGTGCTTATTTGATGATTTTGTAAAACTTTTATGTAGTTGTTTAATTAATATGTTATGACGATGGGGTGCCTTATGGGTAAATTTATAAACTTCAGGAACTAAAGCGTTGTCTAACAAACATTTTATTATTTCTTTGATAATAATTTGATATAGAGATATATATTTGTAGAATAATTTTTATAATATTGATCAATGTGAAAAGTAAAGGAGACTTTTTGGTATTTGCAGTGCAAAAATTAGCACTAATATTTACAGGTCTATATAAGCTCGTATTAAACCAAGGCTTAACGTAAGGGTAGGATTAAGCCCGTTTACTTTAAACTGTTTATTGTTGGTTAAAGCTTTTCATGAAATATTCAATATACAATGTAACATTTCAACTCAAGGATGTATGTAATGTTGAGAAAATATGAACCAATGATTAAAAAGAATCTTGTAAAAAATTTTAGTTTGAATAAAACCAGGTGCATTATTGCAGTCAAGTTTTCTTGTATAAGACAGTAGGGTAGTAGTTTCCAGATAACAACTGAGCAGCCGGGGCGAACTTCATCGGAAAAGCTGAGTTTCTTTTATTATAATAGCAGAAGACTGGCAGTATTGATGCGACCCAGGCGAAGAGCTTCAATCCAGGTAAACCTGCAGCATTTATGACGCCCAATTTGTGGGGCTCGAATTATTCTAGAGTCTTACCAGAGAGAAACACGCAGCATTTATGGCGCCCATTCTTGGAGCTGAAACCCGCAGCATTTATGGCGCCCAATCGTGGTGCAGAAACCCGCAGCATTTATGGCGCCCGTTCGTGGGGCTAATGTAGAGTTAATTCAGACAAAACACTTCAGCGCTATATATATTACCGTGGTATTCGGGTAAAAGCCTTACCAACAAAAATATATTCGACAATTTTTTTAAATTTTCAAAACTCGAAAATTGCACATAATAGAAAAGTTTTCAAAAATTAAATAATTCAAAAATATATCATTTCTTACCCGTTTTCCTCTCTTCCTCGGTTGAATTGCTTTCTTCAACTGCATCCGGCTAGCTCAGTTGGACCTCCTCTTGGATATCTAGATTCACTCTCATATTCTCTATCGTTCACGCACACTCCCAATAAAACCACAAAATACAACAAACATACAATCTTTTATTTATCACTATTTACAAATAAAATTCAATATTATCCACATTTCAGTGATCAAGTTACACCTCAATAAATCCTATTTTGTAATGTCCTGTATTTTAATTTAAATTATCAAACACATAGAATGTGCCCGGAGTAAATGGGCCCTGAATAATACCTTATTTCTCATTCCTTCTTTATAATTTATTTTAAATCTACCTAAACTCTGGAGTATGGTGAGCTCATGATAACCCAGTTAATTATGAATAATGTATGCCCTTATACTTTGCATACTCTTACAACAAACTAAAAAACAACCCATGTACTCTTCACAAAATTTAACTTCCTGATGGAACGTTAATAAGCTTTATATCCACCTTCAGATTTCTATTTAAATACCATAATAAAGTTAGTTATGCGTATTATGTTCAATACGCAAAATAATGCACCATACCTTCAAAATTCACTCTCATACGTCACCCAATATTCATAGTTTCATAGTTTATAACAACACAATTTCAAAGCGTTACCTGGAATTTCTAGAAGATCTATGCTCCGTTGACGATGCCGTGTATTTGCTTCTTTCTGCTCTGCAGGCTGCTACTAGCTATTAGTAGAAGCACCCCATTTAAGTTGTGCTGCTTGCGCTGCCTTCACGGTGTATCCAATTTCCAAATCCAAATTAATTATACTTCTTTCATAATTATTTAATTTAAACCACGTTACGTACGTCACTATACAAGCTTGTTAAAAAAATATAGGTGATACCTCAATAAAATCTAAACTCGGCACAACCCGCGTACAAATTATGAGGCTAACACCGTGCAATATAATTTTAAATAATTTTATTATACTTACAAACTCGTGGTAACTTTCATACGTAGTCTGAAGCGATCAAAATATTAAGGGCTTTTATTATATTTTGAAAAGGTATTTATACAATTTCCGATGCCACCTCTGGCCGCATTTCATCCGAAGGCCTTCATTTACAATCACACGTTCTTAAAATTTTGATCTCAACCGATTTCCAAATCCGCGAAATTCAGCGCATCGTTACGATCTGAAAATTAATATACACTATTCTCGTGTTTGTCTGATGTCCAACTAACAATATCGACCAATAGTCTATCCATTGACGTCTCACAAATCCCGCCTATACTAACGCTGTCCCTTGCTTATGCATTTTCTACGTCTTTTTCTAACCTTGTTTGAGTGGTAGAAAATCGATATTTCTGTTCGCGTTCTACAACTTCATGTGGACCCAAAATACGTGTTTTAAATAACCTCTCATTAGTGTTTACTGCGAACACATTCAACCGTTTATCCTATATTCTTTGAAACTTGTTTGTTATCTATAAAAATAATTGGAACTTGACTTTTAGAAAATACGCAGGTGTTTAATTATAACGAACGATTTAAATAACATTTCGACGAGTTGGATTTTCAGCGTATTTCAACCCCACCGATATATTTGTTTGTTAGCAACGCGTTTCACCTTGGTATTATTGATTTTTACACGCTTTTATGCTAACCGTTCAATTAAACTCAATTAAATTAATAAATTAATGGCATTGGCTTCTAACATTTTTTTCCTTACGAACCTAACTAAATTTTATTCATTATTTGTAAAATTTTGTTAAAACTTGTTACTTAAAAATGAACTAACTGGAATAAATTTCGCACGTAAATTCTGGTTGTTTCCTTTATACAGGGTGTTTTGAAATTACTTTGTTTATACGTAGATTTAGCCCTTTAAAACCACTATAATATATATATATATATATATATATAATGCTATGATAACAGGGTCATTTAGGGGTATATAGGGTCACTAGGATAGTACACTTTATATAAACATTATGAGAGTTCAGAAAATAGACATTTTACCAAGAAAATATGCGAAATTCCACGATTAGGTAAAAATGCAAATACCAACGCCCTGTATATAAACTATAATTATAATTATATTTAAAGAAAAAAAGAGTATTCGTAAAGATTCAACTAAATAAAACAACCCTGCAAGTCATAAAACCACATGGACAGAAGCTATAAAACAATACGCGTAAGTAGTGCATCATTATTATACAAGGAAATCCATTTAAACAAGCAGGTTTGTCAATGCGCAAAACGGATAATAGCATTTAATTTCGTACATCAATAAATATAAAGTTACCTGACCAAAAGTATGAAAATCCAACACCGTGATAATTTGGAGATAATTACAGCGCGAGGATAAAACAAAGTTCAACAAATTTGCTGTACAAACATAGCGTACGCGATTTAAAAACCATGAAAGATTTTAGATTCTAACTAATTTATACAAATAACCTGAAATCCTACGTGCAATGAAGAGTGTCTCGCCTTCGTTATACATGGAAATTTCATAGGAATACCCAAGCCTGCATGTGAAAAGCAAGGTACAAAGCGGTAATCAACGAATTATGCGCTTGACCGACGAATCACAAACAAATAGGCGTTTTCTTTAAATACCACAGGATTTCGTAAACAAATCAGTTTTACTTTAATGAAGGCACGATATACATCACCTGATATAAAACATTTACGTGAAATAATTGCAAGTAATTTTATAATTAATAATTTAAATGTGATAATAGTGAATAATTAAACAAGGTTCGTCGTTTAATCCTCAAAAATGACTAGAAACAATTTCTGGATCCAACCGGGAGAAGTTCAATAAGTATACCCGAGTAATTTCTTGATCCGACCTGGAGAAGTTGAACAAAGGACTCCAAATAATTTCTGGATCCAAACTGGAGTATTTAAATAAATACCAGAAAAATCCACCTGGCGCAGAATTTCTAAATCCTATTTGGGTAACTCAAGGAGTACCTATAAACTGAAGCTGAACCAGCGAATAATTAGAGCAGAAACTAGTCTGAATTGAAGGAACGAGACACTCCAAAAAAAAGGGACCACAAGCTAACCATTATAAATATTTTGTTGCATCGACGATTTTATTTAAAAATATTACAATCACGAAAATTTATGCAAGGGTCAACAAAAATCGTTTTGACATGCGTTATATTTTACGTAAAAATTTAAGGAAAACTGATGAACGTTCATAGGGCTTCAAGTAATAATAAAAAGGGTGATTTTTCCTGGATTTTTGATCAATTAAAGGGAATTATAATTTTTGGGAGAAATTAATTCAATTTTATAAAAGGGGTTCCATTCAACAACATTATAAAGGCTTTGCACATTATGTATATTGAGAACATTATATAAATTGTGATTAATTGTGTTTAGCTCAAATACATAGGAAGTAGAAATAAAAAGGGAGATTAAGAATTCTTTGTTGTAGTATCGTCGCAAGCTCCGTGCGTGGTTAAAACTGAACTTAGCCGAGGCATTACAATTAAGATTAATTTTTTTGAGATTAAAAAAGAGGTACCGGGTTGATACAACGATGCCATAGCAATATATATATATATATATATATATATATATATAAGGATATATAAAGGTTGTTCTTGATTGTGCTTATTAACACGCACTCGTGTTAATCTAGTAAAGATTCTCATTATGTACTTTTATATACATACATTGTACATAATTAGTTATAGTGTCGTATATTAACTGTCAGTATTGTAAATACCTGTTTTTTACTTGTGTATATCATTACTTATATGTTGCAGCAGTGTGTCCTGTAAATACCATCATCCGCCTTGATACCAATTGTAAAGTATAGATTATGGTAAGATTTTGAGCGTCAGTTTTCAAGTTAAACTGTTCTGAACTTTCTGTATATGATATGATTCTAAAAACAATCTATTCACATAGTTACCCATTCTCCATTACTTTAGTATCATCCTATTTGGCAATGTGTTGGATATTCTGTACGCCAATGCACATGATTTTTTCTCATTCCAGCATTCTGACTTACACAACATAAAAGTCAGATTTCTTAATGTACTTCATGTCTTAACGGGGTTCTTTCATTTCTTAAGAAGCGTTATTCACACGATTAAAATGTCTTTTGGTCATGAAGAAAAGTTTGATATGTCGGAAACTTTTATGATATGTTAAGTGCTATCGCAAGAACTTTGTTTAATAAAAATACTCCAGATCGTAGATATTCTTTAATTTTGAACCCCCGGTGGCTCAATCGGTAAGTAAAAAAAACAAATACAAATCATTCTACGTTGTATAAAACGGTGAGGCGTTTTGAGTCTTATTAAAAATGTGTTGTTTGGGTGTTGTGCTTCTACTTCTAAACCTCAATCTCGATTAATTTTTCTAACAATATAAAAAATGAACGTATGGAAGTATGTAAACCATTGTACTTATTGTTGGTGTAATTTTAAGTGATTTTGGTGTATTTGCAATGTGTTATCTGCTTTTTGATATACATTAATTAACTGTATTTATTCTAAATAAAAGATTGTTCCAAAGCTCTATTTACACAACCAACTTACAGTTTCACTTGCGCAGCGTAGTTCCGACCTTTGGAGATTTCGTACATCATCTTGTACAGTTTCATTTTTCTAGCTACAGTTCGTCATATGAAGAAGTCATTGTGTCTTTATATTCATCGGCGCTTCCTCGCTGCTAGGTCCCACAAGGTGTTTTATCCTGTTGACTATATCACCATGCCCGAGCTGAACACAGAACAAACTAAATAATCGCTGTTGACTATATCAAAGTACACGAGCTGAACACAGAACAAACTAAAAATTGCGAGAATTTCCAACTCATTTTTTTTGGTACCCAAAAATCAGCACGCTCATTGGTTAAACAAAATTTGGAGATTCTTTTACACCCGAAAATTAAAACAACGAACTTGGTTGATCTTGGCCCTCTCAAGGCGCGTGTTGTAACCAGCGTTAACCTTGTGCTTTTTACTGTCTTGTGTGTATCGTTATTTATCGTGCGTGTGTTCTAGGTGTTTGTCTTCCCACCTAGTGGTCTGTGTCGTCTGTTGTATTGTTCCAGGTGGTTGATAGGGTGTGTAGCTTCCCGGATATTCTTCTTGGTTGCTCCTCAGTTATACGATACCCAAATCCTGAATCCTTCGGCCTGTGGTTTTCGACCGACAGGATGGCTATTCGCCATAAGCCGCGAAGGTAGGTAGATGTTGATTCCGCGAGACCTGTTGTTGGATTCACAGAAAAGTGAAAC
Organism: Platerodrilus igneus; assembly: GCA_036346225.1. Taxonomy (NCBI): domain Eukaryota; kingdom Metazoa; phylum Arthropoda; class Insecta; order Coleoptera; family Lycidae; genus Platerodrilus; species Platerodrilus igneus. Next base: position 5,057,618 of record JARFIW010000012.1, on the reverse strand, counting down.
GCACAATTTCATTGGTTAAAGACATCATTAACGTGTTTCAACACAGGAAGCATAAGAAATGGAAGTGTATAAATATAATTACAAATTCTCCGAAAGACATTCGTTAGTGCTCCCCATAGCCTAAAGAATTAACTGGCAGTGCTCACCATAGCCTGCTAACACATCAGCGAGCAGCGCTCTTCATAGCCTGCTATACTTCAGGGCGCAGTACTCTCCATAGCCTGCGTATTCTCCAGCGGTAACGCTGTCCGCTGTCGTACCTAGGATACGTCACTAAAATTCATCAATCAATAGTTAATAAACTACGTATGGGCATTAAGCTCCGTTCCATCCATCACCGACAAGTCGTAATTGTGATTGCGTCTGTCAACTCTATCTCCGGGACAACATACTCGGAGAGTTCAACGGCGACGCAATCGACGAGGCCTAAGGCACCACTACTACGACGCCTTCCGAAGGGTTCCGAAGATCACCGAAGCCCTTCGAACTACTCCAAATTGTACATACGTCCACACCATAATTCTTCATACCCTCACGTTGTCTCACAAGTAAAACACGAAGCCTTCTGGAAAGTTCCGAAGATCACCGAAGACGTCTGGGCCTCTTAAAAGTGTAGATATTTTCTAACTGTCGCTGTTCAAGTTCTTACTGGGCCTTACAAATAAATTCCGAAGCGTTTTGAAGGCAACCGAAGACTTCTGAACCCCTGTATGCTTGTATATATGTTCAATTAATAATAATATGATTATATTACGATACATATGAATCATCCTTGCTTATCGCTAAACAGATACAAGATCGCCTTAGTGAAAACGGAATAAGCGTAATTTCCAGTGTGTTTTTTTAACCAAACTTACGAAGTAAGTTAGGTTAATATAATCGTTACGTCGTCGTCGCCGCCGCCGTCGTCGCCGTCGTCCGTTGCCATATTCCCATAATGATACAATAAATGATGTACATGTACCTTGTTTAGTTTTTTACGCTGATTACAAATATGCTATACACTTTTCGATATCTCATTTGGTTTTCAAGATAATCGAATTTATTTGAGAAATGTTAACAGTACAAACTAATATAAAATTTAATAGATATCCAAATGATTCTTATTATCATTTCGGCTTCAGAATCACATCATATAATTTTTGTGCAAAAGAAGATAAATTAGTTCGCGAGCCGTTAGCTGTAGTTCATTGCGCTGGAAATGGCAGGGATGTGATACATGGAGATCACTATGAAGCAATCATTCCTAATTCAGCTGAAGATATTCCAACCGTACATCAAACTGACTTATTCGGAGGAATCACAATACCCGGGACTAATCACAGAATATATGTTAACTAGTTTAATTAATTATTCTCTATTTTTCTGTTTGTTTGAGTGGTGCTGGGAGCTTATATCATTAAGTAGTCCGACTCAAACTTGATTAAAACAATAAAATTTATTAAATTATATTTATAATAATAAGATTTTGTTTAACATTTAAGTACTAGTTATTTAATTTAAAATATTGTAAGTGTAATAAAAAACGGGGGTAATTAAAAACTTTTTGTAAGTTTATTACCCTTTATCCTCGTGACTATCAGCTATATACTAAAACTCTCTATTTTTAATCTGATATCACTAGGTCGAGATTTTCTTCTTTATACTCCAAGCCCAGGGTAATGTCAGATGGAAAACGGCTTTAGACAAAGAAAACTCTTAGGGGTTAAACGGCTAGTAGAGTGTTAGCTCTGGGTAGATCATGAGCATGGGTCATGGGTGGATAATCGACCAAATATATTTTTAATAGGCGCCACCGTATTTTTAATACAAGTGCCAACAAAATTTAACTGTGTTTGTATAAGGGAATGCGGAAACCTTATCTTAAAACCACTATCATAGCCATAAAATTTGAATTTCACTCTTTATCACACACTTACCAAAACCTCAACCACCAGATGTCAAACAGTTGTCTCAGCTTTACCTGTGAACAAACAAAACACCACATGGACACTATTTGTGTCTTCAAAAGCATATGCCAAAAATAGAATAAATGAATTTAAACATCTGTGAAATACTAAAGGGATTCATTTTCATTACTCTGTCTTTTTACTTAAGGAGGATTTGCTCTAGTTTTCTCTTTCCTAATTTAAATGTTGTATAATAAAACTTCTTTCAAAGGAAACAAAATGAATTCTATTTATATGTAGAAATCTGATTAAATACATGTGACTGCAATATATATATTTACTATCTTGTCTTAAAAATTTTTTTATAAAAAGAATTTTAGTGAAGTTTAACCTTCAAAATAAATATGTATTATTTGATCATTTCTATAAAATTTAGTTTAAGCAAACATGTAATAAATTATTAGATCATAACACATGAATTTATTTTTACTATAATCATTGAAGCGCTTCCTTGACCATTTACAACAAAGATTGATCATCAGAAAAATAGCGATCATAAAATGCAACTACTCAAATTTAACTGTAATCTACACAAAAAATATACACGAATTTCAGCACCAATAAAAAGCTTTTACATGACCTGACTGTTTTTAAGCAAAATGTGAAAATTAAATCAAGACTGCATCTGGCGTCTAGATTAGGAAACAGAATCTATACTATCTTTTTTTTTATCTGACATAAGTTGTCATTTTAAATATCTTAAAACACATTGTATGCGTGTACAAATAACTGACAAACTAGATATTTATTCGGTGTGTTATTAACTTTAAAAAACTACTTTATATTTTTGTTACTCTAATATTCAACGTAGGAAATCTCATAATAATTTACTATACTTTCAAAGTTACGGAAAGTTTCAAACACTCACGTGTATCCAAATAAACTGCAGGTGCAAAATCATGACGTCAGCTGTTGTATTTTTCCAGCGTATTAATCATCTGTAAGTTTGAAGTACCAAGATTCTTTGTATAATAAACCATTTCTATACGGCGTATTAAATAGATAGAACGAAACCATAACTGCCTGCTTTAAATTATTGCGACGAAAATTTATTATAATTTAACATTGAAAATTGTTGTTGTAGATATGTCCATTAGATATTGCACTAAAGTGAAATATATTAGTTTAATTTATAATATTAATCTATACCAACTGTCTTAAATGATGTATATTATTGTTCCATGTTCTCAACTCAAGTTCTTCTTTCTGACTCTATTAGACGCCTCGTGTTTTAGTCGAGCCATCTTGACTTTTATCTCTAGTCTACAAAAAGCGACTTGATTCTTCGACGTTGGAAACAAAAGTGCTCATAATTAACTGGACTACGCTTGGCAACAAGCCACAGAATATAAATCTCCTAGATTCTATGTGTTATTGGGAATATTATACTTTACTTTTTATTGGCTGAATATTTACGAATTAAATGCTTTAAAATTTATCTGTTTTATTATTAATTTATTAGGCTTGGTGCAACAAGAAAAAAAATACGTTACAATATATAATTTCCTGGTTGTAAGGCGTACATGCGTCTTAGATTTTTTATATACTTATTAACTACCGTTACATTGCCCATCTTAAAACTGTTCTGTCTTAGAACATTTTGCGAGTTGGAAGCTAGATTCCTCTATGACGATATGAACAACGGGAGTCATGTTACATTTTCCATATTGATGGCAATAGCAATCGGCATTCTTAAAAGCAGGTATAATTCCAGGTGGGATAAATCCGAATACCAAGATGGTCTATTAAAATAGTCCCTCCGGAATGTTTCATTCTACCTTCTAGTCCAATCTAACAAGCCGACAACCAGTCTTAGGTATGGTCAACTTCTTGTTCCCAAATTCCCATCTGGTCTTTGTGGTCTTGGTAACTGGGCGCACCAGGGAGTAATTGCTTTGTCACTAAGTAATGAATACGACGAGTCGATCTCTAAGCTGTATATTATTTGCCATTTCTGATTGTTGTTGATGTAGCTGGTTCAGGCGACCAAATTTACTATTGAACACCGTAACAATCCCTCGGGTCGTGTTGATAATAATAATAATAATAAATAGTATTTATTTGTAACCATACCTGGATAGAGTATCCATACTGGTTAGTGAAATATATGTAGTTTAAATGAAATATATGTAATTAAATAAATGGTAATAATTTTAAAGGAGATTTCTTCTTTAAGGATGATTCTTGAGTATTATTGTTTGGATATCTGTAGCTGTGATTGGTTTTGGGTGAGGCAAGTCCCTTTTTTGTCGTAGTGCCTGGATGTTTGATGTAGAGGAGTAAGCAATGGTGTTTTGTATTGTGTGGAGTATGAGATGTGGGGTAGGTTATGTATTAGAGTGTTTAAGTGTTTATTGGGGGTTTTGTGTTTAGGATGTCGGTGAGGAATTTGTTTAGTATTTCAGAATTGTGTGTATTGAGGTGTGTTATGCTAGGTAGTGGGGTGTAGCGATCTAGGTTTAGTGCGGATTTAAAGTTTGAGCGAGAGGTGGATAGCAGTGAACATTTGTAGATGAGGTGGTAAAGAGTTTCAGGTGTGGAGTTGTAGCAACGACAATATGGAGATGTGGTGAAGTTGAAGGAGTAAAGTTTTGATCGATTTTTGCCGTGAGAGGTTAGGAATTGTATCGTGTGAGGGCTGGAGTGGGGTACGTTTTGTTTGATTCTTAGTAGTTCGGGTAATAGCTCGTATGTGTATCTGCCGGATGGGGATGTGGACCAGAATTGTTGCCAGGTATGGTTTAATGATGAACGAATGCGGGTTTTAATGTTGGATATAGGTAGTGTTTTGTATTCGTCAAGAGTTAGGATGGTGTCATGTAGCTGGATTGGAAGGTTGCGTTTCATGGTTCGGATTTGTAGGGTTGCGTTGAGTTGTAATTCTATGGAAGAGATTTGAAGAATGGTATATAGGTGTAACGGGCATTTTTGATAGTTTTAACATTTTACGCTTTTATACTCAATTCGTAAGTACCTTTCTACAATGACTAGTTCTATATTTTATATTTATTAACTCGTGTGTAGTAATTTAAAGATAGATAAATTGAAAATTATAAACCGCTTGTAATTGATTATAAATTGCATCGTCCTTGTCTTGCGGTTCGTATAAATTTTGTTGCTTATGTGGATATACAAGTCTAGATAAGAGGCGATAAGCGGTTGGAATAACGACGAATTGAATAAACAGATGAAGAGTCGTGTTTTGTTCTTGGTTCCGATATACTAAGTACGTTAAAAATACTGCTTCTCTCTGCTTTTGACAATAGTCACGGCACGATTTTAGTTGTTTTTCTTGTGAGGAAAAAGTTGTATTTTAACTGTAGCAGTGTGTAGTTCTAATTCCTTTTTGAAGAAAGTATGCTTTATAGCGAACGTGTTTGATTGACCACAAGTGCTGCGGTTAAGGTCATTGACTTAGTGATACGCGTTGCTTTACTAATTGTTGTTTTTGTTGAGTTTCTGTTGGAAATTAAAGTGATAGAACTTGTTAAACTCGACCTGCACGCGTGTTTTACGGGACATTTGACGGACGTACTTGAGTGATACACGTGCTTTACCCATTATGGTTCTTTTTAGTTGTTTTGTCTTTGGATATTTAAACGGTGTGTGCGATCTAGTTTCGCGGTCCTTTTCTTTTCAGAGTAGCGCATACTTTGGATTATTTAAATACAGTGATACTGTCGTTTCTGAATTTTCTAACAACAAAGAATCTAAAATAGATCATTGCTTGCGCAAATTTCGTTATTTGTGAAATATAACAGATTACCGGCTCACAAAGGTATTGGTTGAAGTTTCTCACTGCTTTTTGGGATGTTTAGGAAAATAATATACATTTGATCCCAGTCGAAATTAAACTAGTGCTACAAAACATTTCGAAATTATTGTCTCAGGAAATAGAATTACCAAGAAATTTATCAAGGCTACATAGTTCCGACGCGTGATAATGTCTGCTGCTAACACCAGTGAAATACGTAGGTGTGATTAGTGTAACGTGTGATAAGTTCCATCAACACCCTCACAGTCAAGGGTGAAGTGCTTCGTTAGTGCAGGACATCGTTGAATCTCACACTTCCGTTGCAAGGAAGCGTTGCTGAAGGACTTTTGTAAGTTGAACTATTTCCTACTGGTTATTACTTTAAATATCTATCCGTTGCTTTACCATATCTTTGTCGTTCTGATACCTTTTACAATAGACTTGCATGCTATTTTAAAACAAAAAAAAAAGAAAGAAAGAAAAATCAATACTACTAAATTACTCATACCAATTGTGTCTTATCTATTTATCTTTTGTCAACATTTTATCTGATTTATGTTTAATTGGTGTGTGAGGAAACGTTTCTGCTACTCCCCAATATTACCTCACTTTGTACTAAACATTTTTCTGTGTTGCTTTTACCGTTGTTATATTATATAGTTTATCTAAACAGTTTCTTTTTTTTACATTCTACAAAGTACTGAATAACTTAGACTTTTCATTGCTGCTATGCTTATTCTCTTTTTTTTTCAGGTTTGCTTAACTAATTTTCTTGCAGGTATTGTCACTAACTCCTTACCGCCGCATACATGGTATGTTGGTCTGCTTTCTACGACCCTCCCCTTACTCTCCGATTGAGCCCGGTCATTTCTCTGATTTTCTTGGTGTTACGCACGGCTACGAGCCAACGTAGCATAACTTTGGCGCCCAACGTGGCTGCCACAAAAAAAAAACTTAACATAGGGCTAGTGTGGATGTGGTTCTGTACGCGCGAGATGTATAAAGTAGAAAGGGTCGGATTATTGTGTTTAGTTTTTTTTTAGAAGAAGGTGCGGTTAATGTCAACCAGGTATCGGATGCGTATTGTACGATAGGGATTATAATTTAGGAACGAATCAGGCGTCGAGTGTGTGTGGTTAGATGTATTGAAGTTGAGAGTGATTGGTGGAGGTCCTTAGGTTGATCTGTGTTTTTGTTCTTAGTTTGGTTAAGTGCGCGTGTGTGTGTAGTTGGGTGTCTATATATATATATATATATATATATATATATATATATATATATATATATGTATATCCCTAAGTATCATAAGTAAGGGGAGAATTTAAGTGAGGTGTTTAGGATTTTGATCTTGGGAAGACGTTATGGGATTAGGAAGCCTTTCAGCAGGAGGTGTTTTGATTTGGATGGGGATAATGGTTGTTTATTTAAGAGAGACCAGGATTCTATGTAGGATGTCAGTGTTAGGGCTGTTTGTTCAATGGAGAATCTGGAGTTACCATGGACAAGGAATGTTATATCATCTGTGTATGCGAGGGTGGTGACGTTGGGTATGTTGTGTAGGAGTAAGGGATTAATGGCTATGTTCCAGAGGATAGGGGATAAACAGGAGCGTTAGGGGCATCCTTGGGTTGTTTATTTAAGAGCGACCAGGATTCTATGTAGGATGTCGGTGTTAGGGCAGTTTGTTAAATGGAGGATCTGTAATTACCGTGGATAAGGAATGTTATATCATCTGCGTATTCGAGAGTGGTGACGTTGGGTATGTTGTGTAGGAGTAGGGGATTAATGGCTATGTTCCAGAGGGTGGGGATAAACATGAGCCTTTGAGGCATCGTAGGGTAAGGGATTTGGTTATACGGTAATAATTTGAGGTTAGGGATGTTGTTCTTGAAGTTAGGAATGAGTTAATTATTTTGCATAGGTTCAAAGGAAAGTGGGATAGTCTTAGTTGATTAATAGGTTAGGTTACCATAGAAGGTCGAAAGCGGATCTGAAGTCAAGGAAGAGTGCGATGGTGTATTTGGATGTGGAATTTTTAACGGAGGAGATTAGAAGGTTTTCAGAACTGTGGTTGGGTCTAAAGCCGTGTTGAGATGGGGATAGGAAGTTGTGATTTGTGATACGGGAATTGATTTTGTGGAGGATTGTTTTCTCAAGGAGTTTTCCTAAAGTAGGTAGAAGCGCAAAAGGTCAATAGGATTTTGGTTCTTCTGGTGGCTTGTCAGGTTTTAGGATAAGGGTTATTGATGCGGATTTGAAGGATTCCGGGAAGGTTCCTGTGGATAGGCATTTTTTGAAGAGGATGTGGGTGGGATTTCTGATTATTGGCCAGGATTGTTGTAGGATTAGATTTGTAATGAGGTCTGGTCCAGGAGCACTTTTTAGATTGAGGTTTTTGACTAAGTTATCTAGTAGGGTTATGTCAACGTCTTGGTCTGGTTCGGTGTCTGATGAGGTCCAGGAATCATTTTCTAGTTGTTGGTGAGGGTAGGTGTTTACGTCATGTGGGGCAGAAGGGATTGCAGAGTTTAGTAAGATATGTAGCCATGTCTCGTAGTCTAAGGGGAAATTGTGTATTGGTGCTGTTAGGATGTGGGTATGGGGTGGTTTTATTAATTTGCGGTAGGTGATCCAAGGGTTTCCGTTATGGTCAGTTATGATTTTGTTTATTTGTTGTTTTTTGGCGTCTATGATAAGTGATTTGTATTCTCGTCCTGTGGTGCGGAATGTATTGATAAGAAGTTGTATGTTATCAGGGTTGTTGTTATTGCGGCGTGCTCCTTGTAATTGGTGACGTTGATGAGTTAGGGAACGTCGTTTGGTTGTTAATGTGGGGGTCCACCAGGGTGCTGATCGTTGTGTGTGTGTGTGTTATTTTTGGTATGGTAGTTTGTGCGGCAGTTAGAATGTTTGTTGTGATTAGCTGTGTGAGTTCGTCTATGTCAAGATCGTTATATGTTGTATCCGGAAAATCTGGTAGTAGGGTAGTTAAGGTTTCTTAAAATTTTTTCCAATTTGCTTATGAGGTATTGATAGTGTCGGATTTAGCAAAAGATCTAGCGGGTAGGTTTGGAAGAATTGTGAAAGTTATAGGGTTATGGTCACTAGCGGTGGGTATGCGTGAAGTTTTCCAGGAGTGGATTAGGTGTGATGCTGAAGCAGAAGTGATGATAAAGTCATTGTAGGATGTGCCTGTGGTTGTTTCATAAGTTGGGATATGTGAAGGTTTCTGAGTGTAATAAAATCTTCTAGTTTGTTTCCGTTCGTGTCTGTGAATGTGGATTTAGCGTTGGTATCTGTAGCTAGTATAATTGTTTTGTTGTGTAGTGAGTCTAGTATGGTGTCAAGGTAGCGTAAGTGAACGTTAATGTTTGTTTCGTATTAGAAAGTAGGAGGATATGAGGTATGTAGTACCAGATGCCCGATGGAGTTCTATAACTGTGGTGAATCGAGTGGATAGGGAGATGTAGTAAGAGGCATCTAGGTTTGCATCAGTGACTATGATAGCGGATATGTAATTAGGATTTATTGGGTTGGGATGAATGAATGTTCGATAGTGATTTGGAATATTTCGAATTTTGTGATTGTGGATGTATGGTTTTTAAAGGAAGGCAATTTGGAATATATGTGTTTGTAGGAGGTTTATAAGTTCTAATGCAGCACAGCGGGAGTGTTGTAGGTTTAATTGTATGCATCGGATTGAGGATAGGATTGTGTGTCTTGTGGGGGTATTGTATGTGGTGTCTAGTAGCCATAATCGGTTTGAAGTTTTGTTAGGTGTAGGGCTTGTTTGTAAATCGGACAGTCAGGGCTGATGACATCATTTGGTTTGCTGAAACGTATGCAGTTGAGACATTTGGGGATTGTAGGTGCTGGGTTAGGACAGGATCTTGTAATGTGTGGGCCGCAGCAGCGACCGCACGAGGAAGGGGATTTGCATGTTTTTATCGAATGACCAAAGCGTTGGCAATTGTAGCAGCGGGTTACAGATATCAGATCATGGATACGACATGATTTAAAATCAATGAAAATGTGGAAATTAGAGGTCAGAATTGTTCGGATTTTAGAGGAGACGTTGAGTTTTACGTTATCAGATTGGGTGGTTTTTGGTCGGTGGATAGCAATGGATATGTTTGGGGAATAAGCTGATTCTGGAATTAAAAGTTCTAAGGAGTTTTGTGAGTAAATGAGTGTAATAAGGTCTGTGGTGGGGATGTCTTTATCTATGTCAAAAATGATTAGTTGGGGCATTTTAGGTTTGGGTATGTGTGTATTGCATGAGGTTTGTGTTAGGGATTGGATCAGGTTGATGCCAGTTGGTTTAGTGGTGCGGATGGTGACGGATGTTTTTGTTGGTCGTATTGAGTAGATGTTCATTTCGGAGATGAATGGTTGAAGATTGTTTTTAATTATTTTTAAAAGTTCAGTGGGTGTAGTTTCCAGGGCAATGGGTTTAAGTGTAATGGTTTTGGTTGGAGGTTTTGTAAGTGGGGCGTGTTGGGTTGTAGGTAATGATGGAAAAGAGGTTATATTGACGTATGTAAAAGGTTGTGTTGTTTGAGGTGTATAAATTGTAGTAGATGTAGAAGGTTGTGTTTCTGAGATCTTACTTCCTGTTGTGTTGTTTCCTAATCATTCTAGGCATGTTTCAAATGTTGCTATTTTTGTTTCCGCTATTGAGTGGAGATAATTTGCTTCGTGAGCTATTAAGGCTAGTTGTTCCATCTTTTGGAGTAAAAAGTGTCCGCAGTTCCGAGAGCTTTTATTAGAGTCTTTATATACGAAGTCTGTTATTTCTTATTTAATTTGGCTGATTTTTGTGATTGTGAGGTGTTGAATTGTTAGATTGTCTAGATTATCATGATGGTGTTTTGTAAGATTTGTAGAAGAGGTTCTGGATTTAGGTTCTGGTAAAGTCCTTGTAGTGGTTTTAGATTGTTGAAAAGGCATTAGTGCATCAACCGATGTTGGTAGTGGAGGCATCTGATATGGTGATGGTGAAGTTTTTCTCTGGGTAGTTGTATTTATTTTCTCGTCTGATATTTGTATTTACTTGTAGTATAAATTTTTTTTTAGTTTCACTGTCTTTTTGTCACTTAAATGTCATAAATTTCACTTTTATAAAATTTAAATACTTTTAAACTTCCATTTTCCAAATTTTCTTTTTTTTATTGATTCAAAGAGCTTCTTAATATTGGAGGTTAACAGAAGTAACTTATAATTTTTAATAATTATAATCTGAAATATACATATCTAAAAAAGGTGTCAGAAATAGTTTTTAATGTCATATCATAATTCTTTATAACTTAATGTTGTCCCATCAGTAAAACACGAAGCCTTCCGAAGAGTTCCGAAGACCGCCGAAGACGTCTGGACCTCTTACAACTGTATATAATTTCTAACTATCGTTATGCAAGTTCCTACTCGGCCTCACAAGCAAATTCCGAAGCCTTCTGAAAAGTCCCGAAAACTACCGAAGACATTTACACCCCCTTAAACTGTATATACATTCATTCAATAAGTATATAAGTTTCACTTGGTTCTACAAGCAACCACAAAGCCTTCCGAAGAGTTCCGAAAACTTCCGAACTGCTTCGAACTGTTAAAATCATTCAATTTGAACTATTTCATATTTATTTTCATGTATTTATGAAAGTTATAATTATTTTTGCTTATATCTATTAAACAAATAATCATGCCAAGCCTACGTACTTTTAGACGCCGCCAACTCGAACGATAACAATCCAAAGAGCTCTCTCTAATGAAATTTCAATGCTAAATTCCGCGCATCCATTTTTAATCTTCTTAAATCTATACTTTCAAAAATGGATTAAAAAATAGTAATGACTATATTTACATTATACTGTTTGAGTTATTAACACTCCAAAAGAAGCTCATTTCTAGGTTCATTTAACTTATGCAGAACACTCCAAGGTAAAAGTTATTCCGATTCACTATCCCAGGGCATTTTATATTTAAAAATGTTTTAAAGTCATGCAGTATTCAGGGTAGAATAATCTCTTTGTTGTGGCATTGTCTAAATTAACCTCCTAATTCACACTGAAAATTCTGCAAAAACTGTTTCTACATGACATGTATATATATATATCTCATTTTTCTGTAACTAGTAGTTATTTCGCCAGTAATATTTTAGTGTAACATTATATTAAAAGCTAGCTCATTGCATAGCTTTCCACTTTGGAAAAGCTTTGAACTGAATTGCATAATTAATGTCTCTACATAAGTAAGCTCAGAACTTTGCGACAGTGGATTTTGTTATTTGCAATTAATTTCCCTTAGGATATATTCGAGTCTCTGTTTTTTTTGTTTATTCTGTTAGTGGTACAAAGCAGACATTTTATTTGTAGGTTGTAAAAGCACGAGGGACAAAAGAAATATACTCAGCTTATGTGTTTTGCCGTTGTTGTAAAAGCAGAATTATTTGGGTTTGGATACAAAGTAAACAGTTACTGTTTTGATCTGCCGATAAACTGTTTTGTCATTTTCAAGCAGTTGGTTTTAGAAAAAGAAAACATCAAAATGATCGAGTACTCAGCCATGCCTTTTTAAATATTAAATTGATATGAAAAAAATTATGTGTAGGATTTTAAATTTGAAGCTCATTGTCGCATCCACTATATATATAGGTATATATATATATATATATATATATATATCTATATATATATATATATATATCTATATATATATATATATATATATATATATATATATATATATGCCGTGGCACCCTTTTGGTTACAGGAACTGGTACTTTATACAAATCATTCGAGCCCCACAGATTGGGCGTCATAAATTGCCGTGGAATGTGCCTTTAGATCACAGGAACTCGTACTTTCTAAAGATCATTCGAGCCCCACAGATTGGGCGTCATAAATTGCCGTGTTAGCCTATAAAGACCTCGCTAGAGTAAAAAAAAACATTCGAGCCCCAACGTTGGGCCGTCATAAATTGCCGTGGAACCCTCTTAAATTAGGCCCGGACCTCGCCAGTTTTCAAAAAGGAATTTATTTTCAAACATATAAAAATTTTACAAAACTTTCTTACCCATAATCTGCTTCATCGAATTATTTTCTTCAGCAGCTTCCCTGGCTAGTTCAGCTGTGCTTCTTCTCGTATACCTAAATTTACTCTCATTCTCTTTACCGTTCACAGACCATACAATAAAATCACAAAATAATACAACAATCATACAATATTTATTAACCACTATTTACAAATAATAATTTAAAGTTATTTACAGTTCGGTGCTCAAGTTACACCTCAATACATGCTATCTTTGTAAAGTCCAAGTTTTTGTAAAGTGAAAATTTCTAACACATTTAAAGCAACAGGAGTAAATGAGCCCCAAATAATACCTGACCTTGGTTTCTTACTACAGACTGGAGTATGATAAGCTCATGATAACCCCGTTTATCAATGTATGCTTTCCACTTTGCATACTAGTACTACAAACTTCAAAAAAAACCCATGTACTCTTAACAATTAAATTTAAATTCATCAAGCAATTCAAATAAGCTTTACGTACACATTTTGTTTTATATTCAAAATACCATGTTAATAGTCAGTTATACGCATCCTTTTCAATACGTAAAATAACGAAAAATACCATCAAAGTTCACTCTCACCATCACAAAATTTTTAACAGTTTATAAAAAACAGCAAATTCTAATGCGTTACCTGGAAAAACTTGAAGATTCCATCTCCGTTGACAATGTATTATGTTCCTGAACCTCTCGGCCTAGTGGTTCTGCGTGCGTCTCCACTAGATGTTAAAGATGACCACCATCTAAGCTGCGCTTCCTGCTACCCATCCAACATCAATTTCAATATCCAAACCTATGTATATTACACTTGTTATTTATCGCTTTATTAATTTACGAGCTTGTTAAAGTATTCTTTGGACCTTAGTTACATTTAAATAAACTCGACACATTTCGCGTTTCTAACGATAAGGCCACAACCATCTAATATTGTACTATTGAATTTACAAATTTTTATTATACTTACAAGCCTCGTCAGTAGATTTTTGTACGTCGTAAGCGATGCAAAATAAAAAAGAGCCATTAATTTCCCTAGCTTATTTATATCATAAGCCAGGCCCCTCTTGGCCACACTTTATTCGAAATACCTAATTGCAAAACAGCATTTCCGCAAATTTTGGTGTAACCGTTTTAAACTTCTAGAAAAATATTGCTCGTCAACACGCTTCAAGCAACAAAACTATCACATCTTCCTCTGTTCTAAAACTACCTATTTCGACCAATCATACATTTCAGTGACGTCTTATAACCATGCCCGTAATATCTCTATTCCTGTCTTATGCATATTGGATGTCGCGTTCTAATATTGCTTGAGTGGTAGAAAATCGATATAGCTGCCCGCGTCTTATGTCTACCCCACGTGGATTGAATAAATGCCTACTAAATGCATGCCTCTATGCCCGTCTCATTCTGTAACATATTATTAATTGTGCATCCTTTCTGCTGGTTAAGAAGCTCTTGTTAGTGTTTATTACGAAACCCACCGACGGTTAAACAATATGTCCTTGAAGCTTGTTCTGTTATCTACAGAAATAACCGGAAGGTGACCTTTCCAACGTGCAGCTGTGCCTGATTAATAATCGTTTAAAATAACATTTCTAGGAGTTTGTTTTCATGGTATTCTATATAACCGACGTCTGTCTGTTTGTTAAGCAAATCTTTTCGCTTTGAGTATTATTGATTTTTCATGCTCTTATGCGTTCTCTGACGTTATAACCCCTTAAACTAAAATAAATTAAATTAATTACTAATTTCTATTTGGCTTATACAGTTGATTTTCTTTATGAATCTATTACCTCGTAATCCCTAACTATAAAATTACGTCAATATTTGTAAATTTAAAAATAAATGAAATTAATTTTGCGCGTATATGAATGGTTCCTTTCTTTATACAGGGTGTTCGGAAATTGCTTTGTTACCCCCAAATTTAACCCTTTAAATCCACTACATATATATATATATATATATATATATTGCTGTAATTATAGGGTTAATTTAGGGGTAGGTTAAGTCATTGGGGTCGTAGAATAAACAAGGGAAACTCTCAAGTAACAGAAGCACGGAATTATAGATATTAGAAGAGCAAATGGGTTATTATAAATATTATTAGTTGCGAGCACACTGTATATAGCAGTACAAACGATTAAAACACATATCCAAGAGTAGCTACTAGCAAAGATTAGAATTTAAAAATGTAACGAAACGCATTGAAATTAAATCAGTAAAAAACCTGCATGAATTAACTAAATAGACATTCAAAAAGTGTGTTAAGATATTATCGTTAACGCACGCAGAAATTATGCATTATTTAAAAGCGTACGTGATCTAAAAGAATCACAGTTGTTTGAAAATCCAATTTATTAGAAAATAAACGAACACCAAATTTATTCGATTTAGATTAGAATAAGGCCAACAAACAATACTAAGTGATCGATATGAACGAAAATTTCTGGGATTTCTGAAGTAGATATGAGGTATAACATTTAAATTACGTGACTTAGAGCACCGCGTCATGCAATTAAAATACATACAATTGGTCAACTTTCCAAAATAACACGTGATAATACACTTGGCTTTGCCTAGCACGCGAAGCCAACGAATCACAAACAAAAGGGGGCCGATCCTATAAATATCTTGAAAATTGAATATCGAGTTAGTATACTTTGAAACTGGGCAGTTACTATACTTGAAAGTGCTAAATATTTGCGTGAATAATAAATTAAATTAACAGTGAAATTCTAGAGTGTATAATTGTGCCGTACTTCTAAGACGTAAGTAGATAAGATTTAGGAAATTATACCATTTCTAATAATAAATAAAACAGGGATCTCAATTACCATCTCAATTACCATCTGAATTACAATCTCAATTACCATCTTAATTATCATCGTGATTAACATCCCAAAACTACCATTACAATCTTAAATTACAATCAAAATAATGTTACGATTCCTGCTAGAACTTTAAATTACGAGCCATTACGATCAGAAATAGAATTTTGGAGAATGCTGCCTGTTCAAGCAAATTGATGGAAAATATTCTATTGCGGAAATGAAAAACCTTTCAATGGAATAAACGCACCAATAACGATTTGGATATCGACTTCAATTCTTAGAAGCACCTAAAAAACCACTTCAGGTTAAAGATTTTGTATGACTTATTTTTAAAACTGTTTTATCTCAAATATTTTGGATATGACTTATTTTTGAACCGTTTTATCTCAATAATAATTTAAAGTGTAAGAGCCGACAAATTGGGGTTTCTTGTGTAAATTTATGAAAAGCATAGACATCTTGAAACGTCTCAATAGGTCTTTAGAGGTAAATAAAAATCTCGTTTTGCTGGCTTAATTTTCTAAAAATTTGACAGATGTATATGATTTAAAAAGGGAGAAGATATTTAAAAGGGTTGTAAATATTCAATCATTATACTGTGTATTGTAGAAGTGCTTTATTTAATTGAATCAGCTAGTCGAGGCAAAAGAAAATTATAAATTAAAATTTTCACAAGTGCTTGAGTGGTATAAGAGTATAACACAGCATTTTATGTACGCCCAAGCCGTGGGGCGAGAATATCACAGCAATATATATATATATATATATATATATATATATATATAGGTATGATAATAGGGTCACTAGAATAGTACACTTTGTATCAATATCATGAGAGTCCAGAAAACTAAACATGTTACAAAAAAAATGTAAAATTCGACGATTAGGCAAAAAGGGCAAATACCAATGCCCTGTATATAAACTATAATTATAACTATATTCAAAGAAAGGAAGAGTATTCGTTAAGATTCAACTAAATAATCAACCTTGCAAGTCATGAAACCACATGGACAGAAGCTATAAAACAATACGCGTAAGTAGTGCATCATTATTATACAAGGAATTTCATTTAAACGAGCAGGTTTGTCAATACGTAAAACGGATAAACGCATATAATTTCATACATCAATAAATATAAAGCTACGTGACCAAAAAAGTATAAAAATACAACACCTTAATAATTTGGCAATAATAACAGCATGAGTTTAAAGGAAAGTTCAACAAATTTCCTGTAGAAACAAAGCGAACGTGATTTAAAAGACAATGGAGGATGTCAAATTGCAACAAATTTATACAAACAACCTGAAATCCTACGTGCAATGAAAAGCATCTCGACTTCGTTATACATGGAAATTTCATAGAAATATCCAAGCCTGCGTGTGAAAATTAAGGTAAAAGGCGGTAATCAACGAACTATACGCTTGACCGACCTATTACAAACTGATAGGCGTTTTTTTTTAAATACTACAGGATTTCGTAAACAAATCAGTTTAACTCTAATGAAGACACGGTCCACATCACCTGATATAAAATATTTACGTGAAATAATTGCAAGTGATTTTATAATTAATAATTTAAATGTGGTGATTGTGAATAATTAAACAAGGTTCGTCGTTTAATCCGCAAAAACGTAAGTTATAAAACATTGCTTTAGATAGATTTTAAGAATTATATTAACAAAGTAATTTCTGGATCCTACCTTGAGAAATCGAACGAAGAACTCCAAGTAATTTCTGGATCCGACCTGGAGAAGTCAAAGAAATACATCAAAACAATTTCTGGATCCAACCGAGAAAAGTTTAATAAGGAGTCCAAATATCCGACCTGAAGAAGTTGAACAAAGAAATCCAAATATCCGGCCTGGAGTAGTTCAATAAATATTCCAAATAATTTCTGGATCCAACCGGGAGTATTTAAATAAATACTTGAAGAATCCATCTGGCGCATAATTTCTAAGTCCTATTTGGGTAGCTCAAGAAGTAACTATAAACTGAAGCTGAACCAGCAAATAATTGGAGCAAAACCTGGTCTAAATTGGAGGAACAAGACACTCCAAACAGGGGACTACAGGTTAGTCATTATAAATACGTTGGTGCATTGATAATTTTATTTATGAATATTTAAAAATATTACATTTGTGAAAATTTATGTGAGGGTCAACAAAAATCGTTTTGACATGCGTTATATTTTAATTTAAGGAAGACCGATGGACGTTCATAGGACTTCAAGTAATAATAAAAAGGGCGATTTTTGCTGGATTTTTGATCAATTAAAGGGAATTATAATTTTTGGAAGAAATTAATTCAATTATATAAAAGAGGTTCTATTTAACAACATTATAGACGCTTTGTACATTGTATATATATCGAGAACATTATACAAATTGTGGTTAATTGTGTTTAGGAAGTAGAGATAAAAAGGAAGATTAAGAATTCTTTGTTGTCGTATCGTCACAAGCTCCGTGCGTGGTTAAAACAGAGCTGACCAAGGCATTACAATTAAAATTAATTTTTTGAGATAGAAAGAAGTCACCAGGTCATTACAACGATATCATAGCAATATATATATATATATATATATACATATATATATATATATATATAATATATATATATATATATATAATTACTGTCTTTTTCTCGAACGAAAGTAGGTATAACTTTTAATTGTGATGTTATTTCTCGGATGCGCTCGTTCGTAAAGCAAAAACTAATCAGTCAATTGTAATTTAATTTCTAAAGTTTCGGCTGGAAATTTATGCCCTAATCATAGACTAGAATTAGATAAAATTCTTTAACAAAATATAAAACAAGAATGCAGTAGGTAACAAAAGTAAACTAGATGTAATAAAGCATATTAGAAAATTTAAAAGTTAAAACGTAAGCCTTAAGATAAACATAAACTAAACTAACCTATAATTAAAATGTAAAAAGTAATGGAAGATTAAACTACGATAAGTAATTGTTATAAAGTGTTGCAAAAGTGAGTATTGTTGTCACTTGAATCTGCAAAGAGTGAAATAAACCGCATTAAGATTGTTAATATCTTGTTTGATGTTGAGAGGATTAGGTTGCTGATGAACGTCGAAAAATTCTAGAAATAGTCGTTTGTTATAGTCGTTTTCAATGTCTAGTATTTTTGTATTATAGAAGTTTGCGATGTTTTGTTGAACTTATGTGAGACGCGAGTGCACAACATAATTTACCTATCCTGGCATCGCTTTTATGTAAGGTTAAGCGATTTTTTTGCAACATTCAATTTTTTGCTTAAAAAAGTGCTGTGATAAGGTCTGTGCGTAGGAAGGTCGCTAACAAAGTGCTGTGGCACAGGTACAAAAATGAAAAATTTGAAATTACTGACTTATCTTCCTTTCTAACTTTTCTTTGCCTGGTTAGCTCGACGGAAGTTATAAAATGAAATCAAACACAACGATATCTTAAAGCATCAATACATTCAAAAACAATTTTCTCTCACGCAAAGCAGTTTTTAAAACAATTCAAAGTTTCAGTTTATACAGAAAACAATTAAAATTCTTACCTAATATTCACTAACAGATACAAAAAGAGGCGGATAACCTACGCTTCCTTTATTCCCAATTTTGTAAGTGTGTTTGGCCAAAAACGCTTCACAGATTTTTTTATTAAAAACTTTGACCTAAAATTCTTGGCGAATCATCCGCTTCACAATTAGGAAAAAATGTGAACTTATTAAAGTACAAAATATTGAAACATTATCAAATAACAAACAAAGAAATCTAAAATTTTATACTTAAGGTTATATGTTATAGAGCGCTTATCCAAATATTCTTTTCATTATCCTCAATTAATTTTCAAAGTGCATCTTCTATTTTTTAATTAATTAACTTTGAAATGGCGTTTGTATCCAAAAATCTTCAATTTTCATGGTATTTTACAAAATAATCATGTTTCACCAAATAATTGCTTTCAATAATCTTTTTCTATTTGAAACTACTCAACGTATAAATTTCATTGCAACTCTGCGTGTTATTTTGGCTTTATAATTAACGCTACATTTTACTAGGTTTATGAAGGAATCTCGAATTATACTGTCATTCGCGTAAATTGAAATAAATTGAATGAATCCAATGTCAATTGATTCTGCTTATATTCAAAATTATCTCCATTCTAAAATTTTCCTGTTACATGTGGAACATAGTACACCGTAATAATGTCACATTTTCAAGAATTCCGGTTTTAGTGGCCTAAATAGTGTCAAAATGCAGCGGCCGAATCGTTGTTTATCATTCTCTGATTCACCGGTGGCGTTGCATTCTATCCAGTTTTCATTACATTTTAATGCTCGCGCTCTCAGAATTGATCATTTGTAGATTTATTGGCTTTTACAAACATTTCCTGATAAAGAATGACGTTGTGGTTTCCGAATTAAGAAAACTCTAGAATTTGTTTTATTTAAACTTCATAAATGAATTTAAATGATATTTCGATACGCACAGAAGTCAATTTATATGATTAATTAAAGCTCTAATTGCTTTAAAATGCAGAACATTTACATTTTAATAATTGTAACAAAAAAGATTGGTTTTTTATTTTACATCCTACAATACGTATGTAATGCGTTTTAAAGTATCTCAAGAGTAATTACTTTCACCTATACGGCATAAATTTGTACACACGACTGTATTATTGATTTAAAATTGAGGCTTTTAAATACACGAGAAATCGTTTTGCTTTGCACTCTAATGGCTATGTATTTACAACACGCTTATATTATACAGGGTGATTATCTACACGCACGGAATTGTGTTTTCGCTTTGCGCATTAATGGCTATGTATTTACAATAAGCTTATATTATTTATATACAGGGTGGAACAATGAATATTCGGAAATTTCTATTCTTTCCGGTTTCTTGTATATTTTGGTTGGCTTTATTTATAGGCTTTGGGTTTCAATGACCTATCGTGACCCCTTATCATGGCAATACATACATACACACACAAACACACACATATATATGTGTGTGTGTGTTTGTGTGTGTGTGTGTGTGTGTGTATGTAGTATGTATTGCCGATGTAATTATACATTTCAAATGCATATACCGTTTATGTGATCTAAATAACTGTGTAGGTTATTGAATGTATTATGGGTTTTCCCCTTGTCACTGGTTCGAATCGTCTTGTAGTTGTTTTTTTTAAATTTTCCAATGGATTAGTTTTCCCCTTGTCACTGGTTCGAATCGTCTTGCAGTTGTTTTTTTTTAATTTTCCAATGGATTAGTTCTATATATAAAGTTAAGGTGGTAGCACTGTTCAACGTTGGTAATTGCAAAGGTGTGCGATAACATTAAGTTGTGAAGTCATTAGTGTGTTAGAAAAGACAAGTTAATAACAATGCCCTCAGCGTAGACAAGCAGGTGTAATTCTTCCACACACTTATACCTAATATAGAGAAATCTCATAAAGGCCATGTTTGTCACACGCATGCATTTTGTTGTAAGGGTCATTTTTCCTGCCGTGGCTCTAAGAAGTCCCTACTAAAATGGTGTTTCAAATATGAATTAAGTTATATGTGTCTAGGTATCACTTTAATACTAAATCCAACTCCGACCTAGTAACATACCATTTTAAAAGTACACTTGGCAGTGAAAGTGTTTAAGGTTGTGCTAGAACTCTTCTTGGAATAGTTTTCTTACCGCACCATCTTGTGTACTCCACATCACATAGTGAATAGTCACAATTCACTTTAGCGTACGTTGTGAACAAAATGTCTCAGCTTAGTCGATCCTGGACCTCTCAAGTCCAACTTCCTTTTACAACGTTAATCTAACTGATTCTGGTTGTCTTGTTGCTAACTGATTTTACGCTTAATAAGGCTATGATTCTCTGCTCGCAGAGGGTGTGAAATCGTTTCTTCGCGCCAGTCTTGCTGGCGGGAGGATTTGTGTACTTAGTGTATGTGTTTACGGCTGAGTCATCTAATATGCTTCTGGGTGTTTTCTTGCGTTTGTGTGGGTTTCCGTCCAGCGGAGGTGCGATGTGTTGAATGTGTTCGATATCTGAATTGTCGATTTTCTCGTATATACTTGACGCCAGTGTCTTGAAGTAGTTCTCTTGCGTTTGTAGCCTAAGGTCCTGCTTAAGGGTTTCATTTATAACAAACCATGGTGCTCCGGTGATGGTCTTAATGGTCTTGTTTTCAAATGCTTCAAGTTTGGTTTTGTTTGTGTTTGAAATGTAGGTGTACCATGTCACCGATGCGTAAGTCAGTATGAGTCGTAAGTATATTTTGTAAGTCTGAAGTCTGATCTTCATTGGTTGTCTATTTTTGTGGACGACTATTCCGTGGATGAAGCTTTTTGCTCTTAGAGCTTTGTTTGTCGTTTCTGTAACGTGTTTGTTAAACGTGAATTGCTTGTCGATGTGCACCCTTGGGTATTTTATTGATTGACTACAAATTAGCTCTTGGTTTTCTAACGTCGGTGGTTTTTGCATTTTCTTGCGTCTGGAGAATAATATGGCTTCAGTCTTCTGAACGTTTAATTTGATTTTCCACTGTTGGAACCAATCCGGTAGTGTGTAGAGCTGTATTTGTATTCTTGTTGTTGTTTCCCTAGTGCTTTGTCCGGTTGTCAGGAGCAGGGTGTCGTCGGCGTACATAGCGCAGAACACTCTTTGGAGGCATGGCAGGTCCTGGATGTATGCATTAAATAGCGTTGGCGAAAGGCAGCCTCCTCGTGGGACGCCGGCTGTGACGGGAGTTTTCGCTGACTGGATGTCTTCTACTTTCACCTGTATCTTCCTGTTGGTCAGGTAACTTCGTATCAATTGGATGTAAGGCGTCGGAAGGTTGTGAATGGTGGCAAGCTTAAACAGCAGTCCGTTGATTTATACCTTGTCAAAGGCGTTTTTGATACCCATGGCGATGGCGACTGTGGTTAGTCCTCGGTTGTAGTTGGTGGCTTTGTCTGGTGATAGCTTGTTTAATTTCTTGGAGAGTGATGTGTAGGATGTTGTTTTCTGCAGGTGCTTGCAGTATTTGATCAACTCTTGTGTTTATAAAGAATATATTGTCTGTTGTTAGGTTTTCTGAAAACGTTTTTTGGAGAACTTCGGCGAATTTGGCTGCTCGCACTTCGGCGCTATACGGCATTCCGTTTTCTCCTTGTAGCGGTGCGGGACCAGGATTCTTCCGTGTCATAATTCGATGGTTTAGTCTGTACAAGTTTCCTGCCGTTTGTATTGTGTAGTTGACGTGGTTGGACCAGGATTCGTCGTAATGTTCATCCAGTATAATCTTTATTGCGCGTTGCTTTCGGTTAAGTAACGTTTTTACTTGTGGGTCTCGTGTGTTCTTCCACCTTCTGACGAGGGTTTCCTTTTGTCTCGAGTAGCAGTCTCTACGGAACACTGTTGCATTGATTCTTGTATGGTCTTCGTAAGATACTGTAGTAAATCGTCAATATCTTGTGTGCTGTTTATGTCTGGGTTCCCGTCAGTGATTTTCCTTTGGAGAGCCTCGTTTAACTTTCGCCAATTATGTCTTATCCTGGAACGCCTGTGTGTCGTCTGTGGTTGTATCTGTATTTCGGTGATGATTGATAGATAATCCAAACTAAGGTATTGAAGAGCTTCTATGTGCAGCGAGTACGGTATGTTCTTTATGATTGAGATGTCGAGGATGTCTGATCTTTGTGTTCTGTCCGGTGGGATTCTTGTCGGTGCGTTCGGTGTTACGATGTCAAAGTCCTTGCCGAGAGAGTGTGTGGTAGAGGATACGGCCGCTCTTGTTGGTTGTTATTGCTCCCTAGGCTCGTGTTTGGCATTTAGGTCTCCTGAGATTATTGTCGGTGTATCTCCCTGTAGCAGGTCGTCAAAATCTTCAGGGCGTATTTTCGTGCTGTTTGGACTGCCGTAGACAGCTATTGCTTTAATGAATTGCCCGTTGTCTTTAAACCTGACGCCCACGCTGTCTAAAGCAGCCAAGTGAAGATGGGGTTGTTCATGAAGTAGTCGGTTGTGTATCAGTACGGCAACTTTTCCGTGGGCTGGTTTTCCTGGTTTTAGGTCGCGCTCTTTCCTGTAAATGTTGTAATTTGCGAGGCTGAATTGTTTGTGTGAAGGTAATTTGGTTTCCCCAATCATTGCAACGTCCACGTTGTGATGTTGCAGGAAGTGTTTCAGTTCGGTCATCCTGTTCCGT
Organism: Platerodrilus igneus; assembly: GCA_036346225.1. Classification (NCBI taxonomy): domain Eukaryota; kingdom Metazoa; phylum Arthropoda; class Insecta; order Coleoptera; family Lycidae; genus Platerodrilus; species Platerodrilus igneus. The sequence goes on along the minus strand of JARFIW010000012.1, from coordinate 5,033,839 downwards.
ATCCCGTTGGCGTTCCAGGAGAGGAGTTAAGTTTCTTGGTATTGGTCTATTGTCCATTATAGGTTTTCAGAATGTGGCATATTGCCGTCCATAGTAAGGCAGTTTCGAATGTTCCAGCATATAGGCACTTATGAGTCTTTGCTCCCATTGCAGTATTTTGTTAAAAAGTAGTGTCATCGTCGGGGTGACGCTGATGGACGGTTCTGCTTGTGGCTGTGTGGAAGGTGTTTTGGCCGGTCTGTTACTTCCCTGCTTGTCTCTGTTAATTCTTGCTGTATTCGTCGGTGATTTTGTGTCGGTGGTGGTTGATGGATTTGGGTTAGTGATGGCTTTTTTCTTTCTCCGTCGGCTTTTGTTTTGTTTAGATTTTCTGCGTGGCTTGATTGTTCTTCGTCTTCTGTGGTACTTGTGTCGTCTTTGGCGATGGTCTTTGAAGTAATTATGGGGGCAGTCGGTCGAGCACCGTGTCGTCCATTTCTGCTTGTAGTAAATCCTTCGTTGTCGGTTTCTTGAGCTGTTAGCGGGTTGCGTCGTTGCTGAGTAGCGGTGGTGTATCACTTGCGCAGTTGTTCGTGGTATGCAGAGCAATTTCGGTAGTCAGCAAAAGTGGGTCACTGCAGTTGGCGCATATAGGTGGTAACTCCCTGCTTTTCTGGCATTCTGCTGCAGGGTGCTGCTTGGCGCATTTGACATAATGGGGTCTATATCCGCAACTTAAGTACGAATGTCCAAATCGCTGACACGAAAAGCATTCTGGGAACTCCACTCTGTTTTCGAGTGCGGCAACTTTAATGTGGCTGCAGTGGAGTAACGTAGTCAGGTTGTAGATTTGGTCGATGTCGGGTTGTTCTCCAAAGATACGAGGACAATGTTGCAGTATTCTCGTTCTTTATTTTGTAGCTTGGTCACGTAGTTAATTTTGTATCCCATGTAGGTGAGTTCGGTCTTGATATCTTCTGGCGTGATGTTGGCGGCTAAGCCCTTGATGATTATTTTGAGTTCACGTTCGGATCTAATGGTGTATGTGTAGTACTTGATGTTGTTTTTCGTTAAATAGTCCTGCAGAATCTGAATTGCCTACTGTCGCTGGGTAATATTCTTGCTCCTTGTCCAGATGCTCGGATGTCGACTTTGTTCTGTAGATGACGGTTTATCTCCCTGGCGTGCTGAATGAAGTTAGGGAATTTCTCAATGAAAATAGGAGGGATGTGGTTACTGATTGTTCGTGGCTGAGTCTGTGATCGTCTTTCGGTATCTGAAGTGTCCAGAGTAGAGATGGTGGCGGCGGTGTTGGGCGTATCTTCTGCTAGTCGATGGTTTGTCATTGGCTGCGGAGATCGGAGTCGTGATAGTGTCGGAGCCTGGTGTAGTAGTTTCGGTGGATGACTTCGGTTCCATTTTTGTTTTATATGTGTCGGATTTCTGTTTTTTCTTGCTTTCAGTTTCCGAAGATGATCGGTCGACTCATCGTCTGCGTGTAGAGGCGTTCTCAAAATCCATGTCGGAAGTGTCGTCAGTGATTGTTACGTATGCGCGTGTCTTCAGGAAAACCTTCGCTGGCATTGGTTCGCTCTGAAAAGAGCGGTTAATGACGATGGTGTACACCAAGCGCCGGAGCGCGTGATGTACATCTCCTCAGTAGCTAGAAGTTCAGCTCGCTCGAGAGTCTTTGTAGAAAACTGTAGAAATGAACTGAAGTTTCCCGCTATATGTAGATTCTAGTCGTTCCTCATTATGTTTACTCTCTCGAAGTCTGACTGGAACTACAGAATATCCTCATCTTGAACAGCTTTAGGTGTTTTAAAACGTTGCTATCGATAATGATCACGTAGTGGTCGAAATACGTATCTATTTTTAAATGTGTGGTTCAAAGATTTTTGTTATATTATAGCCTTTTTATTTATATTAAGGGATTTTTCTTATTAGGTTTTCTTTCTATGTGACCAGCTGAAAGGCACAAGAAAATTTTACGAGGATTTCCAGTAAGCGGATAGAGCCCACGGCAAGTTCCGATGGAAAATGGCTCGTAGTTGAGGAAATCTCAAAAGGCTAAGCGGCTAGTCGAACTATTTGCTCTGGGTAGAACATGAGCTGTGGGTCGGGGTTGGACTGCGACCAAAAATATAAAGAATATGTCGCCACCGAATTTTTCTATACGAAAAAGACCTTGCTTAAGTCCCTTGTACAAGGCGAATGCGGAAACCTTTATTCAATTACCGCTATTCAATTTATTAAAAACAACACAATCCCTAAAGTTTCTTACCTTATGGCTCGACTTTGACCTTTATACATCACTGCTACACCTGTGAACAGATTAAACAAAGATAGCACTGTTTGTGCATTTATACCCAAAATTTAAAAGTTTAATTCGAATCAACCTTCATTCATTCCAATTAAAAAGAATAGTCTTGACCAAAATAAAAATCTATTCCTTCAGTATTTAGTTATTGTGCTATTTACAAAACATCCTTTTCCTTTAATATAATTTTGATTAATTTAAATTCTTGAAAAATATGTACATAAGTACTTGGTATAATAAGTACTTTTCACCGTTAAAATATGGTCATTTCTATTAGAAATATCTAGCCAAATTTTACTTAAAAATGAGTGAGCCTGAGTTTACTTTCTGAATAATTAACTATATGTAACAATTTCGGTTGGTTTGAGTAGCACTGCTATAACCTCACAAAAATATTCCACACAGCTATTAGTGAAATATGTAACGTATAAATTTAATTTCTAATGATTCGAGTAAATCATGCTTCAAATAATTAAATCAATTTTCATAAAATCTAGAATTTAATTTTCCTTATCTCATAATGACATCTTCTGTAATTTCAATGTATTAATAAAAAGATTTAAAAATGAAAATTTACAGGTTCCTGTTGTTTAATATGAAAAATATATAGTCTGTCATTCACCTAACTTGAAGTTCAAATCACGTGATTAAACAAAATATTATTTGTCTGCTATATCCATGATACAGCTGACATACGAAAGCAAATTTACATACCAGATGTTCATCTGACGGAAAATACCTGCTAGGCGTCTTGCTTCAGCACTTAAATAAAGGAAATCTCCAATTCGGTACTACCAAATTTGCTGCTTATTGAAGCTCCAAACCATTTCACGGCGTCCATATTAACTAATTGATACTCGTCAAATCCACATTCGTACAAAGGTTAAATTCTTAAATTTTCTAAATTTTCCTACGTTGTATGTTGATTAAAATTACGTTGCATATTAAATAAAATTACATGCTAACAAAAACTTGCATGTTATTCAAAATTTTACGTTAAACAAACGTTCTGTTAACTAAAAGTTGCATATGATTTCTAAGTTGCACTGAAAAATCTTTATTTAGTAATTTTACAAAAGCAGTACTACTTACTGTTAACCAAAGGCCCTTCAAACAAAATATCGACTCATCATCTGCGAGCTATTCTCCAGCAAGTGGACAACAAAAGTGCCGTCAGAGACGACATTATCTCACGAAAACAATTTAAATTTCACGTGCTTCCAACACGTAGATTCCTCAAACGTCGTCGTCCTTGCGTTCAAGGAACAATTCGACTTCTACTGACGACAGCTGTATTGGAAGTGATAATCTCACGCGAGTTACCGCTTGACAACAAGCCCAACGCTACAATCGTCTAACAGAGGGAGCTCTAAGAATGACACTAATAGAAAAGTATCTTTTGTCACCGCATAAATTAAAATTTGAATTGAAAGCTAATATTTTATTGGACAATATGTAATATTTATTTAGTGGATTGTGTAGCATTATTATGCTTTACGTTGGTTCTTATTAAGTAAATAGATTAAATATCTGTAGACATAATGATGGAAAATAAAATCGTTACAATATTTAATCTGTATGAATATGTTACAACATCGATGCTGATTTAATAATCTAGTAATCTTTTGCAGAAGTTGTGTTAAATGGATTACTTCCATGAAAATATTATGGAAGCGGAATGGTTCTTCTAGACGTAGGAAATATAAATGAGCATTATCATTCAAATGCACATATTGACGAGTCGTATACATACGTTAGACATCAATATGTAAATGGATATCGAAAAAGCGTTGGGATATATTGAGGATCTGCTCCATTGTAATGTGTTCTTTCACATAAACAGCCGTAAAATGGAAGCCGTGGTTATTTATTTTCCATTGTTATGGCATAGCCTAAACTAGCATCATTCGCACTGAAAATCCATTGTGAAGCTTTTTTATATGGCGCGTACCGCTTTGTAGTGTTTTAGTTAGTTAATTTTTTATACCAGGCGGGTAATTTTTCAGTATGGCAAGTTATTAAAGCAAAATCTCGTCACGCAGGTTTACAACAGCTTTTTGTCTCGGGAAAAATCCGGGAGCGAATGTATTTAATTAATTGCTCTACATGTGTCAGTGTGTTTTGCTGTTGCAAATTAATTTCAGTCCAAATACTTGTTTCTTCTCTTATTTATTCTGCTACTTGTACACAATACACACTTTGTGTGCTGTTTAAACATGTAAGGGTAATGAGTTTTTTAAGGTTGTTATAGATTGGCGTTAGAAGTGCAAATGTAGACTTACACAAGTTTTGCACAGGTTATATATTTTTTTATTGATCGACTACAGTACGTTTTTCTTCTAACGGAAATTATGATTTATCTATTAGGCAAATCCGATAGAAATTACTGTGATTAGACACTAATTGAAGTGGCTTACGAGGGTCAGTGGAATCCTCAGAAATTCATAGCAATCGCAGTTATCTGAACGGTACTGGGGGTCTATTCTCGAATTCGTGCGTTATTTTTCATTTGTGACAATTATCACCTAAAAATATCGCATACGAAGCTGTTGGAAGCGAAAGTCGTATTCTCGACGGGAAATGATATTATATTTGCATGGTATGCATTGTGTCGTAATTAAATTCGTACGTTGAAACTTATTTTTCTTAATTAGGCGCCAGTGAAGCTTTCCTTTTTTTTAAATAATATTGAAGTGGGGGGGGGGAGGCGAACTTTGTTTGCAAACCAAAACTAAACTAAGTTAAATAGGCGCCACCAAGTCCTGAGATAATCACGATAATAGCAAAGCACAATTCTAAGGGCGGACGTAGAAACCCAAAGATAAAACGATCGCCTTCGTTAACAAAAACCTGTCTTATGAAAATAAGACACAGCTCCTGTAAGAAATTACAAAGATTAAATAAATAAAAATGTAGAACACCATTTGTGTCCTATAAAAGTATCAACAAAAAAAATGTATATCCAATATGATATTGGCACAAAATTTTTACTCAAATATTCTACCTTTATGTTATCAGATTTGATCGCATTTGACCAAAATAAAAGTCTCAAAGTTTAACTAATTGTTTACTAAAAAAACTCTCTTTTAAAATTTCAAAACTTTTTAACAGGTAAAAAAATTTCATCAATAACATCTATAACAAAGTCAAGATTTTGGATTTTTAAAACAAAAGACTGCTCTTCAAACATAAACTTGCTTTAAACATTTGATTAAAATAATTTGTAACCACAATACTCTGAATTAACGCTTCTAACCTGGGCAGATCTTTTCAGGTAGATTACAGTTTCTAAATTATTACGCAGCGTGTATTCAAACTTTCATATTTAGATTTTATAATTTATCTGTAAATAAAAGCTAATTACAAGATTGAGGAATGTTCAATTTAAATTTTATGACAGCTGCACGAAGCATCTGCTTTCACGATAACATCTGTCAACTGTGCTACAACACAAAAAAAATATGACGTCGAAAATATACCTTGAAATCTATCTGAGGTTTAAATAGAACAAAGCTTGTAATTATATAAACCTAACTTGACAAATCGTTCTACGGCTTGTAAAACCAGTTCAACAATAATTGAGAATTAAACATTATATGTTCGTAAACATAATAGCAACTTTTCGTGCTTTTTATATGATAGTCTGTTTATCAAATTTTTACTACATTCAAAACACATGCAAAAATTTCTTATATGTAATAACGAACCGAACTGTCTCTGTTTCTGCAAGACAAATCTGGACGGAAATTCATAAGCTCCAAACAATGTTACAAGCCATTGCTAACTTGGGACGACTGCAATCAAAACCAACATCTTCACTCGTACTTTATCTATCATTCTTCGATGGCGAATTACTCGTTGACGCGCTAAATAAATGCAACCAAATTAAATTAGTTCGTAAAATGTATAATTTACCAACCGTTAGTAGAAGTTATCAAAGTGGTTTCAGGTCTAGCACGACCTGACCCGCTTACATAAGTAATTTAGCCGAAGGTCACATGCCTCTAGCCGGAAATACATCTTGATAAAGCGGTTGCTAGCTGGCGACTAACCCGACAAAGCGAGAACCGAATAATAGCGACGTTGGAGGTGGGGAAATACGAAAGAAACTGCTAGAGATGCTTGACGAAGTAACTTTATGTCACAAAGATATTTTAATATAAGAAGATTAATAAAGAATAAGGCACGCTTAGCGCATTATCCTCGTAATTCAATGCGAATAATTATTGCCCAAATTAAACATGTTACAACGTACATCCTAAAAACAACCAATAGCAGGCCGACATAACTATCACGTGACCGCATTGACAGTAGAATTAACACATTATACCCTAAACCTCAATTTTCAAAGCGTACTTGTTTCAGTCTTATTAATAATTAAAAAAAAGTTAAAATAATAGGCCACAGTCATAGATAAATAAAAGGAGATCATTCGATACTTAGGGAAGAATGGGAACCAGATTACGCGAATATCCAGTAGAGCATAAAGGCGCTGCAGTATCATCGAAATTTATTTAGCCTTCGTATATCTCCGCTTATGAATAAAGAAGTAGGAACAACCTATCCTCTATTCTACTTGTTTTATTTGGGAATGCCTTCACCATCTTGAAGCTATTCCAATGTATATGGTATCATGGTATTGCTAGTTATTACGAAATTCAAAAAATTGATGTTACAGGTATTTCATTTTTTACGTCAGTGTTTAAAATTCTAATTATAATACGGTTTTAGCATAATTCTCCTTTTTACAGTGATTATAGATTCCTTTGTTCAGTACCATTATTATTGGCAAATTATTAAATTATTATAAGGATTGACTTAGCAGGTACGTTATTTTTTAAATCGATGTTTTAAATTACTAATAAAATATTCTTTTAGTGTAGTTCTTTTGATATGAATATTATTATTGTTATTGGAAAATTATGAAATTCAAACGATTGGCATAACAGGAACCTTATTTTTTAAATCAACGTTTACAATTTCTAATTAAATATTGTTTTAGTGAAGTTCTTCTTTTATTGTCATTTTGTGTAAATATTATTATTGTTATTGGAAAACTGTTAGATTACAAGGATTGGCTTAGCAGGCACGTTATTTTTTAAATCAGCTTTTAAAATTACTAATTAAATATTCTTGTAGTATACATCAGCGTAACATTTTCCATTTAATAGAGGAACGCAATGCCTATTGGGAAATTGATTACTATTATGTTGCCAAAGGTTGAGAAAATGCATATTATACTAACATAACTGATAGCAACTACAGAAACAACAAATTTTTTCGATTTCCTGATAAAGATCCAGAGCGCAGACTAAAATGGTTTGAAATGATGGAATTGCATGTGGTTAAAGATAGGGTATATTTGTGTGAAGATCATTTTGGGAAAGGAAGTTTTTGTAGCACAATGGTAACTTGGCCATTAAATTTTGCATTACTAAAAAACCCACATCGAGTGTCAACACTAATAGTAATATTGTAACATATATAAATTCTATGGTACTAACTTTTGAAATCGCTTCTACTCGTTACAGTTCTGTGGCATTTGATTTCATTATTTAGCTATATTATATTAGAAGAAACAATTTCGTGATAGAAATAAACGTTATTATCATTTAATTCGCTTTGAATTTATATTAAGAATATATTTAATTGTAACAAATACTTTAGATTTGTTCCAAGAACTGAACGTCTCATAATAAGTTATACACAAGTCACTTGTGTTGCCTAGTTCGTAGGCGGTCTGTATCCATTTTTAAAAATTACTAAGCTAATATAATGCTTCTGAAAAGTGTCACGAGGTGACGCTTCAGACAGATCACTTGTTCGTTGTATTGATAGTATCGAGGGGAACTCGGTCATTTTGTCCTTGTACAACGGTAACAGGCGTGTGAAGAAAGATGTTGGCACTTTTATGTGCCAGTTGGTACTTAAGAATTGCCATCTAAGTCTACAGAAGGTTCACGGTCGTATTAGAGGTGGGGAAGGGATGTTAAAGTTTCTCTGGGCTCTATTAATACGGCCTGAATATTTAATGAAGTAACAACGTATTTACCTAACCTCGGTATCCATTAACGGTGAGATAATAATTTTTTAGTAATTCTTAAGCTAAAAGCACCTTTAACTTTGTAGCGCATCGTTTGATTATAAACGAATTTTTGTAACAGGAAGTATTTAAGACCGCTCAGATGGTGTCGGTTTGGTAGAGAGGTATAACGTCATGATGTCATCCGCTATTTTCGGAAATCCCATAGGCGAGATTTTGCTGGCAAGATAAAGCTCTAAGCTGTTGGTTTGAAATTTTTTTGAAGCTGGAGTTTTACATGTACGAAAACCAGGTATTTAAAACCCTCATTGGCGTAAGAGTCGATGCCTGGCGAGTGTCTGAATTTTTTTGTGTCAGTTATGTTTGGAGCTTTATTATTACGATTATGAACTTTTGAAAATGCACGTACAGTTACTAAAAATATTAAATTTTATGAGAGTATTAGTATAGCATTTAGGATTTAATATAAGAGGTCGTAGAAATAACAACCCTCTAGTAATCGTTTGTCAATTTTTTTTTGTTAAATGTTGAAAATTAAAAAAAAAGGAAACCTTGCTCTTTTGAACTAAATCAAACAATTTCGTGAAACATGTGATATATTCAAAAAGCCTTATATAAAGTTAGTAAAATTCACTTTCACGTCAGTATAGCCATATACAGGGTGTTTCAAAATTGCACGGCACTATTTTAAGGTAGTGTTCTTGAGCACAAAATAAACATAAAACTTCTAATAAACTTATGGCCTAAATGTACCCCTATGGAGTTATAACCTCTTTAAGGGGGCTAGCTGAATCTGAGTTTTTTTAATTATCTGAAGAACCACAAAAGATATTTTATTCAGATTTTTGTTGCCTACCCACGTTTTTATGCCAAATAAGATAGGCTTATCCATTTTTCGATAATAAGATCAGGAGCGTCCCCTTGGGGGGGGGGGATCACCTTTAACCCTGTAATTTTTTGTGTGTAAGCTTTTATAAATTATAATGCCAGAATTAGAATCTTTTGACATTTCTGAGTAAAAAAGTCACACTTGTTTGAAGTCGATATCTGTAGCCGTTTTCGAGTTAATTGAGGTAAAGCATTCAGGATGCCCTATGATACTTTACATACCTACATAGATGTTGAGAGTTGAAAATATTTATTACAATTAAACATATAAAGTAACTGTTCAAAATGCCCACCATTTTGTTGTATGCAGCATCCAGCACGGCGAATCCATTGCTCTCTGGCAAGTCTTATAACATCAGGACGATTCTTAATAGTATCAGCAGCCTCCACGATCCGATTCTTTAACTCCTCTTGCGTGTAGATAGGCTAAGAATAAACTATAGTCTTCATCCAACCCCAAACGAAATAATCTAACGGTGTTAGATCGGGAGATCGAGGTGGCCATTTAACAGGTCCATTTCGGCCAATCCATCGGTTACCATATTCTGCGTTTAAATAGTCAGTGACAATATGAGAGAAGTGGGCTGGGGCACCGTCATGCATATACCAAATCCCACATCTATCGGGAATTGGAATATCCTCTAACAGCTCATAAAGATTATTTTGCAGAAAATTCAAATAAAACACTTCTGAAAGTCTTCGTGGTAAAAGAAGGGGCCGATGAGATTGTCACCAAGAAGTCCACACCAGACATTTAAGGAAAATGTATGCTGATAATGATTTGTGACAGTGGTATGGGGGTTTTCTTCATCCCAAGTATGGGTATTGCAAAAATTGGTAATTCCATTTCTTGTAAAGGTAGATTCATCAGTCACTAGCAAACGGGTCAAGAAGTTACGATGTCGTGTGCATTTTCGAATTAACCACTGCGAAAAAATGGTTCGTTTGATGTTATCTTGCGGTATCAAATCTTGCACAGATGTCACGTGAAATGGGTACAGTTGCTGCTCGTGCAATGTTCGCCAAACGCTTGCAGATGAAACACCAAAACGAAGAGACAATCTTCTGGTGCTAGTACTAGAAGATAACTGAACAGCATTGAGTATTTGTTCTTCAACATTTACATCTCGTCGAAATCTTTGTCGACCAGCATTTACTCGTGTAGGTTTTAGCGTGCCAGTTTCCCTAAGACGAGTTTCAATGGATTGAAATGTTTTACGATTTGGTATCCTTCTAGTTGGAAATTGTTCTTGGTATCTGCGAACTGCAGCAGCGCCATTTCTCTGTACTTCACCATAAACTAACAGCATGTCTGTTTGTTCTGCAAATGTGAACAAGTTTGTGGTGTCTCCCATGATACAACAAATTAAAGTGTCTTCAAAGTACCAATTTACACAAAAACTAACAGAACTAGTAACACATATTAGTAACTTACACAGTGTTTAAACATAACAAAGGTAATATACAGTGGATACATAATCACCTGTCAAACAAATAAACGATATTTTTTTGACTTTAATATATTGTAATATTTTTTTCAACATTAAATCATCTTTTTGCCTGTCACAGAAAAAATAGTGTATTATACACGGGTAAAAATGTAAGATTTTAACTCTCGGTGTTTTGACAAACACACCACAAGCTAAAATCTAGTACTTTTTTCCCTTGTATACTAAATAACTATTTTTAGAACTTTGATGGTATAGAAGCGAATGTCCTAAACATTCCTAACGTATTAGAAGTGGAAGTCAGAGATTTCCCATTTTCTAACGCTATAGAGATATCCACATCTTCTGATACACTTCATTCAACATATCAAACCGCTGTTAGCATAGGCATAAATTTTGTCGATTTGATTTTTACAACTTAGTATATATTACCTATGTTACAGACCATGATTATACACGTGTCCCAAGTATGTGTACACCACGATTTCATACACATACACACACAATACACACACACACACGCATGCACGCACGCATGCACGCACTTACACTCTCACACACACACATTCTGTGTTAGGTACACTAAATATTATTCGTGTGTAACTATGTTTTAACATCGACTGCTGATCTTTTTGTACCCTCCGGAATACGGGTTGTAAAGCATCCACAACTCTATAGGTTTATCAAAATTAGTGGTATCTTTAGTGAGGAACCAAACTAAGACAGGTCCGCGAAAGCAGTTTTTTATGTACTTAGAGTGACAGAGGCCATAGAAATCGGTATGGCTTTCTAAGACACACTGCTGCGATGTGGAAGGCAACGGGAAACCACCACATTACCTCCCGAGTACACAGCGTACTTAAATTGTTATTAAAGATGATGGCATCCTTTGGGATAAAAATTCCGAAGTTAAAATAGTCCCCCAATCGGATCTCCGAGAGGGGACTACTGCAAAGGATTTGATCGGAAAGTTCAGAACAAGAGTCATGAAATAGATAGTTTAACGTTAGATAGACGTAATAAGGATCAGCGAAGTTCAATGGCCAAACGCGGGAATTTTTGGAACGGAGCCTTTAGGGTAATTCATACAAGATTAGAGAAAGCAAATTTGAGTGTAGGGATAGTTATGAAAAAAAAGATAGGACACAGTGTAAAAAACTACTTGCAAAAGAACGAATGAGTACTCATAGTTAGATTAGAATCTAAACCGGTAAATAAACTACATTTGATTTTCAAATGCTCCACCTTAAGGTACTACATTGGCCAGGAAGCGAGTTTATTTTACCTGGAAATTTTGAAATTTGCCGAACCCTCGCTGTTCCAAGTAAGGTAGGGATCTTTAACGTGCGTGACAACACACACACTGAACCTTCATGTGACCTCACATCCGAACGAGGGCGTATTTTTGTGAATTGTCTATGCGGTGGTAGGTGAGGATAGGGAGGAGCGGTAGTAAGTTTATTTGGTTTAGGCAAGAGAAACGACAAGAGAGATAGGCCGGTAGAATTTTGCGACAAAACAATTTAAACATCACAAACACATAATTTCAACATCATGTTAGAAGACGATACGCGCTCAAGATGCCAGGAGACATTAGGGATATATCAAATAGATTACATTCTTGTTAAACAGCGGTTTAAGAATTAAGTAAAGGACTGTAAAAACTACCCAGAAGTAGATATCGACACTGACCAAAACTTTGTAATTATGAAGGTCGCTTTTTAAATTTAATAATTTGAAAAAGGGAAAGGAAAATAACACTTTAACATTGAGAAACTAAAAAATAAAGGTATCTTCGAAATATTTGAAAAAAGTCAAATGAATTGCTGAAACATATCAGGAAAATTTCTGATAGTAAGGAAGCAGAAACAGAAAGGAATAATATTAAATCCAGCTTAGACATGGAGGCCAGAGATATCTTCCGTATACACAAAAAGAAGAAACCACGGATAACAAAGGATATCATAAATTTAAAGACAAAAATATAAAAACAGACCAGATGAAGCAGGAAGAAAGATACAAAGTCATAAAATGAGGAATCATTCGCACATGCATGAAAGCTAAAGAGCAATGGATTGATAAAAAATGCAAAGAGGAAATAAGAAAGACAAATAAAGCATACAAACTAATTAGAATAAATTTTAGGAATATACAACCGTATAGCAATAATATAAGGCTCGCGGAAGGAGATACCATTATAGAAAATGTAGAGAAAGATAATAGATGGTAAAGATATATAGGGAATTTATATGCAGTACAGGAACTAGCAACACTAGAACAGGAATCAAACATTGAGAAGGATGACTTGAAAAACCCTATACTAAGAGATGAATTTGCATTAGCATTAATGTTTCTGAAAAATGGTAAAGTACCGGGTATAGATAAGGTACAAGCAGAAACTATACAAGCCGCGGGACAAGCAGTGACAGAACGTCTCTTCCAAATTGTAGCCTATATGTATGAGACATGCGAAATACCTAAAGATTTCAAACATAACATTATAGTCACTATACCAAAAAATACAAGCGCAGAGAGATGTAAAAATTTTCGAACAATAAGTTTGACAGCACACGTGTCAAAAATATTAACTTGAATTGTACAAAAACGGATGGAAAAAAGAACTGAAGAAATACTATGAGAAGATCCATTTGCGTTTAGGCGAAACACGGGAACACGGGAACATGGGAGGCTATTTTAGCTCTGAGGGTGATCATGGAGAAAGCAATAGAAAAAAGAGAAAACGTGTATATAGGGTTTGTATACCTGAAAAAAGCATTCAAGAATGTAAAATAGAGAACATGTTAAAAATATTCAAAAAGATTGGGAATGTGTTTTAGGAATAGACGGATAGTACATAGCTTATGCAAGGAACAAACAGCGGTAATAGAATTAGAACAGGGATAAGAATGGAATGTGCACTATCCCCATTAATTTTTAACTTGTACATCAAAGAGGCATTTGCAATTATTATACAAGAGCAAAAAATTTATATGCTTCTATTTGCAGATGGCATAGCGGTATTAACATCTAGCAAGGAAGAGTTGGAAGCAGTTCTTAATATAATGAAAATAGTTCTAACAGAGAGATGCGGTATGAAAATTAACAAAAATAGAACACAAATACTAGTATATAAAGCAGGAAAAAATAAGTCAAAAGCTAGAATACAAATAGGAAACGAGAACTTGCAAGAAGTTAAAGATTTTTGCTACCTTAGAAGCAAAATAACGGAAGATGGGAAAAGTGTAAAAGATATACAGTAGGGATAAGCACCAGGTCGTGCTGTATTTAAAAAGAAAAATCAACTTTAGTATTCAAGGACCACAAACAAACAAACAAGGAAAAAATTGCTGAAAGCATGCGTGTGGAGCACAGCACTGCACGGCTGTGAAACATTGACAGTAGGACGACAGGAAGAATATAGAAGTCTTTGAAATGCGGTGCTATAGACGTATGATGAAGAATCATAGACAAACAAAGTTAAGAAAAAAGAAGTTCTAGAAATGATAGGGAAGAAAGAAATATATAGAAAACTGTAAAAAATAGAAGAGATAAGATGATAGACCACATACTACGGCATGAGGGATTTTAGAAACAGAGATAGGAAAACAGAGAGGTAGATGCAGACCTAGGTAAGAGTATTGCACACAGATAATCAAAGAAATGTGTAGACTAGCTCAGAATATAAATCAATGGAGGTACCCGTCCAACCAGTTCCAAGGCGGAAAACCTAATGACAAGCTGATGATTATTATAATCAACTACAGGTGTTGATTCTGCAATATTCTCAGCTAATGTTGATTGGCGAAAATATTGATAGGAAAGCTATTATTTTGGCAAATGTTTAAGTATTGGGGATCTTGGTAGCCATCAGGTTGGTTAACCCCCTACACATACCACTGAATATGTGTGACATAGGGTATATATTTAGAAAACACTAGGATGGGAGCCGCGCTGTATGTAACAAAAATGAGCAGTTGCTATGTTCGAAGATAACAAGCATAGAAACAAGTAAAAGGTTATTGAAAGAAAATGTGTAGAGCACAGCACTGTACAGTTATGAAACGGAGACAGTAGGAGGAGCAGACAGGAAAAAGATAGAAGTCGTTTTGAATGTGGTACTTCAGATGTATGATGATGATAGTATGGACAAAGTTAATCACAAGGAGGTTCTAGAAATAATAGGGGAAGAAGGATATGACACGTTCTGAGGCATGTCAAGAATAGTGTGGCATATATTACAAGGAGAGATTGGAAAGGAGGGTAGAGGTAGACCTATATCAGACTAATGCACGCGGATAGTGAAAGATGCGGACTGTGTAAATTTCAAGGAAATGTGTAGCTTACCTCAGAATAAGAAACAACGGAGGTACGCGTCTACCTAGTTCCAAGACTGAAGACCTAATGATGATGCTGAAGTGGTTACGTGGTCGAGTAGTAGAAAGATTTCCTGATGCGGACAGAATAGTTCGTTGTGTGTCAGTTCGCACGTCAACTGACATTTTACAGCGGCCGGTATCAAAATTGTGTCCACTTTCAATAACATAATTTGCAATATACTTTGTTTTTTGGGTGGGCAGTATGTTTCGTCTACGTGGGCTTGATGTTGAATTTAAAATTAAAATATTCAAGAGCATGATCGCAACACCAAAATTTACCTTTGTTATCATTTTAATTATTTAAATTCTCTTTTTCCGGCTATCACGCCACCTTTCGAAGCCTTCGTTAACCTATGAACTCTTGATTATAATAGTTATAACAGAATTATTTATTTTCAAGTTTGTTTAAAACTGAACACGTAAACGTTATAATTCTATTGTAACGAAAACTCTATTTGCAATAACAACAGTTCTATATTTTCAAACTGAGTATACAAACCTTCTTGGCAATTCGCAGCTACAATAAGATTTTCAAAATCTCTTCCACCGCTTAATTTTCAGAACTAATCGATAACAGTACAAGTGTTATCTTTTTAACACTAGAACTAGGTATTATTTTGTAAATTACAATCGAGGCACTATAATTAACTATTCAAGCACTACTTATAAATTTATACAAATTTATATGATCACTACAGTAGTTTACATCAACAGTAATTTATATCGACCGCCATTTATATCACATTTTTCAAAGCTTTAAACCAGGACTGGTATGGTAATCAAAGTTTCGTTAAGAACTGAATTAACTAAAGCTCATCATTGCAATGTATTGTAACAATTTTTTGACGATTATAAAAGCTGATAAATTTAATTACAAAATACACTGCACTATTTATTCAAATAAACAATTAATTTTGCGATATTAATAAATGTTCAGATTAGTACCGCATAACCCAATCGGGAAGCGTATATTAATTAATAATAATAGTATAGGCTCTATTCGTAAACGTTGGTTGTTTGAATAGCATTTCAAATGTCAGACGAATCTTGTGCCTTGTGCGCATCCTGTTATGTAGAGTCGGTCGAGCCACTTCGGTGACACGCACCATGGCTCAGAATTTGTTTCGAGCTAGCGACTTGCGAATCGCCATAGACATGGCAACGTGAACAGGTGCTAAAAGCACTTGTTTTTAGTTCTGTTTCTGATAATGGTAAGCAAACTAGAGTATTATTATAGTAGACTACATGATCTTACTGTAGCGCTCACGACTGTACATATTATTGTTTTCTAATCTCTCTAATGTGCCAATTATTAAATTTTAATCCCACGAACGTACAAATTACCAAATTTTAATTTCACTAATGCATGATTTATAAGGTTACGAATTTACAGTTCAGATGTCCTGTTTTAATTTCTGAGTATACAGTTAAATAATCTTGCTTTAACGTAAGTTAAAGAGGAGCCGAAAATGATGTACCTTAGATAGCCCGTTTAATGGATTAGTTTTGTGTTTCAATTTGCTTCAATGAATTGTGCAGCAACTTGATGTAAATGGTTCCTTACAATGGTCCAGTTGAATACGCAGCGCAGATGTGGAAAGTTCGCTGACGTCACTTGCTTGTTGAAGAATTGCAGGCTAACACATGTGGTTTCGACAAGGTATTTGTTTCAATGAAGTTCAAAGTACCAGTTGCCAAGGTAAGCGTTTTTCTAAGAACTTGACTTGACAACAGCTGTTCGTATAACTTGAGAGCAAGGCGAATAATTGAAACTAACATGGTAGCGTTTTACGACTTTTGTTTTACAAAGTAATTATGAGAACTTTTGTTGTTTGAATTTCATTATAGTATAAATCATTGCTTACATTTGATATTACTACAAATAATTAAGATTACTAATCTCTTTATTTAATACTAAAAAGTATTTCATTTAAATTCAGTGACACATAAAGTAACTATGAGAACTAATTTTATTTAACTTTGAATATTTAACACATACTTGTAAACCAAGGTAACAGATCTGTGTATTTTGAGCAATTAATTTAAAAGCTTCACGGTCATGTTTGATACATTATTAATATTTTGATTCATAGTAGAGACAATGATAATTTTCTTATTTAAATATCTGCGTCTAAAAGATTAGACCACATCATTCATGTAAATTTTGTATATAAAAGTTTATCACAAAAAAAGTTAAATTTAATTAAAGAACTACCATATAATTTAATTGAACAACTGTCTTATTTTGGACAAGTGGGTCCAAAGATAGTGTTATTTAAGTTAAAAGGTTGAAGTATATATACACCCTTTTATGGAAATAAAGTTTTTAGCTGAGACTTGATAAAAAAGCACTAAACAGCGCTTTTAAGAAGTTTAATATCTAAATTTTCCTTTATAATAATGTTTAAATTATTGGTATTAATAGATACTCCTTTTTTATGGTATAAGGTAGTAAGAGTGCATCTCTTGCGTCCTTTGTTATTATATTAACACTATTTTTTTAACAGCTCCTGCTTTTGCAGTAAAAATGAATTTTCGCCCTGAGAATTTCCAAGTTCTCCCTTAGGTTTACCATGCTTTATCTATTCTAGGACTTGGTGGCGCCCTTTTGCACCCCCTATTTTGTATTTTAGAGTCAATGTTTTTGTTGTGAAACCCACGACGACTGCTCATAAGCTCTACACGAGGAATAGATCCCTAGCTTAGTCGGAAGACTGTCGATTTCCTTTCATTTAAAGAGGAATCAAAATAACTGGCTGATGTAAAATTAATTTAAGTTAGTTTTACAAAATCCAAGTGAGATAATTTGATTTCAGTATATTTTATCCAATAGTTCTAATTATTTCAAGAACATACCAAAATATGTACCTAACATCTCGAATGTATCAATTGTAATCTGTAGATGCAAAGTCTTATACTTGTCAATCAAGAAATCTCGCACCGCAGGACCTGTCAATCATCTTTTGTGTTCGATTCCTTCCTTTACGTTCTAATCTATTCGTTCAGGACCTGTCAATCATCTTTTGTGTTCAATTCCTTCTTTTACGTTTTAATCTAATTATTCTGATCACAGGAAGACCTAGCTGCTCCACAATGTTCTTGTCTTGTTGAGTGTGGAAATTACATGTTACCTAACGTGGATTGCTGCTAAGAAGAATCCAGAATATCGATGGCCAACTGAAGATCACTGGAACCACTCTCTTCATCAACACTTAAATTCAGGTAAGTGGCGAAGGATAATGATAGCATATTTTTCCTTGTAATGTATAATACCACGTCCCATTTTTTCTACACGCCGGAGGAGCTATTGTATATTTTTAAATCTTCTTTGTGCACTATTATTTTAATATAAGAGTTCTGCTTTGTGAAATTGTAGATTCGATAGTAGATAGTTATTGACAGTTCTGCCGCCTCATTTCCACCAGAACCCCTCATTTCCACACTCATCTGAACCAAATAGTTTTCTTCGACTAACCATTTTCATCTTTCGAGATAAACCTATCTTGTTTGGTATCAATTAATATCAGAATTTTCTCAGCTACCCGAATTTCTAGGAATTTCTTAGATTGCGTCATCCCCCAGCGAGCTACCCCAATTTTAAGTAGTAAAGAATGGTGATGGTCCAGGCACAGCGCCACCACCGCAGCGCCACTCTAACCTAACCTAACCTAACCTAACCTAACCTAACCTAACCTAACCTAACCTAACCTAACCTAACCTAACCTGACATAACCTAACCTAACCTCAAATGTCAGGTGCATACGTCACAGTTTACGTCACAGCGACCATTTTCATCTTTCGAGATAAATCTATATTGGTTGGTATCAATTAATATTAGATTTTTCTCAGCTACCTGAATCTCTAGGAATTTTTCAGATTGCATCATCCCCCAGGGGGTGATACTGGAATAAACAAATTGGATAAAATGTGTAAAGACCACGACTTTGCATACTCCATGTACCCCGACGATCTTCCAGCCAGACACCGAGCAGATAAAATTTTAGAAGAAGAGGCCTGGGGGAGAGTTACGTCTAAGAACGCAAAGTTTTCCCTTAGACTGTTTTCTTCTCTTTGGCTGTTTTCTCCCAGAATTCCTCCGAAATTCGGTGAGATATTTTGCACATATTTGTTAAACTTTTTGTTATTTGTTGGGAATCCGCTTAAATCGTGCACCGCAAATGGGTTAAACTTTCTTCTCAAAATCGATGCTGATTTGATCATTTCCAAGTAATTCGGCAAATCTTCATGCAAATTGAAATCACCATCTTCGGGGCTGATGTCTTTATAAACCAACAGATTGTATAAACCCCTCGTACCCGGGTGTATCACAATATTTAATGTTATATCGCTAGTTTCCGGGTTAATTACCAATACACTTTTCCACAAACTTCATGTATCGGTTTCCGCATTATACTTTACTCCATAAATTGATTTGTCAATATTTTCGTCTTCGTCTCTAGCTAACACGTCCGCATAGTAAAGATGGAACGGTTCTTCTAGAACGAGTTGTTTAATTTTCTTTATAAGTGCTTACATGTCTGCGGGTTAAACCCTTGTTGTAGGTGTGAGAATTTTTTCGACGATTGCTTGCAACTGGGAAGCGGTTATTTGCAAGAGCTCGATCAATTGTTTATGAGCTTCTTTGAATTTTTGCTGGGATGTAGCGTCTCCCTTTTTGTATGCCACAAACTTTTTTCGTACGACATCCTGTCGTGTAGTTCCCATTTTCTGAATGCGACCATTATAGATGATTGATTTTGCATTTCCGATAGCGAGCGATGTCTTGGCGAAGTCACTTAATGTTATATGCGGAACCTCCTATGAAATACGTTGTATTTTGAACGTTACTGTATTTCCAACCGACTTGTAGCAATTTACGTCCGACTTGGATCTGATTGAAATCAGCTCTTGAGGCATGTTGACGATAGTTTTCTTGTAATCTTCAAAAAACCCAAAAATGGTTTTTAGCGGTATAGCACAACTAAACCGTCCATCTTGGAATATGGTATCGGGCTTCCATCCGGTATGTGTAATAGATTTTGTTTCTGATTCTTCCATGGATACTAAGCCCTTAACAGTTCTTGTAATTCCAGGGATTCTGCAAACATCTAGTATTTGATTACTACCCAATTCGTATTGAATTTCCTCAAACAGAAAATATGGCGCATTTCTAGTAAATTCGTAAGCTTTAGGATCTGGTTCTGCTGCTCTAATCGGGTCTACAGTTGTTGAGGCTTCTCTTAATGTTTTCGTAGGCTTATAGGTACCCCTTATAAATATGAAACTTTCATGGGGATATGTGATGTTATCACTGCTCTGGATTTCAATTGAAATTCGATCGTTGTTTTCTGCATTCAATGTAAAGGGGAGATATGTATAATAATCTTCCTTTATTATGGTTTCGTCTAATTTATAACCTCCAAACACATCCAATTTGGGTACGTCCTCATATTTAAGCCTTCCAAGTTTAAGGTTTTCATCACCGTGGAGATCTAAGCTGCGTTTACTTCTGCCACTAATCATTTATAACTTTTAATCCCAAAGATTTTAACAATCGTATTTCTTCTGCTGTAAGTCTCTGGACAACTTGACGCTTTGACGTCGTATTCACTTCTAATCGTTTAGGGTGTTGTAGCGTGTTTTATATACAAAATCGATAGGCATTTTCAGCTACTTTTTATTTCCAGTCTCAAACAGGTGTATGTTTCCGGTGAAAAGTTTACCAATTCGCCCAAATGATCGACTAATCTGATTGTAATATTATCAATTTCTGTCACGCTTAGTGGATAATATATGACGTGGTTAGGTTCCTTTTCCAGATTATACCCAGGTGGTACAGATAGACTGAATTCGAATATGCTGTGGGTAAGAAAATTGTTTCTGAACGATCCTGTGGTGATATTGGTTTCCACAAAAATGTTTGAGACCGATATTATGTTCACTTGCTGATTAGCGATATGTACGGTATCTGCAGCCAATTTGCGATTGGTAAACCCCAAGATGCTTCCAATATTGTTTGCTTGTATCTAACTTTAAAATGTTTATACAGTTTTTTATGAATTTGACTGCTGCTTCTGAGACAAACAAGAAGGAGCTCGGTCTCGCAATATCATTGATTTGCGAGGCGTCACCAGCAGCTGTAAAAAACAAATACTACAAACCAAAGCATCAGTTTATGTCAAAGGTGCAACAAGATAAATATTGCCCTATTAGTTTAGCAACAGTGTAAAGCAAAAATGAGTAAAGAAATCATCGTTAAGGAATTATTTAAACCTGCAAGAAAAAATTTTCAGCGTCGTCATACAAATCTGAAACATGTGAAACGTGATCTTATCCAATCGGACTTGTGCGAAATGCAGCCTTACTCGCGTGTGAACAATGGGTACAGATATATTCTAATAGCGGTGGACTGTTTCACAAAATATGCTTTAACAGAACCTTTAAAAAATAAAACTGGATCAGAAGTTACAAATGCTGTGAAAAAAATATTGGACAAAATGTTGCAAGGAGATAATAATGTAAAAATCAATCTGCAAACGGATTTTGGGAAAGAGTACTACAACTACTGGTTTAAAAATCTTATGCAAAAATATAAGATAAACCATTACTCTACGTATTCCGCAATCAAAGCTAGTATGGTTGAGCGGTTGATCAGAACAATCAAAAGCAAATTGTACGGAAGATTTTACTTGCAAGGCAGCCATAGATGGGTGAATATTTTGTCTAAGGTTATGGAAGAATACAATAATACACCGCATCGGGCTATTAACATGACACCTATGGAAGCAGAAAAACATCTAGAAAGAATAAAACTTTACACCGCTGACAGTGCTTCTAAAAGTCGCAGGAAGTTGTATAAGGTTGGAGAAATTGTGCGTATATCAAAATATAAAGCAGTATTTGACCGAGGATTTCATCCAAACTGGAGTACAGAACTATTCAAAATTGTTAAAGTACAACAAACGAGACCGATAACCAATCTGCTACAAGATTTGGAAGGTCGACCAATCCTAGGTGCTTTTTACGGCGATGAGATTCAGCTCACAGCAGCACCTGACACCTACCTAGTGGAAAAAGTTTTACGGAAACAAAAGCACGGGCGCGAACTATTAGTGTCGTGGTTGGGGGATGGTAAAAGTTTGATTAAGAAAACAGACCTGCTTTAGTATCAACCAACGTTCTAGATAATTACCTAGTTGAAAAAATCATAAAAGGAGTTGGCGGGGGTAAAGACCCCTAGCTGGATATATAGGAAAGATTTGCTTTGAAGCCCATTTCCATTTATGATTTGAAGCAGGAAGCATGTGTTTCATAATCGATTTACAAGGATATCAATACAAAACTAGTAATTTCTATTGCAAGGAGATTGCCATTTTGGATGTAGTGAATAATGTAAATATGGCATAAGATACTGAACATGGCGGTGGGGTATAATACCTTAAGTGATAATTCCAAAAAGCAAGTTCGGTGGTTAAAGGAAAGAATCCATGGACTCTGCTGGGATGAACAGTCTACGAGTGGGTATACAAATGTGGGTGATTTACTGAAAGAAGTCATATATCCCGGGTCTACTGTCTATGTCAAAGGAGAACAGAAGAAGCAGTTACTATCGAAATATTTATCAAACAACATTTTAAACATGGAAAGTGTATTCTCACTTCCTAGACTCAAAGAATTAAGAAGATTTGGTGATGTGTACAACCACTGTTTAAACCATTGTTTGAATAATTTAAGTTGTTCCAATGAGAATGTTTTACTCTTACAGCCTTTTATTAATGTATAAATGTATTTAATTTTTAATAAAATATTTGTGGGAATTGTATTTTTATTATCTTAGCTAAAAGCCTATTTTTAAAATTTGAAAAAATATATATGTAAAACAGCGCATTACTTTGGAAAAATTAATGTTTTAAAAATACAATCAGAAACAATAGCAAAATACACAATAATTGGTGTTTGCAAATAAATTCAGTTCTATTTTAATAAAAAAATGCAGACTTACCTTAAATTATTTAAAAAGATTTGGTGGAAAAATCACTGCACAACACGATTGTTTAAATTTCGACGAACTTTACACAAAGCGTGCGGAACTAATAGAATTTACTAATTAGACCGGGTTATATACAGTTTGAAATAATTATCCGTTAATTGATCTGTATTACTAAATGAAGTTTGCATTTCCCTAAATACGTAGTCGAGGACGTACTAGAAAGTACCTTGTGATATTAATAATCTACAAGCAACGATGCATCGATTTCTAATGTACAACAAAGAAATATATTTCTTGTATTCTCAAACATATAGTCAATAATATAATTAATAAAAAGAAAGGTCTACACTGCTTTCACGTGTACTTCACATGATCGTAAAGCAATTAGTTTTGGAAGCGAAATTTATTTTCCAAGTACATATTTAGCATTGAGTATATTTATATAATTAAAAAAAAAGTTAAACCATAAAATTGATAACTGTTTAAAATTTTAAAAGTCATGTGTTTGAATATTCTAAAAAAACAGTACATCATCGTTTGAAAATAGTTTAAATATTAAACACTTATGGCCCATAAAGGACTCATTTCTAAAACTCTCGCGGTTTTAGATTTTCGGAGATGTTTGGTTAAAGCATATGTCATAGATGAGCAAAAAATTTAGAGGCTCGGAGCCTTTAAAAGTGTAACTTTGTAAGGGGTGGTCTGATTTTAAATCGGTTTGCAGATTCAAATTCTGCGTAAAATTCTAGACTAATTTGATGCGTCGTATGTCTAAAAAATTTATAAGGACGGTCAGAAATCGCTAGCAGCAAAAAATCTTAAAATTGGGGTAGCTCTCTGGGGGATGATGCAATAAAAATTCCTAGAGATTCGGGTAGCTGAGAAAATTCTAGTATTAATTGATACTAAACAAGATAGGTTTATCTCGAAAGATGAAAATGGCTAGTCGACGAAAACTATTTGGTCCAGATGAGTGTGGAAATGAGGCGGTAGAACTGTCAATAACTATCTATTTTCGATTGTTTTTCTATATTTTTGTGATAAAAAGTGTTACAAAATTAATCCGTGCATTTACATTTCCAATGCTCCACCCGAAGGTACTACATTGGCCAGGAGGCGAGTTTTTTTTGTTGCCTGGAAATTAATATTTCGCCAAACCCTTGCCGTTCCATGCAAGGTAGGGATCTTTAACGTGCGTGACAACACTCACACACGGGACCCTCCATTTAACCTCTCATCCGAACGAGGGCGTATTTTTTGTGAAAAATGCTCACCTGCCATTTTTCAAGCAGTCGGCCGTGTCGGGATTCGAACCTATAACCGTGGGATCCGTAGTCTTACGCTTACTACACTGACCCACGGCGACGCCTATAAAGTTAATCCGCGTTGTGAGGTGAAATTGTGACAACTTAAAGCTAAATGATCTAATTAAGTATAGAGATTTTCGTTGCGTTATAATGAATTTAGACAAAAAGGATGGGTCTTTTTATTATTTAGTGAATTAGTTCGATATTATATCTTAGAGCTTTTGTAAAATCTTTGTAGAAACCTCAAAATGTGTTACAAAGTAACCCCCACTGACGGTACAAGAATGTCCTTTGGTAAGTAGAAAATGAATGATTTTGGTCATTCATGTGCACATATTAAAGCCTATGCATACGTTACACATAAATTTGTAGTTGTAAATCGAACAAGCAGCAGATATTTAGACTTCCACTCCATGGCATTTCTCCGTAAAACATTCGTAAGATAGAAACGAACCTCGACTTATTTTGCCATTGTTACAGAATTATCTAAATTAACATCTACATTCATAGAGAAAAATCATTCAAAAACTTTTCCATAACGCGCCGCGCCGTCTTATGCCACATTGAACAGTTTATATAAAGTCATTTTTTAGCGCGACATTGCATTAAAAGTTTGTACTTTGTTTTATTCGCTCGCTGAAATAGTTTTCTTCTTTGAAAAGCCTGAAAACGAATGGCATAATTAATTCGTCTACATCAGTAAAGCTTATCGGGTTTGTGGCGGTGGGTTCTGCTGTCTGTAATTCATTTCCCTCCGGATGTATTCTTACTAGCTTTTCCTTTTTGTTTATTCTGTTACCCCATAAAACATACACTTGTGTTTTAAAGAAACATGAGAGGAAAAATAGCTTTACGTATCTTGGCATTTGCTTTGTAACTATTATATTGCTTGTGTTATGTTGAGAATAATATTGGTTACTTTTGTACTTATCTCTAGAGTTACCGTGGGTTAATCGATTCTAGGTGGGTTAAGTAGTTTATTAAACAATAAAAATCTAGAACCTGCCTTTCAACAATGTGTGAAACAACGACGGGTTTATAGTACCAAATATCTGAGGATTCAGAGGTATACTCATAGCAAGCATGGCAGTTGGGTAGTGGATGGCACCGATTTTGGAACAGTGGCGCGGGGTCACGCCACACAAAAACACCATAAAGAGGGTGGTGTTCCACCCGGAAGATTCCCCGGGTGGACTTTGTTGCCGCAGCGCTACCGAGTTAACCTAGGTTAGCTCTACTGTTTCTTAAATCACTTTTAGCCCACCATCCCTACTCCAAAATTCGGTAACCCAACCCCTAAAATTTTCAAAATACTTGGTGTCAATCGGCTACTCATGATTTTTATGCTCCCACCTTTTTAATTTTTGATCTTAAGATCAACCCTTATCGAGTTACAACCCACAAACCCCAATTTTATAACATTTTTATTTATAAACATTTCCTTAATGCGTAAAATATTGGATGGTCGAAAATTTTCTTGGAAGTCCAACCCCGACATAAATTTTATTCTAGGACTAACTCCTAACCCCGATTTTATAACTTTTTATTTATTAACATTTTCTGAACGCGTAGGTAAAACATCGCATATGCTTAAATTTTCTTGGAGGTCGCAATGCGACAGTAGTGGGATTGGATGGTCCGAGCGAGAAAAAGGTTGATAGTCGAAGAAAACTCTTACCTAGGTTAGATATGAATGCTGGCTTTCGAGCAAGGAGGGCAGCAAGAAGGGAGCAAGGAGAGAGCAACGAGGAAATCCCCCCCAGCAGATCCTCCTTATGGGAATTTATATGTAAAACCTACGTTAGAGTGATGAGTGAGGAGGATGCGCTCGAACCATCCAATCCTTCTACTTCCGACATTACTTTTAATCTAGGACCAACCCTTACAATCCCCAAACCCGAATTTTATAACTTTTGAACTTATTAATATTTCCTTAACGCGTAAAGTATTGGATATGCTCAATTTTTATTGGAGGTCCGAACCCGACATTGCTTTTAGTCTTGGACCAACCCTTACAACCCCAAAACCCCAATTTTATAACTTTTTATTTATAAACATTTCCTTAATGCGTAAAGTACTAGATATGCTTAATTTTGCTTGGAAGTCCGAATCTACCAGTAATTTAACCGTAGACCAACTCCATTTACAATAATTGGTGTAAGCAAAAAAGTAGTACACATTCTTTTACAAAAACCTTTATTTAATTATAAATACACAGTGTACGCTAACCACTATTTTAATACCTATATATTTTTACAGACAGAAATTTTCTAACTTAATTTTAGTATAAAATTTAAATCTTCATCTTGGTCTTGCAGGGTTTTTCTTTTAATTCCATTGGGCCCTCACAGTGGGTTATACTTATTAATGTTAACTTCCAAGATCAAATTTTTTGTGTTAAACGATTTTACAAAAGCAGGCTCCTGACCAATACTTATTTTGATGTACGCACCATAAAGTTCACAATTAACTTTTACAGCCGTGTGGTCCATTTCTTTTTTTCCCCACTAAACGCATAAATCTGCTTGAGCAGAAACTCTGATACTCCATCGCCGGTGTCGATGATCGTTATGCGGTAGCTGGCCATATGGCGACTCCGTGGCGTAGTGGTATGTGTGTGACTACTACGCCCAAGATCCCGTGTTCGAATCCCGACACGGTCCGCTTGAATAATGTTAGGCGAGCATTTTTCACAAAAATACACCCTCTTTAGGATGAGGGGTAAAATGGAGGTCCCGTGTGTGTGTTGTCGCGCACGTTAAAGATCCCTACCTTGCTTGGAAACAGCAAGGTTTCGGCAAAATTTCAAATTTTCCAGGTAAAAAAAACTCGTTTCCTGGCCAATGTAGTACCTTCGGGTGGAGCATTCAAAAATCGCATGTAAGGTAATGCCGCTCGATTCACAGTTTTGGTTTTCTGTCACTGGTTTGACTGAACACTTAACACGTGATGGGATTGAACTATGCTGTTTTACCTGGTGCCGCTTGAAAGCATTCCTCCTGGTAAAGTAGACGTGGCAGGGTTCGCATTTAAAAACGTTTGCAGGTACCATTTTAGTACAGAACAACCTTTGGTGAAGCTAGTGAGTGAACTAAATTACAACTAAAGAGTTAACTCTTGCGTTATTACTGTAAAAGAAACGTTTTTACAATCTTAACCATGAATCAGACTTCTTTATTTCCCAGGCGGATACTTGAACCACATAGTTGTTTGTTTCTAAAGTAATCGTTTTAAGAAATAACAACTAGTTAATTATGTTCGCCATTGACCTGTTCTTTTAAATTTATTATCAAAATAAAACTGATTTGCAATACATTGAGTTTAAAATAAATTGAATTTTTATTGGCCAAGTGCATGCATTTGGGAGATAACCATTAATTTAGATTAACATATAATTTATGAATTTCATTTTTAAAATAAAAGAAGAAACCCTTAAATCAAAGTTAAACAATCACTTAAATTAATCGTATTATGAGTTGCTGAAGGCAGTTTAAAAATAAGATGAAAAACTTATCTTTTAAAATGTTCCCTCCTGCATGGCTGACCATTCGGTAAGATGCGTTCACTTCAAGTAAAATTAAGGATACATAAACTGGAACCAAGTAGTCATTGTATGAAGAAGTTGCTCTGAGGGTACTGCTTTTCCCAGAAAATAACAAAATTCTTGAATATCCGATAGTACAGGACCTAGCGTAGAACCAAGGAAAAGCTGCTCCCGGAGGAATCAAAGACAATAGTAGAAGTAAGTATGTGCAACCATAAATAGCACAAAGTAAATGCACAAGCATAATTTTGTAAACTTGGACAGTTTATATTGATGACCCAACTAAGAAAGCAAAAAAATTTGAGACTAAAGCGATGGTGCAAGTTGCAACAACTAACAATCCCAACAACTAACATTGGATGATCACTTACACAAATGATTAATTTTAAAATTGTTGTAAAGCTTGCGACCATGTGAGCTTGCATCACACAGACAAAAGACAAAAATGATGGCCATTTTTGAAAAATGAACAAAACAAGAAATTACTAATACTGACTTTGAAAAAACAAATTACTTTTAGGACAGTGGCATCACATATACAAAATGAAGTAGGATTAACTAATGAATATTGTAAAAACGAATAATAAGAAGAATAATAAACATACTTATATCTTCAAAAAATAAATAGATTCTTCCCAAGTAATAATTAAATCAAATAAAGAAGGAAGTTTATAATTAATCATTAAACAAAGTATTCCTCTAATAATCAAAAGATGAAGCACCAATGAGCTTAGTTGTCAAAAATAGTAAATATACAAATGTACAGGTGAGGTGCAATTGGCAACCTGCAAATAGATTTACAATATTGGCAAATGGAGTTAACCTCCAAAGGTAAACAAATAATCGATGCATTAAAACTTTATGAATGAAACAGAAAATTACCATAAAAACCAAGCACATAAAGTAAGTAGCAAAAATTTGGAATTTCAAATTTTAACCTACAACTTAGAAAACATCTACATAAGCAATAACACATTTTTTTTATCTCATGTGAAGATTGTAATACAAATTCGGATCGTCGCGCTACAGTAGCTGGGCGCGACGCTCTCAGCGTCGTCTTAGTGCTTTATAACTCCAGGAGTTTTTTGGCTTATTGATGATGTGATGAGTTGATGTGGTGTTATTTCTTGGTTGAACTTCTTAATAAATTTCTTGGTCTGGATTCCTCGAGGCCTGCTCTCGGAATCCCCATGTTTTGATGCAGTGAGCAGTTTCCCGGATCTTCCCTTTGGTTGCTCTCCAACTACACGATATCCGAATCCTGGGTCCACTGGCCTGTAGTTTTCGACCGACAGGATGGCTATTCACCACAGGCCGCCCCATCGTCAGGTAGCTGGTCTAACAGGACTGACTGATGTGCATCCCAACGACTTCACTTGTGTACCCATTTCTCGGCTCCCCGCATAGCTGGAGAATACCCGCAAGTCGTCACCGTTCCGCTGCTCACCTTTGTTTGCCCGAAGGCGGTGGTAATGTTGCTGCCTCGGAATCTAGGCAGCAACTGTCTCGGATCGTCACAGCGTGCCTGCTTTATATACCCTATAGAATACGAATTGAAAGTTTCCGAAGACACCAGAACGAAGTTAAGGATTGAGCGGGGAAGCTATACGGCGTCATCTTTTTTCGATTCTTGCGGCTCGTGCAGTACATTTAACACCAATGGGTACGCCCGGTTCGCGTCGTCCATGTTGCGAAAGCAACCAATAGAAACGCCGGACACATCTTCTATGTTCTACGGGTCACCAATCGCGTCGGGTGCATTTTAAAAATCGAAAAGAGCTGTAGCTCTCACCGACGGTGTTCTAGGTCAATAGTATCGCAGAATCTTAAAAATTAAAGTTACCGAAATAGCTGCAGTTGTGGTGGAGGGTATAAATACATTAATTCTTACACACATATTAACAGACATATTTAATTCCATACAAACAGAATTACTCATACATACGTCCACCAGTCCATCCGTACATCGATCAATACACCCATCCATCCACTATATTCAGTTGAATGATGCGCCGATTTCGTCCATTTGTTCTACTTCTTTCTGTGTAAAGGATGCATTCTCCATGTTTTTTTAGACTCAAAAAAAAATCTTAAGCGTTCTACTTTCGAAAGTGGATAACCATTACATGTTGTAATGCAATTTGTTTTAAATATAGCAAAAGGCTTTTCTGTAGGCAAGCAAATCAAATTGAATCCGTTAGAAGGAATTAACACGTGTTTTTTTTTTGTAGTCTCTTTTCTTGCATCGCACATCTTAGTAAACAGAAATTTGTAAAATCCTTTTAAAAGGATACACATCCTTATGTCCCTTCCTTTCTGCAAGAACTCTAACATAAGAAAACGTTCCTTGGTTATTAACTGTAAATGCAGAAACATTATTTACACCAGCTGTTTCCCAATTTTTCCACTGAGTTTTAAAATGATTTACTAGCCTCTCTTTTATTTGTGCCATCTTGTTCTCTTTTCGATTAGATGTTTATACTGTTGCTTTAACGCGATAAATTTTTCGTACTCCAAACTTTCTCCTTTTTGAATCTACTTGTTCTAATTCTAGTTTCCTTTTCTTCGTCGATAGTACTAAACCGCCGAAACTGGTTCAAGTTCTTTTACAGTGTATGATAAAAGTTTGTTGCATGTATTTGTTTTTTTTCTGTTTCTTAAAACCTGTGGGGGAGGGGAACATTATTTGTAGCAATCAGTCCTAGTTCGTCAATGTCTACATTTTTTGGAATTGTCGAGAAGGCCGTTCCAGGCTTCGCGAAAAACGCGTCCAGTTATAATGCAACATTTCTGCGTAATTAGTACACCATCTTTGTTTGATTTATCTTCCACAACTTCTATGTAATTAATTGGTAAACAATTAAAACTGAATGCTGAAATAGCGTAATTTATTATTTTGTTTCGGTTCTTAATATTGCTCGGTAACTTTAACTAATTCGGTAAGTTTTTTTGTATTTCTGTTTCCCCAATAAACGTGCTGCAGTATGTTATTAAATACAAGACAGCAACCGTTTTGCAGATTTTCGGTTAATTTTTTTCACATATTTGTGATCGATGCCGAGTACATAGGTGCATTTTACAAATATAATTTGTTATCTTCCAATCAAGTTAAAGTATTTTAATGGATTATATACATTATCGATCATGTAACAATTTCCTACCGTGTATTTATATATGGTTGTTTCTAGTCGCGTAATATCATATTCTTTAACCAGAGTAGATTCAAATGTCTGCTTCAATCGAGTATCCGGATAGATGATAAATCCACAAATTGATTCCCAATCTGTTTACTAATTCTTGGACTAGTTACTTTGTATATGAACTTATTATATATATCTTAACGCGACTATTGGAGTTTATCTACGTTAAAGAGTCTTTGTCCGCTTTTTATCATTATCCAAAATTACATTATTGTGTTTTGAGTATTTTCCGTGGTGGACAAAGTTAAAATTACTTGTTAAGTATTCGGCTATTTCCGCCTTGTTAAATATCCAGCAAAATGCTTGGGTTATATCTAGATCTCGGAGATAGTGTTCTTCTTTTTTGAGCTGATATAATATATTCGACAGTTCTTCCAACGAAATTTCTAACTTAACATCTGCTAGTTTCACCTTTTATAGAATACATATCGGATTTGTATACTTCTCGTTTATACTTTCGAGACATTATTTCCCCATAATTTGTTTTACTTCACCTGCCATTTTAATTTCGTTTTCTAGTAGGAATGTGAGTTTAGCTTTTACCCCATGCCTAGCAGATATAAATTTCGAGAGCTTCCCACGTGGGTAGTTATAAAAGGCGCCACATATCTCTTTCTTAACCAGAAATTTATCCATATTTTTTAATTCTTCTGTAAAATCCACAGTGTCCAAACCTAGAACTAGTTTAATTTTAAGTATGTTAGTGTAGGAAATTGAAATTATTAATCAATCGCCAAACAAACCCTTTCGAGGTAACCAAACCTAGCACCGCTTTCTAGGAAGATATGCAGGGTACAACTTTAGACTACTACACTACTTTTACTCTTAGCACCATTCACAATCTTTCTCCACATCTCTCGGTTTCTACACACTTCCCTTGCCTCTGCAAAATTCATACATTGCTTTTGGCATGCTCTTTTATTCCTCAGACTTCTCACCTGTTGTTCTTTCAGAACCTTCTCTACTACATCCAACCATCTTTTTCGCGGTCTGCCCTTGCAGCTATACCAATCAACCTACTTGTATATATACGCTTGGTTAAGTCTATCCTCATTCATTCTTTCCACAAGTTCAAACCATCTTAGCGGGCGTCGCTCGCTCAACTCCTTAAGTGTCACTTGCACTCCCACACTGCTCTGATCTATTCGTTTGGCACATTTCCGTCAATATTTTTCCGCGCACACTTCTTGGAAACTTCATTCCTGCAGCTTTTATATGACTAGCATGTTTCTTCCGCCAGGCCCACGTTTCACTTCCATACAGAATAGTTGACACAAACACACTGTTGTAAAAAGCCAGCTATGCATTTATACCCAGTACTTCGTTCCTGTTCACTGCTCACATACTTCCAGACACTTTTTTCCAGCATTTGCCATTCTTTCTATTTCATCATCCAGCTTTCCATTTGTTACGTGCCATTGCCACTTAAACATTGTTTTAGGTTAGTTTTTGGTGTACGGAAGTTTCGCGGCATATTTTCAAATACGCGGTGCGCGGGAATCTTTTAAATAGACTAGGCCGTACTTCCGTACGTCAGAGTAGTGCATTTGCGCAAATCGTGCAATGCTAGAGGGGTATAGGAATACTAGCCAAGGGATGGGAGAGTTTTCCGGTTCTCTCGCTATAACGTGGCTTTTTACCGGGTATCGTCGAGTTGAGTGCTCGTTTTCTTTTCTGGTAACGTATCGTTAGGTTTACCTATGTAGATATCCTATCTAATTATCTTTTGTTGTCTACCCTCATACCTTATTATTTTCCTGTCCAATCCCTACATAGGTAAGACATCTGCCGCCACCTAGGCGCACCGATCTTCACGCCTGAGGATGAAGACTCATGACTACCTTAGCTAGCCGGAGCTGATCCGTACGCATTTGATAGCGTCGACGTATCATCTCTAATTCCTCCGGAAGGAGCCCCGACTGGACTTGGTTAGAGGCCTACCCGAGCGCAATTTCGAGCGAAAGCAGGATTTCTGATGTAAGTAATCCTTTACTTATTTTGTGTGCCTTATTCTTTGTGTTGAAAATTTAGTAAATTTACGTAGTATTGCGTAATATTGATGACATCATTAGTAGTTGACCGCGCCCCAAATCTGTATAAGAATTAGTGCTGCCAACTGTTGATAGTGTCTATTACACCTCGCTTCCGGTGTTGTATTTATCAAACTTGGTAAATATAACCACCGTGGCATGTAAGACATTTCTCAAAAACTTTTTGCCGAAGTACACAAAGTTATTCACTTTCTCAATCGTGTCACTGTCCATTCTAAATACAAAGTCATCAATTCCGCAATTTCTGTCAAAATTCATTACTTTCGTCTTATTTACATTCATTTTCAATTCCATGTTACATTACATGTTACAGTTGCCTGTTGCATTTGTCCATAAATACATTGAACAGTCATGGAGACATCATACAGTCCCGTCTTACGCTTTCCACAATGTCAAAGTATTGCCCCATGTTACCATTCACACGTACACATGCTCTACTATAACGCTATTTCTTACGCTAAAATATTTATGGATCGAAGCATGAGACTCAATAGCGTTATTTTATTGTTCTTACCAAGTATATGTGGAATTAGACTTACCATGTCACCACAGAGTATTGAATAAATCCAGCAAACTTATCCGTTGCAGGAAAACGTCTTATGATCAAATAATGTTTAGTAGTAAACCTGATGTTATGTAAAACCTACCTAACTAGTATGATGGTATGAAATTAAGTTTTGTTAGGAAAATAGTTATATTTTTATTGTAATTATTTAGTGTCAATATAGTGTAAATTGAATTTTATTTAGACTTATTTATGAACTAGGTAAACACATACAAATTTGTGTAAAGATATCCAGTCACCCCAATGACGGAGTCATATTTGGAAGAGGTACTTTATTTTTAAAACTTTTTTGATATGACAAAATTTAATTAGCGTTTTTAAGCGATTGCAGAAAAACATAACGTATAATGTAATAAATTTAAGTAGCGTAAAGCAAGGGAGACCTATTCGGAATAACCATTTTCCGTGTAGGGCTAATATCGAAAGAGATTGCTGCAACAAGACAGTTTGGCGCCGCTCAATTATGATACTAGAAAAAGCCTTTCAGGGTAAATATTATAACATAGTTTTGTATTTTTACCATTTCAAATGTATAATCTTTATAATTTTTTTCCATAGAGACTCACCAGTGTAGCTAACCGATGCACCCTTAAAATTGTTACGGGGATCCTAGACTCTACCGAGCTTGAGTAGTTCTAAAAATAAGTAAATTGTAAGCATTAACGTTTCGCACAATGCCTGAACAATCCACTAGTTGTCAAACAAATGCCAAAGACAATACGTCCAAAGTAAATTCTTTCACCTCTCATGTTTCCTTAACGCACAAGGGTATATTTTGTAGCAGTCCCAGAATAAACGAAAAGGTAAAACAAGTAAGAATACATCCAGAGCGAAATTAATTACACACAGTAAAATCCGCCGCGGGAAACTTTACCGATGTAGAGGAATTAGTTATACCATTCGTTTTCAGACATTTGAAATTAGGAAACTATTTCAGAGCGCGAATAGAACAGAGAATATACGAAGCTTTGATGCAATCTCGCCTTGGATAATTACTATCTCAGTATAAAGCTATTTGCAATATAGCATAATGCGTTACGTTAATGAAAGGATTTTTTAGATTATTATCTGTACAAATATATGATCACAAAACTGATAAAATAAGTTCCCTACGCTTTGTAAAGTTTGGACGAGAAAAAGAAAAAATGTTATTTAAAACGGACAACTTGTTACTAAAGTACGTTGTAAAATTTTAATTTCAGGTATAATAGGGTTCACTACAAAACATTTTAGTAAAATCAGCATTTTTATTCAAATCATAAACTAGAACCACAAATATATTAGTTCTATCTCTGTTAAAAACTCAACTCAGGGTTGTAAATTATTTTAAACCACAAAAAAATAAACAACCCAATTATAACTGTAAGATTTGGTGGTTGAAGCATGCTATCTTTTTAGAAAGCTTTCAGAATTATTAACAGTGTATTTATAAATATATGCATTACAAATATGAGCTTTCAGAAATTTTAGTTGAATAAATTCCAAGCAATATGACACTAATAATAGACATAGTTGCAAGTACAAAAGCAAACCACAGGTATACTTCAATACAATGTAAAGCCCCAGACACCTGACGCAGGGAAATTCACGCATAATAGGTTACAGGTGATTAAATCTTTTTTTTCAATATAATTACAATGTTTTAAAATGATTCACATGAAGGAAAATCAAGTAGGTAAAAATCATTGATCGACATCCACCTACATACACTTGTTAGGTACAGTAATGGGATATTCCTCTGAAACAGCGAAAGTGGAGATAATGACATCGTTGGACAGCCATCAAAACTAAGTAATTCAGCTACTTACAAGTCCTTAACACAAATAAATGTGGGGTTTAACAGAAAAAAAAGTGGTTTGTCGTAAACACCCTGTTGATAATAGAATAATAAATAAGGGTCCGCGTGATTGACCGTTCATTTACATTTCCAATGCTCCACCCGAAAGTACTACATTGGCCAGGAAGCGAGTTTTTTGTTGCCTGGAAATTTAGAATTTTGCCGAACCCTTGCCGTTGCAGGCAAGGTAGGGATCTTTAACGTGCGTGACAACACTCACACACGGGACCTCCATTTAACCTCTCATCCGAACGAGGGCGTAATATTTGTGGAAAATGCTCACCTGTCATTTTTCAAGCAGTCGGGCGTGTTGGGATTTGAACCCGAGACCTTGGGATCCGTAGTCTTACGCTTACTACATTGATCCACGGCGACGCCCCGCGTGATTGACCACGTATTTTCAACATGACCTTCATACAGTGAAGTGGTTTGGGACGACTTGCTTCCCAGCAAATTAGTTTAGAATTCAATGCCTCGTAGGACGAAACACCCTCTTGACTTCAATGGACTTCATGGTGGCTTTAAGGTGAAACTGTAACTTAATTTTGTTTTTGTAGAACTAGAGGTGTAATTTAGACGGTATTTATATTTGATGGCATTTATAAAGTATTGTCAAATGTGAAGTTACATTATTAGTAATATATGGTGTAAGAATTGCGAGTTAATTGCAATTGATTGTGATATTTAACCATAAAAATTAGATGCTTTAAGAATGAACTAACTGAATTTTTACCATTTTTGTTTATTATATGTATTTTGTTATCGGAATATCTCCAGGTCACTAACTCGAATATCAAAGTAACCAAATTTAAAAATTGTTTCATGCCGACTTGTGCACAAAAATACTTAAACATTATTATTCTGGAATAGATTTAAGCAAAACGAGTTGATATCTGTGTTTTATTTATTCAAACAAATACTAGATCTTGTGTAAGGAAATTCATTTTACAAAAGAGAATACCCCGTAATTAAAAATTGTTTAAAAAAAAACAAGTTACCTTCTCTCCCTATAAATACACACTCAGCTTTGAAAGCAATTCTATTATATATAACGTCCTTTCCTGTATGGACCTCTGTAAGTCGCGGTGCTACTTAAGATGTTTTCTTTTAAGATGCATTGATTTACTTCAGTGTTTACTAAATAACTTATTTTAGTAAAATTGTTTCATAGAGTATTCAGTTCATCGGCAAGTGTACGAACTTTCAGATCTGCTACGATGGTACCAAAGGCAGGCAACTACTCTCCTTAAGGTACAATCACTGTTTTTTTTTCTTGATGCTTCTATGAAATCTAGCTACTTCTTTTGTTGGTTGATTACCATGTTGTCATATAAAATATATGAGGGTGTAAATTATTAGCCTAGGCCTAAATTGGAGATCTTCTTATGGTGAAGGGATCTTAACATTCTTCCAACTAAGCTAGAGGTCTATTCCTCGGGTAGAGCTTATGAGGAGTGGTCGTGCGTTTTACGACAAAACATTGTTTACTTATTGACTCTAATAATACTAAAATAGGGGTGCAAAAGGGGCGCCACCAAGTCCTTAAATTTTTAATCACGGGTGTGCCCTAAGGGAGGACTTGGAAGTCCTTAGAGAGAAATATCGTATTTACCGCTAAAGTAGGAGCTGTAAAGAAAATATTATTAATATAATAATGAAAGACACAAGAGATGTACTCTTGCTACCTTATACCATAAAGAAAAAGAATAGCCATTTATATCAATAATTTAAACATTATATGAACCAATTTAGACTTTAAGCCTCTTGAAGGTGTTGTTTAGTGCTTCTTTATCAAGTCATTGTTATAGACTTATTTTTATAAAAGGGTATCTATACCTTTTACCTTTATAACTCAATTACCCTACCTTTGAACTCACTTGTCCAAAATAAAACAATTATGCAATTAAATTTAATAGTTGTTTTTTAATTAAAATTTTGCTTTTTAAGTAATAAAATTTTGTGTAAAAAATATACATCACAAATGTGGTCTAAAGTCTTCAACACAATGATTGAATATGAAAATTACGACTGTCTTTACTAAGAATAAAAAAATATCAATAACGTATTAAACATTTTTGCAAGGCTTTCCAAATTAATTACCCAAAATACACAGATCTGTTACCTTGGTTTACAATTGTGTATTAAATATTCAAAGACTAAAAATATTAGTTCTCGTAATTACTTAAGGTGTGATTTAATTTGAATGAAATACTTTGTTAGAATTAATTAAAGGTACTCATGTTCATTTGCAATAATATCATATATAACCCTTGATTCAAACTATGATAAATTCTAAATAGCAAATGTTTTCGTAATTACATACTGAAACAAGAATCATAAATTCCTACAATGTTGTTTTCGATCATCTTCCTCGCTGTTAAGATAGACGAACAGCTGTAGTCATGTCAAAGTGATAGAAAAACGTTACCTTGCAAACAGTTGTTTTAAATTACATTGAAACAATTACGTTGTCGAATCCAGATGTGCTGGCCTGCGATGCTTTGACAAACAAATGACGTCAACGTTCTGTCCACATTTTATTGCGTAATATACTGGGTCTTTACTGGAACCATTTACACGAACTTGAAGTGCATTTCATCTTCGCAAATCGAAACAAAATCGAACCATAACACAGGCTATCCAAAATACATCATTTTCCACTTTT
The DNA here is from genome assembly GCA_036346225.1 of Platerodrilus igneus. Classification (NCBI taxonomy): domain Eukaryota; kingdom Metazoa; phylum Arthropoda; class Insecta; order Coleoptera; family Lycidae; genus Platerodrilus; species Platerodrilus igneus. The sequence continues at coordinate 4,995,626 of JARFIW010000012.1, read as the reverse complement.
CTTTAACTTGTGTTAAAGACAAATTATTTAACGTTAATTGGAAAATTAAATATGATATTTGAACTTGTAAGCTCGTAATCTTATCATTGCTGAATGTCCAGAATAAACATTATTACATTTAGGTTGGTAAGAATAGACTTGATAATTACAAATACCAAATTTCGCCAACCATTTATGTAAATTTTTTAATAAGTTAATTGAAATTAATATTAGCAAATTTTAAAGAAATTGTAATTCGAAATTTTATAAATCATAACTAGCAAATCCACAGAGCACATTTTATAAATTCAGTGAAATCAAAATTAACAATTTTAAGGAATTCATTATCAGAAATCCATAGAGCGCATTATTAAAATACACAGAAAAGCAAGTGCATCTTGCACTTGGTCAAGCGGCAACACCTATCGCTACACGCAGGTTGCTGGCGAGGACCCTATTCAACTGCATGGTGCTTGTGACTCCACAAGTGGTCGTGTCAAACTGAATCGTCCGTTCGATGCGCAGACCTCATATCACAATCGCCTGACATTGGAGATGCAATTCAAACGACCAACGTTTACTAATAGTAACTAAACCAATACTATAAAGCAATATTCGGCTTGTGATTGGGGTACACGGCCCTGATCTAAATATTTATTTACATCGCAAAATTTAATTGTATATTTAAATAGACAACGAAGTGTATTTTATAAATAATTTGAAAAGGATTTGCAGTCGTCAAAAAAAATTGTTACAATGTAAGTGCTTGAGTTTTTTTCTTATTTGTGGTTATGGCATAATAAAGTTCAGACTGCGTGCTAAAAATTTACTTCCACATGTTAATGCACAAGCGATTACGTGATTGTTTTTCAAGTTACAATTAGTATAAACCGAAAGCTAGTGTTAGAGCAATTTTCATTTATTTTAAATTAATATTAGGGAATGTTAACGTCAACAACTTGTTTATTATATTCAAACATAGTTTAAGTCTAACACTTGGTTCGTTTAACTTTAGCGTTAGGCAACTTAACTTTACGGTTAAGTTATTATTTTTAGTAAGTGCACTTCAAGCAGCAGGTAATGCAGCGTTCTAATAATGTACATATTATGTATTATCAACGAACTTCGTTCGTTTATAAAATCTATTTGTCTGTGTGTCTGTCTGTCTGTGTGTCCGAGGCCTTTTTAATGGTCGGACATCAATGTGTGATACATCATCGATTCAGCTCGGTGTCCAGAGCTTAAGTTTTGATGTCAGTTAAAATCGGGCCACGGGGACGCCGAGCCCCCGGGAAAATCCACAGGGATAATTAAAATTTTAAATAAGTTTAAAATCAATATGCGACACATATTTGAACAATTTATGGCATTTCATGCCAATTATTCCAATATTATAGACATTGTTTAAACTTAAATTTTGATTACCGAAAATAATTAGATTCATATAAAAAAAAAAATTTCTTATCTTATTGATAACTAATATATAGCTTTTAAAATATTTATTCAATATCATCATCATTTTGTTATCGACCTTACTTAAGGTCGGTTTGACGCAGCTCTAACTTCTTTTCTATTCTGTGCTAATCTAAAAAGCTCTACATACCCTTCACAACCTAAATTTCTAATAATTTAACTAATATAGTTTGGTCTAGGTCTTCCTATATCCTTCTATCTTTTTCCTATCCAGCTGGCTCTCCATAGATATTTGCAACCTGATGGTTGTTAAAGAACTCTAACATGTTTACATGATTACCATTTATAAGGAAATGAAATATAACCTGGTTATCCGCTTCAAAAAGGAAAAGTGTTAAATTATATGTTATGGTAAGGCTTAAGCAACGAATCGCTGCCAACATGCCAGACCGCTACCTAATTGTGAGTTATGCCATGGTGATGTTTATTAAATTATGTTATGGTAAGGCTTAAGCAACGAAACGCTACCAACATGCCAGACCGCTAACCAATTGTGAGTCATGTCCTGGTGACATTTAGTTAACTGATTTTTATTTTTCTTTTTGTTTTGTTTTCGAACTTACTTAAAGTCGGTTTATTCAATAAAATAAAATATATTAAAATGTCTCTTTTGTTGTTTATAAATTTTTGTATTTTATCTGAATACTTATAATTATTACAACATAATAATTTTAATTTCTTTAAATTGTTTTAAAGTAAGTCTACATTTGGAAGTTCGTTGCGACAATGCCTTGCATTTTCAACTTATTTTTTCTTGTATTTATTTAGGGCTGGAAACATTATCTAAGTATCCTTAATGTGCTATTAGATTTTAGGGTTTTACGTGACTGGGAAATAATTCCTAATCTATGTTTTCTTAAATGTATATTTCTATGTTGCGTTATATGCGAGTTGACGCTTTTGTTTACATAGTGTTGTAACAGGACGATTAGGTAAATGTTCGTTTTCAGTTTTTGTAAATATTCCTTTTAGTGCTATGTTTGTAAATAAATCTACTTACTGAGGTTTACAATTTTTCTTTCTGTGTGACCCACCCCACTCTACGACGTTTTGAGCTAGCACGAAATCCAATTCCTTTGGCTTCTACCCTTCTGTTTCGTTGCGGTTTTCAGTTTGGGAGATCCTTTTTACTGACTTTAGTGCTTTCTTTCTTGTCTGCACGGAACACCGTAACAATTTGCCCAATTGCGTCTTCTATTTTCATATAAAAATTCCTAATGAAAGCGTATGTAGCGTATTTTATCATTGTTGTGGCCATTACCATGTATTTTATTGGAATTGATTTAAAAAAGTCTTTCTTTAACGTAACCCTTTACGCTATTTTACAGATAGTTTCTTACTGAAATAGTAATTTTCCTGGACGACATTGCTTCAAAGCTTCGTAACCCTCTGTTTTATTCGTCCTCTGAAATAGTTTCCTAATTTGGAACGTCTGAAAAGGAATGGTATAATTAATTCCTCTACATCGGTAAAGTTTCCTGCCGCGAATTTTATTGTGTGTAATTAATTCCATTCTGGGTGTATCCCTACTTGCTTTTCCTTTTCGTTTATTCCGTCACTGCTACAAAACATACACTTGTGCGATAAGAACATTAGAGGAAAAAGAATTCACTTGAGACTTATTGTTTTTTGGCATTCCTTTGACAATTATTGGATTGTCCAGGCTACGAACGAAACGCTAATGCTTACTTTTTACTTATTTTTAGAGCTGCTTCAACTTAGTCGAGTCTAGGATGTCATGGTCGGTGATTACTTATTGAACAGAAGAATTAAAGAACACATAACTTCTAAGTTGCGTGAAAATAGCAACGAATTTATAACAACAGCTGTCGGTGGTGTACTAAATAAGATGGCCTTGGTTGTGTTGAAGGAATTGCAATTAATGGCTAGATACTGAGAATGTCGTTCTCTTATGTATGCAGCAGCAACTGGTGACTGCCCTTCCAAAATTTTACGAGCCTACAGTTCGTGGTAAAATTCAGAAAAGGTTATAATCGAATCTAGATTTAAACTGCCGGAAGCACTATTGTGTATACAGGAAGTTTATAAAAGAACTCCTTGATTTAAAAAAATCATAATTAAAAAACGAAAACAGTAATAAACTTTCGGGTTTTGAACTTGAGTTCAGTATATTGTCAAGATTGTTTTGCTAATATTCGAGCGCAGTGCGTGGCCTTGGGCGAGCGTAGTGGGGGAAGAGTGCTACTGCTTCCGCCGGCCGGCAGTCGCCACTCACCAGTCATAGTTACACCAGAGCAGAAAGCTCAGTGTGTGATTTGGTTTATTCAATCGAGTTCAGTGATCATAGTGCGTAACTATCGACGTGAGTATGACGGTGATGCACCTACTAACAAAACTATTCTGCAGTGGTTTAATTACTTACGGGTAACAGGTAGTGTCTTAAAAATTATGCCACTGGGTAGGCCTTCAGTCTCTGAACCGAATGTGGAACGGATCCGTACATCTTGTATTCGTTGCCTTAAAAAATCATTGGCAAGGCGAAGTTTGGAGTTGGAAATACCTAAGTCTACCGTGCACAAAATGATGCGAAAGAGGCTTAAATTACGTGGGCATAAAATTCAACTTCTGCATGAAATCAAGCCCAATGACAAAGTGAAAAGATTCGATTTAGCGGTCTATATTTTGAACAGGATTGAAGAAAATGAGAACTTCCCAGAAAAAATGAGGCGACATTTCACGTAAGTGGACCTGCCAACCGATACAACTGTAGGATTTGGTGGTCTGAGTCACCGCATGAATTCATAGGACATCAGCGAGACCCTCCCAAAATAAATGTTTGATGTGGATTGATACATGATCGTATCGTAGGACCTTTCATCTTCGCAGAGAAGACAATTAATGGTAATATTTATTGTGAAATGCTTGAACTATACGTTTTCCCACAGATAGATGATATTGAACTAGAAAAGGGACCGATTGTCTTCCAAGTAGACGGCGTGCCACCTAACTATAGCAACCGTGTCCGTGATGCCTTGAACTTGCGTTTCCTTGACAGGTGGATTGGTAGACTTGGACCGATTGCATGGCCACCAAGGAGTCCAGATCTGACTCCACTAGATTTCTTTTTTTTGGGGACATGTAAAAAAACATTGTTTATTCCGAGAAGATCCGTGACATTGCTCATTTGAGGGAGAGGCTGAATACCTGGGAAGAAACTGATTATGGTTTAGACGTGGCCAGAGCAACAAATGGTGCACATATAAAACTTTATTAGGTATCAAAGAAACTTGAGAAGATTCTCTTTAATACTATATAGGTTTAATAACTATTATTTTAACTTTACTGTGTACAAATAAAACTTGAAATCAAGGAGTTCTTTTATAAACTCCCTGTATTTCAAATATTTGCCTGGTCAAAACAACCTTTTAAAATTCTTAATAATAATAATAATAATAATAATAATAATAATAATAATAATAATAATAATAATAATACCAGAAAGTTTGAACACTGAATAATTATTTTGTATTAAAATACGTGCAGTGTTGATGCTGAAAATTAACCAGCCATTTAACAAAGACCTCGCGTAAGTACCAGGTTTAAAAATTTGTAATTCGTGAAATTTCATTGGTTTTAACTGTAACCAAGTGAACCTTCACTATTTGAATGCGTCGGGGAAGTGTATATTGATCCATATATGAAAAATATAAGGTTTTTACTTGCCAAACTTCTTCGAAATTATGGTTGTACGTTGACTCTTCAAAAATGGCGCGAAATGTAAAATAACACCTCTTTCTGAAGGACAATTATATGCATTTGTTGTTTACTATTTGTAATACTATCAAATAATACAAAATTCTGCCAGATCTACTTTCCTGATTATTTTTTGTTCTGACAGTCTCCACATTCCTAGCGGTGAACTTTCTAGGTGCTGAGAAAGAAATCTCGGCCTAGTGGTGTGCAAGTTAAGGTGATTAAGAAACTTACTGCCGGAATACAGTACTTTAAATCCTCTTTAAACACACACCATCTCTCCCTGGAGTTAGTACACCTTTACTTTCTTGTTTACAGTTAAAGCTACTGTAATTTCTCGAATTATACAATTTTAAACGGGGTACTTCCCTGAGATCTTTATAAAGTGCCTACTTAATGTTCCGCATCAACACGGCACGCATTTTAATATAAAATACTTAAGCAACTTTCCCATTCCGAATAGACCTGCACCTTGAAGAAGTTCTAGATTACTAGAACAGGTGAAATGGCTTGCGTGTTCTAATAAGCTAAAGAGTCAAACTACAGGTTCAACCAAATTAGTAGGGTCTTTAGTGAGGAACCAGACTAAGACAGGTCCCCGAAAGAAGGCAGCAGCTTTTCGGTACTTATAGTAGCAGAGACTATAGGGGTCGGTATGGCATTCTAAGACACACTACTGCGATGTGGAAAGCAACGAAACCACCAGATTACCTCGCGAGTACACAGCGTACTTAAATTGTATTTAAAATGATGCCATCCTTTGAGGTATAAGATTCCGGAGGTAAGATAGTCCTTACATGTGCAAGCAAGCGAGTTTTTTTACATGGAAAATTTGGAATTTTGTTGAACAATTGCTGTTCCAAGCAAGGTAGGGATCTTTAACGTACGTGACAACACTCACACACGGGACCTCCATTTTACCTCTCATCCGAACGAGGGTGTATTTTTGTGAAAAATGCTCGCCTAACATTTTTCAAGCGGACCGTGTCGGGATTCGAACCCAGGACCTTGGGCGTAGTAGTCGCACACATACCACTACGCCACGGAGCCGCCGGTAAGATAGTCTACCATTCGGATCTCCGGGAGGGGATTACTCCGGAGGATGTGATCGGAAACTTAGAAAAAGAATCAGGAACATTCTGCGAGTAGGAGCGTTAAATGTCAGAAGTATGAAGCAAGTAGGTACGCTAGAGAACTTAAAATTGAAATGGAGAGGTTAGCACTAGACATAGTAGGGATTAGCAAAGTTCGGTGGCCAGAGGCGGGAGATTTTTGAAGTGGAGACTTTATGGTAATTCATACAGGATCAGAAGAAGCAAATTCTGGTGTAGGGATAGTTATGCGAAAAAAGGTAGGGCACTGAATAGAAAACTACTTACAAAGGAACGATAGAATACTCATGGTTAGAATAGACTCTAAACCGGTAAATACAGTAATAATACAAGTATACATACCCACCTCCAGCCACAGTGAGGAAGAGGTACAAGCTCTACAAAGATATCGAAGAGATACCAAGATACGTAAAAGGAAATGAAAATTTAATAATTACGGGGAATTTTAATGCAGTGGTAGATGAGGATAGGGAAGGAGGGGTAGTAGTGGTTCGGCGACTTATAAATAATTTATAAGTACCTTAGTTCGCGCCAAAAGTATCGTTGTGCATTCGAAATAAATACTGATAGTGCGCGATAAACAGAACTACATTTATCTTGTAACGAACACCTGGTTCGCAAGAGTGCATTAATATAGAAAACGTGGATCTTGTGTGTCCGCAGAGTACTTAAGAAGTGCCTAAACTTTTGTTTTACCGCTTAAAAACATAATATAAACCGCAACTGTGGGTTCGTGGATTGTGCGTGCCCAAAATTTCCTATAGCACCGAAAGCCAAGAAGTTCTGGTGAGTTTTTGACTTTGTTTATATGAATTTATGCAAACAATTAACATTAAACATTTATACTGTAACTTGTACAATACAACCGCCTTATCGCTTTCCAATTTAGTCCCGCAATATTGAATCCTGATAATTTCTTTATACACTAAATTGTTTAATCCACCCGCTTATTTAATTAATTACGTGGAGGAAGTTACGCCCCTCCATTAGATTGGTCCTTAGAGCTCGCATGTCCCAGCAAAAAAGAAAAATTAGTTTACTAGTGCTTGCAGTTAAATTTTGAACTCTCTTTTCCTATATTATTACAATGGAAGATAAAATAAAGATTTTACACAAGAAGAAGGAGAGTATATTTCAGCGGCTTACAGCATTATATGATTGTTCAAAAAATATTTCTTCATTTGAGTCACGAGCAAATGAAAATTTTATGGCAGATAGCGAAACGATAGATGAATTAAGGTCAAGGTTTGAATCTATTGTGGATAAGATAAATGAATACCAATTATTATTGAAACCGGAATTTCAACCTGATTATCAAAGTTTAAATGCATTTGAGGATATGTACAGTAGAATTAAACGCGCGTAATAATATAATTCAATTTAAACCACCGCATCAAGGGGCTACTAGTGCTACCCCTAAAATTTCGATTCCTTACCGCCTATAGAAATCCCGTATTTTAACGGTGAAATCTTAAAATGGGATGTATTTTACCAGTCTTTTAAGACTAATATTCACCTAAACCCTCAACTTACTGATGGTCAGAGGGTACAATACCTTATGGGTAAATTAAAAGATTCCGCCCTGCAAATAACTGCAGGTATAGTTCCCTGTGCTGAAACGTACAATATATTGTGGGATAGCTTGGTAAAAAAGTACCAGGATAAACGTACGCTAGGTGCACACTATTTAAATAATATTTTCGAATTAAAAAATTGTCCACGAACCGGTAACAATTTAAATACATTTATTGAAAAATATTCTGCGTCTATTGCAGCGCTGTTACAGGTGGGAATTACCGACCTGCAAGATTTTATATTTTTGCATTGGGGTTTAAAGAAACTAGATGCAGAAACCGCACAAGCGTTTGAATTGTCCGTTCGAAATACGGAAATTCCCTCTTATAAAACGCTGATAAGTTTTATTCAAGATCAAGTTAAAATTTTAGAACGTACAAATGATAATAGTCTTATAACTATAATCATAAACCGCAACCGCCCGCATTTAAGACAAAAGCATTTGTTTCCAGTTCGCCTTTGTGCATATTGTGTAAAAAAGATAATCATTTTAAAATATACCAATGTCCGCAGTTTAAAAATATGAATTCACCGCAAGACCGATTTGAAATTATTAAATCAAAAAATGGATGCGTTAATTGTTTAAGCGTAACTCACACGCTTTCTTCGTGTAATTCAAGGCATTTTGTAATTATTGTCAAAATAGGCATCATAGTTTACTTTGTTTTAAGAAGAAATCGGACAAAATGTCCATTCTAATACTCGTGATTTATCACAAGGAACGCCCGTAAGTTCTCTTGCCAAGAATAATAATAATATTTCAAATTCCGCTATCTCACCCGGTACAAGTTCTCAGGTAGAACCTGCTATTACTGTAGCATTTAATTCTGAATCAAGGTCTAATCCTATAATATTATTAGCTACCGCACAAATCTATGCAACTGGTTCTGACGGCAAACGCAAAATTATTCGTTGTTTGCTGGATAACGGTTCACAAAACAATTTAATAACTGTAGAGGGTTGTAAATTACTCAACTTGTCTATAGAACCCTTAACAATTCATTCATAAAAGGTATTGGTTCAACTCAAAGACCAATACGAGGCTACGCTTATCTTAATATTGAATCACGTGTGTATAATCACAAATATTATATACAAGTACTAGTAGTTGACACTATTACAGATAAATTGCCAGCATATTTTATTGGTAACTGTAATATGCAATTTCTTAACAATGTTCCGCTTGCAGACCTTTCATGGAATATTCCTGGAGGCATAGAGCTAGTAATTGGGGCACAATTATTTCCATATATCTACTTAGGTAACCGCATTGATTGTGGTCCCGCTACACCGCCCGCTGTACAAACCGTATTTGGTTATGTTTTCATGGGAGATATTCCTCTCGCAGTGTCAATGCCGACCATTCTTACGCTTCTTTACCGCATTAACTTTAAATAATATTGAAGCTTCTTTGCATAAATTTTGGGAATTAGAGGAAGTTTACGTTAAACGTTTCCTTAGTCCCGAGGAAACGCTATGTGAAAATCTATACACTTCATCGGTCGAAAGAGACCCGACGGGCCGCTACTCTGTTGCCCTTCCATTTTGTAAAGATCCCTCCGCTTTAGGCAGTTCCTATACTGTCGCATATCATCGCTTTTATCCTTAGAACGTAAGCTCAAACAAGAACCAGTCTTGTTTGAAAATTATAATCAGATAATTAGTGAATATCTAACTAAGGGCTATGTATCAGAAGTACAAACTTCTAATGATACACACGATGGTTATTATATACCACATCATCCTGTTATGCGCCCGGACAAGTCTACCACAAAAGTACGTGTAGTTCTTGACGCCAGTAGTCAAACTCATACTGGCTATTCGTTAAATGACATCCGTTATAGTGGGCCTAATTTGCAGGCGGATTTGTTTTTGCTTCTGTTGAATTTTCGCTTATTCCCAATAGCTTTAACAGCGGACATAGGTCAGATGTACTTGCAGATAATTGTACCAAATTTTCACCGCAAATATTTAAAATTTTTATTCCGTTTCACAAGCGAAGAAAAAATACGAACTTTTCAATTTAATCGTCTCCCTTTCGGGTTAAAATCTAGCCCATACATAGCTATGCGCACCATTCACCAATTAACTTCTGCTGAGGCTAAACGTTTCCCAAATGCAGCACAAATAGCTACGTCTAAACTGTACATGGACGATCTGGTTTGCTCTGCACTTGATTATGAAACCGCTATTAAACTGGCTCAGGAACTTATTACTTTATTTAAGTCCGGAGGTTTTGATTTAATTAAATGGGTTTCAAATTCACCCGAGTTAATGACTAGCCTTCCAGACTCCCACCGCGCTTCCGTAAGTTTTTCTGACGATGGTAACTTAAAAATTCTGGGACTTTCATGGTTGCCGTCACTCGATTTATTTAAGATCACCATTTCTGATACTGAGGGTAAATGTACGAAACGTACAATTTTGTCTTTCATCGCCCGCTTATTTGATGTACTTGGTTTAATTTCGCCTACAATTTTATATGCGAAATTGCTTATTAAAGAATTGTGGAACATTAAAATTGATTGGGATGATATCCCCTCCAGACGTGATTGTCCAACGCTTTAATTTATTACGCCAGGAAGTTCATTTACTTTCACAATTAAGTATTCCACGCCATGTTGGGGTTCTAAAAAAATTCTGTTGTGAATCTCGTAGCATTCTCTGACGCTAGTTTAAACGCCTATGGTTGTGTTATTTACATGCATACTACGGATTCTCTCGGAAATATTAAAGTTCGATTGCTTTGCTCAAAATCAAAGGTATCACCGGTTAAAATAATTACTTTATGCCGGCTAGAATTGTGCGCAATTGTTTTAATGTCTAATCTTATTAAAAGAGTTTATGATACTTATATTGATCAAATACCTATTACAGGTATCTACGCATTTTCGGACTCCACTATAGCATTATCGTGGATCCATTCTTCACCGCATAAATGGTCAATATTTATAAGTAACCGCATAGCACAATGTCATGAAAATTTACATCCTCGTCATTTTATCATATTTCTGGAAAAGAAAATCCTAGCGACAGTTTGTCGCGAGGCATGTTGCCCTCTCAATTAATAGTTAACAAACTATGGTGGCATGGCCCACAGTGGTTGCATTTTCCTATATCAGAATGGCCAATTAAGCCATTTAGTTCTAATAACACTGATAATTTGCCTGAACGTAAATCAAATACTTTGATCGCCTTTGTTCAATGTGAACAACCAGTATTATATATTTTGGCTCAACGCTGTTCCTCATGGGTCAAACTACTTAGGGTAGTAGTGTATGTACTCCGCTTTATTAAAAAACTTCCACTTTGTAACGAAATGAAAGCATCAGACCTAATTATTGCTGAAAATATGTTATTCAGTCAATTCAACTTGAGCATTTTGTGATGAAATTAGCAAGCTAAGTAACTCTAAATTATGCTCCAAAAAGTTTAAGAATCTTTGCCCGTTTTTGGACGAAGACAAGATTTTACGAATACAAGGACGATTATCTAATTCCGATCTCCCTTTTGAAACTAAGCATCCCGCTTTATTGCCAAAAAATGATCATATCGTTAATCTCATTATCGATTATTATCATAAAGTAAATTGTCATACGGGTCCAAATTTGTTGATGTCCATTTTACGACAACGTTTTTGGATACTTTCCGCTAGAAGTATTGTTAGAAAACGAGTATACCAATGTAACTCCTGTTTTCGTTTATCGCCTGTTCATCCCGTACCAAAATGGCTGATCTGCCTTTATGTCGAGTACAAGAAACAAAGGCATTTGTACATACTGGCGTCGATTATGCAGGTCCAATTAAAATTACGCTAACGCGACGGCGAGGTTTTCGATCACAGAAGGCCTACATTTGTCTTTTTGTGTGTCTGACCACTAAGGCGATACACATAGAATTAGTCTCCGACTTGTCTTCTGATTGTTTTCTGGCCGCCTTGAAAAGATTTATATCACGCCGCGGTCCTGTTGCTTGTTTATATTCGGACAACGGGACAAATTTTATTGGTGCCAAGACACAATTAGAGGAATTATATACGTTTTTGGTATCCGCAAATTATCAAACCGCTTTAAAAAATGAACTTGCAATTCACCGTATTGAGTGGAAAATGATTCCTCCACGAGCCCCTCATTTTGGAGGTATGTGGGAGTCAAATATAAAGAGTTGCAAGACGCATCTATTTCGAGTAATTGGAAGTCAACTATTATCATATGAAGAGTTACTGACTGTCCTTACTCAAATAGAATGTCTGTTAAATTCCAGACCTCTTTGTTTATTATCATCAGACCCTCACCCTGAGGTTCTCACACCTGCTCACTTTTTAATGTCTACGCCCTTACAATGTTTACCCGCCTTTGATTTACCAAGTGAAAATATTAACTTGGTCAATCGCAAAAACAGTTCCTTTAAACAAGCAATTGTGAAACTTTGCCCGTTGCCCACCCAATAATTAAATACTATTATACTTACCCGCATTTCTTCAACCGCATTTATTCATCCGCTTATAAAGGTTTAGTTTAATAGCATTATGCTTTACCGCTTACATAGACTCTTGTACTACTTGTGTATTGAGCAAGCACTGAGTTTTTTTTATTTTATTTTTTAATTCATTAGTTTATTTTTTTGGTTCCATTCCTTTGAAGGTTTCCTACTTTCAAGGCGGGGTTCCATTCCTTTTCCATTCCTTTGAAAGTTTCCTACTTTCAAGGCGGGGAGTATGGTTCGGCGACTTATAAATAATTTATAAGTACCTTAGTTCGCGCCAAAAGTATCGTTGTGCATTCGAAATAAATACTGATAGTGCGCGATAAACAGAACTACATTTATCTTGTAACGAACACCTGGTTCGCAAGAGTGCATTAATATAGAAAACGTGGATCTTGTGTGTCCGCAGAGTACTTAAGAAGTGCCTAAACTTTTGTTTTACCGCTTAAAAACATAATATAAACCGCAACTGTGGGTTCGTGGATTGTGCGTGCCCAAAATTTCCTATAGCACCGAAAGCCAAGAAGTTCTGGTGAGTTTTTGACTTTGTTTATATGAATTTATGCAAACAATTAACATTAAACATTTATACTGTAACTTGTACAATACAACCGCCTTATCGCTTTCCAATTTAGTCCCGCAATATTGAATCCTGATAATTTCTTTATACACTAAATTGTTTAATCCACCCGCTTATTTAATTAATTACGTGGAGGAAGTTACGCCCCTCCAAGTAGGTTTATTTGGTTTAGGTACGAGAAACGACAGGGGGAAATAGGTTGGTACAATTTAACCATCACAAACGAATTATTTCAACATCATGCTAGAAGACAATACACGTGGAAGATCCCAGGGGATATAGGAAGATATCAAATAGATTACATTCTTATTAGACAACGGTTTAGGAATCAAGTAAAAGACTGTATAAACACGACAACGACATCGTAATTATGAATGCCGCTCTTAAATATAAAAATTTGAAAAAAGGAATAGAAAAAGCACTTGACTTTGAGAAACTAAAAGATAAATATATCAACGAAAGATTTGAAAAAAGTCAAATAAATTGCGGAAAGATATTGGGAAAAGTTCTGATATTAAGGAAGTAGGAATAGAATGAAATAACATTAAATCCAGCTTTTACATGGCGGCCAGAGATATTCTGGGATATACACAAAAAGAAAATAAAAAATCTTGGATAACAAAAGATATCCTGAATTTAATAGAAGAAAGACGAAAATACAAAAATGGATCAGACAAAACAGGAAAACAGAGATACAAAGCCATAAAACGGATAATTATTCGCAAATGCAAGAAAGCTAAACAACAATGGATTTATGAAAAGTGCAAAGAGGTACAAAGTAAGATGGAAATAGGAAAGACAGACGAATCATACAAAGCTAATTAGAATAAATTTTAGGGATATAAAACCGTATAGCAAAAATATGAGACGCGCGAGGAAACGTCATTATAGAAAATGTAGAGAAAATGATTAGATGGCAGGAATATACACGTTATTTATATGCAGGAGTTGTATTAGAACATGAATCAGACATTGAAAATGATGACGAGATATCCTATATTGCGAGATGAGTTTGGATTAGCATTAAACGGTCTGAAAAATGGTAAGGCGCCGGGTACAGATAAGATTCAAGCAGAAACTCTACAAGCAGCTGGACAAACAGTAACAGAAACGTTTCTTTCAACTTGAATCTTTATAACATCTGAGTAGCTTTTCAATAAAAATCAAGGATTATCTTATCATACAACTTGTTTGCAGAACATACGTTTGACTTGTTTAAGTAAACATGTAACTCCAGATGTTTATCTGGCAGATGTTAAACTAAATTGTGCCCTAAACGACTATTTAAAATTAACAAATAATAACAAAAAAATCTACCCCGATCAGGTGATATATTCTAAATAAAGTGTAATTTATTTTAACAGGAAAGCTTTCGAATTCAATATTCAAAAATATACTAAAACTATTTTAAATCGTGAGGCAAATTATCTTACATGTACTAAATGAAGCATAATTTATTTTAATAAGAAAATTTTTATATATTTAATATTTGAAAATATGCTAAGAATTTTAAATCGTTTAACAAGAAAACTTTTATATATTTAATAATCGGAAATGTATTGAAATTTTAAATCGTTTAGGTAATTATTTATCTTCCAATTCGACAACGTTTCACAATGAACTTGCTTGGATTGATGTTTGTTAAAAAAAAAGTACTCACCGTAGGAAAAATGTTTACAAAAATTTACAACACCTGCGGGATTGCAGCCACGTGCCAATGCCGCCACATTATGAACGGACGGGATGCCATCATCAAAGCTTGACCCACTTCCATATATTATAAAACTATACAAATCAATTCCTGAAATCCATTATGAATTTTTTAAAGGTGAAACTGCTTGCGTTCTATAAATCTGGCGTACACTTCGCTGCTTGGTTTCAACAACAATAATCTTTTCTCACCACGGACCAGGCAACATGCCCTTCCCAAGAATGGAATTTTTTCCATTCAACATGGTAAGGAACTTTTCCTACCACGTTTTTTAAAATAGTGTGTCTTATCTGACTACATGCTAGTACAAGAATAATATGTAAGTACATCGGGCAAGCGCCTTTTGCTGCACGCGCATGACTGCACGGATCGATAATCACGTCAACTAACATTATTACGCCTTGATCGTGGCATTCCACTTAACATATAGCAACTTTGAAGTTGCCTATATGTAAAATATTACAACAGGGGAACACGGGAGGCTATTTTAGCTCTGAGAGTGATAATGGAGAAAACTAGAAAAGAGAAAATGCGCGTGTATAGGGTTTGCAGATCTGGAAAAAGCATACGACAATGTAAAATGGAAAAAAATGTTCGAAATACTCAAAATATTGGAATGAGTTTCAGGAATAGACGAATAGTACATAGGTTATACAAAGAGCAAACAGCTATAATAGAGTTAGAGCAGGAACGTAGAGAAGTAAATACCAGGAAATGGGTGAGACAAGGATGTGCGTTATCCTCATTAATTTTTAACTTGTACATTGAAGAGGCAATGAATACTGTCAAATGCAGGAAGACATTTGGAGTTGCTATGCAGGGACAAGAGATTGATATGCTTAGATTTGCAGATGATGTAGCGGTATTAGTATCTAGCAAAGAAGAGTTAGAAGCTGCTCTTAATGTAATGGAAACGGTTCTAACAGAAAAATACGATATGAAAATTAACAAAAATAAAACTAAAGTTCTAGTATGCAAAGCAAGGAAGATAAACCAAAAACAAGAATACAAATAGGTAACTAGAACTTGCAAGAGGTTAAGGATTTCTGCTACCTAGGAATCCAAATAACGCAAGATAGGAAAATCACAAAAATATAAAACAAAGGTTATCGCAAGGTGCTGCTACATTTAACAAGAAAAAGCAACTAGTGTGTTCAAAAACAACAACATAAAACAAAAAAAAAGATTCCTTAAAACATATGTGTGGAGCACAACACTATACGGCTGTGAAGCCTGGAAAACAGGAGAAGTGAACAAGAAAAAGGTAGAAGCCTTTGAAATGTGGTGCTACAGACGTATGATGAAAATATCATGGACAGACAAAGTTAAGAACAAAGAAGTACTAGAAATGGTAGGGAAAGAAAGAAATATGTGGAAAATAGTAAAAAGCTGGAGAGGTAGGATGATAGGTCACATACTACGACATGAGGGAATAGTGCGGAATATATTAGAAGCAGAGATTAGAAAAAAAAAGTTCAAGTAGACCTAGGTTAGACTATTGCACACAGCAAGTGAAAGATGTAGATGTGATAATTTCAGAATAGAAATCGATGAAGGTACACATCCAACCAGTCCAAAGATGGAAAACTAATGACGAAAAAAATTAATGTACTTAAACCTGATAATAATTATAAACAACTAAGCGTATTGGTCTAGCAATATTCTCAACTAATGTTAATTGTAAGAAAGTACATACTGGAAAACTATTAATTCGGCAAATGTCTAAGTGTTGGTGGATTCTTGGCTGCCACAGGCTGCTCAACCCCTTTCACATACTACCGAATCTCTGTGAAATAGGGCATATAATTAGAAAACAATAGAAGGGGAACCGAGCTGTATATAGGCTGTTGTGGGAATTTCAGGAAACTGTGTAGGCTAGCTCAGAACATAAGTGGAGCTACGCGTCCAGCCAGCTTCAAGACGGAAAATATAATGACGAAAAAATAAACACACTTAAATCTGATAACTATTATAAACAACTACAGGGGTTGTTTGTGAAATTTTTTCAGCTAATGTTGATTGAGCGAAATGATATATAGGAAAACTATTACTTCGACAAATGTTCAAGTGCTGGGGAAATTTGGCAGCCACGGGCTGCTTAACCCCCTTCACGTACCCTACATTTGATTTTTCAATGCTCCACCCGAAGGTACTACATTGGCCAGGAAGCGAGTTTTTTTTTACCTAAAAAATTTTGAATTTTGCCGAACTCATCTGCTGCAAGCAAGGTAGGGATCTTTAACGTGCGTGACAACACTCACTCACAGAACCTCTATTTTACGTCTCATCCGAACGAGGGCGTATTTTTATGAAAAATGCTCGCCAAACATTTTTCAAGCGAACCGTGTCGGAATTTGAACCCGGGGCTTTGGGCATAGTAGTCACACGCATACCAACTACGCAAAGGGGCCACCCCCTTTCACATACCACTGAATATCGGGGTAATGTGGTATATAACTGTAAAACAATAGAAGATGACCGAACTGCATCTAACAAGAAAGAACAGCGGATATGTTAAAAAACAACAAACATAGAGACAAGAAGAGAGTTGTTCAAAGCATATGTGTGGAGCACAGCACAGTACATCTATGAAATAGGGGCAGTAGGAAAAGCAAACAGAAAGAGATAGAAGCCTTCTGGAATGTTGTGCTTCAGATATATAAGGATGATAGCATGGACAGACAAGGTTAATGACAAATAGGTTATAGAAATAGTAGAAGCATAAAGATATCTGTGGAAAAACAAAAAAAAATCGAGAAATAGAAGGGTAGGATAAGTTCTAAGGCATTTTTGGGGAATAGTACGGGATATATTACAAGCAGACATAGGAAAAAGGAAGTAGAGGTAGACCGAGATCAGACTTTGCACGCAGATAGTGATAGATGCAGACTGTACAAATTTCAGGGAAATCTGTAGGTTAGTTCAGAATAGGAAACAATGAGGGTATGCGTCTAACCAGTTCCAGGACTGAAGGAAATGATGATGAAGAAATTTTCAAATTTTCTGGAGTTATTATTATTTTTAAGAATGTAAAGAGTTTGCTTCGGCCAGGTATAAACCTGTGTTTCTCACTGTTTAGATTTAGATTTCCTTAACACTTTTTGATAACTTTACCACGGACCGTAGGTTATCAAAATTTTCAGGTATTAGCGTCCAATTGCTGCTACATACTTAAGAGAACGATATCTTTAGTGTCTATCCACTAGTTGCAGTTGCATCATCATTCATCATAATCCAACCCCTCTTATTGATCATGAAAATACTTTTTAGTATATCACCAAAATTTGTTGTTATGAACTCGTTGCTACATTCACGCAGCTTAGAAGTTATACGCTCTTCGATTCGTTTATTCAACGAGTAACTAACGTTTATGACATTCTAGATCGACTTAACTAAAGCAACTACAAAATAAGTAAAAAGTAGGCATTGACATTTCGCTTATAACATGAATAATCTAATAGTTGTCAAAGAAATACCAAAATGCAGTGTCTCAAGTAAATCCTTTTAGCTCTTATGTTTCCTTCACTCTCGTGTTTTCAAGCTGTGATAGAATAAACGAAAAGAAAAAGCAAGTAAGAATACATTCAGAGCGAAATCAATTACACACAGTAAAACCCGCAGCTTGAAACTTGATAAACTTTACCGATATAGAGGAATTAATTATACCGTTAGCTTTCAAACATTTCAAATTGGGAATCTGTTTCAGCGCGCGAATAAGACAGAGTATATGCAAAGCTTTAATGCAATGCCATCCTGGAAAATTACTATCTCAGTATAAAACTATGTGCAATATAGCATAAGAAGTACGTTACAGAAAGGTCTTTTTAAATTATTTTCTATACGAATTTATGATAATGCCACACAATTATAAAATAAATTACCTTCGCCTTGTAAAATTTGGGCGTTACGAGAAATAAAAATCAGAGGAAAAGAGAGAAAAAGTCATTTAAAACGGACAATTTATTACTGAAGTACCTTGTATAATTTAAATTTCAGGTATAATATGATTTAGTACAAGACATTTCAGTAAAATCAGCATTTTTATTCAAACTTAAAACCACAAATATAATCGTTTTATCTCTGTTAAATACATATTGGAACTCAAATCAGGCTTTTAAATTATTTTAAACCACAAAGATATAAGTATAACTGTAAGCTTTGGTAGTTGAAGCATGCCATTTTTTTTAGAAAGTCTGCAGAATTATTAAGTAAAGAACAGTGAATTTATTAATATATTCATAACAAATATGAGCTTTTAGAAATTTTAGTTGAATAAATTCTAGGCAATATGACATAATTTTAATACACATAGTTGCAAATGCAAAGGAAAACCACAGGCATACTTCAATACAATGTAAAGCCTCAGACACTGATACATCGAGATTCGCGCATAAAAGGTTACAGGCCATTAAATCTTTTTCTTTCAATATAATTACGATGTTTTAAAATGATTCACATAAAGGAAAATTAAACAGGTAAAAACCATTGACTGGCATGCATCTTACACTTGTTAGGTACAGTAATGGCATATCTCTCTGAAATAGCGAGAGTGGGGATAATGACATCGCTACACAGCCGCCAAAACTAAATAATTTGATTACTTGCAAGTCATTAATACACATAAATGTGGGGTTAAACAGAAAAAAGATGTATTTTGTCGATTATGAAATAATAAATGAAGCTCCATGTGGTTAATCACGGATTTTCGACATAACCTGCAAACGCGGAAGTAGTTTCAGACTGCTTGCTTCCTAGTTTGGAATGCAATGCCCCGAAGGATGAAAAAATCTCTTGGCTCCAATTGACGTCATTGTGACTTGAAGGTGAAACCGTAAGTTAATCTTTTTGTAGAAATAGAGATGTAATTTGGAACGGTATTTATATTTGATAGCATTTATAAGATATTACTGAATGTGTAGTTACATTATTAGAAATATAAGTTCTGGACATCGCGAATTTAATTGCTATTGATTGTGATATTTAAGCATAAAGTTTAATTGCATTCAGAATGAATTGACAATGAATTTTAGCGTTATCGCTTATTGTATGTATTATTTGTTATAGGAATATCTCTAGGTCACCAACCCAAACATTAATTTAACTACATTAAAAAATTGTTTCATGCCTGTTTGTTCACAGAAATGCTCAAATAACGCTATTTTAGAATAAGTTGAAGCATGGTGTATCGATATTGAAGCGTTTATTTCAGAAACCAGTCAAGCAGCCAATTGTTTATTTTGAGGAAAACAAACAAAACTGTGTAGCAACATAAAACACTTTTGAATGCGATTGTTAATTTATCTATGGAAAGTGATTAATATTTGAACGGTTTTACAAAATTGTTTTTTAGTTCTTCGCCGTTTTTGCTAAAAAAATTATCAAAACGCTGCACTTGGCTGGTATTTGCAATAAACAACTGTGTAATTCTATTTTTATAGTATAATTCCACAATAAATTATTAAGAAATTTTATATATAACTAAATATTTTATGATACAAAGCTAGTATTATCATAATAGGACACAAAACTTATTTTTAGTATGTAAAATACACTAGATCTCGATTTGTGAAGAACTGTACATCGTCATAAATGAAGTCCACAGCACATTCTACTTCTGTAGTAGGCCATTGGAATATCTTATTCTGAAATTCTTCGTATCCAACCAGATAAGGTTTTAGGGCATTTATGTCTTGTATCTTCTTGTTGTTAATAGGAACTTTTTCCTGAGGAATATGCCATCTCGGTGGGTAAATCAGGAGGTGGATATACTTTTAGCAGAGTGAAGGTTGCTGAAACCAGTCCATGAATAAATGGCCTTACCACCGCTTTCCCAGGGGTATTCTTGTTGAAACAAAATTGTCTATAAGTTGATATCTTAAAACTTTCCGTCCTGTCCTTTGGAACACCTCTACCAGAGATTTCATCTGAGTTGGTTTGTTCCTTGTACGACTATGGCCACCATTTCTTGAAAATAATGATATCTTGAGGACAAACTCTGTGTAGAATATAGCAACTTGTTTTACTGGCTTTCAATATCAGCTCGTTATATTTTTCTGGGGTAGAAATACGATCTACGTTTTTCATTATACGCCTTATAGCCCCAATACTCTGTCACATGCTGAGTAAGAATGCCCACGAACTGGGAAGTTGTGAGTGATACTATCAAATCTTCCATTGTCACAGATATTCATTAAAAATCTTACAACAGTATGGTTTTTATTTTGCCCTGATGGACTGTCACTAAAGAGGATAAGATTCTTCCCTGTGCAAGTTATTTCTGTCCTCATATAGTTAAGTAGAAAGCTACATACTTCTTCTGGTGATTTCTGTGCCTCACCCTCGTGATATAGATACACTTTAGCTTTATTGGTTTTAAAATCGTGAATACTAAAAACATTTACCCACAACTGCCACATATAAAATATTTCCTGGACGGGAATGTTAGGGAGGGGTAAGTTCTGCATACAGTCGAAGCACAATGCAGCAGTTTGACTATCTTCATCTTTGGATGCCTCTTTCATACTATTATAAAACTCTTTTGCCCGCCGTTTATGTATTATGAGCTCTGCTGTTGCACATCGTTTGGCATTATCGTTTAGAGATTTATTTCTTAATTTGACTTGTAGGGCCTTGCATTGACTACACACGTCAACTTGTGGTCGGCCAAAGGAGTACCCAAACTTTTCTTGAAAGTAGGAACAGTAAAAATGGCATTTTTCGTCAATAAACATTTGATGCATTTTTGTCACATTCAATCGAGCGTCTAAATATTTTTTCTGTTTTGCTCCTTAGTAGCTTTCCTTGAGTTTATATATTGAAATATGGTTTTGAATGCGAACACACACATTTCCAGGAACAGCATTGCCACTCCTGTGCTGACCCCTTCTATATCTTCGTGTCTTATTTTGAAGTAACAACTTACAAATTCGCCCTAGCCTGTTATGGGTAATACCATGGATCTTCATGACGAAGCAGCAGTGCTAACCGACCGGCGCACTAAATTTTTCGCAGTTTAGAGCAGAAACCAGTCAAGTGCAGTCGTTTAACTTCTTTCTGTACTACAGCCAGATATCGACTAGCTGCCATACCACTATAGGAGGACGGCGTTTGACTTTGTTTAGCACTAAATGGTGCACGGACCCCTAAAGAAGCATAATCTATAAATAACTCATTTTTGTATACTGTGGTGCTTGACTGGTTTCTAAAATAAGCGATTCGTTTGTGTTTTATTTGTTTAAACAGACACGAGATCTTTTATACGAAAATCCATTCCACTTAGAGAATTCCTCGTAATTAAAAATCCCCTGATTACTCGATGTCCAGAGGAAATCTTATTAGACTAATCGTAGATGGCGCCATTTTAACTCGCCGGATTAAAAATCTAAGAGGGTAAGTGCTAGTAATAACGTAGCTTGAAACTGCACCTATATAAAATTTTGATTATTACCCAATTTTGTTCCATTTTCCGCCATTTATTGTTATAGTGACCAAATCCTGCACGACTGTGGTTATCCGGTGTATCTTGATTTTGTTACGGTATTCCCGCCCCTTTTGGACATTTTCAAATTTAACCTTAACGATTCAAACACCAGCAAAAACTTTCATTATAAATGTTTATATGAAAAAGAAAAACGCAATGGAGCATATGCTAAAAATTTCCTCCGCCTTTTCGATTCCTTTTACACACGGATGTCTAAAGTATGAAGATCGCTAGTATGTGAAGTTGAATGATATAGTTCATTCAGTTTGTAAATTCAAAAGGCTGTATCACCTTCTTAATATGTTTGTAGTAAAACAATAGTCGGTGCTCAAAATAATCATGTAATTATCTTCACGGATCTATTACTCGACAATATGACAGGTAAACGTACTTTAGTTCATAGCGTGGTTATACAGAGGGCGCAATAATGTTGCATGTATTTTATAATCAGAATGAGTAATAATAAATAACACAATGAAATAAATGGCTTACCTTTAATCGTCTAGGTAGTTTTAGTTAAGATAGAGTCCAATTACTAAATTCTTGTGTTAACACGTACTGATCATCTAATACGTTCGTTCGGTTTCTATTTTATCAGAAGATTTACAGCGAAGTAATTGTTGATACAAACAACAGTATGGAACCAAACGATGTTAAGGTAAGGAGAGTAAGGTGTTCAAAAATAATTCCCTGCATTTAAGGTACTCCTCGAGTATTTAGTCTTTCTGGTAAAATAGTCCAAGAGAATCTGCCCGATTATTGCGTTCGTTCACACCAATTTGTAAAAACTCTCTTCTATATCACACGTTCTCATTGGTTGAAGCAATAATGCACATTACTTCGAAGACTAAGAAAACAACTACGCAGTAAAATACATATGTTATTCCTCTAATAATGCTGAGAACTCAAAACTACATATAATGCGTCATGACCTACTTACTAGCTAAATTCCGGTGGGAAATATACTCCAATTAAAGTTTAAATATCATTTACAATTAATTATGAAAATAAAGTTTGTGAAGCTAATGAAACGTAAAAAGTCACAAGATAATTTGAAAGATTCACTGCATCCAACTTGAGGAATGCAAAACTTAAAAAAAGCGTAGATAAACACAGAAGTTAGTATAAAAATTTTGAATAAACATCTTCCCAATATTTTAAAAAAATCGATAATCCAAATAAATACTTTGGTCAATAATATTCAAACAAAGATTCACGTTGGAAAATGACCAGTAACTGGAAAATTAACCGGAAACAATTCTCCAAATAAAAATTGCCCAACAACAAATGACCCATAGAATAGTTGCCCTAAAGGAAATTTGCCCGAAAAGATAATTTCCCGAAGAACAATTACCGAAATTAAATTTCCCCGAAAAAGAAGTATTTACATACGTATAATCGGTTTTTAATAAACAAGAATATAGTCAACACGTTGTTCGCCTATAACCTAATAACGTTAATAATGCGCCACAAAAGATTATGACATCACCATAACTGTTCATTGGCAGCTAAAGGAAGACGCACAACCTTATGAATATACCTATACCTTGTAAGTTCTGACGACTCGGAGTCGCAACAACCGTTCGGGTTAGGGATTTGTCAACTTATAATATGGAATATTGAATCGGTACTACATTGACTGTCGAACAGAGTGATTATATTTCAAGGACAAGAAAAGTTCGGGGAATTGCAATTCGGTGAAATTTCTTTTCGGGCAACTATCTTTTCGAGAAATTTTCCTTTCGGGCATTGTAGTCGGGATATTTTCTTTCGGTAAATTGTTTTTTGGCAATTGTCGTAGACCCAAATTGACTATACTGAGACGAAAATTTTTTATCAACAGACTATGAAGCACGTGCTCATCTAGAAGGGTTTTTCCTACTGTTGTGTAGACTACTGAGAATAATACTCTAAAAAATATAAGTAATATCAAATTTCACGATACAAGAATTTTTGTTTATTTTGAATTATGTTCTAAAGGTAATCAACATCGTGCTACGAAAAACAGCATCATTATAAAACAATTTATAATTGTATCAACAATTTTTAGACGACGTTTAATTTAGATACTTTTCCTTATCTCGACATTTTTAATCTTTTCGCTTTTTTCACTTATATTTTGAACTAGTAGATTGTTTTACATTTACATGAATATCTTTAACTTGCAACCTAGTGAAGAAAAAGTCGTCGTGTTCTTCCAGTGTAAGGGTACCTTGTCGACAAGTCGAATTTACTCAAACAATCATTAAATGAAACCACTTTGGCGAAAGGATCTTTTGAATGCGTAACATCAAACTATGCAAAAAAGATTTTAACCACATCCTTGATGTGTGACGCGTGAGGGGTGAAGCAGAACATGGCTAACGTTCATATTAAAAAATAACTACAGAATTGCCCCAATTTATTAAAACACTCAAAACACATGATCGAGCAACATTTTGGCAAGATTTAGAACACTTTGTTATTATGCAGTAGCCACTAGATTCTGGCTAGTAGTTACCAAATCACATAATGAAGCCCAGACTTAATTAATCAAAGAGATTTGGGTGCCTATCAACACGAATAGATAAAAAATTCGAAATGAAAGAGATGTAGGATATAGTAAAAGACTGGGGGAAATAGATATTAAACACTATTTAAGACAAAATGAATGGAGTTCGATCAAAGCTGCTCATCTTTGAAGGTTATAAAGTTTTATAATTATTTTAAACGATTGATTTAATGAAATTAGAACTAAGACATAGCACTGTACAGATATCTTTAACTAAATTAAGCTAGACCTATTTTAAACTTTCTTACATTTTCCCCGAAAATAATGTGACGTACATTAGTAAGCAAACGAAAATTATAGCGCGAAGAGGGTAGAAATGCCGATATTTTCTTGTTTGCTTTGTTTAGTTGACGAAAAAACACAAATCAATCCCTGATCGTTACTAACTAATCATGAGTATTCTCCTAACTTATAACAATCCTTGTTGACTATATCACCGCACGCGCGCTGAGCACAGAACAGACTGACAGATTGCAGTTGACTATATCAAAGTACACGAGCTGGAAATAGAACAAACTAAGAATCGCGAGAAATTCCAACTCATTTTTTGTGCTACCCAAAAATCTATACTTTCATTAGACAAAATAAATTTGGAGATTATTTTACATTCAAAACTCAACATACACAATTCGATTGGTTGAAGATATCATTAACGTTGTTCAACACACGAAGCATAGGAAATGGAAAGTGTAAAAATAAAATTTCAAATTCTGCAGAAGACATTTGTTAGTGCTCACCATAGCCTAACGAATCACCTTGCAGTGGTCCCCATAGCCTGTAAACCCTTCAACTAGCAGCGTTTTCCATAGCCTGCTATATCACAACACGTAGCGCTCGCCATAGCCTACGTATTCTCCGACGGTGACGCTGTCCGACGCCGTACCCATGGCAGATCATTATAATTTATCAATCCATAGTTAACAAACCACGTATGAACGTTAAGCTCCGTTCCATACTTCTTCGACAAGACGTTATTGTGATTGCGTCTGTCAAACTCTACCACCGGGACGACATCCCCATAGAGGCACCACGACCACGAAGCCTTCCAAAGAGTTCAGAAGACAACCGAAGTCCTTCTGAACCCACTATAATTGTATATATTGTAAATTAGTAGTTTTTAAGTTCTTATAATTTCATTTCATAATTCTTTGTAACGTAACGTTGTAGCAATTTTATTTTCTATCTAGATATGTTCATATAATTAATCCCTTTATTTAATAATAAACAATATAATGCATAATAATGTTATTCAGTCCACTAATTAAATATTACCTATTGCCCAATAAAGTATTAGCATTCAATTAAAATTTAATTTCCACGGTGACAAAATAAAAGTTTCCATTTAGTATCATTCCTAGAGCTCCATCTATTTAAGAAATTGTGAAGTGATTGTGTTGCCGGGCAGCAACTCGCTTAACCCCAAGACTTCCAATACAGCTGTGGTGAAAGCAGGTCGAATTGTTCCTAGAAACAATGGTTTTTTGCTGTTTTTCGTGTTGGAAGCACGTGCGGATTAAGTTCTGTTAGGAGAATGTCATCTCCGAAAGGCATTTTTGATGGTCCATTTGTTGGAACAGCTCGTAGATGACGTGAAATTTTTTGGTCGAAGAGCCGTTGGTAACATGCAACTTTATTTATGTATAATACGAAATTTTACATAAAGTATTCAATCTAAATAACATGCAACTTTATTTATATATAACATGAAATTGTACATATAGTATTCAAGTTAAATTATCATGCATCATTTGATAATTTTCGTGGTTTAATTTACATATAAAGCAACTTTAAATTAACATGCAGATTGGTAATCAGGAGACTGGTTTACGTTATTTTTGATTAAAAGCAAGAAGAAAATATAGGTTTTTACGCTGTGGTCATGGTGTGGATCTGGCGAAATTTAATTACTCAAAAAGGACACCGAGTAATGTGGAATTTCAGTATGCAGTACAATTATTCGTTCTAAATTGGAGATTTCCGTATTTCAATGCTGACGTAAGCTTCCTTTATGGTATTTTTCAGACAGACGGAGTTCTGGTATGTAGAAAATTGTTTTCGTATGTTAGCTGAACTATGGACATTGTAATCAGATTATTTTTTGTTTAATCAAGTTATTCAAACTTCTAAACAGGTCAAGGACAGACCACAATTATATTTTTCAATATTAAGTAATAGGAATCTGTAACTTTTACATATCTAATTCTTTTATTAACTCAATGAAACTACGGTAGGTGTCATTACGTGTTATAGAAAGTAAATTCTTCTATTTATGAGAACTTAGAAATTAAACTTCTATGTTTGCTATTTCATTAATAACTATTTGGAATTACCCATTGTAAGGTTAAGGTAGATCTACCAAAACTATCATTTTTGTTATCAATAAGCAACAGTTTAGAAAGCAACTTTATGCTTTATCTATTTGTTAATAAAACCACATTTAATTTGATTGGTACTGATTTTATCCAGTGCCCTTGTAAATAATTTTCATAAATTAAATTAATCACAATATAAAGAAAGAAAGATATTTTGTAAAAAAAGCACATAATTGAATACTAGAGGAATAGATTTTTATTTTTGAACAAGACTATTCTTTTTAATTAGGATGAATGAAAGTTGATTCCATTTGAATTTAAAAATTTTTTGAGTATAAATGCACAAACAGTGCTATTCTTTGTTTAATTTGTTCACAGGTGTAGCAGTGAATTACTAAGATCAAGGTCGAGCCATAAGGTAAGAAACTTCAGGGATTATGTTGTCTTTAATAAACAATATAGCGGTTATAGAATAAAGGTTTCCGCATTCGCCTTGTACAAGGGACTTGAGTAAAGTCTTCTCTGTATAGAAAAATACGGTGGCGCCTTATTCTTCATGTTTTTGGTCACAATCTAACCCCGACCCACAGCTCATGTTCCACCCAGAGCATATAGTTCGACTAGCCGCTTTGCCGTTGAGATTTCCACAACTTTGGGCCATTTTCCATCAGAACTTGCCGTGGGCTCTATTCGATTATTGGAAATTCTCGTTAAATAAAATCCCAAAATAACTGAAAAGGCTATAACGTTGACCCACAATTAAAACACGAAGCCTTCTGAAGAAACCCGAAGACGACCGAAGATGTCTGGACCTCTTCAAACTGTAGATATCTCCTAATCATCGTTGTTCAAGTTCACACTGGGCCTCATAAGCAACTTCCGAAGCATTCCGAAAAAATCCGAACACTACCGAAGACTTATACAACCCGTTAAACTGTACATACATATATTTAATCAGTGTTTAAGTTTATTTCTGGTTCCACGAGCAACCATGATGTCATCCGAAGATTTCTAAAGATTACCGAAAACTTCCGAGCTGCTTGAAACTATTAAAACCATTCAAATAATAACTATCTCGTGTTTATTTTCATGTAATTATGTACTTATAATTATTTTTGCTTGTAATTATTAAACGAATAATCAAGCCAAGCCTACATGCTTTCAGACGCCGCCCACTCGAACGATAACACCCTCTTGTAAGCTTGTAATCCACAAACGTCTTCTTTCGCCAATATCCATGTTTCACAGCCATATAATGTTACTCTCCGATCATAGACTGTCAACAATTTTTTTTCTAATATACCGAGATTTTCAAATCAACAGAAAAACAAAATATTTACTTGAAAAGTTGGGATTTTTTATTTTAAACCAAAGTACAAGCTATGACGTTAGTAATGGAACACAATATCTGTTAAGTGTCCGCCTTGGTTCTTACAGATCGCCATTCTTTTGACGCAATTCTTGATCACTTTTTCGCATACTAGCGATTGTATTTCGCCATTGACGGCGCTAATATTACATTTTATTGCTTGAATCATTGCTGGAGCATTTGCGTACACTTTATTTTTAACATAACTCCAAAGAAAAAGTCTAATAGTGTTTAGTCGCACGATCTCAGTAGTCAACTGAAGTCTTAATTTCGAGATGTCACACACCCAGTTTTTCCAAGCAATAGAGCCACTGTTTCATAAGCTGTGTGGTAAGTGGCGTCGTCTTGCTGATAATAAACGCCGTTCACATCCACAGCATTAATTTAAGTCCCAAAAAATAGTCAGCATAGTTCGGTAACGGTTGAAACAGCAGCATTTTCAAAAAAGTATGGCACAATTACACGCTAGCTCAAAAATCACACCAAACTGTCAGTCGTTGCGATTGGTGTGGTTGTTCAACTATTGCCCTTAGGTTTTCCGAACCCCAGATACGACAATTTTGCTAGTTTACGTACCCGGACAGATGAAAATGAGCTTCATCACTCAAAAATCAAGATCTTGTTCATGCATTTCCAGAATTCAATCAGCGAGTGTACGGCGTTATACGTGCTCTAACGGCTTCGATTCTCGTGTCAACTGTAACTTATAAGGATGTAGCTCAAGATTTTGATGCAAAGTGTAATGCAAACTGGCTTGTGATATCCGCAATTCCTATAATCGTCTCGAAATGAACAAACCTCGGTTTTCAGCCACACTCTCAGCAATAGCGACGATATTTTTAATTAACCTGGTCGAGCGAGCACGAGTTGGAGTCATCACACGACTAATTCATCAGAGACGTTTGAATTTATTGATGGAATTCACTGTAGGTGTGCGAGAAGGTGCCTAATGATGACTAAAGCAGTATGAATATTACGAACAGTCACCGCAATATTTTTACCATTTTTGTAGTGAATATTCTTATTTGAATGTATTGTGAGAGTGTACATTGTTCCATATCTGAAAAACACGTTTTTATTTGCCAAATGTCTTCAAAATTGGGATTCTATGGTGACAGTTCAAAAACGGCGCGAAATTTAAATGGCACCTTTTGTTGAAAGAGCATTATATGCGATTGTTGTTTGCTATTTATACTATCATCAAATATTACAAAGCTCTACCAGATTTATCTTTCTGATTTTTGTTCAGGTGTCCTCCGCATGTTCCAGCCGAGAAACTAATTGCGATCCGATGGTATGCTATTTAATGACCGACTAAGACAACTATTCTCCGAATACAGTACTTCTAATCCTTGTCAAAACTTACACCACTCTTCCTGGAGTTAGTCCACCTATACTTTCTTGTTTACAGTTAAAACCAGTGTAATTTTTCGAATTATAAAATCATATCTTCGAATTTGAACCTGGTACTTTCCCGAGTTTCTTGTAAGGCGCCTACTTAATTCCCCGCATCAACACTGCACGCATTTTAATACAAAATACTTAACCAATGCTAAGATTTTCTGGTATTATGATTATTAAGATTCTGAAAAGGCTGGCAAATACTTGAAGCATAAAATCGTGTTTCGGGCAGTTTAAATTTAAATCTTCTTAAAATTTTGTTAATTTTAGCACGAACTGTACGCTCACAAAATTTTCGGCAGTTAGTCACCAATTGCTGCTACATACATAAGAGAACGGCATTTTCAGCGTCTAGCCGCTACTAACAGTTGCACCATCACAAACCAGCCCATCTTATTAATCATGAAAACACTATTTAGTACACAACCAAAATTTGTTGCTATACATTCGTCGCTACGTCCGCGCAACTTAGAAGTTATATAATCCTTAATTCTTCTATTCAATAAGTAATTACCAGTCATGACATCGTAGACTCGACTGAGCTAAAGTAGCTCTAAAAATAAGTAAAAAGTAAGCATTAGCGTTTCGCGCAAAGCCTTAACAATCTAGCAGTTGTCAAAGAAATGCCAAAAGGCAATAAGTCCAAAGTAAATTCTTTTACTCCATTGTTTCCATAACGCACATGTCTATATTTTGTAGCAGTTACAGAATATACGAAAAGGAATAGCAAGTAGGAATACATCCAAAGCGGTATTAATTACACATAGTAAAATCCGCCACTGGAAACTTTACTGATGCGGAGAAATTAATTATATCATTCGTTTTCAGACATTCCAAATTAGAAAACTATTTCAATGGATGAATAAAACAGAGGATATACAAAGCTTTGATGCAATGTTGTCCTGGAAAATTACTATCTCCGTATAAATAAATCTATCTGCAATATAACATAAAGCGTTAGTTACACCAAGGAAAAGCTATTTTAAATCATTTTCCACACGTTATATCATAATGCCATAACCATGAAAAAATAAGTTACCTACTCACATAGGTGGCGTTGACCAAATGGATAATAACGTATCTAATTGTAAAATTGGTTTAAGGGGCAAAATGTGGTACGTATATCCCTATTGTTTTACGGATATTACATATTATCATGAATAATGCATGGACACTAAGTAAAAGTTTTGGGAAACTAATGATCATCTTGCATTTCGCAAAGAAGTAACTACAGCATTACTTATGAAACATGAAGAACCTCATAATCGACCTGGTGCAAAGTAACCACCGCAATCAATGTATCTGATCCTATAGGCCAAGGTAATCGGCACATTAGAATGGTAGATCGACAACAAAGAAAATGCTCTGCGTGCAAAAAGAAACTGTAACAACCTGTAGTGGATGAAATGTAGTGTTACATGATGAATGTTTTGCAAAATTTCAGAATATACAGTTTGGCAGATCACATTGACCCCTCCCCCACACCAAATTATTTTATTTTATGTATAGCATCTTTTTTTCAAATTTTTCTCTTGCATCTGATGGCACTAACATAGCACCACTTAGCACCACCATTTTCACAGCTAGTATCCAAAAATTGGCGGAGATATAGCAATTTAAAGTATAGGGTCCTAGGCTACGTCAGCCCCACTAATTTCTTTTCAAATTTTTCCTCTTGCACCTGTTAGACCATAGCACTACATAGCACCAGCAGTCCCATACCTAGCACTCAAAAGATTAGGTAGATATAGCAGCATAAAGTTTATGCCCTGAGGCGATGTTCAACCCCCACTCCGCTTTTTTTAAATTTTTTTCTTGCAACTGCTAGTACTTACATAGCACCGCATAGCACCACCAATCGTATAGCTGGAAGCCAAAAAATGGTGCAGATATAACAGTTTAGAGTTTAATTTTTTTTCTTGCACCTGCTAGTACGTCAACCTCCCCCACACACACACTTTTTTCAAATTTTTCCTCTTGCAACTATTAGAACTAATACATCACCTAACATGTGCTACATGTGGTACTACATTGGCCAGAAAGCGAGTTTTTTTACCGGAAAAATTTGGAATTTTGCTGAACCCTTGCTGTTCCAAGCAAGGTAGGGATCTTTAACGTGCGTGACAACACTCACGCACGGGGCCTCCAATTTACCTTTCATCCGAACGAGGGTGTATTTTGTGAAAAATGCTCGCCTAACATTTTTCAAGCGAACCGTGTCGGGATTCGAACCCGGGGCCTTGGGCGTAGTAGTCACACACATACCACTACGCCACGGAACTGCCTATTAATGTGGCACCGCATGGCACCAACAGTCACATAACTAGTACGTGAAAAATGGCGAAGATATAGTGGTACAAAGTTTGTGGAGGAGTAAAGTAGCGTGAGCCTCCTGACAAAACTTTTTTCTAATTTTTTTCGCTCCTGCTAATATTAACAAAGTACCACGTAGTACCACCAGTCGCATACCAAACACACAAAATATAACGATTCGAAATTTGGGCCATATAAGATTCCTCCCCCCTCCCCCGCTTAATGCACTGTATTTTACTGTTTTCGTGCACCTACAAACACTAATATAGCACTGCGTAACACCACCGATTGCTAATTCTTAATCTGCAATTCGGTGTGTTTATAATGGCAGAGGCACGTAGTGATTGAAAGACCATATACGAGATATGCAACTTGTATGTAAAGTACACTTATAGACCTGAATAAATATGTGGTGCTATGCGGTGCTATATTAGTACTAGTAGATGCAAGAAAAAAATTTAAAAAAGTGGAGTGTGGTGCTAAAATCGCCTAAGGGCATAATATCTATGTAATTTTTTGAGTGCTAGCTATGAGACTGGTGGTGCTATGTAGTGCTATGTTAGTTCTAACAGATGCAATAGGAAAAAATTTGAAAAAAAGTTTAGTGGGGGCGGGGTGACGTAGTCTAGGACCCTATACTTTAAATTGCTATATCTACGCCAATTATGGGTGCTAGCTGTGAAAATGGTAGTACTATGTTAATGCCACCAGGTGCAAGAGAAAAATTTGAAAAAAAGTGTAGTCGGGAGGCTGGCATCACCTTAACCCCCCAAACTTTGAACTGTAATAACCGACATAGTTTTTGGGTGCCAGCTACCAGTCTTGTGGTGCTATGTGGTGCAATGTTGGTGAAATTAGATGCTATACAGAAAATTAAATAATTTGGTGGGGGGGGGCAAGGTAATCTTGCTTTTTAAACCGCTATAGCTTTAACATCTTTTCCAACCTAGCTACCTATACTGCTACGCGGAGACATAATGTCATTAGTGAAGTTCTAGCGTGTTGGAGGAGAGTAGTGAGGCTGGCATCATTTTCAACTGTTATATTTCACCCATTTGGTTTAAAGTTAAGCAATCGGTGGTGTTACGCAGTGCTATGTTAGTATTTGTAGGTGCACATAAACATTAAAATAAAGTGCATAAAGCGGGGGGGGGGGGGAATCTTATATGGCCCTAAACTTCAAATCGTTATATTTTGGGTGTTAGGTATACCACTGGTGATGTTACGCAGTACTTTGTTAAAATTAGCAGGAGCGAGAAAAAATTAGAAAAAAAATGTTGTCAGGAGGCTCACGCGATTTTAGCCCTCCACAGAGTTTGCACCAATATATCTTCGCCATTTTTTGGGTACTAGCTATGTGATTGTTAGTGCCATGCGGTGCTATATTAGTGAGCGTCGCTGTGGATCAATGTAGTAAGCGTAAGACTACGGATCCCAAGGTCCCGGGTTCAAATCCCGACATGGCCGACTGCTTGAAAAATGGCAGGTGAGCATTTTTCACAAAAATTACGCCCTCGTTCGAATGAGAGGTTAAATGGAGGTCGCGTGTGTGAGTGTTGTCACGCACGTTAAAGATCCCTACCTTACCTGGAACAGCAAGGGTTCGGCAAAATTCTAAATTTCCAGGCAACAAAAAACTCGCCTCCTGGCCAATGTAGTACCTACGGGTGGAGCATTGGAAATATAAATGAACGGTGCTATATTAGTTCTAACAGTGGCAAGAGGAAAAGTTTCAAAAAGTGTGTGTGGCGGAGATTGACGTACTAGCAGGTGCAAGAAAAAAAATTAAACCTTAACTGTTATATCTGCGCCATTTTTTGGGTTCCAGCTATACGATTAATGGTGCTATGCGGTACTATATTAGTACTAGCAGTTGCAAGAAAAAAATTTAAAAAAAAGTGGATGACATCGCCTAAGGGCATAAACTTTAAGCAGCTATATCTCCGTAATTTTTTGAATGCTAGCTATGGGACTACTGGTGCTATGTAGTGCTATGTTAGTTGTAATTGGTGCAAGAAGAAAAATTTGAAAAAATGTAGTGGGGGGGGGCTGACGTAGCCAAGGACCTTAAACTTTAAATTGCTATATCTACGCCAATTTTTGGGCGCTAGCTGTGAGAATGGTGGTGCTATGTTAATACCATCAGGTGCAAGAGAAAAATTTGAAAAAGTGGGGGGAGGGGAGCTGACATCAAACCCCCCCTCATTTGAACTGTAATAACTGACATAGTTTTTGGGTGCTAGGTACCAGTCTTGTGGTGCTATGTGGTAGAACTAAGTCTATCCCACGCAGCTTTAAACCGCATCTTTCCCAACCTAGCAACCTATACAATTTTTATTGCTATGCGAAGGCATAATGTCAGTAGCGAAGTTCTAGCGTGTTGGGGGAGAGTAGTGAAGCTGGCATCACTTTCTCAACTGTTATATTTCACCCATTTGGTTTAAAGTTAAGCAATCGGTGGTGTTACGCAGTGCTATGTTTAAAATAAAGTGCATAAAGCGGGGGGTTGTTAATATTATATGGCCCTAAACTTCTAATCGTTATATTTTAGGGGTTAGGTATGCGACTGGTGGTGCTACGGGCATTTTGTTAATATTAGCAGGAACGAGAAAAAATTAGACCAAAAATTTTGTCAGGAAAGTCAAGCTATTTGAGCCGTCCACAAAGTTTGTACCGATATAAATTTTCGCCATTTTTTAGGTACTAGCTATGCGACTGTTGGTGGCATAGGGTGCTATATTAATCCTAACAGTTGCAAAAAGAAAAATTTCAAAAAGTGTGCGTGTGTGGGGAAGGCTGACGTACTAGCAGATGCAAAAAAAAATTAAATCTAAACTGTTATATCTGCGACAGTTTTTGGGTTACAGCGATACGATTAGTGGTGCTATGCGGTGCTATGTTAGTACTAGCAGGTGCAAAAAAAATTTAAAAAAAAGTGGAGTGGGGGCTGACATCGCCTAAGGGCATAAACTTCAAGCTGCTATATCTACGTAATTTTTTGAGTGCTAGAAATGGGACTGATGGTGCTATGTAGTGCTATGCTAGTTCTATCAGGTGCAAAAAGAAAAATTTGAAAAAAATTTACTGGGGGGGGGGGCTGGCGTAGCCTAGGACCCTAAACTTTAAATTGCTATATCTACGCCAATTTTTGGCTAGCTGTAAGAATGGTGGTGCTATGTTGTAGTGCTATGATAGTGCCATCAGGAGCAAGAGAAAAATTTGAAAAAAAGTGTAGTGGGAGGCTGGCATTACCCTACCCCCCAAACTTTGAACTGTAGTAACTGACATAGTTTTTGGAAGCTAGCTACAAGTCTTGTTGTGCTATGTGGAAGAACTAAGTCTATCTCACGCAACTTTAAACCGCTGTAGCTTTAACATCTTTCCCAACCTAGCTACATATACAACTTTTACTGGTATGCGGAGGCATAATGTTACTAGCGAAGTTCTAGCGTGTTGGGGGAGAGTAGTGAAGCTGGCATCACTTTTTCAACTGTTATATTTCACCCATTTAGTTTAAAGTTAAGCAATCGGTGGTGTTACGCAGTGCTATGTTAGTGTTTGTAGGTGCACGAAAACATTAAAATAAAGTGCATAAAGCAGGGGAGGGGGGTGTTTGTTAATCTTATCTCGCCCTATACTTCTAATCTTTATATTTTGAGTGTTATGTATGCGATTGGTGGTGTTACGCGGTACTTTGTTAATATTAGCAGGAGCGAGAAAGAATTAGAAAAAATTTTTGTCAGAAGGCTCACGCGATTTTAGCCCTCCACAAAGTTTGTACCAATATATGTTGAAAATTGTAAAAACTGAAAAAAATAATTAGGGGTTCAATTGAGTGAAGTTAGGAAAACACCGAATGGCGTTTTACACCTTTTACTATGTTTCAACTAAAAATCATATACTGGTAAATAGCTTTTTCAGCAATCTCTACGACTCACCTCACCACCCACGTTGTACATCCTTTTGAATTTTTTTCTACAGAATAAGCAATTTCAAACTAGAAATTCATCAAAACACTCCAAGCATTAAATTTCGCAATTAAAATGCTTCATCTTTCAAAGCTTTGCTATGATCTAACATTTGGCAAAATTCCATTTCAGTTTAAACAATCCGGAACACAATTAAAACAAAATACACGCCCTCTGGGAACAATTTCGTTTTGTTGTACGTCGTTTTAAGTTGTCTTACGATGCACTTGGCATTATATAATACGTACAAGACTTTGTACTAAAGGCTTAATGCAGGCACAGTAAAACAACCGTAGTATTAAAAGTTGTATTGCCAAGCGCTCTTTATAGCCTCTGACCTCAAAACTACCCTCGAGGCTGTCTTTAGAGCACGAATACTCACTCAACTATGATAATGAAGCTGTTTACACTTTATAAAAGTATTCAAATTTAGCAACTTACGTAGTTTTAGCAGGTTCGCCCAGGCGTTGAAGTGCTCTTACCTGTAATGAAGAGAAGACAATTAATGAATCATATCTGACGAAGTTCTCATTAATTAGACAAGAGTGCAAATTGGAGTAAAATAATGAGTATACAACTAGGTCAACGTTAAATATAAGTAGCAAAAGTACTAAAAAATTGTACGGCTCATATTTGTTTTGCAAGGCAAAGTTAAAATTATAAAAGCAGAGCTAAGTAACGTACGGTTGGATTTTTATAACCAATAAAAACCGATCAAACTTCTGATGCCCAACAATTCAGTCAGTAATTTTTATTCGTTCAATAACATTTATTTGATTGTTCGTACTGATGTGTATAGTTGTGTTACCTGCATTTGGAGCACTCCCAATACACACTTTTTAGCGTTGTTAAAATTAAAAGTTCTCCACATAAAATTCTAAGTGTAAGACCGGAAATCATTCAATTTACGCTTTCAATGTAACTTTTGCTATGGAAGACGTGCAATATTATTTTAAACAGCGATAATGGACACGATTTAAAGGATGGTCTTACGGCATCGAGCTGTGTGGGCCAACGAGGGGCGGTACACAAAGTCAGCTGTGAAGGGTATGAGGGATCAAGAAATTGATTAGTAGTAACCTTTCTAATTATTTATCTTTCTAAAAAAATTATTGAGGTTAAAATTTTCTTGCTAAACTAGACGTGAACTGCACTCTTATCTCAAGGCCCGCAGTGGTTTCTTTGACTTGTTATTCCTACTAGTAAAACCATACACTTGATTGAATCCAAGTTAAATAAACAATAACACAATGCCACTATTTTAGTGAGTAAAAAATATATTTATTAATAATTCTGTAACTAATGTTATTTACAACCAAATTTATACAAAAAAAAAGTGTATAGCATATTTATAATCAGCGTAAAAAAGTAAACAAGGTACATATATATCATTTATTGCATCATTATGGGAATATGGCAACGGACGACGTCGGCGACGACGACGACGTAGCGATTATATTAACCTAACTTACTTCGTAAGTTTGGTTGATATGTGTTTTGTTTTTACAATATTACAGAGAGAAATGTTGCCAATTGAACAATAAAATTTAAAAAAATTGCTGCAATGCAAACGGCATAAGTAAATTGCTAAATATTTTAGTTTGGAATGAAGTCGTCATGTATTTAAAGTGAGCTCCTTTTAATTGTTTGACGTGTACAAAGAAGTCCCTAGGTTAGTAATAATTCAGCAAAAAATTAGGTTAATGAAATTTCATGTGCTGTTTTTTTAAAAAATTTTACAGTCAGTTTTAACTACGCATAAAATTAAAATTTTGCTATTATAAGA
This sequence comes from Platerodrilus igneus, assembly GCA_036346225.1. Lineage (NCBI taxonomy): Eukaryota > Metazoa > Arthropoda > Insecta > Coleoptera > Lycidae > Platerodrilus > Platerodrilus igneus. Next base: position 4,957,817 of record JARFIW010000012.1, on the reverse strand, counting down.
AGAATAAAATTGGTAATACCTGTTTGCATGTGTGGTAAGTAGATAATTGTTGTCACCTGATAAATAAGTTGAATAGCTATGTTATCTAGTGGGCCTCAACTAGAACTCCCTATTATTGATCGACCAAGGACACAACCTGTGCAGATAAAAGCTTCAAAAACACCATTGAACAGCGTGCTCGATTAACGGCTTTCAATAAATTATGATTCCATCACCAAAACGTAATTTTGTGGATTCCAGGCGAAATAACTTATTAAATGGTAGCTTGGTTGTACAGATAGCTGCTAACAATAAACTTCAGAAATGATGGCGGTATTGCAGGGTGTGTTCAGAATAGCAACGTAGTAGTTAGAATTCACCATGTGCATATTCCTTTAGAAACTATGCATTTCTGGATACCATAGTAAATAGGACAGGATCGAAATTTTCTCCACGTGCTTCCGGAAAAAATTTGGTATTCCGTGCTTCTCGCAATAATTTAATGTCATGCGAATCCGTAACTAAATTCCACTTTCGTGAATCCATAACTAAATTTCCACTTTCGGCTTTGCACATTACCACAACGCGAACAAACTACTTGTGAGCATCATCGTACTTGATGCTTTTTCAGACCAAGCTCAACTTCACAAGCTAAAGACCTACTTTCGTGCAGTGCTTAAATAAAAAAAAGACAAAATTCGCGTATCTAACCAAGTAGATAATATCCTTTCCAAGCACAGATAGTTTCAAAAATGTTGTTTTCAAGCAAACGCGTTCCTACAAGGTCTGGTATGTATGTATGGTGGTCTAACTATCAGAATAAGTAGAATATATTGTCTAACCAACAGTATTGGTAACAGAAAAATGTAAACTGTTACATACTGACCCCATGCTTTAATACTGTATCTTTATTAACTTATAAATATTTTCACGTGAAAGACATAAAACTTAAACCGGTCCTTAAATTTATTGACAAAATTATGAAAACCCGACAACAGCCAGTGGAGGATAGAAGCGTAGCCTTCATCTACGATTAAAAGAAAAACTAGATCTACATTCTGTTTACGGTACTGAGGACTGTAAATTGCAATTTTGGCGCCACAATTCTTACCAAAGGAAGTTTACCCTACAGAAAGTAGATTTTACCTCTAACTCTAAACATCCACATCCTCCAAATTAATATATAATCCGCATATAACTTTCCGTCGTCATTGAAAACAGACGTGTTTTAAACTGCGCCGGAATTTTTCAATATTAGCCTGAAATAACGAATTGTTTAATACCACTTACAAAGCAGTTAAGTGAACTGTTAAATACCTCCAGGTTATTGTGCGATTAGTAGAGGTTGTCAAAGGATCGGTGAACCCACGGGGCAGATACTCCCTAAACAGATAGCACTCTATTAAAAGAAGATCTTACCACGAGATAGAACTCTTAATTTTTAAAATAAGCCAAGGAAACCACCAAACAAAGGAAGCTCAAAACAATACCAACAAACCATTTGTTACCCAGATGGCACCAAAGTTTATCGAAATTAATCCTGAACGACACAATCTGAAATAGTGTGATTTATCCAGGTATTAGAGCAGGAACGTAGAGAAGTAAATATTAGGAAAGGAGTGAGACAGGGATGTGCCCTATCCCCATAAATTTTTAATTTGTACATCGAAGAGGTAATGAATACTGTCAAATGCAAGAAGACATTTGGTATTATTATGCAGGGACAAAAGATTGATATTCTTAGATTTGCAGATGATATAGCAATATTAGCATCTAGCAAGGAAGAGTTAGAAGTTGCTCTTCATGAAATGGAAACAGTTCTAACAGAAATACGGAATGAAAATTAACAAAAGTAAAACTAAAGTACTAGGATGCAAATGAAGGGAAAATAAATTAAAAACTATAGTACAAATAGGTAATGAGAACTTACAAGAGGTTAAGGATTTCTGCTACCTAGGAAGCCAAATAGCGCAAGATGGGAAGAGCGCAAAAGATATAAAACATAGATAAGCACAAGGTCGTGCTACATTTAACAAGAAAAAGCAATTACTGTGTTCAAAGACGACAAATACAGAAACACGAAAAGGATTGCTTAAAATATATGCATGGAGCACAGCACTGTACGGCTGTGACACCTGGACAGTAGGAGAAGAGGGCAGGAAAAAGATAGAAGCCTTTGAAATGTGGTGCTGCCGACGTATGATGAAGATATAATGGACAGACAAAGTTTAGAATAAAGATGTATTAGAAATGGTAGGGGGAAAAAAAATACGTGAAAAATAGTAAAAAATAGGAAGGATAGGATAATAGGCCACATACTAAGGCACGAAGAAATAGTGCAGACAGAATATATTAGAAGCAGAGATAAAGAAAAAGAGAGGTAGAGGTAGACCTAGGTTAGACTATTGCACACAGATAATGAAAGATGTAGGCTGTGTGAAATTCAGGGAAATGTGCAGGCTAGCTCAAAATAGAAATCAATGGAGGTACGCATCCCGCCAATTCGAAGATGGAAAATCTGATGAGGAAAAAAATAACTGTACTTAAACCTGATTATTATTCTAAGCAACTACAGCTATTGGTTTTGCAATACTCTCAACTAATGTTAGTTGTGGGAAAGAATTTACTGGTAAACCATTACTTCTGCAAATGTTTAAGTGTTGGAGATCCTTGGCAGCCACAGGCTGCTTAATCTCTTTCACATACCACTGAACCTTGTTGAATAAGGGCATATAACTAGGAAACAACAGAAGGGGAATCGAGCTGTATCTAGGCTGTGAGAATTTCATGGAACGGTGTAAGCTAGCTAAGAATAAAAATAAGTAAAGGTACGCGTCCAACCAGTTTCAATGCGGAAAATCCAATGACTGAAAAAATAATTGCACTTAAATCTGATGATTATTATAAACTACAGGTGTTGATTTTAAAATATTGGCAACTAATGTTGATTGTGCGAAACAATATATTGGAAAATTATTATTTCGGCAAATATTTAAGTGTTGGGGAATCTTAGTAGCCGCAGGCTGCTTAACCCCTTTCACATACTACTGAATATCGGAGAAATAGGGTATATATTTATAAACAATAAAGGGAGAACCGAACTGCATTTAACAAGAAAGAGCAGTGACTATGTTCGAAGACAACAAACATAGAAACAAGGAGAAACTTGTTGAAAGCACACGTGTGGAGCACAGCGCGGTATGTCTATAAAATAAGGGCAGCAGGAGAAGCAGATATGTGCTTCAGATGTATGAGGATGATAGCAGGGACAGACAAAGCTAATAACAAAGAGATTATAGAAATAGTAGGAGAATAAAGATATTTGTAGAAAAAAATAGTAAAAATAGAAAGGCAGGATACGTTCTAAGGCATTTTTGGGGAATAGTGCAGGATATGTTACAAGCAGAGATAGGGAAAAGGGGATAAAGGTAGACCTAGATCAGACTATTGCACGCAGATAGTGAAAGATGCAGACTGTGGAAATTTCAAGGAAATGTGTGGGTTAGCTCAGAATAGGAAACAAGGAGGGTACGCGTCACACCGGTTTCAGGACTGAAGACCTAATAATGATGATGATCCGAGTACTAGAAAGCTATACAACCTATTAACCTTTAAAAACATCAACCCCAAACACGGTAAATCTTCTTGTAGATTAAAATCACTATCTCCAGGGTTGATGTTTTTAAAGGTTAATAGATTGTATAGTCATCTAGTAAGACTACCACCATAAATCTAAGAATAAAAACCACATAATTTAAAAAGTTTTATCAATAATAATTTTTGCAGGTGTAGACGTTACAAATAAGTGAAACAAACGTTATCAATAAATATTATAATTTTATTAAAATATAACATTCCCGCGCCATTCTGATACAACTTTTTGAACCACCTTGTATATAACTTTTTAAGTTATAAATGCCATCTTGATACAATTTGTAGACCACCCTGTATATAACATTTTAATCCAACACAATTCAACCTAGTCTAACCTCTTACGTCACATCATAATTTGCTTTCCAAAGCAAATTTCTAATTGTTTCACTTCAGTTATAATTTTGAATCTTTTAATTCACTACAAACTAGTTGTGTTGTTATCTTGTGCTTTATACTCGTTTGCGCGACCAATTTAATTGCAACACCAGTAAGTTACACAATTCTCAAAGGAACAATTAATTAGCAACCTTTTGGACATAATAAGTTAAGAAAAATATTACACGTTTATTTTAATCAATAATATTACAGTTTAAACAGTAATCTTTTATTTATTCTAAACTGGTGCTACATAAATCAATTTTCCGTAGAAGATCCTGTTTTATTTTTACGTTTCAAATTTTTCGATTTGAACGTAATAAGTCACATTTAGAGAAAAAAATTTAATTGAAGCGGGATTCGAATCCAAGCCGTTTGCATGCAAAGCGAATGCATTATCCACTAGACCAATGGATCAATCGATATATGTACTTGTACATCTCTTAGTATTGTTAAATATATAGATTGCACTTTAATTTAAAAATTAGCTTAAGGATGTATTTAAATATGAAAAAAATGGAGAATGTATAGACAAAAATTAAACGAGGATGGAGTAAAAATAAATCATATTTGCTGGCATTCAAGAAATTTAAAGTGGGTAGTAAATATCAGTACATATTCCCCAAAATTAGGGTTGGACTCGAGATCGAGCTTTGCTGAGCTCCGCTCGTAGCTCGGCTAGATTTAATTCGGACAGTTTCGAACCGAGTGACCAACACTTTTTCGAGCCGAATTCCATTTTTATCGAGCCGAGCCAAGCTGCTCAGTTCTTCGAGTGGAGTTTTTCAAGCCTGCTCGTCAAGCTATTATTAAATCATTACTTTCCATACTAAGCGCAGCATGCTTGCGCTTACCGTATAAGGAATTGAAAATGTTGTCCTATCTACGCGGTTCGAGCATAAAGAAGAATATCTTCAAAAAGGCCTATATGTGTGTAAATACGATAAGGGTAGAGACGCTTCAATGACACCCGGTTCAATTATGACGAAACTTAAAATATACAGGTCTCTCTAATGTGTGCATTAGAATGAGTCAATAAGGGGGCAGAGGAATTTAAGCGCCGCCAAACTCAAAAATCCTCTGTTTCTCCGACACAGTTTGATTGTTTGTTTAATAAGTATAAGTAAAAATAATTATAAGTTTCATAAATACATAAAAATAAAAGTGAAATTGAATGATTTTAACAATTTGAGCAGTTCGGAAGTTTTCGGTAATCTTCGGAAGACTTCATGATTGCTTGTGGAATCAAAATAAACTTAAACATCTATTGAATGAATGTATTTACAGTTAAAAGGAGTGTAAAAGTTTTCGGTAGTCTTCGGATGGATATGGAATTTGCTTGTGAGGCCGAGTAGCAACTTGGATAACGGAAGTTAGATAAAACTTACACTTTGAAGAGGTCTATACGTCTTGGGTGGTCTTCGGAACTCTAAGGATGGCTTCGTATTTTACCTGTGGGACAACGTTAAGTTACAAAGAATTACGATATGAAACTAAAAACTACTAATTGAACATATATACAAGCATAGAGAGGTTCAGAAGTGTTCGGTTGTCTTTGGAACTCTACGGAAGACTTCGAGATTTATTTGTGAGGCCCAGTAAGAACTTGAACAACGATAGTTAGAAAATATTTACAGTTTGAAGAGGTCCAGACTTCTTCGGCGGTCTTCGGAACTTTCCAGAAAGCTTCGTGTTTAACTTGCGGGACAGTGTTATGTTACAAAGAATTATGATATGAAATTAAAACTACTAATTGAACATATATACAAGCATAAAGAGGTTCAGTGATCTTCGCTTGTCTTCTGAACTCTTCGGACGGCTTGGTGGTGCCTTAAGCCTCGTCAAGTGCGTTGCCGTTGAACTCTACGGGGGTGTCGTTACAGAGGTAGAGTTGACAGACGCAATCACAATAACGACTTATCAGTGAAGTATGGAGTGGAGCTTAACGTCCATACGTAGTTTCTTAACGATTCATTGATGAATTATAGTGAGATGCCCTGGTCACGGCGGCGGACAGCGTCACCGTCGTAGGATACGCAGGCTATGGGGAGCACTGCGCGCTGAAGTATAACAGGCAATGGAGAGCACTGCTCGTTGAAGCGTTTGCAGGCTATGCGGAGCACTGCAAGGTGATTCCTTAGGATATGGTGAGCACTAGCGAATGTCTTTCGAAGAATTTGCAATTATATTTATACACTTCCATTTTTTATTCTTATAGTTTGTTCTGTGTTCAGGTCGGGTGCGGTGATATAGTCAACAGGAGCCCGTTACCAGAGCATTAGTTGTCGAAGTATTGTCAAGTTGATCAAAATCACAAGTTAAACATGAATATTTCTGGTGTTGACGTTACAAGTGATGGAAGAGTACCGCATTTATATCTCAACAAACTAGTAGGTAAGACCACCTAGGCGTAAGGTAATTTTGCATTAAATTTTCGCGACGATAACGTGGAACTTGAGTTTGATTTATAATGTGGTCTACGGCCAATCGTACGATTTATTTACAATAATAGAATATGTCAAAATTATGCTATAAAGATGTGCTATATTGAATGGAGAGAGTTCAATAATTTTCAATTAAAATTTACAATCGGACAACTTGTCCAAGAAGAAGCAAACGTAAGATCGAATGGTTTATTTGGTAGAGATGTTTTAGAATTACAAATGGACCGTGAAATCTAATTGAAACTGGCAGTTGATTCATCTAATAGAACTGTATGGGTGGTTAATAAATTTTATTAAGAAAATTCATATAATATGGAAATTGCGAAAGATCGAAATGTCATTGTTTAGAATGAGTGCGAGTGCTTCAAGCTATCAAACATACGGGAATTAATATGTTATGAAATGGAAGATTTGAAGTGTAGAAACTTTCAAGAATTTTGCGAAAAGTTTGTAGGAAATGTAAAAAATGTAAGTGGAAATAGAACAGAAGAAGAAGGTGTTCAAATGTTATTAGAAGGAGAGATTTGTGCGAGCAATTTTTTATTTAATGATATCAGCAATGCAAATTACTTGACAGTACTGGAATTGATTATATGTTACCCTAACAAATACTTAGAAGATACGAGTGTGGGGCGATGCTCATGCAAATGTTTAGAGATTTGGCTATCCCTAATTCACCCAATTCCGGTTATCACGGTGGATGCTAGTTAGAAATAAATGTATATATTTAATAAAGTATAATATTTCTTGATCAAGTTTGTCTTACTTACTTCTAACGTCAACAGCAGCAAAAATCATTATTAATAAACTTTTTAAATTGTGTTTTTGTTCTAAGCTTAAGGTGGTAGTCCTCGTTAAGATTGAGACTAGCAGGGTAAGCATATAAATTGTATCAAGATGGCGTGAGATAAATGCAATTGTTATAGCGTATTGGGGAGGTTAAGACGTTGGCCGTTTCTAAATCACCCTAATTTTTTTTCATATTTAAATACATCTTAAAGTTAATCTTTAAATTTAAATAGTATCTGTATATTTAAAATCACACATATCGATCGATTTGGCGGTCTAGTTGATAAGGCATTCACTTTACATGCAGGCGGATCGAGTTCGAATCCCACTTTAAATAAAATTTGTTCTCTACGAACTATGTGACGTATACGATAAAATTGAAAATTTTGTGACGTAAAAATTAAACAGGAACTTCTACTGAAAATTGATTTATGTAGTACAAGTTTACAAAAAATAAAATATTGCTCCATAATTGTAATATTATTGATTAAAGTAAACGTGTAATATTTTTATTTAATTTATTGTGTCCAAAAGGTTGCTAATTAATTTTTCCTTTGAGAATTGTGTAACTTACCAGTGTTGTAATCAAAGTGGTTGGTGTGGCGAAAGAGGTTAGACTAGGTTGAGTTGTGTTGGATTAAAAGGTTATATACGAGGTGGTCTACAAATTGTAGAAGTATATATACAGAGTAGTTCAAGAAGTTGTACCAAGATGGCGCGGTAAAAGTTTATTTTAATACAATTATAATATTTCTTGATAACGTTTGTTTTACTTATTTGTAACCTCAACACCAGAAAAAAATTATTATTAATAAAATGTTTTAAATTGTATTGTTCTTATTCTTAGGTTTATGCTAGCACTCTTACTACAAGCCTAGAATCTATTAACCTTTAAAAACATCAGCCTTGAAGACGGTGATTTCAATATACAAGAAGATTTACAGTCCTCGAACTTGATGTTTCTAAAGGTTAATACTTTGTATAGTCCCCTAGTACCAGGATAAATTACACTATTTAAAATAATATCGATGTTTTCAGGATTAATCTTGAGCGAACTTTTGCTCAATTTCCATTCATTAAGTTTCAGAGGGAGGTGGGAGGTGGGAAGTGATGAGGCAGGATGTGGAAGTTGGGAAGTGCAAAGTGGTGAGGTCGGTTGTGGTAAGTGGTGAGGTAAGAGGTGAGTGGTGGGAGTTGGATGGTTAGAGAGGTGGGAGGTGTGAGGTGGATTGTTTGAGAGGTGGAAGGTGTTAAATAGAAAGTTGTGAGGTAGGACGTGAGAGGTAGGAGGTGGTGCAGTTGGAAGTGTGGGGTGGAAAGTGGAAGGTGGAAATTGGTAGGCTTGATGTGGTTTGCCAAATTTCCATTCATTGAGTTTCAGAGAGAGGTGGGTGGTGGGAAGTGGTGAGGCGAGATGTTGGAGGTGGGAAGTGCAAAGTGGTAAGGTGAGAGGTCAGTGGTGGGAGTTGGATGGTTAGAGAGGCGGAAGGTGTGCAAGGTGGGAGGTGTGAGGTGGATTGTTTGAGAGGTAGAAGGTGTTAAATGGAAAGTTGCGAGGTAGGACGTGACAGGTGGGAAGTGTGGGATGGAAAGTGGGAGGTGGGAAGTGGTAGGTTTGAAATGGGGAGTGGTAGTTGGTGTGTGGTTGACCTGGGTAGTCTCTCTTCTACCTACTAGTGTAATGTTTAGAATATTGGGTGTAAATTCCAAAATGTGAGTAAATGAGCGACTGCTTGAGTACATGTTCGTGTCAAAGTTTCGATGCAAGTTGTAAAAATACAGCAGACCACTTTCCGGAAGAATCAAGCGGTTTTAAGGAAGATACTGGAGAGACTTTTCTTTATTCTAGGTATACACATCTATACAAATTTCACGTGAAAGGCTGGACCCACATCAAAAAACTATTTATTCTGTTTGGGCCTTCTGAATACTTTCATTTAATTACGTCAATTAAGTCAAAGTCCGTGTGATAACCTTCAATAAAGCTTATCTCGATTGAGATCTTTAATTTCAAGTTCAACCCCAAAACGATAATAACACTCAACAAAATCCCTGAATTACCAAGGGAGTAGTAATATCGCGTAGGGTATTTAAATTTTACGAAAGGAAGGGTAGATAATACCAGCGTGTGTTCAGTTTCCTGATCTTTATCATAATCACGGCAACAATAAAATTTGTCTGAGTTCCTAGAATGGATTTAGCTCCGTTCCGAGGGCATCCATTACGGAGAAACGTTAGCAAAATGTATGTTTCTTAAGAGAAGGAGTTTAATTTGCGACCAGAGGAAATAAAACGGAAATGAAAGTCAAATGATGATGAATAAACTTGGAAATCGTAATCTTATTTCATTTTCAGTTTTATATTTCAAAGTGGAAACTCTTTAAATTTATAACGCCACCAAAAATAATTCTACTTTAGCAGTATAGGTTTATTACTATGACGTTAGAACAATGTTAAGCAAACGAAGAAGTTATATTTTATAGTTTTCCAATTAATCTAGAAAGGCCAAAAGGAATCCCATTGTATGCATATAAAATAACAGACTGCTGGGAGAGGTTACGGGAAAAGAAATATCCTGTGTACATCTCATAATTTTCAAATTCTTTTGAATAGTGAGAAAAGTATTAGATGTATACGCCGCACCGTCCCATTTGCATATCTTAAAGAGTAAAATGCTTAAAACAAAACAGAGTTGTAAATTACAATCCCCGTCCTATTTCAGCTAACCAACCTAATTAATTTTTAATTATCTCTATAAATGATACAAGTTTTGTAACGCCTTCGCCTTACTTTAGATAGAAACCAAATAGGAACGAAGAAATCTTTTCTGAAACGGGCAGAATAAATACGATTGCACCCAGTAAATTATGATTTTACGAATAGCAGGGTTAATTAAGCATAACACTTCAATAACTTTTAGTTCTAAAACGGGAATACATGCAATAAACTTAAACCACAAAACCATAGCTATAATTTTTTGTACAAAGCATAGTTGAACGTAACTAAGGGCAATAACTTATTGCAAAAGGAAAACCAATTTTAATATTATGCGTTACGAATACAAGTACAAAGATTCAAGTATGAGTAATTACCGTAGTTAGTCGTGTAAATTGACCAACTGAAAAACAATCATGTTACTTTAAGCTTTTATAATAATTAATGGGTAGAGCAACAGTGGGGTTGTCGATACCATAATCACCCGAGATATAAGAGCTTTTCACAATTTTAGTAGAATTGAGCAAAATTAACGTTACAGGGAAACAAATTTAGTTATAGTACAAAGTAGCACCCAGACAAGATAAAAGTAATATTATTACAATGTAGTTTAGTCGCCGAGATACAGCTGATGACTTAGTGAAATGCACAAAGATCATGTTACAAATGATCCCATCAGAGATAATAATAAAATAAAATACAATGTTAAAGGTTAGAATGTACCCATTTGAAGAATTGCTGAATACATACAATAACATTAATCACGTGATACATGTAAGTTCAACATGAAGACCGTAATACAACAACATCCCTACGGTGGCATAAAAGGGGGGGAGGAAGCAGGAGCTATACCGATAACGAAAATACTCGTGAACCGGTAAATGGTAAGCATGTAAGGAAGGTAATTCGGTGCGATGGATTATATAGGGGAACCGATTTGTCTAAAAGTTAGTGCAAATAACTTCAGCTTGGTGATATCCGCGGAAATCAAGTAGACAGTTGAAGGTCGTTTAATGAATGGTGACGGAAATCCTTGGTGTGGATCGTCGTGGGTAATATTTAGCCGCGTGAATTCCTTTCGCACGGCTGGGTTGTGTGCTGGCGTTGCTCGGCCGGCGCGTCGTTTCTCGACGCTCTGGTTGGACAATCGCGGGGCCAATATGGTTGTGAACAAAAGTGGTACCTTGGTAGTTGCCTCGTTGTGGTTAAACGTCTGGCTGCTGTTGCCACGATTGCGTTCTCTTCTATCTTCGTGACGCGGGTGACCATTTTCCATAGAGTTGTCAGCATGTGACGCTGAATTGGATTCCTCAATGTCAGTAGGAGGAGGTCCATGTACAGCTCTATGTCCTGGTTGATTTCTATTTTTAGGCGGCGAGCTTGCCCTTAGTAATCGGAGGTCATTTTCGCTCTAATGGCTGGACTGTCGTATTTGTCCAAGAAAAACTTCTAAAATTCGCTGTGGCTGGGCTGGAAGTTTCGAGCGTTGTTTTTGAATCTATGTCTTTTTAGATCATATTTGTTTGTTCCCTGCTCTATAAATATACCCTTGCTATCTATTTACATCAGGGTTGGGTTTCCAAGCAGTTTTACAGATTGTTTCAACCAACCAGCTTTGTGTTTAATATTCCCTGCATTTTTAAGCTGTTTCTGATGTAATTAATTCGGATTTCCGTGTAATAGTGTTTATTTGCTATTGTTTGGTATTTTATTATTTGTTATCTTTGCCAGACTTTCAACTTTACGTCTGTTGTTTTGTATAGATGTAATGATGTAACTCTAATGCTGTTTTCGTTCATGCATTTATGCATCTTTGAAACTGCGTTTTCTTATCAAAGTGCTTATTGTTCCAGCGTAATTACATGAGACCTAAACAAGGCCTAAACAACCCCTTATCACAGCTATATATGTCTTGTGTGTTTCGAACGTAAAATATAATTGGAAAAGTAACGGATGTTAAATACTTTTTGGGATAAATTTCGTTCGGAAGGTTTTTCTCAAATAAAAATCATTTATTCGTAGTTATCGTTTCGGACTATATTTAGACCTTAATCATGATTAAAAACTTGATTTTTTTATAAAATTACTTTGACAAATATGTTGACATATAAAAACAATTATTCTAAAGTACCTGGTGCATTAGAATAATCGTTTTTATATGTCAACATGTTTGTTAAAGTATTTTTATAAAAAATCTTCAAGTTTTTAATCATGATTAAGATCTAAATATAGCCCGAAACGATTATTATGAACAATTGATTTTTATTTGAGAAAACCTTCCAAACGAAATTTATCCCAAAACATATTTAACATGCTGTATACAGACACACACGCACGCACGCACGTACGCGCGCACGCATACACACACACGGGTTGAATCAGTTCTGAAATCAATAGATATAGTCATATGTTAATAAATCTTCTCCAAACTTCGTGGAAGCAGGTGGTTTTTAAGGCGTCGTGGCGTACTGCAGGCGTCGAGTATAGAAGGCGTCGCCGTCGAGGTACAGCGTACAATTCGTAGGGGCATCAATAGGCCTTTGATTCCAGCTCTACTAGTATAGGTGCGGATGTCGATATCAACGAGCAATAGGCTAGCGCCGCAGGTGCTTTCGAGAGTAGCAGGCTAAAAGAAAGCGCTGCTGGAACGTTGGAAGCAGACAAGCTATGGAGATAGCACCGCCAGTTTTCAGTGGGCTTTAAAGAACTTCAAATGTATGCTCCTTGCTGAGCTCGCAATCTTTTTTATACTCTTTCCTCCCTATATTAGCTATGTAGAAAAAGTCTATTGGACGTTTACCAATGAAAATGCAGAGTTTAGGTTTGGCATGTAGAGGAAGTCTATAGAACCTTAACCAATGGAAAAACAGGGTTTAGAGTAGTTCGTTTTCTAGTTGGAATGTTACAGCGTTCCTCGGGATTGTTCTATTTCCCGCACGTGCACTTTGCTATAGGTAACAGCACGTTTAGGAGTAACGATCCGCCTCTCATCCAGATGATGTCCCTTACAAAAGTAAACAAAACGTTGACTTAATCATGGTGCAAACTTCTTTCAGTGAAAAGTTTCAGAAATATCATGGGCTACCTTTTTAAACAACCAATAATACAAAAAGGCAATAACTTCACACACTTCATTAGAGGCTTCTTTGATCAAATTCAATTAACACAATCGTTTCCGTTAAACTTCGATTAACCAATATCCAATCATCTACACCATTTCATTACGTAAACTTTAACGACTATCATATCCGAAACACATACCAGAACTCGATAATACAAAAAATAGGTTAATTAAAATTCTAAAAGATAAGCTTCTATAGCATAAATGAAGATTTATTGAATTAATTAAGTTAAGAACTTCCATTATCAATCCATTTAGAGCGCAATGTCCTCGATAAAGTAATGTAATATATTCTAAAATAATTAAGTTAAAAATATATTATGTAAGAGCTTTTCAGCTTGAGCAACCCTATTTATTTTTAAGTGAATCGGTTCTCATAATTACTTCAAAAGTACTAGAACGCGTTCTCTTTCATTTCTACTAATTAGGGGTAAGTGCTTTTTACTCTTGACTATCTTTAGAGGTTATTGTGAACCTCTCAACGAACATGTGCTGCTTGCTCTATTTGTGTTGTTTGATACCATGTCGTACTCTGTCGCCTTTCAACAATGCTTTTGTTCGTGCACCCTTTTTGTCACTAATTTTCTATGAACAGGAATTTCACTTAACTTTATGCAGAAAAATAACTATCAAGGAAAAGCATTTTTGCATCGAGCGAATTCGGTAATAAGCTTTTCCTAAAAGTGAAACAATATTTATATCTAGAAGTAAAATAGAAGGCGGAATTTTTACCCATGTGATTTTAGCTATTCTATACAGGGTGTTTCAAAATTGCACGGCACTATTTTAAGGGAGTGTTCTTTAGCACAAAATAAACATAAAACTTCTAATAAACGTATGCCCTAAAATGTACCCCTATGGAGTTATAACCCCTTTAAGGGGACTAGGTGAAATTGAGTTTGTTTAATTATCTGAAGAACCACAAAAGATATTTTATTCAGATTTTTGTTGCCTATCCATGTTTGTATGCCAAATAAGATAGGCTTATCCATTTTTCGATAATAAGATCAGGAGCGTCCCATTCGAGAGGGAACAATCACGTTTAACCCTGTAATTTTTTGTGTGTAAGCTTTTATAAATTATAATGCCAGAATTAGAATCTTTTGACATTTCTAAGTAAAAAAGTCACTCTTGTTTGAAATTGATATCTGTAGCCGTTTTCGAGTTAATTGGGGTGAAGCATTCAGGATGCCCTATGATACTACATAGATGTTGAGAGTTGAAAATATTTATTACAATTAAACATTTAAAGTAACTGTTCAAAATGCCCACCATTTTGTTGTATGCAGCATCCAGTACGGCGAATCCATTGCTTTCTGGCAAGTCTTATAACATCAAGACAATTCTTAATAGTTTCAGCAACCTCCACGATCCGATTCTTTAACTCCTCTTGCGTGTAGATAGACTTAGAATAAACTATAGTTTTTATCCAACCCCAAACAAAATAATCTAACGGTGTTAGATCGGGAAATCGAGGTGGCCATTTAACAGGTCCATTTCGGCCAATCCATCGGTTACCATATTCTGCGTTTAAACAGTCAGTGACAATATGAGGGAAGTGGGCTTGGGCACCGTCATGCATAAACCAAATCCCACATCTATCGGGAATTGGAATATCCTCTAACAGCTCATAAAGATTATTTTGCAGAAAATTCAAATAAAACACTCCTGAAAGTTTTCGTGGTAAAAAGAAGGGGCCGATAAGATTGTCACCAAGAAGTCCACACCAGACATTTAAGGAAAATGTATGCTGATAGTGATTTGTGACAGTGGTAGGGGGGTTTTCTTTATCCCAAGTATGGGTATTGCAAAAATTGGTAATTCCATTTCTTATAAAGGTAGATTCATCAGTCACTAGCAAGCGGGTCAAGAAGTTACGATGTCGTGTGCATTTTCGAATTAACCACTGCGAAAAATTGGTTCGTTTGATGTAATCTTGCCGTAACAAATCTTGCACAGATGTCACGTGAAATGGGTACAGTTGCTGCTCGTGCAATGTTCGCCAAACGCTTGCAGATGAAACACCAAAACGAAGAGACAATCTTCTGGTGCCAGTACTAGGAAATAACTGAACAGCATTGAGTATTTGTTCTTCAACATTTACATCTCATCGGAATCTTTGTCGACCAGCATTTACTCGTGTAGGTTTTAGCGTGCCAGTTTCCCTAAGACGTGTTTCAATGGATTGAAATATTTTACGATTTGGTATCCTTCTAGTTGAAAATCGTTCTTGGTATCTCCGAACTGCAGCAGCGCCATTTCTCTGTACTTCACCATAAACTAACAGCATGTCTGTTTGTTCTGCAAATGTGAACAAGTTTGTGGTGTCTCCCATGATACAACAAATTAAAGTGTCTTTAAAGTACCAATTTACACAAAAACTAACAGAACTAGTAACACATAAGTAACTTACACAGTGTTTAAACATAACAAAGGTAATACATAGATAGTAGATACATAATCACCTGTCAAACAAATAAATGATATGCAACTGTTATAATGTAGAGCTTCTAATATCCAAGGCTATTTGATTAACATCGCATTTTGACATTTAGCTTATATATGTATAGTTTATACATATGCCAAGTTGTTACAGAGATATTGAAGGTATCTGTTTATTAGGTTTATACCTATACATATGGGAAGTTCATATTAAAACTAAACGAATAAGGTATGTATCATAGGGCATCCTGAATGCTTCACCTCAAATAACTCGAAAACGGCTACAGATATCGACTTCAAATAAGAGTGACTTTTTTACTCAGAAATGTCAAAAGATTCTAATTCTGGCATTATAATTTATAAAAGCTTACACACAAAAAATTACAGGGTTAAACGTGATTGTTCCCCCCGAATTGGACGCTCCTGGTCTTATTATCGAAAAATGAATAAGCCTATCTTATTTGGCATAAAAACATGGGTAGGCAACAAAAATCTGAATAAAATATCTTCTGTGGTTCTTCAGATAATTAAAAAAACTCAATTTCACCTAGCCCCCTTAAAGAGTTTATAACTCCATAGGGGTACATTTTAGGACATACGTTTATTAGAAGTTTTATGTTTATTTTGTGCTAAAGAACACTCCCTTAAAATAGTGCCGTGCAATTTTGAAATACCCTGTATAGAACTTATAAGATACGGAGAAACAGGAATGGCGTTCTAATTAGACGAAAATACGAGGTGCATAAAGTTAGCTTCCGCAAATGAGATTTTTTAAAAATTCAAACTGCATTCGAATGGCCATCATTTGACCACAAATAACTAGTATTTATTTTATTTGACCATCTTCAATTATTATTAAAGAAACGTAAAAATAAGATTGGGTGTTATCTGCAAACTTTTACGCCAATTAAGAAAACTCCAATTCAATTGTTGCATATGATTGACCACTTTTTGACCAGCAGTGACCAATGACCTAAGCGCCAATTTGACGCATAGCAAACAGTAGAGTATTTTGTCGAGGTATTCCAAAAGAGATTTGTAGATTTTAAAAGTATGGAAGAAGTCGTCAGTTTCGTGGTTTTTTTTAAACGAGAACATTAATATTAATAATGTACCTTGCCAAAGCGATTGATGCTGGATCTATTGTAGTCAAGGAGGAAATTACGAATCTGACATTCGATATATTCTTCAAAGCTAGAGAATTTGAAAAAACAGAATTTTAAAAACCGATCCCCTCAAGAAGTTTCCGTATCTATAAAAAGTAGCACTATTTTTGTCATATTTGGATCAGCTTGCTACGTGCAGTGACGTAGCCTACAAAAAAAAACAAAAAGAAAAAGGATGACCGGGCTCAATCGGCGACTGCGCGGGGTAGAATTCCTACACATATACCAAAGTAAAGAAAAGCCTGAAATAAATAAAGGAAAATTACTCACACTCATAATACATACCAAAAAAAGAAACCTATAATTAACCAAAATATGTACAAACAATCAATAATTAAGAAAGAAAATTAATTAGAAAAACGTAACAATTACTGTCCAATATTTATATAAATTACAACAAGCATAATAGTACCAAAAAAAACAATCTATAGTTACAGGTTACACATATCAGGTAGAACACAAAAAAAGTATCAGAGAAAAAGAAATTGCGAGCTGAAGTTTTTATATTAGTTACCCAAAAGAAAATTACAATCCTAAAAACCTCAGCTCTGAATTCTCATTGTAAATCTAAAACTACATCTCTAAGGTTTTCGATACGAGATCGTGATTTTTAACAAAATTTACCCTGTAACAAGTCAGGATATAAAACAATATTTTTAGTCAATATCATCTCACATAAAGAGAATCGTTTTACCCCCTACAAAATTTAAGTTAGCAATAAAAGAACCTTATAGATCGGCTGTTTAAATAAGTACATAAAACCCATATCAGAAAATGGAGCTTAACTACTCACCCTCAAATTGCTGACGTCGGGGTTGAGTCACTAGCTGGTCCACAGAAACGAGTAGGTGGGCCTACACCCAGAAAGAACGCACTTGGCCTCCCATTACAGCAAGGGACGACCATTTATCGTAGCTTTAAGGGTCACCCGAAAGAACTATAGTAATTACAAAATAAAAACTATTTTATTGGCGTCGAAAAGTACAATTTTCTAAAAACCCTAAATACCTACCACGCCGTATTGCGCGCGCGAAATTTTCATACCGAAAACGACACGGAGAAAACCAGAATAGATGTTTTTGTCTTGCTTTTCGAGAATAAAGTGAATATTCATTTCGTTTCACTAATGACCAGAGGTCAAAGTAATATTGTTGGTACGAAAATAAAACTGGAAAAACACGATTTATTGGGATAATACGTGGTTTTAATTCGGCGAAGCTTTCAATAAAAAACACATACGAACCAATTATCGGATACTTAGAACCAGTTTTCGCCTATTTAATTTTAGCATAAATTTTACGTTAAGGAATTCTTAAAAAGAGTATTTATGATTAATTAGCGGAAGGATTTAACAATAAAAATCGATTTGATACAAACAGATAAATGAATTAACACGTAAGAGGGTTATTTTAATTTACTGAATTAATTTTCGTTTTTAACGCCAACGGGATTTGAGTTGAAAATTATTGTAATTACTTTATGCTGGAAATAAACGTATCAAGCTCACCTTGTAATCAACGGTTTCTACCATCACTTCAACAAAAACGAAACACCGATCTCCGTTAACAGCCGCGCATATAATTTACTGTTTGCGCATGACAGTGCATTCCAACACTGTGCAACTTGAGAAACTTGTAGAAAATGCGCAGTGCCAAATATCTAGCCAAATAACGGAATTCTACGAAGCGTGCATGAAAATGGTTTTCTGTTACTTTAATGATAAAGGATGTCCTCTCTTTAGAAAACATCCTAAGATATTTTTCATTCATAAATATGTAAGTTAAAAACAGTTCTACGTTTTATTTAAAACCGTTGGTAAGAACAGATCACTTATTGCACAGAATCCTTTGTGTAAGTTCTTTTTCGTAAATTTGAAGAGACGCATTATTTGTAGCGATCAGTCATTTGTACTCGATGTTTATATTTTCAGGACAAGTAGGAAAGTGTTTCAGGTTCCAGAAAAATGTGTCTTTAGTTTTAACATGCTATGAGGTACATAAAGTTAGCCCCCGAAAATTAGATTTTTTAAAAATTCAAACGCATTCGAATAACAATCGTTTGACCACAAATGACCAGTATTTATTGTGTTTGATCATCTTCACTTATTAAAAAAAAACGTAAAAATAAAATTCGGGGGCTATCTTCACGCTTTTGCCAATTAAAAAAAACCAATTTAATTGTTGTATACGATTGGTTAATTTTTGACCGCCGACAATTATGTTTTACCACCTATATTTTGAGTACCACACTAATTTTAAGTTCCTACAATACGAAGCCAAATAGCATTCTCAGTGTCAGATTTTTGTTCGTTTAAAACTAAATGCATATGGTAGCTTAGAAAAATCGCTAATTTTATGCTTGAGTGCATCAGTCAATCCAGATTGAAGCTCCATATAATTTCGAGTTCTGGTTTTTCGTTTCTGGATGCAAATACATTTTCATTTTTCTACATTCATCATCTTCTTTTATTACAGAAAAAACATTTGAAATAATACATCATTGTTTAATGGTTCGGTAATTGAAAAATCTGGATCATTAATAAAACTATGTTACGGTGTTGCGTGCAGACACGAAATAAAGTAGTAAACTAAGTAAAGGTAATCGCCCGCACCGAATACCGCAACAAAACAAAAGAATAGAATGGAAATCCAAAAGAATTGAATGCCGCGCTAGTTCAAAACGACTAAAAGTAGGGTGGTTCACACAGAAAGCAAAATTAGAAACCTCAACAAGTAGATTTATTTACAAACCGTTAGCTAACGAACATATTACCAAAAGGAATATTTACAAAAACCAAATCAAACGTTTCATAATCGACCTGTTACGACATGATGCAAACACAAGCGTCAACTAACGTATAACACAACACAGAAATATACATCTAAGCAAACATAGATTATAAAATCTAAATAATGCATATAAGGATACTTATATAATGTTTCTAGCCCTAAATATATGCAAGAAGAAAATAAGACACATTATGTACAGTATTTTTACCTGCTCTCTGAAGCGTACTTCCTAAAAGTAATAATGTAACCCTAATTGAAATAAACCAAGTGTTAACTTACTCCAGCAGGTGTCAGAATATTTGAGAACATCGTAAATTAAATAAAAATCTTTAGGAATGAAAAATTGGACGTAACAATTCCACTCCACAAACAAAATTATGAGGTCGAGGTATTCTGCAAAATCAACGATTCAAACAACATACCAACACAACAAATCACAAGGAAATTTCTTTCCGAAAACAAAAAAAAAGAAAGAAAAATTTATTAGGCTTAAAAAACTACTATATACTAATATGATGATCGAACAAAAAGAATTCTTCAGAAAACCTAAAAAAACTCAAAAACAAAATATTTTTATTCGGCTCGAAGAACCAGTAGACCGGGCCAATTCAAGAAATGTAAAGGTACATAGGAAGAACAAAAACATATGGTAGCAATAATCAACGACAAAGATGAAACGGCATAACACTGCAAAAGTCATCGCAGGATGGATATCTCTAAGAAAGACAACAAAATTTTCAACGTCAAGAAAAGAAGTTGGTTTCCGCAGAAAACCAATAGTAAGAAAAGTAGGCGAGGAAGAACACTAACAGTAACCAAAACAAAACCGTATTGTCTAGCCTCAACTAAGTAAAGGAACAAAAAAGCTAAAGTAAAAAAATATATAAATACTTTACGCTGTGGTAACAGGAAATCGTCGTAGACGAATAACTCAAAAAAAGAAATAAAGAACAGACCGAAAAGTCGACTTAATTTCAGAAGAAAAGAAAAGGAAGGTCTAACAAGCACATACCACAGGAAAAGGATCGAAACCCAACTAATCAGCATAAAAACTGACAGAAAGCAAGACCAGCCACACAAAAATTGGAACGAAATGAAACGAAAGGAACGAGAAAAGAAAAAACCAAAAATAACAACATTAAGCAACGAATATAAGAACCGAGAGAAAATATCAGAACAAAGAGGAGTCATCATAAGAAATTGAACAGAAATTTGGAACAGCAAGGGTTCGGCAAAATTCCAAATTTTCCAGGTAAAAAAAAACTCACTTCCTGGCCAATGTAGTATCTTCGGGTGGAGCATTGGAAAATCACATGTAAGGAAGTCTTATGTGAAATTCTATTTTCTCATTTCAGGGCGGTCTAACGTAAAACACGAAATGGTAAGTAGTTTGTGCAAATGAACAAATGTGCACTAAGGGTATGTTATAAATGGAAAAAACACACGTTTGTAAGCTATCGAACTTAGGAGTTCCTAAGAAGCGTATTACGTAAAAAAGAACACGCTTTCCGACCCATGCCGAAAGTATCTCGACTGAAACAAAGAAAAACATATGTTTTAAAGAATGTTATTCTCGGAACAGTTATTTGTAGTGGCTTTTTACGGAGACAGGTAAACCGCTTGCAGACCAACCCAAAAAAGTACTGCTCCAAAATTTTGCCTAGATACATAATCCATGAATAAAATGCAAACACTAGGGTAGTCCCACAAGTATCCGGCCTGATGAATAGATGGCCATTGTTACATAAAAACAAAAGCTGTGGTAGAAAGCATCAAGCTTACTAAGCTTCAATTTGAAGTCTGATAACGCTACGTTGTTTAGTTCTTGCTTGGCAGCCATTAATAGTGAACGTTTTCAGTTATGTAAACAGCCAAAAAATTGATAATCGTTATGTGATATGAAAGGTCTCGCGTCCAACCAATATCAAAGCAAAGCTAAATTCCACTTTGAGAGAGTCTGGCTCCTCTTTTGTAACAGTAAAATAATGAATGGCAAAGTTTAAATGAGGCCGTACGAGCTGCCACGATTAACATCGCAGATGTAGACCAAATGAGGTAACCACGCCAGAAATGATGAAGTAAATCAACGCAATGGTATTGGATGACCGTTGACTGAAAGTGTTTGAAATAGTAGACATGACAGCATTTCAAAAAATGCTGAACATCGCATATGGACTGAAAGTTAGGTCATGAACAAGTTGTGCGCAAGATGTATGCCACGATCACTTGCAATGACATAAAACAGGATCCTGCGGATATTTAAATCGAGTGATCCGCAAAGTTTTATGACGTTAAGCCTAATTGTTGCGTCGGTTCGCAACTATGAGTTCATCACTTCACACCTGGAACAAAGGAACAGTCAAAAGCGATAGACTGAAGGAAGAGAATCGGCTCCAAAGAAAGCAAAGACAGTTCCATCTGTAGGCAAAGTCATCGCATTAGTTTTTTGGCGATGCACGTGGAA
Source organism: Platerodrilus igneus (assembly GCA_036346225.1). Classification (NCBI taxonomy): domain Eukaryota; kingdom Metazoa; phylum Arthropoda; class Insecta; order Coleoptera; family Lycidae; genus Platerodrilus; species Platerodrilus igneus. Next base: position 4,935,879 of record JARFIW010000012.1, on the reverse strand, counting down.
TAATTTTCATTGATTATATTCAAAAAGGAAAAAGAATCAACAGATAGTATATGCGAACTTGTTGCAGCGTTTACGTGTTAAAATAATGAAAAAATGGCCGCATTTGGCAAAAAAGAAGTTTTGTTTCGTTCGGCAATGCACCAGTTCACACATCTGTTATCGTGATGGCCAAATTCAATGAATTAAAGTTCAAATTGCTTTCTCACGCACCCTGGCAGATTCGCCCCCTCGGATTATTCTCTGTCTACTAACTTAAAATAATGGCTCAGTGGTAAAAGATTTGCCAACAATGAAGAGATGAAGTTGTGGTAGATGGCTATTTTGAAAAGCTCGACGATTTTGATTATAAACAGGGTATCCAAACTATTCAACACCGTTGGGCGTAGAAAAACACATTAAATAATTTAATTGTAATAATTGTAGTTAGTTACTTTGAATTACAAAAATAAAAACCAATAAACTGTGGGTGTTCAGTCACGATTTTGTATTTTTCTGGGGTCACCTTTCGTTTGATTAATGCATAGAGACAACAAATGTGTATACTTTATTTACAATTCCTGCAAGAAATATATACAATAACAGGAAATTGAAAATACAGTTACATAAGATTCTCCATGCACATGCAATGTACAAATGTCCTTGAATTTATGCATGAGAATGGAGTTTTTATGTGAACAAATATTTTTAACGCTAGAAATACAAATGTCCTATAGCGTTAGAAAATTTATTGCGCGTATTTAAATGCGTGCAATATTTGTACTCAAAAATAAATGAAATACGCGCACGGATTCACTTTGAACTCTGATGCGTGTTTCTGTTAAAAAACACGGCTCAAAAAGAAACCTACGTTAAAATGTATTAACATTGAAGTAAGGACTCACAGATAAGTTTTTTTCTGTGATCTGCAGGTAACAGTAGTGTTTGATCGACGTCGATATACGGCGCTCGATGTGGCAGGTCGATCAAAACAGGTGCCATGTAATGTGCGGGTTTCCTTATCGGTGATACGAGGCGTGAAACGGCATATTGATGGCGGATTATTCGTAAAAGGCGTCGGAACTGGTGCGGGGTGTGATATACACGTCCATGCAGCTATATCCGCTTCAGTGATAGTGGACGGCAAAAACGAGGACGTCACGGACGACTCGGACATCAGGTCTCGGTGAACCGCGTTCAGCAGCAGATTGTGATACCAAAATGTTTTACGAAGTAACTTCTTTTGGTGGAAGTCCAGACCCTGGTTGTAGGATTTGGTGCACCTTGCCGTCAGGGCATGGAGTATCTACGTTAGTGCATGACGCACAAGCTTCTGGTTAAATCTCCAGTCTTGCGTGTACCGTGCGTGAACAAAGGTTAAACTCAGAAGATCAGAAGCTATTGCTTGCTCCTGACTATTGCCTGTCAATATATTTCCAACAACAAACGAAAGCTCGCCGCCTTGATCATTATACGTAATGTTTGTATTGTAAGAATTGGAATTCCCGGGCGAGTCTATTCGATTTTGAGGTGTGTTGATTGGCGAGTCTATTATTAAGAGGCGTTCAGGTTTGCGTTTCTATGACGCCTATGAAGTTTGTTCTACAAAACCTTTCAAATATTACGGTACCTTTTATTTAATTTGAATCCTCTCGTAGCAGCTGTATGGGAAATAATCAGATAAAGAACCCTCTTCCGTTTCAAATGTGAGTTATTTTGTTCTCACGGGTGTTGGCTTGAATGAATTGATAAATGTAATCATTTATATTATTAATCATTTCATGAGGAAATGAAGCTATGTAGTGTAGCATTCTAGAAAACTGTATTGTAGGTATGCCTTTGCTTGGGTTATTGTTGTAAGTAATTAGATTGCACTGGCAATATCTGAAGAAAACCGAATGCTAGTATATGTGGTAAATTGCTTAGAATGTTTATTAAAGTATAAAACTAGGAATAGTTCCAAACATCATGTGTATTTAATTATAAAGATAAAACAGAGACTACAGAGTGCGGTTGGCAAATTGGTGTAAAGTTAGCAGTAAAATTCTACCAGTAATTTTTACGAAGAAGAAGATGCACAACTGGCAGTAAAATCCCAGCAGTAAATTATTTGTGCAGACCTTATTGAATAAGTAAAATTCGATTTACGAAGTGGAGTTACACCTACACGTTCCGCCTTGGCACAACTATCGAAATGATCACCCTTAAAGCGCCAGTAGAACCAAATTAACTTTCCACCCATATGGGTTTCAAAAACCCCCCTTAAATAATAAAGTAAAATAATTCAAATGGCAGAAGGCCGTCGAATTACACCTTCCGTTTTGGCACATATATTGTTAAGACCTTCCTTAATGCACCTGCAAAAACCAAATTTACTTGCGACTCGTAGGGGTATAAAATCGACCCGTGTAAGCTTCAAAAACCATCTTTTACTGATATAAATCGGAACACAATCAGAAAAGGGTAGTAAGTCATCAAGTTGCACATTCCCACCTTCCACTTTGGCACGTATATTATTAAAACCTTCCTTAATGCCCCTGCATTTTAACAATATATGTGCCAAAGTAAGATGTAACTCGATGTCCTTCTGCCACTTCTGAATTTTTTCCTATTTGGTTTTTGAAGCCTACACGGGTCGATTTTGATACCCATACGGGTCGCAAATAAATTTGGTTTTTGCAGATGCATTAAGGAAGGTTTTTAACAATATATGTGTCAATGCGGAAGGTTTAACTCGATGGCCTTCTGCCGTTTCTGATTGTTTCCCTATTTATATCATTAAAGGATGGTTTTTGAAGTTGACACGGGTCGATTTTGATACCCATATGGGTCGCAAGTAAATTTGGTTTTTGCAGGTGCATTAAGGAAGGTTTTAACAATGTATGTGCCAAAGCGGAAAGTGTAACTCGATGGCTTTCTGCGACTTCTGATTTTTTTTCTTATTTATATCATAAAAAATCCATTTCGAATGGACCTGCACCTTGCCGAAGTTCTAGATTACTAGAATAGGTAAAATGGCTTGCGTGTTCTAATGAGCTAAAGAGCCAAACTACAGGTCAAACCAAAGTAGTAGGGTCGTTAGTGAGGAACCAGACGAAGATAGGTCCCCGAAAAAGGGCAGCGGCTCTTTCGGTACTTAGATTGGCAGAGACCATAGGGGTCGGTATGGCAGTCTAAGACACACTATCGCGATGTGGAAGGCAACGGGAAACCACCACATTACCTCCCAAGTACACAGCGTACCTAAATTATAATAAAATGATGGCATTCTCTGGGGTAAAAGATTCCGGAGTTAAAATAGTCCCCCATTCGGATCTCCGGGAGGGGACTGCTTAGGAGGATGCTATCGGAAAGTTAAGAATAAGAGTGGGGAACATTTTGCGAGTCGGAGCGTGGAATGTTAGAACTATGAAGCAAGTGGGTAAGCTAGAGAACCTAAAAATCGAAATGAATAGATTATCACTAGACATAGTAGGGATCAGCGAAGTTCCGTGGCTAGAGGCGGGGGATTTTTGGAGTGGAGACTTCAGGGTAATTCATACAGGAGCAGAGTAGGGAAATTTGGGTGTGGGGATAGTTATGCGGAAAAAGATAGGATACTGTGTAGAAAACTACTTACAAAAGAATGAAAGAGTACTCATGGTTAGATTAGAATCTAAGCCGGTAAACACAGTAGTAATACAAGTATACATGCCCACCTCTAGCTACAGTGACGAAGAGGTAGAAGAGATCTACAAAGATATCGAAGACATATTAAGACACCTAAAAGGACATGAAAATTTAATAATTACGGGGGATTTTAATGCAGTGGTAGGTGAGGGTAGGGAAAGAGCGATAGTAGAATTATTTGGTTTAGGCACTAGAAACGACAGAGGAAATAGGCTGGTAGAATTTTGCGACAAGAACAATTTAATCATTACAAACACATTATTTCAACATCATGCTAGAAGACGATATACGTGGAAGATGCCACGAGATATAGGAAGATATCAAATAGATTACATTCTTGTTAGACAACGGTTTAGGAATCAAGTAAAAGACTGTAGAAGCTACCCAGAAGCAGATATAGACAGTGACCACAACATCGTAATTATGAAAGCCGCACTTAAATTTAAAAATTTGAAAAAAAGAAACGGAAAAAAGCACTTGGACCTACAGAAACTAAAAGAGAAAGATATGCAAGAAAGATTCGAAAAAAAGTCAAATGAATTGCTCAAAGATATCGGGAAAATATCTGATACTAAGGAAGTAGAAACAGAATGGAATAACATTAAATCCAGCCTCGACATGGCGGCCAGAGATATTCTGGGGTATACACAAAAAGAAAATAAGAAACCATAGATAACAAATGATATCCTGAATTTAATAGAAGAAATACGAAAATACAAAAATAAATCAGACGAAACAGGGAACAGAGATACAAAGCCATAAAATGGGAAATTATTCGCAAATGCAGGAAAGCTAAAGAACAACGGATTGACGAAAAGTTCAAAGAGGTACAAACTAAGATGGAAGTAGGAAAGACAGATGAAGCATACAAACTAATTAGAATCAATTTTAGGGATATAAAACCGTATAGCAAAAATATAAGGGACGCGGGAGGAAATGTCATTATAGAAAATGTAGAGAAAGTGGGTAGATGGCAAGAATATATAGGGAATATAGTGTAACTCGATGACCTTCTGTCACTTCTGATTTTTTTCCTATTTATATCATTAAAAGATGGTTTTTGAAGCTTACACTGGTCCATTTTGATACCCATACGGGTCGCAAATTTGGTTTTTGCAGGTGCATTAAGGAAGATTTTAGCAATATATGTGCCAAAACGAGAGATCTAACTCGATAGCCTTCTGCCGTTTCTGATTGTTTCCTATTTATATCATTAAAATATGGTTTTTGAAGCTTACACGGGTCGATTTTGATACCCATACAGGTCGCAAGTAAATTTGGTTTTTGCAGGTGCATTAAGGAAGGTTTTAACAATATAAGTGTCAAAGCGGAAGGTGTAACTCAATGGCCTTCTGCCACTTCTGATTTTTTCTCCTATTTATATCATTAAAAGATGGTTTTTAAAGCTTACACGGGTAGATTTTGATACCCATACGGGTAGAAAATGAATTCTTCTGATTTTTTCCTATTTATATCATTAAAAGTTGGTTTTTGAAGCTTACACGTGTCGATTTTATACCCATACGGGTCGCAAGTGAATTTGGGTTTTGCAGGTGCATTAAGAAAGGTTTTAGTAATATATGTGCCTAAGCGGAAAGTGTAACACTGTGGCCTTTTGCCACTTCTGATTTTTTTCTATTTATATCATTAAAGTATGGTTTTTGAAGCTTACACGGTTCGATTTTGATACTCATACGAGTCGCAAGTAAATTTGGATTTTTCAGGTGCATTAAGGAAGGTTTTAACAATATATGCGCCAAAGCGGAAGGTGTAACACGCTGGCTTTCTACGACTTCTGATTTTTTTTCCTATTTATATTATTAAAAGATGATTTTTGAAGCTTACACGGGTTGATTTTGATACCCATACGAGTCGCAAGTAAATTTAGTTTTTGCAGGTGCATTAAGGAGGGTTTGCACAATACACGTGCCAAAGCGGAAGGTGTAACTCGATGGTCTACTGCCTCTTCTGATTTTTTCCTATTTATATCATTAAAAGATGGTTTTTGAAGCTTACACGGGTCGATTGTGATACCCATACTGGTCGCAAGTATATTTGATTTTTGCAGGTGCATTAACGAAGGTCTTAACAATTTATGTACCAAAGCGGAAGGTGTAACTCGACGGCCTTCTGCCATTTGTTTTGTTTTACTTAATTATTTAAGGGGGTGTTTAAACCCATACGGAGAAAGTTAATTTGGTTCTACTGGGGTTTTAAGGGTGGTCATTTCAATAGTTGTGTCAAGGCGGAAGGTGTAAGTGTAACTCCATTTCTGAAGTCGCATTTTGTCTATTCAATAAGGTCTGCACGAAAAATTTACTGCTGGGATTTTACTGCCGGTTGTACATATTCTTCCTGGTAAAAATTACTGCTGGAACTTTGCTGCTAACTTCACACTATTTGTTGGCAGGAGAGTCTCAGCACTGAATGAGGTCTTTGTTGCTGTTGTTGTTACATGGCAAGGTAACCTAAAACATTTGTATTAAAAGAAAATAGGGACGTGGAGTTAGTGCTGTTGTTATATGGCAGACTAGTCGACGCACATGATTGGAATTTCTGATTGCTGTTGTTGTTAAATGACAAGCTAGTCTAGGTTTCAACTAGGTGCACGTGGACTATTTCCACCTATCACATGTGGCTATGATAAATAGTCGAGGTATGGAATAGGCATGGTCCAGCTGACGATAGTCAGATACTGAGTTTGAGATTACCGAATTTCAGATTTGGCACGTAGTAATTTTCTTACACTAGCAAAAATATTAACTGCACTTGGTGATTCAGGTTGCCACTCGAAGTCTTGGATTTGTGCAGTGCAGAGGCTCTGGCTTCGTGTGGTCTTAAACCTTGGGCGTCGCAGTGGATCAATGTAGTAAGCGTAAGACTACTACGACCGACTGCTTGAAAAATGACAGGTGAGCATTTCCCACTAAAATTAGTCCTCGTTTGGATGAGAGTTTAAATGGAGGTCCCGTGTGTGAGTGTTGTCACGCACGTTAAAGATCCCTACCTTGTCTGGAACGGCAAGGGTTGTGCAAAATTATAAATTTCAAGGCAATAAAAAACTCGCCTCCTGGCCAATGTAGTACCTTCGGGTAGAGTATTGAAAATGTAAAGTGCACGGTCTTGGACCTTGCCTTGGTCTTCTAAAGTGGGCGTCAAGTGCGTGACCCAAATTGGCTAGCTAGAACCAGGCAGGTAAAGACAAGGGTTTGATTGTTGTTGGTACTACGAAAGAGATCGAATTGATCGATGAGGTACTTGCTTGTGTATGCTAGTGGTTGTTGGATACCATATTTACATTATTATAGAATATAGTTTTACCTATTTCTTAAATGAAATGACTACAAGCTTAGCACTCTCCGTGTCTTTATTCTTTCTAGAATTGAAGATGTCTGCTGCTGTTGGCGGATAAGAACTAGAGACTTTATTAAGTCATTCCTGTGAATTAGCAGGAACGGTTAATTTAAGAATGATTACTGTACCAACAATTAAAATTATATAAGATATTTTGGGTTACTTTCAATTAAATAAACTAAGCGCCCACATGACATTATTTACCTCTTCCACAGGAAAATGTGTATCGAACTAAAAGAAGAATATGTAGAGAAATAAAGTTATTTTATAAAAATATGTTGTTTTCTTTGTTAGATCGGGTACTTCTAGGACTACCCTCGTACTATATGGCTTTAAGCGTAGTCTCTGCAAATCCTCGTTCACTAAACATCATGAAAACCCACCCTTCCAAAAAATAAATTTCAATATTTCACATTACAAACGCTGACGTTTGTAAGTTGAAAGATATCTACCTCCCAATATTCTCATTTATTTTACGTTTACTTTGGTATGCTTGACTGACAACCCTCTTTTTATGCAATTCTCCTTGCGCATTTTAAAAATTCCTTCTTCTCTTCAACGCTAACTTCATTTGACTAAGTATAATTTTACAAGAAACACGACGTTTTTGAAATAGCATATGCATAAAAAATAATGAACGAGGTTATTTAAAACTCATACGTTCAGAATATTAATCTGTCAAATATGGTTTCGATTTGTATATATAAACAACCCTTATATAAGTCACTTCTGGTGAAAGATCGGCTTATAAATAATAATAAATCCCTACCGGGGCGTATTATAAATTTTTCTCTTGTTTCAGTTTCGATTGCCTTAATAAAATTGGGTTGATGAGCGGCATCTTTTAGGTTGTCAGTGGGTCGATATAGAATTATTCGAGATTTAGTAGACATAATTATCGAGGTTTTTCTTTCCACCCGCTTACTAGCTAACACTGCAACCAAGATGGTCTGTTCTGCAGAGACGAGATTAATACGCATTAAAGCCTAATTTATTAATATAACGTGGTTCAACCCTAATTCTTTACCCCGTCATGTGCTTATCCATCTGTTAAAAGGCAGACAAAGGATGTTTACTTTGTCTAGTATTAAAATGCGAACTTCTGCTAGCTTGTCTTAATCTTGCTGGGGGATTTCAGGGCGTTAGAATGCGGCTGATGATTATGACAAATGGTTTTCAATTTGATAGCGGTAATTTAAAATAAGGTTATTAAACTTGATTACTTGACAGTGTCAAAAATACTGCGCACAGAAAAAAACTTGGCACAAAAACATTTTCAATTTATTTCTTGGACGGGTGACTGCTCAGATCCTTTTTACAAATAGCCTCGAATGAGAACACTCGTTATTGTAACAAAAACTCTGAAGAAATAACTGTTCTTTACTATCAAACTGATTATACAAGCCTTTTCAACAACTCGTATTTACGATAGAATCCTAAAAACTCTCACTACAATTTATTTCCTGCTAATCGTTTAAAGTACAAGTATTATCTTTTTAAAACTACGATGCTATCTTTCTAATTACTTACCATCAAGGCACTACAATAAACTTGTTACGTTTATTTTTCAACATAAATTAAATACCCTTTTTTCCACTTCTATTCTTAAATTCTCCAACAATACCCTATATAGTGTACCTGTTCAGAATAAGCCCGTTTTAACATAATTTTAACTCAAATCCATTTTGCTTTTAAAACGAAAATTTATTCGATAAATTAAATAGTCTATACCTTGTTTTAGGTATCCGTTAATTTGTTAAACATTCCGATAGCGTATAATTACTTTCTCTTGAGTTTCCCATCTAAAGACTTGTCAAAATGATGGATCCCACTATTATTTGATAGCGTGTTTTACAGTTTGCTAATCGCGCTTTGATAACGCGAGGACTGCAGTTCGAACTCGTGTTATTTGAACAAATTTCTAATTTAATTCTGCAGCTTGTGCGTTGAAATATTTTCTACATTACTCGTCCCAGCACTTCAAGAGCGATGCACGTTTTTTGCTCGACAAGTAGGAGGTATCTTGCGTCTTTTAGCTGGAGGCCAAATTGGTTCTTTTTATGTTGGACCAACGGTTCTTTGCGACAGATCAACTGTCGTTGCCTGTAGATCGCTAGTGCCGTTATGGTAACAGAGTAAATAGATCCTGAGGACCGTGACGATGTGGTGCTGATCCACTCCCGAGGGCGTACAAGCTAAGTATCCCGACACATATAGGTATACAACTTGTTTTCTTTTGTGTATATCAAGAGCATATTCCTTATCGGCGTTTGGTGTAGTTACTTGATAAGAAACGTGACACTGTAGGACTATTGTTTGTTACTGGTTTGTTACTACAGGTGTGATGTATCATTGTTAAAAATGTTTGACAAAAGCTCCCATACGCTTAATTCTTTTCTACAGATTAGTTTATTTTACAAAAAGTATTATGTGCAATTTTAAAAACGCTTGACAAAAGCTCTCACATGTTTATTTTCTACTGATTAGTTTTATTTTGTGTAAAATACGAGATGTGCACTTCGTATCTAAAGTACTAAATTGTTCGTATCACATAATTGTTTGCTTTTAGATAGTAACACTTGATTTATTTCTTTTGCTTGTTTGTACAGAACCCTTTATCTTTTCTTATTCTTAATAGATAATCGTGGCGACGTGCTTTTTTTTGTTTTTTTTGGTATTTACGTGAATCCCCCCACTCTCCGCGTTTGGTAGTTAGCTCGGTATTTACGTTTCTTCCGGTTACGTCTAGGTACGTAGCAAACTATCCAAGCACTAATTATTAATTTATATGATCACTACAGTAAGTTATATCGCACAGCTATTTATATGAACGCCAATTTATATCACATATGTACAACGATCCAAGTTTTAAATTAGAACAAGTATTATAACCAAAGCATCCATCAGAACTCATACCATAGTTTCAATTAGAACCAGCCTCCAATATTCATGACATCAATTTATATACGTTTCAATTTTGCTAGTTAAGTTGAGAACATACCAAAAATAATGCAAATGATATTCTCATCTTTTGTGTACGAACGCTTCGTCGATGTTCAAATGTAGTTATTCCAGTCAGGGGCAGAACAATCGCTGTTATACTACGCCCCTCTTAAAGCTATACTGCCTCAGAGCACACTTTGATCCGCACGTTATAATCCTCGTGGTGACAAGAACTGTCAAAACCATTTCTGCAAGTTCCATGTTGATAAAAGTAGCTATCAAGGCTATTCACAGCAAGCGCATTACCATTAAGATTGAAACCACACACCAAAATCCAGACCCCGGTTTTCTGAAGCAGTACCTATAGCATATTTCGCGTCACCTTCCAGTACAGCCTATCAAACCCACAACCGATCTTGGGTATCGCTAACTTGACGTCTCCGAATTTAATCATCTGACCTTTGAGGTTCACTAACGCCTTTTACGTACATGCATACTGTACGGATGTCCAGATTTCAACGAGAGAGCACGTGCACTCCAGAGCAATTTTAACTAAATAGTACTTTTCAGTATTATTTAGTTTAACGAGGTCAACTACAACGCCGTAATCCAGCAGAGCAGCCATCAAAGAGGGTTTCAATGTCAACGTTCATCAAAAACTTCGCCTGCAGCATCATAACCGATTCTGTTAAACGTCCGGGAACTAATCAGTTCTCGCGTATTTATAGAATTGAGCGGGTTTTATAGACACGCTGAAACATTTAGTTGTTCCCGCGTTTTTATAAGACCTAGCAACAAAGCTTTGCACGTACTTTAGTGCATTAAAAAAGAATCGTCCGATGTTTAGTTCTGCAAACGTGCGAAGGCTATTATTAGCTTTTGTACTTTGGTAGAGTTGAACACTGGAAAGTTCCGCTATTAAATCCGGTTCAATTATCTAGCCTAAGACACCTGGGGCTGTGAACGGGTTGGTGAATCTGCCAATCCGTAGATAATCATCCCGGATCAAAGTAGTGGAACTCGAAAATTGCTTTTTGCTAACGCGTGGATGCAGCACTTTTACGGGCGCCCCCGCTTTTGCAAAAGGTCATCTCCATCTCCGCCACAATCCAACCCACGGGCGTTGGGTTGAGTTACTTCGCTTAAGACACTTTGAGCGCTAAACGGGCTAGTGATTCTGCTAGTCCGGAAGTAATTCAACCGACCGTGCGTGTCTGGAGGGGAAGCTTCCTTACATTGCGCGGGCATAGTGCACTGCTACCCGCGCCATTTAACAGAACGATGGAGAACGAGGAGACCCCCGAAAGTGCGCCATGGACGACACTTCGGAGGAGGCCTGTGACAACGGCTTCACGGTGCCGGAGAAGAAGACGTCGAAGCAACCAAAGACAACCACCGCCGCCGACCTGCCGACAACGAATCGGTATGAACCGATTGCCACGCCAGAAGAAGCAGCAGAAATGGAGTCCAATGCCATCAGCGAGAACACTGCGTCGGCCCGAAACCGCCGCGTCCCCCCCTGACGTTATTCGCAAGACGAACAAGTGGGTGGTGATTGCGGCGGAGCTAAAAAAGCGCAGATTACTGATCACCAGAGCGCGCAACACCCAGGACGGGATCAGTATCACACCGGCGACCCCGATTGGCTACCGTGGGATCACGACTTTTCTGTCCGAGCGCGGCGAGGAGTAACACATCTGTCGCCCCCAGGACGACAAGCCGCTCAGGGTGGTAGTGAGGATATCCCGGAGGATATTGCAGCCATAGACGTCCGAACGGAACTAGTCGGACGCAGACTACCAGTACCCTCGTGGGCACGCATGCACAAGGAGCGATCGAGACGAGCCTTGCCTTACATGTGATTTTCCAATGCTCCACCCGAAGGTACTACATTGGCCAAGAAGCGAGTTTTTTTTTACCTGGAAAATTTGGAATTTTGCCGAACCCTTGCTGTTCCAAGCAAGGTAGGGATCTTTAACGTGCGTGACAACACTCACACACGGAACCTCCATTTTACCACTCATCCGAACGAGGGTGTATTTTTGTGAAAAATGCTCGCCTAACATTTTTCAAGCGGACCGTGTCGGGATTCGAACCCGGGACCTTGGGCGTAGTAGACGAGCCTTGCCCCTGATCATGGTCGCCTTGACCAAATCCACGGAGGCGAAGCAAATCTTCGAGTTCCAGCATGTGCTGCACCTAGATGTACAGGTGGAGATACCAACGGAGGCTAAGGGATGACGACCCTCAGGAACTCGACCCTACACAGTTGAAGAAGTCAAGGACCTTATCAAGACCTTAAGGGTCAGAAAGGCTCCTAGACCGCACGGAATCTCCAACCGGGCTCTGAAAGCGCTGCCGAAAAAACGCCCTCCGGGTGCTAACCGGAATTATCAATGCCATGTTGAGACTCCGCCACTTGCCATGCACGTGGAAGACGGCTAACGTCGTAGTGCTCCGGAAACCAAGCAAATTTGCAACATTCCCACAGATTTATCGGCCAATTAGCTTGCCGTCGGTGGTTGGGAAGGAGACTCCAAGCAGCGATGCAGGAACACGACGTGATCCAGGACAAGCAGTTTGAGTTTCGTAAGGGGCATTCCACCGTTCACCAGATAGTGCGAATGATGGAGCACATCGGGAAGGCTTCAACTGACGACAGTCAGCAGGCGCAGTGTTACTAAACGTGTCTAAAGCTTTCGACAAGGTTTGGCATTATTGCCTATTCTATAAGATGCTGGAGAAGGGGTTACCACGCGCTCTCGTCCAACAGGCTGGACGGGGTGCGGTCGACGAGGCGGAGAATGAGGGCTGGGGTCCCCTAGGCTCTCTCCTCTTGCCGGCACTCTTCGGCATCTTCGTGAGCGACCTACCGAAAACGGCAGACACCAGGATGGCACTATACGCGACGACACAGCCATTCTAGCCAGGTCCCGTATTTCGCACCTCATCATGCAGAGACTGCGAACTGCGATAGACGCTCTCGAGGAGTGGCTAAGACTCTGGCGAGTCGAGGTCAATCCAGAAAAGAGCACGGCAGTTTTCTTTTTGAAGCGACGTCACCGACCTGGAGACGACTTCAGAACATTCGACGAACAGATACCTTGGCGTTCAGACGTCAAGTATCTAGGGGTGATCCTTGATTCAAAGCTCACTTGAAAAGCTCACATCGAGTATGCGAAAAACAAGGCCAATGGAGTTATGGCTCTGCTATACACCTTGATCAATCGCCGAAGTAGGCTAAACGCTTCAAACAAGCTTAGACTCTATAAGACGATAACCAGACCGACGTTTGCATACGCATCAGCGGTGTGGGGTAACGCAGTGGAAACGCACATGCGTAAGCTCTAGATGATCCAGAGCAAGGCCCTAAGGGGAGTCTTCGGAGGTCCCTGGTTCATTCGAAACGCTCAGCTTCACAGAGAGGCAAACCTACAAACCGTCAAGGAATGTCTCCGATCGAACGCAGAGAGGTTTTACGAATCTCTAGAAGATCACGAAAACCAGCTCATACGAGCCCTGGGAGCGTATGAAGATGCCTTATGGCAACGACATATACACCACAGGGCGATACTCCGACAATGATCTTTGCTGCGAGTCCATCAGACGTCCGAAAAGTATAAACGGCGCGTAACGCCATGTTTTTTCCAATTCGCGACGGCAGTGAAGGACCTAGTCCAGGTACACTAGTCACGGATCCCTATAAAATCTATGACAAGGAATCTCAAGTCCGACACCAAAGTGGATTTTTAGTGGGTATGTCCTTGCTCCGGCAAGGAAGAGTCCCACACAGCAGATATAGAATCTTTTACCACTATTAAAAAAAAAGCCTTTCACATGGTCTGGTAATTTAACTGACCAAAAGACTGTGGCTAGTCATCAAGTAGTAGATGCCCCGATGTCGGTCCTTTAGCTGTATGAGTCTTTCAATCTCTGGTTGTTGTCGGCGAAGTTGATCCAGACCACCGAATTAATGTTTAAATACGCAAGTCCCCGGGACATATTAAAGTCAGCTGTTACGCAATGTGCGAAAAAGTATTTCGACGGTACATCGAATAGATCACATCCAATTTCTTCCGTAACCCCGAATCCCGATTTGCATTTGCCGCTGTACAGAGACACGAACCAAGCATAGTTCGGTCAGGCGTTCGCTCATCTTCACGAGCGTAACTGCTTGTTCGTCTTACTGTTTGCATTTCTTCGGTATTACCGGTAAGGTGCTAACCGCTTAATGTGCACCTCTATTGTTCTTCCCTTTGGGAGCTAACGAATATATATACAACATCACTGATACTTCGTACGGACCTTCCCAATGTCCTTCTAACTTTGGCGACAGTCTACGCCTCCATCAAGGGTTGTATAGCCATATGTGGTCGCTGTTTTCTAGACGAGACTCACGTGCTTTGATGTCATATCTGGTCTACATTCGATCGCTTGCGATCTGGATATTTTTCCTAACGTATTACGAGCAATCGCTCCCAATAAACCCCAGGACAAGTAGCTAAAGTTATGAAACACTTATTCCGACATTTAAGTCGGCGCCGACGTCTTTCTCAAGGGCGGTTCTCTGGTGTTTCCCTTGTTCTTGGTAGCTGCTTCTGCTGGTGGTGCCTCGCTGGACATTACGATATGAATATGGTGGAACGGTTGGAACGAAAACGAAGCATCAACGAAAGTACTATATGGCAGGCGGTATGGTAAGGTTTTCTCTGCAGAAGTAGGTACAGTAATCCTCGAGCTATGTGGCGTTTCTCGCATTAAATGTTTCTCCCCTCTAGCTGATATTGATGCACTTCCGCTTGCGTTGATGGGAAAATTAACTGTTTCTCACATACAAAGCCTGATGTCAGCGATTGCGACCGCAAACATAAGCAAATGACATCAAAGCCCATGTGAACACTAATAATCTATTATTTCACTGTGACAACGAAAATAGCAGTATTGAGCGGGAATTTTTCCACGCCGAATTCTAAATAAGTTTCTAGATCTAAATTAATAAACCTATAATTTGTATCTTTGCAGAATAAAGCGTAACAATCGTTACATGGATGTCACGCATAAGCTCCTCAACGTAGTTCTCACCCACGATGTTATCCACGTCCTTACACTAAAACTCAAGGTCAGACGGTAGACGTATTTCGGTTTCCATGCAAGCGTCTGTCTAGTGCTCTAATGAGCGGATGATCGATAAGGAATGGAAATAGAAGTAAGTATTGGTCCCGGCCTCTCTTCTGGTAGGAGACCATCTTGAAAGGCTACTTGCCTAAAGCGCGTCGTATGTGGTCTACCATACCATCCAATTACGGGTGCAATGGTGTTGTCCTGGTCTTTCTCATCCCCAGCAATTGGTAAATTTCTTGAAATAACGTTGACTCAAACTTTCAGCCCTAATCGGTGTGCAATTCCATTGTAAATCAAAAACGGCAGAATAGTTCCTTTACCAGCACGTCAGCGACCGCTACTTCTTGGTTTGGTATAGCATACGTTTCGGTCCACTTGCTAAAATAATCCATGGCCACCAATATGTTCTAGTTCCTGGAGTCACTCTTAGAGAATGGATCTATAATATCGATTGTAACTCTCTTAAAGGGGTTCTCTACGTTGTATTTACTCATTTGAGCCTTACGATTTCCCAATGGTGCGCTATGCTAACAATTGCGGCACCACTCTTTTACATCATCCTTGCAGCCTATCCGGTAAAATCTTGCTTAGATTTTCTCCAGAATCTACTTATCGTCGAAGTGTCGTTCCGAGGGCCCACAATGCAGATGTCCTAAAATCTTAGAAACTAGACTTATAGGGACCACCGCCTGAAGCGTACTCACGGATCCACCTCCATTATCCAAGGATCGCACCAAGATCCCATTCATTAATTCCAGGAGATTCCGTTGTGCCCAGTACAACGTCAGGGTTCTTCTCAACGGGCTAATGTCATTGCAAGATGGACGTTCTCCTTTGGCTTTCAAACCAGGAATCACACCTAGGTCTTTGTCATTCTGCTGTTCCGTTCGCATCTGTAGAGGCTGCCAATCGTTGTTGTTCATTGTAGTCCGACCAACAAAGTAATTTTATCCGAGCGACGCGGATGATCATTTTTGGGATAGAATCTGTACAGGTTGGTTCTCGCTCTGTTTCGTCGACCCGCTTTATTAATTTCGACTTCTAATGTTTTTTCTTAAACCGTTTCCTTGTGCCTAAATCTGCGGTTCTGTTGTCGTGGCGTCGTTTTCTCCAGCTGTTCATCACTTAGTACCGGACGAATCATCTCCTCCACGTTCTCTCGGCTCCGCTCCTCTTCAGAGAGTACTCCTTTGCGACAGATTAAATGCGTCGCCTGCTTTGTCGCCTCGAACTCTAAAGCATGAGCCAACGCGTCACAGGAAGTCTTTGGCCGGGTCAGTCGTAACGCTTATACGATTTTCTCTTGGCATATTTTATTGAAGGTCTGTACTGCCAGCAATTCTATGAAACTATTTCATGCTGTTGGGTAGGCTAATCTCACCAATCAAGCAATATTTGCTTCAAACTCTTGCAAATTTTCGTTAACCTGTTGGTAATAGTTCTTCAGTTGAGCGTAGTACACTGTTCTATAAACCTCGTGTTGGTTTCTTCTAATTACGCTGTCAAGTTCATAGAGTTTTGGTATTGTTTCTCTGCGTTTTCAACCAAACTCTCTGCAATGCTTGACATGTACTCCTTCAAGAAAGAAATAATTTCGCTGTTCATCTTCTTAATTTTGGCTACGAGTGCCAAGCATGCAAATAGAAAACGATTAAAAGTCTTTAATCCCATTGCTTGCCACCAGTGTAACGAAAATTTTATTTGCACAAACGACAGTTCCTTATTATGAAACTGATTATACAAGTTTTTTCAGTAAGTCGTAGTTACAATGGATTTCTAAAGGCTCTCGCAATAATTTATTTCCAGCTAATCGCTAACAGTACAGGTATTATCTTTTTAAAACTACGATGCTATCTTCTTAATTACTTAATACCGAGGTACTGTAATTAACTATCCAAGCACTAATTATTAATTTATAGGAGTACTACAGTAATTTATATTACACAGAGTAATTTATATGATCAGTAATTTATATCTCATACCTATGTCTATCAAAGATTTAAATTAGAACAAGTATTATAATCAAAGCTTCAATTAGAACTGACCTCCAATATTTATTACGGCAATTTATATACATGTCAATTTTCTAGTTCATTCGACAACATACCGAAAATTATGCAAATAACATTTATAAAATTTCCTGTTGTCGTCCAAATAAACTTTAAATGCAAAAACCCTTGTACCTATCAATCAAGTCCACCTACAAGGTGTGATGCTGAAAGGCTCATCAATCGTCTTTTATGTACAAACGCTTCATTTACATTCTAATGTAATTATTCTAGTCAGAGACAGACCAATCAGCGCTACATTATAATTTTATTACCAGCAGAAGTCGGCTAAGTCGACAACTTTTCTGTGTTTTGTTTTTATTCGAATTCTATTTGTATCGTATTCCTGGATGTGTGAATGAGAATGAGCAGGCTGAATTTTTGAAAATTCTCTTTGACAGTCAAAATATTGTTCTTCACAGAGAAAGTATTCTTAAAAGATAGAAAAAATAATATTTTGGTTGCCAGAGTCATTTTCAACAATTTAGCCTGTGCAGTCTCATCTGCATATGTACAAGAACACGATACAAGAAGAATTAGAACAATAAACAATACAGAAAAAAGTTAACAACGCCCGCACGGAAGAAAATATTCATTAGAAAATTTTCAACATGCAACACACAATACACACGCACACAAAAATAAAATATTTTTCAAAAATTTAATCTGTCATTTTCATCCATTACGCCCAAGAACACAACACAAAAAGTATCAAGACAAAGAACAGTATACAAAAAAAGTTACAACGTCAGCACGGACGAAATCCGTCTTATAAAGAATGTTCTCTCCTTTGCGGGCGCGGTATTTTTTTTATGTTTTGTTTTTGTTCTAATTTTTTCGTATCCTATTCCTGGGTGCATATGATAACATGGACAGACTGCATTTCAGAAATGCCCCTTGACAGCCACATACTGTTCCTCACAAAAGAAGGCACTCTAAAATATAATAAAAAGACACTGTTTGGGATACCAAATGCAGTTTGAAAAATTCAGCCTGTCCATTCTCTTCTACACATGCTCAGGAACACGATACAAAAAGGATTAGAACAATAAGCAGCACAAAGAAACTACAGTGCCCGTTCAGAAAACATTTGAAGTTGATTTGACAAATATCTTTTCAGAAAGTGTGTGTAAGAAACCGTATACAACAAAATCAAGGTAGACCGGTACCATTATCTAATCACCAGCTTTTTTGACCTTATATTTGCGCCATTCCACGCCAAACCAATCAAAAAATTTCAATATTCAATCTGACCATTTCAGATTGCAACGAAACTTTTAGAAATCATTTTCCTTAATGGCATAAATGAGAGTATATTATTAAAATTTTTTTATGCTATTGGGTTTTTAGGCAAATAATTTTTTAATTTTTGAAAATCATGTTTTTAGGTTTGCATTGATTTATTGTAGGTGTAAGTTATAAGAATATCTGGTTGCTTTAATATTTTGGTAATTTTAGGTGTTAGATTTTGCATATACTTGATAACTTGAGGTCGGTCTGTTGTGATTAGTAAGTGGAAAAGTACAATAGCCTTTTTAAAAAAGATTTAGGGTGTGCGTTGTTAAATAGAGTATTTTCTTATTGTTTTAAATTTTTGTAGAAAAAACGAGGTTTACAGATTCTTTGAATCCGGTGTTTTAGATCTATTATTGATCGAGTTTGTGATTAAAAGAATGATTTGAGTGATAATTAATGTACCTACCCGAATCAGTTTGTTTTTTATAAATGTCAAAATTCAGATTGTTGGTAGAAGATCGAAGAACTAAAGTTTCTAGGAATGGGATGTTATGGTTGGTTTCTTTTTCATAGGTAAAAATCAATTTGGAATTAAAACTGTTGAAAATGTATAGTGTCGAGAACAGAGCATAGGATGTCGTATACATATTTGACAATGAGGAGTATCTTAAAGGGCAGTAAAATAATGATCGACTATAACAAATGATCCATATCCAATTCAGCAATGATAGGGAATAGGGGTGAACCCATCGGGGTGCCAATGTCTGAAGATAATACTAAAATTAAAAGTGATATACGTAATATTAAAAACTAATCGGATGGTTGATAGAAAAGAATTTAAGTCAATATTACAATATGGTTGAATAAGGTTCCACTTTTTTGTAATAATATCGAATACTAACTCCAGAGGAATGTTGGTGAACAGTGAGCGGATATCTAGCGATATAAGGATGTGGTCAACAGGTAACTGAAGGTATCTGAACCTATCGACGTAAGATAAGGTATTAAAGTTCCAACCTTCTAACGGAAAGGACAGTTACAAAATTATTACACAAATGCTCCCAGCCAATCAATACAAGAAAAGCGTAGCAAATAACTTAATTGAAAAAGCGGTTAAATTGTCGCATAATAAATCCAGACCAAAAAATATAAATAAAGTAAAGAAAATTTTGAATAACCATAATTACCCTGGTAAATTCTATGAAACATAATAAAGAAAAAAGTATATGACATATTTAACAATCCTACTAAAACAAAAGAAATAAACGGAACAAATCAAAATATAACAACAATAGGTATCGAGTACGTTCCCGGGTTATTCGAAAAGATAAAAAAATACTTAAAAAACCACAATATAAAAATAGTACACAAACCTAATAATGTTTCCAAAACCTTTTTTTTTAAAACCCATAATTGAAAATAAACACAAAACCCATGTGATTTATAAAATTAATTATAGGGACTGCCAAGGATGTTTTATAGGGAACACCAAGCAGTGTTTACACAAAATGTATACGAGCATAAATACTCAGTACAAACGGGTAATAAAATGTTCAGCACATGCCCTTAATAATGCTCACAATTTTAATTTTGAAAACGTAGATATTTTAGGTACGGGAAAAAGGACAGCAGAAGACAAGTATTGAAAACAGTTCATATCCAACGAAATGAACATTCGATAAATTCAAAAGTTGACCAGGAAAACTTTCAAATATTTGTTTTAATATAATTCGTAGGAAATATAGATGATATTGCATCTACAGTGAAAATAACCTTTTGGAATTTATAAAAGCTAAAGATAACATTTCCTTAATGGCCCCCCGTGGCAAATACAAAGAATGAACATTTGCTATAGTCTGTGAACTAACTAATAGCTAGGAGGACAAAGAAAAGAATTTTTAATATATTGTTTTGTTTATAGATAAGTTTTAACTATTTATGTATTTTAGTATTTTAGTATTTTAAACAACTTGACTTAAAATTGATATTATCAATTTGCAGGTATGTAAATTAAAAAAATGTTAGAGATAAGTGATCAAAACTAATGATAGTATTTATTGTAGATAATTTTTGGAAACGGCCCTAAATGACCGAAATGCGTAATATGTATTAAATGGGTTAAACCATCTTAGAGTTCTATTCAGCAGTGACCTAAATCCAAGATTGATAAATTTATATTTTATATATATATATATATATATATATATATATATATATATATATATATATATTGTCGTGGAAATTATAGGTTAAGAAGGATATATAGGTCTAGATAATAAATTTTTAACGACTGTGTATATAGGAAATAGCAACGATTTATTTCGCGCCAAATTAATTAGTTGTGACATTGAAAACGGACGGAAAATAACATATTTTTGTATTTCTAAATTGGAATGTTAAATTTGCATAACGTGTAGAAGCTTTGGAGTACGTGAAAATCAAGGATACGCATAATTAGTTTTAATATTTTAAATCAAGCGCATCGGATAGTAAACAGAGCTTTTGGGGTATATAAATCAATAAGGTAAACGAATATTTTCAATTTAACTAAACTAAACGTTCGTTATAATACAAATCCTAAAAAATGCTAAATCTTGGAAGTATAATTTTAAACGGACGGTTGATTCATAGAAAATCTGACAGTTGATGAGGGGTAGATGAGAAAATATAAATACACTAGGAGAGGTAGTAAAGATCTCTTACTCTGGCTTATTATCGTACGTCGCTTATCCGTTTGACTGTGCTTTGCTAAAGCAACATCCTAATTTAAAAGTGTAAAGCGGTGTTAGTACAGCACGTCGGTAGTTTTTTTTTAAACGTGTGTATTGCACAAGTGAGTGCTATTTAATTGACGGTGCTGGTACTACACTCAACAAACAGATGGAAGGATGGTACTAGGGTAAGCGAGTTGAGAAGTGTTTGAAACAAGAATGCGTGAGGTTTAGTAATTACGGAAGGTGATTAGCTTCGTCTTGACAATTATCGAGGTAGAAACATTGAAGGCGGCAGCAGAGATTTGGATAGCGAGTGAAAATGGGTTGGATCTATGTATAACGACGAAGTGTATGGACGACATCTTCAGAGGCGATGATGAAAAAAAGTTTACTCCAGGTAACGAAATTAATTTCTCTTGCTTTTGCTTGAACATTTGTGCCGTTATTTTGTGCTTGAGTGATTTGACACATTGGGGTGTATTTTATTACCATTGAAACTCATTCAAAGAGGTATAAGTAAAGGACAATGGGTTTTTACTATCTAAAAATGTTAATAAATGACATAAAAATTTTGATGTAAGGAGTAGACGTGTCTTTAAATTTGTTATAAACAAAAATGTGATGTATTTAGGCATTTTGAGTAACTGGGTTTATACTGAGCTCACCATAGACCATATATATATATATATATATATATATATATATATATTATAAGAATGAAATTTATTGGCAAGTGACTCAATATTAGCCACAAGGGCATCCTGTCGACGCGTTTCGCCGACAGGATGCCCTTAATATTCATGAAATTTCATTTTTAATATTATTTAAGACTCATTAAATTTACATATTCTTTATAATTATAATCTTTTGGCTATGAAAAAAGGCAGTTGAACCGGATCTCCTCCGTGCCGACTGTTGATAAAACCTGCAAAGTCAGGTGAAACAGCACGAAGGCACAAATTGTGAGCTAGGTGATGCTGTACTTCCCATAATGTGTTCGTGTTTAATATTACATCTTTGCTACTCCTGTCCTGATGAGCCCCAATTAGGGCGAAACGCGTCGACAGGATGCCCTTGTGGCTAATATTGAGTCACTTGCCAATAAATTTTATTCTTTAATATTATTTTAAGACTCTTTAAATTTACATATTCTTTATAATTATAATCTTTTGGCTATGGAAAAAGGCAGTTGAACCGGATCTCCTCCGTGCCGACTGTTGATAAAACCTGCTAAGTCAGGTGAAACAGCACGAAGGCACAAATTGTGAGCTAGGTGATGCTGTACTTCCCATAATGTGTTCGTGTTTAATATTACATCTTTGCTACTCCTGTCCTGATGAGCCCCAATTAGGGCGAAACGCGTCGACAGGATGCCCTTGTGGCTAATATTGAGTCACTTGCCAATAAATTTCATTCTTTAATATTATTTTAAGACTCATTAAATTTACATATTCTTTATATATATATATATATATATATATATAAAGGTTGTATGTCTTGTTGCATTATTTGAGTGGTAATTTTATTTGACTGAATATGTGAGAAAGAGTGAACTTAGGATGGTAAATATCCAGGAAGAAGCAGATTTTAGAGCTAGCCAGAGTGTGCAGAAATAAGGAGGCGTTCCAGAGGTATTGAAATATTTTTTAATTTTTTTATAATTTTTTTAGCAAAATTTTATGACACAACGCTGGAACTCGAAGGCGATCCCGATTTTTTAAAGTAATCCACAGCAATTTTAATGCAGCCCAACATTGGGGCTCGATGTTCTAGATAATGTACAGCATATATATATATATATATATATATATATATATATATATATAGAATCACAGCAATATATATATATATATATATATTGCTGTGATTCTCGTTACTACGGTGAAATCTTCTCTGACATTCGATTTCTTACCTGAATATCGCCTCTTGAATCCTTCCGCCTCGGCTGCTCACCTAGTTAAAACTTTCATCCTCATTCATAAAAGAAAACACATTCCTACCACAAACATCAACGTTAACTCTATTTACACCAATATTCACAATACATTAAAATTTCAAAATTAAATTTCAGCATAAATTTCAGCATCATAAAATTTGAAGTTCATATTTGTCATCATTTTAATTTGCATCCGGAATTAGAGTCCTTGTAGGATGCATACTAATTAAGTAAACAATATTTGCAGACCTGAGTCTGAATAAAGGAGCATCTCCCACCCTCTACGTTAATTTAACAGGTTAGTCTAATTGAGCTCAAAGACAGACCCAAATTTTCATCATAATCAAAAACATAAACCTGATAAATACTCCTTTCTACTTATACAAGAAAACTTTACCTTAAAATTCAAAATTTGTTGTTTATACAAATTTACTACTGTCCATCTTTATCAAACAAATTATAAAGATATTCCACACACACCAAAACATCAAAGATCGAACAACAACGCATAAGTTACCTGAAGGTTACTGCACTCGTGGCTCCAATGTACATGGTCCTTGCTCATCCCACCATTCCAGCTGGGTTATGTTTACGTCCTCGGATTTCTGACCGCCGTTAAAATTTTTCTACACCACCATTCGTCTAAAAAGGTTTCAGTGCTTCTCAGGACTTCATCTATGTATATCTAAATCTTGTTTTGTGGATCCAATCACGTTTACGAATAACATTTGATTCCTAACACTCCCAAAAAATCGCAATGAAATTCATAATTCTTTCACGCTATATCAAAACTGCATACTTCTATTTATTTATTTATCGTTATTAATTTGGATAATTGGTACAGTAATACCCGCAAATATAACTAGACTTTATTACCTTTATTTATCTTCTCTAAGTGCACTAATGCATAATAACTGTTATAGTAGCACGTAATCACCATCTATTCTGCTTGACGTATCGAATAAAATCAAAAAATAAAGAGCAAAACTGTTTGAAGTATCGCATAAAATCAAAAATAAAAGAAACCTAAACTCCTATCAGCACGGGTTTTTATAATGGCTCGCTTGCAAGTCGAATTTGTCCCGCGACGGACGATTTTAAGAAATTCGCATTCTATTTTCCCTTCCGATGTCTAGACACAATGATTCTACTGAAATTTGCACTCGTCTCGCAACACGTCCGAGAACAACTAATTAATTTTACATAGAAATTGTTATGTCTTCACCTCTCCTGTTTGCATCTTATTTCAACCTTAACCGCCAATCTAGTCCGTTCGTTCTATCTACAACCTGTGCTCTCGTTTCACATTTCCCCTCGTTTAACTACCAATGCATTCCCTCTCGCTTGTCTTTATACCACAAACTCGCTTTCTTACTTGCACTCATAAAGCTTAAAGCTTATCAACTATTATATACATCGTTATCTTTGCAGGTGTTCCTTGTTCTAATACACTGAAGGCTTTTATGTGACTTCCCCATGTCTTTTATAATTTCTCGATAGCTTTAGTACTTGGAACGATTAAATTAAATACAAATTGAACCTTTTAACTCTGTTTCTTTTTATAGAAAGCGTCTAGTGAATAATTTAAATCCCTTATTTTTAACGAAACGAATAAATTTTTATGCTGCATGGTTTTAATAATGCTTATTATCTAATGAAATTCTACATTACTTCCTTCTACACGTTGATTATGATTATATACAAACCCTACATTCTAATTAAATGATTTAAATCTACACAGTAGGCCTTTAATTAAGCGTACTATTTTCCACTGCTTTGATATACATGGTGTTTAACTTATCTAAACAATATAAACCCTATGTTTAGAAGTAAATGACAAATTTATCCAATATGCCTTTAAATAAAGTGTATTATTACCCAAAGCGACCTTATACACGGCGATTAAAATTATTTGATGCCGTTAATTAATTTTCTACCCTGGTCTAAATCTGAGTAATATATACACATACACATAAAATCTTTCGTGTATACACATATATACACATACAAATACACACATATAAATACTTATACACATTCACACATAAATATACATATAAATACACGTACAAACACACACATAAACATACGCACGCACGCACGCACGCACGCACACACACACACACACACACACACACACACACACACACACACACACACGCACATACACAAACAAATATACACATATAAACACACATATAAACAATATGACATACATATACACACACACAACATAAAAGCATTTTTCCAAGATATAATTTAAGTTTTAAATTTAAGTAGGTAAGTATAAATTGAACTCAAGCCACTAAAGTCTGTTGTTTGTTCATAGTATTTTTGTATATGTGATACATCTCTAGAAATAACCTTTTTGTTTATTTGTTTCCATTTTAAAAATTTGTAGATTCTGAAGATCTATTTGATGGTTTAAAGTAAATGAATGATTCCATAAAGCAGAAGAACTTGGTTTAATTTTCATGTCACTCTTATGTTGAGTGATTTGTTGCTTTAAAGTTTGGGATGTTTGTCTATATATAAGCTGTTGCATTCCAAACAAATAAGATGAAATAATAACTTAGACTTTTAAGCAAAACCCAGGTGATCATTTCAAATTCGGCTAGTAATTGAAAGAGGAAAATATAAGGTCTTGGAAGGACTTGAATCTGCAACTTAGTCTTTCTAGAACCATGCGTTTACCAATTACGCCACCGAGACCGATGATGATAATTGGAAAATCTACAAATCTAAATCGTATACACAACTATACATCAAGTCCTGTCCAAGACGTTATATTTTCTTTTTTCAATTACTAGCTTGATTTGAAATGATCACTTGGGCTTTGCATAAAAGTCTACGTTATTATTTCATCTTATTAACTGGATAACTATTGCACAAGGCGAGCTGAATACTAGTAAAGTATTAGTGAATAAAATGAAATTAATCAACTTGTCTTGTGCAATAATTAGCCAAAAATGTGTATTTAATAGTTGGTATCAGCTGTAATTTTGAGCGTCGTTTTCTGTCTATATCTGACCTAAGTCAAAAAATTTGAGACTCACTGTTGTGCCATACGTAATTGATAGTTAGATTGATACATGGTTGTGTACATGATTTAAATTTGTGTAATTTTCCAATAATAGTCACCCGGCATAATTGGCAAACGCATGAGCCGCGAAAGCCTAAGATACAAGCTCAAATCCTGTCCGGGACCTTATATTTTCCATCTTTCAATTACTACTTCGATTTGAAATGATCATTTGGGCTTTGCATAAAAGTTTAAGTTATTATTTCATCAAATTCACTAATATATTTACACATATACATAGAGTAGACTATTGGAAGTAGTTTTTGCAAAGCTTGGCTCACTAAACTTCAGTCAACCATCAAACCCATCCTCGCAAAGTATAAATTACAATATATGATTTTAGTCAATATTTGTCATATTACAAATGCTGACGTTTGTCATTTGAAAGATATCTATCTTCCAATATTCTCATTTGCTTTACGTTTACTTTGGTATGCTTGGTTGACAACCCTCTTTTATACAATTCTCCTTTCCCATTTTGAAAATGTCTTCTTCCCTTGTACGCTAACCTCATCTTGGCTAAGTTTAATTATACAAAAGAAACAACGTTTTTGATGTAGTGTGCGCATAAAAATAATTAATGGGGTTATTTAAAACCCAAGGGTCTACAAAATTAAGCTGTCAAATATGGTTTCGATCTGTGTATATAAACAACCCTTGTGTAAGTTAATTATGGTAAAACATGAGCTTATTAATAATAATAAATCCCTGTCTGGGCGTATTATAATTTTTTCTTGTTTCAGTTTAGATTGCCGTAATAAAATTGAGTTGATGAGCGGCATCTTTTAGGTTGTTAGTGGATCGATATAGAATTTGAGATTTAGTAGACATAATTATCAAGGTTTTTCTTTCCACCCGCTTACTTGCTAACACTCCAACTTCAACTTCAACCAAGATGGTCTGGTCCGCAGAAACATGAGATTAATACGCATTAAAGTCTAATTTATTAGTATAACGTCATTCAACCCTAATTCTCTACCCCGTTCCGTGATTATCCATCTGTTGAAGAGCAGACAAAAGATGTTTATCTTGTCTGGTATTAAGACGCGGACGTCTGTTGGTCTTGTGTTAATCTTGTTAGGGGGTTCGAGAACGTTAGAATGCAGTTCATGATTATGACAAATGGTTTCGGTTTCGCAGCTGCAATTTAAAATAAGACTATTAAACATCTCGTTGTTTGATAGTGTCAAAAATATTATTTACGGGAGGAAACTCGACACGAAGGTATTTTCTATCTATTTTTTGTAGGGACAAACAGCTACACACATTTTTCAATAAAATAACGTTAAACGAATTATTATTTTATATTACATGATTTTTACGGCAAGTGCATGCAAGGCAATTCTATTAGCAACCAAAATTGTTAAACAGTCCTATGTGAAAATTTAGTTCCAGTCGAAGAGAATGGCTGAAGTATTTAAATACCAGTTTGTGAAATTATTAGATATGTCCTCTCCTAGTTTATGAAATAATGAAGGGTTAGCATGTTACGCTTTAAAATCGCTTCACGAAGATTTTAATTAATAATTAATCGTAGATTTTTTGTACAATTAGATAGGGCATTACGTATTATATAAATGCGGCTTTGAGTTCCCAGCTATGTTTTGAGCAGTTGATTATTATTTTTATGTATTCTTTGTAAACGAAATGTTAATATAATTTCCTACACTTTCAAATATATATTTGTCATTGCTTCAACCAATCGGAACGCGCTATGCAAAGCTAGTAGTATACAAGTTAAAAGCAACTGACGGCCATCGCTCATTCTACACGTAACTGCCGTATGTTTAAGAACTGAGAGTAGCGCTTTATAAAACGGTAAAGTATACCTTTCAATTTTCCCACCCCCATCCTTTCATATCTCTTTATTTGTATTTCCTGTTTGATGTTGTAGGCAAACAACAAACTTCGCTACAAGAATCTGAATTTACTAGGCGATGATCTCACTTACACCTTGCAGAATAAAAGAATAAGGAACAATACATAGCAGTATTCCAGCGTGACATATGCTGTAATATAAGGTTTGATTAATTGGTTTTACCTTAATTTAATTATTTAGAGGGACAAAAAGTAAGCTTAGGTTGCATGTTATTTTGTATAGCAAATTAGTTAATGATTGTAAAATTTGTGAAACCAATTACGCTCTCTGTACGGGCATGCGATTAACTATAGTACCTTTTACCTATATAATTGATCAGTAATACGCACAAGAAACTACATCTTCTGTTACGCACTTTGTGACTCCCAAAAAGTATTTTGTCTTCTAAAGGTTAAATGACCCAGTGATGAATAATTTGAGAGAGTAATAAAACTACTCCACGGCAGGGTGATTCATTTGGATATAAAGCTGGAGTAGCTTAAAGAATCAGTTTTTGGTAAGCCTTTAGTATCTTATTAGGCTTTTTATATTCTGACCATGCACTTAAAAATTATTAAGACGTATAAGAGTACTCGAAGAAATAGAAAGTAGAGGCTGTTACGCGCTAATTGCTCCACAATTTACTTTGGTTATTATTAATTTAGGCTATTACGCATATCTATGTAACATAGAGATAGAAAATAGGATTCTGTCAATTTCTTTAGGGTATTTCCTGGTAATTGTTTCTATATCGTACGCAAATTGTATTTTAAACAATTTCCACTGCTTGTAGTAGACAGAAGGCGCTATCCTACCAATTACGATGCGTGGGAGGGTAAGCGATCGTAGTTTGCAAGTGTAAACAAGGTCACTTTTCGCCGGGGAGTGTTCGTAAGTGGACGTACTTAACTATTTTGTAAATATTCGTAAGGTAGTACATTACAGACGTGTGATAAAGTGAACTTATCGATCCCTCTACTTAATTTCTTTTCCTTTAGTATCTGTCTTCCTGATTACGTTTGTTACGTAACCTTTCCATGTTGATGGGATGTTATGTATAAAGTGCTCTATGAAAAATGGATCTACCCTTTCTCAAATTATTCGAAACATCCTCAAACTTCGGACGAATGAATTAAGGGCATAAATGAACATACTTCGTGTAGTTTTTCCTATCTAAGCTATATATCTACTTAAACTTATGTATCGTGGACCTAGAATCAGAGGGAATTTGTCATTTATTTGAGTTAGCACAAAACCGTATATGATCTCTCTTTGTGGTCAGATGATGAGATCATCTGGCGCCAGCATAATGCCTTATTAATCAAAACAACTGGATCACGACTGCACTAACTGCAATGATAACATCATCTCTAACCTTAAAAAACTGACATGAATTTGACAACCATTGAATATGGATCATACATCATACAAAATAATTTTACCTTAGATCAAAATTATAGTAACCTAAAAATTTTATTTTTTAAAGGGATTAAATTAATCCTATATGTGGAATTTACTAATACAAAAACTATTAAAATGAAATGTGATTATAAGTATTTCTAAGGAACGTAACATGTTATAGGAAAGCGAAGCCAGTTTCATCCCAGAATATGACCTAAAGCGGTCATCTGTCCTCATGAGGGTCCATCTAACTTGATATACCAATAATTACTTTCTACACAACACAGCCTGCGATTGTAAATTAAATTAAATAAATAACATTTACCTTAAGATAAGGTAAGCAGTTATAGTGGTTTAATTTTGGTAACTTTGATAATTCTGTGTACATCTTGCGTCCTCTGTTAGGCAAAATTAGTACAGCTAACTATTAAAAAGATAACAAGACTAACCAGGTTCCATAATTGCATGACCCAATTGTTAGCATATCGAGAATGAGGATGACTAGCTTACTGTCACAAATCCAAGCTAGACAGTTTATTTACCGAAGATTTAATTAAGTTTATGGGCACAGCATAAACAACTTGTTAAAAATTTAAATCTGACTACAAGCTGTCAGTTCCAGTACTAACGATGATAACTAAAGAAATGAGCGGATATTTACGACTTGATAATGGTACATTAATCAACAGAATGACTCAAACTGTACCGCGCACAGCTACAGAAAATATCAAGTTTCCGAGCTATGAAGATTTATCCAAAAATTTACATCTCTATTTGGTGGAGTCTTATTTTATAGATATCGTAGTTCTGTAAGGCGGCGGCACGATCAGAGCGATATCCTGTATGTGTTGCCGGATGTACTGAGAACTGTTCCGATTGATCTTATTTCCGACCCTGCAGATATACTCGGCGTGGTCCAATTTGGTGGTGGTTATGTTTACTAAATTGATGGTGGAAAACTGAGTCATCATCGCCCGCTAGGATTTTTGTGAGTTAGGCAGTACCGAACTGACCGTCGAAGCCCTCGATCTCGGTGGAGACGGCTAGTGTGAAGTTCTGGTTGACTTCTGGATGGACATCAGGGAATCAGCCGAGCCGGAAGAGCTTGAAATGCCATTGATGCAATGGTAATGCTTGGTATGGCCAACGGCGTTGTTCATGCTATGCCGTATCTTCTTTTAACGGACATAGCAGGTGGTGTTGTTCAAAGTTCTTAATAATTTATCAGCACCTGCTTATGTTAGGCACTTATTTATTAGTTGCTATCACCTTTTCCAGAAATATGTTAGCAAAAGTTATAGCAATGTGTGTTATGTTAGTGAAACGTACCTGACCAGTTTACTGGCCACGTGCTGTTATAAGGATTATTTAATGGTTCTTGTTATGGCAGAAAAAAGTTGAAAGCTATATCGTACAGAGTGGGAATGGGGCCAAAGCGATTGGCAGGAGTAGAGTAAGCAGTTGTAAATTCGGGCTTTGATTTGATGGGAATGATGTGGGATTGAGCGGGAAGAAGGATTTCATTATATAATTGGATTGGACGTTGGAATTTTAAGATACGGATTTGTAAAGTTGCATGCATTTGGATTTCAAGAGACGGGATGTGCAGGAGCGTGTACAGCCGCGGTAGAGGTGTTTCGGAAAACTCGAAATACGTAAAGAAGGAAAGGGCGCATTATTGGATCTAGGATTCTGCATGAGCGAAGAGTTGTGAATTTACACCGTAGCGGACAATGGGGACAATAATGTTTTTGAGGATTAGTTTTCTTGTAGGTTGGGATAAGAAAATGGATTTTTGGTAAGGAATCTTGGATGTTGCACAGGATAAACTTGGTTTTGGAGCGGATTTTTTGTAGGTGAACGTGCATTTTTAGTAGGGTTTCAATTTTGATTCCAAGATAGGATATGGATTTTTGGACTGCAGGGAGGGTGGAGAAAACCTTTAAGCAGTAGCATTTAGGATTTTGTTGGAGAAATTAGTTGTTTGTTGAGGATAAGCCAGAACTAGGAACGTAAGGTCATCAGCGTAAGCTAGGGTGTCAGTGTTTGGTATATTAAGGTCTAGGTTCCATAAGGTCGGTGATAGGATGGAGCCCTCTGGACAGCGTTGGAGAATGGTGTTGGTTACTGAATAGTAGTTAATGCTATGGGTTGTTGTGCGGGATGATAATTAGGATTTTGCTATATTGAAAGCGTTGGATGGCAATTGTAGGTTGGTTTAGGATATTCCGCCGCCAAAGAAGATCAAATACGGAGCGGAATTCTAAGTAAATGGCTATGGTTTGAGAATTTGACTTTTGTGATTAAGGCTTGCTCTGCGCCGCGGCTCTGACGGAATCCGTATTGGTTACTGCATATGAAGGAGTTGGTTTAAGTGTGATTTTGGATTATCTGAAGGATATTTTTTCCAAGAGTTTACCAAGGGTCGAGAGAAGGGCAATTGGACTGCTAGGGGAGAGTTCTTCAGGGGGTTTAGCGGGTCTTTGGATTATCATGATTTTTGATTGTTTAAAGATATTAGGAATAGTTCCAGTTGTAAAGTATTTGCCAATGTTGAACGTCTGTGTTATATTGAAAATACGCAGAAATAATGTGAAATGGCCCTAATCTTTAGTGAATTTGTACGGGTAGAATTTGTGAGGTAGAGAGAGATAGGATTACAGAGGAGTCTATGTAAGGGTCATTGATGACTATTGCTGCGGATAAGATGCGATCTGTTAGGTTTGGATGTACAAAGGAATTTCGGGGAGGCATTAGCGATTTTGTTGTTAACAAGGTATGGTTTTTGAAGGATGGCTATGGATATTTTATGTTCCTGAAGAATATGAGATAGTTCTAGTGTCGCAGAACAGGAATGTTGAAAATTAATCTGAATGATACGTAGTCTTGATGGTGAGGGATTCTGGTTATCGGTGTGGGGCAATGTAACTATGTCTGGGCAGGGATTTCCATAATCTGTTCTTAGTTTAGAAATTTCAAGGGATTGCTTGTATACAGAACATTCTGGGCTGGTGACGAGGCGATTGTGGGGGCGGTATAAACGGAGACAGAGCGGTAGAGTGTTTGGGATTGTAGGTAGGGACACGATTTTGTAATATGTTCCGTGATGCCATTTGATGCCACTTTAGCAGAGTGCCCAAATCTTTGGCAGTTATAACATTTAGTTACTGGTACTGTCTGTATGTTTTTATCGACCTACAGCATTTTAAAACCGTTAATCAATTATAAAACACTACCTGCAATGGTTGCCAGTTGCGCTGGTATGAAAAAATGTAGTGGACTGTAATCTGCATCTGCACGACCGCCGTAAACTGCATAAACGAAAGTTCACTATTTTTGAGGGGTTTTCGCCAATGAAAACCTCATGGTCAAGCACACCGAACTGATTGATACGGTCACTCCCGTTGCCAAGTTAATAATGTTCTATCCGATGCGCGTCTCGAACTGTGTACACGAACACAAAAAGGCACTTGCGCGCACACCTTCCAATATCTAAAGTTGTATGTATATGTTATAGGATAGGCGATAACAGAAAAGGAACTTTGATAATGTAAATATCAAACCAGAATAATATGAAGTGATCATATGTTACCAAAAATGCTATAAAATGCATAACAGATACTAACTCTCGGATTCTGCATAACTTGTAACCGAAGCATGTGTGTGGTACTAGAGCAGGTAAATGAGGTGAATAGTCTAGCACTGGGGTGTTATACGTGGCTAGAAACGTCTTGAGAGACAATGCAGTATGCGTCGGTTGTGCTGATGAAAAACACATGAATTGTTTGTACACAATTTTGGTCGCTTCCTGAATTTTTCACAGAGTTGAGCAAGAACCTCAAGGTAGTAATGTTGATTAACAATTCGTCTTCTAGGAACCCAGTGACAGTACATAATCCCACCAATATCGTAAAAAACAGCGATCAATCAATATTGCTTGGAATTTTGATTTCTTCATTCGAAGTCTTTTCGACCAACGTGGAAACTCTTAAACAACGCGAAAATCAGCGCACATAATAAACATTATTGTCATACGCTCCTTTTAATAAAAGATAAATTTCAGCAGCGGTTTTTGCAAGTTTCTATAAAATCTCACGACAATTCGTTGCTCTATTAAAACACATAATTTTTCCGGCAAAACAAGTAATAAAACTTATATACAGGTAGGTCACAGACAGACTAAGATGTCTACAGACACGAAGGGGCTGGCAATCGAAAAAGAGAGTGCTACCTACCTAGATGTAGCCAAAAAAAAGAACAAGGAAGAAAGAAACTGACCGGGCTCAATCGGCGAGTGGGCGGGGTAGAATACCTACAAAAACTAAGGAAAGGCCTGAAATTAAAAAAAAATTACACTCTTAATAAAAATAATCATACAACCTCTAATTAAAACAAAATATATACAAAGCACAGTATTCCCCAAACCCCCAACAAAAAAAATTCAATAATCCCAATATACATCTGTTCCGCAGAACAACAAAAGTACGTCAAAAATGGCGAGCTGCAGTGTTTAGGTCGCTACCCCTTTTAAATAACAACAGCAAAAAAATCCAAACTCAACACTAAAAATAGCCGCTCGTAATTCCCACAGTAAACTTAAAGCTGCCTACCTAAAATTCTTACGTAATTATTGCGAACCAACCCATATCCCTTAATTAAAAAATAAAGTTACAAATTTAACAAGAAAACAACAGTTTGAAATCCCAACAAAGGAAAACACAATTCTTAATTAATTGAATATTACTAACACATATATCTGAATTGACCCCAATTTATAAATTTAACAAGAAACCAACAGTTTGAAATCCCAACAAAGGAAAACCCAATTTTCTTAACTACGTGAATGTTACCAACCCATACCCCCCGCACCGAAAATTTTGTCCCCACCAAACTGGTTCATTTGGAACAAAAAGCAATGCCTCAATTATTACGACCACACATTCTAACATAGTCCAGTAATGTGTAGATATAAATAGATACGAACCAATATGGTAGCTGCCTGGTACCACACCATCTGTGCATCCTTCTACACCAAAAAGGAGCGGTAACTCATCAGACCATCTTGTCCAACGGCGAAAACACACAGTGGTGTCCTCCCATAACAAAAAGGGGCAGCACTCCCACAGGTAGTTAGGTAGATCGACGGAAGAAGCTACAATAATTACGGGTAAAAATTAATTTATTTACACCGAAAAGTACATCTTTTTTTTTAAAATAAAATACTCAACACACAGTGTGTGCACGAAATGGTAGAGATAACAAAAGAAATGTTAAAGTTGTCACAGCACAGAAATAAACTGGAAAACACGCTATCAAATAATAGTACGCGACCTAGTTTTGACGCGTTTTGAGATTGGAAACCCCAGAGAAAGCAATTATACGCGGTCGTATTGTGTAACAGGTTAACGAGTACCTAAAACAGGATATAAACTATTTAATTATGGCATAAACTTGTCGTTTCCAAGCAAGTAGATTTAAGTTGAGGAATTATTAGAAAGCGTATTTATTATTAATTATGTTTAAGGATTTAAAAGTAAAACCGGAATTTATTCGAACGGGTATTGAATTAACAAGAGAAAACGAGGTATTTAATGTATGTTGAAAATAAACGTAACAAGATGTTTACGCTATACAGCTGGCCCATGCGTAGTTCGTCCGTATTAGCATTAGTCTTGTCATTTTATAGCCCCACCTGGTAGTCACCACCATGTCTAGTTGGACCTCATGGAAATATTAGACGAAATACCGCCCATTGTTATCGAGATCGTTGAAGTAGGTTCCGGATGGTTTTGTAGGTGTAGCTGTTGCGGTCCGTTGGAAAGGTAGTTCCACTTAGTTATGGCAAAAGTATAGCTATGTACTGTAAGGGCGATTGGGACACATTTGATGGGTATTTATGCAGTAGCTATTTGTGGATAGTCTTGTTAGGTGGTATACTATAGATGTGGTAGTGGTGATGAAAACTTTTGGGGCTATTACTGACGACCCCGTAGTGGTATCCGTTGAGCTCAGTGGAAGGCTGGTTGTTGATCACCTCAAATTGGTGGCTGCTAAACTCTAGTAAAAGCATGTCGCTAAAGGACACATCCGAGCTGACAGGCGTATGGTATCGTACCGACGGCTCTAGTTGGCGTATGAGAGTGCACCAATCTTGTCAAGCCTATCAGGGAGCGGGAGCAATTTAACGATTGCTATTACGACTAATGTAATGACCATTGTCGCACTACAGTATTTCATATTGATGTTCTGCTTTTCATAAGAATTCAAAACAATCAACATATCTGCAAGTGCAGTGTATTAGGTATAATGTGCATCTTACCGATAAGAGAATTGAAATTAATAAGAAATCCGCCAGCCAGATGTGACATTACAACACCTGTTAACGCCTATATGAAATTATAGGGTAATCCGAGAGAGGGTGAATGGACTGTATAATAGGGGTTGAAAATTGTCATATAGTGACGACAGATAAAGGACTTAGTTACTATCACTTACCAATACAAAAGGACCTTCGTTGCACTACACTAAACTGGAGGTTATAGGTTAGGGTAGTAGGGACGGATTTGAATGGAAAGGTAGGAAAACCTATAGAGTTTAGTCGAAGTAGTAGCCAACGTAGTATCAGAGCGAGGTTTTCTGCGAACCCGAGACCGAACTCTCCCGCTCTAGCGACAGTACTATTCTCATACGCGACGACTTTCGGAGGCCGGTACGGCAAATTGGGGAGGGGATCCTGTAGGCGCGTACATAACCGCCCATCTTAAAATAACATGATTTTAAAGAAATTAAAACAGAAACTATTCGATAAAAAAAAGCAAAACTAAAGAATAATTTGGGAACTAGGCATTTCCTCCTAGTGGTGGAATACGGTTTACCCGCCGATACTCGGTAATAAACTGAATTTAATGGGGCCACTAATTACCAAGAAAAACTTGAAAACAAAAACATAAAGAGAAAAAAAGAAACGCAATATAATATTTATTCTTTAGGGAGAAGCACTAATTTGTTGACCGGCCGAATTAACTGACCGTTTCGAGTTCTCACAGCAGCCACGCGAACCACTCAATCGTTACCTAGAAAAAGCCTTTCTATACAACCAATTGGCCAGGACAGTTCATTTACATTTCCAATGCTCCACCTGTAGGTACTACATTGGCCAGGAGGCGAGTTTTTTGTTGCCTGGAAATTTAGAATTTTGCCGAACCCTTGCCGTTCCAGACAAGGTAGGGATCTTTAACGTGCGTGACAACACTCACACACGGGACCTCCATTTAACCTCTCATCCGAACGAGGACGTAATTTTTGTGAAAAATGCTCACCTGCCATTTTTCAAGCAGTCGGCCGAGTCGGGATTTGAACCCGGGACCTTGGGATCCGTAGTCTTACGCTTACTACATTGATCCACGGCGACGCCAATTGGCCAGGACAGCGGCGAAGTGTTCATACCAGAAATAAATACCACATCTCCCACAGAGAGAGGAGCGACCTCACGGTTCTACTTTGTTCTTTGACGGAGAGTGTTCAAATAGTCACGAGACCAACGACGCCAAAAATGCTGAGTACGCTGACATAAGCGCTGCCAGCGGGAACGCAAATTGACATTTTCCGAAAACTTTACCTCAGGTGAGCTCGAAATAGGTCCTCCGATCAGAAAATGACCTGGTGAAAGATAATCAGAGCAGTTCACAGTATCTGTAGGATAAAATATAAATGACGACTATTCATAACCGCTTCTATACCCGTAAACATAGTGGTCAACTCTTCAAAGGGTTGAGGTTGATTACCCAAAGTGCGAATCAAGAGAGACTGCCGATTTTACACATGATTCCCATAGATAATATTTATAAAGCTTATAAGCCATTAATAATGAAAACGACTACAAAATAAAGTCATTAATTAGCTACCACTACTGATACTTTATACCAGCATAAACACAACTCAACAACCACCAAACAAGGCTATCTAAATTCAAAAAGGGCTAAATCATTAATCACTATTAAAACGAACATTCAGATATGAAATTCCCTTGTTTAAAGTTGTATGAGCAAGATTTAAAAAACCAATACGGATGCGGTACAACTATTTTATATCTGTATGTAAAATTGCTCCATTATTCATTATGTAATCTGATATGCAAGTAATCAATATTTGCTGTCAAACCCAATGTCGACTTTTAACATTTGCATCAGCGCAGGAGAGAAATAATGCATAGCGATCCGTTTATAAAGCGCTTGGATTTATTCAACTTCAGGAACTATTTATGGATTTTGGCATTAAGCGCTTTCTAATGACAAAGAGTTTATCACAGTGAACAAAAAATACTTTGAGTATTATCCTGAGGTTGCGTTTCAACTAAAATTAAGTTTTGTAAGTTGGAATAACTATCAGAATGAGATTATATTTTCCAGGAGTTATTCAACTTTATTACATGTTAGAGCTGAGCATTTCTTAAACGTTCAATTCAAAAGCACTAACGATTAGATATTTCAGTATCCTATTGCGCTTCAGAGTTTTTATACTGTTGTATTAAATAATAAATTGCTTTGTCACGCAAGCTTAAAGAGTCTCTGTAGTCAAAACATTCAAAAATTAGTTTCAGGCAGGATGATTTTACAATATATTTTTTCTACTCCTATTTAATAATACATTCATTATTGACAGAGCTTTTTACAAGTAATAGTAATCATTACCGAAAGATGTAGCATAAACATTCATAACTCAACACCTAAGAACGAATCTTATTTCAGAATTATCATTATTCATCCTTTCCACAGCCAATGGATTAATTATAGTCCTTTAACAAAAGTGCTGTGCAATAATGACGCCACAAATTAGTCCTGTGAAACGCTTAACTTAAAAGTTGTTTACGATATTTATAGAACTGTTGGTTATATTATTGTGATCCGTTCTGCGCCTTGAAGAAGTTCTAGATTTCTAGAACGAGTGGAACGGCTTGCGAGTCCCAGTGATCTAAAGAACCGAACTACCGGTCTAACCAAATTAGTGGGGTCTTTACTGAGGAACCAGACTAAGACAGGTCCCCAAAAGACGGCAGCAGCTCTTTCGGTATTTAGAGTGGCAGATATCATAGGGGTCGGTATGGCATTCTAGGACACACTACTGCGATGTGGAAGGCAACGGGAAACCACCACATTACCTCTCAAGTACACAGCGTACTTAAATTGTTATTTAAGATTATGGCAGCTTCTGGGGTAAAAAATTCCTGAGTTAAAATAATCCCCATTCGGATGTCCGGGAGGAGACTACTTCGGAGGGTGTGATCGGATAGTATAGAATAAGAGTCGAGAACATTCTGCGAGTCGGAGCGTGGAATGTTAGAAATATGAAGCACGTAGGTAATCTAGAGAACTTGAAAATTGAATTGGATAGGTTAGCACTAGACATAGTACGGATCAACGAAGTTCGGTGGTCAGAAGCGGGAGGTTTTTGGAGCGGAGACTTTAGGGTAATTCATACAGGATCAAAGGAAAGAAATTCGAGTGTGGGGATAGTTATGCGAAGAAAGATAGGATAACGTGTAGAAAACTACTTACAAACATACGAAAGAGTACTCACGGTTAGATTAGATTCTAAACCGGTATATACAGTAATAATACAAGTATACATGTCCCCCCCCCTCCAGCTACAGTGAGGAAGAGGTAAGCGATCTACAAAGATATCGAAAACATACTAAGATACGTAAAAGCACATGAAAATTTAATAATTATGGGGAGTTTTAACGCAGTGGTAGGTGAGGCTAGGAAAGAAGCTGTAGTAGGTTTATTTGGTTTAGGCACGAAAAACGACAGGGGAACAGGCTGGTAGAATTTTGTGACAAAAACAATTTAACCATCACAAATACACTATTTTAACATAATGCTAGAAGATGATACACGTGGAAGATGCCAGGATAGTGAGATGTCAATTTGATTACATTCTTGTTAGACAACGGTTTATAAATCAAGTAAAAGACTGATAAAGTTGTCCAGTAGCAAGTACAGATAACGACCAAAACATAGTAATTACGAAAACCGTGTTTAAATTTAAAAATTTCAAAAGAAAGAAAGGAAGAAAAGCACTTTAACTTTGAGAAACTTAAAGATAAAGATATCCACACAAGATATGAGAAAGGGTCGAATGAAGTTCTGAAAGACATCGAGAAAATCTCTGATAGTAAGGAAGTAGAAATAGAACGGAATAACATTAAATCCAGCTTAAATATGACGACCAAAGACATTCTAGGGTATAAACAAAAAAAGAAGAAACCGTGGGGTTCAAAAAATATTCTGAATTTAATATAAGAAAGGCGAAAATACAAAAAAAAATGTAACGTATATTTTTTTAAGTTGGTTACACATTCCTTATAAATCTAATATCATGTTTCGATAATATAAAAACATAATTTATAATTGTCTGATCACAAAAAATATTTATTAAGTGTATAATGGATTATGCGCTCCTTCCCCTTTTGATGCCTAAGTTACAACACTAATCGTTTGTCTGTCATTTCGACTTCACTTTTCCAATAGCGCTTGAAGAAGTAAGCTGCTCTCCGGAGCATAGAAAAGTCAACATGGTAAGGCCATGGCCTGGTGCCGCGTTCGCAAGAAAGTTGATTAACGAATACCTTCGTGTCATGATGTGGTTCCTGACAACTTTTGGTGAAGATTATTTTATTTTGTATTCCACCATCGGTGAAGTCGGTTGATTCCTGCAGATGCGAAGAACATTGGAGTAATCCATCATTAAAACATGCAATACCACAGAAATAAAGCTTTAGTTTAAAATTTGGAAAACATGAAAATTATTGGACATATGTAACGGAGATTTTATTTGGTTGGATAATATTTTGTTCTGAAGGTTTTTGAAAATTCCAACGTAAAATTCAGCATAATGGTACGTTATTCATGTTGCGTGCATCACAGATGTGCTTAGATTTGTCGACATCTGATGTTGTTTGGTTCTGGTAAGAACGTTCAAGTTTTTTTGATTGAACTGTACTTCGAGCACGTGAGTGATTTTTAACCTTAATTTAATGTGTATTTATTTAAATGTCTTACGTATGATGAACAGTTGATATTCTACTTTGATTTAGTTATCTTGAAATTCATTTTGTAAGAAACATCCCGTTTTATTCTCGTAACTTTACAAAATTTTAAAGACAGCTTCATTGTTGCCTATTATATTTGTTGTACAAGCAGACAGTTATAGCTTCACTAAAAAAAATTGTTATTAACATTTGATGTCAAAAATATCTAGTTAATCAATATAATTACCGCATGCTATTCTATGTTGCATTAATAATATCCTTGATTATTTTGAGGTCATGCAATTTAATTTTAAGACATGATTAATTTTTGAAAGATATAAAGTTAAAGCTTAGTTTTTGTTTGAATGCTACATTTTAGTATCACGTAAAATATTATTGTTTCTCACTTGTAAAGTCGACTGTAGTACTACTGAAGGCTATATTTAAATTTGAGATTTAAATGATTAAGAAAGCAAATACTTTACAGTAAAGATATGTTGAAATATTGAGTTTAAAGATGTCTGTATTTTTGAAGATGGAACAATACTAGTTTCTTTACATGTAAATTTTTATTGTAAATACTAATGTTGAAACAAGCTAAACCAATTTAATCGAATACAATTTTTTTGCTTAATTCTTTTATTATTAAAAATTCAAAGGAAATTTCTTGGTTCTCAATAAGCAAAAGATTAACTCTGT
This sequence comes from Platerodrilus igneus, assembly GCA_036346225.1. Classification (NCBI taxonomy): domain Eukaryota; kingdom Metazoa; phylum Arthropoda; class Insecta; order Coleoptera; family Lycidae; genus Platerodrilus; species Platerodrilus igneus. The sequence goes on along the minus strand of JARFIW010000012.1, from coordinate 4,894,813 downwards.
CTAATGACAACAAGTACCCTAAGTGTATATATTTTTGGAACTTAAACTCAAATATGTTATTTATTGGTGAATATTTTTAAGGACACAAACGGTGTCCCTGTTGTTCATTAGTTTGTTCACAGGATATGCAGAGACATCTGTAATACATCGGGCAAGTGACATTTTGGTAAGTGTTTTGCAAGGTTGGTATTTAGGTTTTGTGGCTACATAAGCGGTGTAGACTTCAGGTTTCCGCATTCCCCTAATACAAATTACATGTATCTTCGTATGTTGTTGTATTGAAAAATACGGTGGCGCTCTATTCCTATATTTTTGGTCATTTGTCAACCCATGACCCAAGCTCATGATCCGCACAGAGCTAACACTCTACTAGCCATTTATCTCTAATGAGTTTTTCTTTTCCTCAAGCCGTTTTCCATCCAACTTTACCTTGGGCTTCCCTCATTAACAAGAAATTCTCGACCTTGTGATATCAGGTAAGGTAGGCGTTTATGGTATATGGAGGTCCAATTTGCTATCTGATATTCACGAGGGATATATTTAGTTAACAATAAACCAGACAAAGCTGGAAAACAAAATGGGAAATTATTTGCAAATGCAGGAAAGCAAAAGAACAATGGATTGCTGAAAATTGTAAAGAGCTAGAAACTAAGATGAAAATATGAAAAACATACAAAGCATACAAACTAATTAGAATGAAGTTTAGGGAGAAAATATCATTATACAAAATGTTAAAAAAGTGGTTAGATGGCAAGAATATATAGAGAATTTATATGCAGGACAGGAACTAGCATCACTAGAACATGAATCAGCGTTGGGGTGGGGATAACTCAAAACACAATTTTATAACTAGTGTGAAAGATTTCGATTTAATTAAAGGCCTGTATCGCAAAAATTCCGATGAGTATATAAATATCGAAGAAGGCAATAATTAGTTCCAATCCGAAATTTCATGATGACGGATGTTAAAAATTTTATTGCAAATAAACGCAGTCTTCAGTTGATGCAGGATTCTGTACGAATAAAGTTTGTGGCATACAAAAAAGGACACACTCAACAGGAATTCAAAGAGGTGCACAAACAATTGATCTATCCCTTGCAAGTAACAGCTTCCCATTTACTAGCAATCACCGAAAAAATTCCCATACCTACAACAAAAATTAAAGTCGAAGACATGGAAGCACCTATAAAGAAAATTAAGCAACTCGTTCCAGAATAACAGTTTCATCTTTACTATGAGGACGTGTTAGCTAGAGACGAAGACGAAAATATTGACAAATCAATTTATGGAGTAAAATATAACCCTGAAAAAGCGAATGGAGTTTGGCGAAAAGCGAGCTGGAGAATAATCCGGAAACTAGCGACGTCACCTTAAGCAATATGATGTACCATGGTACTAGAAGTCTATACAATCTGCTAATTTATAAAGACATTACACCTGAAGATGGTAATTTCAACTTGAAGAAAGATTTACCGAATTACTTGGACCTGATCAAGTCAACATTGAGTTTTAAAAGAAAATTTAACCCATACACGTTGCACGATTTAAACGAGTTTCCGACACATAACAAAAAGTTTGAAAATTATGTTTTTTAAGTTAGCGTCACTGTTGTAGATTAAAACGGTCAGTATTCTACAATATTATATTTCAGTAATAACGTTAAGTTTTCTTTTTAGCAAATCTTAAAGCTAAAGCTTAAAATTTAGGAAATGGTCGCCTCGTCAGATGCTCGTTGAAATTAATAAATGTTTTAGGGAAAGTGGTGTGTAGCAGTCTCTTGTTTATGTATATGTCTGAGTTCTTTCCTATTGAATACAAGAAATGTATAATACAATTATAATTACAATGTTTATGGTTATTGTCTTATGCATATGGATAACCATTTAGCATGCTGTAACGTAATTTTTTTTCTAGTTACACTTCGTTCAATAAAATAAAAATAAAACAGCTATAATTTAAAATATTTAATTTGTGAATTACCATCCAATAGAAATTAATGTATAATATTCATAATAACGCATAGATTCTTTTACGTTTATACTCTAAAGTTCGTTACAAAGCTCTGTCAAGTTGTCAGTCGGCACTTTATTATCAGCGTTCGAAAGGGCAGGCTGCTTTGCAGAGTAAGTGAAGTCGAGATGGCCGTGTGTAAGCACGTGGCTTCTAACAAAGTTAGAAAAAAGTAAAGAAGATGGAAGCACCTTTGGACATCATTTAGACAGTTGGTATATATTAATTCAATAGATTATACTAATATTTTTCATCTTAGTGCAATATCTTAAGGACATATCTTCAACAACATTTTCGATAATAAATTAAAACAATTTCTGAAGGCAATATTTTAAAGCAAGAATTTATGGTTCCGTCCTATTTAATATAACATGCAGTAACGTAGAAGCCGATTTCACATGTGTTCCTTATATTTCAACCTTACCGATGAATAATATCAAACAAGGATATTATGGTTGGTTTTGTGATGTAGTCGTTGTATTTCAAGCAAATTTGATGCAGATGCAAATTTCCCACAGCTGAGGTCAAGGTCCAGTATTTTTAGTTCAGTTTTGATGCACGTGAGTGTTCTTTAGCATTTAATAACTTTGAAAATACAGTAAATTACTATAAATTATCTAACATTAAATATTTGAGTGACGTAAAAGGAAAATAGTTTTTGAGAAATCAGTGAATTAAATAATATGTCGCTTGCTTGTCAGAATGTTTGCACATGTACGCAAATAGTATATTTTATAAAGTTGTGAATGACAACCTACGTCAGATATAAAAAAATATATATTCAGTTTTCCTATCTAGACGCCATATGCTGTCTTGATTTAATTTAAAATATGTTTAAAGATTTTGAGGTCCTGAACTGGCACTTTCATCGACATATGAAATTCGCGTATTTATTGTAGAATACAAATAAATTAGAATAATTACATTTTACAAAGTCTGCACTTTGATAATTAAATTCTGTTGTGAAGATCAAGGAAGTACTTCGCTGATTAAAAGAAATTTATGTATTATGAATAACTTAGAAATTCTACGTCAATCTAATTAAATTTTATAGAAAAGATCCATTCAGAGATCTTCTTAATTTTGAATCCAAAATTTCATTAGTCTATTTCTGTTCTAGAAAATTATTATGAGAAAATTTTATAAAGATACAAACTTAAATATTGCAGTTATACATATATATTCAGAAATTTATCCAAATAGAATCTATTTTGTGTTTTGAAAGACGTTTTATTATTTAACATTCAAAAATTGCAAGTCCTCCCGGAATAGAAAGTGTGTGTAATGAAAACAGATTCCCTCGGTACATTTTAGAAGCCTAAATTCTATTATTTTATTTTTGGCAAATATTTTTGAGGACACAAATGGTGTCCATGTTATGCTTTTGTTTGTTCACAGGTAAAGCTGAGACATCTGTATGACATCTGGTGGTTGAGGTCTTGGTAAGTGTGTCCCAAAGAGTGAAATTCAGGTTTTATGGCTATGTTAGTGGTGTTAAGATAAGGTTTCCGCATTCCCCTTATACAAGCACAGTTAAATTTTGTTGGTTATTGTATTGAAAAATACGGTGGCGCTCATTAAATATATTTTGGTCTCTTATCCACCCATGACCCAAGCTCATGATCTACCCAGAGCTAACACTCGACTAGCCGTTTATATCTTAAGAGTTTTTCTTTGTCTCAAGCCATTCTCCATCCAACATTACCTTGGGCTTACATTAAAAAGAAGAAATTCTCGACCTTGTGATATCAGGTTAAGGGTTAAGAAATTTGGAGGTTTAATTTTTAGCTGATAGTCACGAGGGTAAAGCTTCTAAAGAATAAAAAGAAAATATTACAAAATAATAATTTTATATTTTTTTACAATGCCCCAAACAAAATGTTTTACTTATTCAGAATGCATTGCAATATGTATTTAACTTTAATAAACATTTGGAAATGTGTTCCTGTTTTAATTCAGTTAGCATTATATAAAATTCAGCTTGTACAAAAAGAAAAATATTGACTCATGCTCTGGGAAGCGTTATTATTACATCTACCCATAAATAATTAAACATCTCACAAGTCTACGCTAGAAATTACAAACACAGTACTCCAAAATATTTTAAATTAAAGTTTTAAATTCGCGTAATATTTAAACGCGATTCCCAGTTATGAAAAGAAAAATTGCTTGCTGTTTGCAAAGATTTAAATAAAATATCATTTTTCAATTTAAATGGATAATAACAAGCAGGTTTAAAAAACAAATATAAAAACTTACCCCTTTCAAGTTGAATAAAAACGGCTGAAAATTACAAGTCAAACACGTTGGCACTTACCACACAAAATTTACAGGCACTATAGGCACACCATGTGTTTCTCTTTTCATATATACCGAAACGATAATTGCATTCCTTGAGCGTCACAACATTATGCGAATAACATAGCCGTACCGAAGGGTTTACGGAAAATTTTTCAGAATGATCCACACGACTTACTACAATTTTTAAATTTCAGTATTATGTACTTAAACAACCGGTTGTTACTTTCTACATTCATTAACTAGGCATGAGTAATATACAATAATAATTAACGAAAACTACATTCCTGAAGCGCCACCAACCTAATGAGAAAGTTGCCCGGGTAATCTTTAAACTAGTATACCACATTATGAATAACATTTAAACTGAGCTTACCTTGTGTCAACAATTATAATAAATCTGCGTATTACCTTACAAAAGAAATTTGCATAATCAACAACTAGAACAATTATAAATTTTACAATTTCCGAAGGAGGTTTTAAAGATGGAGTTAAATATAAATAGGCAGAAATGCTTAAAATAGGTGCTCTCAGGCATACAATGGCATCTATTAGGAGCTCTAAACATGAACTATACACAAAACTCATAAATAAAATTAACTTATCCGGGGATGCGATAGACGTTTTATTATCTCCGGAACTGTCCATACGTACGCCTGGGGAGACATCAAAAAATAGACGATTTATATTTCACATAGTTTTAAGTTGTTATATGTTAAGTTATATGTATATAATAGCTTTAAGATTTTCTGTATCGAGAAGTTTTTGTAATAGTATCTTGAAAAGTTGTACGGAAATTTTTTCAAGTTGAGCAGTAAGGCCGACAGCAATTTTTAATTCCGGTAAATACAATTAAACATTACTTGTATTAGGGAAACAAAGTTTCACTTCCAAAAAATTTACAAAATAGACCTCGTATTAAAAATTATAGCGAGGACAGTCGACAACATTAATAAGCTTATAAGTGGTTTGCATTAGTAAATTGTTAATTTAATAATAATGAAATACATTCTCCTCGGTGATTCATTTAGAAACTGTCAAGTCTCGTAGAAATACATAAATTTTCTTTTCTAAAGAATTAAATTTAGAGCTTGCCGGGTATTTAAAACAAATTAGACATTAAATAATAATTAACGGCGCTCGTAAAATGAAAAACTAATGGTTAAAATTAATAACACTAAGCATGTAGTCTCGCTTGGTGATTCATTTAGAAAATATTCAAGTCTGCCATTTCCAAAAATATGATGTAGAAGATATTTAAAATTAAATTGCTTTATTAATAACTATCCTGTAGACAATAGCATGATATACCCTTAGTAAAAGTTTAAAGTGTTTTATTAAGTTTCCCTTCAAAAGGTTTAAATTGATTTACAAAAACCTGGTAACCAAAAAGAATTTAAAGATTGAGTTAAAATTCAATAAACAAAAATTTAAAAGTCCGAGGCTTTAACAGGGCGTAACTTTGTAAGCGATAGTCCGATTTTAAAAATTCAAATGGTGTTAGATTGCCTGGGAAATTAGAGTCCAACTAACAGATCACCCAGTGTAAAAGTGATTAAGATGGTGCTTGTGATGTAGTGAGTGTGTATATTGGGTTGCAAACATTTAGGTGCTGAGAAGCGCTGTCCGTGCATTGTGGGTTGTCTAACCTATGTTAAATGGCGGTGGCGGTAATGACAGATGTGGCATAAGGAAAAACTATAACATCGTTAATGAGTTTTTCCCATTAAAAGACGATTAGTGCTAATGGATTTTTAGTAAGAAAACTAATTAGAAAACGATTAGTGCTAATGCATTTCAAATGAGAAAACCCATTAAAAAACGATTAGTGCTAATGGGTTTTTAATGAGCAACCCCAATAAAAAACAATTAGTGCTAATGGGTTTTTAATGAGAAAACCCATTAAAAACGATGAATGTTAATGGGTTTTTAATGAGAAAACCCATTCAAAAACGATTAGCGGTGCTGCGGCGACAGCGCTGTTTTCGAATGCATCAATTCTACTACTGCTATATGTATAAAACATGCGAGATACCCAAAGATTTCAAACGTAGCATCATAATTATTATACCAAAAAAGAAAGATGCGGATACATGCAAAACTTTCGAACAATTAGTTTGACAGCACACGTGTCAATAATACTAAAATTGTACAAAGACTGATAGAAAAACGGACGGAAGTAATACCAGAAGAAGATCAATTTGGGTTTAGGCAAAAGAGGAGAACACGGAAGGCCATTTTAGCTTTAAGGGTGCTAATGGAAAAAAACAATAGGAAAAAAAGAAAGCCTGTATATAGGGTTTTTAGATCTAGAAAAAGCATTCGACAATGTAGAGAATAGGAGAAAATGTTCGAAATACTCAAAACAATTGGAATGAGTTATAAGGTTACACGAAAAGTACATAACTTATACAACGAGCAAGTAGGGATAATAGAATTAGAGCAGGAACATAGAGAAGTAAATGGTAGGAAGGGGCTGACAGGTAGGTCTCCTAGTACCATTAACTTTTAACTTGTATATAGATAAAGCAGATGATTTTAGCATCGTGTTAGAAGCAGCTCTTAATAAAATGGAAGTAGTACTAACAGAGGGATGCAGAATGAAAATTAACAAAAACAAAACAAAAATACTGTATGTAACGGAGGGGTAAACAAGTCAAAAACCAAAATACAAATAAGCAACGAGAACTTACAACAAAATGGGAAGAGTATAATAGATATAAATCAACGATTAGCACAAGGCCGTTCTGCAATTAAGAAGAAAAGGCAACTACTGTGTTCAAAGACAACAAACACAGAAACAAGGAAAACACTGCTGAAAACATATGTGTGGAGCACAGCACTGTTCGGCTGTGAAACGTGGACAGTGAGAAAAGCGGACAGAAAAAAGCCTTTGAAATGTGATGTTATATACGTATGATAAAGATATCATGGACAGACAAAATTAAGAACAAAGATGTTCTCGTAATGGTAGCCGAAGAAAAAAATATGTGGAAAACAGTAAAAAAATAAAAGAGATAGATGATGAGACACATACTAAGGCACGAGGAAATAGTGCGTAATATATTAGAAACAGAGAAAGGAAAAAAGAGAGGTAGAGGTAGACCAAGAATAGACTATTGTACACAGATAGTTAAAGTGGTAGACTGTGGGAATTTCAGGGAAATGTGTAGGTTAGCTCAGAATAGAAAACAATTGAGGTACGCGTCCAACCAGTTCTAGGAGGAATGGTGTACCTTACTAAGAGTAGGGTCTACGAACGACCAAAATAGTTGCTAACTGTTATCTGTCTCTTTGAAATCTTGTTGAAGATTTTATTTTAGCTAATTAAAATTCTACACCATAACTAGTTAGTTATTTATCCTCCTTTTTGAAATTATCTTGGAGATTTTATATTATTAATATTTCGAACCATAAATGGTTTGTTATTTTTCTTTCTCTCGGAAATTATCTTCGAGATACTTGCTACCTTATCTAATTAATATTTTTAAACCATAAATGGTTATGTATCTATTTTTCTCTTTGAAATCATCTTTGAGAGTCTGCCTTATCTAACTTATCCATGTATCGTTCTCTTTAAAAAATATTTTTGAAAATTTATCTATTTGACCATACGTAGGAATTAGTGTATAAAGGAAATGAGCTACTAACCTGCCTTTTAGCTTTATTTTCGTAGAGTAGGATTAAGAAATGTTGGTATGGTTTATGCAGTGGCATTGGCTAATTTGTTAACCGAAAGTTTTTATAGCTTATAGTGTTGTTACCATTTCACTGGTTATATGTAAAACTAACTCAAATAATTATTTTACATTAGCCAGTTATTTCGATCCCGTTTATAATGAAAGACAATCGACAGTCCTCCAACTAAGATAGGGGTCTATTCCTCGGGTAGGGCTTGAGGAGCGGTCGTGGGTTTCACAATAAAAACATTGTCTACTTGACTGACTCTCAAATACAAAATAGGGCGTCCCCGAGTCCTTGAATTTTTAAAGCACAGGTTTGCTCTAAGGGAGAACTTGGAAATCCTCAAAAAGGAAAAATCGCTTTTACTGCAAACGCAGGATCTCTAAAAAAATACTGTTAATATAATAACAAAGTACGCAAGAGATGCACTCTTGCTACCTTGTATCATAAAGAAAAGAAGCAGCTATTAATACCAATAATTTAAGCATTATCATAAAGGGAAATTTAGATATTAAACTTCTTAAAAGCGCTGTTTAGTGTTTCTTTATCAAGTCACAGCTAAAAACTTTATATTTATAAAAGGATATATATATATATATATATATATATATATATATATATATATATTATTGTGTAAATTATATGTAAAGACGGATAGATAAGTCAGGAGAATAATTTTGTAAGGAACCTGTATATAGAAAACAAGAATAAATTATTTACGCTCCAAATTAAATAGTTTTGACCTTAAAACAAACGGATAATAGCATACATTTGTATTAATAAGTATATACTTTTATTTTTTACATAATTAACCCTACCTTTGCACTCACTTGTCCAAAATAAAACAGTCGTTCATTTAAATTATATGATAGTTCTTAAATTAAATTTAACTTTCTTTGTGATAAGATTTTATATACAAAATATACATCAAAAATGTGGTCTAATCCTTTAGACGCAGATATTTAACTATGAAAATTATGATCGTCTCTACTATGAATCAAAATGTTAATAATGTATTAAACATGACCGTAAAGCTTTTAAATTAAATGCTCAAAATACACAGATCTGTTACCTTGGTTTACAAATATGCATTAAATATTTGATGTTAGACAAAATTAGTTTTCATAATTACTTCGAGTGTTACTGAACTTGAAAGTAATACTCTACTGGAATAAATAAGAAGCTTCTTTGCATTTATATCTAAAATAAGCAATCATTTGTACTATAATGAAATCCAAACAATGAGAGATCTCACGGTTTCATAAAACAAAACTTATAAAATGCTATCATTTTAGTTACAAGTATCTGCTTTGTTGTCTTATAACTCGAGACAGCTGGTGTCAGCTCAAGTATTTGGGCTAGTGCTTACCTTAGCAATAGGTGAACTTTGTGTCTTCATTGAAACAAATACCTTATCGTAGCCACACGTGTAATCCTGCGATTCTTGGGCAAACAAGTGACGTTAGCGAACTTCTAAATCTGCATTTTCGAGGCGTAAATTTGAGCTTCTCTTTCTAAAGTAATAATGAATCATGCTATAACGGCGTATTATACTGGATAGGAAACCATCCCCATAAATTTACTGTACGATCCATTGAAGTAAATCGAAATATAATACCAATTCATAAAACGAGTTATACCAAGTGCCTCATTTTCGAGTCTCGTTGAACTTTATGAATTTGAATAAAAATAAAACGCGGTAATTTACTGAGATTAAATCTGGAGTTGAAATTTGTTAACGTGTCGAGATTAAAAATGGATAACATACTGAATTTAAATTCGTTAAAGTATTGGGCGCATTATTAGAAGCAAAACAGAAATCAAATGCATTTTACTCTCGATTATGCCGCCACGTTTATTGCCACATGTAGATTGATGGCACGGACCTTGTTGGTCTCCATGGTGCTTGTAACTCTCCAAGTGGTCGAGCCAGACTGATCCTCCGGTCGACGGGATGCGCATAACACATAAAAATCGCCCGACATTGGAAATGTAATTCCAATGACAACGTTTACAAATGGAGACTATATCAATATTATTAAGTAATATATGTATTGCGATTGGGCTATACGGTCCTGATCTGAACATTTATTAACGTCGCAAAATTAATTGTTTATTTAAATAAACAATGCAGTGTATTTTATAATTAAATTTATAAGCTTTCATAATTGTCGAAGAAATTGTTACAGTCTGTTGTTTTCGGGAATTTAAAACTGCTATTTTAGAGGAAGCATGATACGCTTCATCAGAAATTCCAAAATGCTTAACTCGCTTCCCTTGTATATCTTACAATCTTTTAAAATATTCTTTATTTTTTGAAGATAGGCTACAATATTTAAAGTACTTTTTCAACTTAGCTGGAATCATTACTGTGTCATCCAATTTACTTACACAAACAATTGAACTCTGAAATTGGTCAGTCTTTATCAGTCCAAATAAATTCGAAATTTAAATAATCATCAAACTATTGTCTATTAATTTTTCCTTATTCTCTCATATCTAAGTTAAGAAAATTATTGTGGTTTTAAGCAGTGACAATTTTGTAACTTCCGATTTTTTTTCAAAACAGATTAGTTCGTTCTGCAGGACTGACTAACTCCAATTTAGCAAACGTTAATATACAAGAACTTGCAAGGGATTATAATGGAAATTAAGATAGGTTACTGTAATCTACTTGCTCCTTCTACTCCTGAACAGAATTAACTACTCCGCAACTTCAACAAGATTAGTTGAGATAAAGCTTAAAGGTTTATGGCTTATTAGTACAACTGCAGTTGGTTAATGTAGTTTACCGTTTAACAAGGAATTATGTGCTATAGGAATGATTTAAGACCAGGAAGCAATTACGAAGGTCGTCAATAGAACTAAGGTTCCCCATGGCAAGCAATTGAAACACAGTTTTTATAGTCTGTTAAATTTTCGCTTGCGGTGTTAATCAAGATTCCAGTTGTAGGGTATTTTATCCACCGTTATGTTTCCAAGCATTTCATCACTTATAGGGAGTTTCTCCTATAACGCAGTTATATAACGCAAAAGTGTACTCTGTTGTTATAGTAAAAAAGGAAAAGCTGAGAACGAAGACCTCAGTACAAGCATTTCACTGCTTTGTAATGAAATCCAGATGAAATTTTATAAAGTATTTTTAAACACAGTCAACTTTTGTAATTCTTGGTAATATTTATCAAAAGCATTGTAATATTAAATTATCTTAGTAGATATGATAGGTGATTTCAAGCGCAAAAACCGGTGTTGACATGAATTTTTCCATAAGAAATTTTAAGGTCTTGTTACCTTTATAATGAACATGAAGTAAATTAAATTTGATTTACCCTGAAGGGGCGAGGACCAGGTAACAATATGAGAACGCGTCAGCTAACTGCAATGGAGCGGGAGCGGGTTCCTATGGAAGAAACTACAAAGGAAACATAAAAGAGTATGAATAAAATAACTAAAATACAAGACACTGCGTTACACTATCACTTACAGTAAAAGGTTTTATCTGTCAAAATCGATGGGTGCCAAACCGTCTGTCACAGCAATGCCTTCTAGATATTATATCTATACGGAAGACGGTTATTTCGCATGAATCTCCCCTACTTCGATAACCTAAACTTTATAACCTCATATCCTACCTTTTCGGAAACTTTCTTAAAACACTTATTATTTTTTCGGTCATAATTAAATAAAATTGTAAAATAAGATATTACTTCCAAATAAGATACAATCGCTGGTGTAGCTGGATATCTTTTACAAATGTCTGTTTACCTAGTTTTCTACATAAATTCAAACAAAGTTCCACCTAAACTTAGTTTTTATTAACAAAAAGTAATGGCACTCTAAATATAAGTATCCTTTTAAAAATCCATATTTATTAACATCACTTCTGGCCAGGTATTGCAATAAATCCTAAGGAAAAAATATTAAATTACGCCGTATCACTAAACAAAATATTAAGAAAACATTAAATTACATCCAACAAAATAATCCATTCCAAACTTTTCCCACTTCTCGTATGAATTATGTGATATTATTAATCTAAATTTCTTGGACATGTACTTAATAAGACATAGAAAACAATTTTTTCGTTCTACTTCTTCATTGTCCATTCCAAAAATACTACATTTTTATGTTTTGACTAACGTAATTTCATCAATAAATTGAGTTTTTAAAATCAATATGCAGTCTTTCCGTCGCTAATTAGTCCAACTAAACAATTACTTTCATTTTAATTCCCTACTACATAAATAACACCTTTAGTCGAAAAATGCATAACCAATAATTCTAAACCTAAAATCTAATCTATTCACTGTTTAACGCATCTATTATTCGGTTAAAACCATCTAGAAACATCGGCTTTCCAATTTTAGAATATTTCCATTTATCGACTTTCCTTCAAACAACAGCTACCTTGATCCAACACAACTCAAAAATCCAAATTAGTGGCGGGGTGAACTATCCAAATCCTAACCCCTTTAAATGGTCACAACGACAATAATTCCACCTACAAGGGCAAGGAAAATACCTCGCCCGCGCAAGAGTATGTTGACATATTGATCGTATGCGCGTTTGTGGTCCTTGAAGCTGTGTTACTTCACTTTCAACTTCTCGCCTATACCGACCACCTATACGCAATAGTACGTTTTTTCTATCTACATGTTCATATTGGTTTATTACTACTAACTTTCGCTTCTACCAGGTCCAACAAATATAATTCCTTCTACTGTAAACCATATTAATTACGGTCGGCAACTCCAGTTAATACGGCGTATTAAGTTTAACTTATGCTTAATACACAGGTTGTCATAGCGCAACAGTTTATTACAATATATTTATCTGTGGGAACTGTATACGTAGCGTTTTGTCATATTGAGATCTGTTTTCATTTGCGGTTTACTAATCTCGTCGTTCTAAATTCTTACGATACAATGTGTATTAAAATTACGTAACATTGATAATGAATAATTTTGTCTGGCATGGGGAAGGTAATTCAAGAACAGAAAACGAAAATCATCATAAATTGTTGGATATTTTGCAAAAAGAAAAGCCCGTGACCAGTTTCACTGTTCTTGCAGATCATCGGACAGACGCATCTCTTTTTGTAAAGTTTTGAGCCTTGCCTCCTGTCTATACTGATATGTCAAAAATTGACCAATGTCAGGTACAATTCACAAAAATGCTAAACGTAGTTGAAAGTTAGCTTGATGTGTGGTTGTGTACACAATTTATATTTGTGAATTTCTCAATTCTCGTCATTAACAGATCCGTGTGAGAACAATATCAACTTGTTGCATGCATAAAGAGTTTATAAACGAAGCCCTCATCAAAAGCACCTGAAATAATTTAGTTTAAGCCATTTATTTCATTTATCATAAGAACACACTTTCTGTGTACGTTACATAAATACAAAAAACAAGTTAATCGGTGTAAGAACAAGATCAATCTACTGTCTTTATTATTTAAAATACTAAATAAATAATTTTGTGTATAAAAACCGTTTTATTTACCAATCTTTTTTTGTTACAATTGTTAAGACTACAAATCTTACTACATTTGCAAAATATAGACAAGCCCTTATTAATTATGTGTGTAGATATCACATTAAAATTCATTTAGGGGTTTTAAATGAAACAAATCTAAAATATTCTTCATTAATCTAGACAAATACGTCAGATATCAGAAATGTTGATTAAATAAATTATGAATAAAACGCCTGTTCATGGAACTCGCGTTATCTTTAAACAGGTAATAAAAGATAGATAAGAACGCGGTTTAATAGCCTTACGTATTAGTGAAGGAGACTGCAAACTATTAAGTTCGTGTTTTGGACAAAGATTAACAGCACCTTTTGTTACATACATAAATCACGCCATTTGACGCTAATTAGGTCATAAAACGCGGTCTTCTCGGAAAAATGACATCATTATGGTGTATTTATTAATTGAGCATTGTCTTTTATTATATTGGTCAGACTAGTGTTCTGTCCGCATGTGGTTCTTGGGTATCTTGTAGCAATTTTATTTTCCACCTAATATATATATATATATATCTGTATAATCAATCCTTTTATTAAATATTAAATAATATAATACATTATAATGTTATCCAATCCACTTAATTTAATAACATCTATTGTCCAATAAAAAACTAGTATTTAGTTCATGTTAAAAGTTAAATTCTACGGTGACAATATAAAAGCTTTTGTGTAGTATCCTTCTTAAAGCCCCCTCTACTCAATAACTGCAAGGTAAATTGTTACTGGGTAGCAACAAGCTCGGCTGGTACTTCTAACACAGCTGGGGTTCAAGCAGGTCGATAATTGTTCTTAGGAGCGATGTCCGTGATTGATTTTTGTTGTTGGAAGCATTCACGGTGGAAGATTGCTCGTGGAAGCTATCTTCATAAATTGTTTTGGATGGTCCATTTGTTTGTTGAAACCAGTCGTGAAGAACGATGAAGTTTTTGTTAAAAGACCATTAGGAACAGTAAGTGAATTTGTTTCTATAATAATATTAATTGAAATTTTCAGTGTAACTTTGGGAATAATTAAATTTATTTTTAAAATATATTGCAACGTAAATTATAAATAAGCACTTTTCTGAATGGTATTCATGCGAAATTGATGGAAAACAATTCTATCCTTGTATAATATGGAATCACATAGATAAATTTATTCAAGTTAATTACAAACAACATTAGTTTATCGTGGTGAGAATTACTCATGGAACATCTGTAAATTGAAACGCAGATAATGGAAGCCAAGTGACGTGTTTTTCAGTATGCAGCGCATTTGTTTGTTTGGAATGGAATTTTCCGTTGTCAATACATATGTCAGCTTTCAAGCAAGTATTTTGGTGCAATATGGAGTTCTGGTATGTACAAAAAATTATGTTCGTATGTTGTTTGAACTGTCCACGTAGTAACGAGATAAATTTTATTTTAACCGACTTGTGTTAACTTTGAACAGGTCAAGGACAGACCTCAATTATATTTTTCGTTGTCATACGATATGAATCTGTAATTTGTTCCTACATAATTCGTTTATTAACTCAATGAAACATCAGAAGATGTCACTACTAATTAAATAAAGTAAATTCTTACAACTTTAATTTTTAGAAATTAAATCTCTACATTTGATATTTTATGAACAAGTTATCTGTAATTATTTACTGTGAAATTAAGGTAAATTTACCATAATTAACGCTTTCTATAAATAAGCAATTTTATGCTTTGTCAATTTGTTACATAAACCTCATTACATAGTAATTGGTATGGATATATTCAGTACCATTGTAATTAACTCTTCTAATTTAAATTAACTTATAAAGGAAGACATATTTTTGTAGAAAATTACATTATTGAATACCAGTTGAATAGATTCTTATTTTCGGACTAAAGACTATTTTTATTTAAGAGGAATGAAAGTCGATTCGGATTGTATTTAATTATTTTTGAGTTTGAATGCACAAACAGTGCTTTTCTTTGTTTAATCTGTTCACAGGTGCAGTGCAGGATTGCTAAGGTCAAGGTCGAGCCATAAGGTAAGACACTTTAAAGATTAGGTGGTCTTTAAAATTATATAGCGGTTATAGGAGAAAGGTTTCCGCATTAGCCTTGTACAAGGGACTTGTATCAGGTCTTCTCAGTATAAAAAAATACGGTGGCGCCTTATTCTTATTACTAGTGGTTGCAATTACACCCCGACCCACAGCTCATTCTCTACCCAGAGCATATAGTTCGACTAGCCGCTTTGCCTTTGAGATTTTCTCAACTTAGAGCCACCTTCCATCTTAATTTGCCGTGGGCTCCTTTTTAATTATCGGAAATTCTCGTTAAACTAAATTGAATTTAAAAGGCTTCAATCTACTAATTATTTTATTCCCGGGCGAATTAGATTGGGTGTTTTTTGGTTTCGTTTATAGTCCCCCGTTCCAACCATTATAGCGTGATATTCATTTTCTCTGTTATCGTTATCTGTGCGAGCATTCCGTTACTGATTTCGTTCTTTTCTTCCTAGCCCACTCGTCCTACGTGCAACAAATCTGGACGCGCAATGCGTGGCATCAGTTTTTGAAACCTTTTTTTATACTCAACCTTTTGTCACAATATTATGCTCCCCTAAACCCACTTCAATTTTCGTTTATTTTCATTCTATCATTTCATTTTAAAATTTTTCCTTCCTTTCGCTACATAAAAATTTTCTATATTTTTAAACTGCGTCAAGAATTATCGGACATGGACTAACACCGATGTCTTTAATATCAATTGTAGGGAAAATTAAAAACTCTGGCGTCCGTATATAGAAGGCATTCACTTTACTGTCATCATCAACCACCATTCATTCATTTGGCCAAACAAACTGCAAAGTCCGCTTCTGCGCTTGGCTCGCAGGTCTCCTCGTCTCCAACAGTATAATTGTTCTATCACTCATCGTAAAGGGAAAGATCATGCCATCCTTGATACTCTTTCTCGTTCTGTTCCTGTTCTTGAACCTGTTTCTAACGCCGTTATTCTTCCAACTCCTGATTGTTGGTGCAATAACAAGATTCGAAAGGTCCTCAGACATGCTAGCCGATACCCATCCTAGTCTCCTCCAACCCCTATTGGCCTTGTTTCCGAGCTGACGTCATTGCTGTATCCGACATTGTCCTGTTTCTGCTGCTTACAAGGTTGAACTGTTGCTTCCTTCTGGTTTCATTGCTCCTAGAACCAAACCCTCCTTTCCCTGGCAGCTCATATCCTGTGATTTTGTAGATCCCCTCGTTCTCGTTCTACCAGAAGCTATTTCCTTGTATCGACTGATTACTTTACTTACCTTTTGGCGTTCCTAGGTATCTTATCGCCGATGACTAAAGTTTCGTAGTCGTCACTTCACCTACCTATGTAAACGTTAACACAACCGAATCCTTTTCACCATCAGTTACCATCCATAATCCAATACTGCCGAACATGTTAACTGCACCATCAAGACCATGCTTGCTTCCTATATCTGTGACAATCAGCGTGACTGGGATGTCACTCTTCTCAAAACTTCCTGGTCGAAATAAGCAACCACTACATCCCCGATCCTGAATATCCTCCCACTGATTCAGAACACTTCCAAAGTATTCGTTCCTACATTTCAAAGAAACTTTCTCCTGGGTGCCGTAAAATTCGTAACTGTTATAACCTCCACCGTTGTCCTGTTTCCTATCAACCAGGCGATTCTGTTTGGCGCCGAAGTTTCGCTCCCGACGTTTCACGTCACTTCAATGTAAAATTTGCACCTAAATTTTTTAATCCCTTTCCTATCACTAAAGTAGTTTCTACTTGGACTTATAAATTTACCGATCGTACCGACGCCAAAGGCATTTGGCATGTCAGAGATCTGATAACCGTATATCATAACAACCCTCGTGTACCCGATCATGCTTTGTTTTCTTTCTGACGAGGCAAACATCGTAGACCTCGTCATTCGTCCTTTTGTTTCAAAATCACACGAGTCCGTGATTTACGTTTCGGGCCTTGGGAGCGGTCTTTTTAAAAACTTCTTCCAAAAACTTCGTAACAAAATTTATTTATTAAACAGATATTAATGTATAATTTTGACAAACTTGTATAAATTAAACTAAGTTGAAAAATAATTAATAGCTAACGGTCTTGGGGCTCCAGGGGTATTTATGTTGTCCTTGGTCCTCCACATGTCTGCAGAAACTTGCAGAGCTCATGTCTGCTTATTTCTTAATTCTATTCATTATACAATGTAACAATCTTAATTTCTAAGTAATCGCGGTTACTTAACCGTCTGTGACCTGCACCTGCAGTATCACTTACTGTCTGGAATACAATGTATTGCATCCGTTCTCACAACTTGCTTGTGAACTTTCAATAACCTTTCTGGTTTATCCTTGAATTTACATTGTAGCATATACTTAATAACTTCTTCAACAATTTCTAATAATTCCTAATAAATTCTATTTTATTATACATATATAGATTGGGGGATACATAACTCGTGTTACTTCGATATTTCTTCTCTCGGATATTGTACATATTCTTGTCTTCCAGCTCCCTTGCCTCTCCTAGCATACTTCGAGGGTTGACAGTTTTGTTTTCTTGGCTATTACTGCCGGTTTTCTTCTTTCTTGATTTATCGTGAAAAACCAATTCTTTCTTTGACGTTTGAAAACTTTACTGTTTCGTCTACTGACGATTTTTATAGTGTTGATGCCGATCCACCTTTACCATCGTTGATTGCTTATCCTCCAACTCTCCTTTACTTTCTCTGCATCCGTTGATTTAAATACAGTGTCAATTCTAATCAGATCATTCGACGTAGACTAGTGTCAGCGGTTCATATTGTTTAACATATCTTTTTCTGTTTATTAAAATATAACAGATTCGCTACACCTACATTGTTTTAAGTTAGCAATATTTCACTTAGGCATTTGATTTTTTTCCCCAATGCTCCACCCGAAGATACTACATGGCCAGGAAACGAGTTTTTGTTATCTGAAAGTTTTGAACTTTGTCGAACCCTTGCTGTTCCAAGCAAAGTGCGTGATAACACACACACAGGGACCTACATTTTACCTATCATCCGACCAAGGTCGTATGTTTATGAAAAATGCTCGCTTAACAGTTTTCATGTGGACGGTGTCGGGATTCGAACCCGGGACCTTGGCTAGTAATCACACCAATTACATCACAGAACCGCCTAGTTCAGCTAGGCAGCCAACCTTGCTAGTTCTATCGTTTAATTTGCAAGTTCGTATTTGTTCTATTAAACTTTCTGGACCCTTATCCGGGCATGTATTTGATAGTCAACGATTTCCTTAATGTTGCTATTTAAATAAAATTAAAAATCGATTTTTGGATCTTTGTAAATATATTTCAAGTGCTGGTTTGCGTGGGTTCTTTTGTAATAAATGTTATACACCCAACTGGAAGGTTACAAAATGTTTATGATGAAAGCTTGCATTGCTTTTACGTGACTGTTTGGAATTTTAACTCACATTCCTATGTTCTATGAACCAATGCTTATTTTGTCGTTACAACACACTTCGTCTGACTACAGTTCGTACATAGATTTAGTTACAATGGAATGAGTACATTATAGATACTAATAACCCTTGAAAGTTTACGCGAGGAAATGTCATCATGGTCGTCAGGTAACGATTCTTTTACGTACTTACGATACGTGCGTTTACTTGTATTATATAAATATTAAGATAGGCAAACTATTTTTGCTTATTTAGTGTTGTGATTATTAGAATACGCATATTAGCGTAGGTTTTGTGTGATGTTTATTTAATATGGGTTATTTAATTTCGAAAGTGTATATGACTTGATAAATATCCATCAGCTGTGATTTTGATCAGTTATTGGTGTTGGTTTGTTGATCGTATTTAAAGGCACTATTTTTAAATATTTATTTGTGTCCTATGTTTAGCAGATTGTACGAGGGTGGTTTGAAACGTGTCTAATTTGTCCAACTAAACAATTATTATGATTTTAATTCCCTATTACATAAATAACAACCAATAGACATTTTTAGTCCAGATATGCATAAACAATAATTCTAAACCTAAAATTTCATTCTATTCACTATTTGACGCACCTATTATAAGGTTAAAACCATCCAGAAACTCCGGTTTTCCAATTTAGAATATTTCCAATATCGACTTTCCTTCAAACAACAGCTACCTTGATCCAACACAACTCAAAATTCTAAATTAATGGCGGAGTGAACTATACAAATCCTAACCCCTTTAAAAGGTCACAACGACAATAATTCCACCAAAAGGGCATGGAAAATACCTCGCCCGCACAAGTGTATGTTCACATATGTATCGTATGCGCGTTTGTTGTAGTTGAAGCCGTGTTACACTCATTTTCAGCTTCTCGGCTATACCGACCACCTACACGCTTGTTACCACAATAGTACGTTTTTTCTATCTACATGTTCGATGTTGATTTATTACAGGTACGCAATTGACCTACTAACTTTTGTTTCCATCAGGTCCAACAAATATAATTCCTTCTATTGTAAACCATATTAATTACGGTCAGCAACTCCAGTTAATACAACGTATTAAGTTTAAACTTATGCCTAATACACAGATTGTCATCGCGCAACAGTTTATTACAATGTATTTATCTGTGGGAACTGCATACGCAGCGTTTTGTCATAAAGAGATCTGTTTTCATTTGCGGTTTACTAATATCATCGTCCTAAATTCTTACGTACACGTGTATTAAAACTATGTAATATTGCATTTAATTATTTTAACAAAAATTTCGAAAAGCTCGTATTTGGAATGCATATTAACGAATTCACAATTATTTCATAAAACTAAGGTGTTCTTTAAAAAATGACAATTCTACTACCAAAGTTTACAGATATGAATGTTTTGTTTACACTTGTGCGGTTAAAAATAATTTACGACCCTGAGTTCAGTTACAATATGCATCTAACAGGGATAAAACGATTACATTTGTGATTTTTAAAATTATAATTTGAATTAAACTACCAATTTTCCTGTGCAATGTCTTGCTTACTGAACCCTACTATACATGATATCAAATATACAGGATATATCAACATGAATTTTGTCTGTTTTAGATTTTTCCTTATTGAGACTGTTAGCGGATAAGAGAGACATCTTCCCTCGGCACATCCGTGACCTCATCCGGGATAAGAACCGTGCCAGGCGTCAGTGGCAAAGAACATGGAATCCTGCAGAACGACTACGGTACAATCGATTGGTCGCCGAAATGCGATCAGCAATTCGGCGGCACCAAAACGACGCCTGAGAAGCCAGACTGGAGGACCTCCGAGCCCAAGACAACTCTCTGTGTAGGATGTCGAAAGTACTGAAAAACAAGACGTCCCCAATGCCTCCTATCCATGACGAAACAGGCTTAGCCTATTCAGTCTCTGTAAAGGCAGATGTCTTTGCAGACAGCATGTAGCGTCAGTTCGAGCCGAACTATGCCCACGGAGATCTTTGACATATCGAACAGGTTCACCGCGACGTCCGACGGAGGCTAAGGGACGACGACCTTTAGGACATCGACCCCACTGCAGTTGAAGAAATCAAGGACCTTATCAAGGCCTTAAGAGTCGGAAAGGCTCCTGGATCGGATGAAATCTCTAACCGGGCTCTAAAAGCGCTGTCGGGAAACGCCCTTCGGGTGTTAACCGGAATCATCAATGCCATGTTGAGACTCCGCCACTTCCCATCCACGTGGAAGGCGGGAGACGTAGTAGTGCACCAGAAAGCAGGCAAATCTGCGACATTCCCACAGAACTACCGGCCATTTAGCTTGCTGTCGGTGGTTGGGAAGATAGCGCAAGCCGTTTTCCTAAGGAGACTCCAGGCAGCGATGCAGAAACACCACGTGATCCAAGACAAGCAGTTTGGGTTCCATAAGGAGCATTCCACCGTTAACCAAATACTGCGAGCAGTGGAGCACATCACGGAAGGCTTCAACCGGCGATAGTCGACAGGCGCAGTGTTTCTGGACGTGTCTAAAGCATTCAACAATGTTTGGAATTATGGCCTACTCTACAAGATGCTGGAGAAGGTATTACCACGCGCTCCCGTCCAACTGACGAAATCCTATCTTCACGATAGATGGTTTTGCATCAGGCTGGACGGAGTGCGGTCGACGAGGCGGAGAATCGGGGTTGGGGTTTCCTAAGGTTCTCGACGTCACTCTTCGGCATCTTCGTGAGCGACCTACCCAATACGGCAGACACCAGAATAGCACTATACGCCGACGACTCAGCCATTCTAGCCAAGTTCCGTGATCCATACCTCATCATGCAGAGACTGCAAATGGCGATGGACGCTCTCGAGGAGTGGCTAAGACTCTGGCGAGTCGAGGTCAATCCAGAAAAGAGCACGATAGTGGAGACGATGTCAAAACATTCGACGAACCGATACCTTGGCGTTCAGACGTCAAGTACCTAGGGGTGATCGTTGATTCGAAGCTCAATTGGAAAGCTCACATCCAGTATGCGGCAAACAAGGCCAATGGAGTTATGGCTCTGCTATACCCCTTGACCAATCGCCGAAGTAGGCTAAACGCTTCAAACAAGCTTAGGCTCTACAAGGCGATAATCAGACCGACGTTTGCATACGCATCAGCGGTGTGGGGCGACGCAGCGTAAACGCACATGCGTAAGCACCAAGTGATCCAGAACAAGGCCCTAAGGGGAGTCTACGGTTCATTCGAAACGTTCAGCTTTACATAGAGGCAAACCTGCAAACCGTCAAGGAATGGCTCCAGTCGAACGCAGAAAGGTTTTACGGATCTCTAGAAGATCACGAAAACCAGCTCATACGAGCCGTGGGAGCGTATGGCGATGTCCTATGGCAACGACATAGACACCCCAGGGCGATGCTCCAGCAATGATCTTTGCTGCGATTCCATCAGACGTCCGAAAAGAACAAACTGCGTGTAACGACATGTTTTTTCCAATTCGCGACGACGGTGAAGGACCTAATCCAGATACGCTAGTCACGGGATCCCTATAAATTCTATGACAAGAGATCTCGCTTCCGACACCAAAGTGGATTTTTAGTAGGTATGACCTTGCATCGGCAAGGAAGAGTCCTACACTGAGGAGATAAAATCTTTTAACACATAAAAAAAAAAAACTGTCTTGGTGCAAAAACGGTTTTCTCGATTCGTTGCTCTATATTAGAGATTACTACTAGAGATTACTAAAAGAAACACCTAGTTTTCAAAAATAAGTTTCTTTAATAAGCATATTTTAAAACAGGACCATTTTGCCAATAAGTATGGATGTCAAAAGGACGACAATATGCATGTGATTTGAAATATTGTTAATAGAGTGTATGTATGGTAGTATATGAGATACGTCGCTGACACCTTCTCGAAGATGATTAACCAAGGTACAATATATGACACGAAATCGATTTTTAAAGTATGTACATAGATTTATGCATTGTCTCAAAGAAAACTTGGTAAAATAAAGACTACATGGCAGATTTCGTTATGGAATTAAGCGAACATTTCTTGTATGTCGGATGAATAATTTGCACAAGGAGACTAATTAGCCACAGTTACAGGGTGAATTGATGACGCCAAAAACTTTTATGGATGCATTGTAAACAAAAATTATTTTTTACTTTCCTTCGTGAATATCAGATAACAAATTGCACCTTTATATTTCCTAAACCCTTACCTGATGTCACAAGGTCGAGAATTTCTTATTAACAATTAAAGCCCAAAGTAAAGTTGGATGGAAAACGCATTGAGGAAAAGAAAAACTCTTTAGACATAAACGGCTAGTAGAGTTTTAGCTTTGGGTAGATCATGAGCTGGGGTCATGGGTTGTGAAATGACCAAAAATATAAATAATGAGCGCCACCGTATTTTTCAATACAACATCCTACAAAAATTAACTGTGCTTGTAGTAGGAGAATGCGGAAACCTTATATCAACACCACTAATATAGCCATAAAACTTGAATTTCACTCTTTTAAAACACTTACCAAAATCTCAAACACCAGATGTCATACAGATGTCTCGACTTGACCTGTGAACAAACAAATGCACAACATGGACACCGTTTGTGTCCTCAAAAATATTTACCAAAAATAAAATAATAGAATTTAAGTTTCAAAAATATACACCCAGGGTATTTGTTATCATTACACACAATTTCTGATCAGGGATGACTTGTAAATTTTACTTGTATTTTAAATAATAAAAGAGTCATGCAAAAAAAATAGATTCTATTTGATTAAATTTCTTGATTCGTTTTACTATAATATTTTCAACTAATAATTTTTTTTATAGAACAGAAATATAATAATAAGGATTTGTATTCAGTACATAAAGAATGAATCTTTCTTAATAAATTAACATAAAGATCTCTAAATGAATCTTTTTTAATAATTTAACATAAAGATCTCTAAATGAATCTTTCTTAATAATTTAACATAAAGATCTCTAAATGAATCTTTCTTAATAAATGTTATGTAAAGTTTGAGTTTTCTTAATTATTCATATTACATATTCTTCCAGTCATAGTAGTACTACGTTGACTTTAACAATCAAATTTAATTACCTAAGTTCAGATAAAATAGCATGTATCAACCTAAAGTTACTTTTACTTATTAGTTATTAAAAGAATTCCTCATGTTGATTAAACATCAAAGTACATGACCTCAAAATTATTAAACATATTTTTAAATTAGCGTAAGATGACATCTGAGGTCTAAATTGGACAGCTGAATATATGTTTTTTATATTTGACATAATATGTCACTAACAACTTTTTAGCTTAGTCAACGTTATCTGTATGTGCAATCATTCTGACAAGCAATGAATTTATTACGTAATTCATTCTTTCCTTAAACGATTTTTACGTGACTAAAGTTCAAAATAATATTTTCTTATTGCAATTTAACTAATAATGAAAGTGATTAAATGCTAAAAACACTCACGTGTGGAAATACTGCTGTGAACAAAAGAAATCGGACTATAACCTCAGCTGTCGGAAATTCCATCATCTGCATTCTGCGATGCACAAATCGAAGCCACGTGAATACGTACGAAATTATTGCTGGAACTTTGAGAACTCTTCTGGATAAAACAGTATTTAACGAAACCAATTTCTCCTTGATTTTGCATCGTATAAAATTTAATATTCCAAATTCCAAACTAAATTTTCTTGAAATTAATTCTTTGATATTACTAATATGATAAACTTATAGGATATTGTATATGATATTCTCATATCATATGGTTATGTGATATTGCACTAAGAGGAAAATATTAATAAAATTTATTTAAATAATTTATACCAACTGTTTTAATGATGATGGGGAGCTTCCATCTCCTTAGGCCTGCAGGGATCAATTGAACTGCTCTAGGTGGAACATACAAAAGAATACCATCACGCTAAAGCGGCTAGAAACAACCTCCAGACACCAAGATTCAATCAATTCTAATTATTTTTTGGACCGTGTTACAGGCCACGTGTTCAGACACGACCATCTTGACTTTACTACGCCGCTTATCGCAGCTTGTCTCTTCAAACGTTGATAGCAAAGTGCTGGAATTGACAACTCGACGAAGCTTAGTAACGAACCTTAGACCTCAAAGGTAAAGAGTCTATATGCTATTATAGATTTTATGTAGTATTTCTATTGTACGGAATTTTACAAATTATATTTTTATATTATTTCTGTTTTATTTTATATTAATGGACAAAGTGTAACTACGAAAAAAAATACGTTACCGCATGGCTGATTATGATCAATTTCAGTTATCTCTACAGTCCTAAGCTCGGTTTGTACGATGTTTACTTTTCGTGGTCATGCGCCAAAAAGTTCTAGATAAAACCAGAAATATATGAAAGACACCGACTAAGATCTACAAACACTGGAGCGAGAGAAATCAACACAGCAAGGAAAATGACCTAAGGATTCAACTGAGTTTTGTGAACTTCACAAAGTTTTCCTTATTAACTTCTGAAGAGTTAGCGAAGTTAAAAAAGACTTACAGAATAATTGTAAAGATTCTCGTGCTCATTTCATACAATATCCTGTTAAACAATAAACTACATTAAATAACTGCAGCTTTGCAGCTAAGGGTTAAATCTTTGAGAGCTTGTCGAAGTTGTAAAACAATTAATCTCGTCCAGGAATGGAAGGATTAAATTCCAGTAAACTTTATCTTAATTTTCATTTCAATTCCTGAAAGTTTTTGTATAATAAGTATGCTAAATTCAAATTAATCGTCATTTCTGTAAAACGAGTATAATCCCCATTGAATTCTAGTAAGTCGTTTAAATTCATCAAAATGTTCAAAAAGATTAAGACAGTGCCAAGATTTAAATGAAGTGCGCACTGAGATTAATAGTTTGGTGTAAAAAATGCCGTGATTCATTATAGGAAGCTGAATGACTATTTGTTTGTATATACGGTGCCAATTAATTAAAAGCTCTTGTTAGAAAGTGATAGGTAAGTGGTGGGGATGGTCTTTACAGAAAGTGCTTTACTTGTAAATTAATATTAGGAAGTATAATCCGCTGCGATGACAATCGTACATTACCCAGCGGATTAAAAAGAAAAACTTTGCAAGACAAGAAAAAGATTTAATTTTTGTACCCAAATTAGGATAGAATGGGTCTGTCTTTAAATATGCATTATGGTATTCAAATAGATGGTCAGTGTCAATAGCTAGTAGTGTAAACTATATATTTATTAGTAAATAAAGTTTTTAAAAGAACATGTATTACGTTTTTGTATAAATCAATCCTGGAATTTTTTTAAAAATTTGTAGACCTTGGCTATGGGTTGGTCTAGGATGAAATTAGTTGCAGATTCGGACTTCTAAGGAAATTTGGACCCAGCATGGTTTACGTGCAAAGAAATAGTTTAGAAATAAAAAATTACAAAATTGGGTGTTTAGAGGTTGTAATTCAAATCGAGGTTTGGTGCTAGATTAAAAGAAATGTCGGATTGGAACTACTTACGAAATTTGGGCCTATCAAATATTTTTCATTCTAAGAAAATGTTTAAAAATAAAAAGTAGGCGTTTATGGGTTGTAAATCTGTTAGGGATTGATCCTAGTATGAATTAATTGCGGACTCCTATTTCTGAATAATTTTAGACGACCTCATGAGTAGAGTATTTGAGCCGGTTCTGGCGGCTCATTTGCTCCAGCATCCTCATTTCCTCACTCATTCTGGACCAAATAGTTTTCTTCGACTAGCCATTTCATCTTTCGAGATAAATGTGCCATGTTTGGTATCAATTAATATTAGATTTTTTTCAGCTACCTGTTGTTTATATTTGTATAGATTTTGTAAATCTATTCTATATATTAGTTTTAAGATTCCATAATTTTTAAGTTCTTCTCCCACCTTCCTTTCTCCCAAATCCTTCCTGCTTCTATCCTGGCGGACAGAGTATACGTGTTATCTCCACGTGGTGTTCGCTGGACACAGCGGTATTAGATTTCTCGGGAAATGGTTGGTGGAGGGGCGTAACTTCCTCCACGTAATTAATTAAATAAGCGGGTGGATTAAACAATTTAGTGTATAAAGAAATTATCAGGATACAATATTGCGGGACTAAATTGGAAAGCGATAAGGCGGTTGTATTGTACAAGTTACAGTATAAATGTTTAATGTTAATTGTTTGCATAAATTCATATAAACAAAGTCAAAAAACTCACCAGAACTTCTTGGCTTTCGGTGCTATAGGATATTTCGGCACGCACAATCCACGAACACACAGTTGCGGTTTATATTATGTTTTTTAAGCGGTAAAACAAAAGTTTAGGCACTTCTTAAGTACTCTACGGTCACACACGATCCACGTTTTCTATATTAATGCACTCTTGCGAACCAGGTGTTCGTTACAAGATAAATGTAGTTCTGTTTATCGCGCACTATCAGTATTTATTTCGAATGCACAACGATACTTTTGGCGCGAACTAAGGCACTTATAAATTATCTATAAGTCGCCGAACCATGCTCCCCGCCTTGAAAGTAGGAAACTTTCAAAGGAATGGAAAAGGAATGGAACCCCGCTTTGAAAGTAGGAAACCTTCAAAGGAATGGAACACAAAAAAATAAACTAATGAATTAAAAATAAAATAAAAAACTCAGTGCTTGCTCAATACACAAGTAGTACAAGAGTCTATGTAAGCGGTAAAGCATAATGCTATTAAACTAAACCTTTATAAGCGGATGAATAAATGCGGTTGAAGAAATGCGGGTAAGTATAATAGTATTTAATTATTGGTGGGCAACGGGCAAAGTTTCACAATTGCTCGTTTAAAGGAACTGTTTTTGTTTTGACAGTGGCAACTCTAACCACGCCATCTCGGCCGGGATGAACTTCCTGGATCACACCTAAGGGCCATAGCAGCGGAGGAGTATCGTCTTGATTAATAAGAACTATAGTCCCTACCTTGATGGGATTACTAGAAGTGCACCACTTTTGACGACTTTGTAGTGTATGCAAGTAGTCTGTCTTCCATTTTTTCCAATAAGATCTTACTAATATATCTAATAATTTTTTGCGATTGACCAAGTTAATATTTTCACTTGGTAAATCAAAGGCGGGTAAAGATTGTAAAGGCGTAGACATTAAAAAATGAGCAGGTGTGAGAACCTCAGGGTGAGAGTCTGATGATAATAAACAAAGAGGTCTGGAATTTAACAGACATTCTATTTGAGTAAGGACAGTCAGTAACTCTTCATATGGTAATAGTTGACTTCCAATTACTCGAAATAAATGCGTCTTGCAACTCTTTATATTTGACTCCCACATACCTCCAAAATGAGGGGCTCGTGGAGGAATCATTTTCCACTCAATACGGTGAATTGCAAGTTCATTTTTTAAAGCGGTTTGATAATTTGCGGATACCAAAAACGTATATAATTCCTCTAATTGTGTCTTGGCACCAATAAAATTTGTCCCGTTGTCCGAATATAAACAAGCAACAGGACCGCGGCGTGATTTAAATCTTTTCAAGGCGGCCAGAAAACAATCAGAAGACAAGTCAGAAACTAATTCTATGTGTATCGCCTTAGTGGTCAGACACACAAAAGACAAATGTAGGCCTTTGTGATCGAAAACCTCGCCGTCGCGTTAGCGTAATTTTAATTGGACCTGCATAATCGACGCCAGTATGTACAAATGCCTTTGTTTCTTGTACTCGACATAAAGGCAGATCAGCCATTTTTGGTACGGGATGAACAGGCGATAAACGAAAACAGGAGTTACATTGGTATACTCGTTTTCTAACAATACTTCTAGCGGAAAGTATCCAAAAACGTTGTCGTAAAATGGACATCAACAAATTTGGACCTGTATGACAATTTACTTTATGATAATAATCGATAATGAGATTAACGATATGATCATTTTTGGCAATAAAGCGGATGCTTAGTTTCAAAAGGAGATCGGAATTAGATAATCGTCCTTGTATTCGTAAAATCTTGTCTTCGTCCAAAAACGGGCAAAGAATCTTAAACTTTTTGGAGCATAATTTAGAGTTACTTAGCTTGCTAATTTCATCACAAAAATGCTCAAGTTGAATTGACTGAATAACATATTTTTCAGCAATAATTAGGTCTGATGCTTTCATTTCGTTACAAAGCGGAAGTTTTTTAATAAAGCGGAGTACATACACTACTACCCTAAGTAGTTTGACCCATGAGGAACAGCGTTGAGCCAAAATATATAATACTGGTTGTTCACATTGAACAAAGGCGATCAAAGTATTTGATTTACGTTCAGGCAAATTATCAGTGTTATTAGAACTAAATGGCTTAATTGGCCATTCTGATATAGGAAAATGCAACCACTGTGGGCCATGCCACCATAGTTTGTTAACTATTAATTGAGAGGGGGATTTTCTTTTCCAGAAATATGATAAAAATGACGAGGATGTAAATTTTCATGACATTGTGCTATGCGGTTACTTACAAATATTGACCATTTATGCGGTGAAGAATGGATCCACGATAATGCTATAGTGGAGTCCGAAAATGCGTAGATACCTGTAATAGGTATTTGATCAATATAAGTATCATAAACTCTTTTAATAAGATTAGACATTAAAACAATTGCGCACAATTCTAGCCGGCCTAAAGTAATTACTTTAACCGGTGATACCTTGGATTTTGAACAAAGCAATCGAACTTTAATATTTCCGAGAGAATCCGTAGTATGCATGTAAATAACACAACCATAGGCGTTTAAACTAGCGTCAGAGAATGCTACGAGATTCACAACAGAATTTTTTAGAACACCAACATGGCGTGGAATACTTAATTGTGAAAGTAAATGAACTTCCTGGCGTAATAAACTAAAGCGTTGGACAATCACGTCTGGAGGGATATCATCCCAATCAATTTTAATGTTCCACAATTCTTTAATAAGCAATTTCGCATATAAAATTGTAGGCGAAATTAAACCAAGTACATCAAATAAGCGGGCGATGAAAGACAAAATTGTACGTTTCGTACATTTACCCTCAGTATCAGTTATGGTGATCTTAAATAAATCGAGCGACGACAATCATGAAAGTCCCAGAATTTTTAAGTTACCATCGTCAGAAAAACTTACGGAAGCGCGGTGGGAGTCTGGAAGGCTAGCCAATAACTCGGGTGAATTTGAAACCCATTTAATTAAATCAAAACCTCCGGACTTAAATAAAGTAATAAGTTCCTGAGCCAGTTTAATAGCGGTTTCATAATCAAGTGCAGAGCAAACCAGATCGTCCATGTACAGTTTAGACGTAGCTATTTGTGCTGCATTTGGGAAACGTTTAGCTTCAGCAGAAGCTAATTGGTGAATGGTGCGCATAGCTATGTATGGGCTAGATTTTAACCCGAAAGGGAGACGATTAAATTGAAAAGTTCGTATTTTTTCTTCGCTTGTGAAACGGAATAAAAATTTTAAATATTTGCGGTGAAAATTTGGTATAATTATCTGATTATAATTTTCAAACAAGACTGGTTCTTGTTTGAGCTTACGTTCTAAGGATAAAAAGCGATGATATGCGACAGTATAGGAACTGCCTAAAGCGGAGGGATCTTTACAAAATGGAAGGGCAACAGAGTAGCGGCCCGTCGGGTCTCTTTCGACCGATGAAGTGTATAGATTTTCACAATAGCGTTTCTTCGGGATTAAGGAAACGTTTAACGTAAACTTCCTCTAATTCCCAAAATTTATGCAAAGAAGCTTCAATATTATTTAAAGTTAATGCGGTAAAAGAAGCCTAAGAATGGTCGGCATTGACACTGCGAGAGGGAATATCTCCCATGAAAACATAACCAAATACGGTTTGTACAGCGGGCGGTGTAGCGGGACCACAATCAATGCGGTTACCTAAGTAGATATATGGAAATAATTGTGCCCCAATTACTAGCTCTATGCCTCCAGGAATATTCCATGAAAGGTCTGCAAGCGGAACATTGTTAAGAAATTGCATATTACAGTTACCAATAGAATATGCTGGCAATTTATCTGTAATAGTGTCAACTACTAGTACTTGTATATAATATTTGTGATTATACACACGTGATTCAATATTAAGATAAGCGTAGCCTCGTATTGGTCTTTGAGTTGAACCAATACCTTTTATGAATGAATTGTTAAGGGGTTCTATAGACAAGTTGAGTAATTTACAACCCTCTACAGTTATTAAATTGTTTTGTGAACCGTTATCCAGCAAACAACGAATAATTTTGCGTTTGCCGTCAGAACCAGTTGCATAGATTTGTGCGGTAGCTAATAATATTATAGGATTAGACCTTGATTCAGAATTAAATGCTACAGTAATAGCAGGTTCTACCTGAGAACTTGTACCGGGTGAGATAGCGGAATTTGAAATATTATTATTATTCTTGGCAAGAGAACTTACGGGCGTTCCTTGTGATAAATCACGAGTATTAGAATGGACATTTTTGTCCGATTTCTTCTTAAAACAAAGTAAACTATGATGCCTATTTTGACAATAATTACAAAAATGCCTTGAATTACACGAAGAAAGGGTGTGAGTTACACTTAAACAATTAACGCATCCATTTTTTGATTTGATAATTTCAAATCTGTCTTGCGGTGAATTCATGTTTTTAAACTGCGGACATTGGTATATTTTAAAATGATTATCCTTTTTACACAATATGCACAAAGGCGAACTGGAAACAAACGCTTTTGTCTTAAATGCGGGCGGTTGCGGTTTATGATTATAGTTATATGACTTCGTATTATCATTTGAACGTTCTAAAATTTTAACTTGATCTTGAATAAAACTTATCAGCGTTTTATAAGAGGGAATTTCCGTATTTCGAACGGACAATTCAAACGCTTGTGCGGTTTCTGCATCTAGTTTCTTTAAACCCCAATGCAAAAATATAAAATCTTGCAGGTCGGTAATTCCCACCTGTAACAGCGCTGCAATAGACGCAGAATATTTTTCAATTAATGTATTTAAATTGTTAGCGGATCGTGGACAATTTTTTAATTCGAAAATATTATTTAAATAGTGTGCACCTAGCGTACGTTTATCCTGGTACTTTTTTACCAAGCTATCCCACAATATACTGTAAGTTTCAGCACAGGGAACTATACCTGCAGTTATTTGCAGAGCGGAATCTTTTAATTTACCCATAAGGTATTGTACCCTCTGACCATCAGTAAGTTGAGGGTTTAGGTGAATATTAGTCTTAAAAGACTGGTATAATACATCCCAGTTGGTTAAAGCATATGTCTTGGGTAGCGAAAAAAAGGTTTCAAAAATGCAGTTAAATATAGATGAGCAAAAATTAGAGGTTTGGATCTTTAAAAGGCGTCACTTTGTTATGGGTGGTCCTATTTAAAATCTATTTATAGATTTGAACTCCCTAAAAAAATCTAGTATTAGTTGATACCAAAAAAGATATATTTATCTTAAAAGAGTGACTACCCCGCGGATAATAAATACAATATACCACTTGTCAACAAAAAAGTTGTATGGACATTCAAAGACGAATTTAATGGGGATCTAGTATTAGAATTTGTTGGTAGTAGTGCTAAGTCCTACTGTATTGTAAACGAGAAAGACACGATTAAAAATATAAAAGGGGTCTCACGAAGTGTAGTTAAGAATATTAATGTAAATAGTCTTAACGACATTGTAAATAATAATTCTGGTGTCCCCATGCATACCATGGTGTGTGTATTCGAAGTCATAAACACCAACTTTATACCCAATTAATTAATAAAATTACTTTGTCAGGCGAGGATGACAAAAGGTACGTCATCCCTAATTGTATAGCAACCTACGCATGGGGACATAAAGATATAGATTAAGTTTTTTTTAAAGTTTTTGTTTATAGTAGAATGTAAGTTAGTTATAAGACATATCCACTATCCCTTCGCTCCTGGCGACATGTGTTTACCTCTACGCGGTGTTGCTGGACGGTAAAACATATTGTTAGATTAACGACAATAAGTTTTATTGACCGAAAACACGTTTCCTCTCTTTTCAAACAACACATTAATGTTTTTTTTGTTACAGGTTACTTTCAGCTGCTTGGATTCGGCTACACGAAGAAAATAAAATAATGTTATACCTTGCAATGGAGGCTTGGGGCTTTAATAGTGTAACTTTGTAAGGGGTAGCCCTATTTAAAATTTATTTACAGATTTGGACTCCCTAGAAAAATCTGATATTAATTGATACCAAACAAGATATATTTATCGCGAAAGAACCAAAAATAATTTTTTATATGTTCGCTAGAGGGTATGTGTGTAAAACGGTCAGGGATGGTCGGATTTTTAATCTGTTTACAGATTCGGATTCTACGTAAAATTCTAGACTAATTTGATGTATCGCATGGCTAAAAAAATTTATAAGGACGGTTAGAAATCGCTGCTGGTAAAAAATCTTAAAATTGAGATACCGCCTTAGGGAGGCATGTTATCTAAAAAATTCCTAGAAATTCAGGTAGATGAGAAAAATCTATTCTTAATTGATACCAAACAAGGTATACTTATCTCGAAAGATGAAATGGCTAGTCGAAGAAAACTATTTGGTCCAGAATGAGTGAGGAGATGAGGATGCTGAAGGAAATGAGGCGCCAGAACCGGCTCAAATACTCAACTCTAATACTTTACATGCTAAGAAAATATATAGAAACAAAAATGTTGTAAAATTGGCGTTGTGGGGGTTGGAACGCCACAAGAGGTTGTCCTAGATTAAAAGCATTGTCGGATTGACTTTTAAGAAAATTTGGGTCCATCAAATGCTTTACGCTAAGAAAATGTTTCGAAATAAAATAGTTATAAAATTGGAGTTTGGGGGTTTCAACTCGATAAGGCGTTGATCCTAGATTAAATTTATTCCGGATTCCTAATTTTCCGAAGAATTTTAAACCGCCTCATGGTTTGCACGCTTAAAATATATTTAAAAATAAAAAGGAATACAATTGGCGTTTGGGGGTTATAACACGATAAGTTAATGGTATTAGATTAAAAGTTATGCCCGATTTGGATATCCAAGACAATTTGAGCCTATCCAATGCTTTATACGCTCAGAAAAAGTTTAGAAATAAAGAAGTTGTAAAATTCGGGTTCAGAGGTTGTAAAGCTATTAGAAGTTGGTCGTATGGTAAAAAATTGAAAAGTTGACAATATAGAAGTCGTGCGAAGTCGATAGGCTCTGAGGGTATCTCGAAAGATTTAGGGGTAAATACAGTAATAATACAAGTATACATGCCCACCTCTAGCTATAATGAGGAAGAGATAGAAGCGATCTACAAAGATAACAAAGAAGTACAAGATACGTAAAAAAACACGAAAATTTAATAATTACGGGGGATTTTAACGCAGTGGTAGATGAGGATAGGAAAGGAGTGGAAGTAGGTTTATTTGGTTTAGGCACGAGAAACGACATGAAAAATAGGCTGGTAGTATTATACCTACCACAAACACATTATTTCAACATCATGCTAGAAAACGATATACGTGGAAGATGCCAGGAGATATAGGAAGATATCAAATAGATTACATTGTTGTTAAACAACGGTTTAGGAATCAAGTAAAAGACTGTAGAAGTTACCCAAAAGCAGATATAGACACTGACCACAACAATGTAATTATGAAGACCTCTCTTAAATATAAAAATTTAAGAAAACAGAACGGAAAAAGACACTTTGACATTAAGAAACTAAAAGATGAAGATATCCACAAAAAAATTGAAAAAAATTAAATGAATTGCTGAAAGATATCGGGGAAATTTATAATACAAAGGTAGTAGAAACAAAATGGAATAACATTAAATCCAGCTTAGACATGGCGGCCAGATATATTATGGGGTATACACCTAGAGATAATATGAAACCATGGATAACAAAGGATATCCTGAATTTAATAGAAGAAAGACAAAAATGCAAAAACGGACCGGACAAAGCTGGAAAACAGATATACTAAGCAATAAAATGGGAAATTATTCGCAAATGCTGGAAAGCTAAAGAGGAATGAATTGATGAAAACTACAAAGCTATATAAACTACGATGAAAATAGGAAAGACAGATGAAGCATACAAACTAATTAGGATGAATTTTAGAGATATAAAACCGTATAGCAAAAATATAAGGAGCGTGGAAAGAGACATCATTATAGAGAAAGTTGTTAGATGGCGAGAATATATAGGAAATTTATACGCAGGAGAGGAACTAACAGCATTAGAACAGGATGCATACATTGAAAAGGATGACTTGGGAGTATAGACTAATTGACAATCCTGGAACCACATTTCCTCCAGCATCCAGATTTCCTCACACATTCTGGACCAAAATAGTTTTCTTCGACTAGCCATTTCATCTTTCGAGATAAATCTATCTTGTTTGGTGTCAATTAATATTAAATTTTCTCAGCTACCTGAATTTCTAGGAATTTGTTAGATAGCATCACTCGTTTTAAGAATTTTTACCGGTAACATTCTGAACCAAATAGGTTTCTTCGACCAATCATTTCATCTTTCGCGATAAATCTATCTTGTTTGGTATCAAGTTTCCCTTTACGAGGAGGGTGGAGGGATGTTGAGAGATGTGGAGGAATGTGGAAGAATGTGGAGGAATGTGGAGGGATGTGGAGGAATGTGGAGGGATGTTGAGGGATGTGGAGGAATGTGGAAGTATGTGGAGGGATGTGAAGAAATGTGGAGGGCGGTAGAAATGTGTGGAGGATGGCGGAGGTGGTCCCAGAACCGGTGTTCTCCATTTATTCTAAAAACAGAACATTACTGTTTGAAAATGGTTTTAAATATCAAACACTTGAAGATATATTTATCTTAAAAGAAAAAAAATAATCTTTTATATGTTCGCTAGAGGGTATGTGTGTAAAACGACAAAGAGTTGTTTGATTTAAACAATTCAAACAGGGTTAGATTGTTCAGAAAATTCTAGATCGGGCTAAAATGGTTAGTCGAAGAAAACTCTTACCTAGGTTAGGTATGAATGCAATGAGCAAAAATCCGGAGTACGGGGCTTTAACAGGGTGTAACTTTGTAAGGGGAGGTCCTATTTAAAATCTATTTACAGATTTGGGATCCCTAGAAAAATCTAGTATTAATTTGGCACCAAACAAGATAGATTTATTTTAAAAGAAACAAAAATAATCTTTTATATGATTGCTAGGGGGTATGCGTGTAAAACGGTAAGGGGTGGTTGGATTTTAAATCTATTTACAGATTCGGATTCTAAGTAAAATTCTACACTAATATGATGTGTTGAATAGCTCAAAAATGCATAAAAACGGTCAGAAATCGTTACCGGTAAAAATTTTTTAAAAGGAGGGTAGCTCCCTGGGAGATGGTGCTATCTATAAAATTTCTAGAAATTCAGGTAGCTGAAAAAAATCTAATATTAATTGATACCAAAGAAGATAAATTTATTGCGAAAGATGACATAGTTTGTCGAAGAAAACTACTTGGTTTAGAGTGTTACCGGTAAAAATTCTTAAAATGAGGGTAGCTCCCTTGGAGATAGTGTTATCTAAAACATTCCTAGAAATTCATGTAGCTGAGAAAAATCTAATATTAGTTGATACCAAACAAGATAGATTTATTGCGAAAGATGAAATGGTTTGTCGAAGAAAACTATTTGGTTTAGAATGTTACCGGTAAAAATTCTTAAAATGAGGGTAGGTTCCTGGGAGGTGATGCTATCTAAAAAATTCCTAGAGATTTAGGTTGCTGAGAAAAATCTAATATTAAATGACACCAAATAAGACAGATTTATCTCCAAAGATGAAATGGCTAGTCAAAGAAAACTGTATTGGTCCAGAATGTATGAGGAAATTTGGATGCTGGAGGAAATGTGGTTTCAGGATTGTCAATTACTCTCTACTCTTGGGATAACCTACACTTAGAGATGAGTTTCAATTAGCATAAAGAAACCACAAAAATAGAAACGCACCAGGTATCGATAAGGTGCAAGCAGAACTCTAAAAGCCGCTGAACAAACAGTAACAGAACGTTTCTTCAAATTTGTATTCAAACTTCAAACTTCAAACTTCAAACTTGCGATATACGCAAAGATTTCAAACGAAAAATCATAGTCACTATACCAAAAAAAGCAAGGCAGATAGATGTGATAATTTGCGAACAACAAGTTTGACCGCACACGTGTTAAAAATAGTAATTAGAATTGTACAAAAACGGATGGAAAAACGGGCCGAAGAAGTACTAGAAGAAGATCAATTTGGGTTTAGGCGAAACATGGAAACACGGGAGACTATTTTAGCTCTGAGGAAGGGGAAAGCGCGTATATAGGGTTTGTAGATCTGGAAAAAGCATTCGATAATGGAAAACGGAAAAAAATGTTCGAAATACTCTAAAAGATTGGAATGAGTTTTAAGGATAGACGGATAGTACATAGTTTATACAAAGACAAACAGCTGTAATAAAATTACAGCAGGAACGTAGAAAAGTACGTATTAGAAAAGGAGTGAGACAGGGATATGACCCATCCCCGTTAATTTTTAACTCGTATATTGAAGAGGCAATGAATACTGTCAAATGCAGGAATATATTTGGAATTATTATGCAGAGACAAAAGATAGGCATGTTTAGATTTGCAGACGATATAGCGGTATTAGCATCTAGCAAGAAAGAGTTGGAAGCAGCTCTTAATGAAATGGAAACAGTTCCAACAGATAAATTTGGTATGAAAGTTAACAAAAATAAAACTAAAATACAGGTATGCGAAGAAGGGGAAGATAAATCCAAAACCAGGATACAAATAGAAAACGAGAACTTACAAGAGGTTAAAGATTTCTGCTACTTAGGAGACCAAATAATGCAACATGGGAAGAGCGCAAAAAATATAAAACAAAGATTAGCACAAAGTCGTGCTACATTTAACAAAAAAAGCAATTACTGTATTCAAAGACAACAAACATAGAAACAAGGAAAAGATTGCTGAAAGCGTATGTTTGGAGCACAGCACTGTACGGCTGTGAAACATGAAGAGTAACAGAAACGGACAGAAAAAGGATGGAAGCCTTTGAAATGTGGTGCAACAAACGCATTATGAAGATAGCATTGTCAGACAAAGTTAAGAGGAACGAGGTTCTAGAAGAAGAAAGAAATACGTGGAAAGCAGTAAAAAATAGGAGAGCTAGGATTATAGGACACATACTAAGGCACGAGGGAGTAGTTCAGAAAATATTTAAAGCAGAGGAAAGAAAAAAAGAGGTAGAGAACGACCTAGATTAGAGTATTGCGGGCAGATAATGGAATTTGTACGTTGTAGGAATTTTAGGAAAATGTGTAGGTTTGTTCCGAATAGAAAATCAATGGAGGTACGCGTCCAACAAACTCCAGGACGGAAACTTAACGAAGAAAAAGTAATTGTATTTAAACATGATGATTATGATAAACAACTACAGGTGTTGCTTTTGCAATATACTCAACAAATGTTGATTGTGCGAAAGGAATAGTTGGAAAACTATTGATTCGACAAGTGTCGAAATGGTGGGGATCTTGGTAGCCGTCAGGTTGCTTAATCCTCTTCGTATACCATTGAATATGGCTGAAAAAAGGATTACCTTTAAAAAACAATAAAAGGAAAAAGTGCAAAAGATATAAAAAACGATTAGTACAAGGCAGTGCTGTATTTATAAAAAAAAAGTAACTGCTATGTTCGAATATAACAAACATACAGACAAGGAAAATATTGTTGAAAGCGTATGTGTGGAGCGCAACACTATACAGTTGTGAAACGTGAATAGTAGGACAAGGGGACACGAAAAAGGCAGTCGCGTTTGAAATGTGGTGGTACAGATGTACTATGAAGATCATGGACACACAAAATTAAGAAGAATAGGGTTCCAGAAATGCTAGGGGAAGAAAGAAATATGTGGAAAACAGTAAAACGTTAGGAGAGATTGGATGATAGGACACATACTAAACCATGAGGAATAGCGAGGCGGTGAATATAGAGGTGCCTCGTGTGCTTTACATGAATCACTACCGATTAATAACTTATTGTGTGAAAACAGTACGTTATATTGCCTGATAAGTGTGGTAAAAATAATTGAAATGCTGCTATAACAAGATATACTCTATCAATAACCTGTAATCACTGCAAGATTAGTTATCATATAGAGTACACTTCGACTCCAAGTGAATTAACAAATTATATACGTGCCTGGTTTTTCTTGGCATTGCAAAGTATGTCTGTCCGATTTATCGATTAGCACCAATAATGCACTCATAGATAAGATGAATGCAATTCAATCGGACATTAAACAAATTAAACTTCAGCTCGCAGAAGACTTTAAGTTGTTTGAGTTTTGTAGTGATAAGGTGGACGAATTTAAAAGCGAACTTTCTGCTTTCAAAAATGTGTTACATACGGTGAAAGATATGCAAGCAAAGATTCAGTTGAATACTGAAGCCGTAACAATGATGAGGATATCGTTTTTGTTTTAATTCTAGTATGTTATTACTTCATTAACCAATACGTCAAATGAACTATTTTATGCTACTTCTTCTTCTTCAGTTACCTATGCCGTTAGGCATACAGCCAGCTTTTGTACTATCGTTGGTGGTGTAACGAGAGGCGCTATTTGCGTCTGAGACTTTGCCCATCCCCCTCACTACTTGCTTTATATATTGACCCTGTAAGGATTTGTGGAGTTGTATGTTGTAGGATCTGACAATCTTCTCGCTCTCTAGCGTATCAGAGCTTTTTACACAAGGGGATTGCGCCAGCTGAACCAGGACAACTATTTAACCTAAGGAAAAAAGGAAAGTTTTACTTTTAGCTACGGTATTATTTTTTCCTGTCTATCTACTTAAAATGCAAGCATGCGTTATATCAGGAATGTTGTCTTGTTCAGATTTGTATCTGGTTTTTTCCAAGTATTTCATTAATAGCAGTGTTGTGCAGTATCTGGTATTGCCAGTAGTGAGTGTATATTTATGGGTGTTTGATTTTGTGTAGTTAATTGTCTGTACAATATCTGATTTTCTGTATCTCTTGTTCGGCATCCTAGAAATATGTGATTTAAGTCTTCTACCCCTCCACAATCACATAAGATGCCTGCGATTTAGATGTTGTGGCGTGAGGCAATGTGTTGTTCCCATTCTGCAGATTGTTGTGATGCGTGTTCTTTTCTTCATGAGGATTCCTGAAACCAGGGTTTTCTAGGGGTATTCGTAATTAGCCTTTCTTTTGTCCATCCCTTCTGTATGCACTGGTCCACTGCTTCCAGACTTACTGCTTGGCGTTTGATAGTATCTCAGTGTAATGTATTTTCCGTTTTTCCTGAAGGGTTTTCTCCTTTCCGTGTTTGGCTAAGATGTCAGCCTTTTCATTCCCTTTAATTCCACAATGACTTGGTATCCACAGTAATTTTATGATTTTCTTTTGCAATGTTTTGAATATCTTTTGTCTGACCTTTAGTACGTATTGTTCTTTTCTAGCATGGAATCGATTTTCTATAATTTTTTTATAGCACTCAGAGCATCTGATATGATCAGTACCTCGTTTGTATGTGTTTGTGCCAGTGTAACTGCCGTTTCGATGGCTATGATTTTTGCAGTGGTGATTGGTGTATTGTCTTGCAAGCTGTTGGTCGTTTCTATTTGCATGTGTAGGCAGAATATTCCTATTCGACATTTCCTGTGTGCTGGTCTACTGATGCATCTGTGTAAATGCAAATATAATCCTGGTAGTGAGTGCTGATGTATTCGATAAATACTTGATTTGTTGGTGTTCCTTTGCCGATGTTGGTTTTGGCCCGTTCCACTGTCCTTGCTTGTTCGTCATAGCCCTCTTCAAAGCATGGTAAATTCTTATTTTTTCCATGTTGTTGTGGTGTTGCAATGCGATATATAGTCCTTCCATGATGGCCAGTGTTGCTTTTTTTGTCGAATATGGAATGCCCTCGTTTATTTCTGCATAATGTCTTATTAGGCGTGCACTTATTGGTTCATAAGGCCTGGCAAGTTGCTCACTACAATATTTAGCACATATCCAGATTCTTCTGACATTCAGTGGTAGCTCACCGGCCGATGATAACAGTGCATTAGTTGGGATGGTTTTCATGAGTCCGATTGCTACTCTAATGGCTTGGTATTGTAGCCCGTCGAGCATGCTACAGTTGTTTTTGGTTGTGTAGAAGATAGCTTGGGCACCGAACTCCAAGTGTGTTCTGACTATTTCTCTATACATGTTCAACAGGATGGCTGGGGCTGTACCCCACCATGTTCTAGTAAGAGCTCTCATTACATTGATTCCTCTTATTGCTTTTTTACTGCAGATTTCTATATGTTTTGTCCATTTCATTTGGTTTTCGAATGTCACTCCTAGATTCTACCCCTTCAATTGCTATATTGTTGTATTGTATTTGAGGACTTTGAACTTTTGGTCGTCTCTTTGTGAATAGCATTGCCTTAGTTTTGTACAGTGAAATTTTAAGTGCTTGTTGTGTCATCCAGCTACTGATGTCTGCGATGGCTCTATTCATTGTAGTAATGGCTAAATCTACATTGTGGTGTGAATATATCAATGTTATGTTGTCTGCATATTCCAGCACCTTCACCTCACCGGTACATGGTGCTATTGAGGCTGTATATACATTAAATAGTGTTGGACTGAGTGTTGATCCCTGTAGGAGTCCCTTGTGTGCTTCTTGCGGTCCTACTAGTCTTCCAGAGTTTGGTGATCGTATGCTTATTTTTCTGTTGGCCAGTAGTGTATCTGCCACTTGTATTAAATCTTCTTTTACACCTATTTTGTTGCATTCTTGTTTTAGTATCTCGATGTGGATATTCTCGTAAGCCGCTGCAATATCCAAAAATACACAAACCGTTTTTTGTTTGCAGCGAAAGCCTCGTATATAGCATCTGCTATGTATATTATGTTGTCTAGTGTTCTCCTTTCCTTTTCGATAACCTGTTTGCAATGCATTCAGTTTATTGTTGTGTTCTAAGTAGTAACCCATTCGCATTTTAACAATTGCCTCAAATGTTTTACCTATGCACGAGCTAAGGATTGTGGGCCTATAACTGTTTGGTTTACTTGTTTCTTTGCTTGATTTTAAGATTGGTATGATGGTTTAATCTTTCCATTCTATCGGCACTTCCGTGTTCCTTTTAAAATTTTGTTGAATTTCATCTCTTTTATCAAGTTTTGAATACGTGAACAAGTCCTCTTCCGGTATGGTATCCCTTTTCCCTCTTAGTACTGTTTCTAACTCTTCGATGGTTATAGGCTTAGAAGGCTCTCCGTTTTTGTATTCTAGCGATGTTTCAGTATTTGGTATGAAGGGTGGTGTTAATGTGTTCAATAAACGCTGAAACCTATCTTCATATTCTCTCCTGGTAGAACTGTATTTTTGTCGTGCATTTGCAAATTTACGAAATACTTTCCGAATAGTTGTAATTGATGTGTCTTTGTTTAGTGCTTCTGTGAATTTTTTAAAATCCTTTTTCTTTTTGGTCCTCAGTATTCTTCTAGCTTGTGCAGATAGTTTTTTGTAATTTAAATAGTTTTGTTCAGTGCTGCTGTTTTTATAAATTTTTAGTGCCTTGCTCGTTTTTTGAACTATTTTCTGCATTCTTCATCCCACCAACCTGGTATTTGCGGGTATTTTGTGCTCTCATTTTTTACTTTTGGTTTGGGGATAGCTATGTCGCGGCTTTTCTGAGGTGGCGTAGTTGGTATGTGTGTGACTACTACGCCCAAGGTTCCGGGTTTGAATCCGTTCACGGTCCGCTTGAAAAATGTTAAGCGAACATTTTTCACAAAATACACGCTCGTTCGGATTAGAGGTAAAATGGAGGTTCCGTATGTGACTGTTGTCATGTACGTTAAAGATCCCTACCATGCTTGGAATAGCAAGGGTTGAGCAAAATTTCAAATTTTCCAGGTAAAAGAACTCGCTTCCTGGCCAATGTAATACCTTCAGATGGAGCATTGGGAGGCTTTTCTAAGGTTTGTTGTCCACTGGTCGTATGTATTTAGATTCCTTGTTAAATCCAGTTCAGTTTGAAATATTTGCCAATCTGCTGTCTTTGTTTTGTATCTTGCTCGTGTTCTATTTGTAAGGTGCATATTGTTATTCCTTGTTATTATACAGGTTGTGGGTAGATGGTTACTTAGGCCAACAGGATCTAGTACATTCCATGACATAAGTTGTGCTATATCGTTGGCCGTTATGCATGTATCTATACAGCTTCTGTTCTGTCCAGGTCTCTCGATTCTGGTGGGTCGTCCGTCATTAAGGAAGATTACTGTGTTGTATGGATTCCAACATGTTTCTCCCGTTACTGTTTCTTGCTCCAGAGCCCCATGCCTCATTTTGCGCATTCATATCTCCCATAATCAGGTATGGTTTCTGGTATGTTCTAAACAATCTATTGTTTGCGCCTGTAATATGTATGTCTGGGGGGTTGTATATATTAAATATTGCTATTTCCTGCACTTTTATTGCCATCGTTTGTACTCTATCCGGTAGCTACCAATTATGTAGGATAATTGTGTATGGTATTGTTTTATTTATAAGGCGTGCAATTCCTCCCCTTGCATCTTGCCGGTCCTGTCTTACGCAAGTATATTGTGCTATATTAAATGACATGTTTTCTTTTGGGCGTGTTTCGTTTAATATCACTACTTCAGGTTTTCCTCATGTAATATTACTTTCAATTCTGTGTTGTTACTATTTACGGTATTTATATTGAATTGCAGGATTTTCATATTTTGTTTGGTACGTACTGTCGCCATCTGAGATTTTGGACTATCTGGAGTTGTTTGCATCTCCATTGTGTTAACTAAATTATCGACTGAGTCAAGATATTGTACGGGTGTGTCATCTGTGTCTTCTTGCATGCTATTCCATGTTTTTTGTTGTGCGATATCCATTGTGTTGAAAATAGCCATCTGCATTTCCTTTCAAAACCATTTTCTTAGTATTATCATCCATTTTTGCACCTTTTAGCAGTTCAATGATATATTGCTCTGCTTCTTCTATTTCCTTTTGATGTTTATGTGTTGCTTCAAGATTGTTGTTTGTGGTTGTAGATCTGTTTCTGTATACTTCGGTTCTGCATGGTGGTGGTATCAAGTTCCTATTGTGTTCGTCTTTATCATATTCTATGATTATTGGTGAGGTTGGCATTTGCTTCCTTATGTTGGTTACTTGCGAGTATTGCCTCCTTGGTTTACTTTGTTGTATTCGTGCCTGCCTTTCGTGTACCTCTATAACTTCTTGTTGTATATTTGATGTTTTTTATAATGTTGGATAATCCGTGTGGTTAGTGTTGGTTCACTCTATGGTTGCTGTACCTATCTTATGTCGTCTCCGTGTCTTCTGATTCTCTGTCTTACTTCGAAGTACGATATGTTTTCAAAGGTCATAATTTCCTTAATTGATTTTTGTCTTAGATATTCTTGGCAATTCCTATCTGTTGACCTATGTTTGTAAAAGCAAAAAACACACAATTTTTCTTTAGCTTTACAATTTTGTTCATGTTCTTCGGTGCAGTTTGGACACCGCTTTTTGCTTCTGCAAATTTTTTGAGAATGTCCATATCGTAAGTAACTGTAACATTGTAATACTGGTTCTATGTATACTTCAACCTTTGCTTCAAAATAGTTGACTTGGATTACTTCAGGCAGTCTTTTCCCCTTGACTGTTACCACTGCCGTTTCTGTAGGTATGTACTCAATATTGTCTTTTTCGGTCACCTTTCTTCTACTTAGTCTCCTGGCTGCTACGATTGGTCTTGCTGCCACACCTTCGTGTATGATTCCCTCCATCGTTGTGCTTATATCTATTCCTCTCACTATTCCTTTAACGCTGACCATTGCAGTGGGTATTTATGCTTCCCAATTATTTTGTTTGATTAAGTCGTTTTGTAGAAATTCATTTGCAGATGTAGGCGTTTTAAGGTCTAACCCGATTCTGTTTCTTCCTTTTCGGCTAATT
This sequence comes from Platerodrilus igneus, assembly GCA_036346225.1. Classification (NCBI taxonomy): domain Eukaryota; kingdom Metazoa; phylum Arthropoda; class Insecta; order Coleoptera; family Lycidae; genus Platerodrilus; species Platerodrilus igneus. The sequence continues at coordinate 4,849,847 of JARFIW010000012.1, read as the reverse complement.
TTATATTGTTGTTTTTTAGATTCCTCCCGACAACTGTAGGATAAACATTTCCGATATTTTGATGTATGCTTTCTGCTACAAGTGTGTAAGGTGGTGCGTCATAGCAATCGTATTTGCTTAGAGGTTTCTTTGTACTGGTACTAAGTGTGCTAACCTGTGCCGGTGATAGCTGGGGGCCACCTTGGCCCCCAGTGCCGTTACACATACGAGGTTGTTGTGCTACATGCAATGGTTATAATAAGGGTGGAATTGAAAGCAAGCAAACGGATAGCAAATAAGCAAATTATATACCTATAAATTTAGTTTTAGCTTACAGTAATTCCTAATGTATTCTCTTGTCCAATTTATTAATAATTTTTTCGCACGATGCTTCACCCTCTACCTAATTTTCACCTCGCAACTCCAAGTCTCAGTTTCAAAATCTGCTTAATTATTTTAAAATTCAAACAAACTTTATGAAGTGTCATAAATCTACATAATGTTGATGGGCATGCTTTAAATTAAAACCCTGAGAAACGCTGCTTTAGCTTCTTGTATATATCTTTCTAATAGTTTACCACTGTTTAGTGTTCGATGTTATAAATCTTTCCCATGCTGTAATTTTGTGCTTTTTCAATACTCCGCATATAGTCTCTCCCAGCGGATATAAAATGCAATCGATGAACGGAATTTGATTGAAATTATCATACTGCATCGAATCGTGTATAGCTTGAAACCCACAAGCGGTTACAGCACGTTGGAATGATACCGGTTCGGTTGTCATAAACTAGTAATAAAACCAATCAAGCATACCACTACAAAACCAACATAAATCAGAGAGAATAATAATGTGTAATCAACAGGTGCGATACAAATTTAATTACACTGCTATTGTTGGGTTTAATTAACATTGTCATGATGTTATCGATGAAGAACTTTATAACTTTTAAATGGTCTTCCTTGTTGTTTTAAAGGAATTTCGATCTACAAATGAGATAAAACTAGCAACTTAGTATTAACAGATCTAACCACGCCTAAACGTTGCATGTTAGTTACATCTGCAGGAAGTTGTAAGACAATTGAGAAGGTGGTATTGATGTAAAATTTTATAACGATGATTTCCAGATTTATATGATTATCGCACATTCTTATAGCAACAGCCGGTCCATGAATCCCCAAGTGAAGTACCACTACATAACATGGGATGTTCAATTTTTGTATTACTAAATTTTCCGGCAGAATTGTAAATAAATGGATCAGTTACTGTTATTGACTATTCTAAATTCGTAATACTTTTAAGTATGTGGGTAAAGATTATTTTACATACTTCTGGTATCAGTAGCGTAGCACGTTGTACTGTAAATATATTGGGGTGCATTATTAGCCTAGGGCTAATTTGGAGATCTTCTTATGGTGAAGGGATCTCGACATTCTTCCGACTAAGCTAGGGGTCATTCCTCGGGTAGAGCTTATGAGGAGTGGTCGTGGGTTTTGCGACAAACATTGTTTACTTACTGACTTTAATAATACTAAAATAGGGGGTGCAAAAGGGGCGCCACCAAGCCCTTAAATTTTTAATCACAGGTTTGCTCTAAGGAAGGACTTGGAAGTCCTTAGAGAAAAATATCGTATTTACCGCTAAAGTAGGAGCTGTAAAGAAAATATTGTTAATATAACAATGAAGGACACAAGAGATGTACTCTTGCTACCTTATACTATAAAGAAAAAAAATAGTCATTAATATCAATAATTTAAACATTATTATATAAACCAATTTAGGCATTAAGCCTCCTGAAGGTGTTGTTTAGTGCTTCTTTATCAAGTCACTGTTATAGGCTTTACTTTTATGAAAGGGTATTTATACCTTTTTACCTTTTTAACTCAATTACCGTATCTTTGAACTCACTTCTCCAAAATAAAACAATTATGCAATTGAATTTAATGGTTGTTCTTTAATTAAAATTTTGCTTTCTAAGTAAGTAATAAAATTTTATATACAAAATATATATCACAGATGTGGTCTAAAGTCTTCAACACAATGATTGAATATGAAAATTACGACTGTCTTTACTAAGAATAAAAAATATCAATAACGTATTAAACATTTTTATAAGGCTTTCCAAATTAAATTACTCAAAATACACAGATCTGTTACCTTGGTTTACAAATGTGTATTAAATATTCAAAGACTAAAAATATTAGTTCTCGTAATTACTTAAGGTGTGATTTAATTTGAATGAAATACTTTGGTAGAATTAAGTAAAGGTATTCATATTCATTTGCAATAATATCATATATAACCCTCGATTCAAACTGTGATAAATTCTAAATAGCAAAAGTTTTCGTAATTACATGGTAAAACAAGAATCATCAATTGCTACAATATTGTTTTCGATCATCTGCCTTGCTGTTAAGATAGGCGAACAGCTGTGGTCATACCAAAGTGATAGAAAAACGCTTATCTTGCAAACTGTTGTTTTAAACTATATTGAAACAATCACGTTGTCGAAACCAGATGTACTGGCCTGCGATCCTTTGACAAACAAATGACGTCAAAGTACTGTCCACATTTTATTGCGTAATATACTGGATCTTTATTGGAACCATTTACACGAACTTTGTAGCAATTTTATTTTCTACCTTATATATATATATCTGTATAATCATTTCTTTTATTAAATGTTAAATAATATAACACATTATAATGTAATCCAATCCACTTAATATAATTCTATCTATTATCCAATGAAGAACTAGTATTTAGTTCATGTTAAAAGTTAAATTCTACGGAGACAAAATAAAAGCTTTCGTTTGGTATCCTTTCTGGATCCCCTTCCACTCAGGAATCGCAACGTATCTTTGTTACTGGGTAGCAACAAGCTCAGCGGTCACTTCCGACGAAGCAAAGGTTCAAGCAGGTCGATAATTGTTCGAAGGAACAATGTCCGTTTTTGATTTTTATCGTTGGAAGCGTGTAAAATGGAAATTGCACGTGTATGCTATCTGCATAAATTTGTTTCGAACGGTCCGTTTTGTGTTGAGGGCAGTCGAAATGAACGATGAAGCTTTGGTTAAATAAGACCATTAGGAACAGTAAGTGAATTTATTTTCTATAACAATATTAATTGAAACTTTCAGTGTAACTTTTGAAAATTATGCAATTTAAAACATGAACTTTCGAGATATTAAATTTAAATGTAAATTATATTGCAACGTAGATTCTAAAGAAGCTCTTTTCTGAATGGTATTCATTTGAAGTAATGGAAAACAATTTTATCCTTGTATAATATGGAATTACATAAGTAAAGTTATTCAAATCAAGTACAATCAACATTTGCTTTCTTGTGGTATTAATTATTGAAACGCAGTTTATGGAAGCCAGGTGACGGTTTTTCAGTAAGCAGCGCAGATGTTTGTTTGGTATGGAATTTTCCGTGTTAAAACATGTGTCAGCATTCACGCAAGTATATAGTGTAAATTGAACTTTGGTATGTACAAATGATTAGATCCGTATTTGTTTGAACTTTCGACGTAGTAACGAGATGAATTTTGCTGTAGTCGACTTGTGTTAACCATAAAAATAGGTCAAGGCTAGACCTCAGTTATATTTTCGTAATCATATGTTAGAAATCTGCAATTTGTTTTACAAATCCTATTATTAACTCAATAAAACATCAAAAGATGTCACTACAAATTAGATAAATTAAATTCTTTTATTTTAAATCTTTAGAAATTGAATCTTTATAATTGATATTTTATGAACAATTAGTTGTTATTATCAACTGTGAAATTAAGGTAAATTTACCATAATTAACTCCTTCTTTAAATAAGCGATTTTATGCTTTGTTAAATTGTAATATAAACTTCATTAAATATTAACTGGTACTGATACTTTCAGTGCCATTATAATTATCTCTTCCTAATTTTAAATTAACTTATAAAGGAAGACATTTTTTTTGTAAACGAAACATTACCTTATTGGATATCATAAAGAATAGATACTTATTTTCGGACTAAAGATTATCTTTTATTTAAGAGGAATGAAAGTCGATTCTGATAGTATTTGATTATTTTTGAATTTGAATGCACAAACCGTGCTTTTCTTTGTTTAATCTGTTCACAGGTGCAGTGCAGGATTGCTAGATCAAGGTCGAACCATAAGGTAAGATACCTCAAAGGTTAGGAGGTCTTTAAAATTATATAGCGGTTATAGGAAACAGGTTTCCGCATTTGCCTTGTACAAGGGACTTGTATTTGGTCTTCTCAGTATAAAAAATACGGTGGCGCCTTATTCTTATTATTAGTGGTTGCAATTACACCCCGACCCACAGCTCATTCTCCACCCAGAGCATAAAGTTCGACTAGCCGCTTGCCTTTGAGATTTCCTCAACTTAGAGCCACTTTCCATCTTGATTTGCCGTGGGCTCCATTCGTTATTATCGGAAATTCTCGTTAAAATAAAATCGGAATCAGGAAAAAGGCTACAAATAGCGCCCAGCGTGTAGGCCTCGATTGCTGTATCAATTGTATAAGCACATAAAGTATAGGCTTCGATTGACTTTGGTTGTTTGCACTTGTGGTTTATAAATCATTTACCCTCAGATTAATTTAGTCTATTGATGTTGTTGTTTAATTGAGTTTAATTTGTAATTAGTTAGTTAGCCTAATCCATGATGGCTGAGACGTATCAAGTTGTTTATTTGCATAAAGATGAGTTGGATTATGAATTGAGAATCCGTGGAGTTGTTAGCAGCAGACCGATGCAGGATAAGAGGAAAATGTTAGGCCGACTATTAGCCAAAGAAACAACATTACCTGGTCGTTTAATTGATCTTTCCACATATGTCGTAGATTATTCAGATGAACGAGATGAAATTGAGGCTTCGATAGAGTCAGTAAGAAATGTTTTATTAGAATTTGAAGGCGAATTAGCAGACCCCACATTTAAGAGGATACAGTCGAGATTGATACATCTTGATGGTCGAGTTAGGAGAATAAAAATCCTTTAGATAATTCAGATGAAGTAACTTTATTTAAGAATGAATCATTGGCAACTATTCTTACGATGGAGGCAGAGCTACATGAAAAGCTTAAGAAGAATGAAGATGTAAACGCTTATGGTGAATTTTCAATGAGAGAAACCATTCCAGCAGTTGTCAGTACTCCTATTCATACTGTTTCATATTTAGTACCCCTATTCCAATTGGTTCATGGTCAGTAAAATTTTCAGGAGATCCAAAACAGGTTCATCAATTTTTAGATAGAGTAGCTGAGTTGGCACACTCGCGTAAAGTATCTGAAGAAGATTTATTTAATGCTTCTGTAGAATTGTTTACAGGTAACGGTTTAGAATGGTATCGTTGTGTTCGAAATTCTTTAACAAACTGGAATTCATTAGTTATTCGATTAAAGGAAGATTTCTTACCATCACACTCAGAGGACGAGATTTGGGAAAAGATTAGGTCACGTCATCAACAAAAGGAGAATCTGTAGTCATTTATATAGCTCATATGGAGAATTTGTTTAGTAGGTTACCACAATCACCTGCGGAATGTACAAAAGTTAGAATGGTAAAGAAGAACCTATTACCTGATTTTATTTGTCAATTAGCTCTAACGGAAATTGATAGTATGTCTACATTGATAAGGTTGTGTAAGAAATTGGAAGAAGCATATGCATCCAAGCATAAATTAGTACAAAGTCCAGTAAAATATGTTCCGAAAACATTAGGAAAGTCAAAATTTCAAGTTGAAAATAATTGGTCAGCTCCTGTAAGAAACTTTTCAGCGCGAACTGGTCGCAGTTTTTATAATCAATCATTTCCCCCTCAAATACAATCTCTCGGCAACAGTAATAGTAATAATAATAATAATCCCTCTAGTAGAGTCTTTGTAAATAAATATAAATTAAATAAACTTACATGTTGGAATTGTTTAGATGAAGGTCATACTTTTTGGAGGTGTAAGATTCCTCGTAAAATATTTTGTTATAGCTGCGGATATAGTGGATTTAAGTCAATAAATTGTCCGTCGTGTTCAAAAAACGAGTAGATAGGCAGATGCAGAGTGGCCGGCATCGCGCTTTCATGCAAAAGGCTACAGTTATGTTGTGTAAGCAAGAAAATTTTTTTGATATAGATGATTGGTCAAAATGGCTAGGCATCGTTAAAGATTTTGTCAAGGGAACGTCAAGCCAAAAGCTGACGCGTTATTTTAAGGAAACCTCAAGACAATCGTCCGTATATTATGGTAAAACTGTTAGATAGAGATGTCACAGGTTTGTTTGACTCTGGTTGTACTACTACCGTTGTTGGTTCGTTAGCGTTTTCTGTTCTTGAAGAATTAAATTTGAAGGTTTTTAAAACTGAGAAGAAAATAGTTTCCACTGCCGATGGTGCTCTTCAAGAAGTTATTGGTTCAGTTGATTTACCCATTAGAGTTGGTAGACAATATCGTATTGTTAACGCTTTGGTTGTACCATCTCTTCCTCACACATTTATTTTTGGTAGCGATTTCGCAAAATCCTTTGGTTTAATAGCAGATTTCAAAAACAATACATGGCAAATTCAAGATTATGATAACAATAGCATTTCGTATATTGGTCATTCGTCAGTACCCTTAAGTTGTAGTAATCAATTACTTAGTTTGGATGATTTGTTAGAAACACAACAAGAAAAAGCACGAATAGCAATAGAATCTTTCAAGGAAATTAGCAGTGAAGAGAGACTAGGGCGTACCGATAAAATTGTTTTAGATATTGATACTGGTGATGCAAAACCATTTCGTAAAAACCATATGTCATGTCCCCTTTATGAGCAAGATGTTAGATAAAGAATTAGATGAGATGCTGAGATTGGGAGTAGTGGAAGAATGTCAGAGTCCATGGTCATCCCCTGTATTGTTGGTTAAAAACAAGACAGTGAGTACAGATTTTGTTTTGACGGAAGGGCACTCAATGATATTACTAAACATGATAGCTACCCATTGCCAAATATCGATAGGATTATAAATTTACTTAGAGGTGCAAATTACATTTCTAGTTTAGACCTTAGAAAGAGTTTTGGCAAATCCCACTTTCCGAAACATCTAAGGATAAAACAGCGTTTAGTGTTATCTCGAGAGGACAATATAGGTTTGTCACCATGCCATTCGGATTAAAGAATGCTGCTCAGACGCAACAGCGTTTGGTTGATTCAATTTTGGACCGAAGTTTGAGCCACATGTTTTTGTTATTTAGATGACATTATTTTGTGTTCATCATCTTTTGAGGAACATTTGAAGTTATTAGAAACGGTGAAGGAACGTCTTAAGGAAGCAAACCTTACGATTAATTTGAAAAAGTGTGAATTCTTTAAGAAATCGTTAAAATTTCTTGGTTATATTGTTGGATCGAACTCTCTTCGTACAGACCCCGAAAAGGTTTCTGCGATGGTAAATTTCCCCAGACCTAAGACAACTACTGAGGTCAAACGTTTTTAGGAATGTGTAGTTGGTATCGTCGTTTTATAAAAACTTTTCATCTTTAGTGTCACCGATCAGTGATTTGGTAAAAGGAAGAAAAAGGGCCAATCTATTGTTTGGACATCTGAGGCTGAGAACTCATTCGTACAGATTAAACAGGCTTTAGTTTCCGCCCATTGTTATCGCAACCGGACTATTCAGTTCCATTTATTGTCGAATGCGATGCTAGTGATACAGGACTCGGAGCAGTTCTAGTTCAAAAAATCGATGATGTAGAACACGTTATCTCTTATGCCAGTAAATCACTTACCCGAACTGAGCGAAACTATTCAGTCACGGAGAAAGAATGTCTCGCTGTAATTTTGCTATAGAAAAATTCCGACCTTGGGTAGAAGGTACCCGTTTTACTGTTATCACAGATCACTTTTCTTTGTTATGGCTTAATAATATACAAAATCCAACCGGAAAATTAGCTAGATGGGCAGTCCGTTTAAGACAGCATACCTTTGAGTTGGTTCATCGAAAAGGGAAGTTCAATGTAGTTCCAGATTGTCTTAGTCGCGCAGTTCCAGTCGTGAGTTATGTTGATAATTTGGTTGAGATCAAGTTAGATGATGTGGATCCCTGGTATGTGTCTCTTCGAGAAAAATTTTAGCTTCACCTGATGATTACCCACAATGGAAGGTAGAAGATAATTATGTTTTAAATTTCTTTCATCAAATTTACCACTCTCGTCGAATGTAAGGAATGGAAATATTTAGTCCCTAGATCACAAAAGGAAGAGGTTATTCGGATACATCATGACCCTTCAGTGGCCGGTCATTTTGGTTTTTAAAACATTGGCACGCATACAAGAGAATTTTTATTGGCCAAAAATGCGTATTGATGTGTTGAAATTTTGTAAAATTGTTTAACGTGTGGTGCACAGAAGGCATCGAATAGAGGACCCTTGGTTTAATGGGAAAGGAAAAGAAGTGAAGTTCCCTTTCAGATTGTTGCTATAGACCTCATGGGCCCATTTCCACGGTCTAAGGTTGGACACAAATGGTTGTTAGTTATAGGTGATTGGTTCTCAAAATTTACGTTATTGTTTCCGTTACGTAGTGCAAAAGCTCATTTAATAGAACGTGTATTGGAGGAAAAGTTTTTTAGTTTATGGTGTTCCCAAATATATTATTTGTGACAATGGCTCACAATTTAGTGGTAAAAATTTCAAGGCCGTATGTACAAAATATGACGTTCAAAAATTTGGTTTAATGCAGTTTACTCTCCCAATGTAACTTTGTAGAGAGGATAAATAGAACGGTTGGAACAGCTATACGTTCGTATATTAAAGAACATGATACTTGGGACATAGAGTTACCCCAAATTCAGTATGCGATTAATTCTGCAAAACATCATGTCACTGGTTATTCGCCAAATTTCTTAGTTTTTGGTAGACATGTTCCTGTATCTGGAAGATTTTATGGTCTTGATGTGGAACCCTCAGTTGATATTGATTTTATTTCTAGAGATAGACCTTCGTATGTATCAGATCATCAAGGACTGTTTGATATTTTTATAGACATACAGAAAAGGTTACATTTAGCTTACATGCAGTCTAGTAAGTCATATAATTTAAGAAGACGTAACATATCTTTCGAAGTAGGTGACAAAGTTTGGAGGTCAAATAAAGTTCTTTCGAAAGCAAGTGATAAGTTTACAGCTAAGCTTGCGCCAAAATATGTTTTGAGCATTGTTAAAAGAAAGTTTCAAATTTAATTTATGAATTGATTAATGAAAATGGTTCGAGAGCAGGCAGATGGCATGTTAAGGACTTAAAACCTTATTCAGAGTTCAGAGCTGATTTTGAAAGAGAGAACGTTCCTGGACATTAATTAGTGTTATTGACGTATTTAATGGTTGATAGTAGGAATATCATTTCTGTCTTATCTTCTAGTAAAGAGTTTAAATATTGTATTGGAATACTGTTTGGTAGTCTAAAATTTTAGATGTTAGATAAGAAGTATAAAAAGAATTTTCATAGTGCAGTAAGGCTGACACTAGACTGTGCTGATATTGTTAGTTGCAAGTTACTTATTTGAGTCAAGATAAAAGTTACATGTTTCCGTTTGTCAAATGATTTCATTTGTCGTATGATTTTTGTTCTAGGTTATAAAGGAATGTTTAGGTATGCTTATGGTTATGAATAATGATAAAGTTGTATATAGTTGGTTAGTATTTTTGATTTGTAATCAAGGTGTTAATAATAGGAATCAGGTAATTGAGTCCATATTGAATATTGGTTGGAGGTCAACATTTTTAGTAACTTTGATAGTTATGTTTAGTAGGAATATTGTGTAAGCTGACAATGTTCTACGTTTAATTATGAATATTGCGTGAGATAGCAATGTTCTATGTTTATAATGAATATTGTGTGAGATAGCAATGTTCTATTTTGTTCATTCATGCGTGAGTGAAATTTTTGAGGAGTAAGACGTGGTGACGTTTTACTTGTCTCTTCAGGAAAGAGATATTTCTACATTTTGGTTGCATATACATGCGGTAGAATTGTTGAACATTAGTGATTTCAAGACATGTTTGCTGTTTTGAAGTTATGTTTAGAGTGGATCTCAAGGATAATGAGAGTCCTTTTCTTCTTTTGTAAATATGTAAATTAAAATTAATAAATTAAAAATATGTTTGTCATGATAATTTGATATTTTCATTAAAGAGTTATAATACAGTAGTATTATATGTTTTGTTGTTTAGGTTTCAGTATAAATGAGTGATATATTAACCCCGAATATGATTAAACGATAATGACACCCTACCGATTAAGACTTCCCGAATTTGTCCCCTTGTGGCGTATAGTACGCGTAGTTACTCGTCACTCATTTTCAATTATGTTGTACCATAAGTGGTAATTTTTGTTTTATCTTTGTAAAAATTTAATAATAATAAGTTGTGAATACGTAACAATAATTTCAAAAAAAATTCTTAGTATTTATTCCAGAATTTTTTCTCTTAGAAAGAGGCAGTGTAGCAATTTTATTTTCTACCTTATATATATATATCTGTATAATCATTTCTTTTATTAAATGTTAAATAATATAACACATTATAATGTAATCCAATCCACTTAATATAATTCTATCTATTATCCAATGAAGAACTAGTATTTAGTTCATGTTAAAAGTTAAATTCTACGGAGACAAAATAAAAGCTTTCGTTTGGTATCCTTTCTGGATCCCCTTCCACTCAGGAATCGCAACGTATCTTTGTTACTGGGTAGCAACAAGCTCAGCGGTCACTTCCGACGAAGCAAAGGTTCAAGCAGGTCGATAATTGTTCGAAGGAACAATGTCCGTTTTGATTTTATCGTTGGAAGCGTGTAAAATGGAAATTGCACGTGTATGCTATCTGCATAAATTTGTTTCGAACGGTCCGTTTTGTGTTGAGGGCAGTCGAAATGAACGATGAAGCTTTGTTAAATAAGACCATTAGGAACAGTAAGTGAATTTATTTTCTATAACAATATTAATTGAAACTTTCAGTGTAACTTTTGAAAATTATGCAATTTAAAACATGAACTTTCGAGATATTAAATTTAAATGTAAATTATATTGCAACGTAGATTCTAAAAAGCTCTTTTCTGAATGGTATTCATTTGAAGTAATGGAAAACAATTTTTATCCTTGTATAATATGGAATTACATAAGTAAAGTTATTCAAATCAAGTACAATCAACATTTGCTTTCTTGTGGTATTAATTATTGAAACGCAGTTTATGGAAGCCAGGTGACGGTTTTTCAGTAAGCAGCGCAGATGTTTGTTTGGTATGGAATTTTCCGTGTTAAAACATGTGTCAGCATTCACGCAAGTATATAGTGTAAATTGAACTTTGGTATGTACAAATGATTAGATCCGTATTTGTTTGAACTTTCGACGTAGTAACGAGATGAATTTTGCTGTAGTCGACTTGTGTTAACCATAAAAATAGGTCAAGGCTAGACCTCAGTTATATTTTCGTAATCATATGTTAGAAATCTGCAATTTGTTTTACAAATCCTATTATTAACTCAATAAAACATCAAAAGATGTCACTACAAATTAGATAAATTAAATTCTTTTATTTTAAATCTTTAGAAATTGAATCTTTATAATTGATATTTTATGAACAATTAGTTGTTATTATCAACTGTGAAATTAAGGTAAATTTACCATAATTAACTCCTTCTTTAAATAAGCGATTTTATGCTTTGTTAAATTGTAATATAAACTTCATTAAATATTAACTGGTACTGATACTTTCAGTGCCATTATAATTATCTCTTCCTAATTTTAAATTAACTTATAAAGGAAGACATTTTTTTTGTAAACGAAACATTACCTTATTGGATATCATAAAGAATAGATACTTATTTTCGGACTAAAGATTATCTTTTATTTAAGAGGAATGAAAGTCGATTCTGATAGTATTTGATTATTTTTGAATTTGAATGCACAAACCGTGCTTTTCTTTGTTTAATCTGTTCACAGGTGCAGTGCAGGATTGCTAGATCAAGGTCGAACCATAAGGTAAGATACCTCAAAGGTTAGGAGGTCTTTAAAAATTATATAGCGGTTATAGGAAACAGGTTTCCGCATTTGCCTTGTACAAGGGACTTGTATTTGGTCTTCTCAGTATAAAAAAATACGGTGGCGCCTTATTCTTATTATTAGTGGTTGCAATTACACCCCGACCCACAGCTCATTCTCCACCCAGAGCATAAAGTTCGACTAGCCGCTTGCCTTTGAGATTTCCTCAACTTAGAGCCACTTTCCATCTTGATTTGCCGTGGGCTCCATTCGTTATTATCGGAAATTCTCGTTAAAATAAAATCGGAATCAGGAAAAAGGCTACAACTTGAAGTGCATTTCATCTTCGCAAATCGAAACAAAATCGAACCATAAAGCAGGCTATCCAAAGTACATCATTTTCCACGTTTCTTTAACTTGTGTTAAAGACAAATTATTTAACGGTAATTGGAAAATCAAATATGATATTTGAACTTGTAAGCTCGCAATCTTATCATTGCTGAATGTCCAGAATAAACATTATTACATATACGTTATTGAGAATAGACTTGATAATTACAAAGACCAAAATTTTGCCAACCATTTATGTTAATTTTTTAATAAGTTAATTGAAATTAATATTAGCAAATTTTAAAGAAATTATTATTAGAAATTCTATAAGACCATAGCACATTTATAAATTTAGTAAAATCACAATTAACAAATTTAGGGAATTCATTATCAGAAATCCATACAGCGCATTACTAAAATACACAGAAAATCAAATACATCTTGCAAGCGGCCACGCTTATTGCTACACGCAGGTTGCTGGCGAGGACCCTATTCAACTGTATGGTGCTTGTGACTCCACAAGTGGTTGTGCCAGACTGAATCGTCCGTTCGATGCGCAGAACTCACACGACACCATTGACGAGGACTCTAAATAGAAATGTCTTAAAGGGCCATGCGGAGGTTGCATTTCAACTTATTAATTCTGAGAAACATATTGTTCAAATAATGGCTATGATACGACTGATCCTGTTTACAGAAAAACTATTTATCTGGACTACAAGCGCTAAATAAAGCATGTGCAAGTTGATTATACTAGAAATAACTAGTTATCAATACGTGTATTATAGTTTCACGACGTTTTCTATTTCAATAAACAATTTTGAAGGTGACTTTTTAATGCTTTTACAATTTTAAAGAAAAAGACTAACGAATGTTAATTTGGAATATTTGGATATGAAAACAAAATTTGTTTTCAATAATTAAATTTTAATGCTGACTATATACACGATGATATACCAATATTTATTAAATTTAGTGTTTCCTAAATTGCATACTTGCATCAACAAAATAAAAATGCTTCACTCATCGAGATTTCTTCTGTGCAATATTGTTTTGGTTATTTGTGCAGCCCTGTCAATTTTTTTTATTTATTATAACGTTACAATTAGTCTGCTACCTAAAAATTACAGCACACCTGTTACTCCTTAAAAATCTTACGCAATTATTTCCTACCTTAAGTTATATTGGTTAGTCTTATAGTATTTACGTTTGGAAATATCCGGTGTGTGTGTGTGTCTGTGTCTGTGCGCGCTGATGTGTGTGCGTGAGCGTGTGTGTTTTTGTCTGTGGTAATGTCCTTGGGACTGCTTCTTTTCCCAACTTCCGACCATCGGCAACCGGAAATCAGAAACCGAGAAGTTCGCATTCCTGTACGTGTCCTGGCCGTCGGCAGCCGGAAATCAGGGGGACCACATACAGTCCCTGGTGTGTATGGGTATGTGTATGTGTATGTGTATGTGTATGTGTTATGTATGTGTATATGTATGTGTATGTTATTGTTAGTGTATGTGTATGTGTATGTTATGTGTATGTGTATGTATGTGTATGTGTATGATGTATGTTATGTATATGATTATGTTATGTTATGTATATTGTAGTTATGTGTATGTATGTATGTATGTATATGTATGTATGTGTATGTTATGTGTATGTGTATGTGTATGTGTATGTATGTATGTATATGTATGTGTATGTGTATTGTGATGTTATGTGTTGTATGTGTATGTGTAGTGTGTACGTGTACGTGTACGTGTACGTGTACGTGTACGTGTACGTGTACGTGTACGTGTACGTGTACGTGTACGTTCGTTACGGTACGTGTACGTGTACTGTACGTGTACGTGTACGTGTACGTGTACGTGTACGTGTACGTGTACGTGTACGTGTACGTGTACGTGTACGTGTACGTGTACGTGTACGTACGTGTACGTGTACGTACGTGTATGTGTATGTGTATGCGTATGCGTATGCGTATGCGTATGCGTATGTGTAGTGTATGTGTATGTGTATGTGTATGTGTATGTGTATATATGTGTGTGGTGTGTGGTGTGTCTGTCCGTGTACGTGTGCGTATGCGTGCGTGTACATGTACGTGCGTGTTTTGGTGTGTGTTTTATCGTACCGGTGTGCTATAATGGTGTTTGTGTTTGTGTTTTCATGTATATGTGTGCGTGTGCTTATCTCTGTGGTCAAGTCCTTGGAATTGTTTCCCTCTCCCGGTTTCCAACTGCCAGCAGCCGGAAATCAAACCGAGAAGTACGCATTCCTCTGTGTGCTGGCCGTTGGCAGCCGAAAACCAGGGAGGCAACGTACAGTCTCTGTTGTGTGTGTGCTTGTGCCTGTGCGTAAGCGTGTGCGTGTATGTCGTGCTGGTGTGTTATAATTATGTTGCCAGAATATTTCCCCAGTAGTAATTTCTAGTTGCGCTACAACATTGGAAATATAAACATTATGTTACTGAAGCTAGTGTTACATTTCTTAAAGCAATTACGTATATGGTTTGTTTATTTTAGTTAGTATTGAGTCCTTATCCTACTAATGTTAGTATTCTAATGCTACTAGGTATTCTGGGGGAGACTTGTGTCTGAGGAACGTTTCCCGCACTTTTACCGTTTTCAATATTTTCACTTCGTTTTCACTGGTATCACTCCCGGTCGTCAGGATTCACGAGCCTTCTAGTAGATTTTTAGGAGACGCGTGGTTCCTGGTATGTCCTTGGGAGAATGCCGTTTGTTTGTTGTCGGTTCCCATGTGTGTTGGGTGGACTGCGCTTTTGTATTGCACATTCAATGCGATACGTCAAACTTCTGTGTTTCGTGTGTTCTGTGTTTGTGGTATTTGTGATGTGTGGGGTTTGTATGGTGTTTATGTATGTCCTGTCAGATACCGTTTGAGTACCTTTGGTATAGTATAGTGGTAGTTTGGAGGGTGATTGTGTTTAGGTAAGGAAATATGTTTTCATTTCAGAGCATGTCGGAGAGCGGTATGTGCCGTAGGATTGCCCTGTCCATTCCTAGGTCCTGTTGCAGTTCGGTGCAGTGGAACACCAGATGTTCCGGTGTCCCCAACCTCACCACATGTGCAGTTGTCGAAACGGTTCCTGTAGGTTGGATAAAGACCATGCCCCGTGAGAAAATGAATGAGTCCTTGTGAGGGACCAAGTGGTGACAGTTTAGCCTGTGCCGGATGTTTGGGACTAGTGCTTATACCTTCCTCCCATTTGTGCTCTGGTTCCATCTATCTTGACACTCGGATAGTACTGTGTCTTGAATGTCCTTTTTTATCCGAATTTCTAATGTTAGATTTAGGATTTCCCAGACTTTTTCGGGTTCGTTGTTTTTTAACCAGTATGTCGCCGCTCTTTTCCTGATATACAGATCAAGAGGGAGGACTCCTAATATCACATAGAGGGCGTCGTGTAATACGGTCCGGTATGCTCCAGTAAGTCTTATTAGTGCCCCCTCCCCTTGGGCACTGTTGACTTTTTGTTTGGGTTTTATAAGATGTAATCTGGTTGCCCAGGCACTCGCTGCATGGCTTATTATTGCTGCAAGTACACTGAATAAGTATAAGCATACACAGTTTAGAGGGATATTGTACGTTCGTTGTATAAGGGTTGCTATGCATTGCATAGTTTTACTGGACCTGCAGTCAGTGTGGCAATGTGTTTTTCGTAGTTCAGTTTTTCATCAAGGGTTAGCCCTAGGTATTTGGCCTCCCGTGTTCTTCGTATTCTGCCTCTGTTCAGTTTAATGATAGGGTCTCTTTCTAAAAAACCTTTAACTATCATATAAGTTGTTTTGTCATGTGCTATTGTCATCTTATTTGCGTTGCACCATTCTAGGGCTTTGTTTAATACGGTGTCTGCATTGTGCTGTAGTTCATTTTTAGAACCTCCTTCCACCACCCACAAGATGTTATGCGCATAAACTACTACGGATCTCACTTCATTTGCGGTTTTAGTTGCTCCAAAAGCTTCTCAGTCGCAATGTCCCAAAACATGGGACTCTGTCAAAATATGGGAAGCTGTCTTCGTTGCACATCATCTTTTTAAAGTTTCCCAGACTAAGTAAGACAAAAACAAAACAAGGACCTTTTATTGGACCCCAAACTCGTCACATCATAAAGAAGTCCAGTGTATTCGATTCAAAACTGACCGAGATTGAGGCGCTGCATGGGTATCAATTTCTTGGGATTACATAGGTTCAAAATTCCCAAGAAACTGTGAACCTTTTAATTTCCACATACAGCGATATAGGTTGTAAAACATTTCCTCGAAGATTCATGTTTGCACTCGATTTGGACTTTTTGTTCGCAAATCTTGGGCCAGTAAGTAAAGAACATGGTGAAAAGTTTAACCGAGGTATTATGTATTATGAAAACCGATGCCATAGAAAGTGGTGTAACGAAATCAAATCTAGTGTTTAATTAAATAAACAAAGTTCTTATTGTTAATTGTATTGCATAGCATTTCTTCCTTATAAGCAATATTTAATTCATTCAGTTTGTTGCTTTGAAAAAAGGATTCGTTCAGTAAATTAGCAAGCCGTACAATTAATGTTTCCTGCAATGAAGCGGAGAAACGCCCTAATTACAACACTTGTTAGTGAAGCATGATTGGCGCGCGCGTTGATGACAAGTCAGGTTTTGAGAGAGAAACGAACAAGTTGGGTTATCTAGAGACTACACAGGAAGATGGCCCAAAGCGAATCTTCCTGGAAGCGGTTTGTTACGGGCCAATTCAGCACTACGACACCAAGGGACGTATCGGGACCCGTGAGCGACCTAGCTCTAGCCGGCGAGGGGTAGGTCAGACAAAAGTCGTAGATTGGGATTGCTAAATGCCTTAAGATGACAATTATAATGAGATGTGAATTCGGTAAAACGTCAAAAATCGGGTGGGCACCACCAGTAATGTCACAATGCTAGATGACAAAAGGAGAATCTCGTCACTGGTCGGTAGACTCCTTGCAGCTCAATATTTAACATAAAATCCTCAGAAAATCTCGCAGAGTAGAGAGGTTGAATTCACCCTACTAACATAAACTTCTTACTAAAATAATGCACGTAGACAACTGTTTTCCTAACTAAAAAAGGTTTGTTACATTTATTTTGAACTTCCCGTACATTTTGTTCTGTTAATAAGAAATACGCGGTCTAATAATTTTCAACTCAAATCCTTTTGGCGTTAAAAACGAAAATTAATTCAGTAAACTAAAATAACCCTTCCACGTGTTAATTCATTTATCTATTTGTATAAATTCGATTCCTATTGTTACATACTACAGCCCAATTAATAATAAATACCCTCTCTAAGAATTCCTCAACGTGTAAACATTTGTGCTTGGCACTATTAGCATATAAATGCTTATACCTACATTTAAATATAAAATTACTCTCTTTATTATATAATATATTTTCTATAAGAATTTATCTCGCACAATCCTGGATTATTAGTTTTAATCAACAAGTTACTAATTTGTTTACATAGTACAAATAATTATATCTATATGAAATTTTCCTATTTGTTATTTCTGAAGTGTTTATTCTAAAAGCACAACTGGTGTGGTTCTAAATTCTGTATTATTGAGAATAATCGCTAGAGATCGTCCATCCCGAAGATGGCCGAAAATAATTTTTTTGAAGTGTCAAATTTTCATTTCTCTTGTGATATCTGATTGCTCATCTGGCACTATTGAGCATTTGTGATTTGAACTTCTACCTTGCCTCATGTGCTTACCTGGTATGTAAATTTTCTAATCATAAATCCTAAATTAACATTTAAATATATTTTTAGATGTGTTATCTAATGGATGAAGAAGTTGTTTATTCGTTAAGCCCATCAAATATGTATACTGATGGTAAGATATTAATGGATTTAACCTCGTGTTAGATTTTCACTTTTGTAATACAACTGAATTTTCTAGGGTGCTCCCGTCATATATGCTCCGGTGGATTTATATGCTCCGGTATATACTCGGGTTACCGATGTCACGGCAACGTATTTCTCTCATTCAGATTTTTTACATGAAAAAGTTGCTCGTGCAATTCGTACAACCAGATGATGTAAAATAAATACTCATCACAAGAATTTTATATTTCGTTTCTTTCTACCTTACATATTGCTGCTCAGTTATTATCTTATTGAAAAATATCTACAAGTTTAATTTTGTGGAACAGAAGTCTGTTAAAGACATCATTTGAAGTCGACTACATGTTTGTTTTGTACCTACTCTAGGAGATCCTCCAACGCAGGATGTCTCAGTTTCCTGGATATTGAAAGATTCCTATAAATTAAGTAACTTAGTATTAGTTCAGTTACTGATACTACAGGTAGTATGAGATTAAAACTTTTACCTTATCGTTTTTCTGTTAAAATAAAGAGGCCTAACCTCTATTTAAATTTGTCTTTGTCACTACAAATATTTTGTTTTGATTATTAATTACCTTTTACTTACCTTAATTGATTTCAAATATAATTCTCTAATACATAACCTAAAAATATGTAAACATTCGAACTTCATGAAGCTTCTTATGGTGAAAAGGTTTATTGTTTGAACTTTCATTTCATGTGCATTTGTTACATGACATTATTACAATTATGATCACCTTTTGATTTACTCCCGCATTAAGTAAGATTTTGAGTTTCTAAACAGAGATTATTTATTTTGGTTTCTCTATAGAAATTTTCTCGTGTATGTTTATTAAATATGTGAATTATATCGTGTTAAAATATATAGCTATGTCTACAATTTAATGACACAAGCGTATATCTTATATATGCCTTTGGAATTGTAGTAACTGAGTATTAATATACATATTGAGTCAAATTTCTTTTATCGTATTTTAGCTTTTGTTTCTCTAAGTTATTTTACGGTTGTGTAAACAAGTATCTTGATATTTAAATTTTAATATTCAGATATTTTCTAAACATTCCCCTTACCCTGTGATTTCAAGTCTCATGCAGCCTCCGAAACCATAAAGGTCGATGCAAGCTGTGTCGAAGTATTTCTTATACTTCGTCGTGCACTTACTCTTTTTATAACATCCAGAAAAGAGTAAGGTGCAAACGTGAAATTTATGCTAAAATTAAACAGACAATAACTGGTTTTAGGTATCTGATAATTGATTCTTATGTGTTTTCCATTGGAAGTTTCGTGGAATTAAAGCCGCGTATTATTCCAATAAACCGTGTTTTTCCAGTTTTATTTCCTTAACAACAATATTACTTTGAGCTCTGGTCATTCGTAAAACAAAATTAATATTCACTTGCTCTTCAATCTACACAACGAAAACACGTGTAGAATGGTTGGTTCTTTCCGTTTTTCTGTATGAAAAGTTCGCGCACGCCTTACAGCGTGGTACTATTTATGAGTTTTATAAAATTGTACCCTTCGACGACAATAAATTAATTTTATTTATAATTACATAGCTCCTTCCGGTGCCCTTAAAGCCACAATGAATGGCCGCTTCTTGTTGTGATGCCAGGACCACCCCAAGGCGGGATCATACGCACCTCTCTTTCGCACCCCTTTTACAGACGGTAGGAGCCAACCCGACGGTGGTGACTCAAGGGTGAGTGCTTATACACTAATTTTCTTATATGGGTACCCGGTAGTTGTTGGAAACAACATACGTACACGGGTCTACGGATGTATCACCTTGTTGGTGGTATAATGACTGGTTGTTTGTATGTGCGAGGATATTATGATGTTTACTAATTTCTTTATTAGGATAATTATATGTATAGAATTCCGTACTTACAAGACTGATTTCGAGCTGTGATTTTTAGTGGGGTAATTTTATTCCTTTTTCTTGTTTGAAGATTAATAGAGAGGTTGACCTAAAAACTGCAGCTCGCCATATTAAAAATGATTCTTTTTTTTATTCGTAAATATGTATATTGTGTACCTACGAATTGTTCATTTTTGGTACTATTGTGTTTTGTATATAATTTTGTTTTTTTAATTAGAGGTTTTTAGTTTGTAAATGTTTGATTGTGCGTGAGTGAGTATATTTTTATTTCAGGACTCCCTTAATTTTTTTTTGTAGGCATAATACCCCGCCCACTCACCGATTGAGCCCGGTCAATTTCTTCTTTTTCTTCCTCGTTTTTATTTTCTTTTTTTTTTTAGACTACGTCGCTGAACGTAGCAATTTTATCGACGGATTTAAAAGATTTTTCGACAAGAAATACAAACTGGAGTTTTACTACAATGAAATTCATCATCAAGCTTCAGTTCGTTTTGGTTTGTAGTACTTAAAAAAATTCCACTAGTTGAACTGTCGTGGGGCGGTTAGATATTATGCATGCCCTTGAACTTACTGTTGTTTAAATTTATTCCTTCTATTACAAGGCTATATTTATTGTTCGAATTTAAATTTATATTAAATCTACGTATGGTATTCATAAAACTTAGATCAAATAGTTAGAAATGATAATGTTTTAAAACGTTGTTGTACAAAATTAAAAGTTGCTTTCAATTTGGTCCTTTTAATGAACGAAAGATCAAATTTTTTTGTATTTACACGTCACTTTTGTCAACCTTTTTATCACCTCATAAATATGGTTACTATATCTAAATCGTTAAAAAGATTGTGTAACGTGCATTTTTGGTGGCCTAACATTTTTAGTCTACTTAATTCTTAAAATACATCGTTTTTGGATCGCGGTTTGTATAAAGTAAATACTTCCGCCTAGTTTTCAGATTGATATGCAAGTTGACTCGCCGGTATTAATTTTAAAAGATGGTTTAGTTGTAAATTGGAATACTCGTAAAATTACTTTCCACTTGTAATTAATAAATAATCCCGCTGTAATTAATATGTGGATATACAGTCTAGGTAGGCGATCAGAAGTTGTACTAGTAGGATTAGATATAAACAAAAAAGGGTCGCGTTTTTGTTCTGACTTGCGAGATGTCAAAAAATTAAGTGTTAGTTTCGTGTTTGGTTTTCTATATATTAATTACGTAAAAGGTACTGTTTGCTTTTACTTTTGAAGAGAGTGTGGAAAAACGCGATGTTGTTTGTTGAAGCCAAGCTCGTTTTTCACTAAATAAACTGTGATAAAATACAAAGAACGGTATATAATTTGTTATAAAGTGCTTATAATGTGTATTTAAAGTGGTTTTGGGTATTGGTAATATTTACTCGTTCAGGGTACCCAATGTGAAATCTGCAAAATCGCTCTTTTATTGTGAACCTATCTTCATTTTTACGAGGTCGTTCTAAATGTCTATGTGGTTGGCGTGGAGTTTGAATTGGTAATCATAACCTATTCAATTATATTTCTAGGTGTTTAATTCTTGTATAATGTTGGACGAAGAACAAAATTCCGTGATCACTGTTGCTCCTACAGAGGTAGAAAGAGCTCCCGATCTTATTCGAATTCCGACGCGTGATAATGTCTGCTGCTAACACCAGTGAAATACGTAGGTGTGATTAGGGTAACGTGTGATAAGTTCCATCAACACCCTCCCAGTAAAGGGTGAAGTGCTTCGTTAGTGCAGGACCTCGTGAATCCCACACTTTCAAAGGCAAGGAAGCGTTCCTGAAGGACTTTGTGTAAGTTGCACTATTTCCTATTTGTTCTTACTGTAAATATCTACCCGTTGTTTTTGCAATATTTCTTGTCGTTCTGATACCTTTCCCATAGACTTGCCCGCTATTTAATACCTATTTATAAAGAACAATCAACCATACTTGAAGGACTCAGAACAATTGTGCTTATCTACTTATTTATGTCTTTGCTAAAAATTTTACTAAATTACTTAGAGTGATTATGTCTTACCTATTTATATTTTTTTGTTACATTTTATCTGAATTATGTTTAATTGGTGGGTGATGAAACGTTTCTGCTACTCCCCAATATGGCCTCACTTTGTACTCAGAATTTTTCTGTACTGCTATTACTGTTGTTAGATTATAGAGTTTATCTAAACAGTTGCTCTTATTTATTCTATAAAGTACTGAACAATTTATACTTGATCCATAGGCTATGCTTTTTCTCTGTTTCAGGTTTGCAGGACTAATTTGTTTTTCTTTCAGGTTTACTATTCTAATTTCTCTATGGCAGGTACTGGTACTAATTCCTGACAGTCGCGTCCCTTCTAGATTGGTCTGCTTTCTACAACCCCCCACTCTCCGATTGAGCCCGGTCACTGTTGTTTTCTTGGATTTTCTTTTGTTACGCACGGCTACGAGCCAACGTGACATAACTTTGACGCACAACGTGGCGTCTACTAGAAATACGTAACAATTGTTTGTTCCAAAACTGTTGTAAGATGATATACTATAAAATACAATAACACCTGCTTTAATTTTGAATTTAAAGTTAGAATTTTTTTTATGATTGTCAAATCCTTTAACAGATCTGATACTGGATACTTTTTCTATACATCTTTTGTCAAATTAATAATAATTGAACTTTGATCTTGAATCTTTTAATGTCTAGTACAAGAACCATTTGAGTTTTAATATCAATTTGAGAATTATGATTTATATGTTTAAATATCGAATTTCTTTTCTTGTAAATACGTTTATAAAATATTACATGGATTATTAATTACAAGCACAAAATTTAATTGGATCTAAGTGGTTTATTTTCTAATTATATTTATGAGAAAAAATAGAGAAAGTCCATAGAATTGTCTACAAAGGAGACCTAAAAAATACACAATGTAATCTATGGTACATTACGAGGTTTCGAAACCTTTTATACAAAAGTGTATGTTTGATTATTTTATTTAGGTAAATCGTGAGGCAAACAATTGCTGTCTCATGTTGTATTTAACGATTTAATTTTATTTCAGCTTGTTGGTTCAATTATTTGCTGTGAGTTTTAGCTGGTATAACCTGGGATTGGTATAGTTTAATTCCTACTTAAGCAACGATATCTAGATATACCTAAGGGGTCCTACAACCTCTCTTATAGTATTTTTTGTATTAGTTTAATTTTAAAGATGCGGTGGCGCCCTTTTACCCAATAACATTCATTTCTTTCTTTTGTAGTTTCCATTTCGGAGTTATAAGTAAATACCACGCCCATTTACTCATGCCCTCTGCAGAGACAAAATCTCGAGCTAGCCGAAATACGTGTTTTTTGGGAAATATACAACATTACACTGACACCCATATATGTGAGACTGTTTTATAAGAAATGTAAGGTGGAAAATTTTTAGAAAGTCCCACAATGTTTGTAGATTATTGTTGGAACCTAATTAGGCATGCTCCAGAGGTATACTACAAACGAAAAGCACACGCAAAAAGATGTTGAGATACGGTGATGAACAGGTGTGCATAATTTGTATTATAACAAATGTAAACATTGCATAATAAAATGTTCCACTATAAAAATATGAATGAGTTTTGACTGGAGAGTGAGTAATAGATTACGATTCGTAATCAGCGGGAAAAACTCTCATAACAAACACTCATCGCACATTAGGAAAAAATTACAATTTGTTGTTTAGTGCATTTGTAGATGTAAGCGAGTTACATCCCCCAATAAATATATATATATATATATATATATATATATTCAAATGAAACAATAAAGTCTTAATTGTTACATTGTGTAATTAAAGGACATATAATATAAGGTTAATGGATGTTCATAAACCAGACATGAGAACGGAAACAGTTACTTGGTATTCCAGACGTAGCATGATACTGCAGGTGCAGGTCACAGTAGGTTATAAGACAGCAATTATTAAAATTAAGATTATTAAAATGTAGTACTTTGTATTGTATCAAGAAATAGCATACATGAGATCTGCATTCTCCACAAGTGGTGTAAGAACAGGGATAGCATAAATATCCTTCAGAGGTGGCCAGTCAGTCTCGAGCTTCACAACTTTAACATTGTTGGTTGTTCAAGCTACTCATCTTAGTTTTAATTAACTTTGATTACTTTTGAAACCAAGTCCTTAATGAATATAACGTACAATTGTCAAAATTATTGTAATTATTATAAAAATACACTTGCTAGGAGTGTTTTGGAAATAAAGTCTCTTTTTAAAAAGAAGCTCCCTATCTCGCCCCATTAAATAAAAATTGTTCAAAAGCACTTGTGTTGATTTGTGTCCTCCTTCGGTCATTGTGCGGGTTATCGGTGGAATTTGTTTATTCAAGACTTATGAATAGTCGAGAGTATAAATTCATTAAACACTTTTCACAAAGTCAACTATCCAGAGAAATTAATAAACGTAGGAATTGTCCAATTCTACCTTCGTAGCAAAATTTTGACCTTGCAATACACATTAAGCCATTAATGCAATTGACATAAATTTTCTTATTTTCCACTGAATATGCAAATGCAATCAACAACTAACTTCCCCCCAGGAAATAACAGAACCCCGGTCGAATTCAATTACTGACGTTTAGCTTGTATTTTAGATATCAAAAGAATTTGTATTTTACATGCATCGAACGAAACAAACTAAACGAATCGTATGGGGCGGGATTAACAAGCAGATCTAATTTGTAACTCAAGTTCTACTACAAAGACTCAATATTAAAGCTACATTCTGTGTTCTTGTGAGGATTTAGGAGTTCATTAAAATTTATTAGGCATACCAGTATGGTATAGTCTTTATTTTCGAAGAGCTTTTCGAACCGTTGATGTCAGGAATGCTGACAAAATTTTAATAAGGCTTTTGATTAAATTTTATTTTTGTAATTCACGATAAGATCTTTATCGACTATTAATTTAGAAAATATGACTAAGATAATTGCATAAACAAACTCGGGGAGCCTGCAGGCAATCTAGTTATATAAAATTGAGTTTTAATTGGAACGGCTTTTCTCAATAAACCCATGCAACTAAGCGTCATGCGCAGAGTTAGTTGAAAGTTTCGTGAACTTGTTTATATTATTAAGAATTACTTTCACATCTTTAAGGAACTTTGCAAAAACATATCTGTTAGTACTCTACTGAATTTTATTTTCATTTCTGGATGGATCTTAAAGGGATAGTGCATGTAGTTACCCAATTTGTGTAAAAATTGTAACAAATTACAATATACTGTAACGACACGTCACTTATTCAACCCTTAACTAGAATAATACAGCAGAATGTAAGAGACGCACCATACACAAAGGATGATCGATAGTCCCCTGTGGCACGACGTCTTCTGATGGACTTGATTGACATATTCTAAGAGTTTGCATTTAAAGACTTTATTAACCTCACAATAGGAAATATTGCATAATTTCTGGTACACTTTCGAAATAATCTGCAGCAATTGCATAAAGTATAAACTGCCGTTAAGGGGTTTACAAGTTTAGTTCTAGTTCACAGTTTGATTAGAATATTACGTTTCTATTCGAGATAAAAGTTGTGATATGAATGAAATTAGTGGTACATACTGTTGCTATTAATTACCCTATGTGACAGATTATTGTAGTAATCGATATAAATTAATTTCAGTACTTCGATAGTAATCAAGAACATAGCATAATACCTTTAAGAAGTTAGTATTTGTACTGTTAGCGATTACCTGAAATAAATTGTCGTGACTGCTTTAAGAATTTCACTAAATTTCATTGAAAAGACTTGTGTGATCAGTTGATAATAAAGAACTGTTATTGTTTTACAAAAGATTTATCGTTACACTGGTGTCATGTAGTGGGATAGTAGTAAAAATAAAAAACATTTGAACGATTTTTATGTAAATCGTGGTCAATAACAGACAATGACATCTATATTTTTTCCATTTTGAAGGACTTCAAACCAGGTATGGAAGAAACCTCTGCAAACCTGGCAGCAAGCTTAGTAAAAAATTCCACATAATTAAATGGAAATGCGGAGAAACAAGAACGAACCGCTGCAAATCCTATAAAAAAACAAAGAAAATCACCATAAATCTACACGAAAATTACGGTCAATTGAGAAAAAAGTTTATACAGGAAGCAACTAAAACGGCGAAGAAAATATATCAGAGCGTAAAAAATTAATACAAAATTACACCCAATTGAGAGAGAAATTTATACAGGAACATACAACTACGGAAAAGCATATATATATATATATATATATATATATATATATATATATACACATAAAATATTAAAAGGTTCAAAAGTCTTCGGAACTCTTCGGAAGGCTTTAGGGACGTGCCCCAAATGCGGCGGCGTGCGGCCGGTTCTTGGGTAGTATTACTGGTGGAGAATAAACAGGCTATGAGGAGCACTGCGATACGTGGTTTACAGTACTTAACTATAGAGATGTTCCCCAGGTGCTGCGGCAAGCGGCCGGTCCTTGGGTAGCATTACTGGCGGAGAACAAGTAGGCTATGAGGAGCTCTGCTGAAATGTTAGCAGGCTATGGAAAGCACTGTCAGTTGAGTTGTTTAGGCTGTGGTGAGCACTAAGCGTACTGAATTCTGCTGGATTTGCAATCGTATTTATATGCTTTCTTCCCTTATGCAGAGTATGTTGAAAAAAGGGTAGTGGTATGGGCATCCGATAGATTTGCTACTTTTAGGGTAGCACAAAAAATGAGTTGGAGATTTTGATTTTCTAGGCATTTGTTCTATGTTCAGCAGGTGTACTTTGATATAAGGTAACATCTCCCCGCTGAAGAGTGTAACGTAGCTAGGTTGTTGCATAGCTGCGGCGGGGTCTTTGTTGTCAAAATATTCGAGCCTGTATCGGCGTTTGCGTTTTCGTTTTGTGCGGCGGTGTCGGACTTCTTCATGGTCGCCTGCTGCTGTATGGGATGATTGTGGTCGAAAGGGTACCTCTTCTTGGGACATCCGTCTACAGTTATGCCTTTCTGGTTGTGCACCTTGCACATAATTAGGCAGTTCGACTAGGGCTGCGTGATTAGCTCGTAGTCTACTTGTGTCGGTGTCCAGTGATAATAGGTTGGTGCTGGCCGTGGTAGTTGGTTGTGTTAGCCTATTGACTACTGGTTGGATTTCTTCCCGAACGCTACTGGGCAAGAATTCAGCTGCAATCTGGTGAGTGGCAGTGAGTGGCGGTGACGGGAGTCACCGTTTGGTTCCAGTGGAGCGTCTTACGTTTATGTGCTCCGAAGTGTATGGAGCCTTGTTCGTAATCCATCACCGCTTTCTGGCGTTAAAGCCAAGATTTACTCAGAATATCCTCTGCGAGGTTTGCTACACCAAGAAGGTTTCGTGATCCGTCACGTGTCCGAGGGTGAATGGCGTGCGAAATTTGCCTTTGATTGCCATTTTTGTTCCTGTTCCGGCTAGATGGACGGAGGTATGAAAGGGTTCTACCCGTGAGTAAGTGGGTAATCGATCTTCCCTGATCATACATGAAGATGCCCCTGTATGTAGTAGTGCGTGGCAGGTCGTTCTGTTTATGGTGACGGGAATCCTTGGTAGAGGATCATTATTGGCTATATTTATTTGTACCAGTTCATTTCGTCCGACCGCGCTGTAGTCTGGCATCTACTACGCCCAAGGTCCCGGGTTCGAATCCCGACACGGTCCGCTTGAAAAATGTTAGGCGAGCATTTTCCACAAAAATACACCCTCGTTCGGATGAGAGGTAAAATAGAGGTCCCGTGTGTGAGTGTTGTCACGCACGTTAAAGATTCCTACCTTGCTTGAAATAGCAAGGGTTCGGCAAAATTCCAAATTTTCCAGGTAAAAAAAACTCGCTTCCTGGCCAATGTAGTACCTTCGGGTGGAGCATTGAAAATCACATGTAATGTAGTCTGGCATTGCTCGGCCAGTGGTTCGTTTCCCGACGTGTTGGTTGGACAGTCTCGGTGCCAATGTCGTTGTGGACAGAATACACATCTTGGTAGCTGCTCCGTTGTGCGTGGAACTCTGGCGTAAGGACGGTTGTATCTTTTTATCTCTCTTTTACGTTTGCTTCTATTCTGGAGAGGCGGGAGAGCATTTCCCATAGAGTTGTCGGCATGTGGTATTGGATTGAGTATTTCAATGCTGGAAGGAGATGGTCGGTAAACAGCTCTATGTCGTGGGTGACCTACCTATTTAGGCGGCGCGCTTGCCATGCCTTGGTGTTGAAGAAGACGACTACTGACTGAGATGCCGTGTGCTTCTGTCTGTAATAGTCTGCTGCTATTTGCGCCCTGATAGCTGAACTATTGTATATCTCCAGAAAGAACTCTTTAAACTGGCTGTAGCTGGGTTAGAACGCCTTGAATGGTACCCACCATGTAGCTGCTTAGTCTCCGAATTGAGCGGTCGTTGTAGGAACATCCGTGTCCATCGCTTCCATCTGTTGAAGGAATTCTGCGGGATTCTCCAGAAAGCTGCCAGAGAATACAGGTTTTTCTTCTTCGTAGGTCGCTATGGCGACGTGGTAAAGGTCCTCCACTAGCATTTTGATTGTGACAATTTTGTTGGATGGTTGTGTTTGTTGAGTGCCACTGGGTTGTTGTAGTCCCAGAACTGTTGGTGGTTGTCTGTCCTCCTGGGTTGGAGGCGGCTGCTCGGTGTCTGGCTGGACGTTCGATGTCGTTTAACTCGTCGTCTCGGGCATGTTAATGGTTCTTGCAAGCGCGCTGCTTGCAAAATCTTCTGTGAAGACGACCCAATAACGTTGAACGCCACTTGTTATCATATGAGTAGACGGCGTCTGAAAGTATGTAGGCTTTGCTATTGTGTTTAATATGCACAAGCAAAAACAAATAAAAAAGTTCATAACTACACAGATATACAAGTTAAATAGTTAAAAGGAACAGTTTATGCAGTTTGAAGCAGTTCGGAAGTCTTCGGTAATCTTCAGAACTCCACGGAAGGCTTGGTGGTTACTCGTGGAACCAAATAGGGACTTAAATACTAAATAAACGAATATATACACAGTTCGAAGAGGTCCAGAGGTCTTTGGTAGTCTTCGAAACTCTTCGGAAGGTCTCGGGATTTATTGGTGAGGTTGAATAAGAACTTCAATAGCGATAGTTAGGTAGTATTTACAGTTTGAAGAGGTCCAGACGTCTTCCGCGGTCTTCGGGACTTTTCGAAGAGCTTCGTGTTTTACTTGTGGGACAACGTGGAGTTATAAAGAATTATGATCTGACCATAAAAACTACATTGAACATATATACAATATTAAGGGGTTCTAAAGTCTTCGGGACTCTTCGGAATTTACTTGCGAGGCCAAGTAAGACTATAGCGACGTGCCCCCGGTGCGGCAGCGAGTGGCGGGTTCTTGGGTAGTGTTACTGACGGAGAATAAGCAGGCTACGGGGAGCACTGCTGAAGTGTTAGCAGGGTATGGGGAGCACTGCCAGTTGCTTAGGCTGTGCTGAGCACGAAGCGTACTGAATTTTGCTGGATTTGCAATCGTATTTATACGCTCTCTTCTCCTATGCAGAGTATGTTGAAAAAAGGTTAGTGGAATGGGCATCCAATAGATTTGCTACTTTTAGGGTAGCACAAAAAATGAGTTTGAGATTTTGATTTTCTAGGCATTTGTTCTATATTCAGCACGTGTACTTTGATATAGGGTAACAGGAGGCAGTACAAAACACGGCGTTACCGGCACAAAACAGCACTAGTGCGACACAAAACTATAAAATACTATGATTTCAAAAATTTAAAATTGGAAGGGCAAGGAAATGGACCTGTAGTTGAATGGTATGTAAGTTCTGCGTACTGCGTGTGGACTTCACATAGGCGATGTCTCATGCAATTCTTGAATGTAGGGGTGAGTCGGTAAACGAGTTTTGTATCTATAAAAATGGCATTTAAAACGTAGATTTTCTTAGAGAAAAATACATATCTCGTACGTCTATAAATTATCCGCTATTCCCCTACGTTTTTTTTTCACACCTGTGATAACACCCTGTATACTTATTGTACAATAGATCGTAAGAAACATGTTCGTAATTGTGTAGTATATAGCCGTTTGCCTACGCATAAATACACAACCCCACAGAAAAGAAAGTTCTTTATTTCGTACTTTAGTGGTTAGAACTTTGTGTTTAGTAGTCTGTAATAGTCTCATTTCTAAAGCTATCGAACCCCTAACCTCTGAGGAATTCTTGTGTTCTCATCCCACGGATAGCGGCCATTGAGTGGAATCGATAATGTGGTCAAGATAAGAATGTAACAATTGCCTTGTCCTATCTTAAGTATTAAGATTATAGGTTGTGTGGTCGTTGCAGGTATTAAACCTTATTTGTAGCGAAAAAACAATCGACTTCAATTAATTTAATTACATTGAATTGTTTGATTTTTAAGTATGTGTAATATTTGCTTAGAGTTAAAATTCTATTGCAATTAACTGTCCTTAGCTTGTGCTTTTGAAATCAACTGACTATCATTTAGAATGCATCGATAGTAAACTTAATCGTATTAAAAAGAAGCATTTAAATAAGAATCCAATTGAAAGGTGGGTAAAAGCTCAATCATAAAAGTTAAATATCGCAGTAAAAGAACGCTATCTTTGAGTAGATCTGTGTACTTAAAAGAATTTAAGGGTTCATTAAAGTTTAGGATATAAACCAATATAATGAAGCTGTGATATCTGGATAAAGCAAATGGTAAAACTACTTGAGATTCGGATGACTTGATCGACTATGAGGTTTGCATACATAAGCTGTTACCATTTCAGTTATAAAATAGGGTAGATGTTTTACAGAAAAGTCCGGTGAAGTACCTAGCGTCTTTATTAAATAGTTATTTAAATTTCCAAACCGAAACTAAATTCTTTATTATGAGACCTACGTCCATCTCTACTATTACACTAAACAACAAATTGTAATTTTTAGTTTGTTTCTTAATGTGCTAATTACAAATCTGTTTACAGAAGTTTTGTATCACTCTCCAGTCAAAAGTTATTCATATTTTTTAGAGGGCAACCGTTTTATTATACAATGTTTACATTTGCTATAATACAAATTATGCACACCCCGAGTTACATATACCCCATATTAAAAAACATATAAGAATAAATGTAATTATTATGTCTTAGTAATAGTATGTTACATTGTATTTAATAAAGGTTATAATTAAATGTTAATCAGAGTTCATATCAGAAAT
This sequence comes from Platerodrilus igneus, assembly GCA_036346225.1. Lineage (NCBI taxonomy): Eukaryota > Metazoa > Arthropoda > Insecta > Coleoptera > Lycidae > Platerodrilus > Platerodrilus igneus. The sequence continues at coordinate 4,818,526 of JARFIW010000012.1, read as the reverse complement.
AAGAAAGGAAACGACTACTTTGTATTCTAGACGCAACCTGATACTGCAGGTGCATAAACAATAAACTGCAATAAAGCAGACTTAATTAAAATTACTTAGAATAAGAAATTGTATGATTATCGAGAACTTGCACACAGAAATATCTGCACTTTCCCACAAGATGAAGTGAGGTCAGAAGCTTCATAAATACTGTAAAGAGCTCCTGATCGTCAGTCAGTCTTCGAACTTCATAACTTTAACATTGTTGGTTGTTCAAACTACTCATTATAATTATTGACTATTGATTTATTAAAATATTAATTTATAGTATTTGTCAATTTCACTTACTTAATGTTTAAGGAACATAATCGTTCAAGTGTTGTAAAGAAAATAAGTAATTTTTTTATAATTAAAACAAATTTGTTAGGTGTTTTTGGAAATAAATGTTTTTTAAAAGAAGCTCCCAAAAACCTAAAACCTATCTGGTGCAATCGGAACGGATTCCAGAAGGGCACTAGCGATTCCAAAACCGCGAATTTCAATTCTTAACTGAAACAAGAACAAAAAGATTGGACGAAGTACATAATCGACCGAATCCAACACAGAAGGAAGGTTATGGAACTAGCAATCAAATAATTGCGAATGCCCATAGTTCATTTTCCTTACCATTCTTCTTTCAATTGCATATTGATATTAGCAAGCAAGATTGAAACAAAAGAATTTTATATACACATTTATGTACAATTTATTACCGAAACAATCATTCAGCAAAAGTCTGAGCTTGATGAGTTTATAACAAAGATTAATAATTATACACATTTTATGAGACACTTATTCAGCAAAGTCTGAAATTGATGTAATTATAACAAAGGTTTATAATTACACGCAATCCAAGTAGCAGTAAGTGATTCTTTAAATAACTTTAGTGCAAACTTGACTAAGGTACAGAGGATAAATAATTTATAAGGATGAATTCTGAAAACTTAAGGTTATATTTAGATTCGATTCCTATGTACGATGGTAATCAAACTTTGTTAATCATTTTCATTACCGCGTGCGAGACATTTCTGAAGAGTTTTTATACACCGGGTGACCTTGAAAGCGACATATGGCTTTTAAGATTGATCCTGAGTAAACTAACGGGCAGAGTTTTAACATTGATAGCAAATAGTGATGACTTGACTGACTGGGAGAACTATAAAAAGATATTGATCGCGTATTTCAGCGACCAGTGCAATATCAAATGTCTTATTAGGGACATTGAATTTAAGAATGGAACACAATCAATCACCATATCAATTTGGTATGCGATGTCAAGACGTGAGAAGGTTAATTCTAACCAAACTGAAATTAGAAGAATCAGACCCTAGCGAACGTTAATTAAAACAAAAATATATGACGAAATGGCTTTAGATACATATATAAACGCGTTACCCCAGCGGTTATCGGACAAAGTAAGATTTAGAAATCTCCAAAACTTAGAAGAGGCGATGAACTTAATTATAGAGGAGAAAAACTTAATGTATTATAAGAATAGATTTAACATTCCAAATATTAACAAAAAGTTTGAACCAATTAAAACTTTACAAGCGGCGAGACAAATACCGACACAACCTAAATTTGCATCACTTAACACGCCAATAAATCAATGGAGAATTTATAATCCAAACATAAATAATACAAATTTCAATAATCAATTTCGACAATTTCCAAAACCTACATTTACACCCAAGTTTAATCAGAACGCAAATCGAACATGGCAAACATTTGGCGTAAATTCTAAGAGAAATGCACCCATGACGAATAACAACAACAACCCCAATAATTATTACAAACCCACCCCTATGGACACTTCACACCAGACAGAACACTAAAATAGACCGGACTATACACAAAAACAAAACTTGACTTCAGAGGAACTATTTGAACAAAAAGTAGAAGAATTTAATAATCAAGGTATATCCAAGGACACAAGTAATTATAGGAACCCAAATAGAGACAATGAAGCAAATTACTCAGAAAACTATGAACATAACAACCCTTACAAAAATTGCGAAGAGAACGATGAAGAAAACGCGTACGCAAATATTCAGTTGGACAGAACCATATACGATAAGACGTAATAAATTTAAACAATATTAGTCAACACATTTTTCCCTAAGTAGAAGTACCACATGCTGAAATTAAATTATTAATCGATACAAGATCTTCAAAAACTTTAATTAGCTCCAAAGCCGTGCAGAAACATTATTTAAATTTTGTAGAAAGAGAACTTTTTAAAATCAAAACAGCACACAAATCGACACTACACCAATTTATTGCGAATATACCCTTACAAAAAACTTTTAATGTAAAAACGAAACATAAATTTTGCATTTTCGAATTTAACGACAAATACCACGGATTAATAGGCATGGATCTTCTAAGAAAAACTGCTAATTAAGAACAAAACACGGACAAATCCCCATTAAATTTCAAAATAGTAATATTCAAACCGAACAAAAACACACCATCGAACCCAGGACAGAGAAACGAATAAAAATTTTAGTGAATTCGAAAAACGACGTAGGAATTATAAACCACATGTCATTCCAACCCGGAGTAGAAACACCCACAGCATTAGTACAAATAAAAGACAGTTACGCCACAACAACAATTTTAAACTCAAATTATTACCCCATAGAACTATCATTGACAAATCCAATAGACATAGAAGAAGTAAATTTTAACGAGTTGGAAATTGACGAAGAGTGCGAAAACGGTTCAAACCCCACGAGACACGACAGAATGTTAAAAGAAAACTTAATTAACATCCGTTTTAATGAAGATATTAATAGCGAAGAAAAGAGAGCAATAAAGAAATTATGTTTCGAATACCGAGATATATTCCACTGTGAAGGAATACCATTAACCTTTACTAACACCGTCAAACACAACATAGAGTTATCCGATAACAGGCCGATTTTTACCAAAGCATATAGACTACCTCAGGCAAGTCAAGAAGAAGCAGATAGACAGGTAGCAGACCTGTTGAATCAGGATATAATCCAACACTCAAGCTCACCATGGAGCAGCCCCGTGTTGATAGTACCAAAGAAATTAGACGCCTCAAGCAAACGTAAATATCGAATGGTTGTAGACTACAGAAAACTTAACGAGAAAACGGTAGACGACAAATACCTGCTACCTAATATTACGGAAATCTTAGATAAACTAGGAAAGTGTCGGTACTTTTCAACGTTAGACGTCGCCTCGAGATATCACCAAGTAGAGATGGACAAGAAGGACATTCAGATTCCCGTAACCCTTACGATATACATTATAATAAAGAAGTATACCAGCAGTATGCTAAAGACCATACAGAAAAATTAAAAATAACTTATGATAATGTAAAAAATAAATTAAATAACGACAAAGAACGTCTTACAACAACCCGCAATAAAAATGCCGATATAAATAAATTTTCAGTACGACAAACCGTATATGAGAAAAACTTTCAAAGTAAAAGATATTAAATGGCCCTCAGAAATTTACGTCCGTTCAAAATCAAATAGATATCAGACAAAAATGTAGCCGTAGTAGACAACGGAAAAATAGTAAAATATATTCTTTGAAAAACCTAAGACACCATGTAATTTCAGATGGACAGCCATTACCCTTGCCATCAATATCCACCCAGGTAGAACGGATAACGACATATTAGTTGAAAACATTAAAAACAACCCCGGTATACTACCAATGAAATTGGGAAGTATGCAAAACACAATAGATTATTGGACATTCGCACAGAAATTTGATTTAACAGAATTAAAACAAGAGTTTCATATAATTAAAGACAACTATTACAGACTGAAACAATCATGGACACAGCCAAATTCGGAAAAGAATACGCAATAAAAATGCTTAATTACAACAGTATAATAGAAAACATTTTAAGGAACATAGAAGATAAATTTAATAGATTAATACCAACAGATCAAATCACAAGACTAAAAAGAGTACTTATTAACGGACTAGGTAATATTGTAAAAGCTATCACAGGCAATTTGGACAACTAAGATGCCGAACGATATGACAACTCCATACAACACTTAAATGAAAACCAAAATGACATAAAAACCATTGTTAGACACCAAATATCTTTAACTCAGTCAACTATAATAAAATTTAATGATACGTTAAGAAAGCTAGTAAAAACCAAGACAGTATACCCAATAGAATACAAACCCTTGAAAGCAACATGCAAACCATAATGTTAGGAATGCGAGATTTAATCAGATTTAACACGATATTTACTCAAACAATATCAACCCTTACTGTAATTCAACAAATTTTAGCCACATTAGAAAACGCTGCAACATATCCAAAACTAAACACATTACACTCTAGTATTATAGACCCAATTGACTTGTTAAATGAATTATTAAGAATTAGATCACTTATAACTAACAGTAAACTACCTTTTGAAATAGTAGAATAAAACATACTTATATTTGAAAAAATAGCTATAGTGAAAGGTTATGTAAGGAATAACGAAATCACATTTTTAATAGAAATTCTTACAGTAGAAAGTAACACTTATAATTATTATCACTTATTTGCTTTCCCCATGAAAGTGACTAGCAGGTATCAAGTTATTATCCCTAAAACCAGGTTCCTTTCCTCAAATGAACATAGGTATGGCTACACAAACAAAAAATGCAAAGAAGTAGCACCAAGCCAATATTTATGACAATCATTAACGACAACAGCCATTCAAGCCAATAGGCCTTGTGAAGTACAATTATTAAGATTCTCAAATCAATACAACAATTGTGAAGCAAAACCAGTACAGATCACCAACATGAAAATTCAAAAAGTTACGGAAAACAAATGGATTGCTGTATTTCTACAAGAAGTAATAGCAACCACCCATTGCAACCAAGATGAAAACAATCTAGCATTAACTGGAAGTAAAGCAATCACCATTAAAGAAGATTGCTGTTTAAATTTAAAAAATGAAATTATTTGAGTATACCAAGATCCAAAAAAATTTGCAAATTTACCGGAACTACAGTTCAAGATTACACAACCCGAAGACGACAAAATCAGCAAGAAACCAATGCAACCAGAGCACCTAGACCTAGATGATCTCAACCAAGCCATGAAGCTAATGGACAATTATAAAGAACACTTAAGTGAGTTAAAAAAACCAAAACTACATTATGATAACATAAGTGTTTGTACAATTTTATTAATTATTATAATCATTTTACTAACTATGTATGAATTGTACAAAATGTATCTTAGATATAAGAATAGAGCACCAAAGTTTAGTCATAAAAAGCAAGCAACAAAGATAAATAAAAAAACAATAAATGTACCCCTAAGGACAATGAATTTTAAAAATTAAGCAAAACCCTTAATTTTCATCTACGTCGGGAGGAGTTACATATCCCCCAAATCAAATCTAGGTATAATTAAATGGAATTATTAAATCTTAAGTTAACTTGCAACATTGTATAATTCAAGGATAGCTAATAAAAGGTTAATAGAAGTCGGACAGAAGACATGAGAAAGGATGTGAACACATTGTATTCCAAACGCAACGTGACACTGCAGGTACAGGTCATAGTAGGTTATAAAACCGCAATTACTAGAATTAAGATTGTTACTTTGTATTGTATAAATGAATAAGCAGACATGAGCTCTGCAATTCCCACAAGCAATGTGAGGGACAGGGACAACATAAATACCCTGAACAGCCCACGATAGTCAGTCAGTCTTGAGCCTCACAACTTTAGCATTGTTGGTTGTTCAGGCTACTCGTCCTAATTAAGTTCATTTAATAATAATTCAGTTTAAATTAATTTGTTAGAAGAGTTTTTGGAAGAAGACTGTTTAAAAAGGCAGCTCCCAAAGGCCAAAACCTAACTCTCGTTTGATAATAAAAAAACTGTTGTTGGTGCAAATAGAGTTTTCGTTACAATATGTTCGTTCAGAAGGTATCGCATCTAACAGTGAGCTTGTTCTCTTTTATTTATAGAAGAGCGAAGAGGCATGAAAAACTATTAACAAAAATATCCTTTGCTTGCTCGACATTTTTTGCTCAAGTAACACTGGTTGTGCAAACAATCTGTAGTTTCACTTCTTTACTTTAATTATTATTATGGATCTACCACGCGCAGGTTTTTTCAAGGTCACCGCCTTCTGATAATAATGCTACTATACACATCGGTGGTAGATGCATATTTCTGTAACTAAACCATTTAAGAACTTTTTAAATTTGCACATATTGAGAAAAGGTGCTCTACGCTTAAACGTCAGTCCCGAAATTATTGGAACCCGCTTCTACTAATGATTATGTTTCTTGTGCGTTTATTGAATTTATAAAACCTCATGCAATTCTACAAAACTTGAACACCGGGAAGACATTTTCATTGCCTTTGGAGTAAATGACTTTTTTCGGTATCTGTTGTAAACAAACGTAAGTTATTCATGTATGAAATTCTAATCTAATGAGAACAGCTACAAGAAAATAGCACTTCCACTTGAATTACACACTTCGTTTAATTCACATGTCATAAAAGTCTGTCTACGAGTCAGATACATAGATAAACCTTATGCATGCAAATTTATGTCCATTCAACCATATTATTTATAACTTTTGAAGAGCAAAATATCAATGCTAATTACACTGACTAATCTACTGTAGTAAAAATAGATTGCCAAGAATCAGGATGCTATTCCATATCTATTTAGCTCCCGCAATTAATTTTGACTTGTGTTGTAGTTGACATGAAATTTTTAGGAACAACTGTAAACACACTCAAGCTTTTAAATCAAAGCGATATTTTAGATATATCCCGGCGTCAACATCCAACAAATTTCTAAATAAGTTGGGAAGATTTATTAATATCATAAGCACTTTAAACTCCTAGAATTACACATTTATAAAAGCACTCTATGGAGAATTTTATTGTCAGTTGTAATGTATGTCGGTGGAGGAGCATCCATCCACGTGAATACTCTCGACTTTTCTCGGTTTAAATCGATCCTGCTGCGAGCCTTCTTAAAGTATTTTTCTGGAAGTTTTATTGTTGGCAGAATTTTTACCCTAGAAGAAGCTCTTCGTCCTTTATTTATGGGCATGGACTATTCTCAAACTCGAAGACTGTTTTATTTCTGACGCGACTTTTAACGTGGGAACCGAATAGAGACCACTTTTTGTTATTTCCATTGCGTGAGCGAGATCTGATCACATGATATTTTAGCTCCGACCCTTAATCTTGCCGCGAATGTATTTATAATTTAGGCTTACATTATTGATAAGACATTCAAACAAACAAACACTATATATACAAGGTGTCCAGAAACTCTTATGTAAAACGGAAGCCACGCGTAATAGACATGATTTTATGTCGATTTAACCCGAATTACCTTGATCCTAAAATGATTTCTAAGGGAGCTTGTAACGAATATTTATTCTATAGCACCATTTTTGCAAGAATCGCTTCAGTATAATTTTATTCTGTGGTATTTAATTCTCGTATTTGATACTATTATATCTAAGAGAAACAATTCTATAATGAAACAGGAAATCATGTTCGCTTAAATAACTTAAATGCTTTGCACGGAGGTATTTAATATTAATATACATTCAAGGAACGTATTTATATGGGGTCTAGTCGTTTGTGTTGTCTAACTTGCAGGCGGATTATTCCCTTTCATTCGTTAGAATTAGAATAGCGCGTGCGTGTATAGGTCACGGGGTGATGCGCCACGCAGATAAGGTCCCGTACTGGAACGGAACGAGGTCGGCCATTGCTTTTGTAAATGTAGTCGAGTTTGGTTTGTACTTAAAGCATGGATCTTCAGACTTTGCATAAGTGGGGCCTCCGGATAGGCGTGCTATGGTAGTCTAAAATTGATATGTGTCGGTACTTGTTAACGGTAAGATCGCATTAATCAAATAATTTATAAAATATTTTTATTCCTCTAGCGCATGATGGAACAATACATTAAAGTGATGTAATAACATAACGATATAGTAGGACGGTGATAGATTTGAATAAAAAGATTGGAAAACTACTCGTTTATCAGGGCAACTACAGCTGTTGTTTAATATTCTGTTACAACTATTTGATAAGCAGAGTTCAAAGGACGTGCGTCGCAGTTGGATATCTAGGGATGGCAACCTCATCATATACAGATATCAAATCTTTTTTTATGTTTGTGAGACCTCGAGTATGCTCACATAAGTAGTATTCAAGGATTTTTTGGTCAAATTAAATTTTGTGCATAAAAAACAGCGTAGGAGAATATTGTCACGAAATGCTATTGTAATAATTTTGTAAGATTTGCAGAAATTCATTTATTAAAAAGATGAGACTTCAAAGTCCAGTTCCTGTTTTCTAGAAAATTGTTAGCAGATGTTAAATTTTTATACGCTCAGAATACCTGAATTAATTGAAAAGTTGTTTGTCTAAGTTAACTGCACGTGAATCAAATTTTTTTTTAAGAAATAATTTATGAGAAACAGATGTGAGCCAATTATCAGATCTGGGTATTTGGTGTCAAAGCTTGTTATAAAATATTATTAACTTAAGGTCTTGTTATGACAAGGCAGATGTATAGAGAAACCAATTTTATTAGTTCATTTTTGTAAACATATTTAAAAAAAAATCAAGAAAGAGAAACTATATTAAATTTCATTTTTGGACTCAAGTTTTTTATTCCATACATAATTAATTTTTACTAAAAGTTTTTTTAAAAAAAAATAGATCTTTGAATAATGAAAATATACGAATGCTGAAGTAATTTAAAAAGCTCAGATATGCTACAACGGATTTGTACTAGGTATTCATTTTTGATTTAAATATCTTTGGTGAGGTAATCTTAATATTATCCACCTGTAATTATTAGTCTGTTTTTTATTGGAAAGCCCAAACTGTGTCTTTCTAATAGAGAATTTGTTGTGTAATTTTTTCTTTCAGGATCATCGAGATCGGAGAGGTCGTAAGTATGTTCCAGAGGTTTCCAGATATATTAGTTCAGTAAGTTGTAAGTTTTTTATTGTGTTTACATCCCGTGAGTTTCTGTATCTTCTCATAGGAGTAATGAATCTTTAGTGTTATCGTTCATACAGATACAGTGGCGCTCAGCCCATTTTCTTTTTGTTAATTTATTGCAGAGTTTAGACCATCCCCACACCCTTTCTCATTGCTCACCCTTGGGGTAATTCCCAGACTTAGCCGCGAATAGTTAAAGCTTCACTTTAACCAGCGAGTGGAGGCCAAATAAAAAAAAGGTAAAAAAAAAAGAAAAATTGTTTTAAGCTAGTAGGGGATTCATCATCGTTTTAAAAATATTTTTAAAACTATGATGAATCCCCTACTGACAATTTGATCACTGTAAATACGATTCGTTTATAGAGACCACAAGAGTCTCGTTTGAGGATATAATAAAAAAGACCAACAACATCTAATGGCACAACCAAGTTCACAATAGGGGCTCTACGTTACGACAATCTGTTTGAGTACATAAATCTATTCTTTTTTGTGAAGATACTCTAATTTTTGCAAAAATTAAATGATTATTTCTAATTTGTTTACAGGCATCTTCAATTCCTTGCCACAGATGAATACAAGTTTCTATAGGAACAGCATAAACTATCCACTTCGAGTAGCTCCAAATACAGAAATAACACGGGTTCAGATCCGTTGTTCTTGATGGCCAAGTGATTGAATCACCTCTTCCAATCCGTTGGTTTCCGTAACTCTATCATATACTGCCAAGGCATGAGCGTCATGGCATGCGAATCACGCGTCGAGATTCCACAATGACTCGCGTGTCAACGCTATGGATATTCCAGCTCCCTCTGAGGCTTCAAACCAAGGTGCGCGAAATTCAGTAAGCAGCATGCCACAGCGCAGTGTATAAGAAAGCCAGCAGAAACTTCAACCTACCTCAATTGCCTGTCACGATCCACACCCAGATAACATTCGAGGCTGCGCAGAATACCAAGTCCTTCTTCAAAGGAAGCAGGATAACCAGAAACCGAAACCGACAACAACGCCCCTACTACAGACGAACAAATTCGACGAGGACGAAGAGGGCTTCACCAAAGTCTCCGACGAACGCAAGCTCCTAATCAAACTACAACAAACCAAATCAAGATCTTCGACCATTGCCGTACATGTTGATATCAATCGGCAAGAGACACACACACACTTATTCGGACAAAGATCCAGCGCCATATCCTGCACTTGACTTTCCAATGCTTATCTCGAAGAGAAGCGAGTTTTTTTACCTGGAAATTTTGAATTTTGGCGAACACATGCTATTCTAAGCAACGTAGGGATCTTTAACGTGAGTGACAACCTCACACGGCACCTGCCATCCAAACGAAGGTCAATATTGTGAAAAATACCCGCGTAACATTTTTCAAGCGGGCCGTATAGGGAAGTGAACGCGGGACATTGGGATCAGCAGTCAAAGTACTATCAACTCCACGCCATAGTTTCGAAAACCAAAAGTCAAAGCCATCGACAACAGAGAACCAAATTTACGCCGAGCCGCCTTCTACCATAAGACCATTTACTGTACCGCAACCACGGCGCTAACAGAAACCGCAAAAAGCTCCATAACAAACAACGCAGACAATTACACCACAACCAAAATATCGATACTACTACGTAAAATACTGGAACGGTTATCGAAGATATATTCACGGCATTCGTGTCAACAGCCCAATACAACCTCTGATATAAACCGCATGTGAGAAACCCTTTCATCTCCCTTAATGGATAACACAAATCGTACTTAACTAAGAATTCTATCCTGGAACGCCAACGGCATCCGAAAAATACCACAAACTGAGACATTTCCTAAAAGAATTCGACATCGACGTAGTACTCGTAGGCGAAACCAAAATAAACAACATCCCCCTGAGACCTCCAACTACATGATATACAGGCGCGACAGATCAGCAGACTCAGAACATTCGGCAGCCGGAGGTGTGGCTATCCACACCACAGACCACTCGCACATACATATGGACGCCGCAGCCATTACCACGCAGATAAGCCAAACGTATTTAAAGATAGTTTCTTAATACAACAGGCAGCTCGACAAACCAGCATCTGCAACTAGGGGATATCGACAGCCTATTACTCGACAACACAAAACGATCGTCGCTGGACGCTTTAACGCCAAGCACAAATCAAGGGGCTTTAACACCAAAATCCCGGACGGACGTATGCTTCAAGCCCACACCTTGAGAAAGAACTTCGTCATTAAAGGGCCAGACTCGCCTACCAGAATTTCACCGAACCCCCATCACCCAGACGTCCTGAACATACTAATTAAAAGAAGCGTTCCCCAAAACATCACAACCAATGTCGTAAAAGATTTATGTTTTGACCACCTGTTGATCATCATCACGTTATAGATAGATCAATAACAACCAAAATCATCAACAAATACAAACTGGAAAAAATTTAACGAATCTCTTCAAACAAAAATCGCAAACGGCAACCCGAAAGTCAATAGTCCGTTAGAGATAGACACCGTCATCGAAAACCACCCAAAATCGTAACACTCTAAAACCAAAGCTACCACAATGAATACAAAACGTCATCAAAGGAGACTGCTCAGACTCTGGCAAGTTACCCACGATCCGGCAATCAAGACCTGCCTAAACGACAAACAAGTAGCACTAACGACAATCCTACACGAACGAACAACAAACGCATGTCATTCAAACACTGCACACCGAAGGAAATCTATGCCGCCTTAACAGTCTGTTAAAGATGAGACAACAACCACCACCAACACCACTAAACGGATCTACGACGAGGAAATGATAGAAACATTCGCAGCTGCCACCTAAAAAAATCTGTCCCAGGCCGTAACACAAATTGAAGGTAATTATTCATTTAAACTTTAAAAATTTTGCTTAGTGTACTCAAACCAAATATTTCAAACATCAATAAATCAAAGTCACCTTCAATTTGTGTCATAAATGTCAAACTTGAAGTTTTGATTATTTTGAAAACGATCCTAGGGTATGGATCGAAACGTTAATAAAGATAATTTTAAAAACTATGAGTGGTTTAATACCCAAAAAAGATTAAGAAGAATACTAAACAAACCACAACAAACATACAGGGAGTATTCCCACAATAGACGCAAAACAAGAGACGGTACCAACACGTAGAGCAACTGCTGATAGACGTAACGAAATACCAGATTCCCTTCATCACTTCAAGACAAAACAAAAAATCTATCCTCCGACAAGGTATCCAAAAGTCTGGAAATCCAGAATCACCTACGTGGTACTAAAAAACATCACAGAATGCACGTTAGCGTACATCACCAGATTGTTCGACGGCATCCTCACACAAGACAGCAATAATGGTGATAATTGCAAAGCCGGGGAAAACAAAAGATCCTACCCCAACCATTACAGATCAATAGTACTACTTCTTAGCTGCCTGTTAAAGATTTTTGAAAACTGCTTCTCAATTGACTGCAAGACTTCCTACAAGACAATTCGGAAGAATTTGAAATCAAACAAGATCACTCGACAACGCTACAGATAATACGAGTCATTAAACAGGTAGCAGAAAACTTCAACAAGAGCCGAGTCACCGTTACCGATTCGCTAGACATCAAGAACGCTTTCGACAAAGTGTGGTACATAGGCCTTTTATACAAACTAGACGCACTCTACCGGATTACAACATTCTACGCACAGCTGCTAAATAGTTACCTCGAGGATCGACAGCTGCAAGTCAAAGTGGCCTTGATTTTTTGAGTACCGCAAAGCGGATACTTGTAGACTGCACTTTTCAATGCTTATGTATTCGGCATCTCGACCCCACAAAACGTATAATGCGGACAATACACCGACAACAATATACTTCGCAAGCGGTGGTAACCTGGAACAAACAATAGCAAACGTATGACGCCAACTGGACATGCTACCTGAGTGGTTCGACACTTGGAGAATACAACTCAATGTTGAGACGACCCAAATCATCATATTCTCCTAAAACAGAGCACAGCTATTTCCTGCACCAACTATACTTCACCGACAAGGGCATAAAATACTTTGAAATCAAATTCAATCGCAGACTAAACTTCAACACACATCACCTCAGTACTTAACAGGGCAAGACAAACCAAAGGCTATTTACACACTACGATCACATACAACTGGCAGAACCATATCAAGCTTCGACAAAACATACCTAAGATATCAGGTGCATAAATGATATTATCTCAACAAAAGCAACTGACGAAAGATGGAAGCATTTCAAAACATCGTTTTACGCTTGATAACTGGAGCACCATGGGTCATTCGAAACAAGATCAGGAATGATCTACAGATAGAAACAATCACGGAATACTGCTCAACACTGGTTACAAAAACCTTTCACACCATCGGCACATCTTCGTGTCCGTTCACATGAACCATAGCCCCGCTTTCAGGAACTAAACAACGAAAAAAAGAAAAAGCCTAGAGACATACTGAAAGACTAAGTCCTAGTAACTATAACCTTACATGTAATTTTCCAATGCTCCACGCAAAGATACTACATTGGCTAGGAAGCGAGTTTCTTTTACCTAAAAAATTTGAAATTTTGCCGAACCCTTGCTGTTCCAAGCAAGGTAGGGATCTTTAACGTGCGTGACAACACACACACAGGACCTCCATTTTACCTCTCATCCGAACGAGGGTGTATTTTTGTGAAAAATTCTCGCCTAACATTTTTCAAGCGAACCGTTTCGGGATTCGAACCCGGGATCTTGGGCGCAGTAGTCACACACATACCAACTACGCCACGGAGCCGCCTAAAGTAACTATAACTCGCACATCAACAAAGCAACAAGAATCTCACGATTAAGTCCTGACGCAGAAAAATAACCTTCAGATTGTCGGTCCAACTGCTGCTTGTAGTAAATATATTTTTGATTAGGAGATTTCGCTTGAATATAAAAAAGGGATATAGAAAACAATTAATTAGATAATAGATGTACCGTGACGACGAGAATAATTTCTTGTCGTTGCAGCGTAGGCACAAGGTACTTACCACCCATCTGGTCGAAGGAAAAAAATTATCCTCATCTTCCATTGAGAATAGTTTTTAAGATAAGTTAAATTTTATGTAGCCCGACATACAATGAATCGATTTTATAAAGCTTATAACCACCTTCGATAACAAGTGAATGATTCACAGAGGTGTTCAACTAAGACAGTGAAGATGATCCACCTAATCTTTCCTCCAAAATATGTCACATAAATAGCGTCTTGTCGTTTTGCCGATGACATTCTGCCAAACTATCATGTTTTCAGTAGGAATCTGAATATTGTTTAGCTATAATGTAGGCACCTGGACATTGCAAAGTCACGGTAGTGACTATAAAATGAGTTCCATCATCCCACAGGAAGATAGGAAGAAGCAGAGAAGTTTTACTGCTTAAAAAATTGGATTATAAATGACAATAGAAGTAAACGAGATGTAAAATGTTGAATAACACACGGAAGGAGAACGGTTGGGGTTATATCTGAGATATAGCTAGCTCTAGCTGCTAAGAAAGGATTCTTGGAAACGATGTTTGACGTTTAGCACTATACAGTTGCGAAGCATGAACAGTAGACAAATGAGAAGATAATTTGGAGAATGTTTATAATATGTTGGGCAGATAAATTTAATTATAATAGGGTCTTGGAAAAGATTCGGCAAACTGGAAGAGTAGAATGTTATTGAGAGAATCAGGACAGTTTTGCGCATTATCCCGTATTTCGGTTCCTGGAGGGTGTTTGGGTGATCTGTTAATTGGACCGGAACTCTAATTTCCCGGGCGATGTAACCCTGTTTAAAATTTTAAAATCGGACTATCTCTTACAAAGTTACACCCTGTTAAAGCCCCGTACCCCGAGTTTTTACTCATTGCATTCATATCTAACCTAGATAAAAATTTTCTTCGACTATCCATATGCACCTTATCCAGAATTAATCGGGCAATCTAAATCCGTCGAAACCTTTTAAATAGAACCACCCTTACAAAGTTATACCCCCGATTTTAGGAGGTTGTCCAAACCGTCTCAAGGTATGACACATAAGTTTGGTCTAGATTTTTCTGGGAAACCCAAATGTTTAGCAATTTTTAAATCAGAGCAACCCTTGAGAAAATTGTACCCTTATACATAATATCAAACTTATTAAAATTTGTATAAAAGTATTGAGCGGTTTCTAATTCTAGTACTTTTTCAAAATAAGATCAACTCTTATAAGCGCTAAAGACAACCAATTACTTGCATATTTTTCTCTGTCCGCCAGGATAGAAAGGGTAAGGATTTAGGAAGGAGGAAGGGTTGGGGAAAGAACTTAAAAAATCTTAAAACTATTAATTACAAAAGTTTTAAAAAAATTAACAAATATAGAAACTATCTTATATCTTTATGCCCCATGCGTAGGTTGATATGCTTCCGAGGATGACGTAACGCTAGTCATCTTCGCCCGATAAACTAATTTTATTAATGAGCTGAGTGTGCAAATCGTGTTTTCTACTCCGGATCGATAACATCGTATTCATGAGGGCAACTGTATTATTAATGACTACATCCTTAAAACTATCTATGCTCATCCCAGCCACTACACTACGGCTAACACCTTTGATTTTCTTGACAATATCCCTTTCTCCTACAATACAGTAGGACTTAGCCATACTACCAACAAATTCTAACACCAAATCACCGTTGAATTCGTCTTTAAATTTTTCTATAATTTTTTTGTTCACAAGCATTGTACTTGTTGTTAGCAGGATAGTCACTAGTATCTAAATGGTTGATATTTGCACTAATGTCACTATACAAGTCTTCTGTTTGCACACTGTAAACTAGCGAATCGATATCCGCATAAAGAAGGTGGATTTGGTTACCATACAAAGACCTCATCGTACCGTGGTGAAATTCATACATTAAGGTTTTAGACAAGTCTAAAACCGAGAAACCTGCATATATAGGTTTGTCCTAAGTAACCTTTACCTGATCCATTTGCACAATAACCAAATCATCGTCTAGTATAGTACAACTATGGAAATTAGGTCTAGCGATTAGTTGTTCGCGCAGAACCAATTATCAGAAGCATCCAACTGGGTCACGATTTTCACATCTACACGTTCCACGTTCTCCATGGTCTTCTCGAATACCGCAATGTCCATCAATTTGTAAAAGTCTTTCTCAAACGTACTTTTCGCCGACGTCCTCAACCCAGTGTTGAGGTCATTATACGCCTTCAACCATGGAGACTGAGTAAATTCTAAAACCAGGTGGATTTTGAGACCGCATCGCATACACTGTTATAAATTCCGATAATGAATGGTGTAGTTTTTCTTCTCCAGCAGCAGCTTTGGTGTTTTCGACATAGGTGATGGAGGAACCATGTTTTCGGGGCAGAAGGGTAGATCATTGTGGGCATTATGCAAAGGTTCGGGGTATTCAAAATCCACTTATAGAATATAACCTTTGTCACCGGTTTTGGGTATATTCATAATATTTTTTTTCTGGAGAGCAATCTTTTTAGCATCCATCCATCTAAAATCGCTAATGGGCAGGTCCTGTCTCATAGCCCACCCATAAAGATTATTAGCATCTAGGTAAGTTAGGTATTACGAAGGTTCACTAGGCTCTTAATTCTTTATATATTTATTATTAGCTTTTGCATATCGTTTACTTCATTGTGTTAGCCCTCCTCTAATTCCAGCCTTAATAAAGTTGTGCATCCCAATATGCCTCAACAGTTCCAGCTTTACACCAGTATATTTAAGCATGGCATCCCAGCTCAGACTAGGGGCGGTCAGATATTGGCATGAGTCCAAGTCATAGGTTGTTTTGCAAACCTTACGGAAATTCTCAAAAATATGTTAGTAACAAAACGTCAGTGTTGAGATATAAATCGCTATACTCCCCTAGAGCCCGAATGTTAAAGTCTTCCATATTCTGCGAATGTGATATCTGCAGACGTTAAATTATAAAAGAAGACTTCTTTCGGTGGTAATATAGTTGTATGGGAAAACACCTTTCCGCGACATCAATCCGAACTCTCGTTCATCGGGCTAGTATTTATGCGTCTCCACAAACTGGAAAAGATCGAGATTCCCGCTTAATTTATCCAACGATGAGACCATGAATCTTAGCGAAACTATAAACCTGAGCTGCACCGTTGCACCCTCAGTTTCTTTATCATCAACAGGTTCACCATCACACTCCGCTGGTTCTTCACCAACCTTACATGTTTAGTGAACGATACGAACCGTTCCTTATTGAGGACGTCGGCGAAAAGCGCGTTTGAGAAACACTTTTACAAATTGATGAACAATGCGATATTCGGGAAGACCATAGAGAACGTGGAACGTGTAGATGTGAAAATCGTGACCCGGTCAAATGCTTCTGGTAATTGGTTATGCGTGAACAAACTAATCGCTAGACCTAATTTCCATAGTTGTACTAGGGGACGATTTGGTTATTGTGCAAATGGATCGGGTAAAGGTTACTTACGACAAACTTATATATGCAGGTTTCTCGGTTTTAGACTTGTCTAAAACCTTAATGTATGAATTTCATTACGGTACGATGATGTCTTTGTATGGTAACCAAATCCACCTCCTTTATACGGATATCGATTACAGTGTGGAGGCAGAACACTTGTATAGTGACATTTGTGCAAATATCAACCATTTCGATACTAGTGACTATCTTGCTAACAACAAGTACAATATACCGCTTGTGAATAAAAAAATTGTAGGGAAATTTAAAGACGAATTCAACGGTGACTTGGTGTTAGAATTTGTTGGTAGAGGGGCCAAGTCCTACTGTATTGTAGAAGAATAAGATATTGTCAAGAAAATCAAAGGTGTTAGCCGTAGTGTGGTAGCTGCGATTAGCATAGATAGTTTTGATAGATAGATAGATAAATTAATTTATTGTGGACTATACCTAGGGCAGAGCCCATACTAGCCGTACATTATAGTATTTACATATATTTAAGACCTTAGAATCAATAATTCCATGCTAACTGGGGTTCTTGAAGGTTTGGTGAGGGGGATTTGTGCCCCTACCTTTGTCGTCGACTGTGCACGTAGAGTGGGGCTGATTGTGTGCATAGTGCGAGTGTAAGTGTGATGTGGTAGTGAATTGCAAGAGTGTATACTAAGTGTGTTAGTGCCGCTGGTTGTGGGTGGTCTGTTTGGTTATAAGGATTTCATTTAGGAAATGGTTTAAATCTTGAGGATAGTTAGTGACTAGGAAGTTTATGTTAGGAAGTGGGGAGAACGGGTCAAAGTTTGTAGATTGCTTGAGGTTGATTTGTAGTAGAGAGGTTAGGGGACAGGAGTATATCAGGTGTTGTGGGGTTTCTAGAGATTGATTGTTGCAAGGACAGTGAGGGGAAGGAGTTATATGGAATTGATGAAGTTTATTACGAAAGTTTCCATGGCCGGACAGAAATTGTATTGTAGGGGGATTAGAGAAAGGAATAGTTTTAAGGATGTTGTCATTAATAATACAGATGCCCTTATGAATACGATGGTATCGATCCGGAGTAAAAAACAGGATTTGCACACACAGCTGATTAATAAAATTAGTTTATCGGGTGAAGATTACAAGAGTTACGTCATCGCCGGAAGCATATCAACCTACGCATGGGGCATAAAGATATAAGATAGTTGCTATATTTGTATTTTTTTTTTTAATTTTTGTAAATAATAGTTTAAAGAGTTTTTAAGTTCTTTCCCCAACCCTTCCTCCTTCCTATATCCTTCCCTTTTCTATCCGGGCGGACAGAGTGTACGTGTTATCTCCCCGCGGTGTTCGCTGTCCGGTCAATATCTTGTTGTCTTTGTAATCTGCAAAACGTTGGTTGACTAACAACGTGTACCAGTTGTAATTAATACAGTTAATAAATTTTCTAAACCTATTTTATGCGTTTTATCAAGTTTCCCTTTAAAGATTTAAATTGATTTTTAAAGCATTCAGAAAAATATGCAAGTAATTGGTTGTCTTTTGCGCTTATAAAAGTTGATCTTATTTTGAAAAAGTACTAGAACTAGAATCCCCACGCAATACTTTTATACAAATTTTAATAAGTTTGATACTAGGTATAAGGGTACAATTCTTTCGAGGGTTGCTCCGATTTAAAAATTACTAAAGATTTGTGTTCCCCAGAAAAATCTAGACCAAACTTATGTATCACACCCTAAGACGGCTTGGACAACTTCCTAAAATCAGGGGTATAACTTTGTAAAGATGGTCCTATTTAAAAGATTTTGACGGATTTAGATTGCCTGAGAAATTCTGGATAATGTGCATATGGATAGTCGAAGAAAAATCTTATCTAGGTTAGATATTAATGCCATGAGCAAAAACTCGGAGTACGGGGCTTTAACAAGGTGTAAGTTTGTAAGGGGTAGTCTGATTTAAAAATTTTAAACAGGGTTATATCGCCCGGAAAATTAGAGTGCAGGTCCAATTAGCAGATCGCCCAAACACCCTCCAGGGATAATGCGCAAAACTGTCCTGATCCTCTCAATAAGATTCTACTTTAAAGTATATTGCAAATGTAATTAAAGGAAAGTGTGGCAATGTTAGATTATCTTTAAGAGCTGAAGGAAAGGTTAAAGCAGTAATAAAAGTATATAAAAAGGCGAAGATTTATATGTATTGACCAGATTGAGATAGACGGAGATAAAAATTACCGAGGACTAAATGAGAACCAAGAATAGGAAACAGAAACACTACTTCAAACCAACCTTTAAGTTCTGATTAAGAGCGAGAAAGAGGGATAGAGAGTGTCTTGTCATTTTTCTTTCAAGTAATTTGTGTTTCGGATTTAAATAAAATGCATACCTTATATTGATTTTTTCAGCATGTAGTAAGTGTGGAGATAAATAAATTATATAACGTACAAAAAACATGAAGAACAATTTAAAACAATGTATTTTATGTTAAATAGCACTTTAAATAATGAATAAATCCTTCTTCAAAATAAATTACAAAAAATTAATTACTGAAATTCTGAAAATACAGTAGAATTTGCCATGGGTATTTTTAAGAGAACGTCCAATTTGAACGCCATAAATTTTATGACAAAGTAAATGATCAGGTTGTCATAAATCAAGGGTTGGAGACGTAGTGCCACGGCTTGCGAGAGTCGGAAAGTGGAGGGGGGGATAGGGAGTGATTGGCAGGCCAAATTAATAACAGCATCAAGTTAGGTTCAAAATACTTGAGTTCAAAGTTCAACTTCGACAATACGTAAGACATAAAAATCAAACAGGTACTTATCTGAAACTACGTTGAATGTAGCACATACTCAGAAAACTACACTCGTACTTTTTAAGTGAAAGAGCACTTATTTCTTTCATTTTTCAAAACATTTAATACAGAAAGATAAATATCAACGGCGTGGTATGCTACAATAGTTCGTACCACACCTCACTTTTCTAAGGATCTTGCAAACAGAAGCATGTTTTCACAGGTGTTTACTTTAACAACCTGCTATAGATAACCAGAAACAAATAATACTAACTCATTATAATAGGACGCATTCGCCTAAGGATGTGTTTCAATCTCGATCATCTAACCACACTATCGAATCGCGGAGAGTGAAAGTCGATAATCGCGTAACATAATATAAAGAGATTATTCGCAAACGAGTTAATAAATATAAGGAATAGAAATAATAGTTACAGAAATGTATTTACGAATTGAGTAAAGCGTAAAATGTTGAGCTACAAAAAATGCACGTTACAAATTAATTGAAATTAGATTATAATTCTAAAATTTCTAAAAGAATTTGCGAATGTTGTTTTATTTAATATACATTTCTAAGAAAGATTTTAATCCAGTCGGAATAAATATCCTATTCCAGTACTTGACGCCGATAAAATACATTATTTATGGATGGAATTCTAATTCAATGCACACGGCTACAGGCAATTTCAAGCACTTTCACGTAACTCACTTCTACTTATATTATACACTTCATTAAATCGGCACATCATAAAAATCTATGACAATTCATATACATAGATAAACATTCTGCATGCAAATTTATATTCTTCCAACCATGTTATTTATAACTTATGAAAAGGAAAAAGAAATAAACGCTGTTTACACTTACCAATCTACACGAATGAATTGCCAAGAATTGCTGTCATTCCATTCCTATTTAACTAATACGATTAATTTTGACTTGTGTTATAGCCGACATATATTTTTTGGCAGCTATAAGTGAAAACACATGCTCTAGCTTTTAATTGGAGCTGATATCTCATATACATCATATACTTCAGCATTAACAAGTCGCCAAGATCTTCTTAATGTATCGTACGTTTTTTGTTTTAAATACTGAGAACTTTATATTTATTTTTTAACTAAAACACTCTAGATTTCCACTTAGAATAAAATTTCATAAGGGAATAATTTATTACGAACTCTAATAAGGTTGTCTCAATCTCGAACTAATGCTACGATATTTTAGAACTCGTAGTTTTCTTACGGTTTAAAAACTCGATAAATACAGTTAAAAAGTCGATAAATACAGTTAAAAAGTCATAAATACATCGCGCAAGCTCGATGAATAAAGCGGCCGACGTTACCGACGGTGGTAGCGCTAACCCTTTTTACAGATTTGGCGCGCCCATCTATCAATGACGTCACCAATGCCCAAATTTAAGACGCAATAATCGGAAATATAAACATTTAAAACAAAAGTTCATATCAGTGAACAAATTAAACACTGTACTACTTACATCGGAAATCCAAACGTTCTGCGGGGTTGAGCTAAAGTTGGCCTCTATCAAGGTCCATCAGGGCTCCATCCCGGAGTAATTAAGGATGGGACTGCTCCGGTGCTGTTGCAGGAACATGGACATCCGGTTCGTCTAGGGTCGTGGAGTACGGTTCGCCAAGGCTGCAAATTACCTACCTATGCAGGGAAAGACGGGAAACATGGTATGAGGACGACAAACAAGATAATTAGGCAAAGGAAATCTACATAGATAAGATAAGACACGATACGATACCTCTAACGTCCACACTCCTTGAAGATTTTGGCAAAACAGCCACGTTCAAGCGTCTAACGGAAACTTCTCCCCCCCCCCTTTTTTGTCTTTTACACGTCGGCACGAAGTTATTCGTCCAACCCTCTCGCGTCGCGCGATCTGGCGCAGACGCACTGTGACGTAGCGGAAATACACGCCCCGAGTCTTTTGAAATTGTGGCGCGAAACCTCCGCACATCCAAATTAACCTAAAACAATGTTTAAGTGCCGATTTGGCACGTAACAGTTTATAAATAATTAATTCCCCGCTTTCAGGTAGATCTTACATGTTATTTTGACGCGTATTAAATTCCTTTTAGCTTTTAATTTCTATGGGTAGCGTATTATAATAAAAAGATAAAAATACATGCACATTTTTTAGCATTTACACGACTTCTTGTTGGAAATTGTTCGGTTGGATGTCAACGATCGCTTGACAACTCTAAACCAATAAGAATTGATTTTTCTTGGGCATTGCATACAACACGAAATTATAATTTGATTTTATTAACTGATACTATAGTATTGATAATCAATTTGTTTTATGCTATTACTTATAATTGTATACATTACATACAGGGTGGTATTAGTTTTATGTCATTAATTTTGAGGGGTATAGAGACCAAGAAGACAAACAAAAATTGTTAATCGACTTTTGGTTTAAAATGAATGGTTAAGGTAGAAACGGACACACAAAAATAAGTATCCAAATTGTGGTAGAATCTCTGCAAGGTTTAGCTACGTCACTAACCAAATACATAATCTGAAATAAAAAAGTCCATTTCCACAGTTGAAACTACAAAGAATTTCTATTCGGTGTATTTTCTTGCGCAAATATTTCAATAATTTTTACAGTTTCCGTTTCAACTATTTTCTATATCATAGAAACATTTTTACATCTATTTCAATTTTTTCCTGAATGTGTTGGTGAGGGGCTATCGCTTTTATGTCGTTTTGAGTGTAATACCTAAATGTTTTTTTGGTATATTGAAAATTTTAGTATCTCTTTCCTCGAATAAATTCTTATCGGTTAATTATTTCCGTATATTAGTGGTAGCTGCTATTTTTGAAATTACCGTGAGGGCACATTTAAGTTGATCGCAGTGGATGTGTTCGGTAGCCTAGTTACATTCAATTATCAACATGTTGGTATAGAGTTTATTTTGTTGCCAACGTTGCAGGTGGTTTCTCAGACCCTCTGTTTTAATAGGACATTCTCTACTTTATACCATTTCTCTAGGATGCTTACCATAAAACTCTACTTCATCGCATCCCTATATCTCCGTTTCAGCCTTATTTTTTCCTTCGTTGGACCTGTCTTAGCCCTGAGACAACCGTCCATCACATAAGTGTTTCTCCTCCACTTCAGACTGCCGGCGTTTTTTGGTTGGTCTCCATAGCTTTTGGTCAATTCGAATCATACTTCTTCTCGCTCTTCTACCTGATTGCTATGTAGCTCAAAACATCGCATCTCTCTCTCTTTAATCTTGCCTTTTATTCTTTTACTTTTTAAGTCGCTGCATTGTCTAGAAGGTTGTTTCCTCAAGACATTAGGTCATGGGCGTGAGGAACTCTGTCTGGCTTTGTATCGCCGCTGTCTTCTACTGGGTCTATGCTAAAGCCGTCCACAGTACAACTGTTATTGACTTGGCTTGCGGACTTATCCTTTCATGATGGTTCCGTGGACACGAGTTCGATTCCCGACACGGACCACTTGAAGAATGTTAAGCGAGCATTGTTCATTAAAATACACACTCGCTCGAATAAAAGGTAAAATGTAGGTCCCATGTATGCGTGTGTGTGTGTGTGTGTGTGTGTGTGTGTGTGTGTGTGTGTGTGTGTGTGTATGTGCTATACACACGTTGAAGATCCCTACCTTGCTTAGAATAGCAAGAGTTCGGCAAAATTCAAGATCTCCAGGTAGGAAAAAAATCTCGCTTCCAGGTCAGCGCAGTACTTTTGTGTGGAGCATTGGAAAATCAAATGTAGGGGTTTATCACCTCTTAATCAACCCGGCGTGCGGGGTCTGCATTCTCATTTCTACCTGGTTGCACATACCGTTGTCATGAACGGGTGCCCTTGGCAGAACTTCTTCTGGGGCACGTGAGAAAAGAATCATTTTTTACGATTTGAGGTCACTCAACTTTCTTGGGAATCTTATGATTTGTATATATACATACATGTTGATGTGAAAATAGGTCATATGAAGGTCACTGAGCGCCATATTCTGAAAATCAATCACCCCAAAGCCAAAACAAATTAAAAACTTTTTGATATTTAAGTTCTGTAAGGAAATACCCTGAATAGTACCATAAGTTTACTATTAACGTATTTTCTTGTACATAAGTGAAGCCCGTGTTTTTAATTAAAACAAGTTCTAAATAATTACACAATCGGCGAAATACAAACTAATTCCTTGATTCAAACACCCGTGATGTCTAATCATAAAACTCAGTTCAAGACTGGTTTTTAATGCATTTTATGCAGACTGGATAGACTGTAAAACGCGTTCTAATGCGTAAATATCTATCCATTTTAAAAATACTGAATAAATTTAATGTCAAGTACTCTTCAAAAACGTTATTTGTAACTTTAGTCATAAAAAATTGCGAGAATTTAACGCATGTGAATAAGGTATTTTTCTTTCACAAAGCTACTTTTCTAGATTATTCGTAAAGTCGATTCTTCAAAATATCTAAATCATTTGTAAATAAGTAAACAAGAGCTAATAATATTTCATGAATGAATATCGACCAATTTGTGTATTTGTAGAAAGCGATAAGACAGGTAATTCAAAGAACTCGCGCGGCTATTAAAGAAGCACTAAAATAAAAAAGATTAGACAAGCAAAGTTTGTAATTGTAATTATTCTATGTAGTACAATAAAAAAGAGCAAACAGCAAATTAACATCACACGTTAGAAAAAGGTTGACAACGCCTTGCGACGTTGGTAAATCATATCGGATGCGGTGGTTTGACATTAATTATATCATTAAAACCGTGGAATTCGCAGAAATACTGCATCACCAGGATGTTTTATGTTCCAGATAAATCCGAAAGGATTTCGAACGATGACGTATAGAGATAATTTTGTATATAAAGCCGGAACTTGATTAGTAGAGGCAATTCACGTTTTATTCTTTCTAAAGCAAAATAACAAATAAAATTCGCGATTCATAATTCTTTCTAAACCAAGCAACATGCAACATTCATTATGTAAGATTTAAAACAGAATTGTATGCTGTAAATTAGTTTACGACATAAAACTTACAAATTTTGGTAGTTACAAACATTGAAGTTATCAAATGCAATTATTTGACAAAGCTTCATTTGTTTTGTAAAAATACTATTAAGATTGAACGTTGTTCGATACAAGACCTACTCTCAAGATGCGCATTTTAATGGAAATTTGAAATGGGAAGCGTTTAACACGGTTTATTACGTTGGAAATGTGTTTTTAACAAACGCTATACGAGAATAAGAATTGGAAGTATAAATTTTAGATTTCTTTGTTTGTAAATAATAAAAATATTCAAGTATTTCGTAATTTAAGCTAGAATAAGTATTAATCATATACATTTTTTGTGTAAACGGATAGTTTGCATATATTTTGAGGTCGAAGTTCGAAACACTTTGACCTTTAGTGAATTATCTGTGAAGAGTTTTTGGTCAAACATACTTAAAAACGTGGTAACAAGAAATTAGCAAATTAACCAGCTGTTAATTAAACAGTATTTTGTGCTAGTTAACAAAGATAAGGTAAGGGATATCTTAATAATTAAGTAACTCGTAGGATTTATTTTCTGTATGAATTTAAGCTGTAAACTGTTTTATAAATTCTTTTGTATGAAAGCAAAATGTTTTTGAATGTAAAGACATTTCTTGAGATTGCTGTGTTTCATTTCATTTTGTAAATTCCACAGTATAATTTCCCTTGAGCTAGCCAGGCAAAGCAAAGTAAAGAAAAGGAAGGTTATACAGTAATTTCAAACTTCCCATAGTTGCACCTAAGTCACAGTAATTTGGGCTCACCATCTCAGAGGCGTAACACAGCAAAATTAGCAACGCCCAACTTGAAGTCTAATCACAGCAATATATCGTACATATTAAGAAAAATTTAATTATAGCGTAATTAAGATTAATATTTGTGTAGAATCGGTGTTAAAAAGATTCTGAACTCTATTTTTAGTATATAAGTTTAACAATGAAAGAAAGCTATCTTTCATCGGTTTACATCTAAGATATTGAAAGCTGTTGTGATTGCCTTAATTTGTATTAGAAAGATTGTGTGTAAGAAGATATTTCGTATTATTATAGCTCTGATGTATGGTTACAGTGATTTTACTAATGGGAGAGCTAGAAAAAAATTTAAATGACTAATATATTTACTCTGCTTTCATTACAATTGTATATTATACAAGTAAATTTGTGTACTCTACGTGAAATTCTCAAAAATGACACTTTAATCATAACAAAGTGATTATTATAGAGAGTTCGTAATCTCCCACAATCCTTCTCGTGCTTTGTCACATTATGTACAAATTATTAAAATTAGTTATGGATAATTGCAAAAAAACTTCTACATCCAAGGAAAACCGTTAAATGATCAGATATCACTTTAAGAACTTCTTATAATAGTCAAACTTAATCGGAATTTCGCTTTCAAAACAACATTACAATATCCATTTACACAAAATATCTAATCCGAAACTGCTATGCAAATTGACCTACTTAAACTACTTACTACGCAAATGTCTTTTAAAAGATTTAAAAAACTATACTTGCGTTTCAACTATTAAATTCGGCTGGCATTCATATCTTCATTAAACAGGTTTTTGATTATAATCTCCAGCCCAGATTACTTCCATTTAGAATAATTTTACCCATACCTGCATCGAAAATCCCTTGTACCATTTTATATTTCCGTTTATTTTAAATAAATTTTTGTATGTCGAAGTTTACTTCATCAGTTTCAGGAGGTATTTTATTTTTAATAAATATCAAAATATCGAAATGACCATGCACCAACATTTGAATTATGACTTCTTTTAGAGCAATAAGTACACTATCGGTGCATGTTCTATAAGGAGTAACTCAGGGACCAAGTAACTGTGATGAAAAACCACAATTTAATTGTTTCACCGACTTTAACTCAAAAGGGTATTCTAAGTCATTTCGCTCCTGAATGTTCTGCATGTTTCTCGGCATATGATGTAATAATTGGCAGTAATTTTATTAATTTTACGTGTTTTTCTTAGCTTAAATAGCTGTCAGTTTAATTAATTGCGATCATAAAGATCTTATTACCTCTTATTAATGAATGTAAACTCTGTATCCGTGATAGCTGGTTACCGCTCACGATTTTAATTTATAGCCATTAGAACGTCTTATTTTTTCTGATTTGTAGTTTTTGCCTACCTTATCGCTTTCTACAAATACACTAATTGATCGGTATTCATTCATGAAATATTATTAGCTCTCGTTTATTTATTTACAAATGATTTACATGTTTCAAAGAATCGACTTTACGAATAATCTTAAAAAGTAGATTCTTTGAAAGAAAAATACCTTATTCACACTCTGCGTTAAATTCTCGCAATTTTTTTATGACTAAAGTTACAAATAGCGTTTTTCAAGAGGAGTACTTTACATTGAATTTATTTAGTATTACTAAAATGGAAGGATATTTACACATTAAAACTCGTTTTGTGGTTTTTAGTCTGCATAAAATGCATTAAAAACTAGTTTTAAACTGAGTTTTATGATTAGAAATCACGGGTGTTTCAATCTAGGAATGGTATGTATTTTGCCGATTGCGTAATTCTTCAGAACTTGTTTTAATTAAAAAAAGCAGTTTCACTTATGTCTAGAAAATACTATAATAATAATATTATGGTACTATGCAGGATATTTCCTTACAGAACTTAAATATCAAAAAGTTGTTAATTTTCTTGGTTTTGGGGTGATTGATTTTCAGAGTGGGGTACTCAATGACTTTCATGTGACCTATTATCACATTAATATGCACGTGTGTATATACATATAAAACATAAAAAGATTCCCAAGGAAGTAGAGTAATCTCCTCATCATAGAACGCGATTATTTTCTCATGCGCCCCAGAAGAAGAAATTTCGTCAAGCGGCACCCGTTCATGAGAACGGTATGTGGAACCAAGTAGAAATGAGAATGCAGACCTCGCATCTCGGGTCAATGAAGAGAGGTTAATTCCCTACATTTAATTTTCCAATGCTCCACCTAAAAGTACTACGCTGACCAGGAAGCGAGATTTTTCCCACCTGAAGATCTTGAATTTTACCGAACTCTTGCCATTCTAAGCAAGGTAGGAATCTTTAGCATGCGTTACAACACTCACAAACATACACACACACACACACGCACACTTTCACACTTTTATCTCTTATCCGAGCGAAGGCGTATTTTTGTGACCAATGCTCACTTAACATTTTTCAAGTGGTTCGTATCGAGAATCGAACCCGGATCCACGGAACCGTCATGAGAGGATAAGCACGCAAGCCAAGTCAATAACAACTTGCACTGTCGGCGGTTTTAGCGTAGACCCAGTGAAAGACAGCGGCGATACAAAGCCAGACAGAGGTCCTCACGCCCATAACTCAATGTCTTGAGGAAACAACCTTCTAGACTATGTAGCGACTTAAAAGTAAAAGAATAAAGGAAAAGACAAAAGAGGGAGGTGCGATGTTTGGAATTACATAGTAACCAGGTAGAAGAGAGAGAGAAGAAAGAGGATTCAAATTGACCAAAGGCTATAGATTAAAAATGTATAGCAAAACCCTACTCGACCAACCAAAAAAAATATGTGGTCTGAAGTGGAGGAGAACCATTCTTATGTGATATACGGGCTAAGACAGGTCCAACGAAGGAAAAAATAAGGCTGAAGCACAGATAACGAAATACGATTAAATAGAGTTTTATGCTAAGCATCCTAGAGAAATGGTAAAAAGTAGAGAATGTCCTAATAAAACAGATGGGTCTGAGAAACCACTTGCAACGTTGACAACAAAATAAACCCTATGCCAACATGTCAATAACCGAACATAACTAGGCTCCAGATGAGACCTAGACAGATCATCCTCCTACCAAGCACGTCCACTGCGTTACAAAAATAAGATAAAACTTAAAACGATCAACTTAAATGTGCCCTCATGGTAATTTCAAAAACAGCAGTTACCACATATATACATAAACAATTAATCGATAAGCACTTATTCAAGGACAGAGTTACTAAAATTTCTATATACCGAAAAAACAGTAAGGTATTAACACTCAAAACGATAAAAAGCTATAGCCCCACACCAACACGTTCAGGAAAAAATTGAAAGAAATGTATAAATGTTCCTATGATATAAAAAAAACAGTTGAAACGGAAACTTTAAAAATTATTTAGATATTTGCGAAAGAAAACACACCAAATAGAAATTCTTTGAAGTCTCAACTGTGGAAATAGACTTTTTTATTTCAAAGGTATGGGTTGCGATTTTATGGGTATACAAACAGTTAAGTAACAACCCGACATGAACTAGTACAAGTCCCAAAGATTCGTTAAGTTATTCAAACGGAAGATATGTCAACCACAACGAATGCAATGGGTTGTGTAAAAATAAGAATAGCAAGGAAATAAAGGATTAAAATGAAAACTAATGTAGTTACAAATAAGTTTGTTTAAAACTAGGGATGAGATAGCTATGAAATTTTGAGATGAATAAGGTACTGAGGAAATTAAAAGGTTTGAAACGATTCAGGGTTCAAGAGTAAGAAGATACTTTATATATGACAAGATAAAGTTATAAGACAAATTAAATTCAGATAATAGTAACACAGGTATCCCTACACGCTGATCGTTAGGAATATAAGAAAACGTTTTTAGGTCCTTAATATTATATGAAGTTGATCATCAAAATCTTGTAATTCCTAAATTTGTGCAGGAACTGCATGATATACTTTATATAAAGTATATTTGGAAGCAGGTTTTTAACAAATATTTTTATTATATTAGATAAGGAATGATATCATCATTAGGACTTCAGTCCTGGAACTAGTTAGACGCGTATCCTCATTGTTTCTTTTTTTGTACTAAACTGCACATTTCCCTGAAATTTCCACAGTCTGTAACTTTCACTATCTGCGCGGAATAGTCAGATCTAGGTTTACCTCTACTTCTTTTTCCTATCTCTGCTTGTAATATATCCCGCACTAGTCCCCGAAAATGCCATAGAACGTAGCCTCTCCTTCTCTTTCTCCTATTTTTTTTTGTTTTCCACAGATATCTTTATTCCCCTACTATTTCTATAACCTCTTTGTTCTTAACTTTGTCTGTCCATACTATCACCCTCATACATCTAAAGCACATTTCAAAAGAGTTCTATCGTGTTTGTCTGCTTCTCCTACTGCCCCTATTTCATAGACGTACTGTGCTGTGCTCCACACATATGCTCTCTCTTTGTTTCTGTTTGTTGTGTTCGAACATAGCCGCTGCTGTTTCTTGCTGGATGCAGTTCGGTTCCCTTCAATTGTTTACAAAATATATAACCTATTTCCCCATAGTGTAAAGGGAGTTAAACAGCCTGAGATTACCAAGGTCTCCTAACACTTGAACATTTACCGAATTAATAGTTTTTCAATATATTCTTTCGCACAATCAACATTAGTTGAAAATATTTCAAACCAACACCTGTATTTGTTTATAATAATCATCAGATTAAAGTGCAATTATTTTTTTCGTCATTAAGTTTTCCGTCTTGAAACTGGCTGTACGTGTACCTTCACTTATTTTTATTCTAAGTTAACCTACACCGTACCCTGAAATTCCCACGCCCTAGATACAGCTCGGTTCCTCTTCTGTTGTTTCCTAATTATACGCCCTATTTCAGTGGTATGTAAAGAGGGTTAAGCAACCTGTGGCTACTAAAAATCCACTGTCATACATATAGCTTACAAGTTGGAAGAAACGTTCTGTTACTGCTTGTCCAGCGACTTTTAGAGTTTTTGCTGTACCCGGTGCCTTACCATTTTCCAAACCCTCTAATGCTAATTGAAACTCATCTCTAAGTTTACGATATCCCTAGTCGCCTTTTTCAAAGTCTGATTCCTGTTCTAATCCTGTTATTTACTCTCCCGCATATGAATTCCCTATATATTCCTGCTATCTAACCACTTTCTCTACATTTCCTATAATAACGTTTCCTCCCGCGTCCTTTAAATTTTTGCTATAAGTTTTTATATCTGTAAAATTCATTCTAATTAGTTTGTATGCTTCATCCGTTTTTCTTATATCCATCTTAGCCCGTACCTCTTTGCACATTTCATCAATCCATTGTTCTTTAGCTTTTTTGCATTTCCGAATGATTTCCCATTTTATGGCTTTGTATCTCTGTTTTCCTGTTTCATCTGATCTACTTTTTGTATTTTTGTGTTTCTTCTATTAAACTCAGGATATCCTTTGTTATCCACGGATTCTTATTTTCTCTTTAATATATCCCAGAATATCTCTGGCCGCCATGTTTTCTCTAAGCTGGATTTAATGGTATTCCATTCGGTTCCTACTTCCTCAGTATGAGAAAGTTTCTCGATATCTTTCAGCAATTCGTTTGACTTTTTTTGAATCATTCGTGGATATATTTATCTTTTAGTTTCTCAAAGTCAAAGTGCTTTTTTCGGTTCCGTTTTTTCAAATTTTTAAATTTAAGAGCGACCTGCATAACAACTATGTGGTGGTCATTGTCTATATCTGCTTTTGGGTAGCTTCTGCAGTCTTGTACTTGATTTCTAAACCTTGGTCTAACAAGAATGTAATGTATTTGATATCTTCCGATATCTCCTGGCATCTTCCACGTGTATCGTCTTCTAGCATGAAATAATGTGTTTGTGGCGATTAGATTGTTCTTGTCGCAAAATTCTACCAGCCTATTTCCCCTGTCATTTCTCGTGCCTAAATCAAATAAACCTACTACCGCTCGTTCCAGACCCTTACCTACCAATGCATTAAAATCCCCCGTAATTATTAAATTTTCATATCCTTTTACGTATCTTGGTATGTCTTCGATATCTTTGTAGATTGCGTCTACCTCGTCATCACTGTAGCTAGACGTGGGCATACATATTTGTACTATTACTGTATTTACCGTTTTAGATTCTAATCTAACCACGAGTACTCCTTCGTTCTTCTGTAGGTAGTTTTATACACGCTGTCCTATCTTTTTTCTCATAACTATCCCCACCTGTACGAATTCACTAAAGTTTCCACTCTAAAAATCCCCCGCTTTTGGCTAGCGAACTTCATTGATCCCTACTATGTCTAGTGCTAACCTATCCATTTCAATTTTTAAGTTCTCTAGTTTACCTACTTGCTTCATTCTCCTGACATTTCAAGCTCCGACGTGCAGAATGTTCAGGACTCTTCTTTATACTTTCCGATCACATCCCCCGAAGTAGTCTCCTACCGGAGATCCGAATGGGGGACTATTTTTGCTCCGGAATTTTTTATCCCAAAGGGTGCCAATATATTGAATAACAATTTGAGTACGCTGTGTATTTGGGAGGTAAAGTGGTGGTTTCCCGTTGCCCTCCTCATTGCAGTAGTGTGACTTAGAATGCCACATCGACCCCTATGGTCTCTGTTACTCTAAGTACTGAAACGGCTCCTGTCCTCTTTCAGGACCTGTCTTTGTCTGGTTCCTCACTAAAGACCCTACTACTTTGGTTGGACCTGTAGTTTGGCTCTTTAGATCACTGGAACGCAGAAGCCACACCACCCGTTCTAGTAATCCCGAACCTCTTCAAGGTGCAGATCCATTCGAAATGGAAGGAATGATAAGCAAAGATAGAATTAAGTACAAAAATATACAAGTAAAAAGAAATGCAGGTATCCAGTTATATGCTAGAAAATGAATATAACTAATGTATTTTCATAAAAACAGTATCAAACTCTTTTCTAAATGTAAATAAGTACACAAATGTATAAAAACAATTAAGCCACTAAAAGAAAGATTAGACAGAGTAGCTTTGACTGAAAGGACTCTTAGAAAATCTATATATAAGTAAGGTTATAATTAATTCCGACAAGTTTTTAATAATTTGAGTGTTAAGGATTAAGGTAGCAGTCCTGCTAACATCAGACAGACAAAATACAGTTAAAGACATACAAACGCTGACCAATTGCTATAAATAACATAATATTAATAGCGTAGTTGATAAAACAATACACGGAGGGTAGGTTTATATAGAAAAGAAAAACAATAATTTACCACACTAATTTGTGGATTCTTTATATTTAGAGAAATAGCTAAGCCAGCAAAAATCACTTTAATATGATTAAAGATAAATTATGACAGTTTAGTCAAAACAATCATGGAGATCGACCATTTTTAAAATTAGTACGGAAATGAACTATTACTTTGTTAAGTGTAATGTTAAAAGGTATTAAAATATTTTTTAATTCTTGAAAAGAGCTACTGTTAAATAGCGACAGCTGTAATTAGGTGCATAATTGGTGCAGTATAGATCTAAAATCCACGAATTGGGACCAAATTATTACCTGTCAAATACAAAGGTAAAAGATACTGTGATTAATCGCTTGCCCGTACAGATGGCGCAACAATATTGCATAAATTTTACAATTAATGTTAATCAATTCGCTTTACAAGATAAGTATGCAACTTTATCAATAATCAGGCTTACCATTTGTCCATCTAGATAATTAAGTTAGGGTAAAGCCAAGTAATTAATGAATCTTTTGTATTACGACATTTTGGCTATCTGGATAACAAATAATCATTGTTTGTTTGCATCATACATGGTGTGGGTGGATAATGCCTAATTAGTCTAAATTTTCAGTATAGTTCGTTATTACCTACAACATAAAGGAACAAACGAGTACGACAAAAGAATCGGCTAAAACATCGACAGATAAACTATTACATGCCAATACGGCAATGTATCATGTTTTAGGTTTACATATAATTTATAAGTTAATTGCCGCGTATTTTTTAAATTAATAACGCCAACTTCCGTCGTCGCTGACAGTCGCGTCTGTGCAGAATAAATGCGGAAGTGCGCGAGTATCGAAAGCGGGGATTAAGCTACGAGACCTAGACGAAGCAACAACTATCTGACTGTGTATAGGTTTTTTCTTTAGAAATAAGTATGCAGGTTCCCTGTACCTTACCTTCGTTGTACCTGGTGTCTTATTTCCTTCCGACCCCCTACGAGTGCAATAAAGGTTACGTGAATGACGGATGGCAATTTGAAGATCAACTTGGCGTAACCCAACTTAACCACCGCTGGATCCTGAGATTAAGTTCCGAGATACCCATCACGCGAGTAATTTAATTTTACTTAAATTGTGCATGTCAATTTGACTTAAATAGCGATTGCATCACCCGTAAAACGTGGTCAATATATTTTACAAAATGGCGGGTAATTATGCCGCGCGAAAAGTTAACAAAACGTTACTACTTTCGGTTATAAAGAACTACTCTACGGTTCTTCAAGATAAGGTAGTTGCGTGTAGAATGATAGCCGCCGTTGGTTTTTTCCTAGTAAACCTTTCCTTGTACGTATGACGTTCTTATTGATTGAGGACAACGGCGCATATCATTCCAATCCGTGGGAAATCATATTAACATTCTATTCCCACGACTACATAATAATAAACTATTTTTAGGAAATACCGAAAATAATTTATACCACCTATTTTCTAGCTAAATTGCAATGTAAATACACTTTAATTATTAGAAATTCCTTATCGGAATTATTAATTAGAATATTTGTGAAGCAATTTTGGAGCGTAACAGTGTTCGTATTTACAATGTCTAAGCCTTTAGAAAATACGAAAATTTCATTAGCGTGACGTTCGATCATACAATGTGTGTCCGTAAAAGACGGCAGTTAATATTCAAACAACGTTGTCTCTACATTAATAAATAATTAATTGTTTTACACATTTACAGTTAAAACGTTCAAGAAGACAATACTATATGTATCACAAATATACGCAGCACACAATTTGAAGAAAATATAAGAAAGTAATTTTTGAACAAAATGCTCTATTATTAACCTAAAAATATTGTGTTTTTCGAGTTTTCTGTAAAACAAAGTAATTCTAGTTAATGTTGTTTGACATAATAAACCCACGAATACTAGTAAGGATTTTAAAATATTCCACCAAGATCGAAATGAATATTCAAAACGCCATTGCAAAATCGCATCGTTTTAAGAGAACATCGCTTCTTTAACAAGATTTGCTATCAAAGAATGCAGACAGACGGAACTCCTACGAATTCTGAAATCTAGCTAGCCTAAAACATGTTATGCACATTTAGACTCCGATACATATATGTAAACTTACATAAAGTTCATAAAGAACGTCTCTGCATAAACTCTAGTCGTCTGAGACAAGTATCCATAGAATTTGCTCAACCCACGTCTGCAATTACTGCAAAGGAGACCCGCGGCGCTGATCGGCGGTAACTTCAAAGACGTAATTTATTACGCCCAGTGAATCAATTAAGATTAAATTTGGAGCTATCTTGAATGTATAATATTCAAATTTCAATTCACACTCGAATTGATCTCTATGAGGGTTGGTTATTTAATTTAAATGTTCAAGTGTTAAATGAAAGGAACAAATTTTCAAATTGTAGATTATTAAATTGTGTCTTACACGGGTATTACGATTAAATTGTTCGGTATTACATTGTTTTTTAAAACTTTTATTTCTACTGGTTGGATTTGGGAGCGGTATATTTTAAGGTAAGATACTTTTGGGTATAGGATATAATTTAATTATGTACCATTACGAGGGCTGCTGTATGGGGCAACTTTGTAGTCTCACACTTGGCTTATAAAAATTCAGTGTTTTCAAACAAAAATAACAGTAAACAAATATTTAACTATGAGGCGCCGTTTGTGTCTATAATAAATACTGAAATATATATATTTTTTCTAATATATGTGTAAAATATTATGTAATATATATTTTTTTCAAAAATATATTTTTTTTAAATATATATATTGTTAAAATATTGTAACGTATTTTTTTTCTAGTTACATTTAGTTCAATAAAATAAAAATAAAACAGCTATAATAAGTTAGTTGGACTTGTGTGGACTTAGTAACCTAAGTCCACACAAGTCCAACTAACCCAACCTAACTCCTGACAAGGATAGATTCTATGACCAGTCTCCGCGGACGAGTCCATTTAGTTAGAGGGACTTAGGTTAGATAGAAGGAAAATTGATAGGTTAGGTCAGCACCGCGGCGCTGACCTAACCTATCAATTTTTCCTTCTATTTAACCTAAGTCCCTCTAACTAAATGGACTCGTCCGCGGAGACGGGTCATAGAAATAGTAGTAACTATAAATATTGTATAAATATTTTTTTAAAAAATTGCTATATTATCAAATTAAATCTAAGTAAAAATGCCGAGTGGGTTTCCTGTTAGGTTTTTGAAAATTAAAATACTATGCGAGTTTTTGTTGGAGCTAATTTTATAAGAAGTGATAATGGATTTCGATTCCCCAGGAAATTCTGTACTAATTTGATAGGTTACACGATGGGTTTATCTCAAAAGACAGAGCGACGCTGTTTTCAAATAGACGGAGTTATATTAAAAATACCGCTAAGAGTAATTTTTAAAAAAATTCTAAATGGAGTTGGTGGTTAAATACAAACAGGTAAAACCCACTATAAAACAATTATAAGCCTCACTTTTCCAGTCAAGACTTGCATATAACGCCAACTAATATAATAAAGGGCTGCGCCATAGAAAACAAAGATTCACTTCCAAACTATTTACAAAACTGCTCTCATATGAATAAATATTCCTAGGTTAGTGAACAGCGGTAATAGGTTTAAAAGTGTGTTTAATACATGATATACAAATTGTTTAAACTAATAAATCGGCCATGAGTGAATAATCTGTAACGTGCATTTTTAATGGCTTAACATTTTACACTACCCAATTAGTAAATACATTTTGGTAACTACTAATTCTATATTTTATATTTATTAACTCCTTGGGCGAATGCGTCGTATTATAATGAGTGGATTGCATCGTTCTTGTCTTGCCGTGCATATAAATCTTGTTCCTTATGTGGATATACAAGTCTAGATAAGAGACGATAAGAGGTTGTAATAGCAACGAGTTGAATAAACAGATGAGTAGTTGTAGTTTGTTCTTTGTTCCTATATATTAATTACGGTAAAAATACTGTTTTCCTTTTTGCTTTGAAAATAGTGAGAATTAATACGGTATGAATTTTCGAATTGTTCATGAACAAGCACGACACGATTTTAGTTGTTTTTCTTGTGAAATAAAAGTTGTATATTAACTGTAGTACGTGTAGTGCTAATTCCGTTTGAAGTAGTATGGTTGATAGGCGAACGTGTTAGGTCGACGCACGTGTTTTACGGAACATTTGACGGACTTACTTTAGTGATACACGTGCTTTACTCATTGTGGTTTTTTTTGGTGCTTTGTCTTTTGATGTTTAAACTGTGTGTGCGATCTAGTTTCGCGGTCCTTTTGTTATCAGAGTAGTGCATACTTTGGATTATCCAAATACAGTTGATACTGTAGTTTTTAAATTTTCTAACCCCAAAGAATCCCAAAACAGATCATTGCTTGCGCAAATTTCGTTATTTGCGAAATATAACAGATTACCGGTTTACAAAGGTATTGGTTGAAGTTTCTCACTGCTTTTTGGATGTTTATGAAAATAATATACATTTGGTCCCAGTTGAAATTAAACTAGTGCTACAGAATATTACGAAATTATTGTCTCAGCAAATAGAATTAACAAGAAATTTATCAATGCTACATAGTTCTGTCGCGTGATGTCTGCTGCTAACACCAGTGAAATACGTAGGTGTGATTAGGGTAACGTGTGATAAGTTCCATCAACACCCTCCCAGTCAAGGGTGAAGTGCTGCGTTAGTGCCGGACATCGTGAATCCCACACTTCAATTGCAAGGAAGCGTTACTGAAGGACCTTTTGTAAGTTGAACTATTTCCTACTTGTTCTTAATTTAAATATCTATCCGTTGTTTTGCCATATCTTTGTCGTTCGAATACCTTTTACAATAGAATTGCATGCTATTAAAAAACAAAAAAAAAAGAAAAAAAGAGAAACAAAACAAATTAGTTTGAGTAATTTGAATATTTGAACAGGAAAGAAAAAAAAATCAATGCTACTGGATTGCTCATATCAATTGAGTCTTATCTATTTATCTTTTGTTAACATTTTGTCTGATTTATGTTTAATTGGTTTGTGAGGAAACGTTTCTGCTACTTCCCAATATTACCTCACTTTGTACTGAAAATTTTTATATTGCTTTTACCGTTGTTATATTATATAATTTATCCAAACAGTTTTTTTTTTACATTCTACAAAGTACTGAACAATCTATGCTCGATCAGCATGCTATGCTTTTTCTTTATTTCAGGTTTGCAGGACTAATTTTTTTTTATAGCAGGTTTACTATTCTAATTTTTTTTATTGCAGGTATTGTTACTAACTCCTTACAGCCGCGTACATTATATGTTGGTCTGCTTTCTACAACCCCCCCTAATCTCCGATTGAGCCCGGTCATTTCTTTGATTTTCTTGGTGTTACGCACGGCTACTAGCCAACGTAGCATAAATTTGGCGCCCAACGTGGCTGCCTCGAAAAACGTAACACATTTAATCTAGTCAAGTATTTGATTTCGTTATTTAAAACAAAATTTTAATCTATAATTAACCGCGCTCGTAAAATGAGAAACTAATGGTTAATTTTAATACCGCTAAGCATATACTTTCGCTTGGTGATTCGTTTAGAAAATATTCAAGCCTGCCATCTCCAAAAATATGACGTAAAAGTTATTTAAAATTAAATTGCTTTATTAGTAAGTATCCTGTAGACAACAAGTTTGGTATTCCCTTAGTAAAGGTTTAAAGTGTTTTATTAAGTTTCCCTTCAAAAAGTTTAAATTGATTTACAAAAACTAAATTGATTTTTAAGGTATTGAGAAAATTCTACGTATATTTGGTCGTCTTTAGTGCTTTTTGGAGTTGATTTTATTTTGAAATTTATTAGGTTTCTTAAAATTATCCTGCTGAAAATAATTAGAAATGTTTTAAGTTGTTTTGAAAGTTTTGATGTTGTTCTTAAAATAATTGAATGATTTGCATATTTCTGTAAATTTTAGATCACGTTATAACATTTCTATAAATACATTAGCTTAAAATTTGTATTGAGGGTTTGTGTTAAGGTGGCGGCAGACGGGAAATTTCGCGTTAAATCGTATATCTCGGGTGACCAAAAAGGATTTAAAGATTGAGTTAAAATTAAATAAACAAAAACGAGTTAAAATTGAATAAACAAAAAATTTAAAGGTACGAGGCTTTAACAGGGTGTAACTTTCTAAAGGGTGGTCCTATTTAAAATCAATTTACAGATTCGGATTCCGCGTAAAATTCTAGACTAATCTGATGTGTCGCATGGCTAAAAAAGTTATAAGGACGGACAGAAATGCCTGCTAGTGAAAATTCTTGGTTAGCTCCCTGGGGGATGATGATATTAAAAAAATTCCTAGAAATTCAGGTAGCTGAGAAAAATTTAATATTAATTGATACCAAACAAGATAGATTTATCTCGAAAGATGAAAGTCGAAGAAAACTATTTGGTTCCGAATGTTACCGCTAAAAATTCTTAAAATGAGGGTAAAAATCCCACAAGAAGGTTCACAAGGAGGGAGCAAGGAAGAAATCGCTTAAAATAAGACTTTATAGTGGTTTTTTACATGTAAAAACCTAGGTTAGATCGGCGGTGCTGCGAGGCGCTGTTAGGAGGCGCTGCACCAGAACGTACACCATCCTCTACTAACGTTACTAAGATTACGTTTGGTATATTTTAGATATTATTTGCATATTTTGGTGTGTGCTCGAAATTGTCGTGAAGGGCGTTTGTTAGTTCAGTTCTAATTAAAGCTTTGATTTCAATATGACTTCTAGTTTAAAGTTTTGATAGTCGTGATATGAAATAGATTAGTGGTACATATAAATTGCCCTGTGATATAAATTACTGAAATGGTCGATATAAATTATTGTAGTAATAATATAAATTAATCATAATGCATCGATATGTTATTTAAGAAAAGAGTAACGTAGTTTTTAGAAAATTATATTTTTACTGCTGACGAATAGCTGGAAATAAATTGTTGTGAGAGCTTTTAGAATTTCATTGTAGATACGACTTGTTTAAAAGGCGTGTCTAATGCGTTTTATAATAAAAAACTGTTGTTGGTGCAAATAGAGTTTACGTTACAATATGTTCGTTCAGAAGGTATCACATCTAACAGCGAGCTTGTTGCCTTTTATTTATAGAGGAGTGAAAAGGCAACAAAAACTATTAACAAAAATATCCCTTCATTGCTCGAATTTTTTTGCTCAGGTAACACTGGTTGTGCAAACAATCAATGTCTTGTAGTTTCACTTCTTTACTTTAATTATTAATATGGACCCACCACGCGCAGGTTTTTTCAAGGTCACCGCCTTCTGATAATAATACTACTATACACATCGGTGGTAGATACATATTTCTGTAACTAAACCATTTAAGAACTTTTTGAGTGTGCACATATTGCAAAAAGGTGTTCCATGCTTGAACGTCCGCCCCGAAATGATTGGAACCCACTTCTAGTAACGATTGTTTCTTGTGTGTTTATTGAATTTATAAAAACTCATGCAATTCGACAAAACTTGAATTCCGAGAAGACATTTTCATTGCCTTTGGAGTAAATGACTTTTTTCGGTATCTGTTGTAAACAAACGTAAGTTATTCATGTATGAAATTCTAATCTAATGAGAACAGCTACAAGAAAATAGCACTTCCACTTGAATTACACACTTCGTTTAATTCACATGTCATAAAAGTCTGTCTACGAGTCAGATACATAGATAAACCTTATGCATGCAAATTTATGTCCATTCAACCATATTATTTATAACTTTTGAAGAGAAAAATATCAATGCTATTTACACTGACTAATCCACTGTAGTAAAAATAGATTGCCAAGAATCAGGATGCTATTCCATATCTATTTAGCTCCCGCAATTAATTTTGACTTGTGTTGTAGCTGACATGGAATTTTTAGGAACAACTGTAAACATACTCAAGCTTTTAAATCAAAGCGATATTTTAGATATATCCCGGCGTCAACATCCAACAAATTTCTAAATAAGTTGGGAAGATTTATTAATATCATAAGCACTTTAAACTCCTAGAATTACACACTTAGAAAAGCACTCCATGGAGAATTTTGTCAGTTGTAATGTATTTCAGTGGAGAAGGACGCCGGTTACAGCACCCATCCACGTGAATACTCTCGGCTTTTCTCGGTTTACATCGATCGTGATGCTAGTCTTCTTAAAGTATTTTTCTGGAAGCTTTATTTCTGGCAGAATTTGTACCGGGTTGTAAAGTGCTCATGAGAATGCATCTAGCAAATATTCAAACGCCGCGTTTTCTTAAAATTACTCAAAAATTTAATAAACGACAACCGAAAAGTAGATTGAAAGGCAAGCAATTAGTCGTATAATCATTACATAATAGCAAGCACTCTCTTCTGCGATTGTAAGTAACCCTCCTTTGTGTCGGCGTCTTGCAACCATCAACAGGTATAATAAATAAAATGTATGTCAAGCAAAAATCACATGCAGCACCGAAATTTGCATTGAACTCGTGTCCCCCACCCAAGTACTGACCAGAGCGAGAGGGTGCTTAACTCTGAAAACGTGCGATCTCTAATAGACGCACGCGTTCAGAATAAGAACAGCGCCTCTATCGGGCGGTAGTCCAATGCAAAATTATATATATATTTCATTGTTACTTAATTCAATATATATATTTTTTAAATATATATATATATATATATTTTAAATATATATATATATATATATATATATATATATATATATATTAAATATGTATATATATATTTTTAAATATATATATATTACAAAATATTTTACATATATATTAGAAAAAATATATATATATATATTTCAGTTTTTATTATAGACAAAAACGGCGCCTCATATTTAACAGTTTGGTTAAAGTTCATAATACAGGCTCAAATCGTGATCTTCTGGCCTTTCGATTGAGAAGGAGTGAAAACGAATTGTAACCAAAATTATATCTGGAAAACAACAGTTTTTTATTTTCATTCGATTACACACGCCCTTTCAACAACTGGCAGCTTCAATGGAATTCTAAAAGCTTTCACAGCAATTTATTTCCAGCTAATCGCTAGCAGTACGAGTACTACCTTCTTACAACTACAATGCTATATTGTAACATCTCAATTTTCCAAGTTATAAGGAATATTCTTTAAATAAGTCAAATGTAACGTTCCCTTTCCTTTATAAAGCAATCACGAATGCACAAATATTTGTTTAAGAGAGTGAATTATCATCAAGGTAGATGTACTTTTAAATTTTTGCATACACTCCTTTAGAAATTGTATTCAAAGTTAATGCTAGTTATGTATCCACCAATCTATATGTACCATTAATAGAAATTATTAGGAGTTAGTAAGAATTATTAAGTTAGATGCAACATTGTATCTCAAGGATAATTAAATAAAGGTTATTAAAAATTCACAAACAAGTTGTGAGAACGGATGTAATACATTGTATTCCAGACTGCAGGTGCAGGTCATAGACGGTTAAGAAACCGCAATTACTTAGAAATTAAAATTGTTACATTG
This sequence comes from Platerodrilus igneus, assembly GCA_036346225.1. Lineage (NCBI taxonomy): Eukaryota > Metazoa > Arthropoda > Insecta > Coleoptera > Lycidae > Platerodrilus > Platerodrilus igneus. The sequence continues at coordinate 4,775,668 of JARFIW010000012.1, read as the reverse complement.
TATAATGACTAGAATAAAGAAATAAGCAGACATGAACTCTGCAAGTTCCCACAGACATGTGAGGGTCAGGGACAACATAAATACCCCAGGAGCCCCAGATCAGTTAGTCAGTCTACAGTATTTCAGCTTTAACATTGCCGTTTACTTAGGCTACTCGCCCTAGTATTAATTCAATTATTAATTTTATTTCGGCTTAGAATATTTAATTCAGTTTGTCAAAATTCTGGTCTAGTTTTTCTTGCGCGTGGTTATTGCATGATAAATTACAGACTCTGGTTCTAAATTAACTATCAAATATTAGTGCAAAGTGACGTGATTGTTCTTCAAGTCACAATTAAGATAAACATAAGTTAGCATAGAAGCAATTTGGAAAATTTACTTACTTTAACTTAAGATTCCGAAAATGCCAATGTCAACAATTTGTTTACTAATTATAAGCTAGGATAAGTTTAGCATTTGGTTACCATAAAACTTACCTTGAGTTTAGGGATACGCAATTGCTTTTAGGTTTTGTCCCGAAATGTATTTCGGTAAGTAGCAGGTAAAATGCTTTGTATTACTGTATATATTTTATCTAATTTTCTTCTTGCATTTATTTAGGGTTGCGACCTGTTACTTGTGTTTTAAGATTTTATGTGACTGGGTAAAAATCCCAAATTCATATTTGTTTAAATTTTATGTATATTCTGGAGGATATTATGTTAATGCGAGCTGACGTTTTCGATTATATCATGTTTGTTAACTAAAGGTTTATAATAAATCCATTCCTTGAGATTTTCTATTTTTCCTTCTGTGTGACACCCCACTCTACGACGTTTTCAGCTAGCACGGTGTTTCTTTATATTCCCTTTTGTTTTATTGCGATATTCGATGCGGGCGAATTTCTTAGCTACTTTACTTTTCTTTCTTGTCTGCACGGAATACCGTAACAAATCTCATTCTGGTATTCTAAGTTAATTGATTTGATAAAAAATAAGTAATTTTGTCTCGACTTAAAAATTTGTATATAAATATATAAACTCCTTTTGGAGAGGTTGTAAAATTTTTTTGTTCAATCCCTATAACTCCCCGTGTATTATACAAGTGTAGATATATCGATTATGACTTCTATTAATGTGACTCCTTGCGGTACGCGGAGCTATCCTCACAGTCGTTGATTCATTTATTCGGTTATTCATTTATTTGTTAATTAATTAATTTATTAATTTTCAGTTTTTAGTTTAATTATTAATCTATTAATCCGCTTAACCCTTTGGTCTAATGGTAATTTTTGAAGTAAATTTTCGAGTTTTTAATTTTATTTAGCAGCGCTTTTAGTCCCTTGAATATTCCAATAATCCAAAGAGTAATCATAGAACAAATTTTTGGGAATAATTTTGTAACTAAACCTTTAAGGGTTTAGCCCTAATTGCTTTAATTTTTTGTATCAACTTCGGTCCATTTCGAATGGAGTGCACCTTGCCGAAGTGCTAGATTACTAGAACAGGTGAAATAGCTTGCGTGTTCTAATGAGCTAAAGAGCCAAACTACAAGTCCAACCATAGTAGTAGGGTCGTTAGTGAGGAACCCGACTAACACAGCTCCCCGAAAGAGGGCAGCGGCTCTTTCGGTACTTAGATTGGCAAAGACCACAGGGGTCGGTATGGCAGTCTAAGACACACTACCGCGATGTGGAAGGCAACGGGAAACCACCACATTACCTCCCAAGTACACAGCGTACCTAAATTATAATAAAATGATGGCATTCTCTGGGGTAAAAGATTCAGGAGTTAAAATAGTCCCCATTCGGATCTCCGGGAGGACTACTTGGAGGATGAGATCGGAAAGTTAAGAATAAGAGTCGGGAACATTTTGCGAGTCGGAGCGTGGAATGTTAGAACTATGAAGCAAGTGGGTAAGCTAGAGAACCTAAAATCGAAATGAATAGGTTATCATTAGACATAGTAGGGATCAGCAAAGTTCGGTGGCCAGAGGCGGGGATTTTTGGAGTGGAGACTTCAGGGTAATTCATACAGGAGCCGAGGAAGGAAATTTGGGTGTGGGGATAATTATGCGGAAAAGATAGGATACTGTGTAGAAAATTACTTACAAAAGAATGAAAGAGTACTCATGGTTAGATTAGAATCTAAACCGGTAAACACAGTAATAATACAAGTATACATGCCCACCTTTAGCTACAGTGACGAAGAGGTAGAAGCGATCTACAAAGATATCGAAGACATATTAAGACACGTAAAAGGACATGAAAATTTAATAATTACAGGGGATTTTAATGCAGTGGTAGGTGAGGGTAGGGAAGGAGCGATCGTAGGTTTATTTGGTTTAGGCACTAGAAACGACAGAGGAAATAGGCTGGTAGAATTTTGCGACAAGAACAATTTAATCATCAGAAACACATTATTTCAACATCATGCTAGAAGACGATATACGTGGAAGATGCCAGGAGATATAGGAAGATATCAAATAGATTACATTCTTGTTAGACAACGGTTTAGGAATCAAGTAAAAGACTGTAGAAGCTACCCAGAAGCAGATATAGACACTGACCACAACATCCTAATTATGAAGGCCGTACTTAAATTTTAAAATTTGAAAAAAAGAAACGGAAAAAGGCACTTGGACCTACAGAAACTAAAAGAGAAAGATATTCAAGAAAGATTCGAAAAAAGATGAATTGCTCAAAGATATCGGGAAAATATCTGATACCAAGGAAGTAGAAACAGAATGGAATAACATTAAATCCAGCCTCGACATGGCGGCCAGAGATATTCTGGGGTATACACAAAAAGTAAATAAGAAACCATGGATAAAGGATATCCTGAATTTAATAGAAGAAAGACGAAAATACAAAAATAAATCAGACGAAACAGGAAAACAGAGATACAAAGCCATAAAATGGGAAATTATTCGAAAATGCAAGAAAGCTAAAGAACACTTTGAGACCACAAACATAGAAACAAGGAAAAGATTGCTCAAAACATATGTGTGGAGCACAGCACTGTATGGCTGTGAAGCCTGGACAGTGGCAGTAGCGGACAAGAAAAAGGTAGAAGTCTTTGAAATGTGGTGCTACAGACGTATGATGAAGATATCATGGACAGACAAAGTTAAGAACGAAGAGGTACTAAAAATGGTAGGGGAAGAAAGAAATATGTGGAAAACGGTAAAAAAATAGGAGAGATAGGATAATAGGCCACATACTACGGCATGAGGGAATAGTGCGGAATATACTAGAAGCAGAGATAGGAATAAAGAGAAGAAGAGGTAGACCTAGGTTAGACTACTGCACACAGATAGTGAAAGATGTAGGCTGTAGGAGTTTCAGGGAAATGTGTAGGCTAGCTCAGAAGAGAAATCAATGGAGGTTCGCATCCAACCAGTCCCAAGATGTATAAATTAATGACGAAGAAAGTAACTGCACTTAAAGATGATGCTTATTATAAGAAACTACAAGCATTAGAGGGGCAATATTCTCGAATAATGGTAATTGCGTGAAAGCATTTACTGGAAAACTATAATTTCGGCAAATGTCTAAGTGTTGGGGGATCTTGGCAGCCACAGGTTGCTTAACCCCCTTCAATAAATCTCAGTGAAATAGGGCATAATATTAGAAAACAATATAAGGGGAACCGAGCTGTATTGCTGTGTGAGAATTTCAAGGAACTATGTAGGTTAGTTTAGAAAAGAAATAAGTGCAGGTACATGTCCAACCAGTTTTGAGACGGAAAACCCAATGACGAAAAAATAAGCGCAGACAAATCTGATGATTATTATAAACAACTAGTTGTTTGTTGTGAAATATCTGCAACTAATGTTGACTGTGCGAAAAGATTTATTGGAAAAAATATTAAATCAGTAAATGTTCAAGTGCTGGGGGAACTTGGCAGCCACAGGCTGCTTAGCCCCCTTCGCAACCATTGAATGTCGGAGAAATAGGGTATATAATTGTAAAACAATAGAAGGTGACCGAACTGCATCTAACAAGAAAGAACGGCGCCTATGATGAAAGACAACAAACACAAAACAAAAAGTTGTTGAAAGCGTATGTGTGGAGCACAGCACAGACAGTATGCCTACGAAATACGAGCAGTCTGAAAAGCAGACAGAAGAACAGTAGCGGCCTTTGAAATGCCGTGCTTCAGATGTTTGAGGATGGACAGACAAAGGTAATAACAAATAGGTTATAGAAACAGTAAGGGAACTAGGATATCTTTGGGAAAAAAATATGAGAAATAGAAGGGCAGAATACGTCCTAAGGCATTTTTGTGGAATAGTATGGGATATATGACAAGCAGAGATAGGAAAAAAGAGATGGATGTAGACCTAGATCAGATAGTGATAGATGCAGACTGTGTAAATTTCGGGGAAATCTGTAGGTTAATTCAGAATAAGAAACAATGATGGTACGCGTCTAGCCAGTTTCAGGACTGAAGACCCAATGATGATGATGATCAACTTCGGTACTGCTGTTTGTCTTCTTTGAGTCTAGAACTTCGAATTTTTTCATTTTTCTTTTGTAGAGCAGTGTATCAATTTTTTTTGGCCATATAAAAAATTTCATTCCAAAATATAGACGTATTAAGGCAATAGAAAAAAAACTAAAAAATTCGCCAAGTATATTTATTTGCAAATTTAGACGGATTTAGTGTCCTTGAACCCTATATCGAAAACAACAAGCGATTTGTTGTTTTCTAGTTTGGTTAAATGGTAAGGATAATTTCAACATTTTGTACACACAATTATAAAGAAATAATTAAGGTGTTTTGAAACCTCCTTCTCCATGCCACGTGCCTGTTGGAATCCATCTTTTACACAACTCTATTCGACCACGCGCCGAAAACCTGTCTATTTGATTACGTCTCAAATTAAATTAGACTAAAGCATAAAAGTGTTTGACTACACGAGCAAGCGCAGTGAACCGAATTCTTGCATCAACACGTTAGCGAATATCAGGGGAACCGAAATGCTACATTAAATTTATAAACACAAATGGAGTTCTACATGATAACGAATAAATATTATATTAATGGATTAGAAATTTACGCTTTCAATACCGTAAAGGATAATTGTAAATTAATAATTATAAAAAGACGTAAATTAGCTAGGAACGAAATTGTATTCGTTACAACTTAAATTACAGTACTGATTAAATTTCTATGTGATGCTCATCTTATTAAGTAATGAAATGTTGTTCAATTAATAATTTTTTATATGACTAAAATATGTGAGATTATTTAGGAAATTATTTATTTCTTTTGTTAAATATTGTTATTGAATACAAATTATTTATTATAGAATAGAAGCATTCTGATATTAGTATGGTCAATATTCCAAAAGGTTAAATAAAAAATTTTAAAATTATCTACTCCGAAAGGGTTTCTGTATCAACTCTAAAATTATAATTTTTTTAATACTTGCTACATACAGTGGGGTCCAACTTCAATTTATTTTGTTTTTAGTTTAGCAAAAAATATTTCTACCCTACCCATCTCATACTCTGCCTTAGGGTACTGGCTAAGTTAGCCGCCGGCATAACAGCTCTTTAGAGTTCCATTTCGTATGCATAAAAATATTAAGTCCCATTCAGGTTTCAAATTACAGTCTCACGTGCGCTATAATTTTAAAGGTGTTCATTATTATAATTAAAAATTTAGAACCGTTACAACCGTTTCAGCTCCGTAATTTCAAAAGTTTTCTAGAAAAACTGTTTCAATTGCGCTCGCATCGTAAGGCCCGAATTGTTGTTCAATCTCCTTCCTTGGAACAAGGTCACAAAACGCGGATTAAATTAAATAAATAAAAGAAAACTGGTACATATAATTTATGTAGATACAACTGCCATGTTTTCCTATATTAGAATTTCCTTTTAACTAAGCGTGCACCAACGTATAGATCTTCTTTATAAAAATAAATTTTATACAACCATTTATTAAATATAAACAAGCAGGTGGAAAGCAAAAATTCAAACACTTATAGGTTTGTTGCTCTTGTACAACGCTAAAGGGACCTTGTGGTGCAGGACAAAAAGGGGTTGTAAGTAATCCAATAACCCAACTTTGTGTTGCAGGAAAGCACCCACTACAAGAACACTTTCACCTGCAACGGCAATTTCTAAATCCTAGATTACGTTCGCGTTTGGGTACTTATTTCTTTAACAATCCCGAATTTTAACTACCCCCACTTGAATTACTCAACTTTTAACCCGCTCGGCAATGGTTGCGTGTAGAACTCGAAACTCTGTCACTGAGTATCAAAAGCTTGAATCTCCCCACTATTATGATCCGTTGGTGTTTATAAATTCCTAGAAAAGGTTTTCACTCCCTGCGGGAGTGAGTTGTTTTCACCATGGCCGCCTTTCGTCTCGCCCGAATTTCACCCGTCCGCCCCACCAATTTTCCGCCCCGAACACCTTAAACCCTCGTTTTTCGCCACGCCCGCTATTCATCCCACCCGCCTATCGTCCCGTTCGCCATTCGCCTCGCTCGCCTTTTACTCCGTCCGCGTTTCGCCTCACCCGCTTTTCGTCCCGCCCGCCTTTTGTCCCGCCCTCCTTCTGTCCCGCCCGAATGTTGGCTCACACACTTTCGCTCCGAACACCTTTTGCCTCAGCCTCCATGTAAATTCAAGGAAATGCTAGAAGTACTTGCTGTAATTATCTTTTTTATTTGGACGCTCCAATAATTGCAACAAATAAGAGAAATCCTCAAGTAAAAATATTGCCAGTTTGAAAGTGCCGCATTAGGACTTCCATTTTTGTGATACGGTTAAACCGGAGCATTTCGTATTACAAATAATTTTAAATAGTTTTGCAACTTTCTTCGAGGAATACCACGTAAAAAAACATGTAAGTAAGGAAAATTGTAAAATAATTATCGCAGTTATCAGTTTCATTTGCACCCTTTATTAATTGCAACAAATTTTCCTGACGTGGTGGATATTTAAATACAAATATTAGAACGAAAACTTATCTCGGCGTCCTAAAAAAATACACCTTTCCTAGTGAAACATACTTACTCTGTCAAAACGTGTAAAATAAAACCTCCGATATCGAACTCGTAACGACGCGCATGCTATGCGGATTCGATAGTGCACTGCTACTGCACTTGACATATATGACAATCTTGTTCGTGATATTTTTGTGTTTACAAATTGTTATGCAAACTTCAGAAACAATTGTAACTATTCGGTCGGGTCCGTTCGTTTCCGTCAAATACATTTATTTATTTTTCTTCAAAAATAGACAGTCTATATTAAAAGTAGGTGCGTTTTTATATTCCTAATTTATTAGGTATTTTATAGCATTTGGTTTTGCAACTTATTAAAATAATTGTGTCATCTTAGATTTTGACAGTGCCGATTTGGCTGCCTACGACAACCTTCGATACCTTTTTTGACAGTTTTCGATTTAGTTGTACAAACCTTACGCACAAATGTTTAAAAAAATACATCCCGCAATGCGACACCGCGCCGAATTCAGGTTTGAATTTGCATCTAAGACCCCCGTGCATATTAGTTACTTTTTAAAGTCCCGTGTCTATTTCTTGAAACCAACTCGAACTTGCTTCTCTGTGTTAATAACGTGTTTATCAACAGTGCTTTCTCTCTTGCACCGTGCCTTCGGCTCCTTAGTTCGATAAAAAATTTAACCGATGTTTACTTTTTTGACACGCAAAATACGACGTTAGCGCAAAATCGATAAATACCGGAAAACACCTATTACACATTATTCCCAATCAAGTCTTTCCGTTTGCGACCCTCCCGGACCGCCCTTGTAGGAGGCAAATCCCGATTAGTCCGAGCTCTTCCTTCTCAACTCCGTAGCATAAGTCGGAGCGAAAGCAGACTGTCCAGATTTATAGTTATTTGAATTTGATAATGTTCCGGGGAATTACCCGATTTTCCTCGTTCACAAATGATAGCGCGAGATAGGTTTTGAGCCTTTGGGAGCATCTTTTTAAAAAGTTCATTCCAAAAAACACTTCTATCAAATTTATTTTTATACAGTAATTACATAAATTGTTTGACAACTTGTACGTTATATTCATTAACGTCTTAATTTTAATTAACAATTAATCAAAGTTAATAATTACTAATTGTGGTGAGTAGCTTGAACAACCAACAATTCTAAAGTTATGAAGTTCGAGACTGACTGGCCATCAAGGGCTCCTCAGGGTCTTGATGTAATCCCTGCTCTTGTATCATCTTGTGGGAAGTGCAGATCTCATGTCTGCTACTTCTTGATAATATACAATGTATTACTTCTTAGTAATCTTAATTATTACAACTGCTTTCTTATAGTTCATTGTAACCTGCACATGCAGTATTATGTTGCGTCTTGAATTCAAAGTAGTTTCTTCCGTTCTCACGTCTGATTATGAACTTTCATTACCTTTTATAATGTGTCCTTCAATTATACAATGTAACATTATATTTCTTAAAGCTTAATAATTGCATTTAAATTCGTAAACATATTAATTGGGGGATGTGTAACTTGCGTTTAAAATTGCCCTATTTAAAGTTCAATGTAATTCTGTTTAGGCACACGGTCATCTGGTTCTCATACTTTAGAAAGCGTGTTTTCAAGCATAATTTTATGACTGTAAATTTACAAGTTTATTTCTATTGAAGTGATTTACTATAGTTTCAATTTCGTTGAACTCGTTTGAATGTTTACGAATACACTTTCCTGGGCTAGTGATTTACTAAAATATATCGGTATCTTTCTAAATTAATACGAAGACTGTAAAATCGCAATTTTTATTACTGGTTGTATTTAATATTCACTAGGTGCTTCCCTGTTTATTTTTGTATCTTACTTTGATATTATAATAAAATAGCCCCTTCATAAAATGTAAACAACCTAAGTTTCTATAAAATTTTCATGTTATTTTCGAATGAGCTCATTTAACTAACTGAAATTAATTGATTCTTTTCTATTTACTAATGTTTGCTTAATTAACGCACTAGCGTTACAAATATGATGGGAAATTAGAGCGGAAGATTAAACATACTAAAAAGAAGAGCAGCATTGTTTTAATTTTGCCCAAAACCTCTTCTTGTTAACAACGTTTTAGGATTTTATTATGAATTCTTCTCCTAAATGAAATTCAGTTAATGAGAGTAAAAACATTTCAAACAGTAGAAAAAGCTTTTTTTGTTTGTTGTGAACTGAAGTATGAGCATCTTGAACAATCAATTGCAAGACACTTTTGATTAATTGATTATGGTCGCCCTTCGACGTCACTGGATAACCCTAATACGCACAACAATTCACAACTATTCATTTAACTTTTCGTAGAATTCAATGTAGAGTAATCGACTTTATATCACTATTTGTAACTTATTTTAACCTCTAACGATCCTTACTTCCTAATTCGGTATCTAATTTAGGTAATCAAGCTAATTAACTAGGATCAATAACGTCGAGGGGATGAGGTCATATCATAACCATTTCATAGAGTTCTGTATCAGAAGTGAAGGTTGATTGTTATAGTTAGTACTAAACTCTATTGTGAATTTAAAGTTCAAACAAAACCATTACCTTAATTGCTATAAATTGTCTGATTTTTCGCAGAATTTGCAATGTCAATTACAGGCTCGCTTCCCTAGAGAAATCTCAATCGAATTTAATTATTAGAGTTTAGCTTCTGTTTTAGCCATCGAGCGAATTTGCATGCAATCTATGTGTGGTTCAAATTTGTGGTTTAAAGAGGATTTAGTGTTTATATTCAACTCGATGTTTTTAATGATATTAATATGTCCTCTGTCGCCAAAGTTACTGTTAATGTGATTGTGTACACAAGCTTGTTCGAAACAAAGAGACAAACAACTTGATTATCCTGCAACTGAGTCTTGCTTAAATTTAAATTATCGCTATGATTCGTCTTGAGAAAAGGTATAATTAGTAGTAAGACACTAATACATCTATAAAATTTTGAACGGAGACGTTTTACCATTTTAATCGACGCCATAACCTTTAATAGTCCATTTCGAAGTAAGGTACAGTTTAGAACTCGTACAGGTGTTTACAGGTTTGATCCGATGTCACTAAAAGCAACACTTCTTAAGTGTCATTCTGATGTGTATCAGATTCCTTTTAATATTTAATTTTCATACATAATTTCATTATAGCTTTAAGTTTACATTAAGCGCTTCTTTCTGAACATCTGCGTGATGACCTATTGGGAATTGTGCGGTTGACTTTCAACAGTTGCCTAATGATCGTTTCCCACTGAAAATTGACGCCTTCGGGCAAGTGGGATGTGATTACATTCACGGTGCTGAGGTGAAAGCTTTTATCTGCAACTCAAAGTTGTGAAGAGCAGTGGCGGGCACGGTAAAAGGCACATACCTTTTTACTTTTTGCTATCTTTATCTAGCTTATCTTGAGTATTCCGAGAAAGTGCGGCAGATTTCGACAGCACCGTTATGATGCATTTATCTTTATTTAATTATTACATAGCTAATTTATTCGATTCCCTTATCCTGGAGGGTAATCGACAGTCTTCCGGCTAAGCTAGGGGTCTATTCCTCGGGTAGAGCGTATGAAAAGTGGTCGTGGGTTTTACAACAAAAACATTAATCATTTGACTAACTCTAAAATACCAAATAGGGGTGCAAAGGGGCGCCACCAAGTCCTAGAATTTCTAAACACGGGTTTGCCCTAAAGGAGAACTTGGAAGTCCTTAGAGGAAAAAATTGTCTTTACTGCTAAAGCAGGAGTTGTAAAAAAGTTGTGTTAATATAATAACAAAGGACGCAAGAAATGCACTCTTGCTACCTTATACCATAAAAATAGATGTAGCTATTAATACCAATAATTTAAACATTATTATAAAGGGAAATTTAGGTACTAAACCTCTTAAAAGTGCTGTTTAGTGCTTCTTTATCAAGTCACACTTTTATAAAAGGGTATATATGTGCTTTTACCTTTTTAACTCAATTAACCCTACATTTGGACTCACTTGTCCAAAATAAAACAGTTGTTCAATTAAATTATATAAGTTTTAATTAAATTTAGCTCTCTTTGTGATAAAATATTATATACAAAATATACATGAATAACATGGTCTAATCTTTTAGACGCAGATATTTAAATATGAAAATTATGATTGTGTTTACTATAAATCAAAATATTAATAATGTATTAAATATGTCTGTGAGGCTTTTTAAATTAATTATCAAAAATACACAGATCTGATACCTTGGTTTACAAATACATGTTAAATATTCAACGACAATTAAAATTAGTTCTCGTAATTACTTAATGTGTCACTGAATTTAAATGGAATACTTTTTAAGAGTAAAAAAAGATATTCGAAATCTTAATTATTTGCAGTAATATCAAATATAACCCATAATACATACTATAGTAAATTCTAGACAACAAAAGTTTTGATAATTACTTTGTAAAACAAAAGTCGTAAAATGTTACAAAATTATTTTCAATTATCCGCATTGCTGTCAAGTTATACGAACAGCTGTTGTCAGGTCTAGTTGTTAGAAAAACGCTTACCTTACAAACTGGCACTTTGAACTTCATTGAAACAAATACCTTGTCAAAACCACATGTGTTGGCCTGCAATCCTTCGACAAACAAGTGACGTCAGCGAACTTTCCACATATTATTGCGTATTATACTGGATCCTTACTGGGAACCATTTACACCAACTTGTTGTGCAATTCATTGAAGCAAATCGAAACAAAACTAATCCATAAAACGGGCTATCCAAAGTACATCATTTTCGACGTTGTTTTAACTTGTTGATGCGAGATTATTTAATGGTAAATTGAGAAATTAAACATGATATTTGAAATTATAAATTTGCAAGCTTATCGACGGTGAATGTGCAGAATTAATATATATTACATTTGTTAATGAAATTAAAACTTGATAATTTATTGAGATTAAAAACTGGTAAACCATTGATATTAAAACCAGCAAACCAGTGAGATTATTACTGATAAATCAGTGAGATTATTATTAATAAATCAATGAACGCATTATCAGAAACAGAACTAAAGTCAAGTGCTTTCAGCACCTGATCACGTTGCCATGCCTATCGCGATTCGCAAGTCACTCGCTCGAACTAAATTCTGAGCCATGGTGCGTGTCACCAGAGTGAAAACTCGAGTTTGACTGACCTTAGTAGACGGGGTGCGCACAAGGCACAAGAATCGTCTGACATTAGGAATGTTATTCAGACAACCAACGTTTACGAATAGAGCCTAAGCTTAATTAATATAGGCCTCGCGTTTTGGCTATATTGTACTGATCTGTACATTTATTAATATTGCAAAAATTATTTGTGTATTTAAATAAATAGTACAGTGTATTTTATAAATAAATTTATAGACTTTTGTAATTGACAAAAAAAATTGTTACACTGCCTCTCTCCAAAAAGAAAAAAAATCTTTTCTTAGTGCAACTAAAGATTTCTTGCGTTATTTATAACCCGTAACGAAATTTTAATCTTAATATTAAAACTAATCCTAGAACTGACCTGTGGAAAAATAGAAAATAGAATAAATTAAAAGAATGGGAGAACCAAAATAATAAAGAGATAGTGCTACACATCCACAAGGAAACAAAATCGGTAGAACACTATCAGGAATTGTCGCAATCGGGAAGTCCAATACTCTCACAAAAAAGGATAATAATAAGATATACAGGTCTCTACTATACACTCTCTAAAGTTACACTAAACTAAAACTACTAACCACAAAAAAAATATCAACACCAATACTAGAGAAAATACTAGGACAGAAAATTCAAATCTCTCAACTATATACAAAACTTCTGTTTGAGATGGCAGCTCAAATCGAAAGAAATGGTTAAAGCCTTTTATAAAAAAGCAGCTTTAAAATATCTGACCATCAAAAATGGTGAGTATCATCACAACGCTATTACTCTACTAAACGTAAGCACTAATTGCCTACCGCAAAAAAACTATTTTAGCGACCTACTAAAATATTCGAAACCACTCTACAAATGTGAATTCATCACACTGTCAACGCTACTATCAATTGTGCAAGCACATACTCAAACTAACCAAATAAACTGTGTGCAATTGGCTCACTCACTATACTCAAACTTAATAGTGATCAACTGCACACGAGTATCACTAAACTAAATTCTCCAAAAAAATATACACTCCACCCAACTAAGCACACACTGCTGAGCGACCAACTCTTCATGAGTCTCGTCTAGACTTGCGTATTGCTCAATGGAATGTAGTAAACGCGAAAAAAACACTACGGTTCTTTTGCTCACATTGCAGAAGATTCGACTATTCTTAACAAGACAGTCAACTTCCACAAACTCAAAAAATAAATTTTCCCAGTTAACATGTTATAAGTCCAAAAAGGGTTCGTCTGTCAGCATTTTACGAATAAAAAAAAATCGTCTGTTAACTTTAAACGAATCAAAAAATTTTTTATTTGTTAACTGGCTGGACACACACAAGGAAGGTGCTCCTGAGAACACGCTACGCATGCACAGGGTAAGTGCTTCTAATAACACAATGCGCAGGCACAGGGAAAGTGTTTCTGACAACACGATGCGCACACACAGGGAATGTTTCTAATAATACCCTCATGTACAAAGAAAGTGCTTCTAATAATACGCTCACTTAAACGCTGTACAAAAATCCATAAAGCTATCTCACTACTTAACATCATTACTATCACACGTATTTTACTATAACGAAAATATAACCTAATTCCTATTCAAAAAAAAATTAAATGAGGTTCTTCCTCTTCAATTTACGGTATAGAAACAAAAGAGAAAACTAAACAAAACAATAAGAGATGTGCCTTACTTTCAAACTCAAACCAGGAAAACAACAATTTATCTATATCGAAACGGCATCATCTTGATCTACTACTGAAAATGGCTTCATACCTTTCACATGCCACCTTTCGGCTTTCGTGTACTACACAATTCATTTATAAAAAACTAATCATGACGATAGCTAGCAAAAAAACATCAATGATCAGGTACGCTCCCATTCTACTTCAAACCGAACTGTCGAAACAACTAAAGTGCTTCACAACGCATAAACTTGCTAGAATGACAGACTCTTCCACGAGCCTCACCTAGACTAATCAATAAAAAGTTTTACCTCATCACCTACTTCAAAAAAAAGTGATGCAAAAATGCTAGAGCGATAAACTCACCTCGCGTCTCGTCTAGACTTACGCACTGCTGAGCGACGAACTCTAGACGATACGTACTGCTGAGCGACCAACTACGACAACAAGTCTCGCCTAGACTAAACAGAATCAAACATGTTGCGTTGTAACGCCGATACAAATCACAAAAATTGCTAATAATGCTTAAATTATTGGTATTAGTAGCTACATCTTTTTTTATGGTATAAGGTAGCAAGAGTGCATCTCTTGCGTCCTTTTTATTATATTAACACAACTTTTTTTACAGCTCCTGCTTTAGCAGTAAAGACGATTTTTTCCCTCTAAGGACTTCCAAGTTCTCCCTTAGGGCAAACCCGTGTTTAAAAATTCTAGGACTTGGTGGCGCCCCTTTACACCCCTACTCAGTATTTTAAAGTCAGTCAAATGATTAATGTTTTTGTTGTAAAACCCACGAACACTCCCCATAAGCTCCACCCGAGGAATAGACCCCTAGCTTAGCCAGAAGACTTCGAGTACCCTCTATCATATGGAAATCGAATAAATTAGTTATATAGTAATTAAATAAAGATAAATGCATTATACTTGTGCCCAGAACGTGGGGCCTCGATTGTGTTTTACTGACGTTCAGAACGTCTGGGGTTTGATTGTTTTACAAGTGCTAAATATGTGGAGGCCTAGATTGTTTATAGTTATGCTGACAACGCATTGTGAGGTTTGATTTTTTGGGTACTGCTAAGAAGTAGTAATTGAAATGTTGTTATCGTTAGTTGTATTGTCGCCTATATTATTCTGAAATTTTGAGTTAGAGACTTTAAAACTATTTTGAAGTATGACCATAGATTGTTTTAGTAATTTAGTTATCAGTAGGGCGAAGTTGTGATTTCTGGATCTATTTGTTGTTCCCCTATTGAATAAATTTTGCTTGGCATATACAGTTAAGATCAATTTGGATTTGGTTTAAAGGCAATCCTACGAAAATTCTCAAGTCTCAAGATTTTTAATTGGTTTTTCTTGAAAATAAATCTTAGAAAAATATAAATATGGCCGACACCTTTCAGGTTGTGTATTTACTTAAAGAGGTACTCGATTATGAACTTTGTATACGTGGAATAGATAGTAGTAGATCAGTTGTTGACAAACGGAAGATATTAAGTCGTTTACTAGCGAAAGAGTTAAGTAAACCAGATTGTCTTATACATATTTCGGATTATAATGTTGAATTTTCGGCAGAGAGTGAAGAAATCAATAACACCGTTGTATCGATTAAAAATGTTTTGTCAGAATTTGAAGATGACGCTTCTGACTCTGTTTTTAAAAGGGTACAGCCAAGACTAATACATCTAATTGGTCGAGCTTAGAGGATGAAGTTGCCAATAGTGAATCGTGAAGAAGCAGTTGAGTAAACGAGTTGGAGCGGAAACACACACACACGCCAGCACTGCTCACTAACCGGTACATTAATCCTTCTTTCACGGAAGTCGGTACGATAGTTTTTCAACTAGACGGCGGTACTCGCCTTAAATGTCTGTCCCCTCCAACCGATATTGACGTGCTTTCCGGCTGCGTTCGTGGAAAGATGAACTTCTTCTCCTACAAATCCTTACGTCAGCGCTTACGATTGCAAAGATAAGCAAATGACGTCAAGACCCGTGTGAACGCTAATAATCCCGGGGTTTCGCAGCGTTGACAAAATTGCAGTATTCAACGAGAATTATTCCGAATTCTAAAAAAAGGTCCTGACTTTAAATTAATAAACTTAATTTTTAGGATTAAAATAAAGCGTAACAAGGCATACATACAACAATTTTAAAGTTACGTCAATGTAAACGTCAGTAATATAGCGACATTCCTGTAAACAATACACACACACAATTGAAAATTTCATAATCAGTTCATCCACTTAATCATAACCTTAATAATTACGTATAATAATAATTTGCAACACGTCTCTAATTTGCAATTAAGATCTTGCAATGTTCTAATAATTTAACATTACTTTCTTTAAACTTGATGATATATAAGTTTATTAATATTTTATAAAACAATTATTATACACAAATGCCACAAAAAGCATCGGTTTCTAATGATAATGAGTTGTGAGTTACAGTTACGCCTTCAGGTGACTAAAGAAGTCCATGGAGCGAGCCATAAATAACTAGGCCGGTCATCAGGTGCTTATTTCCAAAAAATTTTTGCTTGAAACCAAACTGTCCAAATATATTAGTGTTGTGGATTCTTTCAAAAAAGTTGGGGCTCACCATGTTAACGCGAGTTTATTAATCCATAATCAAAGAAACCTTTCACTGTTGACCGTGAAACGAATTTTTTTCTTGGCGAAACAAATAATTTTTTATATATGTAGCTGGCCTCACTCATGGGCGCCAGTGATACTTATTGTTCCAAAAATTTTCCGACACGACTAGGGGTCTATTCCTTGGGTAGGGCTATGAGAAGTGGGGGGTAAGTCGAAATCTGTTTGCAGATCAAACCTAATCTAAACCAAATAGGCGCCACCAAGCCCTGATGTAATTACGATAATTGCATAGCATATTTCTAAGGGCGGACGTGGAGACCCAAAGAAAAAGGATCGCCTTCGCTGACAAAAACCTGTCTTAATACAATAAGACGCAGCTCCTGTAAGTAATTGTAATAGTTAAATAAATAAAAAAGTGGAACACCATTTGTGTCCAGCAAAAATACATAAAGAAGTAGTAAAAAGGTATTTCCAATATAAAATTGGCATCAATTTCTTACTCATAAGGGTTTTAGCTTTATGTTATTAGATTTGATCACACTTGATCAAAATAAAAAATCTTTATTCTTGAACTAATTGTTTACTAAAAAAATCTCTTTTAAAGTAATGTGACTTGTAACAAAAAATTTAATCATTAACTGTATCAATCTAAAACTTTCAACTTTCATGTTTGTCTTAATTATTTTTAATCAAATACTTTACTTTAAGACGTGAACTTGTTGTACAAATAGGGTTCTAACCTGTGCAGATCTGTTCAGGCAGATAACAAATTAATAGCTTCTAACAATGTTAGCATTTGAGTTTTCTAAATTACATATACAAATTTTAATGTAGATAAAGCGGATCACAAAAATAGACATGTTTACATATATCGTACCAAAGCTGTTCAAAGCATTTGCTTTTAAAATAACATCTGTCAGCTGTACAAAGCAGAAAAATATATGACGTCAGTAACACCTGTTGACGTTACCGCCGATTCATATTGAGCAAAGCGTGTTGTTTTTTTTTTAAACATTAAATCAGTGAACTTTAGTTTTACCACTGGCAAATCCAGCTCAGCAATTAGTTGAAACTTTTATAACGTACTTGTATTACGCATCAAAGCAAGTTAACGTGTTCCTTGTTTTGAAACACACAAAAAAAACTTATGGCTATCTACGAACCAAAACCGCATTTGTCGCATTGTAACAAAGAAAGACGGGATCCCCGTTATTTCAAGCGACGATAACAGCGTTTGTAATTTGAAACAAATTCATCCAAACCAACTTCTTTAATGACTTCGTTCCACGTGTCAAATCAAATCCTGTTGCAATACATTCTGCAGCAGTCGTAATCTCGAAGTTGAATTACGTCGCCTTCTAAAGGTAGCATCTTACATGTGAATATTTTACTGTGTCCATGCGTGTCTTAAAAGTTGCATCCTACTTGTCGCGCTAAATAAATTATCTCAAATTAAACAAGTTCGCACAATATATACATTACCGACCGTTATTCGAAGATGTCCTCACTAATTGAAATGGATTCGCAGATTGCCTGCAGTCGCGAGTACATGTTGATATTTCTATCACTTGTGGCCGACTATCTTATAACCAGCTCGGGCGGTCGCGCCGTCAGGAGGGGAACAATCAAGCAGGGATGTGCTTGTAAATAGCTGTATACGACACAGATATCTAAATATAAGTAGATTATTAAAGGACGATGCAGGCTTAACGTATTACTTTTGAAGTTGAATGCAAATTATTATTGTTATTAATAAAATTGTTACATTATTCTTAAAATTATATGGAGGGATTTATTATCGAAAATAAAATTGTACAACCGCACACGTGTTTTTGTTTATAACTCGCAACTCATTAAACCCAACTTTTTTCCTGTTCACGGTATAACCTCTATCATTTCTTTCTTATTCTCAATATTTTCAGTTGGATCATGGCATCGTTTAACATTCCTACTGCATATAACTCAGGCGTGATGTCATATGGTTTACTTATGTTAACGTCTCATGTAAATGTCTTCAGCACAATAAATGAATACATTGTAACATCTTACACTGAATTGTATATGATATACCACCTACAGCTTGATATTCGTGAATTTTACTAATCAAGCGTCTGTGCTACCCAGCAATTAACTACATTACTTGAATTTGTTTTGATATTATGTGGCTTTACTTTGTATTGTAACTATGTAACATTGATCATAATTCAGTTAAGTAAAATTTGTAAAAAGATTTCCTATATTTGAGATACAAATCAATAATTGCACTGCTATTTATTTCATAATTTTAAAGTGTTCTTGAAGTGGTATGATGCCACTATAAAGATTTTGTGAAATAAATGTTTTGTTTACACTTGCATGGTTTAATATGATTTATGAACCTAAGTTCCGTTCCAATATGTATTTAACAGAAATAAAACGACGCCTTTGTGGTTTCTAACCTTGTAAAATAGGTTTTAAGTGTAGCCTATTTAACAAACTTTTGTCCTTGCCGTTAAACTTCTTAACTACATTTACCTTGTCATTATACATACAGGTTTCATTTAGTATATTTCGATAGTAGATTAGCCGATTCGCATTATAAGAACTCATTTAACCTGATGTAATTTAAAAATACAGTAAGAGCTCGATCACAAAAGTCAAAATCTAAGTGAAAGCCGCATCTTCACCTCAGATTTTTAAGGTATACAAAGGATCATTCAAATTAATGCAGTAGTTCAAGTTAGAGCGGTTTATTCAATTCAAAAATGTATTTCAAAAGCGACAAAATCAAATGCACCAATTAATTAAATTTTATTGTACGAAGTCGCAATTGCAGCTTTAGCGAATATTAATTTACAGCGTGAGACTATGATAATTGCACAAACACGCTCGAACAAAACCCACAAGTGCCCTAGTTCAAGGAAATTAAGCTTTAATTAAAACTGTGTTTCTCTTGTGCCATATATGACACACTTTATATAAAATAGAACAGCTGGCAATTGAATATTTTATGATAATATTTATATTTCAAGCTCCAAACGTTTTGGTTCGCATTACAAACGTTTATCTCCTGGGAATTTTACACTGGACCTTAAATACTAATGAAGAATGTGTTACAGCAAGAATGTGTTTGTGGTTAACAATAATGGAGCGTGGAAATGACAAGTGACAAAGCCTGAAAAGTTTAAAAAAATTGTAATTTATTAGTAAAGTAGGAGTTTGAAAGTATAGTCACAGAATTTGTCCAAAAATGCTATGCACGAGGCAAAAGCTAATATGAACGGATTGTATGTTACGTGTTTTATACTAAGATTGTAGAAGCAAATGCTAAGTTAAAATAAAATTCTTGGTGTATGTGACAACAACTAAAACAATTCAAGGTGTTCTGGGGTTTTTGGGAAATTAACTCAATTTGATTTTACAATAGTCCTTTGTTTCGATCTCCCTATAATGAAGGGCAATCGACAGTCTTCCGACTAAGCTAGGGGTCTATTCCTTGGGTAGAGCTTATGAGGAAAGGTTGTGGGTTTTACAACAAAACATTGTCTACTAACTGACTCTTATTAAATAATAGGGGGTGCAAAAAGGGGGCGCCACCAAATCCTAGAATTTTAGAGGGTTTACCCTAAGGGAGAACTTGGAAATTCTTAGAGGGAAAAATTGCGTTCACTGCAAAAGCAGGAGCTGTAAAAAATAGTGTTTATATAATACCGAAGGACACGAGAGATACACTCTTGTGATTTTAACTTTAAGGAAATTTCTGAAACGTGGTCATAAGCTCATTCTTTTGCCAAACAGAAGAATACAAAGCCGCACCTTTAAACGTAAACTAAACTTCGTCAATTTCGAAAAGGAGCCAGAAACGCCAAGAAATGCGTGACCCCAAAAATATTAAGGTATCGCTAAAACAACGCAACTAATATATTTGCATCATAACTACTCCATTTGCGAAGCGTTAACTCGGCAGTTGATAACAGGATACAAATTGTGGTATTTTTAAAACATTTTCTACCGAATTTTCTCTTGTAACGATATCAACAATGTACGTACAGAAAGAAGCACCTAAGGAGCTAACCGGTAATTCTCCACATCATATTGTACCAGCTGCACTAACACACGAAGAGCTTAAAATGGAAACTGTATTAAGTTGGTACAATTGCTTTATATCGGCAGTTAAGCACAATTTTATACACTCTAAAATTTAACAAAATACTTGCTATATCCATTCCCAATATCCCAATGGACCTGCACCTTGAAGAAGTTCTAGATTACTAGAACGGTGAAATAACTCGCGCGTTCCAGTGATCTAAAGAGTCAAACTACAAGTCCAACTAAAGTAGTAAGCTCTTTAGTGAGGAACCAGACTAAGACAGGTTCCCGAAGGAGAGCAGCAGCTTTTTGGGTTAGAGTGGCAGAGACCATAGGGGTCGGTATGGCATTTTAAGACACTCTACTGCGATGTGGAAGGCACGGGAAACTACCACATTACCTCCCAAGTACACAGCGTACTTAAATTGTTATTAAAGATGATGGCATCCTCTGGGGGAAAAAATTCCGGAGTAAAAATAGTCCCCCATTCGGACCTCTAAGAGAGGACTACTTCGCGGTATGTGATCGGAAAGTATACAAATAAGTCTTTAACATACTGCGAGTCGGAGCGTGGCATGTCAGAAGTATAAAGCAAGTGGGGAAGCTAGGAAACTTGAAAATTGAAATGGATATGTAACCATTAGACATAGTAGGGGTCAGCGAAGTTCGGTGGCCAGATGCGGGAGATTTTTGGAGCGGAGGCTTTAGGCTAATCCATACAGGATCAGAGGAAGGAGCGTGGGGATAGTTACGCGAAGTAAGATAAGACACTGTAGAAAATTACTTACAAAAGAACGAAAGAATATTTATGGTTAGATTAGAATCTAAACCCGTACAGTAATAATACAAGTATACATGCCAACCTCTAGCTACGAAGAAATACAAGCGATCTACAAAGATATCGAAGACATAATAAGATACGCAAAAGGACATGGAAATTTAATAATTACGGGGCATTTTAATGCAGAGGTAGGTGAGTGTAGGGAAGGAGCGGTACTAAGTTTATTTGGTTTAGGCACGAGAAATGACAGGGAAATAGGCTGGTAGAATTTTGCAACAAGAATAATTTAACAATCACAAACACATTATTTCAACATCATGCTAGAAGATGCCATGGGAAATAGGAAGATATCAGATAGATTGCATTCTTGTTAGACAACGATTTAGGAATCAAGTAAAAGGCTGTATATGCTACCTAGAAGCAAATATAGACACTAACCACAACATTGTAATTATGAAGGACGTTCTTAAATTTAAATATTTGAAAAAAAGAAACGGAAAGAGGCACTTTGATTTTGAGACACTAAAAGATGAAGCTAAAAATAGGACATTATTCGCAAATGTAGGAAAGCTAAACAACAATGAATTGATGAAAAGTGCAAAGAGGTACAAACTCGGATGGAAATAGGAAAGACAGACGACGCATTAGAATGAATTTTAGGCATATAAAGCCATATAGCAAAAACATAAGGGACGCGGAAGGAAACGTCATTATAGAAAATGTAGAGAAGGTTATATGGTAAAAATATATAGGGAGTTTATATGCAAGAGAGGAACTAACAGCATTTAGCACAGGAATCAGACATTGAAAATGATGACTTGAGATATCCTATACTTAGAGATGAGTTTGAATTAGCATTAAAGGGTCTGAAAAATGGTAAGACGCCGGGTACAAATAAGGTGCAAGCAGAAACTCTAAAAGCCGCTGGACAAGCAGTAACAGAACGTTTTTTCCAAATTGTAAGCTATATGTATGAGAGAGGCGAGATAACCAAAGATTTCAAACGTAACATCATACTAACTATACCGAAAAAGAGAAGCGCCGATAGATGTGAAAGTTTTCGAACAATAAGTTTGACAGTTAACGTATCAAAAATATTAACTAGAATTGTATGAAGACGGATGGAAAAACGGGCTGAAGAAGTACTAGAACATCAATTTGAGTTTATGCGAAATATGGGAACACGGGAGAGCTATTGTAGCTCTGAGGCTGATAAAGGGGAAAACAATAGACAAAGGGGAAAGCTTGTACCACGGTATTTCTAAATCTGGAAAAAGCATTCGACAATGTAAAATACAGAAAAAATGTTCGAAATACTCAAAACGATTAGAATGAATTTTAGGGATAGACGGATAGTACATAGCTTCTACAAAGAGCAAAAAGCGGTAATAGAATTAGAGCAGGAACGTAGAGAAGTAAATATTAGGAAATGAGTGAGACATTAATTTTTAACTTGTACATTGAAGAGGCATTGAATGCTGTCAAATACAGGAAGACAATTAGAATTACTATGCAGGGACTAAAGAATGATATGCCCAGATTTGCCGATTATATAGCAATATTAGCATCTAGCAAAGAAGAGTTAGAAGTTGCTCTTCATGAAACGAAAAAGTTCTAACAGTATTCGTGCAAAATAAATCCGTCTCTGCTATCTTAACAAATACCAAAGATAATTTCTGTTAAGTTTAATTAAAGAAAATCTTGTTTTTTTCTAAGAAAAATCTTTAGTAATGTAGTAACTAACTACTATATACCAACCTACAATGTCATGAGTGTCAAATAGAAAGAAGATAAACATCCACCCTTGGAACTCACCTGCAACAAAATATAAAAATTAGAATATAATATTTAATTGTATGACATTCAAATATGCGCAGACATAATTAGTACATAACGGCACATATAAAATTACACAGAATTACAAAAATTGCAGCTCAATGTAATTGCCAGTAAATAATATTCTTCAATTTCGCTTATATGACAACAATTTTCAATAGACGCAACTGTGAACTCACTTAATAAAAATAAAACTAAAGTTCTAGTATGCAAAGGAGGAAAAAATTAATCAAAAGCAAGAATACAAATAGGTAACGAGATTAGCAGAAGGTCGTGCTATATTTAAAAAGAATAAGCAACTACAATGTTCAAAGACAACAAACCTAGAAACAAGGAAAAGATTACTTAAAACATATGTGTAGAGCACAGCACTGTATGGCTGTGAAGCCTGGACAGTAGGAAAAGCAGACAGGAAAAAGGTAGAAGCCTTTGAAATGTGGTGCTACAAACGTGTGATGAAGATATCATGGATAGACAAAGTTAAGAACAAAGAGGTACTAGAAATGGTATGGGAAGAAAGAAATATGTGGAAAACAGTAACAAATAGAAGAGATAAAATGATTGACCACATACTGAGGCATGAGGAAATAGTGTGGGATATATTAGAAAAAGAGAAGTAGAGGTATACTTAGGTTAGACTATTGCACACAGATAGTAAAAGATGTAGGATGTGGGAATTTCAGGGAAATGTGTAGGCTAGCTCAGAATAGAAATCGATAGATGTACGCGTCTAACCAGTTCCAAGATGAAAAAACTAATTATGAAAAAATAACTGTATTAAAACATGGTGATTATTATAAGCAACTACAGGTGTTGGTCTTGCAATATTCTTAACTAATGTTAATTGTGCGAGAGGATTTACTGGAAAACTATTAATTCGTCAAATGTATACGTGTTGGAGTCTGCTTAATCCCTTTCACATATCGCTGAATCTCGGTGAAATAGAGCATATAATTAGAAAGCAATAGAAGGGAACTGAGCTGTATTTAGGCTGTTGTGAGAATTTCAGGAAACTGTGTAGGCTAGCTCAAAACATAAACAAGTGGAGGTACGCGTCCAGCCAGATTCAAGACAGAAAACTTAATGACAAAGAAAATAAGTTCACTTAAATCTGATGATTATTATAAACAACTACAGGTGTTGGTTGTGAAATAGTTTTAAGTAATGGTGATTGTGCGAAAGGATATATTGGAAAACTATTAATTTGACAAGTGCTCAAGTGTTGGGGAACTTAGCAGCCGCAGGCTGCTTCCCCCTTCATATACCACTGAATATTGAGGAAATAGGGTATATAATTGTAAAACCATAGGCGACCGAACTGCATCTGACAAGAAAGAACAGCGGCTATGTACAAAGTCATCTGGAATGTTGTTCTTCAGATGTATTGAAACATTTTTTCTAACTGGGCTCAACTAGCGTCACTCACGGGCGCTAGTGTTACGTTTTTCTTCTTCTTAATACTATATATCTGACTCTAGAAGTTAGGTGTCAGCAAAACGAAGTCTTCCGACGTAACTAGGGGTCTATTCCTTGGGTAGAGCTATGAGAAATGGGGGGGTAAGTCGAAATCTGTGGGTGGGTCGTACTCAAACTAAAACAAATAGGCGCCACCAAGTCCGGATTGATTCACGTTAATGGCATGGCATATTTCTAAGGGCGGACGTGGAGACCCAAAGAAAAAAAGATCGCCTTCGCTGACAAAAACCTGTCTTAACAGAATAAGACGCTGTTCCTGTAAGAAAGTATAATAATTAGATCAATAGAAAATTGGAACACTGTTTGTGTCCCGCAAACATACCTAGAGAAATATTAAAACAATATTTTCTATATAAGGTTGTCATCAAAATTCAACTCTTAAAGATACTAATTTCCGGTGATTAGGTTTGATCACATTTGATCAAAATAAAAAACTTTAAGCTTGGACTAATAATTTACTAAAAAGAATCTCTTTTCTTTAAATAAAATGCAATGCAACAAATTTAAATAACTACTTGAATTACTTTATAAGTTTAAAGTAAGGTTTATCAACCTTATTCATGATCAAAGATATTACAACAAGGTGTAACTTATTACACAAAGATATTCTAACCCATTCAGATCTGTTTAAGTCGATTACATTACGAAAGTTAATATACAAATGTTTCTCTTTAAGTTAAAAGTACTAATTTTAGTTTAAAATGAAAATGATCACAAAAATATTCTTGTTTTCAAGAGTGGTAGTAAGGCAGTGCTAAGCATTTAAGCTTTCAAGGACTACAATGTGTCAAGACAACATATTCCTAGAAACAAGGACAAGTGACGTAAAACATAGTAGCACAGCACTGTATGGCTGTGAAGCCTGGACAGTAGGAATAAGCTGACAGGAAAGGTAGAAGCCTTTGATTTGCTTACAAAATCAATGTGATGAAGATATCATGGATAGACAAAGTTAAGATACTGGGAAAGCCGCTACTAGCAATGGTATGGGAAGCTAATAGCAAATATCGTACTGAACACATCGTAACAAAATAGAAGTGTTTCTAAATGATTGACCACATACTGAGGCATGAGGAAATAGTCTGTGATACTATTACGAACCAAACAGAAGTAGCAGGTATACTTAGCCTTAGATTATTGTACATAGATAGTGAAAGATGTAGGATGCGAAATTTACAAGCCATATGTAGGCTAGCTCAGAAGTAGCAATCGATGGATGTACGCGTGTAACCAGTTCCAACGATGAAAACTAATTATGAAATAATAACTGTATTAAAACATGGTGATCCATCTATCCAAGTACACCGTACAGGTCGTAGGTCTTGCAAGTGGATTTCTTAACTAATGTTAATTGTGCGAGAATTTACTGGAAAATCTAAGTGCATTCGTGGATTGTATGATGTGTTGAGCTCGTAACCGCCT
Source organism: Platerodrilus igneus (assembly GCA_036346225.1). Classification (NCBI taxonomy): domain Eukaryota; kingdom Metazoa; phylum Arthropoda; class Insecta; order Coleoptera; family Lycidae; genus Platerodrilus; species Platerodrilus igneus. The sequence goes on along the minus strand of JARFIW010000012.1, from coordinate 4,749,677 downwards.
AATCACATCGTCGCCTGAATCTCGTCGCGCTAAATAGAGCATATAAATTCCCAAATTACAATAGAAGGGATAACTGAGCTGTATTATAGGCTGTTGTGACCAACCGCTATTCAGGAAACTGTGCTGCTAGCTCAAAACATAAACAAGTGGAGTACGCAGATTACTGGCCAGATTCAAGTCAGAAAACTTAATGACAAAGAAAATAAGTCACTTAAATCTGATGATTATTATAAACTACTACAGGTGTTGGTTGTAAAATGATCTTTAATCATGCTCGCTCGTGACGATCGGAGGATCCAAGAGTTGTCAACAACCTATTAATTCGACAAATGCCTGCGACTGGCTGTGGAAACTTAGCAGCCGACAGGCTGCCCATATACCACATGAATAGACTAACAAATCTAGATGCTGTTCTAATGTATTATTACTTGTTAAATGTATTAGGCGACCAAACTGCATTTGACATAGAAAGTGCTTTATTACATTTCGGACTATGTAACAGAAGGATTTATCAACCAAAATGAAATTGTTCTTCAGATGTATGAGGATGATAGCATGGACAGATAAAGTTAATAACAAATAGGTTATACAAATAGTAGAAATTAAGATATCTGTGGATGACAAAACAAAAAAATAGAAGAAATAGAAGGACAGGATACGTTCTAAGGCATTTTTGAGGAATAGTACGGGATATATGACAAGCAGAGTTAGGAAAATAGAGGTAGAGGTAGACCGAGATCGGACTTTCGTACGCAGATAGTGATAGATGCAGACTGCAAATTTAAGGGAAATGCGTAGGTTAGTTCAGACTAGGAAACAACGAGGGTACGCGTCTAAGCAGTTCCAGGACTGAAGACACGATGATAATGACTTGCTATATCTCTTTGCAGTTCAGGACGACGTAGTAGCACATCGTTTAATGATAATTCTGTTGATACATCAAAAACAACTTTCAATTTAGTTGCGGCGCTGTCAAGTTTTTGAATACAGTGGTGTGGAATATAATACCCTGGGGATGGTGTTCAGAAAGAACATGACACTAGCCCTGGCATTCTTTCATCGACAACCAGCTGATTATTTTTCCCTAATCGTTGCCGTCGCTCGAGATGCAGAGTTCTCTACTTAATTCTCGAAAGGATAACTAAAGCACATTCTCCTCACTATTGCGTTGATGCGTGTCTGGAAAATTAAGTTCACACTGCCCATCATCAGGCGATGGCACTACACTTCCGGGAACTCGTTCTAATTTCTAGAGGTTGCGAATAATGGTGTCCAAGGGAGCATTTACAGATGTACACAAGTGGTCACGTTCGGTTTATAGGGGCATGATGTTTTTCAAAAAATAATCCATCCAAAGATGATATTCAAGTCTTATAGCTCTCTCAACCGTCCTTGCTTTAAACTTTAAACCTGGTGACAAAATACTGAAGAATATACATCTGCCCCTAGCAGTTTGTCTACTTCCAGAGGGCTTCCATAGCATATATAGGCCAACGGCAAGGGTTTACTATAATGCAAACAAGTCGTTACAGGAGCAGATGGCATCATATCAGCAATGGAAAAAGCACTCATAGCAATTTAATGGACTCGGCAGACACTTTTACACCTAGTCTTTAAACATTCTCTCGAGTCGTGAAACCAGGTTTACTACCTACTGTTTAGTAACGCTCTGTACGTCTGATAATTTCCCATATTATCTTACACTTGCAAAATCACAGTGAATAATAACACAATGATTAGGTACGGCACTTGTTAATACAGACAATTGTTTAGAAGAGCTTGCGTTCATTTTTGAACACCACATTATTGCTACTGAACGTTTCCAAATGTTAAAATGTAAACACGTATGATGACTTTTGTTACACACACACACACGGCACTCAGGTACGGATACATTTTGCAAGTAAATGAGTACCTGATAAAGAACTAAAACACAAATTGGAAGTCTTGGTAAACTTATGACGATCAGCAGCCTCAAACGTCAAGAACAGACCATATTTTAACAGGGATTGTTCGTCTTCATAATACACAGATTGAACACAATCAGAACTAGAATTCGATTTTGTAGTAAGGAATGAACATTGCTTGCGGTTAGTTTGCGACCGCTTAATCACAAGATTTTGTTTAACTATTACTGCGGGTGGCTCGGATATTATAAAGCTGTTTTCCAATGCCTTACATCATTTTGATGAAAATAAATACAATTGTTTGTACAAGGGGACATTCACATTGTGGGTTCAACTTCGAACAGTTTCCCCTTTGATTATCCAATTTTCGTAAAAGAAAATTTAATAGTTGTTACGGGTAAACTATGCGTTACAAAAATTTAAATGTTGTTTTACTCTGATGGTGCGAGGACCCCATAACAATAAAAGGGTGCGTCGGTTAAGTGCAGTACTGCGGGAGTGGGTTCCTACAATTAAAAACGAAAACAATTAAAAAAACAATACAAAAAGATACTAAAATGATAAACAGCACGATTTCAAATTAAAATTCTGCATTACTTTAACACTTACCCTGAAATGTCTTGCATCTGTCAATATCGAGGGGCGCCAAACAGTCCATCCTTGTCTATGTGAAAGACTGTTTTTCCGCATAAACTCCCTTATTTTGGTATTGTAACAATTAGTCATAGTTAAAATGCTCGAAACAAAATACTCCTTCCAGTTATAATTAGTACTAAGGCAGCTGGACCACCTTCATAAATCACTAATTATACCCCTACTTCTTTAAGTAATTAAAATAAAAATTCAGCGAAAGCTTAACCTCTATTAAGGTAAAAACATAATTTCAATACACACACACATATAAACATACGTTTCTAGAAATAACTTATCTGCAATCTGGCTAAGTGTTATTGAACCAAACCCTAAAGAAAAACTTAAAGAATACTTAGCCTAATCCGGTAACAAAACCATTCGATGCTCTGCATATTCCTGCTTTCCTATTTAATTGTTACATTATAAATCCCAAATTGATGGTAATGTTGTTTATCAAACAAAGAAAACAGTCCAATACCAACGTCGCACTATCCCTGTCCTTTCCAAAATGCAGAACACCTACACATCTTTTAATAGTTTCATGCTAATAAATGTATTCCTTCGATTTTCGTTCTATGTCGCAAATAAATGTCAAAACATATTATGTCCACGTTTACACAAAATTTACCGAATCCTACATAAGTCTATACTATTATTTACAGTTTACTTCCTCAAATTCAGGTAATGTCCAGACCACACCAGTTTTTCTTATTTCTCAAAACAACAGCTACAGCATTACTTCAAAATTCCGAAATTAATGGCGGGATGAACAAATCCAGTGATTCACTCCTACAAACGACCATAGCGAGAAAATTCCGCACGCAGGCGTTTCGAATTTTACATTTCATTAAGCGTAAAATCGAAAACTTTTCCTATGTCGCATATTTTCTTCGCCGTTTAGCTGTATTTTCGTTCCACTTTCTAACATACGCGAATGTCACTACATTTTTGAAATTATACACTACCGTCCCTTTAAACGAATCCATTCACTTATACACTGGGCAGGAAGCGAGTTTTTTACCTGGAAATTTTGCATTTTGTCGAACGCTTGCTATTCCGGACAAGTTAGGGATCTTTAACGTGCGTGGTTACACTCACACAAGGGACCTCCATTTTACCTCTGATACGAATGAAAGCGTATTTTTGTGAAACACGTTCGCGCAGCTTTTTCAAGCGGTTCTTGTTGGAAATCAAAGTCGGGACCTGAAATCAATTGCTCAGGGAGAGAGTTTTCTTTTTACCTAGATATTTTGCATTTTGCCAGACCCCTAACATTTCAAGCAAGTTAGAGATTTTTAACGTGCGTGACAACATACACGGGACCTACATGTTACCCTCTCATTCGAGCGAGCGCGTACTTTTATGAAAAACGTTCGTCTAATATTTTTCAAGCGGTCCGTGTAAGAAATCGAACCCCGGAAATGGGGATTAGTAATCTAATTCACGAAACCGCCGTTGGTTTAGTCCCCTATATTTGACTTGTTAATTCTCCACCAGAAGGTACTACGCTGGCCAACAAAGGCGTTTTTGTACCTGGAAGTTGTAAATTTTGTTAAACCCTTGCTACTCCAATCAATACAGAGGTCTTTAACAAACACACACACACCCACACGCACACGCACACGCACACGCACACGCACACGCACACGCACACGCAACGCACACGCACACGCATACGCATACGCACACGCACACGCACACGCCCACGCACACGCACACGCACGTGCACGCGCACGCACACGCGCACGAGCACGCGCACGCGCACACGTACACGCACACGCACATTCACACGTATATGCACACGTACACGTACACGCACACACCCACGCTCACGCGCACGCGCACGGACACACACCCACACCCACCCACGCACGCACGCACGCACGCACGGACACACACACACACACACACGCACACGGTACCTACATTTCATCTCTCATCCGAACTAGGGCGAATTTTTGTGAAAAATGCTCGCCTACTATTTTTCAAACGACCCGTGTCAGAAATCGAACCCTGGACATTAAGATCAGCAGTCATTCGCGAACCTGTCTGATGCATGGAGTCGCCGGTAGTTTAGTTCCCCCACATTTGACTATTCAATGCTCCGCCCGAAGATAATATATTGGTCGAGAAGCGAGTTTTATTATCGCGAAATTTTAATTTTCCCGAATCCATGCTATTCCATGCAAGGTAGGGATCTTTAACATGAGCGACAACACTCACATTCGGGAATTATATTTTACCTGTCATCTAAACGAGGCCATATTTTTGGAAAAATGCTCGTCTAACATTTTTCAAGCGGTCCGTGTCGTGAATCGAACCTGGGACCATGAGATAAAAGCAGTCATATGCAAACCGCCTGGTCCACGGAGCCACTCCGATAGTCTAGTTCCCTTTTTTAGATTTTGTTTATTTAATACTGACTAGTGGTACGTGTCATGAAGACGCGCAAGAAAAGAATGTACGGACGTTCCTCTAGAGGCCTTTAGTTTGTCCCCTGTTTGCATCTCGGGCGCACACGATGTGCAACTTGAAGAGCAACTTGACACCAATAGAGTGGAGATTTTTAAAGCCCCAAGCGACACGCCGGACCCTGCAGCGCGCCGAAAGTTAAAACCTAAGATACGTGGTTCAGACCGCTTTGCGGGTCAATAGGCTATCCAGGCTTAATCAGGCGAGGACCGCAAGGAGAAAGAATGCAGATCAGCTAAACTTTCTCGCACCAAATTCTATATCCCTCTTGGCAGTTCCACACGTAAGCCGATCGAAGCCTAACGTTCTCTGAGGCAGCCAAGGGCTCTCATTTAAGCAAGTTGTCTTTTTTCCGATCGAGACTCTAGAAGCCATCAGTGTTAAATCATGCAAAGGGGTCGATCCTCTCGGATCGTGACGCTCATCCGAACGATTGTATTCGTCGCTAGGAAGACGAGAGTCTTTTGATTACCCACCATATCGTTATCGTGACGACAAGTCCTTCTATTTCCTTTTACGTTGTTATCGTGACGACGATTCCTCTGATTAAGTTTCACGTTGTTGGCGTGACAACGAATCCTGTAATTATCTTTCATGTCGTTATGGTGAGAACGAGTCCACTGATTAGCTTTCACGTCGTTACCATGACGACAAGTTCTCTAATTAAGTTAAACGTCGGTAGCGTGACAATACCTCTGACTGACTATCTTTCACGTCGTTACAGTATCGACGAGTCCAATGAAGCTTCAGGGTTTTTGTCGTGACGATGAATCGTTCTCAGGTCGTTGACTAGACGGCGAGCCTTCTTGTAGTAGTTTAGTCCCCTACATGTGATTTTTTTCCAATGCTCCACCCGAAGGTACTACATTGGCCAGGAAGCGAGTTTTTTTTACCTGAAAAATTTTGAGTTTTGCCGAACCTTTGCTGTTCCACGCAAGGTAGGGATCTTTAACGTGCGTGACAACTCTCACACGGCACCTCCATCCGAACGAAGGCGTATTTTTGTGAAGAATGCTCGCCTAACATTTTTCAAGCGGACCGTGTCGGGATTCGAACCCGAGACCTTGAACGCAGTAGTCACACGCATACCAGCTTTGCCACAGAGCCGCTTTAGGTAGCTTAATCCACAGCTTATCGCACTAAGCAAAAACGCGTTTTGTTATACATGCGGTTTGAGCTGTACGCGATGTTTACCCGCACTGCCCACGCGTGACGTATTCCCGTAGACATGTAATAAAAATGGCGTACACAAACAAGGATACGACCACATGTTAATGCCATTTAGGAAAAAGACTAAGACAAAACTACAATTAAATCACAAAGTGACACTGACTAAACGGTGTCTCTTGAAACCGATTCCATTTGACTTGAAGGACCAATTGTTTCTATTTAAGCATTTGTTCTCGCAGGGCGTAATAGGTAACTAGCGCAGGGCACAAACAAAAAAAGGAAAAGGCGGACGACACCCTACATTTCATAAAAGAATAGCGGGAAACGTATAACTGATATCAATTCTTGATACTCTACATTCCATTTTCCAATGCTCCATCCAAAGGTACTACATTGGCCAGGATGCGAGTTTTTTACCTAAAAATTTTAAATTTTGTTGAACTTTTGCTGTTACGAGAAAGATGGGGAGTTTCAACGTGCGTAATAACACACACAGGGATCTACGTTTTACCTCTCATCCGAACAAGGGTGTATTTTTGTGAAAAATGCTCGCCTTACATTTTTCCGGGGAACGTGTCGGGATTCGAACATGGAACCTTGGGCATAGTAGTCACACGCGTACCAACTACGCCACGAAGTCTTCCAATTCTTGACACAAGCAGATTCAGTAATACCTCAAATAACAGGAAATTTTATCAAAATTTCTTCAGCTGTTTATATTATTAATGTAATAGTAGTTTCGGTGCCCCAGTATTCAAAAGGAACTTCCCAAGACACTTTCACGGACGTTAGATTATGCTCTACAAAATTGCTATTACAAATTTCACGAGATAGTTCGTTCATGCGAGGATAATCAAACTTCTGTGCTAGAAGACTAAGACATGAAGCGTTTAATAAGCATCGCGCGTACATAAATCAAACACGTATGAGATACTACAACGGCATAAATTTAATAAACTGATCCTATAATTAACTTTAGAGCGACCGGCATCCCATATAAAGTGGTAAACCACACCATAAAATCAGCGACACCTTGCTCCGTCAATATTAACCGTCCTCATACGCACCGCAATTAGTCATCCACAAATAAACAAATAGAAAAATTATTAATTACAGTTTCTGATCTTAATCAGAACGCTAATAGTATAGTTTTTAATTACGTATTCTCTCTCCCATTAGATCTCTAGGAGAGGTTTATATAATACATACATAAACTACATTTTAAAAAGAGAGGAAAAGAGAACGAATCAATAAATGCCAGATAAGAGGCCATCCATTAAAATTCTCAAAAACCACACTGTAGCTGATTAAATCATGCATCTCCCTGAAACTTGCCGCAAACACTAAAATCAAACCTCGAAACTTCATTAACCGCTACTCACAACACCATAAGCAACAAGACGTGACGTAGTAGTTTGCATCTATTTATCCAGAAACTTCCTGAATGTATTGTGGATAAATTACTGTAAACTTTCTGAATAATAAACTCCACCATCTGTGCCGGATATTACGAGAAGTTCCGATTATATGGAAATTACCTTAAGGTGGGAATAATATAGCTACGAATGTGTTTAACGAATAGGCACCGCATGCTAACCTAAAACAAAGCCTTGACGCACTTTACTCCGATGCACAAGGCAAAGAACAATGAAAAACGTTGTAACGGGTTGCGTTGCGCTAGCTATAAATTAAATCAGTTAAGAAAATTTTAATGGACAAAATAAATATGGACGCGCCTTATATGATAGATTTCCAGGATAATTAATCTTAATTAACAGGATATTTTAAGTTTTGTTTTTCTAAAGTCATTTCGCTAATAAAGTACAAAACTATTTCCTTTAAATCCATCTTAGACGTAGTAATATATGACGATTTCTTAAATGAAAACTTATATTAATATTAATTTCACATAAAAGGATGATTTACAATATACAGATATCGTCCATCCCGACCACCAAGGGCTTTTACAATACCATATTACAACACTAATACAAATTAATGTGACTATTATGCTGTACATAAGCATAGATTAAAATTACATTATACTACTGGATGTTGACCACAATTAGTATGATCTTTATAGTAAGAAAAATGATAGTAGTTACACACCAACAGAAAATAATGGATAATTATTCGCGAGCATGGAATTAGAAAACATCAACATATAGTAATACAAGCGGAAAGTTGAAAGTAAACAAAACAGCTTCAAGAAAAATATAATCGTTCTAACAGGGAAAGCAAACACGGCGTGCGGCTTATTTCTTTTAATTTACGTTTAAACAGGCAAGGTACGTTTCACTTTAGGTGTTGTGAAATTAACTGGTTAAAGGGGTTAGGACCTGAAGAGTTTAGCCATCCACTAATTTCAAATTTTGTGATGTGCTGGGTTAAGCTGTTGTTTGAAGGACGAAAAATTGGAAACTTAATGTTTTCTGGACATTCTTAACCTTTCAAACAAATGAATCAAACCATGAGCAATTATAAGCTTTTATGTTTACATTTATTAATTATCTACGTGTGAATTGTAAATGTTTGGGTTGATATTTACGACATACAAAATTAAGCGAACATGAAATTGATTATTTTATTGGATGATGACATACCGACGGAACAAGTGTTAAATATAAGCATAATGTTATCATATTAAAATATTAAGGAATAGGTACATATGGATTTTAAATAATTCTGTAAGGACAATAAAGTGTTAAAAGAAAAGTTGGTATACAACTGTTTTCTATGTTTGTTAAGAAAGCATTTTCCGAAATTGGGAATTATAATGTTTAGTAATTTAATATGGAAAACGAAAAATTGGAGTGATAAATTATTGATAAATTCTATTTAATGTTTTCTTCGGGAATTCTTGTTGTATTTGGAAGAAGCATTTTATTTTTCAATTTTTATTTAATATGACAAAATTTAATAGGTGTTTCTACGGCATTTTATATAAACGTAACGTAAAATGTGATCGAATTTAGGACAGCAGGAGCAAAGAAGTTCTACGCGAAGTAACTGTTCTCTGTGTAGGGGCGTTATTGAAGGGATTGCTGACACTAAACGGTTTGGCGTCCCGTAATTGTGACAAATAGAAAAAGCCTTTTATAGTAATTGAATATAGAAATGTAGTTTTCATGTCAGCCATTTGAAATGTATATTTTTATTAACTTTTATAATTTTTATTATTTATTTCGTACAACCCACTTCCGCACCACTGTAGTTAGCTTGTACCGTCTTGAAATTATTACAGAGTCCGCGCCTCCTTTAAGTCAAGTCTAAATTTATAATGTAAGGTTCATTTTACTCATAATAACTAACAACTAAATCAGTTGGTTCGATATATACATCATATAGATCATTTTAAAATAGTATAAGCAAGAACTGGACTTTAATTTCACGATGTTTGAACACCATGTTCGCGACCATTCAATTTCATAAGAAATAGAACAAACAACATTCGTTATTTCCTCTCAGGGGTGGTACTACAATGCCATCGCATCTATGACCCCACTTCCAATACTCTAATGTCCTTGAGTTAGTTTAGATCATAGGTCATTCAGGAGTACAGTGCAATAAACAAGCAGATGCCCTGGCAAAACAACAACATTCGTTATTTCCTCTCACAATACCATCGCATCCTTGACCTCACTTTCAACACTGCCTTTGAGTTAATTTAGGTCATAGGGCATTCAGGAGTAGATGGCAATAAATAAGCAGATACCCTGACGAAACAAGAATCGGGTTAGAGTTTTGTTGAACCTGAGCTATCGGTTCCTATATCGCCATCTGCAATGTCTTCCATGCTAAGGTAAACAACCCACCGCCGTCATATGGGTTTGTACCACAAGGTGCCGACAAGCAAAAATGTTTAATAAGTCTCCCATGACTAAAATCGAAAATTTTGGCATATGCTTGCCGAGACGTATACTACTGCTATTGGTCAGCTTCCGACTGGACACTGCAAGCTAAAGAAGCATCTGTCGCGACTGCCAGCAGGAGGATAAGACGTTGCTGCACTTGGCACTCGCCCGACTTAGAGGATCCATGCTGGAGGATTTCTAACCTGATAAGGATCCACTTGCAAAATCGGGTGAATAAATGATGGACCAATTTAGGGCAAGGAAGGCAGTACAATGTGCCAATTAGAAGGTATAAGAGCGTGTGGCGTTAGCCAACGCTTCCATTTTAATCCAATCCAACATTCGTTATTATTACTCAAGATACCGAGAACAAGCATTACAATTAAACAGCACTACAGGAACCTATTTCTCGTCTTTATTCGAAATTAATGTTATCTTTTTGGCACCACTTCTTTATTCGGTTCAATGCTTGTCTAAATATTCGAGAATATTTACAGATAATCCTTAATTTTTTGAAATTCCGCAACATAGATCACTGATGACAGTTACAAACAATAATTACGACATTAGAGGCTTCTTTAAAGCGAAGGGTTGAGTATATTTATTATTAATCCAACTGTGTACATAGTATGGGATATTTGCACCATTATTTTATATAGGCGAGGAGGAGAAAGGTGCAGGTTGCATTTAACTCTGATTCATTGACTTTATGCGGTACATGTAGATAAGCTGTAGAAATTGGGACGCAACAGCTCATTTACTTGTAAAAACCGTTTTTTTCTGGAAAAAATTCAAGGTCCATTCTGATTAGTTTTGTACCCTGCAAGGTCATTCATTCGAAGATCACTTGACATCATCATAAAAAACCTTTCACTTGCACTTTTCAAGTTCAATGTTCAAACCTACAGCATTTTCGCCCTATTCTCGTCTCGACCAATGGAAAACCATAAACAGCTTATCGATTTGTTGGTTCCATGTGAATTAGTAGTCTAAAATGACACCTAAATACAGTAGCTCACCTGACAGACCAATTTTATTACCGCTAAGGACGAGGGGTGCGTTATCCTCAAACCTCCTTCTCCGCGTAAAGGGTACTAAAGTAAACTTTTGAAGACTGACTTAAGATCTTCCCCAGTTGCCAACCTCTCTACTATTTTCAAGGCTTTTTGCAAACGAGTTCTGATAACCCCTAGATCATGAACATATCCTAGCGGGGGTAACAGTACTCCCCTGAGTTAAGCTCTTTACCAGTCGGACCGCCACGGTATCATCTATCTGCTCTGCATTAGCCAGTAAGCGAAATTTTTTACATGGAAAATTTGAATTTTGCCGAAACCTTGCTATGCCAAGCAAGGTAAGAACTTTTAAGTGATAACACGTGCGCGCGCGCCCGCACACACACACGCGCACACGCACACGCGCACGCGTAAATTCACACCCACGCGCACGCACGCACACACGCACATTTCTACACACACACGTCCATACGCACACACGTACACATTCACATACGCACACACACTACACACACACTACACAAGCACGCACGTTTCCACGCACGCACGCACGCACAAACACACACGCACCCACGCACGCACGTACGCACTCACTCGCGCGCACACACACGCACACGCACACTAACGTACATACACGAACCTACATTTTACCTCTCATCCGAACGAGGGTGTATTTTTGTGAAAAATGCTCGTCTGACATTTTTCAAGCGGTCCATTTCGAGAATCGAATCCGGAATTTTGGGCTTAGTAGTCACACAAGAACCAACTAAGCTAAGGAGCCGCCTGAACTTTCGGTCCCTACATTAAATTTTTTTCCAATGCTCCACCCGAAAGTGCTACAACGGCCAGGAACCCCCCCCCTCCCCCACCTTCGCCCAAAACCCGATTTGCTTATCAAGCAGTTTTTCAGTCTTTAGAAAAAAATACATAAAAACGATGTACCTATAAGTTTTGGTCTGCGAGTATACATATGGTCGGTTTTGCTAAGTTAGCCTTCAGAACTCTGCAAATCAAGACTGGCAGACCGTTTTAACTGTTTTGTAACACGGCTGGTAAAATCCTGTACGTGCCGGGAGGTTTGTATTGGTTAAAAGTTTACCGTCCATTTTGTTTTTTTGAAAGGTAATTAGTTTCCCCGCCAGAGCACGGGCCTCCCAAGATACCCCCTTTGGGGGCATCAGGTTGAGATTGTCACTCAAAGAGTGATTGTTCCAACTTTTAGAACCAGGATAGTGAGCCCGGAGCAAAAGAGCCATCGTTTCTTTCCCACTCGTGGTAGAGGTACCATTTCTCATAGACAGTGAGTCAATCAAGCGCAGGGTGGGAATTCTTTGGAGTCTGGTACACTCGCGGTTTCATTCGACATCCTCGCAGTACCCCTTTTAGCCTTTGTCAGAAGAAAAGCCCGTTTGTACACCTCCCAGTAACCAGACTTTTTGCCTTATCAATGAGGGTTTTCACTTGTCCTTCCACTTGTCCGAGTTTAGAGTTCCACCACAGAAACTTTGTGGTGGTTCTCCTCTGAAAATCAGGGCATATTTCCTTGTGTGCTAAAATAATCGCGTCGGTAATGTATTGTGCGCTCGTTTCAATACCCAGATAGATTTTCACTGTTAACAACTCTTTCACAAGGTCCATTTTGTAATTATCCCAGTCGGTTTTTCTTGGATTACGTTAGAGTTCCATCACTAGCATGAGCCAATGGAAGGGAAAGCGAATGTACCTGCGGTCTGTACAACTCCCCTCATCAGATACAATCCGATGTTTAACGAAGTTTCCCATGTATGGCGAGCTCATAGCTATATCAATCACTTCCATCCAACTCCTATTTACGAAGGTTGGAGTGTTACCTTTATTCGGAATCTCTAAATTATTTACTATTGTGAATTAAATCATTGATACAACTCAAGGTTGGTCTCTACCCCAAAGAGTGTGGTGAAGATATACGTCGCTGCCAATGACGAGGTAGGATTCATCCCCTCTGCATCTAGTCACCAGCGCCTCCACTTCCCTTGAGAGTGGAAGATCAGGTGAATCCAACGGATGGTACGCCGATTCGAGAATAACTTTGTTCGGCCCACCGCCGCCCAACTTTGCGCTGACTGCCACAAGATCTTGGTGACAGATTCTATAAGTCTCAATCATTTAAGGTTGTTGTTACTTAATATGCATGTCCTGGTTCTGTCGGAGTATTTGCAGTATATAAGTTATCCTCCAATTAAGTCCAGTCCTAGCACTTCACCTTTGCAAACCCAAGGTTTCTGAATAAGGGCTATCTTACAGCCCCTCGTCAGTTTATAAAAAACTCTGATGCTGCTCGGCTGTACTGCTTGTTCACTTGGACCATCGTTATTATAAGCAGAACTGCTTTTTATGGACTTAAACAAGGCAGTTCGCAGACCAGTCTTGAACTTGGTCTCTTCAGGTACCTCAAAGGATCTAGGTTCGTTTGAAAACGCCATGATAACACCTTTCTTATCAGCTTTCCGGCAAAGAGTATACCAGCATCCGTCTGACGACAATGATTCTGCCTCCCAAACGGGTCTTGGCGGTTTTCTCCTCGACATCTCTCCAGGATCCAGACTAAGATCTTTTGTCTCTTTGGGTGGTCCATTGTGTCCACTACCGAAGGAAGGGGTCCCCGCCAGAGAATATAAACTGTTACCTTTCAGCAATAAATATCAATCGCTAGGCATGGAAAAACTAAATTCAATTTACTCCAGCCGTTTTCAGATCTTTTAATGCATTCAGTGGAAACCGAAAAGACTTAAACCACTGAATTCGTAATGCTTATAGCTTTTTGAGCATAGAGCCTCAGATAAGTTTTTACGCGCCTTATGTTGACCATTCACCGCCCACCCAAAAAGCATAGAATTAATTTCCTGTATTCGAACCTAATATCATAGATTTCATAGGTATCGGTTAAATCCTTTAGTCTATCGTGGACGAAGTAAATAATTATTCCAAATGATTTTTCTCGATTTCTTTGACCGAAAAGTTTTGGTTAAGGCTGTTCTAGCAATTAATTGTTATATCCCAAGCCTGTTTAATGTTCGCGCAAAATCTCAAAGATTTTGATCGCAGTTAATACATAAAAATGTATTTTTTTAAATTTTAGTCTTTACTTTTATGTAATAGAATGGAGTAGAGAAGGAACAGTTTAAACAAAGGAAAGATGGAATTTGTTAAGGTATCAAAGTAAAGGGTTTAATGGAATCACTCATTCATGCAATGACTTCCTTCCGAGGTAATATTTTAAAATAGAAAAGTAGTTACGTTAATTGCTATTTGTAAGTCAATAATAAGTGATTTATGATTAAAAAAAACCTACTTCCTAGAATGTTCAAGAGACCCTTATATAAGCATCTTCTGTTGACTATGTCACCGCACGCGAGCTGAGCACAGAATAGACTGACAGAATTGCAGTTGACTATATCAAGGTACACGAGCTGGAAATAGAACAAACTAAGAATCGCGTTCCAACTAATTTTTTGTGGTACCCAAGAATCATTATGGGAAATGGTCTGCCACCTCACAAAAATAGAAGAAAACGTAAAGAGGCAGCAAAAGGGACAACCGTCTCCACGCCACCAACCAGATTTCCACAAACAACGGAGCAGCTATCAAGGTGCCGCTTCTGCCATCGAAGACACTGGCATCGAGACTGCCCAACCAAGGCGTCAGAAATGACTCACCGGTCGAGCAACGCCAGACTACAGCACGGTCGAGCAAAACAAACTGGCGCTATTAAACATCACCCACGATGACCCACTACCAAGGATCCCCGTCACAATACAGAAAATAAACTTCGACGCATTACTAGATACAGGAGCATCGACGAGTATGATTAAGGAAGATCGAATACCCACAGGTTCACGGGTAACACCCTATCATGCCTCCGCCTGTCTAGCCGGAACAGGGACAGAAATGGCAATCAAAGCCAAGTTTCACACGCCATTCACCCTTGGAGAAGTGACGGATCACGAAACCTTTTTGGTAGTAGCAAACCTCGCTGAAAATATCATTCTGCGTGAATCTTGACTTCAACGTCAGAAGGTGGTGATGGATAACGAACAAGGCTCCATACACTTCGGAGCACATAACCGTAAGACGCTCCACTGAACTTAACATGCCGACTACGAGCTAACTACACAGCCCGTGTCGATCTGCCCAATTTTGTGCAAGGCGCACAACCAGAAAGGCATACCTGTGGACGGATGTCCCAAGAAGAGGTACCCTCAAACACAACTACCCCACCAAGCAGGTCCAACGCCGCCACACAACGGTGACGCTCGTCGCCGTCAACAAACCACCCACGCTAAACTGCAACTAACCAGTTCGCAGACGAATTCTTGTCCAGCAGCCTTCGGGAAGAATTCCAACCAGTGATCGATGGGTCAGCACAGCCAACTGCCGCCGCCGGCACCAGCCTATTATCACTGGACACTGAAACATGTGGACCACGAGCTAACTACACAGCCCGTGTCGTTCTGCACAATTATGTGCAAGGCGCACATACAGAAAGGCATACTTGTGAATGGATGTCCCAAAAACAGGTACCCTTTCAACCGCAATCATCCCACCCAGCAGCAGCCAATCATGGAGAAGCCCGACGCCGCCGCAAAAAACGTAAACGCAAACGCCGCCACAGGCTCAGATATTTTGACAACAAGGGCCCCGCCGCCTCTTCGCGACAACGTAGATACGCTACACTCTTCAGCGGGAGGAAATGTTGACGCGAGCTGAGTACATACACAGAATTGCAGTTGACTATATCAAAGTATACGAGCTGCAAATAAAACAAAACACAGGAAGCATCGGAAATAAAAGTGTATAAATATAATTTCAAATTCTCCAGAAGACATTCGTTGGTGTTCACCATAGCCTAAGGAATCCTCTTGCAGTGCTCACCATAGCCTGCAAAACCTTCAACGAGCAGCGTTGTCCATAGCCTGCTATACTTTGACACGCAGTGCTCTCCATACTCTGCGTATTCTCCGGCAGTGACGCAGTCCGCCGCCGTACCTAGGGCACGTCAGTATAATCTATGTATTAATTACGTATGGATGGTAAGATTCGTTCCATACCAGGCAAATCGGAAGCAAGCACAGAACGTCCTTCGACATGCGATTCGTTCAATCCGACCGCACCCAAAGCTTCTGTCGCCTCTGCCACCGTCGCCGAAAGAACATATCCAAACTACTTTCACTGCAAGTACATCCCGAGAAGTGATTTATGAACCCTCTATACTTGTAATTATTGTAAATTAGTAATTTTTAATTTCAAACCATAACTCCTTGTAACTTAACGTTGTGCCAAAAGTAAAACACGAAACCTTCCGAAGAGTTCCGAAAACCACCGAAACCGTTTCCATTGCCTTCAAGCTGTATATACATTCATTTAATAAGTGTTTAAGTTTATTTTGGTGTCACAAGCAAGCACCAAGCCTTCCGAGAAGTTCAGAAGATTACCGAAAACTTCCGAACTACTTCAACAATTAAAAATCATTCAATTTTAACGATTTCATTTTTATTTTCATGTATTTATGAACTTATAATTATTTTTTGCTTATACTTATTAAACAAATAATCAAGCCAAGCCTACATGCTTTCAGACGCCTCCCACTCGAACGATAACACTTCGAACTGCAAAAGGAAAAGAAAAATTGTATTTCTTTTCCATATTTTTAATTTAATAATAACCTCAGTGTGTGAGTAGTATTAACAAACTGCAATTCTCCAGAAGGTTCTAACTAGCGTTAAAGGTATTTTGCACAAAATTGTTAGAAGGTTTTTGACCAGACGGGTTCCTGCGAGGATAATCAAGCTTTTTGTACTAATGGAGGCCTAAAGGTATGGGTATACATTTAATAAAAATCACACGTAAATTACTCAAACACGTATGAGATACTACATCCCCATAAATTTAATAAACTGATCCCTGTAATTAACTTTACAGCGACATACATCACCTATAAAGTGGTAAACCACGCCATAAATTCACCAACACCTCGCTCATTCAATATTAAAAGTACTCATAAGTGCCGCAATTAAACGCCATCATCTTTAAATGTACAAGCTTCAACTCTTAGTCAGTGTACTGTCTAATAACCCGTTCTCCCACTAGGAGTCTCGAGAATGTTTATTTAATAGATACATAAAATACAGTTTAAAAGCATGGGAAAGAGAATAAATCAATACATGCCGGATAGGGGCTGCATTTAATTCAAAGATGTGACAGTTATGTTCCTAACAAGACCACCCTGTAACTGATTTAATCACAAATCTCCCTGAAACCTGTCGCAAACTCTAAAATCAAACGCCAAACTTCATTAACCATTACTCAAAACGCCACGAAGCAACAAGATGTGACGTCGTAGTTTGCATCTATTTATCTAGAAACTTCCTGATGATATTCCAGATAAACTAGAACACACTTTGTGAATAATAAACTCCAGCATCTGTGGAGAGCATTATGAGCAGTCTCAGTTATATGGAAATTAACCGAACACGTGAGATTAACTTAAGGTGGGATAATAACTACGTTTGTGAATACTGTTGCGGTAGCGTATATTGACTGAAAGCACATTTCTGGTACATTATTATTCAAACAATTAAGTTTATTAGCATGAATGCTTAATTCTATGAAATATTTGGAAAGAGAATGGTATAAAAAGACTTAAATCAAAATTATAACCATCCTGCCATTTCTTTACTGTACTAATATACGCCAGTAATTATATTGCTTGTGCACTTTTGAAAAATTATTATATAACACTTTAGTAAAACGTCAAACGTTAGTGAATTACTAAAAGGGTGCGATAACTGTGTTCTGCTTCAAACTGTAAATTCACGAAAATTGTTTTTCGTCTCATTGGCAAATGAATTCTGTAATACCTTCGCGTTACTTTAGATAGAAACCGAATGAGGGGATAACTTTATTTTAAACGGGCACAATAAATACGGATAACCCTGTATATTATGATTTCACAGATAGTGGTGTTCATTTAGCAGGACGTTTCAATAATTTTAGTTCTATAAAGAGAATTCAGGCAATAAACATAAACCATTACACCATAGCTATAATTTTTGTATAATGCATAGTTAAACATAACTCAGGTCAATAACTTATTACAAATCCTCTAAAAAGAAAAACAGATTTCAACAATCCGCGAGTTACACATCCCCCAAATTAGAATATATATGTAATTAATGGAACTATTGAAGAATTAAGAATTAGTAAAACTTAAGTTAGATGCAACATATTAAAAAGGTTAATGAAAGTTCAACAAGTCAGACCGCGATAAAGGAAACAGACATCGTATTCGAGACGTAACGTGATACTGCAGGTGCAGGTCACAGTAGGTTATAAGACTGCAATTATTAGAATTAAGATTGTTACATTGTATTAAATACAGAAATAAGCAGACATGAGCTCTGCAGTTCCCACAAACAATGTGAGGGGCAGGGATAGCATAAATACCCTCGAGAGCCCAAGATAGTGAGTCAGTCTAAAGCTTCTCAACTTTAACATTGTTGTCAGTTCAGCTACTCACCGTAGTTTTAGTTTAATTAATTTAAAGTGAATTTTAACTTAGAATTATTTTGATATCCAACGTTAAAGATAATAACTTACTTGTAAATTAAGAATTCAATTGTATTCAGTATAAAAATAAATTTGTTAAAAGTTTTTTGGAAAAGCTTTTTAAAAAGTCGCTCCAAGAGTCCCAAAATGTCGCAATCGGTAGGATACCAGAAGGGCATTAGCAGAATTCAAAATTGAGAACGCTGGTGGTCTTGAATTTTGATTCTTTATCTGGAAAAAACCAACTGGTTAGAGTACAAAAATAAACGAAGTCCAGAAGCAAAGAGGAAAAGAATGAAACCGGCAAACAAACTATTGGAAGTACCAAACTTCACTTTCCTAAACCATTATCAACTGAATATTGATACTAGCTAGTAAGAAAAAAAATTTTATGTGAACAATTTTTATTATCGCAATATTATTTTATCATTTCTGAAAATAATTTACTCAGAGAACTTAATTAACAAAGGAGTTATAAAGTCGTACTTATATGCACAACTATTACAATTATTACTATAAATGAAACAATTTATTCAGCAAAGTCTGAAGCTTTAAAACATAAATAGAAAGGAATTGTTTT
Source organism: Platerodrilus igneus (assembly GCA_036346225.1). Lineage (NCBI taxonomy): Eukaryota > Metazoa > Arthropoda > Insecta > Coleoptera > Lycidae > Platerodrilus > Platerodrilus igneus. The sequence goes on along the minus strand of JARFIW010000012.1, from coordinate 4,730,461 downwards.
TACCATTTCTATTACAGCGATTATTACTAAAAGAATTTGTTCAGAAACCTGAAACTGTATAATTAGACATTTTCAAGGCAACAAACTAACGAGAGTATGATTGTAAAAAAGCATTTTATTTATTATTGCAATACTTAATTATTCATCACAAGTCTGACCAAAAGCGTATAAATATAATGCAATTATTGCAGGAAATTATTACTCAGAAAACCCTGAAACTCAATCCACATCAATTGTAATATCTGCAATAATTATAAATACACACTTCAGCGAGACAGTGATTGACGAGCCAGTTACCAAGCAAAAGTTCACAATGTAATTATAGCACTTTATAATTACACATTTAAAATACGTAAAGCGATTCCTTAAATGACTATACACAAACTAAACTGAAATGTAACAAAACAAACTGAAAAATAACAATACAAACTGAAAAGCAATTCTCAATTTATACAATTTAATACAAATTAAACTAAAAGCAATCATTAACAACCATGAATTCAGACATGAAACTCTATCTTGAAAGCATTACCCAATATGACGGAAGTCAAGCATTACTAGGCATCTTCATTACCGCGTGCGAGATATTTTTAAATCCTTTTACAAACCAGGAGACAGCGAGAGCACTCCTACGACTATTAATAAGCAAGCTGACTGGCAGAGCATAAACTCTGATTGCTAGTCGAGAAGATCTGATCGAGTGGGAAGAATTCAAACGTATTCTGATTGCATATTTCGGCGACCAACAAAACATCAAATGTCTAGTCCGCGATTTAATAAACCTACGGATGGAAAATAACCAATCACACTATTGATTTGGTATGAAATGTCAAGACGTACGAAGTTTAATTTTGACAAAACTAAAAATTGAAGAACCCGACTAAAACATACGATTACTGAAGACGAAAATGTACGACAAAATGGCCTTAGACACATACATCTACGCCTTACCTGAACGGTTATCAGACAAAATAAGATTTCAACACCCCCCAAAATTTAGAGGAAGGAATAAACATGATTGTAGAAGAAGAAAATGTTAAGTATTACCGAAACAGATAGTATAACCCAAACGCCAATAAAAATTACTCACCCATAAAAATTATACAAGCCGCGAGACAAATATCTACACAACCGAAATTTACACCATTTTACACACAACCGATTCAACCACGAATTAACAACCCATACATTAACACCACAAATTTCCACAACCAATTTAGACAATTTCCAAAGCAAACATTCAATTCAAATTTTACAAAACCCCGCATTTACACCAAGATTTAATCAAACGTAAATCAACCAAAGCAAACATTCGGCGCAATCCCCATAAGAAACGCACCGATAACGAATAACAACCCTTACGGTTATTATAAACCAACGCCTATGGACACTTCATCTGGTAACACTAGACAAAACACAAAAATATCACAAATCCGACCAAGCTATAACCAAAAACAAAACTTTACTTCGGAAGAACTATTCCACCAAGAAGTGGAAGATTTTAATAATCATGACAAGGATAATTATGCAAACTCCAATAAAAACGACGAAACAAATCATTCAGAAAACTACGAATGCCACAACCCCTATGAAAATTACGAACAAAACGACGAAGAAAACGCGTGCTCAAATTTTTAGTTAGACCGATTCAAATACGACCAAACGTAATTAATTTAAATAACATCAATCAACAAATTTTACCTTATATAGAAATACCTCACGCAGAACTCAAATTATTAATTGATACCGGATCTTCAAAAACCTTAATTAGCCCCAGAACCATAAAAAAACATTATTTAAATTTTGTAGAAAGAGAACCCCTACCAAAAACTTTTAACGTAAAAATGAAAGAAACTTTGTCTATTTGAATTTAACGACAAATACGACGGATTAGTAGATATTGATCTTCTAAGAAAATAAATTCGGATAACCCTGTATATTATGATTTCACAGATAGTGGTGTTCGTTTAGCAGGACGTTTCAATAATTTTAGTTCTATAAAGGGAATTCAGGCAATAAACATAAACCACAACACCATAGCTATAATTTTTGTATAATGCATAGTTAAACATAACTCAGGTCAATAATTTATTACAAATTCTGCAAAAAGAAACACATATTTCAACAATACGCGAGTTACACATCCCTCAAATTAGAATATATATGTAATTAATGGAACTATTAAAGTATTAAGAATTATTAAAACTTAAGTTAGATGCAACAATGTAAAACTCAAGGACATAATAAAAAAGTTAATGAAAGTTCAACAAGTCAGACAGTGAGAACGGAAACAGACATTGTATTCCAGACGTAACGTGATACTGCAGGTGCAGGTCACAGTAGGTTATAAGACAGCAATTATTAGAATTAAGATTGTTACATTGTATTAAATACAGAAATAAGCAAACATGAGCTCTGCAGTTCCCACAAGCAATATGAGGGTATGAATAGCATAAATACCCTCGAGAGCCCAAGATGATGAGTCAGTATAGAGCTTCTCAACTTTAACATTGTTGTCAATTCAGCTACTCACCGTAATTTTAGTTTAATTAATTTAAAGTGAATTTCAACTTAGAATTATTTTGCTCTCCAGCGTTAATGAACATAATGTACTTGTAAATTAAAAATTCAATTATACTTCAGTATAAAAATAAATTTGTTAGAAGAAGTTTTTTGGAAAAACTTTTTAAAAGGTCGCTCCAAGAGGCTCAAAACTCAACTCGCGTTACAAATCCGAATTCAAAGATGCAAGCATGAGTAATTGCGGTAGTTAGTATATGTAAACAAACCAATTGAAATAGTCTTTTTTAAGTAATCATGTTACATTAAGAAAGCTTGTAGACTAATTAATAAGTAAAAGAACAGTGGGATTATCAACATTCATGTTTCATATAACAATAACTCAATAAACAAGATAGCTTTTTACACTTTCCAAAGTTGCTGGCCATGGAATCCTCAAATAAAATAACAGTAACATCCTTGCAATGTAGTTTAATTATTTTGATACGGTCGATGACTTAATAAAATGCCCACATATTATGCAACAAATGCTCCTACCAGACATACTTATCATCATTAGGTTTTTAGTCCTGGAACTGGTTAAACCCGCAGCTCCAGTGTTCGCTATTCTGATCTAACCTACACATTTCCCTAAATCTCTCATAGCCTACATCCTTCACTGTCTGTCTGCAATTGGCTAATTTAGGTGTATCTCTATCTTTCCTTTTTTCCTTACTTTGCTTCTAATATATTCCGCACTATTCCCGAAATCCATAAAACGTGTTCTACTATCCTATCTCTCTTATTCTTCTACTGTTGTCTACTATTTCAAGGACATCTTTGTTCTTAACTTTGTCTGTCCATGATATCCTCATCATACGTCTATAGCATCACATTTCAAAGGCGTCTATCTTTTTATGTCCGCTTCTTCTACTATCCACGTTTCACAATCCCACAGTGCTTAGCTTCACACATAGCTTTCAACAATTTTTCCTTATTTCTAGGTTAGCTGTCTTCGAATATTGCAGCTGCTTTTTCTTGTAAGACACAGCTCCGCACTATGATAATCTCTTCTTCAAAATCCTTTGTACTTTTTCCTTTCTATTGCTCTATTTGACCCTATTTGACCGATATTCTGTGGTACACGAAGTGAGTTAAGCAACCTGACGGCTGCCACAATCCCTCACCACTTAGACATTTGCCGAATCAATAGTTTTCTAATTACGCCCTTCGCATAATCAACATTTGTTGAGAATACTGCAAAACTAACCACTGTAGCTGTTTATGATAATTATCAGGTTTAAATACAATTAACCTCTCCATCATTAAGTTTCTGTCTTGGAACTGGTTGGAATCGCACCTGCATTGATCTCTATACTGCGCTATTCTACACATTTCCCTATAATTTCCACAGCCTATATCTTTTACTATCTGTGTACAATAATCTAATGTAGGTCTGTCTACCACTACCCCTCTTTTTTTCAATCTCTGTTTCTAATATATTCTGTACTATTTCCTCGTACCCTAGAACGTGTCCTGTAATCTCTCCTGTCTTTTACTGTTATCCACATATTTCTTTAATATCCTCCATTTCTTTAATATCCCCCCTTTGTTCTTAAATTTGTCTGTCATGATATCTTCATCATTCATCTGTGGCACCACATTTTCAAGGCTTTTACTGTCCACATTTCACAGCTGTACAGTGGAGTGCTCCACACATATACTTTCAGCAATCTTTTCCTTGTTTCTATGTTTGATAATTTTGAACACAGTATTTGCTTTTCCTGTTAAATGCACTTTTTCCATATTGCGATATTTGGCTTCTTAGGTGGCAAAAATCCTTAACCTCTGAAACAACCAAAGCGCCATATTTTGGGCGCAAGTAAAACAATCAAAAGCGTTGTGCGCCAATAAAAAAACTTCACCCTTATAGTAAAGGGGAGTCGACAATCTTCCGATTAAGCTAGGGGTCTTTCCTCGGGTAGAGCTTATGAGAAGTGGTCGTGAGTTTCACAACAAAAATATTGTTTTGTATACTGACTCTCAAATAAAAATAGGGGATGCAAAAGGAGCGCCACCAAGTCTTAGAATTAATAAAGCACGGGTTAACATAAGGGATAGCTTGAAAATCCTCAGGGGAAAAAATCGCTTTTACTGCGAACACGCAGTATCAGAAAGAAAACAAAGTTATTATAATAACGAAGGACGCAAGAGATATACTCTTGCTACCTTGTACAATAAAGAAAAAAAGTAGTTATTAATACCTATAATTTAAACATAAATAGCAAAAGGAATTTTAAATATCAAGTTTCTTGAAAGCACTATTTAGTACTTCTTCATTGTATCACAACCAACAATCTTATTCTTTATAAAAGGGGGATGCATTCTCTTTTAACTTATTTATTTCTACCTTTGGACGCACTTGTCCAAAATAAAACAGTTGTTCAATTAAATCAAATGATGGTTCATTAATTAAATTTGCCTTTTTCTGTTTTAAAATCTATTGTACAATAAAAACCGCGGTCTAATCTTTTAGACTCAAATATTTAAATATGAGAATTCTGATAATTTCTACTAGGAATCAAAATGTCAACAATGAATTAAATATGACCGTAAAGTTTTTAAATGTCCAAAATGCACAGATCTGTTTACCTTGGTTTACAAATATTTGTTATATATTCAGAGCTAAATAAAATTAATTCCCATAATTACTTTATGTATTACTGAACTTGAATGACATACTTTTCAGGATTAAATAAAGAAATTAATAATCATAATTATTTGCAGTAATGTCTAACGTAAGCAATAATTTATACTATAATGAAATCCAAACGATAAAAGTTCTTTCGACTTTCCCGTAAAACAAACAAAAAACGCCACCATTTTAGTTTCAAGTATTCGACTCGTTGTCAAGTTATTCAGAACAGCTGTTGTCAGGTCAAGTCCTTAGGCTACCGCTTACCTTAGCAACTGGTTGTACTTTGGACTTCATTGCAACAAATACCTTGTTGAGACCACATGTGTTAGCCTGCGATTCTTGGACAAACAAGTGACGTCGGCGAACTTTCCACATCTGCATTTTACAAAGCGTAAGCTTGAGCTTCTTCTTTTGAAATAATGACGAATTAAACGTATTACAGCGTATTATACTGGATCATTATAGAAAACCATTTTCATCAACTTTTTGTGTAATCCATCGCAGTAAATCGAAACATAAAATCAATCCATAAAACGAGCTATTCAATGTGCAACATTTTTGACTCTTCTTTAACTTATCTTAAAGCAGATTATTTAGCGGTAAACTGAGAAATTAAAACGTGAACTAGTGAATTCGTAAACTTATAAATTATGAATTAGTGAAATTAAGAATTAGTAAACGTATGAGTTATCGAGATTCAAAATTAATCGCTGAGTTATCGTTATCGGTGAGCGCTACAATAAAATCATTTAGTCCACCTTAATAATTATTTAACTTGCTAACCGTTATCAGAAACAAACAAGAGTCAAGTGCATTCTGAACTTGACAGGGTGTCTACTCGAACAACTAAATAAAAATTCAGTATTTTTCTATATTTTTCAGTACTTTAATTGAGAACATTCAGTACTTTTTGTTGCATGAAAAACGGAAAATAAGCGTTATCAGAACATTCGAATATTTTAATTAGTTAAAAATGAATTCTGGAATGTTTAAGTTTGCGGTTTGTTTATCATAGATTTGTCTACGAAAGTTTAGGATGTGTTTAAATTTTATTTTTGATAATTCAGCTTCTATAATTGACATCTTGCCTTTAAAGTTTAATCTAGCTTTATAAGTGCGTCTTCTATTACATTGTATGGTATGGAGGGGCTAACATTTGAAATAACAACGTTTGGGCAGCGTTAGTAATTTAGGTATTTCCACTTCTGTATTATTTACTGTTATTTTAGGATGATTATCTACGATCTGGTCGGTGTCTTCTATTGTAGTTAAATAATTGCAAATCCGGTTGTTTGCTATTCTTGACGCAAAGGTTATACTTTTAGCATCTATTATTTCCGTGATTGCATTTACATAATCTTCTAGCTTTGTGTTTGGTAATGAATTTAATATAATCGCATGCTTGCACATGTTTGTTTGTTTGGTGCACTGCCTTTTACTGCATTGGAATATGTCCCTTCTTTTATTGTCTAATGAATGAGTGGGTTTTTATTTTGGCTGAAAGAATGATTTATGGTTGAGGGTGTTATTGTTGGTAAAGGAAACATTTCAGGTAGCTTTGGTAAGTGGTTTGGGTTAGGTCTATTTATTGTGGTTGTATTCAAAGGATGAGGAATGTTTAAAAAACTAGTTTTGATCTTATCACTTGCTTACATTTTTTTTTCTGAAGTCGTTTTTTATATCAAGGAATTCACTTATAAACTGTACTGTTGAACATACGGTCGCCGAATCTTTATTCCACGAAAGTTTTATTTTATACACAATGAAAAACTACAAAATAAAAGTCAGACTTATAATGTCTAAAAGCAGACGCTTAATTTCCGTACGTGAAATATAAATTCCGCACTTTTTCCGCATATCCGGACTTGCGCTACAAAATCAGCACTTTTCAGTACTTTCCGATTTTTCGTACCAGTAGACACCCTGCTTGATTACGCTGCCATGTCTATGGCGAGGCGTAAATTGCTAGCTCGGACCTAATTGAGACCCATGGTGCTTCTAATTGCAGCGAGTGGTCGAGCTAGACTGATCCTTCTGTCGACGGGATGCGCACAAGGCACAAAAATCGTCTAACATTGGAAATGCAGTTCAAATAACCAACGTTTACGAGTAGAACCTATATTATTATTATGAATTAATATATGACTCGTGATTGGACTATACGGTCCTGAACCGAGCATGTATTAACTTCGTGAAATTAATAGGTTACTTGAATAAACAATGCAGTGTATTTTATAATTAAATTTATAAACTTTTATAATCGTTAAAAAAAATTGTTACACCTCTTGTAAGTTCTCATTTTCTATTTGTATTCTGGATTTTGTCTTATTTTCCCCTCCTTTAGATACTAGTACTTTAATTCCATTTTTGTTAACTTTAATACCGTATCTCTCTGTTAGTATTCTTTCCATTTCATAAAGAGATGCTTCTAATCCTTCCATGCTAGATGCTGATACCGCCATGTCAACAAAGTTCTAGAAATAGTAGGAGAAGAAAAAAATATGTGGAAAACAGTAAAAAAAAGGGGGAGACAGGATGATAGATCACATATAATGAGCGAATGAATAGTGTAGAATATAGTAGACGCAGAGATAAAACAAAACAGAGGTAGATGTAGACCTAAGTTAGACTATTGCACACAGATAGTTATAGATGTCGGCTCCGGGAATTTTAGAGAAACTTGTAGGCTAGCTCAGAATTAAAATCAAAGAAGGTATGCGTCCAAGCAGTTTCAAGACAGAAAGCTTAATGACGAGAGAAAATAATTGTACTTAAACCTGATGATTATTGTAAGCAACTACAGGTGTTGGTTTTGTACTATTCTCAACTAATGTTAATTGTATGAAGGAATTTACTGGAAAACTATTAATTCGGCGAATGTCTGTGTTAAGGGATCTTGGTAGCCACAAGCTACTTAACCGCCTTCACATACCGCTAAATATTGATAAAATAAGCTGTTAATTTATAAAACAATAGAAGGGGAACCGAGCTGTATCTAGGTTGTGGAACTTTCAGGGAACTGTATAGGCTACCTGCGAATAGAAATCAGTGAAAGTACGCGTCGAATCAGTTCCATGACGATAAACCTATTGACGAAGAAATAATTGCACCTAAACCTGATGATTACTATAAACAACTACAGGAGTTGGTTTTGCAATATTTTTCAATTAATCTTGATTATGCGAAAGGATTTATTGGAAAACTACTAATTCAGCTAATGTCTGAGTTGGGGGACCTCGGTAGCCACATGCTGCTTAACTTCACATACCACTGAACATCGGTGAAATAGGGTATATACTTAGAAAACAATAGAAGGGTATCTGAGCTGTATCTAACAAGAAAGAGCAGCGGCTATGGTCTAAGACAATAGACATAGAAACAGGGAAAAATTGTTCAAAGCAAATGTGTGGGGCACAGCACTGTACACCTATGAAATAGGGACAGTAGCAAAAGCAGACAGGATAAGAAAGAAGTCTTTGGGAATGTAATGCTTCAGAGGTATGAGCATGATAGCATGGACAGATAAAGTTAATAACAAAGAGGTTATAGAAATAGTAGGGGAATACAGATATCTGTGAAAAACAAAAAAAAGATAGGAAAAATAGAAGGGCAGGGCACGTTCTAAGGCTTTTTAGGGAATAGCGCGAACTATATTACAACTAGATATAAAAAAAAGAGAGGTAGATGTAGAGCTAGATCAGACTATTGCACGCAGATAGTGAAAGATGTAGACTGTGTAAATTTCAGGGAAATCTGTAGATTAGCTCGGAATAGGAAACAATGAAAGTACGTGTGTAACTAATTCCAGGACTGAAGACAATGATGATGACATATATGGTGGTATTTATCATACAAAATTTTTATTTTGGAATAACTCGTGACGTTTTAGCATAAATGTAGATATTCCTATTCTAGATAATTTAAAATAACTGTGCTAGAAATGTTTATATTTATGTACAGGTTCACCAAAAAGTAAAATAACCATGAACAATTTTATACTTTAGCTGGAGTGACATTGATCGGTATACTGTGTTGGCTATTGGGGTTAATCTCCTAGCAAGATTTTATTGAATTAAGACAAAGTTACAAAGCAAATTATTCAATGGGGTATGCACGTGCTATTGTGTAAGTTGCATTATACAATTATCACAGTACAACTTGAGAAGTAATCAGAAAGTCGCCAAAGTTAAAATATTGTAACACTTTAGTTTTAGGCAAATACATAATGCACTTCGCGCTTCATAAGTTGCTAGAATTTAGGCGAGAAAGTCATTGCTAACGTATTTGAAATCTCGCGCAGCCGTAGTTTGGATAGTCGCACGCAATGATGAAAACTACAAAAGATCATTCTTATTCTTAGAATGTGATCAGTAGACACTTTTTTTGAAAAAGTGTGTGAGTTTTGAGCCAACATGAATAGAAGAAAGCTACACTCATGGCAATTTCGCATAGCCTGGCATTGGGGCCCCAGCACCGAGTTTACATTTAGAATAAGATATTTATAGAAAGGTTCGTTATTTGATATGGCGTCTTAAATTTTATTAAAGGTTTTAAGTTTTAGCAAGCAACTTAAGATGATTGAATTTATGGACTAAAAGTATAAAAGAAGAATCTGATTTCAATGCTAACTATTGTTAACTCAAGATGTAATTTTTAACTTTTGGAAAGAAGTTCTTGTGTATCGTAAAGAAGATGGCGGACTCATAATGCTCTGATTAAACAGGTGTTCTATAAAATTGTCGTTATTGTTTAAATAATTTCAGTGGTCAAGCTATGGTGAGTACAATTCCTAATTTTACGATCGAGAAGAATCAATACGTACGTGATGACCGTTTTGTTGGAAAAGTTCAGTTAGTTGAACCAAAATGTATTTATTTAGCAAATACGAAATTTAACATTTTGCATATCAATATTGAAGGTGATCTTATAGAAATAAATCGCATTTTTATTTGGTGTAATTGGCATGATTTGACGTATTTTTATGTAGCCATATTCTTATATTAGACATTCGTTAGGTTCAGCAATTCAAAACAACATATGCAGTGAAAAAAATTTAGTTCTCCATATTTAATTAAAACAGATGACACTTATGATGTTGAGTAAATCTTGTATTAAGGAAATTTGTGATATCGAAAAATAAAGTAAAACCTTAGAAAGACTAAAAATTAAGCTAAAGGCAATTTTCTTATTTTTGTAAGCTATATAAAAGATCTCTGATTACAGCATATGATTAATGTTAATAAAATACTAAGTAATTTTTTTTGACAGGCATAGCCCGTTAATTACTGTGATTTTTGCCAACTTAATACTTTCATGAGCATTCGCTTTTACTATGTTTGTATATACACTGTTAATTTTGTACAAAGATAAGGAGAAACTAATTTTCTTATTAGATGCTAGTCAAAACTCAAATAGTTTTACATCTAAAAATTTAATAAGCAAAAGAAGTAATCTAAAAATTTAGTTGAGATGAAAAAACTGAGAAAATATTATATTACTATACATTATAATTTGAATAAGGGCCGCTATACTTGTGGCCACGTCCCCAATGCTCCACCCGGAGGTACTACATTGGGTTTAAACGCGAAAATAATCGTGCTTCTAATTCATTCTAACTTCATAGTTAATCCACCCTAAACAAAAAACTAAATAAAAATCTAACAAACCTAAAAATCTAACAAACCTAACAAACTCTAACAATCTAACAAACCTAAAAATCTGACAAACTGAAACAAAAACTAAAAACAGGGTTTAAATAATGGTATCCCTAGCGCTGACTTTGAAGTGTGCCCGATCAACAAGACACAAAAAATGAGAGGGAGAGGGATCCGTAATACCGGATAGCAAACGCCGGCTCTGCTTACCAGTGCGACCTGAAGGGTCGTCTTAAAACTATCCAAATCTAGCTAACTAATTTAAATCCATCCCTAGCTTTCCCTATCATTCCCTAGGTGGTTTATATTATGATTACAATCTTCACAAATCTACTCTTCCTTCCCAAATATATACTGCAACCAAAATGGCGACAGAACGTCAAACAAAACAAATATGCCACAAAATACTACAATACATGCTAATAAATATAAAATGTAAATATAAAATATATATAAATATAATTATATAAATATATAAATAAATGTCTAATAAGCGTTAAGCATATAGCAGTACACAAAATAGCAAAAGCATCACCCTATTTATCAGGTGCACTCGCACAAGCATTATGTCGGCTAGCGCCATTACGCACAAAACGTGCTTGTTAAATTATTTCAAAAACTACTAATTAATGTAAATCAATGCTAGTGCGAGTACAACCACCACAATTTCTAACCTCGATAATAAAATTCTCCAGCATCCGAAGATCTGGTCGTCTGCCTACATCTAACTGTAACTTACTCTTAAGGGGAAGATGGGGTGCACTGCTAAAGTCCTGGTGGGTATGCACTAAATGTTCTGGGTGGGATCACAATCACTATCACTATCACTTCACTTTCAAGTCCTGGGGGGATGCGCGGTTTCACTCTATTTTATTATCTTTGTTTATTTTATTGATTTAATTTAAGGAGGATTTCTGATTTATTTGTTATTGTTTATTTGTTATTATTTATTCCCGATTCCCGTTTTTCCGCACATAATTATGAAGATAGGCAGTGATTGTATTAATGGTGTGGGGTTTTCGTGCAAATTGGACATTTGGGTATAATTATCATGTTTGTTTTTTTAAATATCAGGTTTTGGTTATATCTATGCTCGTATCCTTACTCACACCAAGTCAATCTAAAATTTTCCAATCCTCCCACCAACCCCACCAAATTTTACACACGGTTGTCATTGATTGTCTAATCTCGCGACCCTTCCCGCAAATTCTTTTAAGGCTGTCCAGAACGCCTTCTGATTAACCACTTCCCAGACTTCCTCTAGGCTCTTTGGCCATGCCAAGCCCAGGATAACTAATTTGCTATCAGCCAACCCTCGATTTTCCGCCTCAAGCGGGCAGTCGAAGAGCACGTGCTCTGCGCTCTCCGCTCCCTCGCCGCATTCGCAGCGGTCGCTGTTGGTTAAACCGAACCTTTGTAAATACGCCTTCAGGGCGCCGTGCCCTGTTATCAACTGCACCATTTTGTGATCGAGCTTAACCTCGATCTTTATGGTTGGTCTCTGGGTGGTCTCTTGGTGTCTATGGGTGGTCTCTGGCTTCTATGCTCGGTATGAATTTGTGGGTCAACCTGCCCGTGGCAGCGTTGTTCCACCTCTCTTCCCATTGTCGAATTGATTTTTCGCGCAGCTTTCTTTTAATTAAAGACCTCGGTATCGACGAATGTGATATCCGGAAGTCACCCATCGCGGCCTCTTTAGCTAATTCGTCAGCCCTATCATTTCCTGCGTTACCATCGTGCGACCTAACCCAACAGAACTTTAAACGTCGAAACTCGAGCGCTGTATGCGCTATTTTCCAGACGTCCGCCTGGAGGTCTGCCGAGGTGTTCATGTTAGTTAATGCCGTCAGCGCTGATTTACTGTCGCTGATTATATAATAATCGTCTCTGCCCGTGTGATTTATTACGTAATCGATAGCTTCTCGTATGGCTACCAATTCGCACTGGAAGATAGTGCTCCAGTTCGCGAGTTTGGTTTGAAACCGAAACACCTCCATTTCCTGCTTAAACACGACAAACGCCGCGCCTGCTTGCCCGTCAACCATACGTGAACCGTCCGTGTAAATTCTGATACCCGTCGCGTCCCGATCACCTTCGACAAACTCAATTCCTCTAATATCGGCCGGGTGCCCCAACTCTGATACCACGATCATTCTTGCAACGTCCCTATTACCAAGATTAATATCTTCGATAATTTCACGCCCTTTCCCTATATCTATAAGTCTCCTATCTCTAATCTCCCTAACGACATATTCGATAGGTAGAGTCCTACTGATCACCAGAACCGCCTCCGTAGGGTGGTCCTGTATGCCCTCGCCGCTTTTACCGCGGTAATACGTTGCACGCTCGTTAATTGACGCATCTCCCGGAGTTTACAACCTTCCGCCCATACGGATGCTGCGTACAGCATTGCCGGCTCAATTGCTCCGGCATAGACCATCCTCAGCAATTCGCCCCTGAAACCCCAGTTTATTTTTGCCGCCGCCATCATTTTATTTGATATTTCGCTTCCTTTGCTTTTGACGTACTGCACGTGAGCTTTTCAATTTAACTTATCGTCAATTTTTAACCCGAGGTATGTAATAGCTTCCTTGAACGGTATTTTCTCCCCTCCTAGCTCTAGCCTAGGAGGTCGCTGTCCTGGTTTTGTACCGAAATAAAGCGCTTCCGACTTCGACGTGTTAAATTTTAGTTTTACGTTCTGTGACCATTCGTGTAATTTATTCAGAGCCTCGTTTGGTTTTGTACGCATATCCATTAATAATCGCGATCTGATAAATAGAAGCGTATCGTCCGCAAACCCGACAATTGAACATCCTGTGGGTAATTTGACCCTAAAGATGCTTTCGTATAACAATTTCCAAAATGTGGGACCAGAGCATGACCCCTGCGGGCATCCCCTTTCCACCTCGCGCGACAAAACTTCACCCGGTATTTCAACCTGTGCCAATCGTCCCGAGAAATAACTCTTGACTAACGACATCAAGTTCTGCGAACAACCCCTACGATCTAACTCGCTAACGATTAATGTCCACCAGGCAGCATCAAATGCTCCTGAAATGTCCAAGGCAACAATGACACAGTACTCTTTAGCATCTCTCGCCTGCTTAATTTCACCAACAACGAACTCTAATGCGTCGATAGTCGACTTTCCCTCCATAAAACCGAACTGTCGTTTGTTAAAACCGCCGCTGTCTCGCACTAAGTGCTCAACTCGCGTAGTCATAACGCGATCTAAAGCTTTCCCCAGCACCGGTAGCAAGCTAATTGGACGATAGCTGCCCGGGTCTGACGCATCCGCCTTTTTGGGTTTCGGGATAAATTTTACGTTTTGAATTTTCCAGCAACGCGGAAATACGCCCCTCTCTAAACAAAGATTAAACAACCCGGCAAAGACACACGGGGCTAACAGGCACGCCTCCAGAGCTGCGTCTGAGGCGATTCCGTCATGCCCCGGCGCCTTCTTAGGGTTCATCCTTCTAAGAGCCCTGACAACCTCATAAACTAGGATTGCCTTATCGGCACCTGTTCCTTGCGCTTCTGCAGCTTCCCGACGAACTAAATTGTGCGACTCTTCATCCCCCTCGGGTTTATCCGAAGGGAAGAATTTTTCTAATAAATATTCCGCCGTAATTTTAAAACCGTCCGTGTATTCGCCATTTGTTTTCTTTATATTACCAAGCGCGATTTTTTTGTTTTCTTCTAATTACGCGGTATGCGGTTCCCCATGGTTCTTTCTCTGAGTTTCGCGTGCAAAATTCTTTAAATTATATTACTATACATCTAAATTCAGGCCGATATAATTCCCTTAAGGCTTATCTGCGTCTATCCTTAAGATGTTTTTTAGAGTTGGTTTTTATTGACGCAGTGGCGCCCAAGTTTATTTGTATTTCAAGTTAAGTCTCAGAAAATACCCCGACCACTGCATACCTCCGCAGGAATAGATCCCGAGTTTAGACCGTGAGTACCATAATTTTTTTTTCGCAACACCGTTTGGCCCTATTACATTTTTAATAAAGGCCATCCTCAGAAAATCTCTATCGAGCAAAGAAAAAAAAAGGTAACAATATTGTTTATTGTTATATTAAATGCAACATGGCTTAATGTATTTTCAATTATAAACAGAAATTAGGTTCTGAAGTTGTTTTATAGGTTACGTTATATAAATGTCATAAAATATGGGGCAATGCCGAACAAAGTGTTTGGCATTGCTTCATAAGGAATATAAGATAATGATCGATTGTGTATAAATTGAATGTTTTTTAAACATGGCGGGTCTTACAATTTAAAAGTTCATAATTACAATTCCGCAAGCGCGGTTTACTAGACACAACGGCAGTTGGTAGCGCTAATCTTTATACAGATTTCGGCGCGCCCATCTGTCAATGGCGTCACCCAACATGCAAAATTAAATGCGCAATTACGCAATAAATAAATGTTCGAAATGCAGTATACCCGGAGGGTACGCCCAGCGTCCTTCCAAAGCGCTCCGACCAGCTACGGCAGTCGCAGTTGTTACCAGGACAGATAACGATACGTTACCGAAACCCAACCACACTTCTGGAAGTCTTAGGCAAAACAGCCACGTTACAGAGTCCCTCCCGGAAACTTCCCCACCCTTGTTCTCCCGGCACTCGCGTCGCGCGATCTGGCGCAAACGCACTCAGACGTGACGGAAATACACGCCAAGTCTTTTGAATTTATGGCGCGAACTCACGCACAGCAAGACTAAACTAAAAAATGTTTAGTGCCAATTTGGCACGTAACACGGGATATTTTGCTAGAACTTCCACCCGTTCAAAATGGCACGAGCCAAACATTGGAGGATATTAACAAACAACGGAAAAAACTTTGAAAAGTATCAAGAGCTTATAATATTCCTGTATCCACTCTTAGAAATCGAATTAGAAGTGAAAATCCAAATAAAGCACATCTTAGAAAAGCCTATATTTTCAGACGTCCAAGAGAAAGAGATTGCAGCCTATGTTTTGTTGTTGATTAAATTGTTCTATGATATTTCGTCATTGGAAACTCGACTACTAGTTTTGAATTTGCAGAAATTAATAACATCCCAAATGACTTTAACATTTTGTCTAGATTAGCAGGTTTTGACATCGTCAGAATCTTAATGTTAGCGTAAGAAAACCTTAAACTACAAGCATCAACTGAATAACGGCGTTCAACTAACTGAAGTTCATTCCTTTTTTCTAATTTTTCAATGCTAATGGGCAAATACAAATTTGATGGTGCTCGCATTTTAAATTTTGATAAAACCGGTAGATTTATAGTACAGAAACCTGGAAAAATTTTGGGACATAAAGGAGTAAAGTAAGTTCGGTTTTTAACTAGATGGGAGCGAGGAAAAATATTATAGTGGCCTATGCAGTGAGTGCTAGTGATACAAATATTTCATGGATATTTATATTACCAAGGTTAAGGATAAATGCTATTTTGGAAAATGGAGACATGGTAAACTCTATATACCAGCGTGGGAAGTTTGGGTGAATAACTAAAGCCCTATTTATAATGTGATTAAGATATTTAATAACATTCACCAAACCAAATAACGATAGTCCTGTACTTTTTACCATAGATAGTCATAGCACCCACATAACACTAACTACATATAATCTCTGTAAAGACAATGACGCTCCTCCGCATTCTTTGCACCGCCTCCAACCTCTTGACGTTGCTTTCTATAGCAGCCTGAAGTATTCTTTTAATAAAGAATGCAGTAACTTTTTGAAAATTCATCCATATCGAAAGATTACTCAACGAAGTTGCTGGTATTCTTAACAAGACCATCAACCAGCAGACAAATATAGAGAAAGGAGTATCTGGCATTTATCCCATAGATCCGGAAAAATTTCACAAGATGCTTTTTGTAACCTTTTCATTTAATGAACAGGTAGCGCTGCTAGTCGTAGACCTAATGATGAAAACGAACCTTTCCACCTAAAGAACAGGTAGCGCGGCTAGTCGTTGACCTAATGATGAGAACCAACCTCTGGCTGTTGTAATACCTGTTGCGAAACGACAGAAATACTGGAGAATAAAGAGTCTCGGTTCTGTGGGAAAGGATAATCAAGAAATTGATATCTCCTGTGTCAAGCGTAGCTAACTGTATTTGAACTGGGAGTTTTAAACTCAGATTTCAAAGGAAGTTAAATTTCAGCTTGTAATGAAACCCGGACATTTGGTGAATTACACCTTAATTTAAACGAAAAACTGATACAGCACAACAGCATATTTATATGTATAATTTGGTATATAACGCACAACTTCACTTGCGCTTTCAATAGAAATGCAATGTTTTTGGTTAATACTTAATTGTACCTACCAGAAAAAGGAAATCCAAGTCCGGAAAGAATAATTAAACTCGTTTGTCTTATAAAGAAAGGAGGTAGGACGTTACATTTTAAGAGAAGAAACCGAACTTCAAACTGAATGGAATTGTTTTCTCTTGTAAAAATTATTTCCACCCATGTCAAGACATAAAAGCGATAAACGCATGTGCAGAAGTTTAAGGGCGGCATGAGAACAAAGAATGTACAGTGAGAATTCGTTTCTCAAGTTAAGCTCTAAGGTTTTAGAAACCAATGGGAATTACATTCCGGGTCTTATACCAATAAATTAATGTCGATACGCTATCGATCAATATGGAACGACTATGTATTATTACCTGAAGTGAAGGAATGTGTGAGAAACTTCAGCAAATATAAAAGAAGTCTTCTAGCAAGCAGCCTTATTTCTAATACCTTAATTTTAAAAAAGAATTTTGTCTAACATTTTAAATATCATGTATCCACGTCTGGTACCTTATCATTTAAAAGTATATATATAATACCGACAATGCCAAAATTGAAGTCAAGAAAGCAACACTGTTATTTTTACTTAGTCACCAAATAAAACGGTGCTGGAAGAAGCAGCGGCTAAAAAATTATTAATTAAATAGTTAAAAATCAAATAATTTTAAAACAACGACCAATGTGAAAGTAAATAGCACAATACTAAATTTATGAACATTGTGTCAAAGATTCGAACGAAAAAAAAGTGCCGAAGAAACATTTCGTTAGACATATCATCAGAAGAAGAGAATGTGAATGGATTGATGAAGTTGAAGATGAGCATTAATGTTTCTACCTCAACAATAAATCTGACTAATTCAAATACAATTTGTCTACTATGCGAGATAGGTTTTGGAGCTTCTTTAAAAAAAGTCTTTATGCAAAAAACACTCCTATCAACTGTATTTTATTTAAACAGTAATTACAATATTAATTTGACAACTTGGACGTTATGTTCATTAACGTTTTAATTAACATATATTCAAAATTACTAATTACTAACGAGTAGCTGAACAACCAACAATGTTAAAGTTATAAAGTTCGAAACTGACTGGTCATTATGGGCTCCTCAGGATATTTATGCTATCACTGCCTTCGCATCGTCTTGTGGGAAGTGCAGATCTCATGTCTGCTACTTCTTTACAAAATACATTATATTACTTCTTAGTAATCTTATTTCTAACAATTGCTTTCTTATAATCTATTGTGACCTGCATCTGCAGTATCATGTTACGTCTGGAATACAAAGTAGTTGCTTCCTTTCTCACGCCTGATTATAAATTTTCATTAACCTTTTATAATATGTTTCCTTCAAATATACAATGTAACATTCTATTTCTTAAGGTTTAATAGTTGCATTTGAATATACACATATATTAATTTGTGAGATATGTAACTTGCGCAAAATTTAAAAGAAATAACGAGCTGTGGTGCAGATATGTTTCCTGTTCTAAATGGGTGTACTCAGAATGCAGAGGTGCTGATACGATTTTAAATTTTGTTTGTGATTTTTGTCATACCAATTAAATGCAGAAACTATTTAAATTCAATATATGTTGTTAGAAAAAGAAGTTTGTATCTTAAACACACATTTAAAACACTTTTCATATAAAATATTGTCTAAATTATAAATCTAGCCATTGTGTAATGCTGCCGCATTTCTTCATCGAGTTTAAATTAATTATTTTTAGCCTCCGCTTCTTCAACGACCGTTTTGTTTTGTGACAAAGTAAATATAAGAGTGTTACTTTCTTAAACTCGAGTTTTACATTGTCGGAGTTGATAGAGGATATATACTTTTAAACGATAAAGTACCAGATGTGGATGCATGAGGGTTGATAGAGGATATACACTTTTACACGATAAGGTACCTGATGTGGATGCATGAGATTTAAAATGTTAGAGACAAAATAATTCTTTTTTGAAATTACGGTATTAGGAATAGGGCTGCTTGCTAGAAGACTTCCTTTGTATTTGTTGAAGTTTCTCACACATTCCTTCATTTCAGATCATAATTTATACTCGTTCCATATTGAACGTAAGGGGGTCGATATTAGTTTATTGGTCGTAGGCCCGTAGTTGTAAATCCCATCGGTTTTTATAACCTTAGGCTTAGCTTGGGACAAATTCTAACACTACATTTTTTGTTCCTATGCCGCCTTAAACTAACTGCACGTATGTTTATAGCTTTCATGCCTTGGCATAGGTGGAAATAAATTTTGAGAGAACACAGTTCCATTCAGTTTCCAAATGGGTTTCTTTTCTTTAAGTGGAAAGTTCTAAATCTTTCTTTATATACAAGACGATTTTAATTATTCTTTCCGAACTAGATTTTTCTTTTTCTAGTCGTTACAAGTATGTTGCTACGTACCTAGACGAAGCCGGAATAAACGTAAATACCAGGCTAACTACCAGTCGCGGAGAGTGGGAGATTCACCTAAATACCAATAAAACAAAAAATAAATAAAGCACATCGCCCGCGATTTTCTATTAACACCAAGAATAGATAAAGGATTCTATACAAACAAGCATAAGAAATAAATTCAGAGTTACGGACAATTTAGTAATTTAGATACGAAGTGCGCATCTTGTATTTTACACAAAATAAAAGTAATCTGTAATAAATCAATATGTGAGAGCTTTTGTCAAGCGTTTTTAAAATTTCACCTAATACTTTTTGTAAAATAGTACGTCACACCTGTAGAGCGATGATATCGAATCGCAGCAACAAATAATAGTCCTACAGTGTCACGTTTCTTATCACGTAACTGCACCAAACGTTGATACGGAATATGCCATTGATATACACAAAAGAAAATAAGTTGTATACCTATATAAGTCTGGATGCTTAGCTTGCAACCCGTCGGGGGGTGAGTCAACACAAACGCCGCGGTATTCAGGATCCATTAACTCTGCCATCGTAACTGCAGCAGCGATCCACAGACAAAAGCAGCTGGTCCACGGCAACGAACAGGTGGGCCTACGCCAAGAAAGAATTCATTTGAGCTCCAGCTAAAAAAGACGCAAGACACCTCCTACTTGTTGAACAAAAAAAAACAAACGTGCATTGCTTTTGAAATACGGTGATGAATAATGTAGAAAATATTTCGACGCAAAAGTTGCAGAATCAAATTCAACATTGGTTCAAATGACACGAATTCGATCTGCAAATCCTTGCTTACCAAAGCGCGATTAAAACTGGAAAACACACTGTCAAATAATAGTAGAACCTATCATCTCGACAAGTCTTTAAATGGGAAACACAAGAGAAGCAATTATACGCGGTCGTAATGTATACCAAAATAACGGATACGGTAACGGGTACCTAAAACAGGATATAAACTATTTAATTGCAGCATAAACTTGTCGTTTCAAAGCAACTAGATTTAAGTTGAGGAATTATTAGAGAGCGTATTTATTATTAATTATGTTGAAGGATTTAACAGTAGAAACGGTATTTATTCGAGCGGGTATTGAATTAACCAGGGAAATTTTAAAAGCAAAATTGGAACGTAACAATGTGTTAAATCTACAAATTTTATTTGTATTAAAAGTATATTGGAGCTTGTGTCTTGTATACAAAATTGTATGAACATCACGCCGCTGTTAACAGTTTTCATATAAATTAAAGGTTATTTTCCCAATTTCTGGAGTTTCATTACAATCTAAAATCTAACGGTCTTTAGAAATCTGAGTTTTAACAATCACACAGTTCAAAAATACAATTCGCTACGCCTTACGGAGATGGAAATAAACTTCTTGACGATCCTTTCTCACAGAGTTTGGAACCTTTCTTCTCCAAGTGCTTAATTACACTTGATAATTTGCAATTTTCCTAAGTGTGCGGTATTTTCCTGTTTTCCTTTACGTCACTATAATTTAGTATTTTTGCTAATCATATTTGTCAATATCATTTCTCACATTATCATATATAACTAGGAAATCGAAAGTCAAATTCATTGCTAAAGCGAATTAGGCCCAAACATGCTGAGCTTTGTTAAACAAGATCAGGATATTAAACATACTAGACCCTACTCGTAAACAAGAAGTAGGGATTGCTTCTGATTTAAAATAGGTCAAATTCTGAGATAAAATGCTTGTTGAGGATATTTACAAGACTGTTTACAATGTCTGAATATCCAGCTCGAAAAACACACAACCTCTTAGGGACCTTATTAACCCACGTATACCTCTACTTCTATGAGTTACTATTTTGTATCCTATTATGGCTAAATGAAACCTCCTAATTAAAGTCCAGAGGAATCCCAGCCCGACGCTATTTAAAGATGTATAAAATATTATTTCACAAGATAGTTCAAAGCACGCTGTATTATCTTCCGTGCAGAAGAGTTTAACTGCTTAGTTTCACAAAACTACTCCCAGCATTTCGCGAGACACCTTGGAAATAATAGCTAAATTCACATTTGTTAAAAATTACAGAACTTACTGCAAGGTGACGCAGTCAGAAATTGTACTTTAAAACGTTTCCGTAATAGCAACCTGAACAACTCTACGAACTTTTGAATAATAAAACGAAGCATCTGTGAGGGAGGTTAAGAACATTGTAGAATTAAATGGAAATTAATTGTAATTTAAGTGCGTATAATATGTCTTTGCAGCACAGCAGTATTTTATGCTAATTGTCTTTCTGGCACTGTATTATTATTAGGGAATGAATTGAAAGAGGTACTGTAATGTACGAGCGTTACGCTAAATAGAAACTGGATGGAAAGAAAGGATAATTATTCTGAAACGGAGAACTTATTGTTATATCCTGTGTATTTTGATTGATGAATAACACTGTTCATAAAGCAGGACATTTCAATACATTTTTGTTCTATTCAAGGAAATTTAGGTTATATATGAAAAAACCACAAAAGCATAGTTTTAATATATTCGCTTTATTTATGAGTAGCAATAAAGTTTTAATCGTGAAAGTTTTCTACAAATGTGCTTAACAAAGGTAATTGTAGTCGAATTTGCCGATTTTCGTTATCTATTTATGCATTATAAAGACTTTAGACTTCTTTTGGCATGTGTTACTCAATATTTGAATCGATTATCATCTCGTTTCCTAATTTGACTTTCATTTTGATCCTGATTTCCGCGCTAGCAAGTACTTTATGCGCTGCAAATTCTGTTACTCCACGAGCAATGCACGCTTCCTTGGATAGGCAATTCCCCCTATGCATTGCTAAGTTCTTACGCGCTTATTAATACTAGTAAGATTTTCTTTTTAGCTCTTGTACGTAGTCAGTACTCCTTTACATAGAATCAAGTGTTTTCTACGTTGTTTTTCGGCGTACGCACAACTGCCCCTTTATGTAGAGCATGTCGATGTTTTGCTGATTCACCTCCGCTGACTTAGCCGCAAGATAAGTACCCCGGCACGTGAAGGTATTTGATCTTGTTTTCTTTTTGCATACCAAAAGTTATTATTTATCAGCGGTTGATGTTGGTGCAAAACTAGTTCACCATACCCGTTTAAAAAGTATCTTCGCTAGTGCTTCTGATTATTTTTTTCAAATGCTTACTAGAACTTGTTCTACATTTACTACTTTAAATTAATACGCTTATATATACGAAAATATAAACATTACTTTTTTACTGATTAACTTTTTACATGTTAAGTTACGAATGCGCACTAATTTAATTCCTGTAAACGATAAAAATCGTAAACAATGGTTGTACAACTGCGGTAATTCAGCCCTATTAAATGCGAACCTAAAAAATAAACTTTTGTGTGAAAAACACTTAGATTTATGTTCTTTTAGGGTTTCTTCTAAGCCTAAAATGGGATTGAACGATAATGCAGTGCTTTTAATATTTAAACAAAATGGTAAGTATCTTTTTGGAAAATTTTGTATTTGAGATGCCGTGGCAAGTTGTTAGAAGGGCGAAGTTTAATCAATTTCTTAATTCTTTGTAATATGATCAAAACAATTAGAATAGTATATTGTTTTACGAATGACAAAAGTGGCATTCCAATATAACTTTTTATTTGTTTTTTTGTTTAAATAAATATCTTTATCTGTCTCCTCAGTTCTGTTTGTCTGACCCGTGCGTTTCAACCCTACGAGCAAAATGCTCTTTGACCTGTAGATGGCGTCTGTCTTTTATTGCTGTAGTTTACCGTTACATTTTTTGTATTTACTTAACAAGAAATACTCGTGGACAATATGTAAGTATATGGTTTTTATTACTAGTTTGATATAAAAAATTTAATATTGGGTTAACAACAGTTCATTATATAATCTTTTTCTGTTTTCTATAAATATTATGATTGAAAGTAGCAAGTAAGGTAAGGCAGAAATGTATAAACTATTTTTGCGTACATTTTTATACTGCGTAAGTTAAAGTTCGGGCCTTGAGAGCTGTGTTTTTAAAAAACACTTCCAAACTTCTTAACAAATTTACTTGATTGATACAGAATTTAATGTGGAATTTTTCAAACTTGAATTAAAATTACTCTAAGTTCAAAAAGAATTAATTGTACTATTTTTGAGTAGCCTAAGCAACTGCATTGTTAAAGCTGAATAATCTGACTGACTGCCGGGTATCGGGGCTCCCGGGCTATTTATTATGTCCCTACCCCCTCACATGGCTCTGGGAACTTGCAGAGCTTAGGTCTGCTAATTTTTAATTCTATTCATTGTTACAATGTTATAATCTTACTTTCTAGGTAATTGCGGTATATTGACCGTCTGTGACCTGCCACCTGCAGTGTCACTATCGTCTGGATACAAAGTATTGCATTCGTTCTCATGAACTGTTAATAAACTTTATTAATTGTCCTTGTATTACATTGTTGCACTTCACTTAGTGACTTCTTAATGATTTCTAATAATTTTCTATTAGATTCTATTTTATAATACATACATAATTTGGGGTATATATAACGCGTATATCCTTCGGAATGTTTTAGACAAATGTTGTTTTCTATGCGAGTTCGTTCTTCTTTTATAAGACGTTGTTTTCCTAGGAGTTTGTAAATAAATTTTCTCTCTTGAGGTTTCCTTTTTCTATCTGTGTGACCCACCGCCCGGGAGCCCTCAATAGTGATCACTACAAATATAAAATTTCCCAAGCGATACATATTATTTACAACCACAGCAACAAAATAATAATCTATAGGTAGCACTACATACACTGACTTTATTAGACCACCTCTCGCGTGCACAACACTCGACAAAAGTACCGTCACCAATTCTATACTATAATCTAACTAGTCTTATTTGGTAGCAAGCACTCTTCTTCCTTACGCTCGCATCACGGTAAACCTAAATCCAATAGCACATACAGCGCTGCGGATCATATAAGCTTCCAGCTGTCTACTAACAAAAAATTGCCTCCCGTCAAAGCTGCATTCCAACCAAAAGGCACTCTCGTTAAAAGGGTTAAAATAAGTTGGGCCAACATCAAAGACAAACCTGACATTGAATTTAACAAGGAGCGCGTCAAAGATCGAGAAACCTTCCTGGTCGTCCACAGTCTAGCAGAAGACATCAAGCAGTCGACCGAGCCGCCACAAAAAAATCATTACTACGACAGAACTTCTCTATACTCTGAAACCGACTAACGCCTTCCGCTGTAATGGATCCGGCCACTGAAACCAGCATCTGCGGTTGACGTGCGTCGGCACCAGATAAAACACTAGTTTCCTAACTAGCTGGTGCCAGCACTCGACGACCTGGTGACCGAATGCAACAGAGTCATCACCGGACCTCCCAAGCCGAAATCACAACCAGCAGTATGCACGTCATTAGGGAGAGCGCAAATATTCCGGCCAACTGCCACCCCCTCGAGTGCAGGACAGGCCCCATGAAGTATTCTAGCATCCAGCAAGCCGACCTGCTGCCACAAGTCCAAGCGGTGCAGCGTGACTGTCCATCGTTCCAACGGATGATTCAGCAATGAACAGAAATGGCAGGCCGAGGCTCACAAACCACCATGAATGCCTTATTTTGAACAACTTAGTAATAGAAAACAGTACTCCGCAAACAGCTGGGGCACTTCCCTACAAAATATACTATATATCATACGCATACGTCAGAATGTAGCTACTGGCACCATTCCTAGCGAAGCATTCTTACAGTACAACTACCAAGGCTTAAGTATATAAACCAGAGGTCGATGCTAAACCACGGACCAGCTAGAAAAGACCGTATCTGAAAAGCTTACTTACGCGAAAAAAACACTCGTTACACCTACGCCAACTAAGTCCCAACGGACTTCAATTACGCGTTGGAGACATAGTACTGACCATAAACAAAGCAGCTAATTCACAAATCCAGACCAAACGGACGGGGCCATGGCCGATCACCCGGGTCAAATGTCCAAATACATATCTCGTTCATCGCTCCTACGGCACATCATCAAATATTCATGTTGACGATATGAAACCTGTCCAACACAACCCAGCACCACAAAACGAATTCTTTAACGGAGGGGAATGTTACCAGATATAAGAACTTGTTTACCGAGCATAAAAACCGAGACGAACGTAATTCATTTTGCCCCAATCACGATAACCACGCCTGCAATCACAAGCGGGAAACATATATAAACAGCTTCAAATCGACGAGAAATTCAGTCCTTGTCGATTTTTATCCAAGGAACGCCTACTAGCACACTTGCGATTGGCATCCAAGCATCGATTATTACGCTACGCACGAGCTTACGCTAATTCAATCACACTACACACAACAAATAATTGTTTTCATAGAAAAACACATTACTCTCTCACTTCACCGATGGAGATTGTTATCCCAGTTTGAACACTACACCATCTGTGATTTTTATCCCGGCAGCACGCTATTAATCCATCAATACACAGTCAGTGATTGGTATCCTGGTACAACAAAATCATTCTATTCCTTTACACGGTCAGTAACGACTTCCCGGCCCCACTTTACTCGTTTACGTCTGAAGACGCGGAGCACCACCCGCTGACGTCGGTCTTGTCAGCGAATCCACGTCGCCGACAGTTACTTCCTGAGTGTCTGTATCTTTTCGTGGCTAATAATTATCCCTTATTAGTCCACTATAACATTTCCTTGAGTTAAGTTTGCGAAATAGAATCCATGTCCATTTCCGGTTCGATCTTGCTGTGCTCGTTAACACACACACCTGTATTCATATGTAATTTACCTTAATTAAGTTTGTACTTATTAACACGCATCCGTGTTAATCCTGCGTTTCTATTTGTCGTAATTAATTTAGCATTTGTTGTGTTTATACTTATTAACACGTACCTGCGTTAATACTGTTCATACTGCATTTGTCTTCAACTACCTTAACACGGTTGTATGTTCGTGCTTATATTATATATAAGGATAGACCCCATTTTTCTTGTTCGTGTTCATTAACACGTCCGCGTGTTAATCAATTAACTATTGATATTTTATTAACTAAATTAATTTGCTTTATAGATATTGGAAATATTTGAACATTTGTTCCTGTTTGTGCTCATTAACACGCACTCGTTTTAATCCTGTGAATATCCATTCTATATTCCCAATGGCTGTCTCAAGGCGGTTGCTACATGCATGTATATTTGTGTTTGCGTATATGTAGAATATATGAACGTTTGTTCTTGTTTGTACTTATTACCACGCACTAGTATTAATCCTGTAAATATTCATCTGTACTAAT
Organism: Platerodrilus igneus; assembly: GCA_036346225.1. Classification (NCBI taxonomy): domain Eukaryota; kingdom Metazoa; phylum Arthropoda; class Insecta; order Coleoptera; family Lycidae; genus Platerodrilus; species Platerodrilus igneus. Next base: position 4,703,609 of record JARFIW010000012.1, on the reverse strand, counting down.
TTAAGCATTTGCTATTATACGTTTATATGTTTGTGCTTTATATATAGCTATTTGCTCCTGTTTGTGCTTGTTAACGCGCACACGCGTTAATCTTGTAAATAATTAGTTAGTATCGTATATTAATTGATAGTATTGTAAATATATGTTTCTGTTTGTGTACATTGTAACATATGTTACAGTAGTGTATACTGCTAGTTACCATCACCCTCCCCTGGTATCACACTTTAGCTTTAACTCTACTTCAGAAGCATCAATGCCGTGAGATTGAAAACTGGAATGGGCTTCCTCAAAAGGGTTCATCAGATGGCAGTAGACCAAGAAGAAAAAGTATGCTTTGAAGTGCAGCATTGCCTCACAATACCCGGCGCATTTTGATAATGCGTTAGACGTTGCTGTTGACAAAAGGACTTCGAAGAAACTCAGAAAATATATGTAACTTTTTAGAATTTACTGAATACTGAACACTTTCATAGTTCAGATTGTAGGTCACAGTGAACGTAGCTTAGTTTTGTCATTGACATTTTGTCTTCTGAGTTAAAAGTTTTGTAAAGATTAAGTCTTTTAGTTGTTTCCCAATCTACATTTATTACATCTTTAGCCAAGTTCATCGTATCCCGCATAGCCAGCCGGTAGATCGCGAAAGACATCTTGTACTGCAAAGTTCAATGAGTTAGCTGTACAGTACACAAATGTTGCAAGCGGTGGCAGATCCACTACTAACCTTTGCAGGCTTCCGAATTCACCACTCATGTTTGATGCGCCGTCATAACACTGCCCACACAATTTTTCACTAGACATATCCAAACGTACTAGAACGTCCTTCACTATCTGAAAGAAAATGTCTGTTTTAGCATTAACTACCTCGTACAGCCCGATAAATTACTCGCTTACTTCAAAATATTTGTCCACAATACGCACACAGAGACCAACTTGCTCATGGTTTGAAGAGTAGCAAGTCTCGTCGACCATGTATTACGCTTCTGTGCTTTCTCTCTCACTTTTATTTTTAGACAATAGTCGCGATGTAATGAATTTTAACTTGGCTCAGTGGTTGTATGAAATCACAAATGCATTCCTTACTTTAAAAAGGTTCGTCCAATGACCCTTTATTTGTAAGAACCTTTACCAGGGTTTATAAAGGACATTGAGTAAATGAATTGTTTTTATTAAAACAATGCAATAAGAATAGTTTACTATTTAAAATTATTTTATAATTAACTCTAAAACCTAACGATCTTACTTAATAGAATTTTAGTGAACGATACGTAGAAACCCTTAATTTTAATCTATAAATAATGAGGCATAGTTGACTAAGCCGCTAGACAAATGCCCACCAGAGGATATGTTGTAGATATAACTGTTTAACAAGCAACAACAAGACAAAATTTATAGATACAGGTCTCAGGAGACCCCCTCAGTAGTGATCACGACAAATACAAAATTACCCAAGGGCTACATATTGTTTACCACCACAGCTATAAGATAATAATTTATAGGTAGCAATACACACTTGACTTTATCGTGACATCTCCCTTACATGTGATTTTCCAATGCTCCACCCGAAGGTACTACATTGACAAGGAAGCGAGTTTTTTTACCTGAAAAATTTTGAATTTTGCCGAACCCTTGCTGTTCCAAACAAGGTAGGGATCTTTAACACTCACACACGGGAGCTCCATTTTACCTCTCATCCGAACGAGGGTGTATTTTTGTGAAAAATGCTCGCCTAACATTTTCAAGCGGACCGTGTCGGGATTCGAACCCGGGACCTTGGGCGTAGTAGTCACACGCATACCAACTACGCCACGAAGTCGCCTCAAGACATCTCCCGCGCGAACAACACTCGACAGAAGTGCACCAATTTTATACCATAATGCTTCGTCCCTTCTTATCGGTAATACAGCTAGTCTTATTTGGTAGCAAGCACTCTTTTTACTTACGCTAGAAGAGAGCGCTATCACAACTAAATGTAATATTCTTTAAAATTAGAAGTATTGTATGAAACGGTTGTAGATGTACCATAACACATGATAGAAAGATACTTGCGGCTCTTGATTTCCTATATGACACAGCGCAAAACACTATTTCGTAGTATTTGAATTTTTTTAGTCTGGATGTTCTGGGAGAGCCAGTTGTAGTCCCAACGTCCCATATAACTATAGAGCCCGAATATGTCGTGTTTTCTTAACTCCGGCAACTGTCTATAGTTTGAATTTATTTCATCATGAACTCTTATCGGCAATCCTTGGCAGTTGATGAACCTCATAGAAGTGAAGATGTTTTTAGGAGCTCAGTCCATTATTTTCATCTAAAAGTCAATTTGATCATTTAGTTGTACAGTTGTACAGTCTGGATAGAGAAGCCCATTTATTTACACTCTCTTTGTGGGTTAGCGTATTTTCGTGTATCCGAAACTTTTCTAGCGCCTATTTTACAGTTAAAAAACTTTACAGTTGTTAAAATGTCCTTCTTTTCCTGTTCGCCACTAGCAGTTTAAACCTTCGTCTTCTTACAGGTTTTGCAAAATGCTTTTCCACAGAAGCTTCCTATCCCAGCCAACTGAATGTTACCATCCATGATTTTTGAAACGATCTTCCCTTGCAACTAGTCTTCTTGATGGCATGTAAGCAACTAATCATCGGTAACTTTTACAAGTCCCAACATGATCAGCATAGATGGAGTTGCCAGACATAATTTTTAAAAACTTAGTCCTAAGACAAGATGAGAAATAAATAAGTAGGAATTCGGCCATTTGTTTATTTATTTCTCATCTTGTCTTAGGACTAAGTTTTTAAAAATTTTGTCTAGCAACTCCATCTATGCTGATCATGTTGGGATTTGTAAATGTTACCGATGGTCATTTGCTTACATTTGAGTATATAGGGCGCATGAGAAACAATTTGTATTATAAATACACCTTGATTTTTGTATAATCGCAAAATTTAGTTGGTTGTTTTGCAAAAAGAGATGCGTCCGTCTGACGATCTGCAAGAACAGTGAAACCGGTCACGGGTTTTTCTTTTTGCAAAATAACCGACAATATATACCGATTTTCGTTTTCTATGCTCGAATTACTTTCCCCATACCAGGCAAAATTATTCATTATCAAGTAGCTAGAAACGTATTAGTTTCAATAGGCCAACATCCTCAATTAGCATTGGGTGTAGTACCTTCTTAGAAGGTCAGCCAATATTAAGTAGGAATTCGGCCGTTTGTTTATTTATTTCTCATCTTGTCTTAGGACTAAGTTTTTAAAAATTTTGTCTAGCAACTCCATCTATGCTGATCATGTTGGGATTTGTAAATGTTACCGATGGTCATTTGCTTACATTTGAGTATATAGGGCGCATGAGAAACAATTTGTATTATAAATACACCTTGATTTTTGTATAATCGCAAAATTTAGTTGGTTGTTTTGCAAAAAGAGATGCGTCCGTCTGACGATCTGCAAGAACAGTGAAACCGGTCACGGGTTTTTCTTTTTGCAAAATAACCGACAATATATACCGATTTTCGTTTTCTATGCTCGAATTACTTTCCCCATACCAGGCAAAATTATTCATTATCAAGTAGCTAGAAACGTATTAGTTTCAATAGGCCAACATCCTCAATTAGCATTGGGTGTAGTACCTTTTTAGAAGGTCAGCCAATATTAAGTAGGAATTCGGCCGTTTGTTTATTTATTTCTCATCTTGTCTTAGGACTAAGTTTTTAAAAATTTTGCTTAGCAACTCCATCTATGCTGATCATGTTGGGACTTTTAGAAGTTACCGATGGTTAGTTGCTTACATTTGAGTATAGAGGGCGCATGAGAAACAATTTGTATTATAAATACACCTTGATTTGTGTATAATCACAGAACTTAGTTGGTTATTTAGCAAAAAGAGATGCGTCCGTCTGACGATCAGAAAGAACAGTGAAAACGGCAACGGGCTTTTCTTTTTGCAAAATACCAACAATTTATATTGATTTTCGTTTTCTGTGGTCGAATTACTTTCCCCATGCCAAGCAAAATTAGTCAATATCAAAAATATGTCAAGTTTATATAACGTCACTCATCACCTGTTCAGTCAACAATAATCCAGTCTCCTTGAATAATGAACGAAAACACTTGTGCAACTATTTTGTACGCCACATTACCCTCCTCCCAGTGGCTAACGTTTCGAGACACCGTTTCAGAAAATGTACCTTTCGACCTGAACAAGTTCAGGTGCCCTGATTCGTTGATTGGAGGTTTTCGGTTCGTTTCGGGACTTCTTGTGTTTCAAATGTCGTTGAATATGATTGAATATTCTCATCTCAAGATAAAAACGCCGGTTTCCGTCTGTCGATTGAAATCATTTTTCTTTTGATTTAACAAAAACTTTTAAAAATTTTTTTGTCGGGAGATCATGGGGAAAGTTTCCTTGTATGGAGGCTGGAAGGCCGTTCGCACCTTGACGAATAAACACGTGGGAGCAAGTTTGCAAATCTTTACTATCAAATACTTTACCGGTACCGTAATGTGATGTCGAAACGGGTGGTAGAGTGAACATATGAGAACAGTCCAGAAACGAAAGACGGATCAGTTGTAATAGATGATGATGTAAAAAATTCTCCTGGAAGCCGTCTATATAAAAGTTCCTACGTAGAAGAGTCGAGATCTTCAGAAAATGTTGATCCTAAGTTGAGAAGGACTAATGATAAAAATTCCACCCAGTGGTTAGTGCCATGAGACTTGATAGCTGTGTTTAGTGTCCTGCGCCACCCTTCAATTAGGTCGTTAGCTTGTGAGTGGTAAGGAGTCGTACGAACACGTTAGGTTTCAAATAGTTGGTTGAACGTTGACTCAGGCACGATCCAAATTGCAAACCCTGATCGGTTGTAATGGAAAGTGGGACTTCAAAACGTGCGATCCCGTTAGAAAAAGATGTTTTTAAAATAGTTTCGGTTTTAATGTCGAAAATAGGAAATGCATCTGGCCATCTTGAGAACCTGTCGGTGCACGTTAAATAACATGCATAATCTTTAGACGAAAGAAAAGGTCCTATTATATCCACATTGATGTGGAAAAACGTTCTCCTGGGATGCAAATATTATAAATTGAAGATTTAAAATATCTTTGAATTTTATTTTACTGGAAAGACAAACATTCTTTAGCCCAAAGCTTGCAATCTCCTTTATGGACGGCCAAACAAATCTACCTTTAACTAATAGAATGGATGCCATTTTACCTGGCAGGAGGGTATTACTGAAATATTTGCCACCGTGTTTGTAAAAAAAGGAATACCCGAGCTCTTGTCCATCTTGAAAATACGACTGACGTATTGCTGCCTCGATCATTCCTCGTCTCTAACGATCGAGTTGTTGAAAATGCAAATTTATTCACATTTGGTAGCCTGTTTGCCAAATATTTTATGCAACCGCATATTTTGTTATCCATGCTACGTATATCGCGAAATTTGGATCTATTTCGCTCATTCCGTCCAAAAGAGTTTCTCTTCCATCTGCTAAGTTCTTCTATTTCATCTTTCATATTTTCTTAAAGAATTTTACTTTCATCGAATAATTCTGTTAAATTGTTTACTTTTTTTCTAAACGTTGTAAGACGTCTAAATTAATTTGGTTATTTGTTGCAACATTGACCATAGAGAACTTCATTAGATTTGGTAAATTCTGTAACTTTATCAGTCATTTGGACTAGCGTCTCTAATTCTTCTTTACTAACACACAAAATAGGCAGAATCTGAGTTAGCAAATGCTGAATCCATAATGTCTTTAATAAATCACTATGCAGTTTGTTTCTACTTGATGCCTTCATTTCCTTAAGTAAATTAGACGATTTTCTATCCCCTCAGTTTAAAAAGATCAAGGGCATTTTAAAGTGCTTCTCCTCGGATTCAGTAAACATGGATTCTAAGCGTTGCTTAAAGCGTCAAACATATTGGATGAAGGTGGATTTAAAATCAAATCGTTCATCTGCTGAAGAACATCTGATTCCATTGCAAGGACGACTGTACGATATTTGGTGGCATCTGTGGATATACCTGCAGCCAGGAACTGTGATTCGATTTGTTTGAACCGTAGGTGAATATTCTGCTTCCAAAAAGGAGGTATCTTTACACTTACGCGTGCAATTTCTCTTTCAGTATTAATGTTCATCATAACTTCCTTACATTTTTCTGAGTGAGTTATTATCTTCATTACCCATGTCCGGATCACCAATTTGGTGTTTGTAATATAAAATAAATTAAACGAGTGAGTAAATTATTACTTGGTTTAGTTTATTGCTTTTAATTAAAAATATAAAATTTCAAATTGAAATATAAACATCAAAAATATGCCAATTTTATATAACGTCACTCATCACCTGTTCCTGGCAACCATAATCTCGTTCAATGATGAACGAGAATATTTGGGTAAATATTTTGTCCGCTAAAGGTGTACAGTGCAGCTTATGAAAACCGGATACAATATTGACTGTATTGAAGACAATATAACAAAACGGTACATTTTAATTAGTCAATCTAGCATTAGAGGTCCCAAGTCAGTATCTGTTTAATAGATATATAAACTACTCCTTGAGAGAAGAGATCGATGGGTACTAGATAGGGGGTCTCCCATTCAAAAGATGCGCATTGCTAATTTCAAACAAGACCACCTTGATGCTGATTTAATTAGAGCTCTCAATGATAAACGATTACAAACGCGAACTAAAATTCACAACTTGTTAAAAATTACTGAAAATGGTACAATGTGACTAGGAGAGAAATTATGTTCAGCATCTATATCCTGAAAGACTTCAGCATACTTTGTGAATAATAGAAGGAAGCATCTGTGTAAGAGATTAGGAATATTCTCAGTTATATGGAAATTAGCTTGTGTATTACCCTGAATTTAAGTACGAATAATGTAGTCTCTGCAACGTGGTGGTATTTTATGTTAATTAGCCCCCTTGTAGGGTGCTATTATTATTTGAGAAACACTTGCCAAAAGTGGAACAGACGCTCATTTGTGTATGTGTATTGACAATTACAAAATGAAGTTGCAGCCAGGGGCTCCGCTCCGACTTGATAAAAATATTGGATAGACTTTGGTGGGCTCAATTTTTCGTATATTTTCTAATGTCAACCATAACGTAAATAAAATATACACTTTCGTACGTGCTCTTAAAATTTAGTGGGCGAATATAATGAGCAATGGAATGAAGTGGGGATTTCCAACAAATAAAGAGAACGCAAAACACGTACAGACCTATTGCCTTTATTGTGAAATAAAATGAGTGAGCTTATAATAATCGTACTTACGGCAAATGTTGAACGCCGTCTGGCTTGCACGTGACGAATTGGTTGACGAGAGGTCTTCGGTCCAAACTATTCAGAACAGTTTAATGGGTGTTGAGAACCAAGACGGTGTTGTCTCTTCTGCGTCTTGGTAGACAGCAAGTAGGTCTTCAATCGACGAAGGACGCTGAATAATCTTTCAGCTGATGCAGTTACTGATACGTTATTGAGGAGCTTAGCGTATTTAGAAACTTCAGGAAGTAAGTGGCGCATTGCATCGTCTTTAAGTAAAAACTTCTCGACAATGAGCATAGTTCTAATTATTTCTTTCTCTGCGAAGCAAAGATCACCATCTATGTCTTCGTCAAAGAACGTTCTGCTTTTCTGAAGCTACATTTCACCATCGTTGATGATTGACACGCAGTCTTTCCCCAAGGAGAGCACTTTTTGAAGACTCCTTAGATTAGAATCTATCATTTACACTATTCTTCACTGTGTCGATTATCTCCATATATGTTTGTTGATAAAAATCTTTTGAGCTTAGAAATTGATGTGAGTTTGCAACGCGACGCTCAAATCTTTTGGAATGTCTCTGGCGTGGTAGTACTAGATCTTCTACTTGAAGTGGTTTATCGTACAAGCATTTCTGCCAGAATTGTTAAGGACTCTTGCGATTTTCTTTGAGGATTTGAAGCATATATTTGTTACTAAACATAAAAACTTGTTTACTGGACATAAAAACCCAGACGAACATAATTCATTTTGTCTCAATCACAATAACTACGCCTGCATTCAGAAGGTTATTTTGAGTTCATCTCTCAAACCAACTAGTCACATCTAAATTTATATATGTAATCATGTATAGCTAGAACATGTAACTTAATTATTACACAATTTTTTAATTTTACAATGTGATATCGTTTATAGTTCTCTGAATTATGGTTAATAATGTGATACACCTAGGCCAATAATATGTTACTTGTAGAAAATGCACTAAGGATGGCTCACGCGGAAAGCGCTTTGTTATTTATTAAGTTTTTAAATTAAATTTTACACGTTAATACATAAGTTTTTTAATTTTATTAAATATAAAACTATCCAACCGATACATATTATTTACCACCACATCAACAAGATAATAAATAGGTAGTATTACCCTGACTTTATCAGGCCACAAAAGTACCGCCACCAATTCTATATCATACTGTAGATAGTCTTATTTGGTAGCAAGCACACTGCTTGTTTACGCTAGGAGTGGGCGCTAACAGTATTAAATGTAATCTTCTTTTAAATTAAAAGTATTGTTTGAAAGGACTGTAGACGTATCAAAACACATGATAGAAAAACAGTCGTGGCTCTTGATTTCATTTACGACATAGTGCAAAATACTATTTCCTAATATTTGAATTATTTCAATCTGGATTGCACGTGAGAGCCACTTGTAGCCTGAAAATACTCCCTGTATGTTTGTTGTGGTTTGTTTAGCATTCTTCTTAATCTTCTTTGGGAATGAAACCACTCATAGTTTTTAAAATCTATTTTATTTACGTTTCGATCCATGACCTAGGATCGTTGTCAAAATTAGATTTTATAAACTATGAGTGGTTTCATTCCCAAAGAAGATTAAGAAGAATTGTAACCTGAACGCTCCATCCAACCATTGAGCACGGATGTGTTGCATTAAGGTAGAATTTACTTTATCATGTCTCCTTATCGGTAATCTTTGGTGGTAAAGCAACCTCATAGACGTAAAGATGTATGTTCATAAGTACTGGCACCATTTTCATGTAAGAGTCAATTTGATCATTTAGTTGTACAGTCTGGATACAGAAACTAATTTATTTACACCCTCTTTATGGATTTGCGTATTTTCATGTATCCGAAACTTCTCTAGCGCATTTTCCAGTTAGAGGAATCCACAACTGTCAAAATGGCCTTCTTACTGGTTTTGCAAAATACTTTTCCACAGGGGTGTCCCATCCCAGCCAATTTAATGAAACCATCCATGACCTATGAAACGATCTTTGTTACGGGTTTGTCCGGCACTACGACACCGCGGGAAAGATAAAAATCCTTAGTGGACCTAGTTCGAACCGGCGAGGGGTAGGTATGGTAGAAAGTCGTAGTTTGGAGTTGCCAACAGCCCTAAAATACAAATGGTAAATGATCTTAAAATCCTAAAAAGCGGCAAAATTGAATGGGCACCACCAGTAATGTCGATATGCTAGATGTAACGAAAAATTTCGTCATTCATCGATATACTCCCAAAACTCGAAATGAAAAGTAAGGAACTTGCAGTGTAGTGTGAATGGACCCACCCTAACACTTTAAATCCTCTCACAAATAATACACGTCAACAATTCAACTTAACTCTATTCACATACTTTTCCTGAAAGAAATTCATATTTTAGTAAAACAAATTCATGGCATACTTTAGATGCAAGAACAAACATTCTTACAACATAAAAAGAATATATAGTATAAAGTTATGTTCAGAAATTTTAAATATTATTGTTAAATCGAGGTTGGTAAATTACTGTAATAATTTTGCGCTGGCCAGATCTACTAAAAGATAAGCAAACTTATGTTTGTATTTAATCAAAGAAGGTCGAGTACACAATGCACTCACGCGAGTTAAGGTTCAGGCCTTGGGTGCTGCCGTTTTAAACACCAGTTCCAAAACTTCTTAACAAATTTATTGATTAATACAGAATTTACTTATGGAATTTTAACAACTTGATTTTAATTACTCTAAGTCAAAATTACATTAGTTAATTGTACTATGGTGAGTAGCCTAAGCAACTGCAATGTTAAAGCTGAATACTTTGACTGACTGCCGGGTCTTGAAGCTCCCGGGCTTTTTATAATGCTCCTACCCCCTCACATGGCTGTGGGAACTTGCAGATCTCATGTTATTCTTAATACTATTAATACTATTAATAAATACAATGTTGTTATCTTAATTTCTAAGTAGTCACGGTATCTTGACCGTCTGTAACCTGCCATCTGCAGTGTCACTATCGTCTCAGATACAAAGTATTGCATCGGTTCTCACGAACTGTTAATAAATTGTCCTGGTGTTTCTTTGTTGCACTCCACTTAGCGTATTCTTAACACTTTCTAATAATTTCCTAATTATTTTATTTTATAATACATATATCAATTGGGAGATACATATTTTGCGTTGGCTAAGAATTAAACAAATAAAGATGCGAAATGTCTCGTGCAAGCGACCGTTATAGCAACAAATTGTACAGTAAACGTAATATTAATTGATCACTACGGTTCTGCTACAGGTGTGAAAAATATTGTTTCTAGTAAACAACTGTAATATTAAAAATTTACGTGCAAAACAAATAAGAAATAATATGATTAAATTCAATGTTTATACCTTCGGATTATAATGACAAATAAAATTTTAGCACACAGTGCACACACTAATTGCATGGAGTAAAATCTCGTGGACAACATAAGGTTTATAAAAAAAAGTTTAGCCAACACCAAAATGTAGCCGGCGAAACCTAATAAATGATGGTATTTAACTGATAAGTCTGAATAGCTTCAGACGTATTCCACCTTCATTGTATTAACTGACAGCGTTGTTTTGACGCTGCGGTTAAAATCTGACAATACATCTGTTTAGTGTCACAGACAAAAACTAATTTATGAATACGAAAAACCTGCAATATTATGACAATATCATTATGGAAATCGAGTCCAGTATAGTATCACTCAAGGAAATATCATTGTTCGATTCTGCAGAAACATTGAATAAAACTCTCAATTTGAGTGTATCATTTTCCATTTTAAAAATTGCATGATGCGTAATGTAGTATGAATCACTACCAAGAAAAAGCAACGATATGAATATGACCCGATGATTCATACTCATTCATAAAATCAATACGACATTAAGACCACGTCATAAGGTACCAGACGTTAAACGGCAATAGTTTTCAAATCCCGAAAATCACGACCCCTTTCCTTGAAGGATTATGAAATTTTACCATTCAGTATGTTCATTTGTTTACACGAATATTTTAAGTCGCTAATGTTTACATTGATGCAAGAAACTTTAAAATTGTTGTAGATATATAATGAATTGTTACATTTTTCTATTTTTCTGTATTGTTTCCGTACGAACCCACTCCTGCATCGCCGAGGTTAACCGGTACATCGTAGGAAGTTCCTTATACCAAAGTTATTAATCGAAATAGAACCTATTCTAACGTTTCCAAGTAAATGCCACAAACCATTGAAAGTTGTTTAGTTGTGTGTTGAATTAATTTCTTTCTGTCCTATTGCGTCTAACCTGATTCACAGTGTAGACGATAGTACTTTATAACTAAGTTTTAGCTTCATCACTTTCTAGTATCTTAAGATTAACTGTAACGTATATGTAATAATGTTGCAGCGTTTGCTCCTGTTAGTGTTGGTAATATTAAATAAATTAAACGATTCGGTAAATTATTACTTGGTTTAGTTTATTGCTTTTGATTACAAATACAAAATTTCAAATTGAAATATCAACATCAAAAATATGTCAATTTTATATAACGTCACTCATCACCAGTCAACAATAATCCAGTCTCCTTCAGTAACGAACGAGAACACTTGGGCAACTATTTTGTACGCTACATTACCCTCCCCCCAGTGGCTAACGTTTTGAGATACCGTTTGAGAAAATGTACCTTACGACCTGAAAAAGTTGAGATGCCCTGATTCGTTGATTCGGGGTTTTCGATTCGTTTCTGGACTTCTTGTGTTTTAAATGTCGTTGGATATGATTGAATATCCTCATTTCGGGATAAAAACGCCGGTGTCAGTTTGTCGATAAAAATCATTTTATTTTTGATTTAACAAAAATTTTAAACAAATTTCTTTTTGTTGGGAAATCACTGTGAACGGTTCCTTGTATGGAGGCTGAAAGGCCGTTCACACCTTGACGAATAAACACGTGAGAGCAAGTTTGCAAATCTTTACTAACAAATACTTTACTGGTACCGTAAAGTGATGTTGAAACGGGTTTAGAGTGAACATATGAGAACATACTCAAGAAACGAAAGAAGGATCAGTTGTAATGCATGATGATGTAAAAAATTCTTGTGGAAGCCGTAATTGTGACCCACATAAAAGCTCCTACGTAGTAAAGCTAAAATCTTCAGAAAAGGTCGATCTTAAGTTGAGAAGGACTAATGGTAAAACTTCCACCCAGTGGTTGGTGCCATGAGGCTTGATAGCTGTTTTTAGACGCCTGAGCCATTGTTCAATTAAGTCGTCAGTTTGTGGGTAATAAGGAGTCGTATGAACACGTTGGATTCTAAATAATTGGTTGAATACTAAATTCAGGCACGATTCAAACTACGAACCCCGATCGGTTGTAATGGAAAGTGGGACTTCAAAACGTACGACCCAATAAAAAGAGATGTTTCTAAAATAGTCCCGGTTTTAATGTCGGAAATAGGGAATACATCTGTCCATTTTGAAAACCTGTCGGTGCACGTTAAATAACATGCATAACCTTTAGAAGAAAGAAAAGGTCCTATTATATCCACCTTAATGTGGGAAAAACGTTCTCCTGGGATGGAAATATTATAAATTGAAGATTTAAAATAACTTTGAATTTTATTTTACTGGAAAGACAAACATTCTTTAGCCCAAAGCTTGCAATCTCTTTTATGGACGGCCAAACAAATCTACCTTTAACTAATAGAATGGATGCCATTTTACCTGGAAGGAGGGTACTACTGAAATATTTACCACCGTGTCTGTAAAAAAAGGAATACTCGAGCTCTTGTCCATCTTGATAATACGACTGACGTATTGCTGCCTCGATCAATCCTCGTCTCTAACGATCTAGTTGTTGAAAATGCAAATTTCTTCACATTTGGTAGCCTGTTTGCCAATTATTTTATGCAACCGCATATTTTGTTATCCCTGCTACGTATATCGCGAGATTTGGATCTATTTCACTCATTCCGTCCAAAAGAGTTTCTCTTCCATCTGCTAAGTTCTTCTATTTCATCTTTCATATTTTCTTAAAGAATTTTACTTTTTTCGAATAATTCTGTTAAATTGTTTACTTTTTTTTTCTAAACGTTGTAAGACGTCTAAATTAATTTGGTTATTTGTTGCAACATTGACCAACTTCATTAGGTTTGGTAAATTCTGTAACTTTATCAGTCATTTGGACTAGCGTCTCTAATTCTTCTTTACTAACACACAAAATAGCCAGAATCTGAGTTGGCAAATGCTGAATGCATAATGTCTTTAATAAATCACTATGCGGTTTGTTTCTAGTTGATGCCTTCATTTCATTAAGTACATTAGACGATTTTCTATCGCATCAGTTTAAAGAGATCAAGGGTATTTTAAAGTGCTTCCCCTCGGATTCAGTAAACATTGATTCTAAGCGTTGCTTAAAGCGTCAAATATATTGGATGAAGGTGGATTTAAAATCAAACCGTTCATCTGCTGAAGAACATCTGATTCCATTGCAACGACGACTGTACGATATTTGATGGCATCTGTGGATATACCTGCAGCCAGGAACTGTGATTCGATTTGTTTAAACCGTAGGTGAATATTCTGCTTCCAAACGGGAGGTATTTTTACACTTACGCGTGCAATTTCTCTTTCAGTATTAATGTTCATCATAACTTCCTTACATTTTTCTGAGTGAGTTATTATCCTCATTACCCATGTCCGGATCACCAATTTGGTGTTTGTAATATAAAATAAATTAAACGAGTGAGTAAATTATTACTTGGTTTAGTTTATTGCTTTTAATTAAAAATATCAAATTTCAAATTGAAATATAAACATCAAAAATATGCCAATTTTATATAACGTCACTCATCACCTGTTCCAGTCAACCACAATCTCGTTCAATAATGAACGAGAACATTTGGGAAAATATTTTGTCCGCCACAGGTGTACAGTGCAACTCAGACAGGAGATGGCACTTACCAAGATTAGGATATCACATCTGGAAGAGGAGGTTGCAAAAAAAAAAACGGGGCCAAAGGATACAAACACAAAGACGAGGGGAGTCAGATAGACTACGACGAGGCAACTGACAAAAGAGGTAAAACGATTATGTCCAAAAACAGAAGAGATATGGCAACCTAAACAGGCCCCTGGCATTACACTGGAAAACAAATATCCGTCCTGCCAAAAACGATTACGTACGACATATGGGAAAATATTAGAACCAAAGTGTGGGACCCAAAGGTTTTCACAAACACGGAAATAATTATAGGCAACCCACTTCACACTCGGCATGACGTTACGAAAGTGGTGCTAGTGGAACCTCAAGACCCCAACATGTCCACAAGCATCCAAAACCTATACAAGGAAAGGTACCCAGAAGTAGGGCAAATAAGGCAGCGATTCGAGGTTATGGAACACACAACAAGGCTAAAATCAAAAGGGACGGAAAGCATGCAAACCAAAAAAATAATTAAAGCAACACACGATGGCACCGAAAGCAGCATACTGGAAACTCTCCTTCAAATAGAAGAAGAAACCAAGGACGATAGTTGGGTAGCTCTCCACCACATAAACGACCTAAAAGTAAATACACTGAGAAAAATGACGGAGTGGGTGTTCCATAGAAGTAAAGTAAATGTGATAATATACACAACAATGAACAAGATACAACCACTTGAACAAAAAAAAAAGGAAGATAGAGGCACATATGCTCTGATAATTGAAAGAGAAGGCATGGACTATAAATAAACATTACAAAACATCAAAACAAAATTAAAAAATGAGGAAGTAACCTCTGCGATAAAAGCGGCTAGGAGAACTAGAGATGGAAAGCTCCTAATTGCTATAGAAAAAGACGAGGCGGCTCTGGCAAAGATTCAGACTATAATAGAGGGCACAGACGACAACCTAAGAGCCAGAAGACTAGGACAAAAGTTAACGATGGAAACAGTACACATCAGGGGCATGGAAATAGCAACAGAAAAAGAAGAGATACTCACGGCCATAGACGAAAATATAGGCCCTATAAACGAGAAAGCTTTTAGATTGGGAAATATTAGCCAAACATAAGCGGCACGCAAACGGTGTCACTAACATTAAATAAATCTGAGGCTGACAACCTCGTGGGAAGGCAAATAAGAATAGGGTTAGCATTATGCCAGGTGGAAAAAAGAATAGATCTGGTAAGATGTTTTAAATGTTGGGCTTACGACCACGTCGCGGCCAAATGCGCAAGAAAGGACAGAACAAATGACTGTAAAAGGTGCGGCGAACAAGGCCATATAAAAAAATCCTGCGAACAGGGAGAATTCGGCGTTCTGTGTAACCGGCCAGGACACGCAGCCGGAAGGGGTGGGTGCGCTACATATAAGAAGTCGTTGAACGCAGCAAGAGCAGAAGCCAAAAAACTAAAAAATCCCCAATGGCTAATTTAAAATTACAACCATGTAATATGACAAAAAAGGAAGAATAGCACTAAAATCATCCAAATCAACCTCGATAGACACAGAACGGCAGACGATCTACTGAGGCAAGTGATAGCCGAAGAAAAAGTGGGGATATGCATCATTCAAGAACCTAACAAAGCGACATCTAGTAGATACTACACAGATCTTCTCGGCAACTGCGCCATCTTCGCGAGTAAAGAAATTGATGTTTAAAACGTACATAAGGGAACCGGTTTCGTTAGTGTTGAATTTAAGGACTGCTGTATAATCTCTACCTATTTCTCCCTAAATAATACTATAGAAAATTTTAACGATCAACTCCAGAGTATAGAACAATACATAAGAAAAAAAAAGAAAGAGATCCTCCTTGGAGGTGACCTGAACGCAAAAAACATTATGTTCGGATCCAGCGTGAACAATGCAAGGGGCTGGACTTTGGCTAACTGGGTGAAAGCAAATGACTTAGTGGTCATAAACGAGGGTGACACACCAACATTCAGCAATGCAAACGGACAATCTGTCATAGACGTCACGTTAGCATCCCCGGGAATTGCAGGACGAATAATAAACAGGACAGTAGATGACCAGGCTGAAAGTATGAGCGGGCATAGGTACATTAAATATAACCTCTGCAACCACCACAACACAAGTAATGATGCCAGCGAAGAAATTAACCATAATAGAGCCCGAACAATAGGATAGAAAATCACAGCCAACAGTTGCCAAAAATTTAAGGAGAAATACCAAAATGTGAGCATCCCAAAAAAACATAGCGCAGAGGAAGCAGCAGCTACTATTTGCGAGTATACACAGGCTCAGTGTAAAAAAATACTCCCACCCAAGAGGGTAACAACTACCTCTCGACCATCGGTATATTGGTGGAATGCAGAAATTGCAGACCTTAGGATAATATGCATAAAACACCGAAGAATATTAGCTAAACTCAATCGAACCGCTGGCAATAACGAAAACAAGGAGACCGCTGTGACTAACTATAGAGCTGCCAAACGGGCGTTAAAACAACAGATCAACAAGCAAAAAGACAAAATGTGGAAGACATTATGCGATGACCTTAATGACGACGTCTGGGGATTAGGATATAAAATCGTCGCTAGAACGGTACCAACGACGGCTATTTTGGTGATCGCAGGAGTGCCTCCAATTAAGTTACAAGCAGAAGTGCGAACCAAAAGTTATACAAGCACGGGTCGACTTTCAAAAAAAAAGACAAAGACGAAATGTACCGGTCATGGCAATCAGCATGGGACAACTATGAGGGAAACACAAAAATCTTTATAAAGGACGTTAAGACATGGGTGGAGCGGAAATGGGGAGAAGTGAACCACCACATGACTCAGGCCATCACGGGACACGGAGTCTTCTCCACATATCTGGAAAAGATAGGGAAAAAAGATGACGATAAGTGCTGGTACTGTGAAGCACAGGACAACGCAGTAAACACTATTTTGGTATGTCGTAGGTGGAACACAGAAAGAGAGGAAGCAGAGGCCATTTGTGCCAAGAAAATCAACACAACAAATGTGAGCAACATCATACTAGAACGTGAAGAAAACTGGAAGGCCATAAACAACATGATATATAAGATTATAAAGCAAAAACTCCGGAGAGAATTAAATAGAGAAATTTAAACATAAGGCGACCAGAAACAAAAAAAAAGGATCCCGATTTTCCTCGCAAACACTTGGAAGAAATGCCTGACGGCGGTTCCCGAGTGTTTCACTACTCTAGCGAGAAAAGAGAAATGGTTTTGGTTGGTCAGGGTGACTTCCTGCCACGGGGACCAGTCGGGGGATTTATACCCCTGACTGTTCTGCCGTAGCAGGACTCCACCTAAATCCAACACTACCCGCCGCACGGGAACAACTTCGCGACGGGTGTCTTCCCCATGGTAATGAGTCTGGAAACCGCAGGTGGAAGGGCAAGTTACTATTGCGGGCATAGCAAGATTTCCAACCCTCTATAAAAAAAAAGGTGTACAGTGCAGCTTATGAAAACCGGATACAATATTGATTGTATTAAAGACAATATAACAAAACGGTACATTTTAATTAGTCAATCTAGCATTAGAGGTCCCAAGTCAGTATTTGTTTAATAGATATATAAATTACTCCTTGAGAGAAGAGATCGATGGGTACTAGATAGGGGGTCTCCCATTCAAAAGACGCGCATGTGCTAATTTCAAACAAGACCACCCTGATGCTGATTTAATTAGAGCTCTAAATGATAAACGATTGCAAACGCGAACTAAAATTCACAACTTGTTAAAAATTACTGAAAATGGTACAATGTGACTAGGAGAGAAATTATGTTCAGCATTTATATCCTGAAAGACTTCAGCATACTTTGTAAATAATAGAAGGAAGCATCTGTGTAAGAGATTAGGAATATTCTCAGTTATATGGAAATTAGCTTGTGTATTACCCTGAATTTAAGTACGAATAATGTAGTCTCTGCAACGTGGTGGTATTTTATGTTAATTAGCTTCCTTGTATGGTGCTATAATTATTTGAGAAACATTTGCCAAAAGTGGAACAGACGCTCATTTGTGTATGTGTATTGACAATTACAAAATGAAGTTGCAGCCAGGGGCTCCGACTTGATAAAAATATTGGAGAGGCTTTGGTGGCCTCAATTTTTTCGTATATTTTCTAATGTCAACCATAACGTAAATAAAATATACACCTTCGTACGTGCTCTTAAAATTTAGTTGGTGAGTATGATGAGCAATGGAATGAAATGGGGATTTACCTACAAATAAAGAGAACGCAAAACACGTACAGACCTATTGCTTTTATTGTGAAATAAAATGAGTGAGCTTATAATAATCGTACTTGCGGCGAATGTTGAACGCCGTCTGGGTTGCACGTGACAAATTGGTTGACGAGAGGTCTTACGTCCAAACTACCCAGAACAGTTTAATGGGTGTTGAGAACCAAGACGGTGTTGTCTCTTCTGCGTCTTGGTAGACCGCAAGTAGGTCTTCAATCGACGAAGGATGCCGAATAATCTTTCAGCTGATGCAGTTACTGATACGTTATTGGGGAGCTTACCGTATTTAGAAACTTCAGGAAGTAAGTGGCGCATTGCATCGTCTTTAAGTAAAAACTTCTCGACAATGAGCATAGTTCTAATTATTTCTTTCTCTGTATGGAAATATTGCAAAGCAAAGATCGCCATCTATGTTTTCGTCAAAGAACGTTCTGATTTTTTGAAGCTACATTTCACCATCGTTGATGATTGACACGCAGTCTTTCCCACAGAGAGCACTTTTTGCAGTCCCCTTAGATTAGAATCTATCATTTACACTATTCTTCACTGTGTCGATTTTCTCCATATATACTTGTTGATAATACTATTTCGGGCTTAGAAATTGATCGGAGTTTGTAATGCGAGGCTAAAATCTTTTTGAAATGTCTCTGGCGTGGTAGTACTGGACATTCTACTTGAAGTGGTTTGTCGTGCAAGTATTTTGGCCAAAATTGTTCAAAACGGTTACAATTTTCTCCGAGGATCTCAAACATACATTTGTTAACAGCCATAAAAACTTGTTTACCGGACATAAAAACCCAGACGAACATAATTCATTTGGACCCAATCACGATAACCACATGTGCAATACGAAGAAGGAAAACATATATAAACAGCTCCAAATTGATGATAAATTCGGTTTTTATATTAGGAAAGGTATTTACTAGTACGCTTGTGATTGGTAGCCAAGCATCTAGTATTACACTACGTTTATGCTAATCAAAAAACACTACAAACAACCAGTGATTGTTATCCTAGTTAACACAAATTACTCTCTCATTGCACCTTTGATGATTTTTCTCCCGTTTCGAACACTACACCGTCGGTGATTTATATCCTAGCAGCACGCTATTACTCCATCATTACACAGCCAGTGATTGGTATGCAGGTGGAACAAAATCATTCTATTCCTTTACACGGTCAATAATTACATTCTGACCCCGCCTTAGTCGTTTACACTTGCAAACGCAGAGCACCACCCCGCAGACGCCGTTGGAAAGCTAAGTCGTGTCAGCGGATCCACGTCGTACTATACTGAGCCGTAGAAGTACTAGCTTCGCCACCGTCGGTAACAGTCACTTCCTGAATGCACGTATCTTCTTTTGGGCTAATAATAATTCTTTATTAGTGCATAATAAAATTTCATTAAGTTAAGCTTGTATATTTATTACAAAGTAGACTTCAGGTCTACTTCTTGTTTCTTCTTGTTGTGCTCGTTTACACGTACCCGTGTTAACCCTGTATTCATATAGTATGTACCTTAATTAACTTATGTTTGTTCTTGTTGGTACTTATTAACATGCAATCGTGTTAATCATGTATTCATCTTGTATTTGCCGTAACTAACTTAATGTCGGTTTTCGTTGTTAATCCTGTGTTCATATTGTATTTGCTTAGATTAACTTAGCATTTGTTCACCGGTGTTAATCCTATTCATACTACACTTGCTTTCAACCGCCTTAAGGCGGTTGTTACCTGTATGTTTGTGCTTTTATTGTAGATAAAGATAGACGACGATTAATTAATTAATTTTGTGTAAAATACGAGATGCGCATTTCGTGTCTAAAATACTAAATTGTTCATATCACATAATTGTTTTCTTTGAAATAGTAACGCTTAATTTATTGTTTGTGCTTGTTTGTACAGAATCCTTTATTTATTTTTATTTGTTAATAGATAAGCGTTTCTTTTTGGTATGTAGGCGAATCCCCTACTTTCCGCAGTTGATAATTAGCCTGGTATTTACTTTTCTTCCGGCTACGTATAGGTACGTAGCAACACATCTATCAACACACATACACTCACATACTCATATATCAACAACACACACACACACACATACACACACGCACGCATACGCACACATATACTCATACATAACTACACTGGAATTGAGTGTTATTCTTTTGGGTTTATTTCCTTTTTTCCTCGTTCCTTTCGTTCCACATTCCTCTCCTTTTTCCTGTGGCTGGTGTTACTTTCTGTCGGTCTTCGTGCTGAATGGTAGGTGCTTTCTAGTCCGTTTTTCTTTTCTTCGGAAACCACGACTTAGTCGACTTTAGGACAAGTTAGCATTTGTTTTCTTTGGTTCTTTGTTTGTTGCGATTCTTGGGTACTACAGTTTAAAGTAATTTCATTTTTTTCTATCCAGTATTTTTGTCGTTCCCGAGCATACTTTGAGGCTTGACACTTTTGTCATTTTGGCTGTTACTGTTGGTTTTCTTTTTCGCTTCCTTCCCTTACTGTTGGTTTTCTGCAGGGAACCAATCTTCGTTTAAGGCTGAAGACTTTACTGTTTCTTTTCTGAAGAAATACGAGTCCCTTGACGACTTTAGCAGTGTTGACGCCGCTCTACCTTTGTCCTCGCTGATTGCTACTACATTCCTATCTCTCCCGGTGCTCTTTTTTACTTTTGGTTTTGTCCAGTTCCTTGGTTCGTCGAGCCGGATGAAAATTCTGTTTTTATTTTTTTGGAGTGTTTTTTGTTTTTTTCTGGTTTTCTGAAGCGAATTTTCTTTTGGTTATCTTTTTATTGTATGTAGGCTTTTCGAGCCGGACATTCGTTGATTTTTATTGGGTTTTTTGCTTAAACAATTTTTTTCTTTTTTGTTTGTTTTTTTCTGTACTGTCCGCTCCCGTACTTTTGCTCTCCTACTCTGAGCTTTTAATTTTGCTGGGGGGGATTTGTTACGTTCGCCTATTGTAAACCGAAAATTTCCCGCTTCTTTCTTTTCATATACCCCTTTTTCCCATTACAGGAACGTCTATGGCTTATTAGCTCAATAAATATTCAAATTATTATCTTTTGACTTTTAAATTTATACCTGCATAGTAGATAACATATTCTTATCTGTGCTCATCCATTATCATATATCTGGTTTTCTTATTCATATTTCTAATCCTGGTTTTACTTAAACAAAACAACTGTGTAAAACTCGAGATTGAAAGAAGGTCTGATATTGTTTGCAATAGTGGAATATTTTGATAAGGTGGTTCATTTTCGAATTGTTGCTCACTTTCAATCTGTTCTGAAGAGCAAATACACGTGTTTCTTCTGATTTTTGTATTTCCTGTGTTTGGTTGGTTACATTGTTCTTACATCTAGCTCTTTTCCATCTCCGGTTTGTTGGTTTTACTGGCCTTATTGTATCTTATCGCTTATGGTAACTAGTTCAGGCACTGATTGGATTCCACTCTCCTTTGCCTATAAGACCGATGTCATAGTGAACGACTTCCGTGGATACGAAATTATACTTGGGATGAAGTCCGTTCTACTGTTGCAATGAATACAAGAACTTGGAACCCCGCGTGTGTTTTTTGAAGCTCTAATACATCACTAATGCGGTAGCTCTCTTAAAGGTTTTAAGGAGGCTGCCTGTGAATATTTTAGTAACCTACTGACAGTGGCTATTTATAAGTTAACCATTCATCTTATTACAGCCCCTCCGCGCCGGTACGCGAGCCACTATGTCATTTGGTGGCGATGTTAGATAATGTAAAAATTGATGCGCAAATTATAGATAACGTCACACAATTATATAAAATTTCTCCATCACATAAAAAAAGAAACGGAAATGCTACTCACATAATTTGCAGGGCTTCTTGCAGAAATACTCCATGATGTCGGCGGCGGTTTCGCTAGTCTTTCGGGCGTGAGTGATTGGTCGGCCCTGGTCGAATCCAAATTTAAATTGTCTTCTTTCTATATGTAGGGAACGACGGGAAAATGGTATATAAGGAACGATAATCAAGAGAAGGCAAAAGGAATCTACATAACACAAAAAGATACGATAAGTCACAAAAGACAACAACACTTATTCACATCTCTGTGGCTAGTCCTCACACGTATCCGGAAATCCACCACTTCCTCCTTGGCCCACCGCATCGGCGCAAATCTAGCGCAACGCACTATCTGAAGTGACGGAAATACGCACACGTCCTTTCAAATTTATGGCGCGAAATTCTTACAAATTAAAACTTAATTGGGATGTTTAGTGCCGAATTTTGCGGCACGTAACAATCGCGACAAAGCCATAAAAGAAAAACTTAAAAAAAGAAAATGACTGTTAGCACAGTAACATCTTAAAATCTAAATCCTAACTAGCCTACAGAAATCCTAACTTAAATCCTACAAAACGTTTATTTAAGGCACCACCTGGTTTTTTCTGACCGATGACACCTCTTCCGGATTACCAGGAAACGAAAAGTGCACACACGAGTCTTTGGTGTGGCGCAGTTATAATCGACAGCACAAATTTGTCGGGGAGCATGAAACACTACTTAAACTAAACACTACTTAAACTAGACTGTTTCTTCGTTGGCAAAAAAAATGCCCAAATTTAAAAATGTTCAAAAGAGTGAGTTACTCTACACTCTAGCAAATTTTTTAGTTACTGGTACTCTGGTTTAATAAACAATACACATCAAAACTTGTCCATGACATACTTGTGAATCAACAAACTTACCAAACGTACCACCTTACTAAATCCTTACATTGCTAACCTAACAAATTATATTTCTACCATCAGGTTAGCTTTTTCACTTAATATTCAAGAAAAATAATTCCCACGTCTGGTCATAAATACCAAACATTAGGAAGATAAAACGATAAAACAAAATCTCAAGTTATTATCGAAGATAATAGATAAGATAACGATATTGAGCTTAAGTTATTATCAAAGGTAATAGGTGGGATAACGATATTAACCTAAAGTTATTATTAGAGATAATAAGTAAGATAACGATATTAAACTAAAGTTATTAGCCAAGATAATAAATAAGGTAAAAATATTAACTTAAGTTATTATCTAAGATAATAGGTAAGATAGCGATAGAGTGACTTCGTGGGGCGGTTATATGGGAATTTCTCGTAACCCCTAAAAAGAGCGACCTGTGAAGCAGGCCCGTTTGCAGTAAACGGTACGAGGGACCGGCAAAGGCATTTGGGTGCATCCCTGCACCCGGCGTTAATTGATATCAGTGATATAATCTCCCGATATCCACACGATATTTCTACATACACTCACACATTCCCACACTCATACATACATTCACTGTTAGCGACCATGTGCGCTGACAGCGGCACCGCATGACCTCACGAAAGATTCCCAGAGACGTGGTCCGGGTGTCTGCGAAAACCCCCCGCGCAACCACACGGTGACTAACGGAAATGAAAAGGCAGTAGAAATAGGAACGGTAGAAAGAGGGAGGTAGGTATTTGGAATGCATAAGAGGCACTTCCAGGTAGAAAAAAATAGAGGAAGGGCTCGCATTGAGCTAAAGAGACAGAAAAAGTGGATAGCAAAGCAGTACTCAACCAGCCAATGTAGTCGGTAGCCCGGAATGAGGGAAAAATCACTCTTATGTGGTAGACGGGTGTTCTGGGACGAGAACAGGTCTACCGAAAGAAAGATAAGGCAGAAACGGAGACAGCAAGATATGAAAAAGTAGAGTTTTTGGACAAGCGTCCCAGAGAAGGTAGAGAGTTGTCCCTGTAAAACACGGGTCTATCTGAAGGACCACCTGCGATATTAATCCGACAAGTTAAGGTATATCATAAGTTAAAAAATTCACTATACTCTTAAGAGAACCAGTACGATCATTTTCCTAACGAGTGCATCCACTTCGATAAGAAAATCAGACAATAGTTGACACAACAACTTAAAAGTATCATTACAGATAAAATCACACGAAAATAAACTGTTTCAAGGTAATTTTTAAACTCGGTAACGCCCTAAACACACAAAATTGCCTAATTATAAGCAGTTAAATACAGACACGCTGTCCCAATATGCTAAAACAATCGAGAATTTGATAAGATATCAATAAAAAGCGATAGCACCTCACCACGAACTTCAATAAAAAGCAACGAAAAAAAATGTTTATAAGTTATGATGATTTAGTAGAAAAAGAAACAAATAATAGTATAGGATAATGTGAGCGACTGTAATAATTCAGAGGAAAAACACATGGAACAGAAAGTCCTAGTTTTTTGCAACTGCGAGTATGAACTATTTCTACAATGGCATATGCCGCGTATCCTATGTAAGCCCAAAGAAGAAAGCATCCACTCTAACATCAGCTCAAACCAATCATAAAAATTCAATGAGTTATTACAACCAAAGTTACGACAATTACCACAAAATTAAACGATGTAAGATAAATACTAAAAACAAAATACAACGACAGAGTTATACTGGAGAATCTAAAGAATAAAGCGATATAAAACTAACGGTAAGTTCAAGGAAAAGTCAACCAAAAGCAAAAAGATAGGTACTTTAAGGTAAATAAGTTAAACGTGTAAACGGTATATACTGTATAAGAGAAGGAGTGAGTGATTAAGGTTAATTAATTGATAGTAAGAACAAAAACCATTCGGTAAATCGTTAGGGAAATGAAACGTAAAAAAATTTTGAATGTACGTAGGGTTGAACGATTTTAAAGATAATTTTATGCCATCTAGTGTAGTTTAAATCGATATGTGAAGAGATAACATTAATCAAAACTCGATTCACTGATAAAATTGTTGAAGAACGGAAAGATATCTTGTAACACATATACTTGCTAGGATGACAAGCTGTCGTTTGAGTTCCACCCAAACTAATGAAAAAAATTCCAACATCATTCTTAAAAAAATTACTCACAAATTGCTAAAACGACAAACTAACCAACCAAATTCTCGTCTAGAGTTAGGTAATGCTGAGCGACCGGCCCTTCTTGGGTCTCGTCTAGACTTACATACAGCTGGGCGACCAAATTCGACAATAAATCTTGTTTAATAGATCTTAAAATGTTGCGTTGGAATATCGATTTATCTAAAAAATATGCTATCAAGCCAAAATCATACTCGCTATACAAAAGAAATATTCTACGATACATGTATAAAGAAACAGTATTCCAAATTATTAAAATATTTCTTGGATATCGCGGAAATTATCAACAACTATCATAAATGAGCTTAAATATAAAACGTTAACAACAACTTCATTATTGCAGTGTTTAAAGAAGCAGATATAAAGAGATCCAGTTTATTACAGCATTTTGAAAGGTAAAAGGTATAGTTAGATAATTTCGTTAACTGTATTTGAAGATAAATTCTTTAAAAAGGGATTTGTAGGTTACAGCTGTTTAAATTACTAAGAAAACACTTTTAGCACGGTATCCGAGTAAGATAGTGTTTAAGGTTACATGAATAACAAGATTACGTTACTATAACGTTTTAAAAGGTATACTAAAACTCACTTGGTTACGTTAACTATATTTGGAAGCAAAATTTTCTTTAAAAGGAATTTGTAATTTATAATTGATTATTTAGGTTATAAAGAGACACTCCAAATTATAGAAAAATACATTAAATGTGTTATTTAAACGGTAGCTTTAAAAAAATTGATCTCAAAATCAAGTTAAGATAGGCTAAGAAAAATTTCAGAAGTAAAGTGATTATTTTAACTACTTAATGGCAATTTAAAAGACTTTTCCTCTTCTTATTCATAATGGATAGGAAATAGAGCTATTTACTTATAATTAAAAATACTTACAGGCAAAATTATATAATCCAAACATGTTTTTAAGTGAGGTTATGTTATGTAATAGACAGACCTGAAAGATATGCATTTTTAATTTTATTTCAAACCGAATTAGGTACTTATTTAAGAAAATTTAAGTTAGAAACATACTATTTTTTATATTATTACGAGAAATACTTGGATTTGCAATACATTGTAAAAAATATATCAGAAAAATCAATGTCAATATGGCCACTGATGTTAAATTAGCATAAGAGCTGTCATTTCACTTCAAATGAATATATAGTAACTTTCAGTGCTACCACTCTAAATTTTATAAGTTAATAGATATTAAAAATGTTCATAAATATTTATTTTTTAAATGAAAAAGCTACAAATATAGTTAATTAATACATTATAAAGAATAAAAAGAAAAGAAAACAAATGAATAACAACCTAACCACGTTGGATGCGTCACTATTACAGCCCCTCCGCGCCGGTACGCGAGCCACTATGTCAGTTGGTAGCGATGTTAGATAATGTAAAAATTGATGCGCAAATTATAGATGACGTCACACAATTATATAAAATTTCTCCATCACATAAAAAAAGAAACGGAAATGCTACTCACATAATTTGCAGGGCTTCTTGCAGAAATACTCTATGATGTCGGCGGCGGCTTCGCTAGTCTTTCGGGCGTGAGTGATTGGTCGGCCATGGTCGAATCCAAATGTAAATTGTCTTCTTTCTATATGTAGGGAACGACGGGAAACTGGTATATAAGGAACGGTAATCAAGAGAAGGCAAAAGGAATCTACATAACACAAAAGGTACGATAAGACACAAAAGACAACAACACTTATTCACATCTCGGTGGCTAGTCCTCGCACGTATCCGGAAATCCACCACTTCCTCCTTGGCCTACCGCGTCGGCGCAAATCTCGCGCAACGCACTATCTGAAGTGACGGAAATACGCACACGTCCTTTCAAATTTATGGCGCGAAATTCTTACAAATTAAAACTTAATTGGGATGTTTAGTGCCGAATTTTGCGGCACGTAACAATCTCATGAAATATTTCTGTTACTATGGTCAAGTGCTTATATGAGTCCTTAAAGTTTACTTCTGCAGGATACTACTAAATCTTAGTGGCGAACATATCGCCGTAATTAGTACTATTGTAGTCCACACATTATCATTTGTTTTTTTATCCTAAATTACTGCTTTTGGGCCTAACCCAGTGCAGAAAATACCTTCTACGGCGACGGCTTATGTACCAATTGCCGGACGAAGGGGGGTACAAATTGAGAATTTTAATCCCTTTATTTTTAAAGATTTGCTTGTAGGGATAACTTTGTATTGCGTGATCACGTTAGGGAGCTCATCAACTGTAGTAATATTTAATATTTAAGTCACTGACATTTCCGCTTGACTGTGAGCGTGCACTATAAAATTAAGATTTTCTTTTTTAAACTTGTAAAACATTGAAAATATACTTAGGAGTTATTTTCTACCTGATAATAATAAACCGAGCTTTAGTAGTATGGTTTTTTTTTTGGTACCTATAGGTTGGTAGATAAAAATTCGTGCTGTCATGGTATATTATGGTCTACAGGATACAAATGGTTTCATTGTCAACCCTTGATTATATTTGTCCTGCCCACCCCCAATCTATGACTACTACTAGCCGGCGATAGCTCTTTTTTTTTGTTACGGGTACCATCTTCGTCCTCAACGTTAAGTTTTCTTCTTGACCCATGGTTTTACCGTAGCAAATATCAACGAAACAGAATTTATTATGTAATATCCGTATATATACTGCTGTAATACTCGCCTCCCCTTACAATTGGGTGCTATAAAATGCTTTGTTAAGCTCTGTTATTCTCTCACAGCCCCTTTTACCACTCAAACACTTGTAAAAATGTAAATTTATAATTTTCTTTTGCCTCGCCTAGCTGATTCAATTAAATAAAGCACTTCTATAATACATGGTATAATGATTGAATATTTACAAACACTTTTAACTAACTTCTCCCTTTTTTGTACCATATACATCTGTCAAATTATTACAAAATCAAGCCAGCAAAACGAGCTTTTTATTACCTTTAAAGACTTATTGAAACGTTTCAAGCTGTCTTTAACTTTTCATAAAACTTTTGCAAGAAATCCCCAATTTGACGGCTTTTACACTTTAAATTATGATTGAGATAAAACAGTTTAAAAATAAATCATATCAAAAATATTTGAGATAAAACAGTTTCAAAAATAATTCATATCAAAATCTCTAACCTGAATTATTGTCATGGATGCTCCCAAGATATCCAAATCGTTATTGGTACGTTTATTGCAATGAAAGATTTTTCATTTTCTCCATAGAATAATTACCATCAATTTGCTTGAACAGGCAATATTCTCCAAAATTGTATTTTGATCGTAATGTCTCGTAATTTGTGGTTCTACAGGAATCGTAACATTATTTTACTTGTAGTTTATGATTGTATTTTATATCGTAATTGAGATGGTAAATTCAGATTGACATTCCGAGAGTAATTTAGATCAACCTTAACATCGACATTCAGATCGACATTCAGAGCCCTTGTTTCATTTATTATTAGAAATGTTATAATTTC
Source organism: Platerodrilus igneus (assembly GCA_036346225.1). Lineage (NCBI taxonomy): Eukaryota > Metazoa > Arthropoda > Insecta > Coleoptera > Lycidae > Platerodrilus > Platerodrilus igneus. The sequence goes on along the minus strand of JARFIW010000012.1, from coordinate 4,674,726 downwards.
CTAAATCTTATTTACTTACGTCTCAGAAATACGGCATAATTTTCACAATTCTACACTTTATAATTTCACTGTTAACAAATATTTCTTATTCACGTAAATATTTGGCACTTTCAATTATAGTCACTGCCCAGTTTCAAAGTATACTAACTTGATATTCAATTCTCCATATATTTATAAGATCGTCCCACTCCTGTTTGTGATTCGCTGGCTTCACGTGCTAGGCGACGCAAGTATATTATCACTTGTTATGTTTGGGAAAATTTACCAATTGTATGAATTTTAATTGTGTGACGCGGTGCTTGAAGTCACGTAATTCAATTGTCATACCTTATATTTACTTCAGGAATCCCAGGAAATTCGTACATATCGAGCACGTAGTCTAGTTTGTTAGCTTTATTCTAATCTAAATTGAATAAATTTGGTGTTTGTTTATTTCCCAATAAATTGGATTTTCGAACAACTGTGATTCTCTTAGATCACGTACGCTTTTTAATAAAGCATAATTTCTGCGTGCGTTTACGATAATATCTTTACACACTTTATGAATGTTTATCTAGCCACTTCATGCAGGTTTTTCACTAATTTAATTTTAATGCGTTTCGTTACCTTTATAAATTCTAATCTCTGCTAGTAGCTACACTTGGATATGTGTTTTAATTGTTTGTACTGCTATATACAGTGTGCTCGCAACTAATAATTTTCTATAATAACCTATTTACTCTCCTAATATTTATAATTTCGTGCTTCTGTTGCTTGGGAGTTTCCCTTGCTTATTCTACGACCCAAATGACTTAACTTACCCCTAAATTAATCCTATAATTACAGCAATACGTATAATTACATAATCTAAGAAAATTCCCATCTCTTTTTATTAAAACAAGGGTAATTAAAAATATAAAATATTCTAATGGTATTGGGTAATATTATGAGATATAAAGTGATAATTACCATACTGCATTGCTTTGGTTTTGAACTACATTGGAGGCGCAAATTACTACCTCGTGCGTCTTATTTTTAAACTTATAATTTCTTTCAGGTATCTTATCGTTGTACTTAATTTTCAGTATTGGTATCAATTTCTTTCGGGTTCTACATTTCCTTTTCTTTCTAAATGTAGTCGCACTCTTTGAAAGCAACCTCCACACCCGTTCCATTGCTATCTACTGATTAAAGTTTAACTGCGAGGTACGCCAATTTTCCCATAAGGAAAAATTGTAAGAAGATTCGCGTGCAGACGTATTTTGAAGCAAATTGAAAATCTTAAAAAGATATTGTAACGAATTCGTCGAAGCATTTAGCATTGAAAAAAGAAAACCATTAAATCAACGATAGATTGAATGACAATTAAAAGGGCAAGAAGAACAAGAAGGTACAAAGGCAAAAAATCTAGAAAATGTTCAAAGTTTCTGCTGATATTTAGAAGGTTTACAAATTACTATAGTTTCAATCGAAGTATAAATTCCTGATTAAGACATAACTCATGAGGTATAGCTTTCAAATGAATAGATTTGATGTGTATATAAATAAGTGCTTGTCTAAATAAATTAAATAGCCGACCTTAGTTATAAAGCAATTAATTATTATGTTAAAAAGGATCTAGTGTTAGTAAACATTGTAATAATTATCATAAGTAGTTTAGGGGTTGTTCCTCTGTATTTGTGAGTAGCCAGGCTTATATTCGACCAGTAAAAATAGTCGTTACAATATTTTATAATTTAAAACTTCACACGAATATTCCCAGATAACACTACTTAATTCAAACGTTCTACACAGCAAAAACAAATTGTTGTCTAAAATAGCCTCCAGTTGTAAAATTTCAAACTAAAATAAAACGAAATGTGCCTTAATGCCGTGTTTCATCAATGTTAAAACGTGGGATACCATTTGGTTCCATATTAGGTAAATGTAGGTAACACATTCGTGCCACGATTTTATTTTATACTGATTTTATCACAATATAAAGTGTTTCTCTCGACATCAAGACGTGGGATTTAGAGACGTTTATCAAGTTTTCTTAAGCTGAATATAAAGCTACCCATAAGATAACTTTTCCGTGTGCACTTTGTTCCTTCAAGATTCAACAAAATTATAGTCCTACTCGAAGTCCATTATAAATGCGTCTAAAAGTAAATCCGTCGAAAAAGGAAGAGAAATTTCAGTTACTAATTATTCATGACTACTAAATGTAAAGACGGGAATTTTAATGGAAACAAAATATTTACATGCATTCGTTATTAAGAGCTTGTGGATGTTTATTGAAGTTGGATAGCATCTATTTATCTTTAACTTTGAAATGCTCATAAATGCTTTTCATAGGCTAGTTAATGAGTCGTGTTGCCTGTATAAATAAATAGGAATCGCTTAATCAACATGCTGGTTTTGAGAGTTTTAGATAGTTAAGTATATTTTGAAAGCACTTCTACGTCACGTAATTGTCTTTTTGATTTGTGGTTAGTCTCAAGTATCTTATGGTTAAAGTGTTAAAGTGTGAGGCGTGTATTTAAGTCGCAACAGTTTTAATCTGTGCAAAAATTAAACTAGATAAGTGGATGGCTTTCGCAGTCATATTTATTTTGGAAAAACTATTATTTCGTGGGTTGTAAACAACTCCAGTTGTTCATCATCATAATCATCATAGGGTCTTCAGTATTAGAACTGGTTGGACGCGTATCCTCATTGTTTCTTAGTCTGAACCAACCTATATATTTCGCTGAAATTTGCTCAGTCTGCATCTATCCCTATCTGTGTGCGAAAGTCTGATCTCGGTCTACCCCTACCTATCTTTTCCTATCTCTGCTTGTAATATATCCCGCACTATTCCCCCAGAAATGCCTTAGACGTATCCTGTCCACCTATTTCTCCTATTTTTTCGTTTTCCACAGATATCTTTATTCCTCCACTATTTCTACAACCATTTTGTTATTAACTTTGTCTGTCCATGCTCCCATTCTCATACATCTGAAGCACAACATTCCAGAAGGCTTCTATCTCTTTCTGACTGCTTCTCCTACTACCCCTATTTCATAGATGTATTGTGTTGTGCTCCACACTATGCTTTGAACAGTTTTCTTATTGTATCTATGTTCATTGTCTTTGAACATAGCTGCCGTTCTTTCTTGTTTGATGCAGTTCGGTCACCCTCTATTGTTTTACACTTTATACCCTATTTCTCTGATATTCAGTGGTGTGTGAAGAGGGGTTAGCAGCCTTTGACTGCCAAGTTCCCCCAGCATGAAACGGTTGGTTTTGTAAATTTCTACATTTGTCATTATTTATGTAATTTAATATTATTTCCGTGCTCAGATCTTCATGGTCTGTAATACCTTTTATGTTAGCTAAATTGATAACTTCAATTTGGAGGTGGTTGATAAGAACCTGTCGACGAAGCCATTGTTCTTCTTTCAACGAACGCCGCTTTGACAAGCAGTCTTTTAATGCATCCATCTTCATCTCGCTTTATTGCGGTTTTGGATGTATTAAATAATATATTTGTGGACTAGATTTTGGTATTACATTGATTTATACGTTTATTTTTCTACTCACAATACCGCCTTGCGGATATTTCCTGCTTTTACTTATATTAGGTGAGCCACGTTTTTCCTGTTTTGTGTTTTCTTATATTAATTATTTATCTTTCAGAATCTTGTATTGTACGAATATCAAATATGTTCTTTGTTAGCTATTAATACATTGAAACCCACTTCTGTGGTAAAGTATATCCTCCTGAAATTTCAGTACTAACATTATTTATTTCAGGGTCCTTAATCTTGGTATTAAGCCTGATCCTGAAACTTGGTTATAATCTTTGTATTAATCTTGTTTCATGAAAACAGATCCTTATATCAGCCCGTGGATACTCCTTGTGAGCTCACTTCAATTCTGTACTAATCATCCGTTTGGATTTCCGTTTAAATTCAATATTAGATATTACTTCATTCTGTGGCTTATGTACTGAAGACTCGTTGGAAGCGGAAAGCATTGATTATCATCCAGACTCCAGGTTGTATACTTAGAAGTTAGTGATACTTATTGCTGTATTTATTGTGTGTTGCGTTACGCAAGTATTGGCGTAATTATTGTTTATTGTTAATTGAATCCGTGTAATTAGTCGTGTGCTGGTTATATTTTTGCATTATTATTGGTAAACTATATCAATTTCTTGGTATCCTACCACCAGATGTTTGTGTGTCTACTCATATTACAGGTCAGCACTGGCGCACAGCGATTCACTAGCTAGTGATTGCATCGTCCAGGTATGCTCAATTTATGCCGCTTTCTGGTGAGTAATCATTTACATTAATTAATATTTATTGCTAACCTGTAGGTGAAAAGCCATATGTGTATATTTTTGTAAGGCCTTTCTCCTATGTGTTTTTGAAATTTACTTACTAGCAAGAAACATTTTGCGGCTAGTTTAATGTCAATTTGTACTCGCCAACAGGCGAAAGTTACCTTAAATTCATTGCTTTTAGTGGAATACCGGTTTATATATTACCCTTTATGTGTGTTATTAAAATACGTTTATATTTGCATTGCCACTGTGGTGTATTTAATTCCAGATAAATTGCTTGTGCTTCTAATTCAGTTATTTTGAAATATAGTTATATGATTGTAGTGGCTACCGTTGTTATACTTATTTTGCTCTTTAGGTGTGATATTATCCGAAACCATTGGGACTTGGGGTTTCGTAGTTCTTTCGGCATTTTAATCAAGTCTCTGGCGCCTTTTATACTGTATTTACTTGTAGGTCTGTTCGGGTTCTTAACGACCTACTTGCAGGAATCAAGATCCACCCCTGCAGAAGAGTCTTTATTAGCCGAGGTGCAAAAAGTCACCGTATCCACCCTAAAGAACCCACCTTTGTAGCTTTCATCAAATTACCGTGACAAGCACTTGAAGCTTTGTCGAACTAATAGGTATTCTAATTTATTCTTTCGCATAATCAACATTACTTGAAAATACTAGGTTATCATAAAGTAAGGGATATATTTTAAATCATTACAACTTTTTAATAAATTAAGTTAGTAACATAAAATAAACGAAATCTAGTTGCTTAATGAATGGGATTTTACCGTATCTATGAGAAACAAAAGCGTTGTCATAACAATTGTTGACACTAGTGTCAAAACGAAATTATTCAATTTGAAGTTTTATTTTGAAATTAAAACTCAAGTAAACGTTGAGTTCAAACGACTCAACTGTAATAACATGGATTTACAAACAAGAATTGGTTTAGTTCAGTGCTATTATGAATCCGGCAGAAATTACACCGCTGGATTACGAAGATTTCGCACGAGAATGGGTTTGAGAGCGGGACCCTGTCAAATGAAAGCGTACCGCAATTTGATACAAAAATTTGAAAGAACAGGGTCTGTAACTGACTTACCAAGATCAGGAAGACCAATAATTAGTGATGTCCAAGTTGCAGAGGTTCTTCATGAAAATCAAGACAGCCAGAAGCAATTCACTCGCAATCAGCAGTGCAAATGCGATATCCAAGCGATTGAAAATGCCGTATACCACGGTTTGGAAAATTTTACGCAAAATTCTAAACATGTATCCATATAAACTGAAAATGCTGTTTGAATTAAAGGACGCAGATTTGGCTACTAGGTACGATTTTCTTTGAGAGTATTGGCTCAGATGGAAATTGAACCCGAATGGTTATCCCGTATTTTATGGACAGATGATGCACATTTTACTCTGATTGGTGGATTCAATACTCAAAACTGTAGAATCTGGTCTGCAGAAAATCCGCAACAAATCGTTCAAAAGGTCTTCATGACAAGAAAGTCACCGTTTGGTGCGGTTTTATAGCTGATTTTATTATTGGTCCGTATTTCTACGAGGAAATGCAGAATGGACAAGCCGTATCTGTAACTGTAAATGGTGAACGATACTTGCAAATGTTACAAAATTATGTTATTCCACAGCTGCAAAACGAGCACTACGGAATTGAAAACATCATTTTATGCAGGATGGAGCACCCCGCACATTTTCGACCAGTCAAAGAATTGTTAACCAACGTTTTCAAGATCGCGTGTTAAGCAGACATTTCGTAAATTCATGGCCACCAAGATCACCTGATCTAAACCCAGCGGATTACTGGTTGTGGGGTTATTTAAAAAGTTTAGTGTTTAGAAGACGACCAACTACGCTACAAGAATTAAAAGACGGTATTACGGAGCAAATTGGTACAATTCAACCAGAAATGTTACGAAATGCTGTGTACAATTTGGAGGTAAGGATGGTGATCTTACAACAACAAAATGGAGGTCATATTGAGCAATTGCCGTAACCTGTTTTGGGCATACTAAATCCCATTTCATAAGCAATTAGATTTCATTTATTTCTTGTTATTAACTTAATTTGTTAAAAAGTTATCATAATTTAAAATATATCCCTTACTTTATGATAACCTTATATTTCACAACCAACACCTGTAGTTGTTTATAATAATCATCAGATTTAAGAGCACTTATTTTTTCATTGGACTTGTACCTCAGCTTATTTATGTTCTGAGCGAGCCTACCCATTTCCGGGCAATTCTCACAACAGCCTATATACAGCTCGATTCCCTTCTATTGTTTTCTAATTATATGCACTATTTTACCGAGATTCAGTGGTATGTGAAGGAGGTTAAGCAGCCTGTGGCTGCCAAGGATTCCCCAACACTTAGACATTTGCCGTATTAATAGTTTTCCAGTAAATCCTTTCGCACAATTAACATTAATTGAGAGTATTGCAAAACCAATATCTGTAGTTGTTTATAGTAATCACCATATTTAAGTACAGTTATTATTTTTGTCACTAGTTTTTTCCGTCTTGCGACTGGTTGGAAGCGTACCTCCATTGATTTCTATTCTGAGCTAGCCTACACATTTCCCTGAAATTCTCACAGCCTACATCTTTCACTATCTGTGTGCAGTAGTCTAACCTAGGTCTACGTCTACTTTTCTTTTTCCTATCTATGCTTCTAATATATTCCGCACTATTCCCTCATGTCTTAGTATCATCCTATCTCTCCCATTTTTTTATTGTTTTCACACATTTCTTTCTTCCCCTACTATTTCTAGTACATTTTTGTTCTTAACTTTGTCGGTCCATGATATCTTCATCATACGTCTGTAGTACCACATTTCAAAGGCTTCTGCCTTTTTCTTATCAGCTTCTCCTACTGTTCAGTCTTCACAGTCATACAGTGCTGTGCTCCACACATATGTTTTACGCAATCTTTTCCTTGTTTCTATGCTTGTGGTCTTTGAGCACAGTAGTTGCTTTTTCTAGTTAAATGTAGCACGACCTTGTGCTAATCTTTGTTTTATATCTTTTGTGCTTTTCCCATCTTGCGTTATTTGACATCCTAGGTAGCAGAAATCCTTAACTTCTTGTAAGTTCCCGTTACCTATTTGTATTCTTGTTTTCGATTTATTTTTTCCTCTTTTACATACTAAAACTTTAGTTTTATTTTTGTTAATTTTCATACCATATCTCTCCGTTAGAACCGTTTCCATTTCATTAAGAACAACTTCTGCATATTAATTTCAAATGTCTTCCTGTATTGGACACTATTCATTGCCTCTTCTATGTGCAAGTTAAAAATTAATGGAGATAAGGCACATCTCTGTCTCATCCTTTTACTAATATTTACTTTTCTACTTTCTTGCTCTAATTCTATTACCGCTGTTTGCTCTTTGTATAAACTATGTACTATCCGTCTGTCCTTAAAACTCATTCCAATCTTTTTGAGTATTTCCAACATTTTTTCCATTTTATATTATCGAATGCTTTTTCCAGATCTGCAAACCCTATATACACGCTTTTCCCCTTCTCTATTGTTTTCTCCATTATCACTCTCAGAGCTAAAATAGCCTCCCGTGTTCCCCTGTTTCGCCTAAACCCAAATTGATCTTCTCCCAGTATTTCTTCAGCCCGTTTTTCCATTCGCCTTTGTACAATTCTAGTTAATATTTTTGAAACGTGTGCTTATTGTTCGAAAATTTTCACATCTATTGGCGCCTCTTTTTTTTGTATAGTTACTTTGATGTTACGTTTGAAATCTTTGGGTATCTCGCCTGTCTCATACATATACCCTACAAGTCGGAAGAGACGTTCTGTACTGCTTGTCCAGCGGCTTTTAGAGTTTCTGCTTGCACCTTATCTGTACCCAGCGCCTTACCATTTTTCAGACTCTTTAATGCTAATTCAAACTCATCTCTAAGTATAGGATATCCCAGGTCATCATTTTCAATGTCTGATTCCTGTTCTAATGCTGTTAATTCCTCTCCTGAATATAAATTCCCTATATATTCCTGCCATCTAGCCACTTTCTCTACATTTTTTATAATGACGTTTCCTTCCGCGTCCCTTATATTTTTGCTATATGGTTTTATATCTTTAAAATTCATTCTAATTAATTTGTATGCTATTTGTCTTTCCTATTTCCATCTTAGTTTGTACCTTGCACTTTTCATCAATCCATTGTTCTTTAGCTTTCCTGCATTTGCGAATAATTTCCCATTTTATGGCTTTGTATCTCAGTTTTACTGTTTCGTCTAATCTATTTTTGTATTTCCGCTTTTCTTCTATTAAATTCAGGATATCCTTTGTTATCCATGCTTTCTTATTTTCTTTTCGTGTATACCCCAGAGTACCTTGGCCGCCATGTCTAGGCTGGATTTAATGTCATTCCATTCTGTTTCTACTTCCTTAGTATCAGAAATTTTCTCGATATCTTTCAGCAATTCTATTGACTTTGTTTCAAATTTTTCATGGATATTTTTATCTTATAGCTTCTTAAAGTCAAAGTGCCTTTTCCGTTCCTTTTTTTCAGATTTTTAAAACTAATTGCGGCCTTCATAATTATGACGTTGTGGTATGTGTCTATATCTGCTTCTAGGTAGCTTCTACAGTTTTTTACTTGATTTCTAAACCGTTGTCTAACAAGAATGTAATCTATTTGATATCTTCCTATATCTCCTGGCATCTTCCACGTGTATCGTCTTCTAGCATGATGTTGAAATAATGTATTTGTGATGGTTAAGTTGTTCTTGTCGCAAAATTCTACCAGCCTATTTCCCCTGTCATTTCTCGTGCCTAAACCAAATAAACCTACTATCGCTCCTTCCCTATCCTCACCTAGCATTGCATTAAAATCACTTGTAATTATTAAATTTTCATGTCCTTTTACGTATCTTCGATATCTTTGTAGATCGCCTCTACCTCCTCCTCACTGTAGCTAAAGGTGGGCATGTATACTTGTATTATTACTGTATTTACTGGTTTAGATTCAAATATAACCATGAGTACTCTGTCGTTCTTTTGTAAGTAGTTTTCTACACCTCGTCCTATCTTTTTTCGCATAACTATCCCCACACCCGAATTTCCTACCTCTTCTTCTGTAGGAATTACAATAAGTCTCCACTCCTATTTCTATGTAGGTTAAATTCCTATAAGCATTTACAAATTCTTATACCGGTGATTTTCTACATAAAGAATTAGGTGCGTCCATACCGTTAGGGCTTATTGTAATAAATTCAAGTATGTGAATTGTAAGGGTAAGCCCGTGCAACTGTCGTCGCGAATTTCGTGTAGTTACTTGTATTTCATTTTTCAATTGAGTGTTTGCTTTTGATGCGTCTACTTGTGTGACTTTCAAAATGTCTAAAAATTTTAAACCATTGTGTGTATTCTGTGTAAAGAAAATTTAAAACTTTTATTACTTTTTGTGATGATATTTTAATAACGTGTAATAATACAGGAGTGTTTGAAAAAGAACACCCTAGTTTTATTGTGTCATAGAAACTGTTGAAAGTAATACACATTTTTCTAGTTTTAAGATGTTTGATTCATCAACTGTCCAAGTTTTGCTCCCGTGCAGCTGGCACGTCTGCTTGAACTTCAAACGGCGCCAGGGTTCAGTTCACTTAATTCAGTTCAGGCGTACAGTGCAGTGCAATGTCTACTCCGCAACAAAAAGCTCAGTGCGTTACTTGGCTTGTGCAAACAAAAATCTGTTATAACAGTGCAAGTAATTTTAAACGTCAGTATGGTGTTGAACCTCCTACAGCAAAAACTATCCGTCATTGGCTACATTCTTTCAAGGAAACCAGTAGTGTTTTAAAAAGTTAATCGACAGGTAGACCAAGAACTTCTAAAGATGTTGTTGAACAGATCCGTGTTTCGTGTATTCGGAGCCCAAAGAAGTCATTGGCCAGAAGTAGTCTCCAATTAGGATTGCCTAAAGGTACGGTGTATGACGTTGCGTGTGAAAGACATTTGCGTGCATACAAATTGCAACTGTTACATGAAATAAATCCTACTGATAAAAGCAAAAGGTTAGAGTTTGCTGTTGATTTTCTAAACAAAATTGATGATTATCACAATTTCTTGAAAATGCTTTCTTTTCTGATGAGGCTACATTTCATGTTAGTGGAACAGTAAATCGTCCCAACTGCAGAATTTGGATGATATTGAGACGGAAAAAGGGCTTGAGTTTTTCCATCAAGATGGCGCTCCACCCCATTACAGTAACCACGTGCGCGTGGCTCTAGACACTCGCTTTTCGAGAAGGTAGATAAGTAGAACTGGCCCTGGCTACCACGAAATCCAAAACTCCATTGGACTTTTTCTTTTGGGACCAATTTTACTGAATCTAAATTAAGGGTTGTAACTCTGGAAAAGGTCGGTTATAAATTAAAATTCGTATTTCTTAGGAAAATACTAAACCAATCGTAAGCCTTTCACAACCGATTTATATCAAAAATACAGCTAACAATTCGTATTAGAAAAAAATTTAAATAATTTTTTACAGGTTTGAGTAGCTGAAACATTTCTAGACTAATTTTATATGCACCACCACTGGAACATAGAAAAAATAGGCTATTCAAAGAAAACTTTTGTTGTGCGCGTGCTGAACGTTAATCACACTTAGTTAAAGAAACGTCTTATAGAGATAAAATATTAAAAGCGTTGTAACTTTGTAAAGGGAGATCCGGTATTTGAAATTTCAACAAATTTCAACAGAGAAGCCACATCCCTATTATGGAGTTTGCTAAGAAATCACACCCCTATTATGAGGTTAGCTATAAAAATCAAAGAGCCAAAGTGCGCCAGCTCGTCTGTCAACATTCTGCTAATTTCATGGGTCCGGCCACTTTCATACTGTTTATCGTCCATAGTTTGTTAAGTAACTACAACCAAGCGGTGATTTAAAAAGCTAATATTTATATGAAATTAAAACATATGTCTATGTCAAGAATCATCCATCATAAAATAATGTTTGTAGTTGTAAATATATGTTTTCGTTTTATATATAATGTTGGTCCTAAAAACAAATATTTACAAATAAGATGTATGTTTGACCAAATTAAATATTTGCAAACAACATATATATTTGACTTAAATAAACATATATTAGAGTAATAATTACGATCCATACAGCGCCTCATAAATTAACACATATTTTTTTTTATCTACTCACGTACAAAAACGGGCATATTTATACCTAGTTTATTGTGCGTCAAGTTTCATATTAAATATAATCGTGTTTAAAAAAGCAAATCGTGCGTAAAAAATCAAAGTAAATTAAACGGACTCTCATTATTATACAATTTCTAAATAACAAAATTAGCTATGAAACCTAACAGGAAACGTCAAATTAAGAGTCATATTCTAGACAAGCTGGACATTCGGTAAGAAAGAATAATTTATCTTGGATTTAAAGGCATTAATAGCTATTTCAGGTATTAAAGAAGCTAATAAATAATCAATTGTTTATGGATGAAGACATTTGTACACCCCCGAGATAGCTGAAGCTGCAAACAACATAACATCTAATTTGCTACCGGCAAAATCCAAAAAGCACTATATGAATACTTATAGCGAATTCATAAATAGGTGCAACGGAATACAATAGGAATTAAAGAATTACAAGGAACAATTAAAGATGAAACGAAAGAAGCAACCTCCGAAAGAAGAGGAAGTGACTTTCACCTGCCCGATCTGTTTAAATTCTGATGATTTATGTGACTGAATTATTTGTGATCGTTGCAATTCCTGGAATCATGGAGAATGCGTGAACCTTTCCAATGAACAAATCAATATTCTAGGATAAAATGACGAGATCTGGTTCTGCCCTACGTGCTCTGATTTATTATCAACTCAGAAAGATACACAAACAACGTCAAACCTAATTCCATGTCCTTTTTGTCCAGAGGAAGTGAACAAGAAATATAAAGGTTTAATAGGACTCCACCGCCATGTAATACATGCTCATCATGATCAACTCCCTTTCTTGTCACAGTCACAAACTTCCGAAGAAATGCCTTTTCACAAAAAATTGTAGAGTTCAAGGAAAAATACGAGTTTTAAAGCGTATTCGGAGAGGACCCCGTATAACTGCAGCAAACAAACTAGCCTCATTAATTGATGAATGCATCGCCAGAAATGACGAGAAATCTTGGGAAAACCTTTTATCATTTGCATATATAGCCTTAAGAATCCCTGAGAAATCAAAATCAAAATCTCTCGCCACTTCAGTGAAACTCAATACGGATAAGTTTGATATGACATTACTTCCTCCACGTAATATCATACAAAGCTTCCAGCATCTGGAGAGAGCCAAAATTAAAGTTGGGGACGGAGATATTCGCGGAGCGAATATACAGGGTGTCCGGAAAATACGTGTACAACGTAAGAACAGAGATTCTTTGGCTCGAAATAGATCGATTTGAGCCAACTTACCTCTTATACAAGTTGATTCATTTAGCCGCTAGAGGGCTTCAAAAATCGTGAAAAATATTTGATATTTTAAAATAACTCGAAAACGCGTCGATAGCTTTTGACCATTTTGGGGTACGAGTTTCTACTTTCAATTGACATCTTTTGGTAGTGTACGCAATAATTTTAAAAGCATACGAGTGTCCCAAAAATGAAGTATTGTATAAATATCCGACCATTACTTTTTTCCTGTTTATGCAATGACTAACCAATTTTTTTTGGTGAGTAGCCGACTTAATTTAGAAACTTTTTTGTCTCTTGTAAAATTTTGATTAGAGAGCGTTTTGACAGAAAAAAAGTAATTTCAAATGTCTGTTTTTTTATTTTTATTTCATTGTTTTGTTTATTTTTTATTACTATCATTTTCTTCAATGCACAAATTAACTCTTCGTAAGAAGTTTAACTGAACCCTCTGCATTGTTTGTGTCTTATTTTTTAAGGGTTGGCTGCATTTAAAATTCGTCTATACAATTCTTCTTCACTATCAAGTGGAGACGAATAAACCTTAGATTTTAAGGTACCCCACAAAAAATAATCACAGGGTGTCAAGTCCGGCGATCGTGCTGGCCAATTTGTAGGAGCATCATGCCCCCTTCCGATTCATCGATCCGGATATTTTTCGTGTAAATGTTGTCGAACAGCTAGAGTAAAGTGGGGAGGAGCACCATCGTGCATGAACCACATGTCTTTGCGAAGTAACAATGGCAGATCTTCCAATAAATTCGGCAATGTTTGTTGAAGAAAGTTGAAGTAATTGTCTCCGTTTAATCGATTTGGTATCACAACAGGACCGATAATAAAATTATCAATAACTCCAGCCCAGACATTAATTTTAAATTCATGTTGATAGTGAGTCACTTTAGTTGTATGAGAATTTTCTACAGCGTAAACATGTTCATTATGTATGTTAGGAATACCAGATCTTATAAAAGAAGCTTCGTCTGTAAATAAAATTTTGCGACTAAAATTTGCATTTTGAATTCTCTGATCTTGAATAAATTGACAGAAAGCTAGTCGCCTCTCAGGATCGATAGGCAAAAGGTCTTGTACCTGTTGAACGTGGCATGGGTGTAATAACTGTTCCTTTAAAACGTCATAAACAATACTTTTAGGAACTTGTAGTTCAAGTCCTAAGCGTGTGGTGCTTATTTTTGGGTCTTTTTCAACTCTATCCAAAATTTGTTGCTCCAGATTCGCAGTTCTTGTGGTACGTTCACGTCCTCGATCCGCATTTCTTGACTGAAAGGTACCATTTTCACGAAGACGTCTTTCAATATTTGCGAATGTTTGGTGGTTTGGCATTCGGCGATTAGGAAATCTTTCCCTATAGACTCTGACGCTTTCACGACCATTGCCTTGACAAAATCCGAAAACCAAAGGCATATCCACCTGTTCGTTGTTTGTGTAAGTACTCATGATGTAAGATGAAAGATGCAAACTTTTATTGAATTAAGCAGAAATTCACGACTTGACACGCAAACTGAGATTAAATAATATTCAAATTAAATAACAAAACAAAAGCAGAGCCTATTACTATACTATGTTCTTTTATTTGCCCCGTTTTACAGTTAATGCAGCAATAATGACGAAAGTATGCAGACATTTGAAATAATTTTTTTTCTGTCAAACCGCTCGTCTAATCAAAATTTTACAAGAGACAAAAAAGTTTCCAAATGAAGTCGGCTACTCATAAAAAAAAATTGGTAGTCTGCATAAACAGGAAAAAAGTAATGGTCGGATATTTATACAATACATCATTTTTGGGACACTCGTATGCTTTTAAAATTATTACGTACACCACCAAACGATGTCAATTGAAAGTATAAACTAGCACCCCAAAAATGGTCAAAATCTATCGACGCGTTTTCGAGTTATTTTAAAATATCAAATATTTTTCACGCTTTTTGAAGCCCTCTAGCGGCTAAATGAAGCAACTTGTATAATAGGTAAGTTGGCTCAAATCGATCTATTTCGCGCCAAAGAATCTCTGTTCTTACGTTGTACACGTATTTTCCGGACACCCTGTATATTTCAATATAAATAACAACATTGACCTAGTAAATTTAGTAAACTGATTACCTTTTTAAAGCGAACATCTAGAAACTATAAACTCAAAAAATCGAAAATTTTTAGCCTGCAAGAAATTGAAAAATTTATTAGTGAAGCTCCGAATGATAAATTTCTGATCATAAAAGTAAGAAAATCAAAGATTATAAGTTTTTATATAAATATATAAATATTTAGGTTACGGTAATATTTGGATTTTTTTTGGGCATGCCGGCGACAGGAATTGGCGGAAATTCTAATAAACGACATTCAAGATGCTGGAAGTGCTTTAATAATCACTAACCGAAAATGCAAAAACAAAATACCAATAACTTTCACTGTTAATAACAATAATAACACTCCGAATTCTTTACAGATATATCAAAAATATGCCAGTTTACGACCACAAACAAATCATAAACTTTTTTTTTTGTCTCTTACAGAAATAATAAGTGTACAAAGCAGCCCGTCGGTATTAACCAATTTGGAAAAATTCCTTCTCTGATTGCAAAATTTCTTAATCTTCCATGTTCTGAAAGCTATACGGGTCATTATTTCAGGAGATCGTCCGCTTCTTTATTGGCAGATTCTGGTGCAGATATTTCTGCAATCAAAAGACATGGTGAATGGAAATCCTCCATCGTCGCAGAGGGCTACATAGAAAATTCTTTGCAAACTGAAAAAGAAACAACAAAAAAGTCTTTGGAACAAGTACTCAAGAACCAGCGACCTCTTATACATATGCAATGGATGCAATGAATAAACAAGCCAATGAAAAATGTTGCGTCATAATAAGTAATATTATTAATTTCCCAAATTAAACGATCACTATTAATTTTAAGTAAATAAACTGATCTTGTGTTAAACATATATTGTATTTTCTGTGAAATAAGTTGTTTATTATTTTGCTTTAAAATTAGTTTGCAGATAAATTTTTGTGCAATATAGGTATCAGGATTTAAAAGCGTTCTTTGTACTTAAGGCAAGAGCCCTAGAGAGTAATCTTGTAATCTGTAATATTAGCAATTGTCCGAAATCCGAATTTTACTATCGCACTTTTTCTGAGCGACCAAAATGAAATTGTGTTATATTTTACAAATTTCGTGTACAAAAGTTATGTAATTAAGGAGTATAATTACTTTCCAAATTAGTTCGTAGTGTTACGTTCATTTTCGGAAATAGTTGGTTAGTTTATGTACAATAATTTTTAACTCAAATCTCTTTGACGTTAAACACGAAAATTAATTCCGTAAATTCAAATAACCCTTTCACGTGTTCAAAATTGTATTGTAATTAATAATAAATGTCCTATATATTTTACTTGATAAATCTGCTCATTAAAAATAAATATCCTTTCTAAGAATTCCTTAATGTGGAATTTACGCCAAAATTAGAAAGGCAAGAACGTCTTTCCAAGTATCCGATAATTAATGCTTATGTGTTTTCCCTTTGAAAGAATTCCTGGAATAAAAGCTGCATATTATTTAAATAATCTCGGGTTTTCCTGTCTTATTTCCTTAATAACAAGATTACTTTGAGCTCTGTGCTTTAGCTAAACAAATTGAATATTCACTTTATGTTCGAATAGCAACACGAAAACATCCGCCCGGTTTTCCTTGGTTCCGTTTTTCGTTATGCGAATTTTGTGCACGCAATGCGGCGTGGTAAGTATTTAGGGTTTTTATAAAACGGTACTTTTCGGCTTCAATAAATTAATTTATTGTTCGTAATTAGTAAAGGGTTTTTACAGATCCTAGGACCTCATTTGCTCCCAAACCCTCATTTGCTCCCAAATCCCTCATTTGTTCTCGAATCCCTCATTTGCTCCCTCATTTACATGTATATCCCTATAAGATAGAAATGAGAAGGAGCGACTCTCTCCTTCCTCATTTGCTCCCACATCTGAACCAAATAGTTTTCTTCGACTAGCCATTTTTCATCTTTTGAGATAAACCTATCTTGTTTGGTATCAATTAATATTAGAATTTTCTCAGCTACCCAAATTTCTAGGCATTTTCGAGATTGCATCATCGCCCAGGAAGCTACCCCAATTTTAAAATTTTTTAGCGGTAGCGATTTCATGGTCGTCCTTATAAATTTTTTAGTCATGTGACACATCAAACTAACCTAGAATTTTACGCAGAATCTGAATCTGCAAACAGATTTAAAATCCGACCACCCCTTACAAAGTTACACTTTTAAAGGCTCCGAGCCTCTAAATTTTGCTCTTTGCTCTATAAGCTAACAAATAGTTTTCTTCGACTAGCCATTGTATCTTTCGAGATAAACCTATCTTGTTTGGTATCAATTAATATTAGATTTTTCTCAGCTACCGGAATTTCTAGGAATTTTTGAGATTGCATCATCGCGTAGGGAGCTACCCCCATTTTAAGATTTTCTGCAGGCAGCGATTTTATGGTCGTCCTTAAAAATTTTTTATTAATGCAATACATCAAAGTAGTCTAGAATTTTACGCAAAATCCGAATATGCAAACAGATTTAAAATCGGACCACCGCTTACAAAGTTATACTTTTAAAGACTCCGAGCCTCCAAATTTTGCTTTTTGCTCTATAACCAAACAAATAGTTTTCTTCGACTAACCATTGCATCTTTCGAGATAAACCTATCTTGTTTGGTATCAATTAATATTAGAATTTTCTCAGCTACCCGAATCTCTAGGAATTTCTTAGATTGCGTCCCCCCCGAGAGCTACCCTCATTTTAAGATTTTTTACCGGTAGCGATTTTATGGTCGTCCTTATAAATTTTTTAGACATACGACACATCAAATTAGTATAGAATTTTACGCCCAATCCAAATATGCAAATAGATTTCCAATAGGATAACCCCCTGCAAAGTTACACTTTTAAGTCCTAAACCTCTAAATTTTGCTCTTTGTTCTATAAGCTAACAAATAGTTTTCTTTGCCTAGCCATTGCATCTTTCGAGATAAACCTATCTTGTTTGGTATCAATTAATATTAAAATTTTCTCAGCTACCCGAATCCTTCCTGCTTCTATCCTAGTTGACAGAGTATGCGTGTTATCTCCACGTGGTGTTGGCGGGGCACAGCGGTTTTAGATTTCTAGGGAAATGGATGGTTAAAGCATATGTCTTGGGTAGCGAAAAAGGGTTTTAAAGATGGAGTTAAATAAAGATGGGTAAAAATTAGAGGTTTTGGTCTTTAAAAGGCGTGACTTTGTAAGGGGTGGTTCTATTTAAAATCTATTTGCAGATTTGGGTTCCCTAGAAAAATCTAATATTAGTTGATACCAAAAAAGATATATTTATCTTAAAAGAGTGACTACTCCGCAGATAATAAATACAATATACCGCTTGTCAACAAAAAAGTTGTAGGGAAATTCAAAGACGAATTTAATGGGGGGTCTAGTATTAGAATTCGTTGGTAGTAGGACTAAGTCCTATTGTATTGTAAGCAAGAAAGACACGATTAAAAAGATTAAAGGGGTCTCACAAAGTGTAGTTAAGTAAAACCGGGGGTCCTACAATCTATAACGAGCATATATCCCCAAAAGGGGTGGCATGCAATAACGCAGCAGTGCGTTGGAGAAAAAGAATTCTCTCCAATAAGAAATTAAAGTTTCCATGTACGTAGCACCAGCCATTGGGAAATGGTAGAAATGTTAAACCTATAAAGGCGATTAGTAATTGTGGTTTAGAAAAATAGTAGTTTTCGTGGATTAAATAAAATGGGTTAGACTGATTAATGTATATGGTTACATATTCTCGTACACATCCACAAACATCTGCTTCAGTCCTAGCAGTAAAAAAGGCGACTGACTTCTTCAAGCAGCTACAAAAATAGCAGTGGCGCAGAGAAGGGGTATAAGTAGGTAAATAGGGCCGGTCCTAATTCAAAACGCGACAGACGTATTTTCCATGTGTAAAATACGTCTGTCACGTTTTGAATTAGGATCGGCCCTATATAATTTCAATGTAAAATAGTTGTGAAAACATTTGAATGTAAAATAGTTGTGAAAACATGAATTCTTCTATGCTTTCAATGTAAAAATACGTCTGTCACGTTTTGAATTAGGACCGGCTTTATATTACTTTCAATGAAACACACACGTATGTTGAAAAAAATGTAAGTGCAGAGAAGAATGTGTGTAGCTGTTTTGAATTCGGTTTTCTAGCGAGAAGTTACACGTGCACCGTTTTGAATTAGGATCGGCGTTATATACTTTTAATGTAAAATGTGAAAACCTGAATTCTTTTCAAATGTAAAATACTTGTGGGCACGTTTTGAATTAGGATCGTCTTTATATTACTTTCAATGTAACATACGTATGTTGAAAAATGTAAGTGCAGAGAAAATGTGTGTAGATGTTTTGAATTTGGTTTTCTAGCGAGACAGTATGACAGATGCAAAAAATATCGCATTCAAGTCAATTGTGTTTTTAATTAAAGTGGATTCTGATTTATGTTTAGAGGCTGCAAATACACATGGGCCGGTTTTAATTCAAAATGAGTTCACTCTTGTGATAGGTTGAAAAGTGGGTTGGCAAAGTACGCAGATGGTGGTAATCTGCTATATAAGGAGATTGCTCTAATATTAATTTAATTAGTCGAAGTTTACTGCATATATTTACATACAAACATGTATATAATTGATATTCAGGGATTTAAATACAAGAAAAACGAGTTTGTGTGTAAAGAAATTGCGGTTTTGGACTTGTTGAAAGGTGATGTTTGGCATCAAATTTTTAAACTGCCAATGCAGTCCAGTTGTTTGAGTCAAGATCATATAAAACATAACGACTGGGTGACAAGGAATATTCATGGTATTTCTTGGGATGAATCTTCAACGGCTGGAATGGTGTCATCATATATAGCGCTTTATTTGAAGCAAATTATCCGACCCGGTGAAGAAGTATTTGTGAAGGGTCTAGAAAAGAAGAAATTGATTGAAACATATATAATGCAAAACTTTGTAACTGATATGCTTGCACTAGGTTGTCCTAAGCTATCGGAGTTAAAAATCAACAATCGTTTAAAATATAACATCCATTGTTGTAGACACAGCAATAATAATTTGCAATGCGCAAAACAAAATATCTTTTATTAAAAGAATGGCTTGATAATAATAAAAACAATAGAAAGATTTTGTCTGTATTATTTATTTTAATATAATTTTACAATGTTAGCCCTACAAAATTCCTTTATAATAATAATAAAAACAATAGAAAGATTTTGTCTGTATTATTTATTTTAATATAATTTTACAATGTTAGCCTTATTAACTATTATTATAACAACTTCTAGCAAACATTATTTTTATCGATCCAGCTATTGTGTACGTTAGAAGCCTAACCATTTTACAAATACTTTATTTCCACTCTTTCTTAGTACTTTTCTACCAGGTAAATTCCTGGATGTTTAACCTTTTGCAACTCCGTTTCATAAAATGCACCTTTGATTTCTTTCTCATCTTGATCTTCTAATATATATGTTGTAGGATTGGTTACGTTTACCTTTTAATCTTAAAATTTCATTTGACCAGTTTGGCGTGTAACCTTTCGTAAATGCTTCCTGTGTTTACTAATCCTCACACTGTCTTTTATTGAATATTTTGGTATTTTGGTTGCAAGTTTGATGTGGGTAAATGATGATTTAAGAATAGTTTTTCATTTGATTTATCAACTTTTACAGGTTTGACTCCGATAGTATTGTGAACTGTATTGTTGTATTGTTTCACAATATCGCTTAAATTTTTATCCAATTGTAAGAACCGTTCAGGTTAAACAAGCGCCACATTTTTCCCTTTAAAGTTCTAATTACACGTTCTACAATGCATGCTTTCTTTGTAGAAAAACACTATAATGGTTTATGCCATATGTCTGCATTAAGGATTGAAAGTGTTTGTTATAATATTCTTTACCAAAATCAGACTGCAAATTTCTTGGCGGATTTTTAAATTTATTTAAAATTGTTTTCATTGCAGCAGTAACATCAATACCCGTTTTACTTTTAAGTGGTACAGCCCATACGTATTTGGAGAAACAATCAATAACTACTAAAATGTATTTAAATCCTTTGTTTGTTTGCGAATATGGTAGCATTTCAATCAAATCGGTCTGAAGAAGGTCATTTAAACCTTTTACTATCACTTTGCGTCTCTTGAAATTTATTCTTGCTGGTTTATGAAGTTCATTTACTATATCCTCTTTCACTTTTGATTGAGCAACTATCATAATACTTTTTTATAATCAGGATTTATTAAATACAATTAATGAAATACTTCTATGTTTGAATGTCGTGGGCTCCACTTGCTTTGAAAGGAACTTTTAATATAAAATCAAGAAACATTGTGGTATTGTTTATGATAGCACCGCTGTCACGAAAGCTGATTACATCCATACGTTTAAGCAAAAATCCTTGTAACTGTGCAATTACATAACTTTTTCGTTTATAAGAATTTCAATGTCTTGCGGGTATCCTTTAATATTCTCAATGACTGCTTCCTCATAAGGAAATTCATAATTATGTTTAATGTTGAAAATAAGGAATGTCTTGTCACCGTCGAGAAATGTATTAGAGTAAAACGTTGCTACTACCGTGTAATGTAGCATATGTAACTTGTACTCAATCAAGGTTTCAAAACCTTCACTTTTATTTTCATATTCCTGTTCAGTTATATCTATTTTACGGTTATGTAAGTGCCTTCCAAATTTGTCAATTGTCATATCATCTAATTACTTTAGCCTCACGCAATTCTTCAATGATCGAATTTATTTCGTTGCCGTGACCTGTGTGTCCAGCAGTCTGAGATGAAACTAAAAGTCGTAATCTATCAACAAGTTCATTGGGATCATTCCAATATAAATAATCTATAGCGTTATTTGATACTTCCATTGTCATACCGTCTCCAAGACGCTTTCTATAGGGTAATGTTCTAGGTCTACGGGGTGTTTGGGAAGTATGTTTAATGTAGATATTATGTTTTTGTACTTATATGAAGTATTACCCTGAATTTGTTCTGTTTCAGAATAATATCTTCTATTAGCATTTGTTCTTTTACAATATCAAGGTACGACTTTAGATCTTGATGACTGTACCCGACAGGATATTTTTAAACAGTAGTTCGTATAATCCAGGAGTACCTTTATTTCAAATCATTTATTAGAACATTTTCATCATCCAACGCGAAATTGAATTGCCTATCATAAGACCATCTGAATCAGGGTTAAACCTAATACCATATTTATGATCAAATTCGTTCTTAACATCTTTAAACATATTGTAAATATATTCTCGAGGTAGCGGATGTAGCTGTTCGAGATAATGTGTCATACCAGGTGAATCGGCAAAGCTTTGAATATATTCATGGGCTTCTTGTGCATTTCGATTAATTTCTGCTTCATATTCATTCTCAACATCATCATCATCATCATCATCTACCTCTATGGCATCATTTTTTATATTTGGTATATGCTGAGCAATAACCGGGGAATCAATATAGTCAACGTTCCTTTCTAGCAATTTAGGTTTAATTTTTTTTACACTGCTATGAGGCAGTTCTTCTTCTTCTTTAAATTTTTCTTTCTTTACCGCACTTTCCCCATCCAGTTTATTAGCAATAGTTTCTAATCGTGATGTTATGGGTAAGATTGATTCCACTTGGACGACTTCATTATCTTTTAACTGACGCAATTTGTTTTTTACAATGTTTCTTTTCTTAATTAAAATTCTTTTAAGTTTTATCGCCTCCTTGTTCATTGCGTAAAAGTTTATTGTAGTAAAAAAAAATTCTTCGATACTAACGATACTTGCTTCTCTCAAGGTTTAAATATGTATGAAGTGATCAAAACCTATTCGGTACCTTCCTTGATCTGGATCACTATCTTTGTCTACAACTAAGAAACCGTATTTGTCTTGCCAACAAGCAGCACATATTTCACGGAATTTATCATACTTCATGTCAGTATTGACGTGATCGTCATATATGTGTTTTAAGTTTAAATCATCTTGTTTAAATAAAACTAAAAGATTAGCATTATCACGTAGTAAGTGCTTAGGTATACGAGTATAACTTTGACAAAGGTAAAACTGTCTACTTGTTTATGACGCCCCATACTAAAGTATTCCCTAATGATACCTTGTTTATCGCAAGCTACATCATCAAAACAAATATAGAATTATTTCGAGCATCAGATGGTGATATAATATTATCAGAACTGGAAAATGTATAATATTTGATCCCTTTATTGGTTGCAGTAGACTTTCAAGGTATTGATACTTTGGTTGATAAAGTGATTTAGAATAAACATATACGTTTTCAAACTTTAAACCATTAGGATGTTCTATCAGCCCAATCATAACGTTGGTTTTACCGCAATTTGATGGACCAACAACTAGACATCGAATAGATGAAGGCAGAAGAACACTATGTTTTTCTTTTTAGCTAAGGATTGCACGCCAATGTCATTATTGTTTATGGTTAAAGGTGTTGATTGTTTCACAACACGCATGTTTGCAAGTACTAAATTCGATTTGTAAAAAGTGGAATTATATATATATATATATATATATATATATATATAAGAAACGGCGAGTATATAAAGAATCATTAATTCATAATATTTTATTTATTTACTGCACAGCTTGAGAGGATAGTTGTCCGCTAATGATTACATATAATAATTCTAAAACTACTGGGAACGGACTATTAAATACTGTAATTAACAATTTACCATTTGAAGCGCATATTCCGGGTTACAAATTTTGCGGTCCGGGTACAAAACTAATCGAACGGTTAGCTCGGGAGACAAGGGAATAAACAAGTTAGACGAGGCTTGTAAGGAGCACGATATTGCATACACCAAAGAAAAGGATCTATCTAAACGTCATCAAGCAGATTCGAAGTTAGCTCAGTTAGCTACAGAAAGACTAAATTCTGGTGACTCGTCTTTAGGTGAAAAAGTAGCAGCATTTGGAGTAGCTACCGCAATGAAAGCTAAAGTAAAACTTTGGTATGGGTGCCTGTGCATCACTGAGAACAAAAATATCAATAAAATAAGAAAACTGATAAAGAAACGTAAAATAAGAAGTACGCTAGGTATTAAAAGTATTATCAAACAAGCACGTACAGCTTTAAAAAGACTAAAGGATCTAATATTATGGATGCAATCAACATAGCAATTAAGGCCGCCAATACAGCAAAACAAAAGAAGCATATTAAATCAGCTCGTATTATATCAATTCCTAAAACAGGAGGTTTTCTACCACTAATACCAATTTTGCAGGCCTAAGCGCTCTTGGTACTCTTACTGGAGGTGCAGCTGCTGTTGCAAAAGCAGTTTCAGATACTAAAATAGCTAAGGAACAACTAGCTGAAAAACAAGGCGTCATAACAAGGCAATGGAGGACATTGCAGTCGGAAACGGCATGTACATCAAACCTTATAAAAAGGTTTTGGTCTTTTTAGCCCTGCAAAACCTCAAAGGAACGCAACTTGATTTTACCTAATCGAGCACTAAGCAATGTAGAATTAATAAAGTTTGTTAAGCAATTAGAAGTACCATATTTCCGTGGAGTGTTCATGAGAAACAATCTTCCCAAGAAAGTTAATTTAAAAGAATGTGGTATAATTAATTTAGATGGAATAGAAGGTTTAGGCACGCATTGGACCTCTTACAAAAGTACGGTAGTAGCGCTATTTACTATGACAGCTACGGAAACCTGCGACCGCCAACAGAGTTGATAAGTTATTTGAATAGCGGGGTAAATGTAAAATTCTTTATAACATTAACCAAGAACAATCGTACGGTACTGTGTTTTGCGGTCATTTATGCTTACAATTTCTAAGTAGTGCATAGAACTGCGTACGAAGTTGTTATGTCGTACACTTTTACTCTAACGGGAAACACTTCAGTTTTAACAAGCAATTTTAATCCGCCTATAAACTTGGATAATGATTCGGAGTACGTATTAGGATTAACAAATTTTGAGTCTTATAACACAATTCCAAACATAGAAAAAGGAATAAATAATAAATTTTATTATGGATCTAACGGAGAATTCATAGAAATACCTGAAGGTGCTTATGAGATTAGAGAAATTAATAAATATCTTCAAAAAGCTTTAGGTGATAAAAGATGGCGTGGTCGTATGGATCAATCACGAAGCGCTAGAAAGACGCCAGTGTATATAGAAATTACAGCTGACAATAATACACTTAAATGTAGTATTAAATGTAGTCTAGATGTGGATTTTACCAAAAGGATTCAATTGGTTCTCTACTTGGTTTCAATCCGCGAAAATTGCTAGCATTTGTCACGCATCAAGCAGACTACGCGATCAACATTTGTAAAGTGAATGCAGTTTTAATCGATTGTAATATTGCAAGTGGATCCTATTTAAATAGTAAACCAGCCCATGTAATACACGAATTTTTCCTCAAGTACCTGCAGGTTTTAAAATTGTCGAGTGTCCACCTACGATTATATATCTACCAATCAGGTCACGTATAATAAATGAAATAATAGTTAAAGTGTTAGATCAAGATGGAAATTTAGTTAATTTCAGAGGAGAACTGCTAACTGTAAGGTTGCATTTAAAAAATCTGCAATAGCCATGGGTATTAAGTATAATGCACGCAACATGTCAAGAATTGATATAAATGCTGGAAATTTCAAAGCAATCGACACTCGATTGATTGTTTCAAGACCGCTAACAACACAAAACCGGCAGTTTCTACAATCGTTAGGACTGCATTTAATTAAAAAAGTAGAATGAATAGTGAAATACTGAACGTGCGTGAAAAAGTTTACTTCGACAATGCAATTGTTAATATTGAAAAACATACTCATCAACCTTATGCTAACACATCTTTAAACAATAATGATGAAATTCGAATCCTATACAACAACAAGATGTATACACCTTACCATCAAAGAGCATGCTGTACATAGAAGGCAAATTAATTAAAACAGATGGAACACCGTCTCAGACAACAAAGTTTGTAAATAATGGAATTTTGCTGCTTTTGATGAAATTAGATATGAGATTGGTGGTATCATTGTAGATCGTGTTCGGAATCCTGGATTAACGTCTATAATGAAGGGATATGTTTCATATAATAGCAATCAAAGTAAACATTTACAAAACGCTGGGTGGTTTCCTATGGATGATTCACAAATAGTTGATGCTAATGGGAATTTTAATGTTGCAATAAACCTTTCAATGGTTCTCGGATTATGCGAAGATTTTAAAAATTATTTTAAACCTCCGTCATGAGTTAGTCTTACTACGTTCTAGTTTTGATACTAATGCTATAATTAATCCTACACCCGATGAAGAAATAAAAGTTGTTTTAAACAAAGTTTTATGGAAAATGCCGCATGTAGCCGTTGATGATACTCAACGAATTAATTTAATAGAATGCGTTGCACAAAATCAGGATTTGCATATTCCGTTTAGAGGATGGGAGTTGCATGAATATCAACTTCTACAAGAAACGCAACGTCATACATGGAACATTAAAACAACAACACAATTAGAAAAACCAAGATTTGTGATTGTTGGTTTCAAACCAACCGAAAAATAGATACATGAGCAACTACAGTCGTTTTGATCATTGCTATTTAACCAACATGAAACTATATTTAAATTCAGAAATTTTCCCGTACGATAACTTAAATTTGAGGTTCGAGAATAAACAGACTGCGTTGTTATATGAGATGTATGCTCAGTTTCAGCAATCATACTACGAAAAGGAAAATGAACCACTTTTTAATCCTGAAGATTTACGAAGTATTGCACATTAGTAGTCATAGATTGTTCTAGACAAAACGAAGCGTTAAAATCTGGTACTGTCGATATTAGATTAGAATTTGAAACTAGCAGAAACGTTTTGCCAAATACATCTTGTCATTGCCTTATACTTCATGATAAGATAGTCAAATACAATCCACTCTCAAACAGCATAAGAATATTATAATTACTTTATTATTATTATTACTGTACCTTTACAAATTATGAAAAACAATAAATCATTTAGCAATCACAGTCTATTTATTAATATTTTTACATGTTTTACAATATCTTTTACATGTTTGAATTATTAAGTGATTTAGTAAACAGCCATAAACATTGACAATTTTAAATAAAAGTTTTGTTATACATTTCTCAAATAAACTAACTGGTATGTTAGTAACAAACTGGATTTTTTTAAACAGAACGGTTACTACTACTACTATATATATAGTTCAAAACTCGGGCAGATTGAAAGGTATCCTATTTTTAGATACATCCAAAACGAAAATCGGTGTACTTGTGCAGGTATAAACATAACACTGAAGTTTTATAACTAAAAAATATTATATGTTAATCTAGATAAAATAAATTGCATTCTTTATTTGAGCCAGTGGTTGAAGCTTTACAAGTCATCTCTATATGTATAGTTATACCCCCAAGGTTTAGTATCAGTGGTTAAGGTACTAAGAATTCTTTTATCATCACTTGGATTAAGAACAATTTTGTTTTGTTTAATAGTACAGACATCATGTTTGACTGATCTAATTAAACATTGCTGTTTCTGTACAGTCTGTTTATAAAACAAAGCATTCTTATAATCATCAAAAGAAATTTGCTTAATACTTGCTAAGGAAGATCCCTTCGACTTTTTTATTATCCTATCCTGAACTCTATACGTGTACATTTTAGATCTAAGTCCTACAAACTCTAGCATGATGTCACCATTGTTTTCATCTTTCATAATACCAGGAACTTTTTTATTTGATAATGGAATATGATATTTGTTATGAGGGTCGTAATCGGAAGTATCAAATCTATGAATATCTTGTTTGATATAAGAGTAAATATCTTCAACGCTAAACTCGTATATCAAACTATCCGTATCTGTGTACAGCAGCTTTGCTTTGTTAGCAAATTGCGATTTTATATAACTATAGTGAAATTCATATAAATAGGTTTTGAAATATCTAGAATAGAGAAACCTACATAAATGGGTTTGTTTAAGTAAACCTCTAATTTATTCATTTCTATTAAGACTAGATCTTTGTCTAACACAGTGCAACTATGAAAATTAGGCTTCGCTATGTAACTACGAGCTCCAAACCGTCCTTCCCATTTGGTCACTAATTTCACATCTTTCCTTTTCCGTACGTTTTCCATCATCTTTCCATAAACCGAATTTATCATATTTTTATAAAAGCATATATCGAAACTGTTTTTGACTGTTGTCTTAATTTCGTATTCAAATCAATGTATTCTTTTAACCAAGGAGCTTGTTTAAACCGAAGAACCTTATGAATCTTTTTCAGTTCTAAACCGTAGCTTAAATACATTTTAAATTCTTGTAGTGAATAATATAGTTGAGTTTTGGATATAAAGTTGTAAGTAATTTCTTTAAGTTTGATTTATTAGAAGGTACTGGCGGTATCATATGTTCAGGCGCTAAAGGTTAGTCACTGTGAATTTCATGTAAAGATACTAGATAGTGTAAATCGCATTCAAAAATATATCCTACATCAGAATCATCGGGAATATTAAGTATGTCTAAACGTACTATATCTGGACTGGTACCATCTAAAAATTCAAATTCTCCATATGGAAGATATTCAGACATTGCAGCCCCATATAAATTATTAACATCAAAATACATTAAATATTTAGAATCGAAATTTGGATCATAATCTGCATTCATATATTTGTTATTTGCTTTAGCATATCTATTCGAACATTGAGAAACACCGCCACGAATTCCCCGTTCTAAAACATTATTTTTCAATATCAGTAAGCAGCTCGAGTTTAACGTTCGTCGTTTTAACATCGCATCTAGAGCTAAACCAGGAGCCGTAAAGTAGTGAAGCGGATCTAACTTATACGTGAACATACAAGTTTTTCTAAAGTTTTCAAATATATCAGACAAGAGCAGTACATCTGTTTTAAATATAGTCTGAATAGTCCCTAGTGTTTTTATATTAAATGTTTGCCAAACGTGTTTAGCATGATTGTAGTCTTCATCTGAGATTTCTTCATTGCGCAAACGATTAAAGAATGCTGTTTTACAGGGTAAATCGGTTTCATTGAGCCTATCCCAAGAGTTAATGTAATCATAGGAAATATACCTTTACGCGTAAGTAACTGAAACTCATTATCGGTGTTACAATTTTCCTGGTGATGGATTTTTTATTATCATCTAAGTATGAAGCTAATTTTTCGATGCTAGATGCCATAAACCTGAATGAATCGATAAATCTAAAAGTAACTTTCGTACCATTTACATATTTTGTAAAAGATATGTATTTTTCCTTATTTATTGGTAGAATTCTTACCAAACCTGAAAACCCTAACGCAATTTTTTAATAATGAAATGCGAATCGTAGCCTGATAAGTTATGAAAAACTACCGGTATCATATAAAAATTATGATAATTGATGTTGCAATCTTGATGAGCCGCTCCTCGAAATTCACCTGTAAAGTGACAGTGATCGCGAACTCTAATATCATCTATACTAAAAGGTTTATTGCAAATGTGACAGTGAAGGGCAAATTTAAATGCTAACTTTTGTTCTTCTGTTAAAGGATTCATAGGTTTTGGGTTACAGAAAATTTTATTAGTCGTTTCTGAAATCAGTTTCAATTGAGCAACAAACCATTCTATACAATCCTTTCCGCGATACAATTGAAATTTGGAATATTTATTATCATACGAGCATTTCAAATAATACGCTACACTAAAGGGTATATGCCTTTGGTAAGAGACTGTGTTTAGTATTACCTCCGACTCATTGCATGGTTCTAATATACATTCGAGATCTGCATAAACTACAAATGATACTTTTTCTTGATAGTGGAAATGTTTAAACGTTAGATACTTTTCAGATTCTTCGGGTAATCTTATTGAGCAAGTATTCTGTTTTCGCAATAATTCGAATGACGCTTAAGTAATGCTGCTGTACTAAAATTATTTAAACATCTATAACAAAAAATTTTCTATGTTCATGTGAAGACAACTGTTTTGCAAATAATTTTGACATATCCTTAATCCAAGTAAAATGAAAGTGATTCTCATCAGCATTTGTCGGACGAGAATATTGTAAGGAATCATTATTTAAAACTAACAGATTAATAGGTTCAATTTTTTAAAATTTTCACTTAAACAAAATGGTAGTATTTTAGTATTTTCTATACAATATAGGTTAATTGCGAGATTGTTAAGCTTCTCAATTTTTTTTATGTCTTTTAATGCGATTGGAAACTGAATTGAATTGTAGCGTAATACTGTATCAAAATGTGGATAGCTAGATATTCTCTGACTATTTTGTTTAGCAGGATATAAAGCGGAAACCAAGCTCCAAAGAATGCAATGTTGATCGTTATTTATTACATTTACCACAGCTTTTTCTTTTTATAAAGTCCGGAACCGGTACAAACGTTGAACACCCTCCTTTAAGTGGATCATGATTGTTTATATTTACCTTCAAGTGTAAAACTTCTTGGATTGCCCAACCAGAATCTTTCTCGCAAAATTCTTCTAATCGCTTCGAAATCTTGTTCAATACGTTCTCCTTATACCACAGCTTGAGATTGGTATTTATATCGATGTGACGATTTGCAGTAGGAAACGTTTTCAAATCTATTTCACCAGTTGTAGGCTTAACAAAGTTAGCGGCAAATATTACATTAACTTTCAACATTGACTTTTTTAAGCAAGCAACAATCTTGCGTTTAAAACTAGCGAACGCCTTGTCTAAGAACACTAGAGGATCTCTATAATTTAAATTGGTAATAAGTCCCGTAATTATTCGACTTCCAAAACATGATTGTACATCATGCCAAATCAAATTTTTCGAGTATGACCTCTAGTAAGCGTTGCATCAACACCTTTACCACGATATTCCAAAGTACGTTTCAAGTGCCTCAATCGTACAAGGTAGCTTTTAAGATTTGCTAAATTAGATTTCAGCCTACTAGGATTTTCTTGTTTATTGTCTTCGTATACCTTATTTTTAATAGCAAGCTTCAATATACTAATATTTGCTTTGATAATTAAAATGTGTTTCGTTATTTCATTCACTGATTTAATTAGATTCACGCATTTTACAGTTAATCTCAAAATTGAGCTACTAATCTCGGATACGGTTTCAGCATTCATGATTCTATATAAAATCAAAATACACTACTTAATAATACAAGTATTTTCTCTATTTATTATTTATATAAAATATCATCTGACGTAAGCAAAACAACTGCAAAAGGTTCATTCATCTGAGTTTACGGAAAACGCGTAAGCAAAACAACTGTAAAAGAAAATAGCATACAAATCGAAATAATTGCATAACGAATTGCTTGAATGCAATTGTTAAAAAATCGCCTTTATTTACGTTTTTTTATTCAAGACGATTTTCAAGCTTGAGTTGTGCATGCAGTCTAAAAAAATTGCACAGTTGCATTCAGTACGTGTCTATAATAAATAAATTCGCTATGCAAGCAATTCCAATATTTACATATTTAATGCAAACTCTGGCAAAACAACTGCAAAAAGGAATGCATTCATCATCATTTTCATTTCCGTATGCGTTTACTACAAAAATGTTTTATACGACCTTTGAGGAATGCATTCAACATCATTTTTCATTTCCGTATGCGTTTACTACAAAAATGTTTTTATACGACCTTTGATTTATTATGTGTACAGAAAATACATTATCATTACAGAGCTATTTTTATGATTACATTGAAATATTTTAAATAAAAACAAAGCAAATTTGAAAAAAATGTCTCAGATTAAACCGTCTTGTTTAATAATGTACACGCAACTCATGGTTTTTAAAAACCCAGTATTAAAAACATTCTGCAGTTTTATTATATAACAGTACCTTTAAAGAATTTTCGCACAATTTACCTATATATATATGCATGTAAATTATGTCAGCGGTAATCTAAAAACTTATTCTATAAATATTACTACTTAAAGGGATTTATTTGCATTGCATTATTTTTAAACGAAAAATTAATCTGAAGAAAAACATTTTCCAGTGCGTGAATTTTTGTTAATTTTTATGGAAAATAAATTATGCTAGCAGTAATATAAAACGAAATTAATCTAATTTAGGTTTTTATTATGCGCCTTCTTGCAATTTTCTGTTTTCAGTCAATGAATGTAATTCATTATTTCTGCTATGCAGTACCTTTAAAAAATTTCTTATACAGCATATAAATTATATCAGCGGTAATCTAAAAACGAAATTAATCTAATTTAGGTTTTTATTATGTGCATTCATTGCAATTCCTTTTCAGTCAATGAATCTAATTCATTATTTCTGCTGAGCAGTACCTTTAAAAAAATTTCTTATACAGCATAAGTTATGTCAGCGGTAATCTAAAACGAAATTAATTAATTTTAGGGTTTTATTATTTCTGCTGAGGTATAATTATATTCGCTTACATACTGTTTTGTTCATTAGAATAGATTACAGAGCTGAATTTTTTTCAGAAAACGATGCAAATTTTTAAATAAAACGAAATTAATCTAATTTAGGTTTTATTATGCGCCTTCTTGCAATTTTCTGTTTTTCAGTCAATGAATGTAATTCATTATTTCTGCTGAGCAGTACCTTTAAAAAAATTTCTTATACAGCATAAGTTATGTCAGCGGTAATCTAAAACGAAATTAATCTAATTTTGGTTTTTATTATGTGCATTCATTGCAATTTCTTTTCAGTCAATGAATCTAATTCATTATTTCTGCTGAGCAGTACCTTTAAAAATTTCTTATACAGCATAAGTTATGTCAGCGGTAATCTAAAACGAAATTAATTAATTTTAGGGTTTTATTATTATGTGCATTCATTTCAATTTCTTTTCAGACAATGAAACTAATTCATTATTTCTGCTGAGGTATAATTATATTCGCTTACATACTCTTTTGTTCATTAGAATAGATTACAGAGCTGAATTTTTTCAGAAAACGATGCAAATTTTTAATTTTTCTAACAGATCAGTTTATTATTTAATATAAATACTTCACGTAGATTTTTACCAACAGTATTCAATCAGATCTCTTGTATAATTATTAGTTACTATTACTAGCAACTTTTAAAAAATGAGTAACTTGTCATCAATCAAAATTGTAATAATACCAACGTAAAAGTTCTAGAGCAATTTATATTTCATTCTGACGAAGACGTGATTAAAGAAGTTTTCGGCTGTTCTTCGCCTCAATTCAACACTGATGCTATTTTTGATAGTGACGTAATAGATATATCACGGTAAGTGCTTTTTCACATTTATACATGTGTTTTTAAAACAGTACTAATTTATAAGTTACATTAGATCAAAAACCATTCTGGAAATTCTGAGGCTATCGTAGGATCGTTGACACACTCTGGTCCTCTCAGAAACATCAGGTAGTATACAAAAGAAAAGGTGAACCTACAATAATCTTTTATGTTATGCTCACAGATCAGGCAAAAACATGTTGACTATGAAAAGTTATGTACAGAATCTAATATGGCTGTTTGCGGTGAAGATGAGAAATCCTACGAAGATGACACAGTAGAGTTGCTTAACGCATTTAAAAGCGTGGAGAGAAGCTACTGCGTCGTATAGATTTGGAACTAGAAATAATAAAGCAAAAGAGAGGAACTAACAGCGAGGGAGCAGCAGATACTTCAAGAACGGGAGTTAATAAATACTTTTCATTTATAAATAGTTAGATCAATATATTCAACAATTTGTAAAATAAAAAAGTATTTTATAAAAGTTTCTCTTTTGAAACAAGACTTTCTATAAACAAGGTAGTAAACTCAAAGTAAAACGCACATAAATCAGAACCCACTTTAATTTGATACATCATTCTTTATACAATCGACTTAGATGTGTTATAATAATAAACTAATTTCTTAAATTAGTGACATATTATTCTGAAAATTCTATGTTGACAGTTAGACCGATCGATCCCTTACTAGTTATGTATACGTGTTTCTTCGAGCCAATACTTTCATTTAATTGTTTCACTCCATGTGCTTGAAGGTATTCAAAATATCTCAATGGCAATATACTCTTGAACTCTTCTGTTTCCACTAATACTCTTTCTCCATATTTTGTCTTGATTGTTTCCACTTTTAAAACTTCAAACCTCTTATTCACTACAAGATCTTTTGAATTTACATAAGGTTTGCGATATGTGGCTTTATTAAGAGTATTAAAATCCATATTGCTTTTCTTTGACTAATTAAATTAATATTAGGAGCAATCTCCTTATATACCAGATTACCACCATCTGCGTACTTTGCCAACCCACTTTTCAACCTATCACAAGAGTGAACTCATTTTGAATTAAAACCGGCCCATGTGTATTTGCAGCCTCTAAACATAAATCAGAATCCACTTTAATTAAAAACACAATTGACTTGAATGCGATATTTTTTTGCATCTGTCATACTGTCTCGCTAGAAAACCAAATTCAAAACATCTACACACATTTTCTTTGCACTTACATTTTTCAACATACGTATGTTACATTGAAAGTAATATAAAGACGATCCTAATTCAAAACGTGCCCACAAGTATTTTACATTTGAAAAGAATTCAGGTTTTCACATTTTACATTAAAAGTATATAACGCCGATCCTAATTCAAAACGGTGCACGTGTAACTTCTCGCTAGAAAACCGAATTCAAAACAGCTACACACATTCTTCTCTGCACTTACATTTTTTTCAACATACGTGTGTGTTTCATTGAAAGTAATATAAAGTCGGTCCTAATTCAAAACGTGACAGACGTATTTTTACATTGAAAGCATAGAAGAATTCATGTTTTCACAACTATTTTACATTCAAATGTTTTCACAACTATTTTACATTGAAATTATATAGGGCCGATCCTAATTCAAAACGTGACAGACGTATTTTACACATGGAAAATACGTCTGTCGCGTTTTGAATTAGGACCGGCCCTATTTACCTACTGGTATACATGTATTATACAGCGCATTGTTACTATAAAATATGTTAGTTTACGGGTAGCTCGAACGTGTAATTGATCACGACTTATAGATCCCTCGGAGGTTTAAAAATTCCTAGACCATTGTCGTTTGAAAAATGTTTGGAAATTATCAGAACGGGAGCGGGTCGAAGTATAAGTTAAATGGATGATTAACAGAGTTTTTTTCTACCTTTTACGAGGGAATCAGAAGTTGACAGACATCAAGCATCTAATTTTCTATTTGGGCGATATCGAGTACTTGCCGGTTCTAGAAATAATTACGTGCTACCGACTGCTATGCAGAAGATTTGGTTTTAGGAAATAAGCAACTTACGAAAGTACGGAGTACTCGGTATTAATGCTAATTGGTTTAGCGTCCGCGCTTGTGCACTCTTCGAGTGTCTTTGGCAATCTTCGGTTTGCATTCTGTAGGGTACATAAAGCAGGTACGCTAAAGTAAACTCCTCAGTTATAAGTTAGTTCGCTTACAAGTTTAACCAAAGTCCTATAGTGCGGATTTTGTTTTGTACTAAAATGGTACCTGCAAACGTTTCTAAATGCAACTCTTGCGGTGCTTCCTATACCTGGAAAACCGTTACTGGCGAAGATAGTGTAAAAATGGTTAGCATAGCGTTTAACAACCGTATGGCTAGCTATCGCATAAAGAACGCTAGTGTCGACGATGGAGTGCTCGAACCGAGGAAGAGGTAGGACTAGGTTAAGGATAAAAAATTGTGAATATGTATTTAGAAATGTAGTTTACAAAATTTAAACTGCATTAGTAAAAATTATTATACACCGCTTTCACATGTAATTCGGGGCGATGATGACGTTAAAGTTGACCTTCCCATTTACATATTAAAAACACATTACATTGGAATGTTTTACATTATTCTCATATTGTTAGATTAACGACGATATGTCTTATTGACCGAAACACGTTTCCTCTCTTTTTAAACAGCACATTAATCTCTTTTTTGTTATAGGTATTTTTAAACACATTAATGTCTTTTTTGTTACAGGTTACTTTAACCTGCTTGGATTCGGCTACACTAAGAAGATAATGTTATACTTTGTAAATATTGTATTAAATTATTTTATTAAACTGTAAATCGGATAAAATAAATTATTAAATTTTTGCGTGCTTAATTTCTTTGTGTTAATACCGCTAAGTGTTTGGTTAAAGGATTCTAGATATTAAAAATAATAGATGATTAGAAATCGACATTGATAGAAAAAATCTTAAAATTGGAGTAGCTCCCTGGGGGATGATGCTATCTAAAAAATTTCTAGAGATTCGGGTAGCAGAGAAAAATCTAATATTAATTGATACCAAAAATATATATTTATCTCGTGGGCGGAAATGTGGAGAAAGATTTATCTCGCAGAGGATACATGTGTAACTTTGTAAGGGGTGGTCTTATTTTAAATCTGTTTGTATATTTGGATTGAACGTAAAAATTCTAGATTAGTTTGATGTATCGCATGGCTAAAAAAATTTATAAGGACGGTTAAAAATTGCTACCAGCAAAAAATTTTAAAATTGGGGTAGCTCTCTGGGGGATGATGCAATCTCAAAAGTCCCTAGAGATTCGAGTGGCTGAGAAAAGTTTAATATTAATTGATACTAAACAAGATAGGTTTATCTCGAAAGATGCAATGGCTAGTCGAAGAAATCTATTTGTTAGGTTATAGAGCAAAGAGCAAAATTTAGAGGTTTAGGACTTAAAAGTGTAACTTTGCAGGGGGTGATCCTATTGCAGATCTGTTTGCATATTTGTATTAGGCGTAAAATTCTATACTAATTTGATGTGTTGTATGTCTAAAAAAAATTAAAGGACGACCATAAAATCGCTGCCGGTAAAAAATCTTAAAATAAGGGTAGCTCTCTGGGGGGGTGACGCAATCTAAGAAATTCCTAGAGATTTGGGTAGCTGAGAAAATTCTAATATTAATTGATACCAAACAAGATAGGTTTATCTCGAAAGATGCAATGGCTAGTCGAAGAAATCTATTTGTTAGGTTATAGAGCAAAGAGCAAAATTTAGAGGTTTAGGACTTAAAGTGTAACTTTGCAGGGGGTTATCCTATTGCAGATCTGTTTGCATATTTGTATTAGGCGTAAAATTCTATACTAATTTGATGTGTTGTATGTCTAAAAAAAATTAAAGGACGACCATAAAATCGCTGCCGGTAAAAAATCTTAAAATAAGGGTAGCTCTCTGGGGGGGTGACGCAATCTAAGAAATTCCTAGAGATTTGGGTAGCTGAGAAAATTCTAATATTAATTGATACCAAACAAGATAGGTTTATGTCGAAAGATGCAATGGCTAGTCGAAGAAAACTATTTGTTAGGTTACAGAGCAAAGAGCAAAATTTGGAGGCTCGGAGTCTTTAAAACTGTAAAATTTGTAAGCGGTGGTCCGATTTTAAATCAATTTGCATATTCGGATTTTGCGTAAAATTCTAGACTACTTTGATGTATTGCATGAATAAAAAATTTATAAGGACGACCGTAAAATCGCTGCCTGCAGAAAATCTTAAAATGGGGGTAGCTCCCTACGCGATGATGCAATCTCAAAAATGCCTAGAAATTCGGGTAGCTGAGAAAAATCTAATATTAATTAATACCAAACAAGATAGGTTTATCTCGAAAGATGCAATGGGAAGTCAAAGAAAACTATTTGTTAGCTTATAGAGCAAAGAGCAGAATTTAGAGGCTCGGAGCCTTTAAAAGTGTAACTTTGTAAGGGGTGGTCGGATTTTAAATCTGTTTGCAGATTCGGATTCTGCGTAAAATTCTAGGTTAGTTTGATGTGTCACATGACTAAAAAATTTATAAGGACGACCATAAAATCGCTACCGGTAAAAAATTTTAAAATTGGGGTAGCTCCCTGGGCCATGATGCAATATCAAAAATTCCTACGAATTGGGGTAGCTTAGCAAATTCTAATATTAATTGATACCAAACAAGATAGGTTTATCTCGAAAGATGAAAAATGGATAGTCGAAGAAAACTATTTGGTTAAGATGTGAGAGCAAATGAGGATGGAGAGAGTCGCTTCTCCTCATTTCCTCCTTATGGGGATTTACATGTAAATGAGGGATCAAATGACGGATTCGAGAGCAAATGAGGGATTTGAGAGCAAATGAGAATTTGGGAGCAAATGAGGTCCCAGGATCTGTAAAAACCCTCTACTGTAATTATTCTAGCTAATTCCTTGAGTTGCCGCTTCTTGTTGTAACGAGAGGCCAAACGCGTTCTTCCTAGGCGTAGGCCCATCTACTCGCTGAGGTGGACCAGCTACTGACTCAACTCCGACGTCACCAACTCAAGGGTAAGTTTTTTCGTTTTCTCTCGCTACTTACTTTGGAACCAGATTGCCTGGGATTTTACCGTTCAAGTATCATGCATTTTCAAATTTAATTGATTTGTACGAAAATGATTGCCCTATTTTGGTATTTATTGGTATTATATAAATGCAGTACTATTTGTTTTTAAATAACTAAAAATACACTACTTGTCAACTTAAAAATAGTTTAAAGACTTGCTGGCATGTGTGAAAACGTTGTTGCCATTATATTTGTAACTATAAGTTAAGTTTATATTTACGATTATCCGGAGCTGTGGTTTTTAGGGTTGCGTTTGATTCTTTTTTACCAAGTAATGTCAGGGAGTAATTACCTAAAAACTACAGCTCGCCATTTTCATGAGTAATTGTTTTTGGCTGTTTGGGGGTTTCTCATGATGTATATGTAAATTGAGGAAATTGATTTTTTTGTTGGGTTTGGGAATACTGTGTTCTGTAAATATTTTGTTTAATTATAAGTTTTGTTTTTTCCTTTGTATGTTTTGTTCTGAGTGTGAATGAGTGAGCGTATATAAATTTCTCTTTATTAATTTCAGGTTTCTCTTTAATTTGTCTATAGGTATAAAACCCCGCCCACTCACCGATTGGGCGCGGTCATACTTTTTCTTTTACTTTAGTTTTTTGCAGGCTACGTCAATGTTCGTAGTAGTAGATAAAACTTTGTATGATACATGTGTGTGAAGAGCTTTTATGCACTCCTTGCAATTAAGGCACTCGCCTACGGCTCGTGCCTTAAACCTCGCTATTCGTGCATAAAAGCCCTACTTCACACACTTGTATCATAAATAACTATTTTCAATCCAGTTTGAATAGTTTAAATAATAAGTATTCAATTTGAAATACAGTTGATTATCTCAACTATATTATACAGAGCAGTACAAACATCCTAAAAAGAATTCAAAGCAGTAAATTCAACTTCATATTTCTACCCTTTATTTTCCTCTCAACTGCTAAGAGCAATGCAACTATTTTAAGAAATACTTGCAGAAGATGAGAACCGTAAAATCTAAAACTTCACAACGAAGAACAAGAGATGCAATTAATTTAAGTGCCCTCCGAGTGTCGTCATAAAACTAACATAAAATAATCTAAAAAACAACACTTTAAAAACAAACAAGATTAAAAGAGATTTATCTTGCTTATTAAAGTGTTCTCCTTTTATTAACAGTAAACCTGCAAACAATACCTAGAATCAATTTATGTTAGCTATTATCAACGAAACGGCCTTTGATGAAATTCGTTTTAAATTAAAAACCTCTCTAGAAATTTTACTAAAAAAGTAATTACTTCAGGAAGTATTTTATGGTACAACCCTGAAGGTGCATTTCAGCACGTTAACGTAAAATATAAGGGCATAAGTTGATAGTTCCGAGGTGCGAATTGGGAGTAGTAAATATTTTGTTAATGAAGGTTTAGAGGTTTCTTACCTGAAGAGAACTTTAATACTGTTTCTTATGGATATGTAAAAACTTCGGGTATTTTATACATTAATTTGGAGAGCTAATAAAACTCCTACCTTTCACTGAGCCAGTTCTGCGTTTAGCAAAGCTAATTCTTACCCGAAACAAAAAATAACAATTACTTGTAATTCTGATTAAAATTTCCAAATTTTTCAAAGTAATATCCTGAGAACGATGATGTAATTACTTTAAATATTTTAAAATCAAAATTCAATTTCAATTTATAAATACCGTATTGGGCAGTTTCCAAATATTAGTTTATTGTTACTTATTTTTAAGATACAAGCAGAAACTCTAAAAGCCGCTGGACAAGCAGTAACAGAACGTCTCTTCCAACTTGTAAGCTATATGTATGAGACAGGCGAGATACCCAAAGATTTCAAACGTAACATCATAGTCACTATACCAAAAAAGAAAGGCGCGGATAGATGTGAAAATTTTCGAACAATAAGTTTAACAGCACACCTATCAAAAATATTAACTAGAATTGTACAAAGACGAATGGAAAAACGAGCTGAAGAAATACTAGGAGAAGATCAATTTGGGTTTAGTCTAAACAGGGGAACACGGGAGGCTATTTTAGCTCTGAGAGAGATAATGAAGAAAACAATAGTAAAAGGAGAAAACGACTATATAAGGTTTGTAGATCTGGAAAAAGCATTTGAAAATGTAAAAAAAATGTTCGAAATACTCAAAAAGATTGGAATGGGTTATTGGGATAAGCACAAAGGCAAACAGCAGTAATAGAATTAAAACAGGAACGTAGAAAAATTAGGAAAGGTGTCAGACAGGGATGAGCCCTATCTCCATTAATTTTTAACTTGTTCAGTGAAGAGGCAATGAATACTGTCAAATGCAGTAAGACATTTGGAATTATTATGAAGGGGCAAAAAATTGATATGCTTAGATTTGCAGATGATATAGAGGTATTAGCATCTAGTAAGGATGAGTTAGAAGCTGCTCTTAATGCAATGGAAACGGTTCTAGCAAAGAGATTCAGTATGAAAATTAACAAAAATAAAACTAAAGTACTAGTATGCAATGGTGGGGAAAATAAATCAAAAACAAGAATACAAATAGGTAACGAGAACCTGCAAGAAGTTAAGGATTTCTGCTACCTAGGAAGCCAAATTACGTAAGATGGGAAAAGCGCAAAAGATATAAAACAAAAATTAGCACAAGGTCGTGCTACATTTAACAAGAAAAAGCAACTACCGTGTTCAAAGACAACAAACATAGAAACAAGGAAAAGATTGCTTAAAACATATGTGTGGAACACAGCACTATATGGCTGTGAAACTTAGACAGTAGGAGAAGGGGACAAGAAAAAGGTAGAAGTCTTTGAAATGTGGTGCTACAGACGTATGATGAATATATCATAGACAGAAAAAGTTAAGAACAAAAAGGTACTAAAAATGGTAGGGCAGGAAAAAAATATGTGGAAAATTGTAAAAAGTAGGAGAGGTAGGATGATAGGCCACACACTACGGCATGAGGAATAGTGCGGAATATATTAGAAGCAGAGATAGGAGAAAAGAGAAGTAGAGGTAGACTTTAGGTTAGACTATTGCACACAGATTGTGAAAGATGTTGGCTGTAGCAATATCAGAGAAATGTGTAGGCTAGCTCAGAATAGAAATCAACCGAGGTACGCATCTAACGAGTCCCACGATGGATAAACTTATGACGAAAAAAATTACTGTACTTAAACATGATGATTATTATAAGAAACTACAGGTATTGGTTGTGTAATCTTCTCGAATACTGTTAATTGTGCGAAAGTATTTACTGGAAAACTATTATTTTGGCAAATATCTAAGTGTTGGGGTATCTTGGCAGCCACAGGCTGCCTAATCCCATTTACATACCGTTCATTTACATTTCCATGCTCCAACCGTAGGTACTACATTGGCCAGGAGGCGTTTTTTTATTGCCTGGAAATTTAGAATTTTGCCGAACCCTTGCCGTTCCAGGCAAGGTAGGGATCTTTAACGTGCGTGACAACACTCACAAACGGGACCTCCATTTAACGTCTCATCCGAACGAGGGCGTAATTTTTGTGAAAAAATGCTCACCTGCCATTTTTCAAGCAGTCGGGATTTGAACCCGGGACCTTGGGATCCCCATTTACATACCACTGAATCTCGTTGAAATAGGGCATATAATGAGAAAACAATAGAAAGGGAACCGAACTGTATATAGGCTGTGTGGGAATTTCAGGGAACTGTGTAGGCTAGCTCAGAATACGAATAAGTGGAGCTACGTGTCCAACCAGTGTTGAGACAGAACACCTAATGACGAAAAAATAAGCGCAGCTAAATCTGATGATTATGATAAACAACTATAGGTGTTGGTTGTGAAGTATCTGCAACTAATGTTAACTGTGTGAAAAGATATATTGGAAAAGCCACAGGCTGCTTACCCCCCTTCACAACCACTGAATGTCAAAGAAACAGGGTATATAATTGTAAAAAATAAAAGGGGACCAAAATGCATCTAACAAGAAAGAACAGCGCCTATGATCAAAGACAACAAACATAGAATCATGAAGAAAATTGTTGAAAACATATGTGTAGAGCACAGCACAGTATGCATATGAAATACGGGCAGTAGGACAAGCAGACAGAAAACCGGTAGCATCCTTTTGGAATGTTGTGCTTCAGATGTATGAAGATGAAAGCATGGACAGACAAAGTTAATAATAGGTTATAGAAATAGTAGGGGAATATAGATATCTGTTGAAAAAAATAGGAGAAATAGAAGGGCAGAATACGTTTTACGACATTTTTGGAGAATAGTATGGGATATATTACAAGCAGAGATAGGAAAAAGTAGGTAGATGTTGACCTAGATCAGATAGTGATAGATCCAGACAATGGGGGTACGCGTCTAACCAATTCCAAGACTGAAAGATCTAATGATGATGATGATGTTACTTATTTTATGAAAAACATTATTTAAAGCCAGTATCTGATCAAAATGAGGTATTGGTAATATAATTCTATTAGAATAAATTATTATAGACTCGCTCCAACTTAATATCGATTAATAGTTCTGATTATAAAGATTCATTTATTGCTCTCTATTCAGCGAAGGATCTTACTCATTATTCAAGGTGATAACGTGCTAAACCTTGTGTTTGATTATTACAAAGTATGGAAATTTATTTTGGTTATCAAAGGTTAAAAATCCTGGAAATATATATTTGGTTAAATAAGTATAAAAAGTTTTGTTTTATTTGTCAAACCATTTGTTCGCAAAGATTATAAAGTGTTTCTGAAAGGTTAAATATATGCATTTCTTCAATAGTTTATTGAACGTGGTTTTCCATTGTTAAAGCATTTGCTTCGGAAGTATTATATTCATTTAGCTACGCGTTTTATCAAATGGGTTTTCCGTTATCAGGTGTTGGCTTTGCGTTTCTAATGTGAATATTCGTTGTCAAAACTTTATAGATGCATCTAATGACTGTAACGATCGGAATTAAGAGATATTCCTATGGAAATTCGCCAATAGATTTATAATATGGGATTCTGAAATTAGTTTGTACGAAACGGTTACTTTGAGAGACGGAATTTTTTCAATAACAAAATTATTTGCGGCGATTTGTGCTAAATTGCTTTCAACTGGTTAGGACGATCGTTACGTAATATATATACACATATATCTAAGGTCAGATAATGATTTGCTACTAGTTAATGGTGAAGGAAAGTGAAGAGTTACTCTGTTCACCGTTACTTCTTCTGAATTTGATGCACTTGGTTTTCCAGGAAAAGATTTTGGTATGCTGCGTTATGTTATCCAGCAGATGTTGACTATAATCAGTTGTGGGGCAGCACCGGAACATCCGGCTATTCTGTAAGAATTCTATTTCTTTTCTGCGTCGTTTGATGACCTACATCAGGCAGAATTGTGTCTGGGTTATTTGACTAAGATTTTTAGGTTACTCATCGCACATATGGAAGTATCAGGTTGTTAAAATTAAACTTACTATACTCAAACTGGCGGGATATACTAATGAAGACAACTTTTTCTTGTTCGGGTATCAATTTTAAGGTATAATTGTTCGATAATTGTTCGACTATGTATAATTTAGAATACACTATGTAAAGTGTAACGTTTGCTAGAAATTTTTTTTTCAGCCACGAGGAAAAATGCATTTCGACTCGTAGCGTAGCTACTGACTGTAATTTAACGTTACTACTTTTTTTAAATTAATGTCAAGTATTATTTTTGGACAATGTATAAGTATAGGGTTTGTATTTTTTTAATTTGTTTTATATAAATCTTAGGATTAAGATAGCAAATTAGGTTTAGATGATCAAAGAAGAGTATTAATAATTTTTGCGAAGGTTTTTTTCACTGCGAAAATCCTTCGAGACATTTTGTAATAGATATCAGGAATGTGCTCATTATTCTGCGGAAATTTTTATACTGAAAATTATTCGGGATAAATTGTAAAACTATTGTTGTCTCGGAGGGCTGGTTTTCCTTATCTTCTGCAACAACTTTTTTTTAGTTAAAGATTTTGTAAATGTTCTATTTGTATTATGATCTTAACTAGAGACTTGTAAATAAATTCCTTACTTGAGGTTTCCTTTTTCTTTCTGTATGACCCCCAGTACTCAATGACGTTTTAGCTAGTACGGCATTCTTTGGATACCCTTTTTTTTGTTGAGGTACTTGGTGCGGGCTTCTGTTTCTTTGCTTAATGTACTTTACTTTTCTCTGATTCGCACTGATTACCGTAGCACAGTGTATGTCTGAATGGCCACTGCAGAATAAGGTTTAAAGTTTTTACAATATAAACTTGAATTTGAGTTGCTCAAATGAAACGTTCCTAACAGGGCAAATTTTTTATTTTCATTTTTCAAAACGTATTTGTTGTAATGATTTTTTGCATTGAAGAATATTGTCATGTAGTGCATCGAAAATCGTGCTTTAATTTATTTTTAGGGGAAAGGGAATCAAATTTGTAAGTACACATTAAAGTAATTTTAGATTTCGCTTAATTTATGTTGAAATCCACTCAAACTTAAATGTGGAAAGGCGATAGGGTAAGACTTTACTTTAGAGTGACAAAAATTTTTAGGGGTCGTATAGTCCTTTCGATAGGAAATTTTCTCCTGAGCACGAATATGTGCTCCATTAAGCGCGGAAATGTTCCGTTAAAAAGTTATGGCTGTTTTAATTTCCTATGTTAACGCTATGGAAAAAGTTTTTTAAACACTAAACTAAACTAACCTAACCTAACCTAACCTAACGTAACCTAACCTAACCTAACCTAACCTAACCTAACCTAGCTTAACGTAACCTAACATAACCTAACGTAAC
This sequence comes from Platerodrilus igneus, assembly GCA_036346225.1. Taxonomy (NCBI): domain Eukaryota; kingdom Metazoa; phylum Arthropoda; class Insecta; order Coleoptera; family Lycidae; genus Platerodrilus; species Platerodrilus igneus. The sequence continues at coordinate 4,629,756 of JARFIW010000012.1, read as the reverse complement.
CTAACCTAACCTAACGTAACCTAACCTGCCCTAATAATCTGTGAGAAGTGTTAAATATTCAAAAGCAAAGTTTATTTCTTCAATGAAAGCAATACAAGGTAATAAGAGATTCAGAGCTTATATTCGAAGCGTATGGCTTCAAGCAAAGCCTCAAACGGATCGCGATTATTTTGCCTATTCCAGCGACGCCACAAGTACTCACAGAGGTGATCAGCAAATACCTCCTCTGGAACGCGCTTTCCATAAAAATAGCATTTCGCCGGTCGCCAGTTTGCCTCGATAGCCTGTGTGTGAACGCCTAGCAACAAAATGAAAGCTAGAAATTAATACCTACAATAGAACGCAATGAGAAAATGAAAAATGACCTTCTTAGGAGTGAGTTCAAAGCGCAATGAATTCTAAACAGACGCCGCTTGCTTTAATTGCCTTCCCCAAGGCGCCCTCTAGCGTATAAAAATAATTCCGCGCTAAATTAAAAACAGTTAAAATTTATTTAAAAAATTCCCCATAGCGTTAACATGGGAGATTAAAACAGCCATAACTTTTTAACGAAACATTTCCGCGCTTAATGGAGCACATATTCGTGCTCAGGAGAAAATTTCCTATCGAAATGACTATACGACCCCTAAAAATTTTTGTCACTCTAAAGTAAAGTCCACCCGGCGATAGGAGTAGACAAACTACCTTCGTATGGGACCAAAACTATATGTTATTTCCAATAAGTAAATCTAGGGACCATTCTTGTAATTTTTAGTCTTCAAGGTTATCCGCTAAAAATCTCGACCACCGGTATTGGAGACCAGCCATACTTGCATCGAGTATGATGCCTGCATTTTCCATTCACTTCTTATTGCGACTAACAAACTTCTTCCATAGTAAGGCTTCTAATTACCCTTATATGCATGCATAACGTTTCAGTAGACAATTGCCATTTTTAATTCCATAAGAGCATCTGGGTTTGTAGCAACAAAGAAACCCCGCTTTATTTTCGTATATGAGCTACTCATTTTAACTTTTGCAGTTAATAAGTCTGGAATAGTTTTAGAGCTAGCTTGTGCACTTGTTGGATTAGTAATTATTCAGTAGACGGAAGTAATTAACATAAAGCGCAAAATGCTGCAACGACCATTTACTGTTACACAACAAGGATTATACTTACTGAAATTTTGCACAAGATGTACCATATTATTTCAGACACTCATAATCCATTAACCAGATGCTCAAGTATATTATTTACACAGAATATTGCAGTTGCTTAGAAAATCACGTTGAAGTTGATGAAAGTTACAATGTTTCGATGAACTGAGCCCAAACACCTTTAGAAATTTCAAATGTGATAAACTTCATGGTGGTTTTGTTAAAGCTTTAGCTTTATTCAAGTTTTAGAGTCATCAAGATCTAATCGAGTCATGGTGTATTTGATAAAGATCAGATAAGGTTCTCATAACAGAATGGATAATTAGAATATATCCAATCCTTATATTGACTTAATCGCGGGTTTATATGTGGTTGTAAAAGCTTGGCGTGGCTAAGCAGTTACAACTTCTGCTTTGGCCAACATCGTAAGATAGCTATATAGTGTGTACGCGCGGTCCGATAATAGAGTTAAAGAAAATGGTATCCTTGGATAATACGCCCTAATGACTAATGGAATCGGTCTTGGAAATTGAGTGTTACATAAGGTATTCAGTTCCTCACAATTCGTAATTATTTGACTATAAATGGTTCCACAAAAAAATTTAACGATAGTTCATATTATAATAACTTTGCTCTAACCAAAAAGGTGAGACAAGCGGAGGAATGTACGTAAACAGATGAAAAATTAATGCTAGAGATATCGTGTTATATACTATGCATAAGAACAATCAAGGTATAAAAAATCGAGTTGATGCAGTTCTAAACCACTATTCTAACTAATTCTCACTAATCTTTAACCTGTACGTGAATGCCATCCATGACTAAGAGAATACTGATGTCATAATAAAGTATCTTCAAATAGGAACTACATGATGTAGTGCTTTTTAGTTGAAAAGTCTCATTTCTAACCTTCAAGGTAAAAACGCTAGGATCAAACAGTTGATTGTTCGCGAACCACTTTTAATTCTTTACAATAAAGAAAAACAGTTTTTTTGGTAGAAATTATTTTATTGCTCTTCTAATTGTAGGTATTCAACCCAAGTTGCATCTAACATACTTCATAAGCGTTATAGAAAGGCAAACGTGGACGCACCTTAATAATAGACTTTGTTGCCTCTATGCATTAACGAAACAAAAGGTGACCCCACAATACACAGAAATCGTAAACTGAACATTCACGAAAGATTTACACATTTTTCTATGTGTTAAACTGACGCTAATTGCCCGAATGAAATTTACTCTACCACGGAGACGTAACAATAATAATGCACCAGCTAGCTTCCCGGGGCGAGGGGTATGTTCTATGAAAACAAATGCGAATCTTTTAGAGATATAACAACGTTCACAGTTTCATCTACCTGGAAAAGTCTTTAAACTCTCGGTATAATAAATTTGTGTTGAGTGGCAACCTACCTAGATTTTCCAATCTTTCTAGACAATGATTGGTCTAAGAGATGATGTTAAATGGTTCTTTAATTCCTACAATACAGGTTTGTGGAGCCTTGGTTACGTTCCTTACTTTCTTCTACTAACTTAAGATATACACAAATAATAATAAAACTCCAGGCTGTTCATTGAACCTATATTGACGTATAAATATCACAGCAACAGAACAAACTGATTAAATTAACTATCCCTAATTTGCTAAATCTGCACGAGAAGAATAAATATATTCATTGTAAGTTTCCAACCAAACTAAATACTTTATCTGGTTATAAGTAGCTTTTAATTAAGCGTGTACCAACGTAGAGGTCTGATTAATAAGAAAAGTTTGTTACGTCATCATCGAACAATTTGGTATTGGTGACAATAAATACCATTAGTGCGGGTACCCTACAGTTTAGTGAAACATTTATGCCGACAGTGGGAGTGCGTGAAGTGACACAGTCGTACTCGAACCGTTACAGAGGACAGTTGCACGAGAGCTTTTGGAAGCGACACCGACACTGAACGTGCGTGTTCTTGGTTGTCCGCTAACCCTTTTGTGTGTGACTTTTTATTGCCCCGAGCGGCACAGGCTTTAAGGTATTTATACCCTTTATTAAGTAGTTTGTTGTAGTTGCTTTATTTATTACATAACCGCTACACTGCCATCGGTATTGCTACAAAAAGCAATTGGTCCTTCCCTATAATTAACATATCTAGATCACCTTACCACCCCTACAAAGTTGTATGCATTTAAAAAAAAACAGTTTATAATATGTAACAGATGAAAAAATATTCAGTAGCATACAGTTTATCTTTCTAAGGCTAGAGTGACCTTGTCGTGCAAGACCAGAAATGGGTTTGTTAGTCCTTTGAATCCAACAGGTGTCAAAAAAGCCATCCACTACCGCACAATTCTCACTGGTAACGGCAATTTATATAATTACGCAGTCGCGTTCGCGTTCAGAAGCTTGTTTCACTAGCCATCCAGATTTTATACAATTATCGTCACTTCCAGTTACTGAAACCTGGTAGTCGCTCGGCGCTAGTTGCTTGTCAATTGAATTACAGCTCCCATACATATGATTTTCCGATGTTTCAACCGAAGATACTACATTGGTCATGAAGCAAGCTTTCTTAAGTGGAAATTTTAATTTTCCCAAATCCTTGGTGTACCAAGCAAAGAGGGATTTTTAACGTGTGTGACAACATTCACACACAAGACCTACATTTCACCTCTCATCCGAACGTAGGCGTATATTTGTGAAAAATGCTCGCCTAACATTTTTTAAACGGTCCGTGACGGGAATCGAACCGGACCTTGGGCTTAGTAGTGACGCGCAAACCAGTTATATCACGGAGCCGTCTAATAAAATTACAACCGCTTGAAATGAATGATTGACTGACTACCTTCCATGGGTCCCCTCTATTGTTATTCAGTGGTGGTTATAAATGAAAACGTTCCCTGTGGTTTAAGTGCTGTTCTAGTTCACTGGCTTCGTTCGACTTGAACTGTTTTAAAATTGAGGTAAAAGGTTTCTCGATGCATGAAAATATACGTATTGGTATTTTTACATTATCCATTTAATAACACAGCTGCGCCATTAGTTAAACTATACGCATTAACTTTTACGACGTGTTATGGGTTTCTGTCTATTAAAATAGTTTACATTGATTGTAGCTTCTTTCCAATGCGTGAGAACGTTTACGAACACCCGTTCGTAGGATGATTCATCACCATTAGGTCTTCAGTCCTAGAACTGGTCAGACGCGTACCCTCATTGTTTCCTATTCTGAGTTATACTACTCATTTTCCTGAAATTTACACAGTCTGCATCTTTCATTATTTGCGTGCATTAATCTGATCTAGGCCTACTTCTACCTCTTTTTTTTCTATCTCCGCTTGTAATATATCCGCACTATTCCTCAAAAATGCTTTAGAATGTATCCTGCCCTTCTATTTCTCACTTTTTTTCACATATGCTTTCAATAATTTTCCTTGTTTCTATGTTTGTTGTGTTCGAACATAACCGTTGCTCTTTCTTGTTAGATGCACTTCGGTTCCCCTTTTTACAAATACATACCCTATTTTCCCGATATTCGGTAGTATGTGAAGGGGGTTAAGCAGCATGCGGCTGCCAAGATCCTCCATCACTTAGACATTTGTCGAATTAGAGTTTTCTAGTAAGTGCTTTCGCACAGTTAACATTAGTTGAGAATACTCCCTGTATGTTTGTTGTGGTTTGTTTTGTATTTTTCTTAAAATTAGTTGAGAATATTGCAAAACCAATCTCTGTAGCTGCTTATAATAATCATCAGGTTTCAGTACAGTTATTTTTTGGTCATTGGGTTTCCATATTGGAACTGGTTCGACGCGTACCTGCATTGATTTCTATTTTGAGCTAGCCTACACATTTCGCTAAAATTACCACAGCCTACATCTTTCACTATCTGTGTGCAATAGTTCAACCTCTCAACCTCTGCCTCTCTTTTTTTCTATCTCCGCTTCTAATATATTCCGCACTATTCCCTCATGCCTTAGTATGTAGCCTATCATCATATCTCCCCTATTTTTACTGTTTTTCACTTTAATAAGATAGTTGAATGGCCCCTTTATAAACTGTAAACCACTCAGTTTTCTAGTAAATCTACAGGCATTCTCGCGATAAGCTCAATTTTACTAAGTTAAAATAACAAATGCTTTTCTATATACAAATGTATATTTAAATAATGCAATAGCGTTACAAATTTTATAAAACTGGTACCTCAAAAAATGACTTTGAAAGCTTCAACAGCCTCTTAAGGTGATGAAAATTGCTGTTCACACATTCTTTGACATTCGAAAACACAACGAAGTTATTTAGCGAAAAATCGTGTGAACACGGGTAATGAAACACTAATTTGATATGCTTCTCCTTCAAATAATCAGTGGATTGATACGCTCTGAGCGAGCTTTGCGAAGATCGAGAATGATACCAGGTTTTCAGTTGCTTTTCCTGATTGCGTCGATGACTTCTGACAAACAACTTGTTCTATAGTATTCAGTTTGAACTGTTCTTCGATCCCAAAAGACAATGGTCAGCCAAATTGAAGAAACAATCAATTTCTTGGTAATGTTTCGGTAAATCTTGGAATAAACACAGTGGATGGCATTCGACTTTTGGTTCATACAAATAGATCCAAATTTTGTCACCTTCTACAATGTTGTGTACAAATTTTTCAGTTACTCGATCAAACTTTAAAGCGTTTTCTTATACTAATTGGCAGTCTATTTTTGAGGTTCGGTTAAATTAAGTGGAAATTTATTTGAACAAATTCTTTTCACCGTTAAATATCCATGCAAAATCGAATATTCCAAACTCGTCAATATGCTTAAACACGTATCCATCTCACTGTAAGTTACATGTAAATCTACCTCAACCATGCTTATGGCATGGAATATTATTAGAAAGCAACCGACTTTCGAATGGACCTGCACCTTGCCGAAGTTCTAGATTACTAGAACAGATGAAATAGCTTGCGTATACTAATGAGCTAAAGAGCCACACTACAGGTCCAACCAAAGTAGTAGGGTCGTTAGTGAGGAACCAGACTAAAACAGGCCTCCGAAAAAGGGCTGCGGCTCTTTCGGTACTTAGATTGGCAGAGACTATAAGGGTCGGTATGGCAATCTAGAGCCCACTACTGCGATGTGGAAGACAACGGGAAACCACATCACCTCCCAAGTGCACAGCGTACTCAAATTGAAATAAACATGATGGCGTTCTCTGGGGTTAAAGATTCCGGAGTTAAAATAGTCCCCTATTCGGATTTCCGGGAGGGGAGTACTTTGGAGGATACGATCGAAAACTTTAGAATAAATGTCGGGAACATTGTGCGAGTCGGAGCGTGGAATGTTAGAAGAATGAAGCAAGTAGGTAAGCTAGAGAACCTAAAAATTGAAATAAATAGGTTAGCACTAGACATAGTTGGGATCGGCGAAGTTCGGTGTCCAGAGGCGGGAGATTTTTGAAGTGGAGGCTACAGGGTAATTCATACAGGAGTAGAGGAAGGAAGTTTGGGTGTGGGGATAGCTATGCGAAAAAAGATAGGGTGCTGTGTAGAAGATTACTTACAAAAGAACGAAAGAGTACCCGTGGTTAGATTAGGATCTAAACCGGTAAACACAGTAAGAATAGTAGTATACATGCCCACCTCTAGCTACAGTGACAAAGAGGTAGATGCGATCTACAAAGATAGCGAAGACATATTAAGATACGTAAAAGGGATTTTAATGCAGTGGTAGGTGAGGGTAGGAAAACAGCGGTAGTAGGTTTATTTGGTTTAGGCACGAGAGGCGACGGGGGAAATAAGCTGGTAAAATTTTGTGACAAGAACATTTTAATCATCACAAACATGTTATTTCAACATCAAGCTAGAAGATGATATACGTGGAAGATGCCAGGAGATATAGGAAGATATCAAATATATTACATTCTTGTTAGACAACGGTTTAGGAATAAAGTAAAAGACTGTAGAAGCTACCCAAAAGCAAATATAGACACTGAACACAACATCGTAATTATGAAGGTCACACTTAAATTTAAAAATGTGAAAAAAAGAAACGGAAAAAGGCACTTTCACTTTGAGAAACTAAAAGACAAAGATATTCAAGAAAGATTCGAAAAAAAGTCAAATGAACTGCTGAAAGATATGAAAATATCTGATACTAAGTCGAAACTGAATGGAATTACATTAAATCTAGTCTAGACATGGCGGCCAGAGATATTCTGAGGTATACACAAAAAGAAAATAAGAAGCCATGAATAACAAAGGATATCCTGAATTTAATAAAAGAATGACGAAAACTCAAAAATAAATCAGACGAATCAGGAAAACAGAGTTACATAGTCATAAAATGGAAAATTATTGGGAAATGCAGGAAAGCTAAAGAACAATGGATTGATGAAAAGCGCAAAGAGGTACAAACTAAGATGGAAGTAGGAAAGACAGATGAAGCATACAAACTAATTACAATCAATTTTAGGGATATAAAACCGTATAGCAAAAATATAAAGAACGCGGGAGGAAACGTCATTATAGAAAATTTAGAGAAAGTGGGTAGATGGCAAGAATATATAGGAAATTTATATGCAGGAGTGAAACTAACAGCATTAGAACAACAATCAGACATTGAAAATGATGACTTGGGATATCCTATACTTAGAGATGAGTTTAAATTAGCATTAAAGGATCTGAAAAATGGTAAGGCGCCGGGTACACATAAGGTGCAAGCGGAAACTCTAAAAGCCGCTGGACAAGCAGTAACAGAACGTCTTTTCCAACTTGTAAGGTATATGTATGAGACAGTCGAGATACCCAAATACTTCAAACGTAACATCATAGTAACTGTACCAAAAAAGAAAGGTGCGGATAGATGTAAAAATTTTCGAGCAATAAGTTTGACAGCACACGTGTCAAAAATATTAACTAGAATTGTACAAAGACGAATGGAAAAACCAGCTGAAGAAATACTAGGAAAAAATCAATTTGAGTTTAGGCGAAACAGTGGAACACGGGAGGGTATTTTAGCTCTGAGGGTAATAATGGAGAAAACAATAGAAAAGGCGAATACATGTATATAGAGTTTGTAGATCTGGAAAAGCATTCGACAATGTAAAATGGAACAAAATGTTGGAAAAGATTGGAATGAGTTATATAGTACATAGCTTATACAAAGAGCAAACAGCAGTAATAGAATTAGAGCAGGAACGTAGAGAAGTAAACATTAGGAAATAGGTAAGACAGGGATGTGCCCTATCTCCATTAATTTTTAACTTGTACAATGAAGAGGCAATGAATACTGTCAAATGCAGAAAGACATTTGGAATTACTATGCAGGGACAAAAAATTGATATGCTTAGATTTGCAGATGATATAGGGGTATTTGCATATAGCAAGGAAGAGTTAGAAGCTGCTCTTAATAAAATGGAAACGGTTCTAACAGAGAGATTCGGTATGAAAATTAACAAAAATAAAACTAAAGTACTAGTATGCAAAAGAAGGAAACTAAATCAAAAACAAGAATACAAATATGTGACAAGAATTTACAAGAGGTTAGGAATTTCTGCTACCTAGGAAGCCAAATAACGCAAGATGGGAAAAGCGCAGAAGATATAAAACAAAGATTGGCACAAGGGCATATTACATTTAACAAGAAAAAGCAACTACTATGTTTAAAGACAACAAACATAGAAACAAGGAAAAGATTGCTTATAACATATGCGTGGAGTACAGCACTGTACAGTAGTGAAGCCTGGACAGTAGGAGAAGCTGACAAGGAAAAAAATAGAAGCCTTTCAAATGTGGTGCTATATACACACGATAAAGCTATCATGAACACACAAAGTTAAGGAAGAAGAAGTACTAAAAATGGTAGGGGAAGAAAGAAATATGTGGAAAACGATAAGAAATAGAAGAGATAGGCTGATAGGCCACATACTACGGCATGAGTAAATAGTGCGGAATATATTAGTCGCAGAAATTGGAAAAAAGAGGCGTAGATGTAGAACTACTGCACACAGATAGTGAAAGATGTGTAGCACAGAACAGAAATCAATGGAGGTACGCATCCAACTAGTCCCAAGACGGATAAACTAATGACGAAAAAAGTAACTGTACTTAAACATGATAATTATCATAAGCAACTATAAGTATTAATTGGGCAATATTCTCGAATAATGTTAAATGTGTGAAAAGATTTACTGGAAAACTATTAATTCGGAAAATGTCTAAGTGTTGGGGTATTGTGGCAGCCACAGGCTGCTTAACCCCCTTCACTGAATCTCAGTCAAATAGGGCATAGAATTAGAAAACAATAGAAGGGGAACCGAACTGTATATAGGCTGTGTGAGAATTTCAGGGAACTATGGAGGCTAGCTCAGAATATAAATAAGTGCAGGTACGTGTCCAACCAGTTTTGAGACGGAAAACCTAACGACGAAAAAATAAGTGCAGATAAATGTGATGATTATTATAAACAATTATAGGTGTTGGTTGTGAAATATCTGCAACTAATGTTGACTGTCCGAAAGGATATATTAGAAAAATATTAAATCGATAAATTTTCAAGTGCTGGGGGAACTTGGCAGCCACAGGGTGCTTACCCCCATTCACAACCACTGAATGTAGGAGAAATAGGGTATATAATTGTAAAACAATAGAAGCATGACAGTATCATACGAGTTCACGCCTAATTCATGCGACATCATATACCCTCCCATTAAATACATGGAGAGTATGGATCCCCGTATGTTATAAAGCAGTCATTGGGACTAACGTGGTATGATTCCACAGGTTCGTGAAATACTCACAAGTCACAAATTGGTTCCCAGCATAATATGGAAATAAGCACAAAAATGCAAATTAATTGATTCGTGACTAAAAATGAAATCTTTGTTAACGCGAAAGCATTAACTGTAGGTTATACGCTTGTTTGCAACTGTTTTTGCTCCCATTGTAGCACTTACGCATTATATTGGGTTTTCTGAAATACTGATAACCTAGTCAACGCCCAATTGAAATATAACATAGTGTTAAATGCTACAATGTATAAGATCTAAACATTGCAAGTTTAATTGCAAATCAATGTGATAATCAATTATAAATGCTATGATTCATTAAGAATGAACTGATAATGAAATTTACCACTTTTTTATACGCACTTGTTTACAGGAATATCCTTAAGTCACTGGCACTGATTCTAATGTAAGTAAATATAAAATTGTCATGTTCATACCTGTTCACAGGAACGATGAAATAATGTTATTATAAAATAAATTTAGGCAAAGTCACGAGTTGAAATTTGTTGTTCTATTTGCTTGAGCATATAAGTAACAATGTGTAAAAAGAACTATATTTCACCAGAAAGGTAAAGTAATTAAAATATCCCGGAAGCACTCGTTGTCCATGGGATTGTCACAAACTAGCCGGGTGGCGCCCATAATTTGATATCGTTGAAGCCCTTCAAGTTAAGTGATTGGTAACGTAGTTTGAAACTGCACCTAGTGAATTGTTACAAATTTCTATTTTTCTTTTTGTATTAGCTCAATAGAGACTCACTCTTATGTTCTGACCTAAGGTTTTTAAAACTGATTCAGCGTAAAGAAGTTGGATAAGTTTCACCAGGAGTTAGAGCTAGAGGTGGGCATGTATACTTGTATTATTACGGTGTTTACCGGTTTAGATTCTAATCTAACCATGAGTACTCTTTCGTTCTTTTGTAAGTAATTTTCTACACAGTATCCTATCTTTTTCCGCATAACTATCCCCATACCTGATTTTCCGTCTTCTGCTCCTATATAAATTACCCTGAAGTCTCCACTCCAAAAATCCTCCGCCGCCGGCCACCGAACTTCGTTGATCCCTACTATGTCTAGTGATAACCTATTCATTTCGATTTTAGGTTCTCTAGCTTACCTACTTGCTTCATACTTCTAACATTCCACGCTCCGACTCGCAGAATGTTCCCGACTCTTATTTTTAACTTTCCGATCGCATCCTCCGAAGTAGTCCCCTCCCGGAGATCCGAATGGGGGACTATTTTAACTTCGGAATCTTTTACCCCAGAGAATGCCATCATGTTTGTTACAATTTAAGTACGCTGTGTACTTGGGAGATAATGTGGTGGTTTCCCGTTGCCTTCCACATCGCGGTAGTGTGTCTTAGACTGCCAATCTAAGTACCGAAAGAGCCGCTGCCCTCTTTCGGGGACCTGTCTTAGTCTGGATCCTCACTAACGACCCTACTACTTTGGTTGGACCTGTAGTTTGGCTCTTTAGCTCATTAGAACACGCAAGCCATTTCACCTGTTCTAGTAATTTAGAACTTCGGCAAGGTGCAGGTCCATTCGAAATGGTTATATCATACACAACACGAAAAATATAGTCTCAATATAAACTTAGGGAGAGAAGTTAGTATCTAAGGTAGATCTATAGGCACCTTATCTGGGGTAAGGGGAATGCAAAAGATCTAACTTTATCTAAGTTCCTTAGTAGTAAAAAGAACGTGTCCTCAACTAAGATTATTTTAACTTAGGTTAGATTATCTTAATTTTTGGGCAAATAGAAAGCAACAAAAAACTCAGATTTATTTCTAACCTAGCCAATAGTAGAGTTCATACGAGGGTTGTCTTTTAGGTTTTGCATATAGAGCTGGAATAAAGCAGTAGATACCTTTTTAAAGACTATTGTTTTTAAAAGTATTCTCCACGAAGATTGTAACAATTTTATTTTTTTGTGGGTGGTGAGTCGGACACACCAATGCTATGATTTGGACGTTGGGCGTCAATGAAGCGATTTTTATTGGATAAGACTTTATTCTTAGAGTTATCACTTTCAATAGACTCACGAGCTTCGCAATATTCACGGCTTAGTCTGGGAATTACCTCAAGGGTGAACAATGAGAATGGGCATGGATGTAAAGTAAACTCAACTATAAACAGGAATCGTAAAGGGGGAAGATTGAGCGCCACCGCATCTATATGAACAATAAATATCTAAAGTATCCTGTGAAAAGATGCAGAAACCCACAGGCTATTGTGACTATCTAAAAAAATATACAAGTTAAACAAACAGCATTTCTGGAAACTTCTCGAAAGGAGCTACTTCAACTCCTGTTGCATTGATCCGGAAAGAAAATGGTACAAAATAAATTTTAATCTAGAGACACAATTTGCGTCTTACAAAAGAAATACAACAATACTCATAAGTTAAACCGCATGAAATTACCACTCTAAAAGTGTTATACCTAAAAATGGGTTTCAAAAAAATCATTTTTATCTCTTCTATAAAATAATTCTGCTTGGGTGACCCTCAAATTTTATTACTCAAATTTTATCTTCTCAAGTGGTTATGTCATTAATTTAAAAACTCGGAAATAAAACACTTAGTGCTTTGAACCAAAAATATAATTTAAAGTAATTCTTCTCTTTCTCTCCGGTATATGTTAACAAAATCTCAAGTATATTATTCAAAAGTAAAATCATTTTTTCATATGGAATAAGGATTCATAACGTTGCTCTTTAAATAATGAAATTTTGATATTTACAACTATTTTTCAGAACAAAAAAAAGCTTAATAACCCTAATTGATAGATCTGTTAGATAAGTTTACAATAAGTTTCAAATCAATCTTGCGCCTAATATTTGTTACAGAAAAAGTATTTGAAATCAGATAGATTAAATAAATTAATATAATTTAGTTTGACATGGTACAGGAATAACACAGTAAATCTACTAATTATCAGACATAGTATAAATAGATAAGTTTGTTAAAATTGGACTTTGTAAACTTTTTTATAAAGGCCACATGTATGCCTCCCTCACATGTATCCCTAAATATTTCGATTTACATCTACGGAACAAGGTTCTTTTGTTTTTTATTAGACTAATTTCGACACCAAACAAGAAAATAAATTTGATATTCAACTATTAGAACATGATTATTCTTACGATCTTTTATACTAAATCCTAAATGCAAAATTTATACTTTCACTAAATGCAATATCTCAAGAACTTTACGAACATTTCTAAAAGTTTATAATATTGATATTAAAGCCACACAAACGAATTAAAACACTCACCGAAACACTCGCTCCTGTATTCATCAGGGTTGTAAATACCTGAATTTCGTACGTATAATAAAAAACTCCAACTCCATAAAAAATTTCCCGACCAAAAGCTTAAGTCATGTTTTTCTACTAAATAAACACATATGGGTGACCTCCAATTCTTCTTATTACTAAAGTTTATTCGTAATCTATTGATGCGCATTAATGGATTTTGATGGCCAGTGACCACGTTGTCGCTTCATTCTCTCTTCCGGTTGCCTGGACGGAATCCGAGGAAACTTCTCATCCCGGGCTCCCTCTAGAACGAACCGTGAACGCACCGCCTACCTAGATGGCTATTTTGAGACACCAGCTGGCTTGTAAACGTGCCAACATCATCTTCTGCTTTTAACAACTGCTGTACTCGAACAAAATGGCCGAGTTCCCTTAGAGTTTGCTCAACTCTTTAATCTTTCCAGTCATAGTACACAACAGAACCATATAAAATAAACAAGATTTTCTTTCAAAAATGTTGTTTTGGACTTGGTGAATTTAGCCGTATCAGTCTTTATGAAAGTAAAAATAAAACTAGAAGTTACAAAAAAATCAAAAATATTTCACAATGGCAAGGTGGCCACATTGGAAAATTACATAACGCATAACACATTTCATTCAAAATATTTTTTCAACGTTAACCGTGGTAAACTAAAACAATGGGTTTAAAAAATAAATACAAAATGTGCAATATTAAAATGTCAAAATTACACTTTGGGTTGTTTAGTGTTTCTATACTAAATATGCGTCGCATAAGTCATCATAAAAACGCTATCGTGTTTTGCCGTAAACTTTCAAACAACACCTTATGCTTGATTTAGCGTGTTTATTGTAACGTAAACTCTATTTGCAATAACAGCAGTTCCTTATTTTCACATTCGGCAAACAATGGTATTTGCTAAAAGTTCTCGCAATCATTTATTTCCAAACTAATCGTCAGCAGTATAACTTAAACTACGATGCTAACTTATAAATTACTATCGAAGAACTATAATTAACTATCCAAGCATTGATTATTAGTTTTAATAGAAACTAATAATTAGTGTTAAGGTAGTTAATTATAGTTCTTCGATAATAAATTATATTAATTTGAATCACATCTTTCAAAGCTTCAACTAGAGCATATTGTAATCAAAGTTTCAGTCGAAACTGAACTCCAATATCCACGACGGCAATTTATATACAAATCTAAAATAATTAGATTATTCTAAACCGTACCAGAAACTATGCAAGTAAGATTTCGAATGTACCTATTGTAATCTAAATAACTCTTAAATGCTTAAATGCAAACTCTTATACATGTTAATCAAACCATCTGAAAGGTCAGGTGCTGCCGGGACCTATCAATCATCTTCGGTCAAAGGCAGGCCCCGATCGACCACATTACATTTAGGAAAACTGGTTCTCTGGTTTATCAAAGCTGATGTACCGATTGCGCCTGGTATTCCTGCCCGAAATCCGTTCGTGCTACAAACAACAAGCAAATGTAAGATAGAAGGTATTTTTGTCATGTATTTTTCTAGTATTTTCTAGCATTTGTTGTTATAAGATATATTGCACTAATTGGTGTTTTATTCCAAAACTACATAACTAGCACATCATCGCCAGTTCAAAAACATGATTAAAGCATATGAGTTAGTATTCGGTTGAGAAAGCCATCGATGCTAGTTACAATAACAAGAAACTTTTACTAGAAACTTGTCAAATTTTGACAATAAAAATATCAGCTGGCTAATACCGGCATGCGTCTTCTCACGGCTATTCATCTTGAACATACAATAGAAGATAATTGCCAAATTACAGTAGAGCTATTTACATTTAAAGTAAACTCATTATACCGTAAACGTACAATATGTGTCGCTATTACAGCCATAACATACAATTCGCTACCACTTAGCGGTTCTTTAACAAGTCACGATCTACACACAAGTCCGATTATTAAGTAAAATTTATGTCCTAAACGCTTGCGGCATGACGATAGTACATTGAGATCTGAATTTGAATCTCAAGATAAATTTAACGCTTCGTGTAGAAATTCAAATGAACAACTAAACATCAAACTGAGATTCAATCCTTTTAATTCTTGATTTTCAGTTTAAACTTGCTTGAACTAACTTTCAAGGAGCTACATCTTCGGCGACTAATAGCATTTGTTACTGAACTCGAGTTTAAACTCGTAGATGTGTAGGGATAGAGAAGATCGTATTTCGCAAATACTGATCCCGAAGGATATACAATTGAATTATTTTGTAAGAATTTCTTGAATAAATTTATGTCCTCGTTTTCTTTAAGCCTGTTGTAGTACATATGTATAATTTTGTTAATTTGAAGGGTACCTTTGTTGCTTTAATTTTATTTGACTTCGTAATTAAGTAGTAGTAAGTCGAGGTATAATAAATGTAAAATGCTTCTTCTAATTAAAATGCAAAGAGTTTTAATGAGTTTGTTCAAGGAAATGAAAATACGGTGTTTGAGATGATCCATCTCTTTAGAAAACGATGTAAGAGTATGCAACCAACCGTAATCCTAACTGACTGACAATAATGGACTCGTCCAACATCCTTCGAAATATATAATAGCACCGTCCGAAGGTACACTCCAAACAAACCCACGATATAGAAGGAGCTCCTAACGTTAGAGCAAATTACTCTTGATTGTTCTCTTTTAAAGATAGTCGCCTAAATTATTGGAAAGAACCTAAGACGGATGACGGAAGTCACCAAGCTCCTGGTGCACTAAGAGTTTTTCTTCAGATTATCTTATTGTGACCACCAAATCTAACAAGATAAAATGAAATAAACTAATAACCACGCTACGGACGCAGGAGCTCAACATAACAGCTTGGATCCGTTCCACATCCGAAGCCATCAGGAGCAACTACTAGGGCACGTGACGCCAACACTCAGGCCAGGATTGAGAACACTCCGACATCAGCTAACTCTAATTTTTACCAACCAAGGATGTCGCACGTATGCCAGCTTCTTCGCCAACCAGCTGCAGGGTACCGAACCCTGAAAATCCTATCCCAATCACCAACGCTAGATTACGCATTGCATTCAGCTTAACGCAGGACCTCCACACAACATCAAATCCAGGTCTTCATCGTAAGGCAAAAATATTCAAATCTACAACTTGGTAATGCTTTTCGCAACTTTACGACCTAAAGTGTTTCTAGTGCAAAAAGAATTTGCAATAATTACCACACAAGAATTTTTGTAAATATTTTCTTTGTGCGTTATGCTTTTAATGTATTATTAGTTCGTATTTTAAACTTGTAAATAAATGTTACTGTTGCTATGAAACATTAACAAGGTAATGCCAAACAATCCAGAACGCCACATTAGTGACCCCTACATGTGTTTTTCCAAAGCACCACCCGAAGGTACTACATTGGACAGAAAGCGAGTTTTTTTTTGTTGCCTGGAAAATTTTGAATTTTGCCGAACCCTTGCGTTTCCAAGCAAGATAAGGATCTTTAACGTGCGTGACAACACTCACACACGGGACCTCCATTTTACCTCTCATCCGAACGAGGGCGTATTTTTGTGAAAAACAATTTTCAAGCGGACTGTGTCGAGATTCGCATCCGGGCACTTTTGCGTAGTAGTCACACGCATACCAACTACGCCATGGAGCCGTCGAGCCACACACATTGGTGACTACCGACGTGATCATTCAAAAAGTTACTGCGACATAGTTAACACCGGTTAATTTAAGTGCTTAAAGATAATTTAAAACATTAAAATGACCAATTAAATGAACAAGGTTGCCGTGAGAATTCCGCCTTCCTGGTCAGTGGATCCAAGATTGTGGTTTTCCCAAATAGAACACTGCTTTGAAATTAGCGCTTTTACACAACACGCTACAAAATATGCGTACGTAATATCCAACCTCGAAACTAAATTGGCAGAAAAGGTCCAAGACGTCATAATTAAACCGCCCGAAACCGACAAATACACAAAAATTAAAACGCCACTACGGTATACTACCTTCCCGAAACAAATACAATTTTGATGTTTTAATTATGGTGGTAACACTTATCAATGTTGAAATATCATAGCCTAAATATAAATTCGTATGGTATTGCTCTAAAAAAGTTGTATGCACTTTCAAACACACAGAGTTTGTGGGACCCGGTTCTCTCAGAACCAACTGCCTTTGCAGATGAATCCTGAGTTTTTGATTGCTTTACCAGTGTCTACGGAAAACTTATTATTGTTTTGTCCACTAGTGTTGTAGGGGTCAATGTCTTGCGCCTTTCTCCACTTTGTTGCGGGGTCGTTTCCTTTTGATGCTGTTTGAGTCGTTCTGGAGTGCTATGTTTTGTATGATAGAATTAGACAAAGTGTCTATAGCGTCGTACATCTTGATGACCAGCGCTTCACAGTAATCGTGAAGTGTCCATGTTTAGGTTTCTATTAATCCCTTCACTTCTTACAATCCATGATACAACTCTAATAATGCGGAATACGACATTTTGGAATACTTTCTTTTTCTGTGGATTTTTGTTGTTGAGGTATGTCATCCATGCCGACGGAACGTAGTGAACAATAGGTCTAAAGTACATTTTGTGAATCTGCAGTTTCGTGTCCAGTAAAAGTTAGTTCCGATACGTGAGTGTAGAGTAGAGGTAACTTCGGGCACGCTGGGATTCATGAGGATTTCGTTTAGATGTTTGGCGACGGCTAGTTTGCGGTATATTGTAACTTTGTAACGATTTTTTTTTCTCTCTCTAATTGTTGGCTCCGCTAGCCTCACGCATGGGCGCTAGTGAAACGAATTTTCCTGGCCGACACTACTTTATTATCACCATGCTCCAAGTCAGGTGTCTGCAAAACAAAGTCTTC
Organism: Platerodrilus igneus; assembly: GCA_036346225.1. Taxonomy (NCBI): domain Eukaryota; kingdom Metazoa; phylum Arthropoda; class Insecta; order Coleoptera; family Lycidae; genus Platerodrilus; species Platerodrilus igneus. The sequence continues at coordinate 4,611,706 of JARFIW010000012.1, read as the reverse complement.
CGACGTAACTAGGGGTCTATTCCTTGGGTAGAGCTATGAGCAATGGGGGGGTAAGTCGAAATCTGTGGGGGGTCACACTCAAACTAAAACAAACAGGCGCCACCAAGTCCAGATTGATTTATATTAATGGCATAGCAAATTTCTAAGGGCGGACTTGGAGACCCAAAGAAAAAAAGATCGCCTTCGCTGACATACAAACTTGTCTTAACAGAATAAGACACTGCTCCTGTAAGAAAGAATAATAGTTAAGTCACCTAAAAAATGGGAACACTATTTGCGTCCCTCAAGTATACCTAAAATGCATAGAGAATATTTCCTACATACTGGAATCATAAAAATTTAACTCTTGCTGTCTTTTGTTTATCAGGTCTGATCAAACCAGATCAGAATAAAAACTTTAAATGTAGATTATTAATTTACTAGAAAGAATTTTCTTTGTTTCAGTAAATAAAATTTCATTATAATTAAATAAAATAAATATTTGATATTCTTGCAAAATTGTTGTAAGGTTTATCAACTGATCCTTACTCAAATATATTACAGTTCAGTGTAACTAACAATATTAAGGTTTTTATAACCCAACCAGATCTGTGAAGGTCACTTACAAATGAATATACGAAATTTTCTCATTAATTTAACAAAATTAATATTAGTTTGAAGTCAAAAGAATCACCAAGATATTCTCTAATTTTATCAAAAGTGGCAGTACTGTAATGCTAAACATCTGTAAGCCATTGTGCAATTGTTGACGGCATTGTTCAAACAAACAGGTGACGTAATAGCAGCTGTTAATTTACGTTGTAGCCACGTGTAGTCACATATTTACGGAACTAAGTGAAATCAAACCCGATACTGGGGAAAACCAGTCTAATCACAGGTAAAGTGAATAACAATTTTGTATATCCAACAAACAAAATGAAATAATGAACTTTCAGAAGGAAGTACTGAGGAAATTCTTAATTCTATTACGAACCCAATACCGGCTGTCGTCCTTGGTTGCAATGGAAACAACTTCGCAGTGCGGGGCCTGCAGCTAAATATGCTTGTTTTCCATGCTTTAATACAGATGTAGGAGCGAAGCGGATTTCTCACATTGGTTCACGGCAGCATTACTTCATAGCGTACTCCTCCGTTGTCTAATTTTATTTACAAATATAATCTTTCATTGCGTAGTCCATAAGTTAAGGTTTCTAAATTGTAACTTCAAAGTGGTCGTGCGGTTTCTAATTTATCGTTGCAATTTCTGACGTATTGTTGCGCTAAATAAATTTTTAAATTAGCTAATATGATAACGAATATGCAAAATGTGGATTAAGTACTAACCGTTACTCAGGAAGTGTTTCACCAAAATAAGGCGACCCGGAGGTCACTCGCCATTCTTTTTGAATGCATCTTCACGCTGCCTTTAACTATCGACGAGTGCGCTCGCTGCGTTCTTGCATGGTGGGAGAATCATAAGTGGGGTTCTCGAACCTCTCACGCGCGCGCCAGTGGCTGTGGAATTGCACCGAACTCCGAAACAAATAGACTACTAATCCTAGATATAGTAATACTATAAAAATTTGATTGTTACTCGAATCTTTATTTTAGTTAATAAAGGTATTTCAATATTCATTGTACGTTTAATGAATAGGTTCTTTTACTGCTAAAATAAAATTGTTACAACTTCTTAGTATTTAATTTATGGTTTCCATTCGGTGTTTCGTCTATCGAGCGTCAGTGGTTGTTGTAATGATGTACGGTGTCAAAAAAACATTTTGGCTTCTGATTTTCCAGAATTAAGGTCGACTTTCCATCGTTGAAAGCACTCAGATAGGTGGTATAGCGGTCTTTACAGTCGTGCTGTGGCGTGGGACGAGTCTCTTCCTTTGGACATGGACATGTCATCATCCGGATACATTGCGTGGTGTCTTTGGGGATCGGCATTCATACAGGTAGACGTCAAAGAGAATCGGCGGTAGACAATCTCCCTGGAGAACCCCAGCAGCTGTCTTCGACCCTAACCTGCAGGCATCGATTTGGTAAATAGTTGGTTACGCGTTGGATATAGTCTATAGGAAGGTCATATATGAGTGTCAACTTGAGACGTTCATAGTGTCAGTCCTTGTCCAAGGCGTTTTTTATGTCGATAAAGGTCGCCACGGTAATGTTATCTCTGTTGGCATTCCTGACGATTCGATCTATTATCCAGGTCATTTGAAGGGTCGTCGAATGCTTTTCCTTAAAGCCAAGCTGTTCCAATTTGTCTTGTAGAAGCGGTTTTATCCTGACCAGTAGGAGTCGTTCAAAGATTTTGGATACTGAGTTATACGTGCGAAAGAGATCGGTCTGTAGTTTTCGATTTCGGATCTTGATTTTAGGTATCGGTATCATTATCACCGAGACAGATTGCTAAGCTTCGGGATAGTGTCTATGAATGATTATAAAATTAAAGATTCTCATGATATAGGCGATCTAGCCGTTTGGCAGCAGTTTCAGTGTGTAGTAGTTAATACCATCAGGTACGAAGGCCTTGTGGTTATGCTGTTCAGCAATAGCTTTCTTGACTTCTGCTGGTATTAGTAGAGGGACTTCCTGTTCTGGATATGACACGAGGAGCTGCTCCACTATACTCCTGAGCAATTCTTCAATTTGTGGGTCAATGGTTGGATTGTCTGCAAAGGTGTTTTGCAGTGTTTCGGCCAATTTCTTAACTTTTTCGTCGAGGGCATAAATTTGTCCTTGTGGTTCATTTAGAAAGGCAGCACTTAGGATCCACTTGGACTGGAAGGCTCTGTTTATATAAAAAAGGTTACCTTCCATCTCTAACGTTTTGTTGACATATTCGTTCCATGTCCGGGGATAGTACTCATCCAGCGTGTTCTTGATGCCTTTTTAAAGGTTGTTTAGTTGCGTTTATTTACCTGTTCTCTGGCATCCCTCCAGCTTCTCACAAATTTCCGTTTGTTTCAGATGACGTTTGTTATGTATTGTGGTAGCGTGCGTTTCATTTTGTCGGGGATGACGTTTCTGATATTCTTGTTGATGACGTCCTTTACGGCGTAGTTTAACATTTGTATGGCATCATCAATGCCTGTTACCGATGAGATAAGCGTCCTCCCAATTACCATTTTTCGCTTCATTTCTTCATTGAACCTGCGTCAATTGATGGTTTTATTAATTGTGTCTTTTACTTCTGGATGTTGTTGTGTTTGCATCGTTGTCACGAGGGGGTAAGTGATCCGAGCTCAGACCTTCTAGGGCTTCAGTGAGCATCGGAAAGGAACGTTCTTAGAAATGGTGATATCCAGTACTTCTGGCTGATGGCTTTTGTTCCCCAGTTTTGTGATAGAAGCAACTGGTCCGGTGATCTCGTAGAATATACACAATATATGTTAGTATTGGGTGCGTCCATCAACGTTTTCCATGATCGATCCCGATGCTGCGTGTTTGGTGTTTCGATCACCTGTTATTATGGTTACGGTAACGCTGTTTAGTAAATCATCTGTGTCTTCAGGTCTAAAAACAGCCGGTCTTAGGCTGCAAAAAGTCGGAAATGAGACCTGGGTGAATTCCATTTGCTTCGGTACATATTATCCTCCAGCCTAATCTATCGAGTCCAACACTAATCTTAGGTAAGTTAAACTTTTTGTCCCCAAACTCCACCGCTTGGTCGTGGAGATTCACTAATGTCCTTTGCGGCTTCTGGTGACTGGATTTACCAGGGGAAATTGCTTTGTCACTAAGTATTAAATGCGACGACGTTCCATCTCTAAGGTGTAAAGTTTTGTTCATCGTTGGTTGTTGTTGGCGAAGCTGGTCCAGATCACTAAATTTACTTTTGAACACGACAGCAACCCCACGGGTAATATGGAGGGCGTCCTGGTCCTAGAGGGGGAACGTAACACGGACCAACATCACACACAACACACATACACACAACCACCCCCCCCCCCACACACACAAACACATAACACATGATGGTTACTTTCTGTGAGAAAGCCAGGTCTGCTTAAATTTCAGGTAGCAGACTACTGAAACGTTGCAACAAATAAATAAAAAAAATAATCTACATAACTAAAAGGCAACCATGCGACAATACAACGTAGGAAGTTCGTCTGAGAGATTGGCAATTGACATCGCAGGCTCATTCCACGAAACCGACTCTGGAAATAAATACATCTTGATGGCCATATACTACTCACTAAATGGACTTAGGCGCATGCCATTCCTAACCAGGAAACAGCAACCGTCGCTGACATATTAGTCAAAGAGCTTTTTGTCATTTTAGAATACTTTTGAAGCTGCACGCTGTCTAGAGCAGACATATTGAATCGGAACTATTTCACAAAGTTGGTCCGTTGCGGGTAGTGAGAAACACCAGAACGACGTTGTTGAACCCTCAGTCGGATAGCACGAACTGCACCTTTAGAAAGTATCCTTTCAGGGTAGTGTCTGAACATCAAAGGAACTGGGACAAATACATACACCTATTTTTATTGGCCAACTAATCTGCGGTTAACGAAAGTACTAGACAGATTCTTGCATGTACTATGTTAGGACGCCCAATAGGTTTACCATGTGACCTTGAGTTCTGTAGTAAGTCTGGAGAAAACGTTGTAGGCGAAAGTCATGCGGTAAACGCATAATGCATGATATCCTTGACGACATAAGAACGAATATTCAAATTGCGATCGACCGGATAAAATCCAGGTACAACATCCAGCCGCAAGAGTCCAGGTTTTAAATGAGAGACTGCGTATGGTTGTACAATTTCCGACAGAGGCGTGGACTATCGTCAAAGTTACAAACAAATTAGAAGTACTGAAATGAATCAACGATGTAGTTATGTAGGATTCATAAGTACTAAGAAGGCAGAACAATAGTGGTGCGCATTAACAGACTGGCACCTCTTGATAATGACAGAATGCCGGAGAATATGGAAAAGTAAGGCGAGGAGCCACGAAGACAAAAAAAGGCCTGATCCAAATTATGAACGGTTCATGTCTGTGTACGGTGATACCAGCAAGGCGACGTATGGGATTACTGAAGAGGCCACCAAGAATCTATTTGATGTTCCATCGAAATACTTTCCTGCACATTGCATAGCGGCAGATCACCATATTACACGTGAGGTGACTGCCGTGTCCAAAAGTAAATTTAGTGATCTCGACCAGCTTCGCCAACAACAACCAGGGGTGAACAAAACCTTACACCTTAGAGATGGACGTCGTCGCATTTAATACTTAGTGACAAAGCATTTTCTCCTGGTAAACCGAGTCACCAAAAGCCGCAAAGGACATTAGTGAATCTCCACGACCAAACGATGGAGTTGGCGACAAAAAGTTTGATATACCTAAGATTAGTGTTGGACTCGATAGATTAGGCTGGATAATAATACGAAACAAGCAGGAGGTACCATTCCAGAAGACCAGGATCTAAATCTTGGTATACGACTTTAACCCAAATGAAATGACATCCGCTAATAAGCGTGTCGAGTGCTGCTTCCATCAATACGGGAAATTCAGGAATGCCTCCGTCATAGCGACATCCAGATTCCGGCACGCAAAATGTTCTGGGATAAAACAGTTTTAAGAGGGGGCAGGGTGACAGTAATTAAGAAATATATGAAACATTCTTGAAAAGACGTCCATACATTTGATACTAAAGCGACCTACCGATGACAAAGGGTGATTGACAATCGCAATACAATACAGTTGTTCTCAAAGGGTTTGATGAGGCTTATGCTATATATTTTCTTGATTTAACCAGAATAAAGAACCACGTTGCGACAGTTGGTATTAGTGTGAATTCCGTCCTAATAAATGTTCGATATATAAGTTGGTGTAAACATAAATTCGTTTACGTGATATGTGTGTGTGGGGGTGTGTGTGGGTGTACATAAATTAATGTAAACATAAAGTCGCTTACGTGATGTGTGTGCGTGTGCGTGTGCGTGTGCGTGTGCGTGTGCGTGTGCGTGTGCGTGTGCGTGTGCGTGTGCGTATGCGTGTGCGTGTGCGTGCACGTCAACCAAAATATAACAAGAAAAGCTCTAAACAATTATCACAATTTAGTAATTTAGGGGTTTCTAGGTTATCCCACTGATTAACTGATTATTTCGTCTGCACGTTAGGTCCTCCATCCCACTGATTTAATATCCAACCTAAAGTTGGTGCATAAAAACTCATTTATCAACATTTTAATACACTACTGACGTGATTTGAAACCACGCTTAACCAGCTTGCTTAGTCTTTATGGTGTAAATCATCCAATAAATCTCAAAATAATTCGCCGTCGGCTACCGATCGAAGACCCTTAGCCTACACACATCCGTTACCCTGAAGCCGTATATTCGTTTTTCCTCACTTTACTTCCGAACTTAACCGTTATATTACAATCTACCTCCCTTGTGTTATAATTCCTAATTGCGTTGTAATGCGTCTAATGCTTTCGTAAGGCCAAGTTCAGTGTCTTCAGTTCATGTGAACGATCACTAATTTTATGACATTTTATGATCTTATGGTTGTTGTTGTAGTTGAACCCCCATGTGAATTGATAGAAATATTTTTGTGGACGGTAATGTTCCCAGTTTCGTTCGATGATTTTTCCAATTAAATACGACTAGTGTAAAATTCCATACGTCATTGCTGTTTATATAAAACTGTACTAGGTATTGACCTGATTGACTATCATATTGAAATAGTCCCTTTATAAAGTATAAACTCCCTAAGATTCTATAAAATTTTAAGGATATTTTTTACTAAAGCTTATTGAACCAGCTGAAATTAATAAATCGTCTTCACTTTAAAAATGTATGCTTATTTAAAGCACAAGCGTTACAAACCACATAAATTGTTGAACAATCGACCCTTCCATAGCTATTGCAGTTCGCTAAACATTCATAGCTGTGAAACAAAAACAAGTGCGACGCTTGTCTCTATAAAACTTTTAGCACAATCGTAGCTTTTTCTATATACTTAATAGCCGTGATATTTCACTTTACATAGTGCAGCACAAAATTCGAGACATGCATCAAAGAAGCTCAACTTAAACGTCAACAACTTTACATAACTCTACAAAGTCCTTCTATTAGATGAGAGACGTAAAATCCAAAACTATACTACGAAGAACTAGAGCAGCAATTAACTAAAGTACCCTTGACTACGACGTAAGAAAACCAACATAAAATATCTGCAAACAACACTTTAAAAACAAACAAGCTTAAAATATATTCTACTTGTTAAGACGTTCTTATATTGTTAAGAGTAATCAATAAAGCGTCTCTAGTATCAATTTTCCCTTACTTTCGAACAAATTGCGTGTGATGCCACTTGTACAATATTTCATGTTAAATTTAATAGCAGTCGAGAAATTTGGATGAAAAAGTAATTAATCCAAGAGGCATTTTACGGTACAACCCTAAAGGTGAATTTCAGCACTTTAACGTAATATATGAGCATAGAAGTTTATAGTTTGGGTACGAACGGGTGTAGTAAATACTCAGTTAATAGAAGTTTAGAGTTTTTGTGCTTATAACGAAACTTAAGCGACCATGTAACGCATCTTGTGAACACACACATGCTTTAGATGTTTTAAAAATACATTAAAATGAATTACTATCATGCACCTCGTCCGTCATTCTTTCTCATCGACGATTTCTGAAATCTCTGCTTATCTGAAACAAAGAAAACATTTGTTTCTGACATATCTGTAACATCTCCTAAATGTTTTTCATAAAATATACTAATACACAAGTGACAAATTAATTTATCACTACCTTTTCCACAAACACAAGCCATACAGGTTTCTATATAATAATGTTATTTTAATATTTAAATATATAATGGCCTTGTGCTTAAAAAACAAACTGTAATGGAGCTGTATTAAGTTTTAAATAGCAACTAGATAATTAAAGCAAACAGTTGTTACGCCTTGAAGCTACGGCAAATGGAAACTAGATGCAAAATGATGAAAATTAATCTTGAACGGACAATCTAATATTAATAAACTTTGTATATTTTGAATTCATGTACAGTAGTGTTCATTAAGCAAGGCATTTCATTAAATCGGCAGTTGTGCCAAAATCTTGCACTTTAAAACCGCAAAAGCATTGTTTTACCTCCGTTAAATACATGTTGGAACGGAAAGTTCGTAAACTACTTTAAACCACAAAAAAGGTTAATAAATTATTTATTTCAGTAAATTTTCATAGTGTAGTCATGTCATTTTAAGGAACCTTTAGAACTATAAAGTAAATAACTAAATTCATTAATAGTCATCTCAAATATAGAAGAGCTTTTTACAAATTTTACTTAAATAAACTGAATACAATGCTAAATAGTTTCAATACAAACTTTCAAAACAATATGGAAAAGGAGACTAAAGTACTGGAAATTTACGAAAATCAAATTGCAGATATAATTTAAACATTTCAATATAATACTTTGTATTCACTTATATTGCTGAAGAGAAGAAACGCGATAGTTAACCTAAGTAAATCACATGATACCATTAGTACTTTCCCGGGATTCATTCTATAAACCCCAAAAAGAAGATTGTACCATGACAAAAATTCCCCGACTGAAAATAAGAAGCAATGGAAAATTATAACCGACGAAAATCAACTAATTATTCGCGAGCCAGTAATACGAATACATCGAAAACAAAAACGTACAGGAATGAAACGTGGCTAAATTGCCCACGAGGTTGGTATGGGATTAAGTTCAAAGTAACGTTAAACAAAACCAGCTTCAAGTAAGTAACGTGTCCTTTTCTATAGGAGTAAATTTAATCGGCGCGCGAACTTTTGTAAAACTTCGCTTACAGATTTTATAAAAAGATTCATCATGCATAGGATTTTGCAAACAGTGTGCCATAATAAAAGAAGCTACCTGTGAGGATCAAATAAATGGATTGTCTTGAGTTAAGGGAGCTGTGATACTCGAAACTGAAACACTGAATGTCTGTAGAGTCTCAGATTTAGGGAATTAGAATACAACCGTGAATAACCATGAGCTTTATGTTTAGATTTAATAAAAATGCATATGTGAATTTTTGAATGTCACTGGTGTGTATTTATGTAGTAGAAAATTAACTAAAGTATAAGTGATTATTCTGCTGAATTGGCTAAACGGGTTTTGCGTAAATTTATACACAATGTTATTTAAAAAAAAATCTAAGACGCGTGTACGCCCTACAACCAAACTTACGTAAATTTTATAAAAGGAAATTATATATTTTAAATTAAATGGTTGAAAAAATTTCTATTAAAGTTTATATTAGTTTGTACCGTTAACATTTCTCAAAACAAATTCGATTATCTCAAAAACTAAATGAGATATCGAAAAGCGTATAGCATATTTGTAATCAGCATAAAAAACTAAACAAGGTACATAAATATCATTTATTGTATCATTAAGGGAATATGGCAACGGCGGCGACGACGACGACGTAGCGATTATATTAACCTAACATACTTCGTAAGTTTGGTTGAATATTAATAAATAAGCACGTATTGGTTTTAAATTCTTTTGAACTGACAATGAAATGATAGAACAAAAAAGCTAGTTTTTTAACTGTTATTAATGGCGTTCCAGAGATTGAGAATTATAAATATCATGCAATTTATTATCGGAAACGGGAAAATTTGGTGTGAATGTAGGATTATTGATAAATTAGATTTAATAACTTGTAGGAATTTCTTTTAGCGATACTTGATCATAGTGAGGTTTTTTTTGTTCAACCCTTTGAGGCCGGATTAATTTTTTTAAAAAAAGAAATCAAAATGAAGACTAATTTTGTTTATTTATATTGTGGCAAGGTTTGAAAATGGTATTGGCAATTAAAAATAATAAGGATTATCCTGCAGGATAAGGTATCCATAAATTACCACTAGTCAAATAACAATCCTTAAGAACAAAAATAGAAAAAAATATTTTTTGTAAAAAATACCAAAACAAAGCGAATACATGACAAAATAGAAGTGCTTAGTATGATAAACGGCAAAACAGTTCTTGTCATGATTTATGCATAATCCCACATCTCAAGTTGAGAACTTCCACTTCGTACAGCTAACTCCCTTTGTGGTGCAACAGTTGGCACATGTCAGCAACATAGACCTTTCTGACAAGTGGCATGCCTTAGAATAGCGAAGTTCCAATGGAACAATCTTCTTAAACTTATTGACAGGTTTCTCGTTTGATAGTCTTCCTCGTTTGGAAAGAACCACTGCTCCAATAATGCCCCTGGCTACAGACAAACGGAATGCTTTCAAATTTAATCCTTTTGACTGGTTTTGTAGTTGAAACATAATGAATGCGTTTACTACACATGCGTCAACGAAGTAAAAGAAGATTCTATGCCACCACTTATGTGTTTTATGGTCCACTTCATAAAAGCTTTTAACATATCGAATTTATCGACATGGTCCATATGTGCATTGTATTCAAAACCAACTGAGGGCATGTTATCTCGTTTAGAACCCCGTTTCTTTTTGATAAACGACCCATTGTTGCTGGATTTCCTAGTTATAATACGCTTCAACGATCCATCCACTTCATACCGACTAGTCCATAAGTCCATCGCCTCGTTTCATATCGTAACTGATTTTTAGCTTAGACAAATATGTTCTTCCTTTCCGGAACGTGCCACAAGCATATATTCCATCCGATAACAAAAATCTTTGTAATTTAACAGAATTGATATAATTAATAAAAAAAGGTTATGATGCTAAATAAACTCTACTGAGGTCCTTTACGACCTGCAGCCCTATATTTTTTTCAATAGTCTAGTCAATCTTCCCAGTGCATATTTGAAAATCGCACGAAACCAGTCGAGTCTGATCCAACTAAGACCGTAGAAATCCGCTTTGTGTTTCTTTTTTGGCCACATATTGATGAATAGAACTTCGTCCTTTGATTCTTATCATCGATTCATCTACGAATTGGAGTTCATGAGGATTTAAGGCGGAAAGAAATGTTTCCCGAAGCTTAGACAAAAAGGGTCGAATTTGATGCAGCTTGTCAAAAATTGGGTCTTTTCTTCTCGGTTGCACTGAATTGTCGTTAAGGTGGATGTAGCTTAATAACCACGAGAATCTATCTCGTAAGAGAGCAGCACTAATAAAATTATCACGCAGGTCGTCTCTGGATGACTATGATCGTTCAAAAGAAAATTTTGTGGTCTGCACCAGCTTCGCCAACAACAACCAGAGATGGGCATAACCATACACCTTAAAGATAGGCATCGTGTCACTTGTTAGCTGGTGACAAAGCAAATTTCTCTGGTACACCCAGTTACCGGGACTTGTGAAAGGCAATAGTGGGTTTCAAAAACCAGATGATGGAGTTTAGGGACAAGAAGTTGGTCATACATAAGATCAGTTGTGGGTTTGATAGGTTGAACTGCAGAGTAGTGCAAGACATGCTGGAGGTACTATCCCTGAAGACCAAAATCCAAATCTTGGTATGCTGCTTTAACTTAAATAGAAGGACACCCGCTATTAAGAGTGTCGATTGTTATTTTCATCAATATGGGAAATGTAGAATAGCTCCGGTTGTCCTTATTGTCTGAGAAGCATCCAGCTTCCGGTTCACAAAATGTACTGGAATAAAACAATTTCTAAATGGGGAGGGGCAGTATAACAAAAATCAAGAAATTTATGGAATATTCTCAAAAGGACGTTACACAATTGTAACTAAGCGGTCCCATATCTGTTTACCGATAACTTAAGGTGATTGACAGATATGGTAATACAATAAAGTTGATCTATAGCTAGAGAAAACGATTAATATATGTTAATACAACCCCGATATCGGACGAAATGTAATGTTTTTTCCTTCGGATAGCGTAGCGGACCACCCATAACGGGGCGATATTAAACTATATAAATTTAACAAAATCACAGGTAAAAAAGTCACTTACCAAACTGATACAACACAGGTGCAGGTGATCCGATCATCTGGATTGTTGTGGGAAATGGGAAAGGACAGGAAGATTTACATTTACACTAACACATAATTTAACAGCGAAACGTAAACATAGATTTGTGGTAACTGAACGTAATAAATGTCGAACACAAAATACGACTTGACTTCACGGAAGCCCAAAGGCGACTCTGCATTGACATATGCCCACAGATAAATTGTTTATCGGTATCAGCTGGAAAACGACGTGATTAAGTATTAAATACACGATCGCAACTTAAACGTAATTGAAATATTGTTTCTAATATTTCTCGCGCGAACAATGTATACAAGCATGAACCCCATTGTGACAGTTAGTATTAGTTTGAATTCTGTCCTAATAAACGTTCGACGTACATAAATTAATGTATATATAAATTAGCTTACGTGATATAAATGCGTTAGATAAATAAAATACCAGTAAGATTAGCGCTATAATAGGTTTCATCAGTCGTATTTAGAAGATTACATCCGTGTCTACAAATTAGTGATTAAGCTAATGCTAATAGAAATAAGACTGAAAATATTTGTGATTATGAAGAATAATTATTAGACTTTTATTTATTAGAAATAAAGGGCAACGGAAAAATTAGTGTATTTTCACGTTCTAGTTCGCTTATTTGCCGAAAATATGTCGCTCAAAAGCATTAAGTAACAAATAGTAAGTTAAGTTACAATCCTAATAATTTTTGATGTTCTGTATAAATCTACTTTCAGGGGACTTAGAAGTTATGTCACAGAAACCTAATAGTATTTACAGAAAGCCAATTTGAACACTAACATGTGCCGGAGTAGTTGAGATCGCGTTTCGTAATGGCGTATCTCCAAGGCAATACCCAATTGAATTCCGTTTAAAGAATTTGTTAATTAAGTCTATCTATGTTTGCTTTTCCTTAAGAATATAGCCCTATCCAAATTAGTTTTGTTAATTTATGTGCCATTGTGCGTATATACACTCTAGGTTTATTTCTCTTTAAATCGAATAGAATAGAATTTAATCGTTGACTAAGAGTTATATTTCTTACAGTAGCTGTAATTAAAATGAGCGTAGCTGTGAAACAGTCGAAAGAGCATTGTGATAACTATAACACAATAACGCCTAATAAAATAATACAGAGTCCTCATTTAATGAAATTAACATGCGTTTGTAGAAATTAAGTTTATGTTTGCGTTTAATTGAATTTCCAAAACGCTTACCTTAAAGTTCAACTACAGCCGTTTATTTAAATCCAACGATAAGAAGAGTCTCTAAGGTAATTAGACCTTTGCATATGAAATGTCCAATTTATAAAACCTCAAGGTATCAATAAACATGCATTTTGTCGTCATTTGACATAATAATCAGTATTCAACAAATTTACAAAATGTCCCAAAATTGCTGTCAATTCATGATTATCAGGTAATTTTTTTTTAATTTATAAAAGGTTTGCGACATCATCGACCAATAAAATTAATAAGGCATTTGAATAAAATACCTGTAAAAACCTACCGTGCTGTGTCATTGGTTAACAGATTTTAACAGAGAAAATTTTTCCCCTGGAAAACGAACTGCGTGATCGCAAACTACGACCTTCACTGAAGAGTTACATAAAGAAGCTGAACAAAATTTGTCAAAATCGCTAGAACACTTTCTAGAGATATTCGTCGTATCTTTTAAGTACCGTAAGTCGTCATCTTCATACACCAGGGAAGGTAAAAAAGAACTCAATAGATGGGTTCCACAAGAGTTAAGCCCGGCAAAAAAATTGCGAAGATAACAAGTGCCAATTTCATTGTTTAATTGGAACAAAACTGTAGCAATTCTTCAAAGCATTGTAACCTGCGATGAAGAATGTATGCACTACGACAATCGCAAACATTCAAGACAGTGCTGAAACTCCAAGACATGTAACGCTTGCGCGAGTTACGTGTCGGCCTTGGGAGCGGTGTTTTTAAAAACTGCTTCCAAGTCTTCGTAACAATATATTGGTTTTATCTTAAACAGAAGTTACAATAGAATTTTGACAACTGGTTAAAATAACTTTAAATCGAAATAATTTAATTAATTGAACTAATATTAGGGAGAGTAGCCTAGGAAAACAACAACGCGAAAGCTGTAATACTCATACTGACTACTGTCAACTGGGGCTCCCGGGATTTTTATAATGTTCCTACCCCCTCACATGGCTGTGGGAACTTGCAGATCTCATGTCTGCTTTATTCTTAATTCTATTCATTATTATAGTGTTTCAATTTTAATTTCTAGGTAATTGCGATATCTTAACCGTTTGTGACCTTCCACCTGCAGTGTCACTATCGTCTGGATACAAAGTATTGCATCCGTTCTCATGAACTGTTAATAACCTTTTTATATCTATCCTTGAAATACATGATTGTACTCAACTTATAATTTCTTTAACAATTTCTAATAAGTTCCTATTAGATTCTATTATTTAATATATATATATATATATATATATATATATATATAAATTGGGGGATACATAACTCCTCCCGACGTAAATAAAAAATTAAGGTTTTGCTTAATTTTTTAAATTCATAAAATTCATTATTTAAAATTCATTGTTTCTAAGGGTACACTTACTGTTTCTTTATTTCTTTTTGTTTCCTTAAATCTAAAACTGTTTCCTTTATTCTTATATCTAAGATACATTTTGTAAAATACATATATAATTAGAAAAATTATTAAAATTATTAACACAATTGTCCAAACGCTTATATTGTCATAGTGCAGCTTGGGCACTTTGAGTTCACTTAAATGTTCTTTGTCGTTTTCCATTAATTTCATGGCGTGGTTGAGGTCGTCTAAGTGTAGATGTTCTAGCTGCACGGGTTTCTTGATTATTTCTTCGTCTTCTGGTTGTTCCATCTTTCACGTTAATTGGATTTGTTAATGATAGTTGTAAGGGGTAGTCATTTGAATTTAATATCGTCTTAGTGACATAATTATATTTGATTTGTACTAATGCGGTTGGAGTTTCTACTCCTTGTTGAAATGTTATATGATTTATTATTCCTACTTTGTTGTTTCAGTTTACTGGGATTTTTATTTTTCTTTCCGTTCGGGGTTCTATTGTGTATTTTTGCTCGACTTGGGCATTTTGAAACTTAATGGGAATTTGTCCGTATTTTATTCTTAATAAACGACTTTTATGTCATTGATGGCTCCTAATTGTCTTAGAAGGTCCATTCCTATTAGTTCGTCATATTTGTCAATGAATTCGAAAATGCAAAATCTGTTATTCATTTTTACGTTGAATGTTTTAGGTAAGGGTATGTTAGCTACGAATTGGTGTAGTGTCGTTTGATGGGCTGTTTTAATTTTAAACGGTTCTCTTTCTACATAATCTAAATAATGTTTTTGTACGATTCGGGGGCTAATTAATGTTTTCGAGGATCCGGTATCGATGAATAGTTTAAATTTGGCATGGGGTATTTCTATGTATGGTAGTACTATGAATCGGTCTATCTGAAAATTTGAGCACGCGTTTTCTTAGTCGTCCACTTCGTAAGTTTCGTATGGTTCGTCGCATTCATAAGTTTCTACATGGTTTGATTCATCGTTCGTAATGCGCTGAATGTAATTATTCTGGTCAGTGTCAAACTTTTCTACTTCTTAGTGAAATAGTTCTTTCGTTGTAAAATTGCGTTTTTGATGAGGGTTTGGTCGGATATGTGTTATTTTTGTATTTGGTCTAGTGTTACAGATGAGGTATCCATGGGCGTTGGTTTGTAATAGTTATTAGGGTTGTTACTGTTATTTGTCATTGGGGTATTTTTAATAGGGTTCGCGCTAAATGCTGGTGTTTGTTGGTTTACGGTTTGGTGGAATCTGGGTTGAAATGCGGGTTTCGTAAAATATGGGTTAAACGTTGGTTTTGAAAATTATTTATACTGATTATTAAAATTCGTATTATTGAACTTTGAGTTATTAATTAGCGGTTGATTCATTTGTGGTGTAAATTTTTGTTGGGTGGTTGTTTGTCTCGCGGTTTGTATAGTTTTTATTGGTGAATAACTTTTATTTGCGTTGGGGTTGTAGTCTGTTTCGGTAACACATTACATTTTTCCTCTATTATCATGTTCATAGCTTTTTCTAGATTTTGGGGACGTTGGAATCTGATTTTATCTGGTAGTCGTTTTGGTAGTGCATATATATCTGTCCAGTACCATTTTTGTCATACACATTTGTTTTTAAACGTCGGATATTTTGATCCAGTTCTTCGATTTTTAATTTTATTAGGATTAGACTTCTCACGTCTTGGCATTTCATTCCGAATTGATACGGGGATTGGTTGTTTTTCATTCTGAGGTTTATCAGGTGTCGTACAAGGCATTTTATATTACGTTGTCACCAAAATATGCAAATAGTATCCGTTTAAAGTACTGCCATTTTTCAAGATCATCTCGGCTGGCAATTAGTGTTAGTGCCCGTCCGGTTAGTTTATTTATTATCAGGCGTAAGAGTAATACATTGCTTTCGTTATCTCCGGGTTTGTAGAAGGTTTTCAAAAATATTCCGCATGCTCCTATCAAATTATCGAGGTGAGCTTGCTCTCCATTAAAGATTGGGATCGTTTCAAGCTAAATCTTCATATCTAAGCTCGTTTTTGTTAAGGGTAGTTTTTGCTTTTAATAGATTTTGAATTTTATAAAAATTGAAACTTGTTTCGCGGTTTGTACTGTTACTTTTTGCTTTGGATTGCGCTGGGTTATTTAAAGCAGCGTATATGCTTATATTTGTACTTAGTTACACGGTACGGTGATTAGTTCGTGGGATTTATGCTCGATAATGTCTGATTAATTGCTATAGCCATGACTTCGTTTGTTTCTATTTCGCGGACGTTAATTTGTCGTAAATTTTACTTGAGTTTTGCTTCCTGAAAGATTCCAATGTGAATAAATAATTTCTTGGGGTAACTACTTCACTTCGTATGTTATGCGTCAGTTATGACTTTATCTTTGTTCAGTTCTGCTGGTTCTATAAAGTCTGTTATAATTCTCTCTTTTCCGTGGGTGTTAATTGAATTGTATAACCGTGTAGGATGTTTTTCTGTTTCGTCATCTTGAGTTCTAATTTTTGTTGCAGGTTTTCAGTTAATTACTTTATTATAATATTGCCTTTGTAATTTAATCACAAAGTTTTGTCTACTTGAAACTGTAATTAAGTCTCGTGATAATTTAATTGCGTAAATGCTTTTGTATAATGTACGATTATACTTATTGAAGTTATTAATATTTTTCTGAAAGGTGTTGTTTTCAGTGGTGTGAGAATTAATTAAATCGCTTCTTTACTTCGTTGAGTGCTGCATAAAATGTTACACTTGATAGTTATATTTAAATATATCCGTATTAGGAAATATTCACTTATGCTTCATAAAATGTTGCGATGTGCGTCTTTAAATCAATTATAGCTTTTCAGTAGTGTAGGTATTTTTAGAGTCGCAATGATGAATAATTTCATTCAATGTTGGTCGTAATTTTGTATGCTTTGTTTTAATTCGTGGATTAATTTATTAATAGATTGTAATGCAAAGTGCGTTTCTTTAATTTATATAAATGCTTTGAAGGTTAACTTTTAAATAGTCGTTTCTCTATTTGAGGTGTTTGAATTATAGAATTTTGATAAAGTTTAAAACTGGAATAAATCGTTTCTGTTACTGTTTATAGGAATTGCATTTGATTTCAGTATTAAATGATAGAGTTGATTACTTTCTATTTTTATGTTTGCTGAATTAAATCGTTGCTTTTTCGTCAGTTACATTTGGTAATAATTTAATAATTGTGCGCCAGTTATTTTGGTAATAATAATTATTTGTGCTATTTATTCTAAAATTCTCTTTTGCTTTAAAAATAATCTTACGTATTTGAAAACAATTCCCTTAATATATAAGTGAATTATTTTCGTTAAATGGCATAAAATAAAATTCTGTATATAAAATAATAAAACAATAAAAATTTCTCTTATACTAGCAAATATCTATAATTTGTAAAAATCAATTTGGTTTTAAGGAAAATGAACTTCATTAGTTTCATCCTGTTTCTTTTGTTTTCTGACTGTGAACTCGATCGATGATTGTATCTCCTCCACGTTTGTTTGTTTTGCTAGATTAGGTCAATGCTTGTACTTCCTCCAACTTTGTTTGGGTTCTGTCAAATTGGAAATTGAAATTCTTGGTCACCAGTCTTCCGATTTTTGGATTCGTAGTGCCCTTTTGACATCCGTACGACTGCGCTAGTTACGTTTCGTGCCTTGGGAGCGGTGCTTTTAAAAACTAGTTCCGAATCTTCATTGCAAATACGATTTCATCACTAGGGTAGCTGAATATCCTTCGCACATATGTCTTTGACCTAGTTTCTAAATAAATTCAAATAAAATTCAAACTAAACTGAAGCTCTATTAATATTGAATAATTTCAAAATAAATGTGTGGTATCCCGTTGAGAACTACCGGTAGCTTGACGATACCACAGTTAGAATGTTGTTTATTAAATTGCTAAGTGGTTTTCTGAGCACACCCGTCTGTAAGGTTGGTTGCCTAAAGTGCTAAAAACGTTTTGTGCTAAGCATTGCACCGGTAAATGTTTTCTATCGGACTCCATATGCATTTATCGCCCGTTGTTTGTGAGGAATGTTATACGTCGGCATAAAGTAGTGAAAATCTGTTTATTTTTTACGAGTTTTGAAAATGGCAGGTATGTTCTCTTTTTTCTATGTCTGTTGTACAATCGTACAAATAAGTTGTGTATGAAAAACTTGTTTTATACTTCTATACAGTGGTTTTTATGTGTGGTTATCTGGAGGTCACAGTGGACACTTTGGTTATTAGACAACCTTAGCGCCACAAATAGTAAGTCTTTTACGAAAAAAGTATAGTAGAAGGTACATATAAAAGCATATACCGTTTAAAGAAATACGGAAAATTTAAAAAAATTCTTTTTGAATATTGAGCATTTTGTTGGTGTTTGGCATGCGTGAAATAATAGTCGAATGATAAACAGATATTATATCAAAAATGTTTCAAATTTCCCGAAATTTTTCAAATTTTCTGCATTTTTTCACAATATGCCTCTATAAACCTTCCACTATATATTTTTACGTAACCTGTTAATTTTTACGGTCCTAAAGTTCTCAACAGTTGGCACTTTCAAAGTAGTAATAGAAAAATTGTGTTAGGAGAATACACCGAGTTTGGAGACTTGTTAAACTAGAATGTGTGAGAGCTCGCATTGTCATGATGGAGAATGATTCGGCATCGTCAGTTTATTTTTATTATTTCTTCGAAAACTTGTGGCAAACAAATGGTTGTATATAAAGCAGAATTAACTGTTGTGAGATCCTCTAAAGCAGCGGTCGTGACATGTCCATTTATTCCGAAAAAACAGGCAACCATTTTCTGCGAAGTGCTTCGAGCGCGAACAACTTTTGTTGGATTTCGTTCGTCTAGGAAGACCCATACAGTTGACTGCTGTTTACTTTCAAGTTTATACGAATAAATCCAAGAATCGTCACCAGTGTAGATGTTATACACTGCGTTTGCTACACCACAATGCGAGTTTGAAGCCTTGTTGAACTAGAAAGTCTGGTCCAGGATAAAATTTATGGTAGCCTTCATGAAATAATACCAAGTGGCCCTGAAGCAGAAAAATCAGATACAGAAAGCGTTATGGAAGAAGAAGTAGATGTAGAGGCAAATAACTCAGCAGAAGGCAATCGTTTTGACATTCAACACATGGATGTTATTTTTGAAGAGGAAAATGACGATGCTATGCAAGTAGGTGCAGATAACGGCGACATGGGTTGGAAGAGCGAAAACGACATTCCGCTAGCAAGGTTAGTAATGTATCTGTCTGTTGTTTGGACCAAGAATGAAAATAATGTCTTAAAACAAAGCTTATCTTGGAAGTGCCAGGTCCTAACCTGCCATAGAAACTCGGACAGACATTTCTTTGTCACTTTTCTCGAAGATCTAATTCTAGATATCGTGTTTCAAACAAATTTATACTATCTTCAACATGGTGGATGAGATAAGTTTGCTACAACGTCGGAAGAAGAAACAAAAATCTTTTTAGGAGTCAACTAATTGATGGGCATCAAAAGGTGTCAAGTTACGAAGACTAATAGTCATCCAAAGACCACCTCCAGAATAATTTCATTAGTGCTGCTCTCTCACGGGATAGATTCTCGTAGTTACTAAGCTACATCCACCTCAACGACAATTCAGTACAACGGAGAGAAAAAGACTCAATTTTTGACAAGCTGTATAAAATTTGACCCTTTTTTGTCTAAGGTTTGGGAAACATTTCTTTTTACCCTAAATCCTCATGAATTCCATTTCGTAGATGAGTCGATGATAAGAATCAAAGGACCAAGTTCTATTCGTCAATATGTGCCAAAAACCCAGAAAGCAGGGTTATAAAGTCTAAGTTGGATCCGACTCAACTTGTTTCGTGTGATTTTCAAATATACAGTAGGAAGATCGGCTAGACTACTGAAAAAAGTTAGGGCTACAGGTCGTAAAGAACCTTAGTGAAGTTTATTTAGCACCATAGCCTTTTTTCGATAATTATTTCAATTTCGTTAAATTACACAGAGCTTTATTATCGGATGGAATATATGCTTGTGGTGCGTTTCAGAAAAGAAGAAAATATTTTTCTAAGCTAAAAATCAGTTAAGATATGAAATGAGGCGATAAAGACTATCACATTTTCTATTTATGGACTAGTCGAAATTAAGTAGATGGATCAAAGAAGCGTAGTAAACCTAGGAAATCCAGCAACAATGGGCCATGTTCCAAGACGAAGAAAAATGGGGTCCTTGACGAGATAGCATGCCCTCAAATAGTTTTGAGTACAATGCACATATGGGCCATGTCGATAAGATCGATATGTTAAAAAGCCTTTATGAAGTGGACCGTAAATCACATAAGCGGTGGCATAGCATCTTCTTTTACTTCGTTGACGCATGTGTAGTAAACGCATTCATTCTGTTTCAACTACAAAGCCAGTCAAAAGGATTAAATTTAAAAGCATTCCGTTTGTCTGTAGCCAAGGGCATTATTGGGACAGTGCGTCCTTCCAAACGAGGAAGGCTATCAAACGAAAGACCTGTCAATAAGTTTAAGAAGGTTGTTCCATTAGAACTTCGCTATTCTAAGGCAATTATTGGGGCAGTGGTTCCTTCCAAACGAGGAAGGCTATCAAACGAGAGACCTGTCCATGGGTCGTGTTCCAAGAAGAAATAGATGGGGTTCTTGATAAAATAACATGCCCTGTAATGATTTTGAGTACAATGCACATATGGGCCATGTCGATAAGTTGGATATGTTGAAAGGCCTCTATAAAGTGGACCGCAAATCACATAAATGGTGGCATGGAATCTTCTTTTACTTCGTTAACGCATGTGTAGTAAATGCATTCATTCTGTTTCAACTACAAAACCAGTCTAAAAGATTAAATTTGAAAGCATTCCGTTTGTCTGTAGCCAGGGGCATTATTGGGACAGTGCGTCCTTCCAAACGAGGAAGGCTATCAAACGAAAAACCTGTCAATAAGTTTAAGAAGGTTGTTCCATTAGAACATCGCTATTCAAGGCATGCCATTTGTCAGAAAGGTCTACGTTGCTGAGATGTGCCTAGTGTAACTCCACATAAGAAGTTAGCCGTACGAAGGGGAAGTGTTCAACTTAGGATGTGGGATTATGCATAAAACATAGGAACAACTGTGTTGCTGTTTATCGTACTAAGTAGTTCTATTTTCTCATGTATTCGCCTTGTTTTGGTATTTTTTACAAAAAATATTTATTTCTATCTTTGTTCTAAAAAGTTGTTACTTGACTAGTGGTAATTTGTGGATACCATATCCTGCAGGATAATCCTTATTATTTGTAATTGCCAACGCCATTTTCAAAGCTTACCACAATATGAATAAACAAAATTGATTTCTTCTCAAAAAAATAAATCCGGCCTCAAACAGTTAAACAAAAAACCTAAATTCTTTAACGTCACTCTGACCAAGTATCGCTAAAAGAAATTCTTAAACGTTATTGAATCCAATTTATCAATAATCCTACATTCACACCAAATTTTTCCGTTTCCGATGATATTACATGACATTTGTAATTCCCGATTTCTCGAACGACATTAATAACAGTTAAAAGCCAGCTTTCTTTGTTCTACCCTTTCCTTATCTATGCAAAAGAATTTAAAATCAATACGTGCATATTTATTAATATTTTAAAACAACACTGTGTATAAATGTACTCAACACCCGTTCCGGAGCCAATTCACCGTTCAGCAAAATAATTACTTACACTTTATTTAATTTTCTACTATATAAATACACATCAGTGACATTTAAAAATTCACATATGCATTTTTATTAAATCTAAACAAAAAAGCTCATAGTTATTCACGGTTATAATCTAATTCTTAAATCTGAGACTTTCCAGACATTCAGTATTTCAGTTTCGGGTATCGTAGCTCCCTTAACTCAAGAAAATCCACTTATATGAGCTATCCTCGCAGATAGCCCTTTTATTACGAGACACAGAACTTTGCAAAATCCGATGCATGATGAATCTTTTTACCAAATTTGTAAGCGAAGTTTTACAGAAGTTCGCGCGCCGATTAAATTTGCCCCTATAGAAAGGGACACGTTACATACTTGAAGCTACGTTACTTTTAACTTAACCCCATACCAACCCCGCGGGAAATTCAGTCATGCTACATTCTCGTACGTCTAACCTTCAATGTATTTTTATTACTGGCTTGCGAATAATTAGTTAGTTTTTGTCGATTTTAATTATGGTCATTTAATTCCCCATTGCTTCTTATTTTCAGTCGGGGAATTTTTGTCGTGGTACAATCTTGCCATGGGGTTTATGGAATAAATCCCAGAAAAGTACTTATGGTATCATGTAATTTACTTAGATTAAGGATCGTGTTTTTTCTCTTCAGCAATATAAGTGAATACAAAGTATTATATTGAAATGTTTAAACAATATCTGCAGTTTTAGTTTCGTAAATTTCCACTACATAGCGTATCCCTTTTCACATTGTATTGGAATTTTGTATTGAAACTTTGTAACATTGTATTCAGTTTATTTAACTAAAATTTGTAAAAAGCGTGTCTATATTTGAGATGCATATTAATGAATTCACTGTTATTTACTTTATAGTTCTAAAGCTTTCTTAAAATGACATGACTCCGTTATGAAAATTTACTGAAATAAATATTTTGTTTACCTTTTTGTGGTTTAAAATAGTTTATGAACCTTCCGTTCCAACATGTATTTAACCAGGTGGAACGATGCTTTTGTGGTTTTTAAGTGTAAGATTTTGATACAACTGCCAATTTAATGAAATGTCTTGCTTAATAAACACCACTGTATATAAATTCAGAATATACAAGGTTTATTAATATTAGGTTGTCCGTTCAAGATTAATTTTCGTCATTTTGCATCTAGTTTTCATTTACCGTAGCTCCAAGGCGTAACAGTTGTTTGCTTTAGTTGGCTAGTTGCCATTTAATACTTAATACAGCTCAATTAGAGCTTGTTTTTATGTACACGGCCAATATATATTTAAATATTAAAATAACATTATCTTCTAGAAACCTGTACGGCTGGGGTTTGTGGAAAAGATAATGATAAATTAGTTTGTCACTTTCGTATGAGTATATTTTATGAAAAACATTTAGGAGATGTTATAGATGTGTTAGAAAGAACTGTAATCTTTGTTTCAGATAAGCACAAATTTCAAAAATCGTCGATGAGAAAGAATGAAGGACGAGGCTCATGATAGTAATTCATTTTAATGTATTTTTACAACATCTAAAGCGTGTGCGTGTTTACAAGATGCGTTTCATGGTCGCTTTAGTTTCGTTATAAGCACAAAAGCTCTAAATTTCTATGAACTGGGTATTTACTACGCCCGTTTGTACCCAAACTATAAACTTCTATGCTCATATATTACGTTAACGTGCCGAAATTCACCTTTAGGGTTGTACCGTAAAATGCCTCTTGAATTAATTACTTTTTCATCCAAATTCCTCGACTGCTATTAAATTAACATGAAATATTGTACAAGTGGCATCACACGCAATTTGTTCGCAAGTAGGGGTAAATTGATACTAGAGACGTTTTATTGATTACTCTTAACAATATAGGAACATCTTAACAAGTAGAATATATTTTAAGCTTGTTTGTTTTTAAAGTGTTGTTTGCAGATATTTTATGTTGGTTTTATTGCGTCGTAGTCAAGAGTACTTTAATTAATTGCTGTTCTAGTTCTTCGTTATAAAGTTTTGGATTTTAGGTCTCTCGTCTAATAGAAGGATTTCGTAGAGAAATGTAAAGTTGTTGACGTTTAAGTTGAGCTTCTTTGATGCATGTCTTGCATTTTGTGCTGCACTATGTAAAGTGAAATATCACGAATATTACGTATTTAGAAAAAGCTACTATTATGCAAAAAGTGTTATAGAGCAAGTATCACACTTATTTTTGTTTCACAGCTATAGGAGGGTCGATTGTTCAACAATCTATGTGGTTTGTAACGCTTGCGCGTTAAGTAGGCATACATTTTTAAATTGAAAAGCATTTATTAATTTCAGCTAGATTAATAAGCCCTAGTAAGAAAATATCCTTAGGTAGTTTATACTTTATAAATGGGCTATTTTAATATGATAGTCAATCAGGGTCATTAAATAAATCAAAAAGCACCTAGTACAGTTTTATATAAACAGAAATGACGATAGGGTTTTTCACTAGTGGTATTTAAATGGAAAAATTACCGAACGAAACTGGGAACATTACCGTTCACAAAAAATTTGTATCCATTCACATGGGGGTTCAACCGCAACAACAATCATAAAATCAAAAATTTTATAAAATTAATGATCGTTCACATGAACTGAAGACGCTGAACTTGGCCCTACGAAAGCATTAGACGCATTAGAACGCAATTGGGAATTATAACACAACGGAGTAGATTGTAATATAACGATTAAGTTGGGACGTACAGTGAGGAAGAAAGAATATACGGCTTAAAGGTAACGGACATGTGTAGACCAAGGGTCTTCGATCGGTAGCCGATAGCGAATTGTTTTGAGCTTTACTGGATCATTTAGGTCATAAAAATTAAGCAAGCTGGTTCAGCGTGGATTTAAATCACGTCAGTAGTGTATTAAAATGTTGATAAGTGAGTTTTCTGCGCCAACTCTAGGTTGGATATTAAATCACTAGTATGGGGGACCTGAAGTGCAGACGACATAATCAGTTAATCAGTAGAGTAACCTAGAAACCCTTAAATTATTAAATTGTGATTATTGTTCCGAGCTTTTTTGGGTGTATTTTGGTTGACGTTCGATAAATATATACACGCGAACTTGTAACTACAATTGCAATTGGTTCGTAGAGCAACGAAATTAATTTTTTATATTTAGGTATAAGATTTTGAAAGGACCTACACCTTAAAGAAGTTCTAAAATATTAGAACGGGTAGAATGGCTTGCGTGTTTCAGTGATCTAAAGAGCTAAACTATAGGTTCATCAAATTCAGTGCGGTCTTTAGTGGGGAACTAGACTGAGACGGGTCCCAGAAGAATTGCGGCAGCTGTTTCGGTATATACAGTGGCAGAGACCGTGAAGGTCTGTATGACACTCTACGACATACTACTGCGATGTGGAAGTCAACGGGAAACCACCACATTACCTCCCAAGTACACGCGTACTGAAAATGTTTTAAAGTAATGGCATTCTCTGTGATAAAAGATTTAGGAGTTAAAGTTGTCCCCCAGACAAATCTCCGGGGAAGGGACTACTTCGGAGGATGTGATCAACAAGTTTAAAAGAAGAGCAGGGAACATTCTGCGAGCCGGAGCGTGGAAGGTCAGAAGCATGAAGCAAGTTGGTAAGCTAGAGGAACTGAAAATTGAACTGCATAGGTTAGGTTTAGATATAATAGGGATCAGCGAAGTTCGGTGGTTAGAGGCGGGAAATTTTTGGAGTGGAGACTTCAGGGTAATTCACACAGGATCAGAGGTAAAAAATTCATGTGTGGGGATATTCAAGCGGAACAAGATAGGACACTATGTAGAAAACTACTTACAAAAAACGAAAGAGTACTTATGGTTAGATTAAAATCTAAACAGGTAAATACAGTAATAATACAAGTTTATGTACTCACCTCTAGCTATAAGGAGGCAGAAGCGATATACAAAGATATCGAAGATATACTGAGATTCGTAAAAGGACATGAAAATTTAGTAATTACAGGAGATTTAAATGCAGTGGTAGGCGAGGACGGGGAAGACGCGATAGTAGGTTTATTTGATTCACACACGAGAAATAACAGGGGAAATAGGCTGGTAGAATTTTGCGAAAACAACAATTTAACCATCACAAACACATAATTCCAACATGATGCTACAAGACAATACAGGTGGAAGATGGCAGGAGATATAGGGAGATGTCAAATAGATTGCACTCTGGTTCGACAACGGTTTAGAAATCAAGTAAAAGACTGTAGAATCTACCCAGAAGTAGATATAGACACTGACCACAACATAGTAATTATAAAGCCGTGCTTAAATTAAGAAATTTGAAAAAAAAGAACGGAAGGAGGCACTTTGACATTAAGAAACTAAAAGATAAAGATATCCACAAAAGATTTGAGAAAAAGTCAAACGAAGTTTTGAGAGACATCGGGAAAATCTCTGATACTAGGGAAGTAGAAACAGAATGGAATAACCTTAAATCCAGCTTACACATGGCGGCCAGAGATATTCTGGGAT
Source organism: Platerodrilus igneus (assembly GCA_036346225.1). Taxonomy (NCBI): domain Eukaryota; kingdom Metazoa; phylum Arthropoda; class Insecta; order Coleoptera; family Lycidae; genus Platerodrilus; species Platerodrilus igneus. Next base: position 4,584,969 of record JARFIW010000012.1, on the reverse strand, counting down.
ATAAAAAAGAAAATAAAAACCTTGGGCAACAAAGGTAATTCTGAATTTAATAGAAGAAGGTGAAAATACAAAAACAGATCAGACGAAGCAGGAAAACAGAGATACCTTCGCAAATGTAAAAGCTAAAGAACAATTTAAATTTTTTTGGAAAAATTATTTTTAGTAAAGTGTATTTTGGTAACTTTAGTTAGTATGTTTTTCCTTTTAAGTTATTTAGGGAGCTAAATTGGGGAAGTCTTTCTTTAATAAGAAGAGCGACCGAGAGAGTGGAAGCTGGGTCCGATTTGCGGAGGTACCTTCTAGACAATTCGAGCAGTATCTGCTTCAAATTTTCGTTAGCTTGTTGGTAACAGTTCTTCCTTGAGTGTGGTAAACTTGTAACAAATGAGAGTCGTCGTACTTCATTTCGAGCCTAGAGCTCCTTTGGAATGACTTGGTATTGTCTGTAGAATGATCAACGCCTCACTTCGTAAAACGACAATCAATACGGTTGTACCTTTACCATCGTTCCCTCCGTTAGCTTTAACGGCAACCGCAAATTCTTTAAAATAGATTTTTCATCAAATGTGGGTGGTTATATTCTGAATCTTGACGTCTATTCGCATTCCTCGATATTTCTAAATTCTGGGGCGTACTGTTGTATACCAGCACTGAGATCTCTGGTGCTTTGTACTGCTAGGAAGCTAATCCGTTCCTCCATCCTCACTACCTCTTTTCCAATTTTACGCGAGTTTTATAACAATTTTTCCAAAAATCACCCTTCTCTAATTTTTCTATAAAATTCTCCTCTAAATTGACGCAGGTCTAATTCCAGTCTTCCCCGAGGCTCGCGGAGATTTGGTATTGTTTCTCTACGGGTTCTTGTAATTTTTCGGAATTTTCAGTCAAGCTCTTTGCAATGCTCGACTTAAACTCATTGAAAGAAGGAAGGATTTCGCTATTCATTTTCTGTTAACTACAAGTTTTTTGGCATGCTATTAGAAATCGTTTAAATGTCGTTTTTCCACTACAATTTCGCTACTTGTCATCGATGCTACGAAAACTCATATGTCGTAAAAACAATTCTTTATTTTCAAACTTGTTTTACAAGCCTTTTCAACAACTGGCAGCTACAATAAAATTTCTACAAGCTCTCACAATAATTAAGTTAATGAACGAATGGCTAACTTAACACTGTGATTTATATCGATGCAATTTGATTAATTTATATTATCACTACAATAAACTTATATCAATCTCTAAAATAATTTATCTCACACAGGGTAATTTATTTGCACCACTAATTTATATCACGTCACGACTTTCAAAGCTTTACTCTTATTCTAACCTTTAATCGGAAATGATACAAATGACCGATTATCTATTATAACACTTTCTAAGAAAGTACTACACCTAATGTTAATTGGGAAGTTAGTCGAAAAAACTAATGCGTTTCTTGCTTAATAGTAACAAATAATTTTGTCTAGTTTAGAAAAGTAACTCAAGCATAGTGAACGAAAAATAAATTGTTAGTTATTTTACAAAGAGAAACACCAATGATCGGGTTCGTTGTGGTTGCAGCTCATCGATTGGGTGCACTTCTTTTTCAAAACACCCAACAAAGTTCTTAAATTATACACGAATTATAATGTATTAATAACTACAAAAGATTTCCGTTTATAATTTTGTGTATAATTCAAGAACTTTGTTGGTTGTTTTGCAAAAAAGAAATGCATCATTCTGATGAGCTGCAACCACAACGAAACCGGTCATTGATTTTTTCTGTTTGTAAAACAACCAACAATTTAATTTTCGTTCACTATGCTTGAACTACTTTTCCAAACAAAACAAAATTATTTGTTACTCTTAATCGGAACTTAACTTCCAAACTAACATAGTGATCAAAGTTCGATCATAACTGATTTGCAATCTATGACGGCAAATTTATATCAATTTCAATTGTTCTAGACTACTCTAACGCAGAACAACTTTAAGCAAATCACATTCTCGAGATTTCCTACTGTACTTTAACCCATTAACGCCCAGTGATACCGTTTGGTATCAGCAAATCACCTGTTAGTTTTGTAGATGTCATTTTTGTGAAAGTGGTAGGGGTGGGCCTTCAACTGATATTAACAATTTAGGATGAACCACAGTGTCACTAGAAGTGTTGCAGAAGTAGGTCATTTGCTTGTAACGTGTGCAAATGCATGTTCAATCTTGTCGAAGTTTAGGTACTCGAAAATCATGAATATTCGTTTTGAGTAAGGAAATTTTTGGAAATACACCAAATTATTTTTTTAATTGTATGTATCAAAATTTAACAAGTTTCAAGTATACTTTGTTTTTAATTTATTTAATTTGTTTTAAAACTTCAAAAGTTGTTGATGCCGTATGGTATTACTGGGCGTATAACTTAGACTTTTATGCAAAGCCCGAATCATCATTTCAAATCGAGCTAGTAATTAAAAGATGGAAAATATAAGGTCTTGAACAGGACTTGAACTTGTATCTTGGTTTTCCCGGAACCATGCGTTTACCAATTACGCCACCGAGACCGATGACGACAATTAAGAAATTTACGAATTTAAATCGTGTACACGACTATACATAAACCTAACTTTCAATTACGTTTGGCTTTTTTGTCAATCATACCTGACATTGTCAAATTTTTGACTTATGTCAGTTATAGACAGGAAGCGACACTCAAAATTACGGCTATAAGCTCAGTATTAAATATATAAATATTTTAGATAGTTAATTACACAAGGTAAGTTGATAAATACATTTGCATAAAAGTCTAAGTTATTATTTCATCTTTTTCACTGTAATACGATTGTATTTATCAACTTACCTTGTGTAATTAACTATCTAAAATATTTATATATTTAATACTGAGCTTATAGCCGTAATTTTGAGCGTCGTTTCCTGTCTATAACTGACATAAGTCAAAATCTTGACAATGTCAGATATGATTGACAAAGATGCCAAACGGAATTGAAAGTTAGGTTTATGTATAGTTGTGTACGTGATTTAAATTTGAAAATTTCCCAATTGTCGTCATCGGTCTCGGTGGCGTAATTGGTAAACGCATGGTTCCGGCAAAACCAGGATTCAGGTTCAAGTCTTGTCCAAGACCTTATATTTTCCATCTTTTGGCCCTTTATCGGTGTTTAAGAGGGGTCCTTTATGTTTAACAATTTTAATTGATTCATATGCATTTAAGGAGGAAAACGTTGGTACCGCTTTTAACAATTTAACATTTTCTAGTTTAACGGGGTGGCTGGTTTCAAATATATGTTTGGCGACCTGAGACCTTTCATATTTACCATATTTGAAGTGAGCAATGTGTTCTTTAAATCTTGTTGTTATATTCCTCTTGGTCTGACCAATATATTTTTGAAAACACCCTGGCCCTGCACAACTAATTTCATAAATCCCCGACTTTTGCAATTTTTCCACCTTGTCTTTTGGATTACCTAGCAAATCTTTAATTTTATTAGTATTAGTGAAAGCAATTTTGAAATTACACTGTTTGAATATTTTATCAAGACCCTTTGTGGTTTTGTGAAACGGAAGTTTAACATATTTAAACATTATCGTTAGAGGTGGTTGATTGCAAAGTCGTTGATTTACGGATGTTTATCCTATTTTTACACTTTCTAAAAATATTATCTATAATATCAGAAGAGAAACCATTGTAATATAAGGTCTTGGACAAGACCTTATATTTTCCTTCTTTCAATTACTAGCTCGATTTGAAATAATCATTTGAGCTTTGCATAAAAGTCTAAGTTATTATTTCATCTTATTCACTGTAATACGATGGTATTTATCAACTTATCTTGTGTAATTAACGCTAATATATATATATATATATATATATATATATATATATATATATATATGTGTATATATATATATATATATATATATATATATACATACATATATATTAGAGGAGTTTTTTCACTGTCTGATGCTCTGGATATAGCTTATGCGGATGATAATTTAGCAAATCAAGTGGATGAAATATTTACTGAGCCACCTGACGTCAATGTCGACACCGACGAGGATTCTGCTGATGAAGATGAGGGAGGTATGGTGCATAATCTGACAGGTCGACAATTGCGCGCCCCTGTAGAAGTAAAACTTATAGACAATACTCGAATTGGCAACATTATGATGACGGTCCGACAGAATCGCCTAATCAATTATATCCAGGTAGTCAAGTTATAGATGAAAAGTCTTCTATATCTTCAGCATTAGTAAATCAGACGCACCTTCAAGGAAGAAGTAACTGGATCAACGATCACTTAGCAAAAACATCTAATCACTTATGGATAGAAAGAGATTTAGAATCTGGACCCCATACTTTTCCAGCAGAAGATTACATGCGATTTAAAGGTATGTCTTGTGCAGATATTTGCGAATTATTTTTTGATGAAGCGATCATTGAATATATGGTAACTGAAACTCAAAAGTATGCCCATTTTCAAAACCAACCAAATCCTAAAGTTACTGGCGCTGAAATAAACTGTTTTCTGGGTATCCTCATTTTGAACGTCTATAATTGCCTTCCCTCAAAAAAAATGTATTGGGACGTAAAGGATGACGCAAAAAATACTCTTATCAGCAATTCCATGAGGCGAAATCGGTTTTTGCAAACACAAAGGTTTCTTCATTTTGCCGACAATACACAAACAAATCATTCGGACAAAGAATGAAAAATACGTTTTCTTATAGATAAAATAAAAAAACGATGTTTACAATATTTCGTTCCAGTTCAAAATCTTGACTTTGATGAGTCAATGATTAGATACTATAATCGTCACGGATGCAAGCAATTCATCCGTGGGAAGCCAATACGATTTGGACACAAGATGTAGTGTTTGAATTCAACCGACGGATATTTAAAATTTTTGATCTATATCAAGGGAAAAATCCACGTGGTAATGACAAGTATGATAAATTATTTGGGAAAGCAGCATCGCCTCTAGTAATAATGCTTGAAGAACTACAGAATCCAAAATTACCATATAATATACATGTTGATAATCTTTTTACAGGATTGAACTTATTTAGTTACCTACGACTTTTACAGTACGTAGCAATAGATACTATTAGGGGTAATAGAATCCCCAAATCGTGCCCTTTAGTGAACAAGAAAATGTTTGCAAAATATAAACGAGTTGAGTCTCAACAAATAATTGAAAAAAACTCTGGAGTATTTCTTGTGCGATGGCTAGATAATTCGGTGGTCACCATGGCTTCAACAAACACCGGAGTTTCGCCAACGGGGACCGTGAAAAGATACTCACAAACAGAAAAAAAAGGATAATGGTAAATCGGCCGCACTGTATTGCCCAATATAATCGTAACATGGGTGGTACCGATCTCATGGACGAAAGCATTGCAAACTATAGAGTGGGTATACGTAGCAAAAAATTGCATTGGAACATCTTTACATGGATTCTTGATGCGGCAGTAAACAATGTTTGGCTATTATATAGAAAGCATCACAGCAAAGCAACAAATTTGGAGTTTAGAAGAGAATTAGTGCATGTATACCTAGCATGTTACGGAATAACCCCAAAAATACCAGGACCAGCAAAAACATCGGTTTCCCGTACCCTTTTGCCAGCTGTACGCTATGACGCTATGCATCATTATGTTGCTTCATGTAATAGACGGCGTTGTGCTGGAACAGACTGCAAGTCTTTTGGCAAGACAATATGTTTAAAATAAGATGTTGGATTATGTGTGTCTTGTTTCGCAAGTTATCATAAAATGTAGTACCTAGTAGGTGTTTTTATTACTATTTTCTTACTTATTTGTATTTTTATTTTTTGATGTTTTTGTAGTTAGGACTTATAAGAAACGAACCATGATCTTTATTTTGTGTATACATAATTTTGTAACAGTCTAGCATATTTGCAAAATTTTTATAATAAATCATACTTTTTTTAATGGAAAAATTATAAAGTATCTTAAGCGTCCAGTGATACCATACGGCATCACCATGTATTTTTGTTTTTGACTAGCGGTTTTTAAAAATAAAACCTTTTGTTAAACAACTAACTTAATATTAACTCAAAAAAGTAAAAATTTACAAAATAATAAGACAAAAACAATTCTGGGTTTTAATGGGCTTAAATACTCCTTAAATGTAAAACACTTGTACCCGTCAATTTAAATTCGTCCGAAAGGTGCAACGTCGCGGGGTGCCATCAATCATCTTTTGTGTATAAACGCTTCGCTTACTTCTAATGTAATTACACTTACCACAGACAGACTCCAATATATTTAGTTAAAATTTCGCATGCTTTTTTAACTAAATTATGGTTATATACTTGCAAGCATATTAATTTTAAGAAAACACATGCAATAAAACAACTAAAAACGGTTCTACTAAGTTTTTGTCGTTTATGGCACTAGATATCAAATGCAAATTCAGATATAATTAGGTAGGCGTGGTCCAGCGGTTATAAGTGAAGGTGTGTCTTAATCAATGCTGGCCGGTAGGCGTTAGTCTTTGACATCGCATCATACGTATTTGTTTGTAGACGCCTGGTAAACGGTTTTCTAATATTTTTTAAAAACTCTTTAAATAGAACGCAATTGCAATTCCTACAATGAAAACTAAAAGCGAAAGGTTTACATAATTCAAACGTATATATCCTATAATCTATAACGATAACCCCAAGTACAGTGTTTATTTTTATACAAAATACCCATACACAGTTGTCGGATGAAAGTTTGCAACTCTAACCAATTTAATTAAGAAAAACTCTCTTCTAACTAATGTTCAATAATTGAGTTAGGTACCAGAACTACTAGGATAATAAACTGAAAATTCGAATAATTCTAGTGGTATGCAAATCAAATATTTATTTAGTAGCGGTTCCTACACTTTCAATATCAACAAGTTGGTCACCATAAAATTCATTTTGTATTCAAAGCTTAGTCCTTGTATATATTATAGGTAAGTAAAGAACGTTAATGTTTGATCTGTTTGGAAAAGTCAATTCGAGTTACTCAATCTGTACTTGTAAACAATATGTATTTGATAGTCTTATAAGAACAGATTTCAAAGCTTTCTTTAAAGGAAAGTTATGGATATAGTTAAGGTTGTTATAGAGTCAGCTAACCTTCAAAACAATTTTTTTAAACATGATGCATTTTTATGTAAATTAATCTTCCACTTACATAACGGTATTCAAAAATTACGAGGCTTGTTCAATTGAAACCCATCTTCGGTTAGGTTAGCCTTGGAAACAATTGTAATCACTCAACTGACGTCTTGCAACGTTAGTAGTGTTTGTAAACTTCCCGCTGTTCAATTTCTCTCGTATATACGAAGGCCATTTTTTTCAATCTCCGATAGGCTATAAATAAAAGACAAGTTCATATAAAACAATAATTTTATTACAAAAAGATTGATACACTTACGGTTACTTTTCGACATAATCACCGAAGAGATCAAGACTTTGTCATATCTATGGACAACCTTTCCAATACCCTGTTCAAAGAAAGTTGCCGCCAATGAATTCAAGTAGTCCTTGATGTTGGTTTGAAGGTCCTCATTGGAAATTCCGTAGACAAAGCAGTCATGGTGAATCTGCGGTTTTCTTTAACCATTTTGTCAACACGTTGAACCAGGTCATCTAAAACGACAGATTTGCTCCCTTGGCCCCCTTCGTCATGCACATCATTACGGCCATCATTAAACTTTCGACACCATTCACGTACAACACCATCACTCATGAAGTTTTCCTCAAACACACGACTCATTCTTCGATGGATTTCTGCAGCACTATGGTCTTCAGTCTGTAGAAAACGAATCACACTTCGCACTTCACGCTTCGCGGGAGCATCAATAATAGGGGACATGTTTACGTGGCTGTAGCACTACGCCGGCTGACGCCTGAATGTCAACAATAGCGGAGTGTGTAGCACAAAAGCTGCGCAGTGGCTTACAGCGCATGCCAGCTTTCTGCTACCCGCGTAGCGTCTGCACGAAGCGATCGGAGGTCGAAAGAAAATATTTGACAGTGATTTTAAGTATTGTGATTTTGAAATGACGTTTGTTGTTAACAATCCGACTAAATGTGATCAGCGTGCGGTCATTCAGTCATTCTTTTTCGACCATGAAGGACCCTTGTTGATAGAATTTACAGAACTTCGGGTGCATATCAACGCAAACCTGTATAATGAAACTTTGAACAAACTCCATCAAGCAATAAGACGAAAACGTTCAGGAAAGCTTTCACGTGGCGTCATTCTGCTTCACGACAATGCTCGACCTCATGTTGCTAACGTAGTGAAAAAAAATCTACAGCGAAGGAAATGGAGGTTATTAGAGCGATCTATAGTCCCAATTTATCGCCTTGCTATTTTCACATCTTTGGGACACTGAAAATAGCGTTAAAAGGTAACCTTTTTCAGTCGGACGAAGAAGTACAAATCGCCGTGAAACAATTCTTCAAGCAGCAGGCACAAGGTTTCTTTAGGTAAGGTATGCATCAGAGATGAAATGTGTTACCGAAAGAGTGACCCATGACCCAGTGACCTAAATAGGTATGTGACTCACGACCCATTGACTCACTGACCCAAATTGACCAAGTGACCCAAATTGACCGATTGACCCAAATTGACCCGGTGACCCAAATTGACCCATAAACCCAAGATAATTTACGTCTATGCTTATCAAATATTGTCATTAACAAAATACTTTATTTATTTTAAATAATCACATAAAATGTAAACAAAAGCACTAAAAATAAGAAAGAATTATAATATATAAATGCAAATTATCTTATAAACCTATGTAATAAAAGAAGGTTACATCACTTATGAATTTATGATGACTAGGCTATATTTTTAAAATTCCGTTTTTTAAAGATTCTGATACAATAACTTGACTTTCTACGGCATCAGTCTTGAGTTGTGCTCTATCTTTGCGTGTTATTTTTCCAGCACCAGAAAAATGTCTCTCTGACTCAGCAGATGAATCTGGAATTACTAGGATTTTTTGGCAATTTTGCCTAGAAGTGGGTACTTCTTTTTATTAACATCCCACCATTTAAATGGATCAAATCGTGCATCATCATTGTCCTTACCGCCTTTAAAGAGACCAATTAAACTTTTATAAGTGCGTTCTTTGTGGGTTATAAAATTCCGCAGTTCTACTTCGGTCTGCTGTTTAAAATCTAAAATGCGCGTAAAAAGTAACTGCTTAAACCAATAACTTTATGTATAATTTTGCGAACGTACTTAATAAACTGACCTGAAAGTTCACTAAACTATGGCTTTACCTAGAGAAAGCCAATGTCGCTTTATTAATTTGGATCACTGGATCAATTTCAGTCCCGGGCCAATTTCGGTTACCGGATCAGTTTGGGTCACCGGGTCTTGGGTCGATATACATGACCTATTGGCCCGGTGACCCAAACGAAAATTGACCAGTTGGACCCACTGACCTACTTGATCCATGACCCATTTCATCTCTGGTATACATAGATTGACGAAACAATGGGATATGTGCTTTAATCGTAGTGGTAATTATTTATAAATTTAGTTGTCGATAAATTTTTCCTGAACCAAAGATGAGTTTCAATTGAACAAGCCTCGTAATTAATACTAAAAATAGTCTTCGTGAATAATTTATAAAAACTGCTGATGTATGTCCAAAGTGTGCAATGAGAGTAGGTCCTACAATTTTCTTATCAGCTAGTTAGCTGGTTTGATGCAACTTTCCAAACCTACCACCTTTACCGGGTGTTTAAAAGATTGTTTGAATTTCTTCATGCATTTTGACAGGTTTAGTCCATGTGTATTATTTTATTCAAAACTTTTGCTTATAAAAGAAGTAATTTTATTCTCAAATTAATAATCTTTATTTATATTGTAAGGACAACTCTATTTGTAACTATAGAAGCTCTTTATTTTTGAACTGATTATACAAACCTCTTCAACGACGCGTAGTTATAATGGAATTTTGCAGCTGATCCCTAGAAATACAATTATCTTTTTAACACTACTATGCTATCTTCTAAAATACTATCAAAGCACTATACGAGGGGTGCTCGATATGTATCGGGAACTGACAACACTAGTGTTGCTAGATGCGATCTGACGTTTTTAACCTAAACTTTGAAATTTTTGACAGTATACATACTTATAACATTTGCCATATGAACACTATTTGTTTTGTTTTGATTGAGTTGAAAATTTTGTCTCGGCCAAAAAATGGAATTAACTTGTGAGCATTTTCGCGCGATGATTTTTTACGACTTCCGATGTGAATTATCTCCACAACAGTGCGTGAAGAAACTTATTTTGACATTGAGGAAGTAGGTCCAACTAAAACCATTGAATATCGTTGGAATAGTGAATTCAATCATAATTGGAGTTCGCTAGCTGATGAATTTAAAGAAGGTTGTCCAAAATCGCATGTTGTGTCAGAAAACATTGATGCTGTGCACGAATTGATAATGCAGGATCGTCATGTGACTTATTTAGGCATCCCTCGGCATTAGTATGACAAGTATACATTCGATATTTCATGAACAAGTTTTCGGAGAAATAAGAAAAATAAACCGACAACGCCAAATCATTCTCCATCATGACAAACGGGCTTCTCACACATCGGCTCAAACAAGTGGCTATTGGAGCACTCAAAACATCGAATTGATGGGTCATCCGCTGTATAGTCATGAGGGCGGCTCCGTGGCGTAGTGGTATGTGTGTGACTACTACGCCCAAGGTCCCGGGTTCGAATCCCGACACGGTCCGCTTGAAAAATGCAAGCATTTTTCACAAAAATACACCCTCGTTCGGATGAGAGGTAAAATGGAGGTCCCGTGTGTGAGTGTTGTCACGCACGTTAAAGATCCCTACCTTGCTTGGAACAGCAAGGGTTCGGCAAAATTCCAAATTTTCCAGGTAAAAAAAACTCGCCTCCTGGCCAATGTAGTACCTTCGGGTGGAGCATTGGAAAATCACATGTAATGTATAGTCATGAGGCGGCTCCGTGGCGTAGTGGTATGTGTGTGACTACTACGCCCAAGGTCCCGGGTTCGAATCCCGACACGGTCCGCTTGAAAAATGTTAGGCGAGCATTTTTCATAAAAATACACCCTCGTTCGGATGAGAGGTAAAATGGAGGTCCCGTGTGTGAGTGTTGTCACGCACGTTAAAGATCCCTACCTTGCTAGGAACAGCAAGGGTTCGGCAAAATTCTAAATTTTCCAGGTAAAAAAAAAACTCGCTTCCTAGCCAATGTAGTACCTTCGGGTGGAGCATTGGAAAATCACATGTAATGTATAGTCATGAAAATAAATCAGAAACCCTAATTAAATTAAATCAATATAATAAACAAATATATTAAAATAGAGTGAAACCGCGCATCCCCCCCAGGACTTAAAAGTGAAGTGATAGTGATAGTGATTGTGATCCCCCCAAGAACATTTTGTGCATATCCACCAGGACTTTAGCAGTGCACCCCATCTTCCCCTTAGAAGTTACAGTTAGAAGTAGGCAGACGACCAGATCTTCGGATGCTGGAGAATTTTATTATCGAGGTAAGACGTAAATTGTGGCGGCTGTACTCGCACAAGCATTGATTTACATTAATTAGTAGTTTTTGAAATAATTTAACAAGCACGTTTTGTGCATAATGGCGCTAGCCGACATAATGCTTGGGCGAGTGCACCTGATAAATAGGGTGATGCTTTTGCTTTTTTGTGCACTGCTATATGCTTAACGCTTATTAGACATTTATTTATATATTTATACAATTATATTTTTTTATATTTTATATTTACACTTTATATTTATTTATTTATTTATTAGCATGTATTGTAGTATTTTGTGGCATTTGTTTTGTTTGACGTTCTGTCGCCATTTTGGTTGCAGCATATATTTGGGAAGGAAGATTAGAGTTGTGAAGATTGTAATCATAATATAAATCAGTTAGGGAATGATAGGGAAAGCTAGGGATGGATTTAAATTGGTTAGCTAGATTTGGATAGTTTTAAGACGACCCTTCAGGTCGCACTGGTAAGCAGAGCCGGCGTCTGCTATCCAGTATTACGGATCTCTCCCCCTCTCATTTTTGCTTGTGTCTTGTTGATCGGGTACACTCGAAAGTCTGCGCTAGGGATACCATTATTTACAACCCTGTTTTTAGTTTTTGTTTCAGTTTGTCAGATTTTTAGACTTGTTAGATTGTTAGAGTTAGTTAGTTTTGTTAGATTTCTAGGTTTGTTAGATTTTTAGGTTTGTTAGATTTTTATTTAGTTTTTATTTAGGATGGATCAACTATGAAGTTAGAATAAATTAGAAGCACGATTATTTTTCGCGTTTAAACCCAATGTAGTACCTCCAGGTGGAGCATTGGGGACGTGGCCGCAAGTATAGCGGCCTTTATTCAAATTATGATGTATAGTCATGATTTGGCACCTAATAATTTCCATGTGTTCCCATACGTGAAGAACAAACTGCGTAGACAACGATTTTCGATAACAGAAGAGGCGCTTGATGCGTTCAAAATCCATGTTTTGAAAATATCTCAATCGGAAGGAAAAGATACTATGCGAATTGGTTCCACCGTATGCAAAAGTGTATCAATCATTGTGGAGAATATTTTGAAAAACAGTAAAGAATTTTTCACACCTTCAGTTTTGTTTTTGTTACTAATTCCCGATACATATCGAGCACCCGTCGTAATTAACCATCCGAGCACTAATTATTGACTTATACAGGGTGTTTCAGAATAAAGCACCGTAAATTGGGGAATATATAGATATTGACGAGTTATTAAGAAAAGTTACATAACAGTTTCCTGTAAACCCACCCGTTTCCATTATACAGGGTGATGAAGTGGTATTGAAAAATACATGTTTTTTAGAATATTTTCATTTAGGGTAGAGACTTTAACTTAAAAATAGATACACGTTAGTTGTTTACTAATACGAGTTATTACACTTCATTTCAACAAAATAGGATAATCCATTGGCGTAGAGTAACGGGGTTATGAAACAATTTTGACCTATACTTTTTGCATACCCTGTATTTCATAAAAATTAAAACTCATAATTATTCCTCGTACAATCTGCCACAAAAAGCTACTCTTGGTTAATCTCTGTAGAGCTTTCTATTTTCGAGATATTTTAAATTAAGTCATACTCAACTCATGCATGAAAACAACGTATTATTAATTCTTTCAAAAATGCAAAGGTTTATTTTCTGAATTCAAAACTGGTTTCTGATTTAAATCAAATAGTGGAAGTTGCTGTTGCATCTAGTGCAGTAGGCCTAGTCCTTTGAGGTTGTACGCTAGTATATCGTATAATATAAACTGCCTTGAATCGTTTGGCTCGTTGTTACTAAATTGCAATTATTCCTATTTTTCCTATTTTAATTATTTACTAAAATTGCAATCCTTATGTTTTACTGTTTTAATTAGTAGTAATAGTAATATTATTTGAAGTTGAAATCTTTAACGTTTAATACCAAATTATGTAGCAAAATAAATAACGTGTGAATGTATACACGAGTAGTGTGCCTATAGACAAAAGGGGCAACAAGGTTACTGAATAATATACAGCGGTTATGTGGTCATATAACTACTCTGTGTGTGTGGGTGTTAGCCCTTGATATATATATATATATATATATATATATATATATATATATATATTGGTACGATAATAGGGTAGTTTGTCACGTTTTCCGTGGCAGCCACGTTGGGCGCCAAATCTATGCTACGTTGGCTCGTAGCCGTGCGTAACACGAAGAAAATCAAAGAAATAACCGGGCTCAATCGGAGATTAGGGGGGGTTGTAGAAAGCAGGCCCACATATAATGTACGCGGCTGTAAGGAGTTAGTAACAATACCTGCAATAAAAAAAATTAGAATAGCAAACCTGAAATCAAGAAAAAGCATAGCATGCTGATCGAGCATAGATTGTTCAGTACTTTGTAGAATGTAAAGAAAAACTGTTTGGATAATCTATATTATATAACAACGGTAAAAGCAATACAAAAATTTTTAGTACAAAGTGAGGTAATATTGGGGAGTAGCAGAAACGTTTCCTCACACACCAATTAAACATAAATCAGACAAAATTTTAACAAAGAAATAAATAGGTAAGCACAATTGATATGAGTCATCCAGTATTGTTGATTCTTCTTTTTTTTTTTAAATAGCATGCAAGTCTATGGTAAAAGGTATCAGAACGACAAAGATATTTAAAGTAAGAATAAGTAGGAAATAGTTCAACTTACAAAAGGTCCTTCAGTAACGCTTCCTTGCAATTGAAGTGTGGGATTCACAATGTCTGGCACTAACGCAGCACTTCACCCTTGACTGGGAGGGTGTTGATGGAACTTATCACACGTTACCCTAATCACACCTACGTATTTCACTGGTGTTAGCAGCAGACATTATCACGCGACGGAACTATGTAGCATTGATAAATTTCTTGTTAATTCTATTTCCTGAGACAATAATTTCGAAATATTTTGTAGCACTAGTTTAATTTCAACTGGGACCAAATGTATATTATTTTCATATACCTCCAAAAAGCAGTGAGAAACTTCAACCAACACCTTTGTAAACCGGTCATCTGTTATATTTCGCAAATAACGAAATTTGCGCAAACAATGATCTGTTTTAGATTCTTTGGGGTTAGAAAATTCAGAAACTACAGTATCAACTGTATTTGGATAATCCAAAGTATGCACTACTCTGATAAAAAAAAGGACCGCGAAACTAGATCGCACACACAGTTTAAGTATCAAAAGACAAAAGCACCAAAAAACCCACAATGAGTAAAGCACGTGTATCACTAAAGTAAGTCCGTAAAATGTTCCGTAAAACACGTGCGTCGACCAAACACGTTCGCCTATCAACCATACTACTTCAATCGGAATTAGCACTACACTGATAAAAAAAAGGACCGCGAAACTAGATCGCACACACAGTTTAAGTATCAAAAGACAAAAGCACCAAAAAAACCACAATGAGTAAAGCACGTGTATCACTAAAGTAAGTCCGTAAAATGTTCCGTAAAACACGTGCGTCGACCAAACACGTTCGCCTATCAACCATACTACTTCAATCGGAATTAGCACTACACTTTCTACAGTTAATATACAACTTTTATTTCACAAGAAAAACAACTAAAATCGTGCCGTGCTTGTTCATGAACAATTCGAAAATTGATACCGCATTAATTCTCACTATTGTCAAAGCAAAGAAGAAGCAGTAATTTTAACGTAATTAATATATAGGAACCAAGAACAAACTACAACTACTCATCTGTTTATTCAACTCGTTCTATTACAACCTCTTATCGTCTATTATCTAGACTTGTATATCCACATAAGGAACAAAATCTATACGAACGGCAAGACAAGAACGATGCAATCCACTCATTATAATACGATGCATTCGCCTAAGGAGTTAATAAATATAAAATATAGAAATAATAGTTACAGAAATGTATTTACTAATTGGGAAAAAGCGTAAAATGTTAAGCTATAAAAATGCACCTTACAGATTTAGGGGTAGGTTAAGTCATAGGGGTCGTAAAATAAATATAAACAACTTCAACTTTAAAAAAAGCAAATAATTCCAGAAATTATAAGAGTAAATGGGTCACTCTACATAATGTTAATTAAGAGGACACTGTATATAAAATATGCGGAATTAAATGTATGAGAACATAAATATGTCTAAGTGTAGTTTACAAGTAAAGATAAGATTTTAAAACGCAATAAATTGCATCAAAATTAAATCACCGGAAAGCATATATAAATTGGCATTGCAAATATTTAACAACTGCGTCGAAAATAGCAACGTAAACGCATTCTAAATAATTCATTATTAGAAATCGTTACGTGACTGGAAGAGAACACATTTGTTCAGAAAACCAATATTCTGTAGAAACAGATAAACACCAGGCGATTCAACTATACGATAAAATTAACAAACATCCAAATACCTGAGTTAATGAAAGTTAAAAGTTGGAAATTCTCGAATAATATTACAATATGCGGGATGCGGACGTGACGAACAGAGCATGCATCGAAGATTTAAACTAAGTAATTTGTAAAAATTCCAGTTATGCGAGCAAAAGTATCAGCCTAGAATGTAAACAAGCCAATGAAAACAATTGGAGGAAGGGCTTATATATACGATAGTAACGGAACGACATTTTAGTCTATATTCAAACTGAGCAACGACTATGTTCAAAGGTGTTAAAAACTTACGTAACTAATAAAGTATAAATCAAAACAAATCAGAGCTAAAAAGTGCGAGAATTTGTGCAACGAAAACTAAGCTGATCTATAGATAGACGTAAGTTAAACAACTTAATTAAATTCATTTCTAATATTAATGAAACAAAGCTTTAATTTGGGCTGTAATTTGGGACATATTTGATTGAGATGGCTTTAATTTGGGATATTTAATTGAGACGACTTTAATTTTGGACTTCTAACTTTTAACATACTCTAATTTTGGAGATAATTTAAAAATAAACGTATTCTAATTTGGACATATTTCGATTTGGTACGATTTTAATTGGAAGCGTTTTATGGGAAGCGATTCTTATATGGGGTCGGCACATCAATAAGCAAAGCGGACACAGAAAGGGGATGCAGATCATAGACTAGCATGGAACTACAGAACCCATTCCAGGTTAGCAATCTTAATACTTTTTATTATTGAAAACTGTTTTGATTTAATATTTGTCATACATTGTATATTTGTAAGAGTCATCAAAAAGGTAACTTAAAAATTTATAAAACGGAATAGGTATCTTAAAACGTTCGAAGGTCCCTGAATATAATTAAAAGATATTTTTGCCGGCTTTCAGAAAAAGCATAAATCTGGTATATGTACATATTTTGTACAAAAAGAAAAATTTTGAGTGTTGTAAATATTATCAATTATTATATTGTGTATTCTACAATTGCTTTATTTTATTCAATAAGATTTATTCAGTAAGCTAGTCGGGGTAAAAATCCTAATTTAACATTTCATAACATTGGGGCTTAAAATAATAATAGGGCAAATCACAGCAGTAAAAATATGGTTCGCGCAAACGTGGGGCGAATTTCATAGTAAAAATAAGACACACACCGCTAGCGGCTCGATAATCCTAAAATCGAGAATTTCACAGCAATATATATTATCGTGTAGGGTCGTAAATCAAGCTAGAAGTTAGAGTAATATTTTATTAGAAAATTAGGTTAGGCATTTAGATAATAGGATATTTAAATAATTATTTTAAAGCTTAGTCAACGTATAATAATGTAGGGTTAATTTAATTTGGTTATATTTATTTAGAAATGGTGTAATAATATTTATTGTAATATAGGGCAATAAGAATTAAATATAGCGAGGGAAAAATACCACGTTTAATTTGTATTTAGGTATTATACGAAAACATAAAGGCGTTACATGTTTGTTAAAATAGGAATATTATCTTCAAAGGGTGGATTGTTCCGTAAATAATTTTAGTGATAGTTTTAGATCTATTTTGGGTGTGTGGTAAACGGATTTTAAGAAAGGAGTGGCATAAGAATGAAGGGGTGGAAATTGGAAGTAACGATAGTATGTTGTTTGCAAAATCAGAAAAAATGAAGGAAGCTGGAGATAGTAAGCATCAATTAAAGACAGAATCGGGAGAGCAAGGAAATGAGCTGATAATGAGAATGTTAGAGGAAATACGACTATGTAGGGAAGAATCAAATCGGAGGTTGGAGCAGATGAGTGCCGAATCGAACCGGAAGTTTGAAGAAATTAGGGAGACGTTAAGCGAAAAATTCGAATAATCAACTAAGGAATTTTCTGATTTCAAAAATAATTTAACAGTAAAAATGGGGGAGGTTGAAATGAGAGTTGAGAAGAATGAGAGGAGTATAATTGGGATTCGGAATGAAATAAAACAATTAAAATCGGAAGTCAGAATTTCTTGTGACGAGGAAATAAATGGGAAAATGACTGAGGTGAGTGAGTCATGTAGAAACCAGCTACGGAGGTTTGAGCGAGAGGTAACAGAATAAAACAAAATATAAGTACTTTTAGCGGGGAGAGCCCAAGAATTTTTGCTAGTAATATTTCAGTAGAACAATAGATGAAATTTTATGGAGACAATAGGGTGAAACCACAAATCTTTATAAATAATATGAGAACATTAGTGTGCAATTTGTACGATGAATAGGCTAAGTTAAATGTGGTGAAGGCCTTATGGAAGGATAGCACAGAGGCCTGGTATAATTTGGTGGGGCCATATATTGATTCGTACATAGATTTCGAGGAGAAATTCCTTAAGCATTATTGGAGTGATCATAGACAGGATCAGGTTAGGGATGATCTAATTTCAGGGAAATATAAAGGAGAGTTTGGAGGATCCCGTGAACAATACGCGATTAGGAAATACAGTATCGCTAAACAATTAAGTCCACCATTGACAGATCATCAAATTATCAAATACTTGCCAAGATCGAGGTCAAGCAACACGTTGCTTTACAAAATATAGTGGATTGGGAGACATTTTTGTAGTACCTATAAAGGTATGATGACGTAACTTCGGGAAGACTTCGTGAGAACAGGGACAGAAATATAAATTCAATACGATTTGAGAGCAGAAGGGAAAAAGTGTATAATCATAGGGGGGCAAACCAAAATTTCAGGAACAACTGGGGACCACGAGGAAACTATTTTAGCAGTAACAGCAGTCCGAGGGGAGCTATTCCAAGACCAGAAGTACACAGGCAAAATAGCTCGCCAGAAATAAATAGGACGTGGACGAGTGGAAATAGTGAGAGGATCTGAGGGACAGGAGAACATACGCGCAGGTAGTGGAAAGACAACCAGGACCTAGTGGACAGACCAGAGCAAGGCAAGATTTTTAAAAACTAACAAACCACTAGAAATTGAAATTTATAAATATGAACATCCACGCGCATTTATGGACATTGAGGAAGAGAAGGAACCAGAAGAGGAAGAGGCAATTTGTTTGCCGGTGGTTGAAATTAAAATTTTAAAGAGGTGTGATAGATCGTTGCTCGATTCAGGAGCGGAGGCGAGTTTGATATCGGAGGAATTCGTTAAGGAGAACCAAGATGAAATTCAAAATAGAGTTATGCCGAAAAAAAGGAGTCATTTAATATCTCCTAGTAAGAAAAGGTTTGCTGTAGTGAATAGCATTGTCATATTAAGGGTAGAAATTGGATTAGTAAGCTGTGAGCAGGAGTTTATCATCGTTCCTGGACTCAAATTTAAAAATATTCTAGGAGTAGATTGTATGAAAAAGATGGATATTGTAATTAATTGTGATAAGAATTTGGTGAAGGTAAGGGACGTAGAGTTGTCCTGGATGAGTAGTTATAAGGTCACTGGGGATGACACTGGGTTGAATGTAAATGTTTTAGAGGTAGATGAAGAGAAGATTAATATAATTCATACTTATAAATGTCCAGATGAGAAAGTTGAAGGAGTACCTAATTTATTAAGAAGACATTCTGAGCTAGTAGAAGTACAAGAGAGCACAGCATTGGGTTACGAGCATGTGTTAGAAGCCGACAACTCGGAACCATTTAATACAAAAATCTATCCCATACCCGCAGCATACAGAGATCAGGTAAACGGCATAATAAAGTTTCAAACACACATTTTTTGAATCCGTTGGTGGTCGTTAAAAAGAAAGATGGGAGTATTCGTTTATGTTTGGACGCGAGGAAGATCAATTAACGAACTAAACCACAGTTTCATTGTCCACCGTCCATGGACACACTTTTAACAAGGTTAAGTGGCAATCGTATTTTTAGCAAACTTGATTTAAAAAATTCGTTCCTTTACATAGAAATTCTAGAAGGTACACAGGGTTTTCCGTAGAAGGAAGAGTATATAATTTTAAAGTTGTACCGTTTGGTTTGTCTAAAGCAGATATAAAGATGATAAAAGACATAATGAATTTAGTATACCAGAAAATAGTTACGTACATAGTGATAGCGATGGGAGAAAAGGTCAGGATTAAGGTGGCAAGGTACATTAGAAGAATAATGATCAGAATTAAAAAGAGAGTTAGGTTCAAATAGGGACACAATGTAAATAAAATAATAGTGATAGGTTCACATAATAGGAAATGATAATAGGTGTACATACAAAGTTAGTAAAGTAAGTTAAGGGTATTTGAATAAAAAGAAAACACAAAATTTTTTTAGTTATTCTCGCTATTCAAATAGGGGGATAATATCGTGTAATTAGTGGCCCATTATGGATGCATAAGGTCGTAAATCAAGCTAGATGTTAGAGTAATATTTTATTAGAAAGGTTAGGCATTTAGATAATTAGGATATTTAAATAATTATATTAGAGCTTAGTCACGTATAATAAAGTAAAGTTCATTTAATTTGGTTATAATTATTTAGGAATGAAGTAATAATATTTATTGCAATATAAGGCAATAAGAATTAAAAATAGCGAGGAAAAAATACCACGTTTAATTTGTATTTAGGTAAGCTGTAATAGGGTACGAGAAGCAGTGACCGTTGGGAATTAACGTAGTCAATATACAACAAGGAGCAGCCGAGGTTTTCAATTACCAGTTCGATTTGAAATGGTAATTCAACTTTACATAAAAACTTGGGTTTTCATTTTATCTTATAACTGTTAATGTATATTAACAAACATGCATTTGCATTCCAAATGTTGATTATTCTTCTTGGCTATTTAATAATATACTTACATCTTTTTATTATCCGAACGCAGCAAAATAGGATGATCAAGTTACTGGTACATGAATTATGTATATAACTTGAATCAAATATCTTTAAAATGCAAGACGTAATTGAAAATCGAAATAAGAACAAGTTTCAGTTGTATAAATTAAAACACATCTTAATGAATTAGCTGCATAGCTCAGTTGGTTAGAGCGTTAATCCGGAAAATCAATGGTCGCACGTTCAAATCCTGCTGCAACTGTTCTTTTAACGGTTTTCAATTACCAGTTCGATTTAAATATTAACAAACATGCATTTGCATTCCAAATATATATATATATATATATATATATATATATATATATATTGAAATGATCATTTGGGCGTTACTTAAAAAGTCTAAGTTATTATTTCATCTTATTAATTACAATACGTTAGTATTTATCAACTTACCTTGTGTAAAAAACTACTTGTAATATTTATATTTATATATCGTGGCTGAATTTGAGTCACTTGCCAATAATTTCTTTTTACTTTGTATTAATTGAAGACTCATTATCGTTCGGGTGGGCGGCGTCTGAAAGCATGTAGGCTTGGCTTGATTAATTGTTTAATAAGTACAAGCAAAAATAATTCTAAGTTTCATAAATACATGAAAATAAAAATAAAATAGTTTAAACTTGCTGATTTTTAATAGTCCATGGTCCCTGCTTGTGGAACCAAAATAAACTTAAACACTTATTAAATGAATGTATATACAGCTTGAAGGCGGTGAAAACGGCTTCGGTAGTCTTTGGATCTATTCGGAAGGCTTCGGAATTTGTTTGTGAAGCCGAGTAGGAACTTGGATAACGGTAGTTAGAAAATATTTACAGTTTGAAGAGGTCCAGACGTCTTCAGCGGTCTTCGGGACTCTTCGGAAGACTTCGTGTTGCTCTTGTCGACTAACTTTAAGTTACAAAGAATTATGATATGAAATTACAAACTACTAATTTACAATATATACAAGTATAGAGGGATCAAAAGTCTTCAGTCGTCTTCGGTGATCTTTGGAAGGCTTCGGAATTTATTTATGTAGTGCAGTAAGAACTTAAACGGTGAGGGTTAAAAATTATATATAGTATTAAGATGCCCAGACGCCTTCGGTGA
Source organism: Platerodrilus igneus (assembly GCA_036346225.1). Taxonomy (NCBI): domain Eukaryota; kingdom Metazoa; phylum Arthropoda; class Insecta; order Coleoptera; family Lycidae; genus Platerodrilus; species Platerodrilus igneus. The sequence goes on along the minus strand of JARFIW010000012.1, from coordinate 4,563,099 downwards.
TCTTCGGTACTCTTCGGAAGGCGTCGTGGTAGTGGTGGCTTAGGTTTCCTCGACGGGGGTGTCGTCCCGGTAGTAGACTTGACAGACGTAATCAATAACGACTTGTCGGTGATGTATGGAACGGAGTTTGTTAACCAATGATTAATGAGTTATAGTGACGTGCCCTAGGTACGGCGTCGGACAGCGTCACCGTCGGAGAATACGCAGGCCATGGAGAGCATTGCAGGTCAAAGTATAGCAGGCTATGGGGAGCGCTGCTCCCTGAAGGTTTTGCAGGTTATGGGGAGCACTGTAAGGTGATTCCTTAGGCTATGGTGAGCACTAACAAATGTCTTTCGGGGAATTTGAAATTATATTTATACACTTACATTTCCTATGCTTCCTGTATTAAAAAACGTTAATGATGTCTTTAACCAATGGAATTGTGTATTTCGATTTTGAAATGTAAAAGAATATCCAAATTTAGTTTGACCAATGAGCGTGCTGATTTTTGGGTACCACAAAAATGAGTTGAAAATTTCTCCCGATTCTTAGTTTGTTTTATTTCCAGCTCGTGTACTTTGATATAGTCAACTGCAATTCCTCAATCCGATCTGTGTTCAGCTCGAGTGCGGTGATATAGTCAACATTCCCACCCGCTGAAGAGTGCAGCGTAACTGGGTTGTTGTGAAGGTGCGGCGGGGTCCTTGTTGTCAAAATATTTGAGTCTGTGGCGGCGTTTACGTTTTCGTTTTGTGCGATGGCGTCGGGCTTCACCATAATCACCTGCCGCTGAGCGGAATGACTATCGTCGAAAGGGTACCTGTTCTTGTGACTTTTATCCACAGGTATGCCTTTCTGGTTGTGCTCCTTGCACATAATTGGACAGAACAACACGGGCTGTATGGTTAGGTCGTGGTCTGCATGTTTTGGTGTCCAGTTGTTTATTGATCATATCGTTGGCTTGATTTGGCCATGCTCGTGTAAAGATGTAGCAGTCAGTCACTTGTAATGATAGTTATTGAACATAGTGGAACTTGAATTATATAATCCTAGTACAAGTGTTTAGTGGTATTACTGTTGTCCCACTGGGTTACTTTACGTGCAACCCTTTTGTTGAGTACCTTGATGTTTATGCAAGTGTTATAACTTGGGATCATACTTATTTGATTATATGTAGTGCATTGGCCTGTAGTTATTATTATTATTTTTTCGGTATAGTGGGTTACCTTGGGGATCATCCGAGAACGTAGAACAATTCTCGTGGTTGTTGCTATTGCTCCAGTTCCTGGCGCCCTTATTTTCCTTTCGAGCTCCAACTATTAGGACTATTTGCTGTCCCTTGTGGTTCACCTACTATTTTAACGGACCCGCGACCTATCAAGTCTGTTGCGAGCTATCCTCGAAGCACATAATGTTATCGTACCCTTAAGGGACATACATTAACTACTAATTCATCGATATTACCGTGACAGGTTGGTGCATCGAAAAATTAAAATGGTTCATGTAACAGAAACTGAACGCTTAGAAATTTTAATTATGATCGGTTATGGGGATCGCAAACGAACACAATTAGAGGTATGTGAAATTTATAATGAGCATTATCCACGTCGAGAAACAATCACCTATCAGTAGTTAGCAAAACTTTGAAACGGTTTAGGGAATATGGTAATGTGACAGACCTTCCGAAGACTGGTCCGCAGAGATCCGCCACAAATAAAGACAAAAAGCTCGATGTTTTAATAGAAATCGAAGAGAATCCAAACATTTCAAATTGTCAGTTAAGTTTAAACCAAGCCGTAAGTAAAAGTTCTATACACAAAATATCACATTCAGAAAATTACATCCATACACATCGACTTGTGAGGTGTGAGGTTGAAGGTGTACGGTGGGATGGGGGAAGCGGGAGGTCGAAGGTGTAAGGCGAGAGGTTACAGGTGAGAGGCTGTATGCGTCGGAAGGGTGGTAGAAGTTGTACCAGAACCCGCTTACTGCGTCTACTTACCTTTCTGGTTTCTCCAAATATAAAAGCAATCGTAAGCTTTTATTCGATAAAAACAAACCAAGACATGAAGTTTGCAAAAAAGATAAGCTGTGCTTAGTAGAAGTGCTAAACCTAATTAACGAGTGTGTAAACTATTTAATATTCTAAAATACAATGCAATATAGTAGAATTACTGTACAGTTTAATTTTCATCCATTATATGCTTATGTTATATAGTTTTGACTTTATGAAACTGCAAGATAATCTACGGTAAGCGCTCTAAACTACTTGCAGCCTTGTATGTATCTGATAAAGGAACCGGCATTCCAAGTATTACAAAGGGAACATACTGCAAACTAAGATCTCTCCCTTTAATCCATGGTTTTCAGTTTAAACTTCCAGATTTAACTTAATAGTTACATTGTTGGAAGCCTCTGGTATTTACTAAACTACAACTGAAACTCTTTAAGACGTGCTCAGACTTGGTAAAGTTGCACAACCTTTTAAACATTCTGTTGAAAGAATTTATTGATTATACCTTTAAATCCGACTCTCTTGTTTAGTAAAACTATTATTTCTGAAAAGGTAGACTAATATATGAAAAAAAAGATCTTTATTGTTTTAAGTCAGTCAAGTTTGATTTTTGAAAAGCGGCATCAACTGACTAACAGTTTAGAAACGACGTAGTTAGAATTTGTATTCGTTCTTCTACTGACAGCAACGGCGATCAACTTTAGATCACCGACAGTACAAGCACGGGTATTTTTCAGTTATAACATTTGGCGACCGTGATAGGACGACGATTTGTGTAAAGCTCTTTAAAGTATATATCAATTGCACGAACTAGAACGGACACCGAGAAATTTCGATCAGCAGCAGTGAAGTCTCTTATGGAAAACTCAAAACGTCTAGAGCACTGTTGCGTGGTATGTTAACGAAAACTGCAAACCAATTAAGGTCACCGAGGGAAAGCGAAACTAACTCTGTACAAGATTTGAAAGCCTTGTTTGATATGTTTCATCAGAAACGATGTTCACTTAATGAAGTAGACAGGAAAGTTTACGACCTGATGCTAGAAACCGACGTAAGTGAGAACGGTCTCGTCAAAGAAGTAACTTCTGCTGATGAATATTTGACAGTATTTTCCAAATTATTAATACGTTGTAGCGATTCGATTCTACACGATGCAGAAAAATTTATTGTCAAAGGGGATGTTTCGGCAGTATCTCTAATCAAAATATTCCTGAAAACCCTCACCACCTAATATACTTATGCCCCAACTCCGTCCCCCACCAAACCCACTTAAAACACGCGATCCCACTAAATCCTTTTACTCCACTACCCAGTATACATTTCCTAGTAACAAACTATCACCTCCAATTTGACCACTTCCTTAACGAAATACCAATCACTAAACCTCCCGTACAATAAAATAGCACAAATCCCCTCCAAAATCCATCTCTAAAACTATTACCCTCTACACCATCATCCCCACCCTCACAACATTACACTACACTACAGATTCTCCACCACCAGCTACACCTCAGATCAAACCAGCGATAATGGCAAAATTTTCATCAGCAAAACCGACCTACATCGGAAAATTGTATTGTAAACTTGTTTATGATTTTATGATTTTGTAAATAAGAATTTATGCATCGATTCACTAGGATAGGCCTTTGGCCTAGCTATAGTGTCAAACAATAGACGAACCCAGTAGCACGATGGTCAACCCTTAAGCTATACCTTTAATCAAACTCAAAGAATTCGAAGGAGATGTTCGTGATTTGTTGCCATTTTGGAGTCAATTATAAAGATAATGACAACCTCGACATTGATGCGAAAGCAAATTTCACTTACTCAATACAAGCAACAATATCTCTTTCAAGAGCACGCGAACTTGCAGAGAGTTTCCCTCCCGTAGCAGACAATTATAAAAAGGTGATTGAGAGAGTTTGAAATCCTCCTTTGGTCGTGATGAATTGCATGTGGAGGTATACGAGAACTGCTAAAGCTAGTGTTTAACAAATTTTATTTGAAAGATGACATTTTTTTGGTTGTTTTATACGACAAGATTGAAACGCAATTAAGAGCGTTAGAGACTCAGTGTTAGTAGCGAAAAGTGCGCCGCTATGTAGTATCCGCTTGTCGTGTTTACCAGAAGAACTTCTTCGGGTATGGCAGCATTCAGCCTATTGTACTCGGAAGGAAAGCAATGAACCTCTCAATAAGTTGAAATGCCTTATGAGTTCTTAAAAACCGAGGTTCAAAGCAAAGAGCGCTTACGAATAACAGCAGAAGGTTTTGGAGCAAGTTTCAGTGCAGAAGGCTAAAAGAAATCGTAATCTACAAACGTGTACAGACGGCTGCGAACTTATTTAACACCTAGGCTGGACGGTGTGAATTTTGTGAAGATGACCACAGAAGCAGCGATTGTTTGATGGCTCAAAACTGATATTAGAAGAAAGCCTCACTACATGGACACTAGTGGATGATGTTGCCCAGGTATTGGGCAGCTGATCGCTTGGGTACGATACGAAGGCTAGGCACTATGTTTTTAAACTATTTAAATGTCATTCAATTAATTTGAATGTGAGGCTGATATGTGTTATTTTTAAACCTGAAATAAAGTTACTTACTTCAATAATTATTAGTCGTTATCAATCTGCAGTATGACGAAGAAGAGATAAATAGCGGGAGGCACAAATTCGTAGATTCTTCAGTGTCGAACGAGTTTTGTTCATGATATGGACGCTATTTTTCTAAATATCGACAAATTGTGAGAATGATTGGTTACATCTGCCTTTTACACATAACTGTCAGAAGCAACGGTTGGTTGAAAATGATGTACTGTCAGTCAAAGAATTTGAAAACGCGGAAATAAGACTCTTGCGAATAATTCAAAAGAAAGCATTTAAGGAAATAACTGATACCACGATAATAATGCTTTAACCATTCTTATATGAAAATAATGCAATACGCCTGCGAAGTAGTGTTGGGGAAAAAGACGATTTCAAAGACTTTGGGTACCCAATATTTTTGCCGGGTAACCATCCGGTAGTGAAACGATTGATTCACAACTGTCATGCAACACATAGCTATGATGGTATGCATGGTCTCGCGAGTTTATAGCGAGATCAGTTTTGGATTCTGGGAGTCAGAAGAACACTTCGGAGTGTAGTATCACAATGCATCCGCTGTAAACGTTACAACGTAAAACCGAAGCTCAGCTTGGTCGATCCTGGACTTCTTAGGTCCAATTTCCTTCTGCAGCATTAATCAATTCATTTTGGCTGTCTCGTAGCTAACTGATTTTACTGCTTTATAAATCTCTAGTTCTCTGCCTGCAGAGGGTGTGAAATGGTTTCTTCGCGCCAGTCTTGCTGACGGAAGGATTTGTGTGCTTGTTGTTTACGGTTCAGCCATCTAATATGCTTCTGGGTGTTTTCTTGCGTTTGTGTCGGATTCCGTCCTGCGGAGGTGCGATGTGTTGGATGTGTACGATGTTTGAGTTGTCGATTTTCTCGTACACATTTGACGCAAGCGTCTTAAAGTGGTTTTCTAACGTTTCCAGTCTGAGGTCCTGCCTTAGGGTTTCATTTCTAACGAACCATGGTGCTCCGGTGATGGTCCTAACGGTCTTGTTTTGGAATACTTCAAGTTTGGTTCTGTTTGTTTTTGAAATGTAGGTCTACCATGCCGCTGATGCGTAGCTCAGTATGAGTCGTAAGTATATCTTGTAAGTCTGTGGTCTGATGTCCATTGTTAGTCTATTTTTGTGGTCTAGTATTTCGTAGATGAAGCCTTTTGCTCTTCGGGCTTTGTTTGTCGTTTCAGGGACGTGTTTGCTAAATTGCTTGTCGATGTGTATCCCTAGGTATTTTATTGATTTGCTCCAACCTAGCTCTTGATCTTCTAGCGTCGGTGGTCGGTAGTGTGTTGAGCTGTTTTTGCATTCTTGATGTTGTTTCCTTAGCGTTTCGTCCGGTTGTCAGGAGCAGGGTGTCGTCGGCGTACATGAAGCAGAAGACTCTTTGGCGCCATGGAAGGTCCTGCGTTGAATAGTGTTGGTGAAAGGCAGCCTCCTTGTGGGAGGCCGGAGGTGACGGGAGTTTCTGGTGACAAAATGTCTTCTACTTTCACCTGTATCTTCCTGTTGGTCAAGTAACTTCGTATCAGTTGGATGTAAGGCGTCGGAAGGTTGAGAATAGTGGCAAGCTTAAACAGCAGTCCGTTGATCCATACCTTGTCAAAGGCGTTTTTGATGTCGAGGGCGATGGCGACTGTGGTTAGTCATCGGTTGTAGTTCGTAGCTATGTTGTTTATTACCCGGATGGCTTGTAGTGTGGTGGAATGCTGTTGCTTAAATCCGTATTGTTCTGGTCGGTCTTTCAGCAGTGGTTTCAGCCTTGTCAGTAGTAATCGTTCGAAGATTTTGGATAACGTGCTCAGTAGGGAGATTGGTCGGTAGTTCTCGGCATCCATCATCTTCTTTCCTGGCTTCGGAATCATTACCACTATTGCCGTCCTGAAAGTATTTGTAGTGGATGATGCTGTTGAATATTTTTGTGATGAACGCCAGTGTCTTTTTTGTTATATGCTTTAGTCCCATGTGAGTGATTCCGTCTTTTCCTGGAGCTTCCCTGTTACTTTGTCTGGCGATAGTTTGTTGTATTTCTTGAGGAGTGATATGCAGAATGTCGTTCGCTGCAGGTGCTTGTAGTATTCGATCTACTCTTGTGTTGATGAAATTGGTGAATATGTTGTCTGTTGTTGGGTTTTCTGAGAACGTATTTTGAAGAATTTCGGCAAATTTGGCTGCTCGCTCTTCGGCGCTGTTCAGCATTCCGTGTTCTCCTTGCAGCGGTGCGGGCCAGGGTTCTTCCCTGTCAAAAGTCGATGGTTTAGTCTGTACAAGTTTCCTTCTGTTTGTATCGTGTAGTTGATGGTCCAGAATTCGTCGTAATATTCATCCAGCATAATCTTGATTGCGCGTTGCTTTCGATTAAGTTGTGTTCTCGCTTGCGGATCTCGTGTGTTCTTCCACTTTCTAGCGAGGGCTTCCTTCTCGTTGATGGCCTCTTTTATGTATCGTGGGATGTAAGATCTTTTGTCTCGGGTAGCAATCTCTACGGAACACTGTTGCATTGTCCCTTGGATAGTCTTCGTAAGATACTATAGTGTGTTGTATGTCGGGGTTTCCGTCGGTGATTTTCCTATGGAGAGCCTCGTTGAACTTTCGCCAATTGTGTTTTATCATGGTGCGCCTGTGTGTAGTCTGTGGTTGTGTCTGTATTTCGGCGATGATTGGTAGGTGATCCGAATTTTGTAGGATGTGGCAACGCATTTAAGAATTTAATAAATTGGGATGTCATAGGAAGGTTTTGTGCCCAACAGTAGATTCAGTAGAAATTTATTTCTACTACTGCCGCTTGATGGGGAAAGATGGTGGGAACGATTGATTGGATTTTTAAAGCAATGCTAAGAAGGGTTCTTGGTAAGGCTTTGTTATCGATTGCAGAGTTTACCACATTTTTGTGTGATGTCGAGTCCGTAATGAATGCAAGACCTATTACATACTGGTCAAACGATCCAAATGAATTGGTCTGTTTGACTCCAACAATGTTTCTTCAAGATTTCTGAGAAAGTGGTATGCCTGACTGTGATCGATTAAACGGCAAATCCTTTAATAACAGACTAGGTTATCGTTAGTGGTTGCGCGAAGTTTTATGCTGTCGTTTTCGAGACGAGTATCTAGGTCAACTTCGTCAAGTTTTTATAAGAAAACTGGTTGTTCTTTTAGAGTCGACGAAGTGGTTCTTGTGGGAAATAACGATAGAAAACGGTGCGACTAGCCTTTAGTAGTATAGTTATTGTCCCGAAAAGATGGTAAAGTTCGTTTAGTGCGTTTAGAAACGTCACAAAAATACATGTTGCGTTCAGTGCAACGACTCTTTCCATTGAAGTGTTCCGGTGAGAGTCAACCGGCTCAGAGGGTCAAACCCGACCGCAATATTCACAAAGAGAATGAAGTCTCAAGCGAAAACAGAGAAGTTAATCTTAAAGTCGCCCGCAGTGATAGAGTTGTTAAACCGCCACAGAAGTTTACTTTAAAGTGAACTTGGTCTGCTTTATCGTGATTACTCACGCCAAGGTGCGAGTGTGTAGCCGCAACACTTGTTTAGTAAAACTTATTTTTTAAATGGTTGGTTGATATATGAAAAAAGTTTTTTTTTGTTTTAAATTAGTCATGTTTGATTTTTGAAAGCCGATATAAACTGCATAAAGGTTTAGGAAGGACTTGTAGTTAGAATTCGTATCCATAGACACAACAGGAGCGATCAACTTTGGAACACTGATAGAATGATCACGAGTAGTGTTCAGTTACTGATAATAACTAACAATTCTTTCAGAAATACACTTAAAGTTATGCGGCGTCTGTTAATTTCTGCGCTATCGGCGTCTATTACAGCTGTTCGAAATTTAAAGCTGGAATTAATCCAATACCACATTCACGTAACGATCTATTAGAACAAACTTAGTTCTCACGTTTCTAACAACTTGCTGTTTAAAATAGGATACAAGATTCTGAAATAGTTCGAAAACTTTACTTGCTGAATGCTGATACAAATCGATTTCAGATTTATATTTAGTTGAATACGTAAAAGACGGAATCTTATACGGTTTCTAATTAAACCAGATCTTGAAGTACTGAAAATAAAATTAATAAAAGTAAAGCGCCTTTGCAAGGATTTTAAATCAAAGGTCTTAATATCTTTCAAATATATTGAATGGATGGATAAACCTATAAAAGTAGAAATATTATTTTATAAAATGCTACAACGGAAACAATTTTCAAGAGCTAATACTTAGGAATATATCCAAAGCCGAATGATGAAGACCTTTTTATCAAAAATTTTCGTCCATGTACAATCACTTCTTTTATGTTTAAAAAAATTTTGTATAGTAGTTTTTCTGGAGATTTTATATTCACGTATAATTCGTAACTTAGAAACAGCCTTGTTGCTGCTGGTGGTAGGGTAACAACCATTCTTGTTTCTACCACTGAATCGTTTGTTATAAATATTTATGGTTCCAGGTTGGGACCGTATCATCTTATAAAAAAGTCGACTTTTCGTCCACTTTTGTAAGGAGGTTCATCAGGATAAGGAAAAAAATGAAATATAAATATAAAAAATAAAATATAAAAAATGAAATATAAACTAGGATGCAAATATTTTTGCTGAAAATCCAAAGTAACATTTGGTAAAGCGATGAGTACGAAGTAACAAAAGCGAACATTTTTCCACATGCGGAAGATCTTAATTTCGAAGGCAACCGTCCATCCTCAGCAAACCATGCTTGTCAAAAAATAGACTGAGGTGTCTAAGTTGTTTTGGTTATGAGCCTTTTGCGTTCATTACTTTTTATATCTTTATAAAAGAATTTTGAATGAGCTCTTTTAACGAATAAATGAAGAGCAAACTGCTACTACTGTATAAATGCAATTTGCGACGCATTTGAAACACAATCCACAAGAGTAAGGGATTTCAAAATGTGAACGAAATGAGGGGCAAAACATGTAATGGGACAGATTTTGTTTAAATAAAAAAACTTGTTTAATAAGGAATCAAAGTGCGTGACAATATATAATGAAACAATTCTCTTTCTCAAGTACATAAGTGTTGGGTTACATCCAGGAGCTCTACTCACAGGCCAATCCGGTTGCGGAAGAAAAAGTCAACCAAAGCCTGAGCACCACAAACGATCATCAGTCCGAAGCTAACAGACCCCGAGAAGCACATTCAGCTGGGTTATCTTGAGAATTGACGTGGTTTTATAATTTAAGTAGGATTGGACCTTGAGTGTGTGAAATTCGTTTACTAATAAGAGTCTTTCAATCGTGAGAAAACGAACGAATCCACAATAATGCAACTGTTGAATCTGACCACGCAAAAATTGAAAACTCAATAGGTTTTTGTAACTATTGAGCAAAAACGAATCAAATTTGACAAAAGCACCAAGGCACATAATTCAAGCCGACGCACAGATATGCGATTAGTAAGTGCAACCTTTGATTTTGCATATACCAACAAAACCTTGATTTACAACCTATATCCGCTACTTTAAAATAGGCTACTGCAGCGCAACCTTGCTTAGAAGCAACGCAAGAGTCATGCAACTGCCTCCCGTAGTTACTGAATAAAATCCAACGACAAACTTTCACCTTAAACAATTCGGTTAATTGATAAATGTAATCTTTCTATTTGGTAATGGCATTGTCAGGATCATTACCCGATCGATTCCCAAAATCCATAAGATTAAATTAGATGTTTCGCAAAAAAAAACACAAACGGCGTTAACAAGCCCAGAGGATCAAATATCTGAGCCATTTCTAATATCATGTGCTATTTTGTGCAAATTCTACAACAAGATTTACCACATAAAAGAATTTGTCCAACCAATATTTTTTGAGGAAGATTATTTGAATCTTCAAAATAGAATGTCCGTTGGTACGTTGATGATTTAGGTATACCTTCAATTGCACTATCCACGTTGTTGCTCCATCAGTGCAAACTCATCTAACATGCACAATTTGTCTAATTCCAAAACCAACTGCTGAGCTTTTTCAACTAATTGTAACTCAGTCATCACATCGTCTACATAAGTATCGGACTCCAAAGCCTTAGAAGCTAAAAAAAAGTCAGATGATTGAAGAGGTGTCAGTTATTGAATTACACGCAAACCTAAGTACGGTGCTGATTTGAAACCATATCTTACTTATTTAGTAAAAAATCTGGTTTAGGTTCTGCAAGATTAGACCACCAAATTATTTTCTAAAATCTCCAGTGTTCTAGAGAAATCAAAATTTGTCTTCACGTATGTTTGATGTTTGCTGTAATATCAATCCAATTAACCAGAAATGCGAAAATAATGCCATGTATCTCTTTGTAAAGGAGGACCGGCAAGTAAATGTTCATTAAGAGACCCACTAATTGGAGTAGTTGCTGATGCGTCAAACACTCCCCTTAAGTTTGTCGTCTTACGTTCTGGTTTAATAACCACATTATGCGAAATGTACTATTCTGTAGAATGACTCGATGATTTCTTCGGGTCTGAAGAAATAAGTGACATGTGGTCACTTTGTAGCCCTGCAAAAATCCTTGTACATGGTGAACAGTGAAAGATCTTCGTGCAAACGATTTTCCAATACCAAGTACCTACAACGCGCAACTTTTCTGGAATCCTCAACTACGGGTTCCGAACCACTGAACGGAAGCAACACTATAAAACGACTGTATTGCACAAAAATGCTACTTACACGTTTCCGCTTTCCAGTTCCCAAATCTGACGAACGATTGCATCCAAGGGTTCTACAAGCACACGATGGTGAACTGTCTGCTGACGAAGAAATGATTTTTCCTGTAAAAACCCAACCAAAAGACGTATGAATCTCGACAGATTCGTGCACCGCACCCATACGAGTCTCGTTTAATAATGAATGTGTAAAAATATATGCACCAAAAGCAAATAAATGATGCCTAGCTAGTCAAATTCAGGATCAGCTAACAAGCCCGCTGTATGCGACCAATGGTTAGTGTTTAATTGCACTGACGACACCCTTTCACAAATGTTTGTTAGAATGTATACATCTACATCAAATTAAGCATATGGTGTATCCCTAGGTCTTGTTTTGCAGAACAAGACTCCTGATATGTGTAGGGAAGCAAGTTATAGACCTGCCACTTTAATTGTAGTGTTGGATTTTTGTAAGGCAAGTCGCTGACGACAAGTTTCACTATGCTACCTTTGTTCATTAAGGCTCTGACCTGTTGAACCTTTCCACGCACATCCCTAATTGCAATTTGGTAGTTGCTAACAAACTGACGGTTTTTGAAGAATACGATGAAAATAAGCTGCTATTACTCGATGTACTTGCACAATGTTGATCTGACTAAAACGTGACCGCTTTAATAGACGAGTGCCCAACTAAAAATTTTTGGTTATCAAAATATTGCTAGATATTGTGAAATTTATAATATTTTTTACAAACACATTTCGAAAGGCATTTTGTAACTTGATGAAGTCATGATAAACAGTTGACGCAGGCATTTTTCTGATTAACAAATTCGTAGCGCTCCTAGACCTCTTGGCTAGAAAACGATACAAAGGTTGCTTGCCTTTACAATCAATTCATTCTATGTTGTCCGATAAGGTCACCAATGAAATGTAACATTGCGATCTTGTATAAACACCAGTAGGTTTATCAGAATGTGTTGATGTACTGCATTGGTTAATGTTTTAGACCGTTTGCTTAAAATTACATAAATAACTTCCAAAGTCTTACAGTTCCTTTCAACGAATGCTTTTAACTGATCATACGTGGAAATCAAATTTGAAACCACGGATATATTTTCTATTTCAACTGATTTTGAAAACCCGTTATCCATTTTCTTAGATAATTTACAAAACAGAAACATATCTTTACGCTAACTTGTTCTAATCTTGCCAAATTTTCCACAAAGCAATTGATCAGCGGTCTAAGCTCTTGGTGAAAATTAGAGTTGGCTTTTGGAGCATTTCCCACAGCCGCATTTCTGTATCAATGCATGGAGCGAGACATACAATTTCTCTACACTTAAAAAATTGTTGTGATAGACAATCTTAAAAAGTGCATTGAAATGTACCTTCTTTTTGGATAACTCGAGTTTCATCTGTGTCAAACTACTTTATATTGAAGTGACAAGACCAAAATTTATTATTCTTACCTTCTTTCTTCAATGTGAACGTTAATACCCGATAAATGGGGATTTTTTAAACCTCCAGTTTTTAATTGAACTGATTTTTTGCGAGTCACACGTAAATTATGTTCAGAAAAATGACAACAATAATTTAAAAAAATATATGTCAGAATTTAATCATGGTCACCATTCAGTCTTCAGCCCTGGAACTGGTTAGAAGCGTACCTCCATTGTTTCCTATTCTGAACTGACCTACACATTTCCCTAAAATTCTCATAGTCTGCATCTTTCACTATCTGCGTGCAATAGTCTGATCTAGGCCTACATCTACCTCTCCTTTTCCTTTATCTGCTAGTAATATAACCCGGACTATTTCCCAAAAAAGCTATAACATTTATCCTGCTCTTCTGTTTCTCCTATTTTTTTGTTTTCCACAGATATATTAATACCCCTACTATTTCTATAACCTCCTTGTTATTAACTTTGTCTGTCCATGATTCATCATCATACATCTGAAGCATAACATTCCAAAAGGCTTCTTTCTTGTCGTGCCTGCTTCAGCTACTGTCTCTATTTTATAGGCGTGCAGTGCTGTGCTCCACACATATGCTTCCAACACTTTTGTCCCTGTTTCTGTTTGTTGTTTTCGAACATAGCCGATGCTTTTCCTTGTTATATACTGTTCGGTTCCCCTTCTATTGTTTTACAAATATATACCCTATTTCATCGATATTCAGTGGTATGTGAAGGGGGTTAAGCAGCCTGTGGATACCAAGATCCCTCAACACAAACATTTGCCAAATTAATAGTTTTCCAATAAATTTTTTTGCACAATCAAGATCAGTTGATATTGTAACAAGTTTATTTTCTAGCAATATTTTTCCAAATATCTAATTTAATTAATTCATTAAAAGTCAATTTAAATATAATAACGCTACACACTATGCGTGATAAATATTTTATATTGTTGAATACAATATAAGCTTTCGAATTGAGAGCATAAAATTATAAATTAAGCGGTGACAGAAAATGCCATTTGTTAGCATCACTGGAAGAGCTCCCTCCTTTTGTTGATTGTAAAATCATAACTGTTGTCAAGCGGCAGCATACGTCAATAGAACACTTCCACCTGAGCTGTCGTTAGAGAAAGTCAATTGTTATTTAAATAAAAGAACATGGAGTTGTTGCAGACCACGTGTTGGAAGCACCAAAAGATTAAAGTCGTTTTCAAGATGAAATCGTCTCGGCGAAGCTCATTTTATTGTCCACGCTTGGCTGGTATAAGTTCGCATAAGACGGGACGTTAAATTCTTTTGAATGGCTTTAGGATAACATGCAACTTGCGTAACTTGGGCAACTTGTGAAACTCGTGTAACTTATATAACTTAAGCAACTTATTATAATTTAAGAAGCTTACTTTAATTTGAGAAATGTATAAAATCTATTTATCAATCTGGCGTGGTTCAATTGTTTGATGTGGACGCACGTTTTGTTGGATTTTCAGCATCCAGCTAATTGGATTGTGTGGCAATGGAAATTCCTAATTTGTAAGTGCTGAAACAAGAAGATTACAATTTATTAATTATTATTTCGGGTAGGGTCCTTATACCTTGCAAGTATTTTTCTGATGGATTAACATCTGGTATGTAACTTGTGTTTTTTATACGTCAGCTGTAGCATTTGACATAGCAGACAAATAAGTTTTGTTTGTTCACGTGGAAATTTCCTAGTTCATTATTTGAATGACAAACAAGTTATTTTTAAACTTTGGTGAAAGGAATCTATACAGTTTCATTTTTAATCTTTGCATTAGTACTAACAAAAAACGGTAGATGTCGATATAAAAATAGAAAAGATTAACCTTCAGATTTAACGAAAATTAAAGCGATTATTTGAATTACAAATTATTTTATCTTAGAGAATTAAATTGTTACATTTTTGCATTTCATTAAATATTAATTGGAATATTTTGCCATTGAATGTGAGGTCTATGTAGTACTACCAAGACCAAATAAAGTTGTAATATAAATTTAATTTATTCAAAAACTCAAATTTAATCATTTTCAAGTATAAATTTTGCTAGACTTTACTAATGTAAAAACTACTATATTCTATTTGTGAGAGATGCTGATTATTACCAAGTACATATTTCTCATTATTATTATTTATCAAATTTTTAAAGAAGATATTTTTTCAATGTTTTAACTGCAATTTGAAGTAATAGATTTTCATTTTGGTCAAGACTATTATTATTAGTTGGAATGAATGAGGGTTGATTCTAATTAATTACGAATTTTTGAAATGAGTGCACAAACTGTGCTAGACTTGTCTTTATCTGTTTACAGGTGTAGCAGTGCATCTTTAAAGGTCAATATCGAGCCATAAGGTAAGAAAATTTTAGGGATTGTGTTCCTGTAATTTTTTGTATAGCGGTATTTGAGTATAGGTTTCCGCATTCGCCTTATACAAAAGACTCAAGTAAGGTCTTCTTGGTATACAAAAATTCGGTGGCGCCATATTCTCTACATTTTTGGTCGCAGTCCAACCCCGACCCAAAACTCATGTTCTACCCAGAGCAAATAGCTCGACTAGCCGCTTAGCCTTTGGAGGTTTCCTCATCTACGAGCCATTTTCCACCGAAACATACCGGGTGCTGTTTACGTCTACAGGAAATCCTCGTCATCTATCCTTGTGCCTTTCAGCTGGTCACATAGGAGTGACAAATTGCCCATTGGTAGGGCAAAAATATATTCAGTGGTATGTAAAGAGGAGCGGGCTCCGTGACGTAGTTGGTATGCGTGTGACTACTACGTCCAAGGTCTCCAGTACGAATCCCGACACGGTCCGCTTGAAAAATGTTAGGCGAGCATTTTTCACAAAAATGTGCCCTCGTTCGGATGAAAGGTAAGATGGAGATCCCGTGTGTGAGTGTTATCACGCACGTTAAAGATCCCTACCTAGCTTGGAACAGCAAAGGTTCGGCATAATTCAGAACTTTTCAGGTAAAAAAAATAACTTCCTGGCCAATGTAGTACCCTTCGGGTGGAGCTTTGGAAAATCACATGTAGGGTATGTGAAGGGGACGGGGCGGCTCCGTGGCGTAGTTAGTATGCATGTGACTACTATGTCCAAGGTCCCGGGTTCGAATCCCGACACGGTCCGCTGGGAAAATGTTAGACGAGAATTTTTCATAAACATACGCCCTCGCTCGGATGAGAGGTAAAATGGTGGTCCCGTGTATGACTATAGTCACGCACGTTAAAAATCCCTACCTTGCTTGCAACAGCTAGGATTCGGCAAAATTCAAAATTTTCAGGTAAAAAAAAAACTCGCTTCCTGGCCAGTGTAGTACCCTCGGGTGGAACATTGGAAAATAAAATGTATGTGAAAAGAGTTAAGCAGCCTATTTTTACCAAGGTCCTCAACACTTGAGCATTTGCCCAATTAATAGTTTTCTAATAAATCCTTTCGCACAATCAAAATTAGTTGAAAATATTATAAAACCAACACTTTTATTTGTTTATAGTAATCATCAGGTTTAATTGTAAATATTTTTTCGTCGTTAGGGACTGGTAGGATGCGTACCACCAATGATTTCTATTCTCAGCTAGCCTACACAGGTCCCTGACATTCCTCCAGCCTAGATATATCTCGGTTCTCCACCTATCGTTTTCTAAATATATGCCATATTTCACTAATATTCAGTGGTATGTAAAAGGGCCAATGTAGAACCTTCTGGTGGAGCATTGGAAATATAAATGCACGGTATGTGCAAGGAGGAGGGAGGCGTCGTCGTGGATCAATGTAGTAAGCGTAAAACTACGGATGCTAAAGTCCTGGGTTCGAATCCCGACACTGCCGATTGCTTGAAAAATGGCAGGTGAGCATTTTTCACAAATATACCCTCGTTCGGATGAGAGGTTAAATGGAGGTCCCGCGTATGAGTGTTGTCACGGACATTAAAGATCCCTACCTTGCCT
The DNA here is from genome assembly GCA_036346225.1 of Platerodrilus igneus. Lineage (NCBI taxonomy): Eukaryota > Metazoa > Arthropoda > Insecta > Coleoptera > Lycidae > Platerodrilus > Platerodrilus igneus. The sequence goes on along the minus strand of JARFIW010000012.1, from coordinate 4,546,414 downwards.
GGAACGGTAAGGGTTCAGCAAAATTCTAAATTTCCAAGCAACAAAAACTCGCCTCCTGGCCAATGTAGTACCTTCGGGGTGGAGAATTGGAAAATCACATGTAAGATATGTGAAGGGGGGCGGCTCTGTGGCGTAGTAGCATGTGTGTGATTACTACGCCCAAGGCGAGCATTTTTCAGAAAAATACACCCTAGTTCGGATGAGAGGTAAAATGGAGGTCCCGTGTGTGAGTGTTGTCACGCACGTTAAAGATCCCTACCTTGCTTGGTACAGCAAGGGTTCGGCAAAATTCCAAATTTTTCCAGGTAAAAAAAAACTCGCTTCCTGGCCAATGTAGTACCATTGGGTGGAGCATTGAAAAATCACATGTAAGGTATGTAAAGGGGATTGAGCAGACTATGGCTACCAAAATCCCATTTTGCCAAATTATTGGTTTTTCAGTAAATCCTTTCGCACAATTCACATTAGTTGAGATTATTCCAAAGCCAACTCTTCTAGTTGCTTATAATAATCATCTGGTTTAAGTATAATTACGTTTTTCGCATAAGGTTTTTCGTCATGGAATTGGTTAGGAGCGTACCTCCATTGTTTTCTATTCTGAAGCCTACACATTTCCCTGAAATTCCCACAGCCTACATCTTTGACGATATGTGTACAATGGTCTAACATAGGTCTACCTCTACCTCTCTCTTTTCCTATACTTGCTTCTAATATATTCCGCACTATTACCTCATGCCTTAGTATGTGACCTATCGTCCTATATTTCCTATTGTTTACTGCTTTCTACATATTTCTTTCTCCCCATTTCTAGTAACTTTTTGTTCTTAACTGTTAGCTTCTCCTACTGTCAAAGTTTCACAGTCGTATAGTGCTGTGCTTCACACATATACTATAAGCAATCTTTTCCTTGCTTTTATGTTTGTTGTCTTTGAACACAGTAATTACTTTTTTTAAAATGTAGCACGATCTTGGGCTAATCTTTGTTTTATATCTTTTACGCTTCTCTCATCTTGCATTATTTGGCTTACTAGGAAGCAAAATTCCTTAACTTCTTGTAAGTTTCCCATTTGTATTCTAGTTTTTGATTTATTTTCCCTCTTTTGCATACTAGTACTTTAGTTTTATTTTTGTTAATATCATACCGTATCTTTCTGTTGGAACTGTTTCCATTTCATTAAGAGCTACTTCTAACTCTTCCGCTACCGCTATATCATCTGCAAATCTAAACATATCAATGTTCCTGTATAGTAAATGTCTTTCTGTATTTAACCGCATCCATTGCCTCTTCTATATATAAGTTAAAAATTAACGAGGATAGGGCACATCCCTGTCTCACCCCTTGCCTAATACAGTACTGCCCGAAATAAACAGTACTGAAACTAAGTTGGCGGTGTTTTTATGCGTGCGCTGCCACACTCAAGTTAGCTAGTATAGACCTGTCAAGTAAACCTCAAACAAGTAATTAGTAGGGCCTAATTGTTAAAAATGGTGTTAAGTACAGAGGAGAAAGTGTTTCTGGTAGAGCATTATTTTCGTTCATACGGAATCGGCCGACGTAATGGTGCAAGTTTGCTATACGTGTCTGATCAATTCACACAAAGGTTTAATAAACGTTCTCCAAGTAATGCTGTAATTTTGAAGGTTATTGAAAAGTTTAGAAATACAGGTAGTGTATTGTGCCAACGAAAAGGAAACTCAGGGCGTCCCAGGACAGTTAACAACAACAATAACCATGAACGTGTTTTGAGCAAATCTTAGAAACTCCGAAAGTCAGCCAGGCAAGGACAGCGTTACAACTTGATTTAAAAGAACTTCCTTTCAAAGAATCCTGAAGGAGCTGGGTACATTTTCGTATGTGATTCAGGTACATCAACAACTACATCCTCGGGATTATCGCAGTAGAGTGGAATATTGCGCCAGAATTCTCGCGTTACAGTATGAAAATCCTGAATTTTTGAAAAATGTTTGGTTTTCAGACGAAGCACATTTTCACTTGTCAGGCTATGTGAATCGTCGCACAAATCGATTTCTGGGCTTTGCCAGACCCGATGAGGTTCAAGAGGTTCCTTTACATAGTGAAAAGTGAGTGTCTGGTGTGCTGTTTCCGGACACGGAATCATTGGTCCGTACTTTATCGAAGAGAATGGTAGGCAAGTCACACTTAATCAACAGAGGTACAGACAAATTTTAACACGATTTATCCCTGATCTACGTCAATTCTGTCGTGCACGTAACTTGGCATTTCGAAACCAATTTTTCAGCAGGACGGGGCAACTTGCCATACTGCTGCCGCAATTCGTCAATTTCTTCAAGAACATTTTCCAAGCAAATTCATATCACGATTTACTGACTTCCCTTATCCTTCACATTCTCCAGACCTCACACCTCCAGACGCATACATTTGGGGCATGGCTAAAAATACCGTTTTCAAACGGGCACCACAAACCATCGATGAATTAAAGGATGCCGTTAGAGTCTTCTTCGCAGCCCTGAGACAACCCTTATTCAATAACATGACCAGAAACTTAGAACATCGTTATGAAGTCTGTCTCGAACGAGGAGGTGCACATTTAGAACATATAATAAAGTGTCAATAATATGTATTTTTTAAATATACAAAACAATTACAATTTCAGTACTGTTTATTTCGGGCAATACTGTATTTACTTATCTAGGTTCCTGCTCTAATTATATTACCGTTTTTTGTATAAGGTACGTACTATCCGTCTACCACTAAAACTCATTCCAATCTTTTGAGTATTTCGAACATTTTCTTCCATTTTCCAGTGTCAAATGCTATTTCCAGATCTACAAATCCTATATACACGATTTTTCCTTTTTCTATTGTCTTCTCCATCATCACCTTCAGACCTATAATAGCCTCCCGTGTTCCTCTGATAATTTTCTTTATCAAATCTCACATCTTGAGGAAAAAATGGAGCTAATCTTAGGCTTTCTCCTTGTATCCTCAATGTTGTTTTGTAAATCCGAAGGGCTTTCGCGTCCTCTTAGTGGGGCCGATATTCCAATTGAATATAATGTTGTAACTAGTTCGGTTCTAAAGTCTAGTAGCGATATTGTTCTATTTCTTTCGTTACACTTTCGGTAAATTAGCTAAGCGTTTATAAATGTAACGTTCAAGGGACGTTAAAAAAGCATCTTGATCCACCTGCCGATATGACAGTCTAACAAGTAAACCCCACTCATATGAACGTTATATTCCTTAACAATAACTGGGCAATGTACCTCAAAGGTTTCCTTTTTCTTCTTATCAAACCGTTTCATTGTATTATTTGGTGTTTACCAACAAATGAGGATAGGAGTAAAACAGCCATGTCCTTCCAATAGACATTAATGATCTCAGTGCCATTATGATTTGTTATATATTCCCCTGATTTTCCTCTCTCCACTTTTTCAGCACCTGATCTATTGGTACTTTACGTGATGGTACACGACGCTTTTTGGTTTTATCAAGAGAATGAATGCCGATTTTCTCCAAGCGGTATACGACGGTAGGTGACGTATAATACTTGTCAAAATATAGTCTAACAATAGACTGACAACTACATTACTACTAGCACAAACGCTGGGGGTTTATTAAGAGGTTTCTTCTTCGCATCACTTTTGGTACCGGGATAAATTTCAAATGTATACGCGATTCCAGACACTCCACAAAGAACAATTAGTTTGAGAGGCAAGTAATTTTTAAATGGTAGAGGGCGTTGGTAGCACAAATCTGTTCATCTATAGGTAACTTCTCTCCCACAAGAGTACGCTAAAATTTCCTTGAAAGGCAATCGATAATCGGTCGTAATTTCTGTAATTAGGTGCTTGTTTCCGAAGTGTTGTCATTGAAATGAAGCATTGACCAATTTGCTTGAAATGAATTTCTAGACCTAGGTCTTTTACAATTTTAAAACCGCTTCTTTGCATACTAGCCTCATGTTTGGTATAGCGCACACTGATGTGAAAATATAAATTCTCAAGTATTTCATCGGCTCATTCTTACAGAAAAAAAATGGTTTCGATGCATATTTTGCAACACCATTTCCAATAGTTTCTTCAACAGCTAATTCCATCGATGGCATCGCTAAAAAGTATTCGAAGAACTAGTATGGCGATTCCAGTCCTCTGATAGAATTGGACAAGATTAAATTGCCCATAAAATCTGAAGAAGTTTTTCCCAAATTGAAAGCCATATCACCCTCTACTTCATTAAACAGGAGAAGTTAACGTCCCATTTTCCTAGTCACGTAAATTTTGACCGTATAGAATTTGAATTACCGACAGAGAGTGGTCAATAATGAAGTTGCTGTTTTCTAAAATATTCAACAACGTTCTTCAAAACTATGTTCTAAAACATCCATATTTTCTGGAATACTGTTCGTATCAACATAACCAAGATTATCAATATCATCGTCCAGTATATATTTATTGCCCGTTGGAATTTCCTCCAACAAATATTAAAGTTCATCTGTCCCCAAGCTCTCTAGATCTGTCTTTTCTCAACGTGTTTAAAAATCAATGACATCTAAAACATAGCTACGAAAAACCCGATAAAAATATTATACGGAAAACTCTCTTTGTACATACAACAGTTATTTATTTTCAAACTGATTATACAAGTCCCTTCAACTCGTAGTTGCAATGGAATTCTAAAAGCTTTCACTGCAATTTGTTTCAGCTAATCCCAACAGTACAAATACTAACTTCTAAAACTACGAACCTATCTTCTTAATTACTTAATATCGAAGCACTACAATTAACTATCCAAGTACTAATTATTAATTTACATACGAAGTACTATAATTAATTTATATCGAATAGGGCAATTTATATCAACAGTAATTTATATCACATCTTCCACAGTTTTAAACTAGAAGATATTTTAATCAAAGCTTCCATTAGAACCCATTTCGTAATCAAAGCTGCAATCACAACTGACTTCCAATATTCATGACGGTAGTTTATATACATTTCAAAACTTTTAGACTTTTCTAAAACGTACCAGAAATTATGTAATAACATTCTCAAAATTTCCTATTGTACTCTAAATAACTCTTAAATGTAAAACTCTTGTACCTGTCAATCATATCAATCGCCCGCGTGTGCCTATCGATCAACTTCTGTATACAAGCGCATTGCTTACATTCCAATGTAAGTATTCTGCTCAGAGGCAGACCAGCCGGCGTCATAATATGAAAAAATATATGTACTAGTTCTTATTTAGCATGTCATCCAATGATTCACAAATAAATCATAGATGTCTTCGCAAGTACAAAGAAGAAATGTAAATTTGTTCATAACTAATAACGTTTGCTTATCCTCTTTCTATCAAACTATTACCAGAAAGTTTTTATTATTCAAGTTTTTAATAAATAACTATAAAAATTCGCATCCTAATGCACTCACGTACCACTTTTGAACATAACCTTGTCTATGTATACATAACACTGAATTGAATAAAATCATGCGTAAATGAGGGTTGTACGTGAGTTTGTATGGTGAATAGATTTATGCATAAATGGATGACGGAGATTTTATACAGTAAAACCATCTGGTTTTGCCAGTGTGAATAATTATGGTCCCTGTATGTTTGTTGTGGTTTGTTTTGTATTTGTTGACAACGATCCTACGTCATAGATCGAAACGTAGATAAAGACGATTTTAACAACTACGAATGGTTTAATTCTCAAAGAAGATTAATAAGAAAACTAATAATGGGTTGATGTATATGTTCATCATTGTGTACTGAAGGATTAAATCGAAACTCTATCCGCATGTAGGCTGCAATATTACAGAGTAGCCAAATAAAAGACGCCCAGTATTTATTTAAAAGTAGTAAATACAGCCATTTCGAATGGACCTGCACCTTGCCGAAGTTCTAAATTACTAGAACAGGTGAAATGGCTTGCGTGTTCTAATGAGCTAAAGAGCCAAACTACAGGTCCAACCAAAGTAGTAGGGTCGTTAGTGAGGAACCAGACTAAGACAGGTCCCCGAAAGAGGGCAGCGGCTCTTTCGGTACTTAGATTGGCAGAGACCATAGGGGTCGGTATGGCAGTCTAAGACACACTACCGCGATGTGGAAGGCAACGGGAAACCACCACATTATCTCCCAAGTACACAGCGTACCTAAATTATAATAAAATGATGGCATTCTCTGGGGTAAAAGATTCCGGAGTTAAAATAGTCCCCCATTCGGATCTCCGGGAGGGAACTACTTCGGAGGATGCGATCGGAAAGTTAAACATAAGAGTCGGGAACATTCTGCAAGTCGGAGCGTGGAATGTTAGAAGTATGAAGCAAGTAGGTAAGCTAGAGAACCTAAAAATCGAAATGAATAGGTTATCACTAGACATAGTAGGGATCAGCGAAGTTCGGTGGCCAGAGGCGGGGGAATTTTTGGAGTGGAGACTTCAGGGTATTTCATACAGGAGCAGAGGAAGGAAATTTGGGTGTGGGGATAGTTATGCGGAAAAAGATAGGACACTGTGTGGAAAATTACTTACAAAAGAACGAAAGAGTACTCATGGTTAGATTAGAATCTAAACTGGTAAACACAGTAATAATACAAGTATACATGCCCACCTCTAGCTACAGTGACGAAGAGGTAGAAGCCATCTACAAAGATATCGAAGACATATTAAGATACGTAAAAGGACATAAAAATTTAATAATTACGGGGGATTTTAATGCTGTGGTAGGTGAGGGTAGGGAAGGAGCGGTAGTAGGTTTATTTGGTTTAGGCACGAGAAACGACAGGGAAAATAGGCTGGTAGAATGTTGTGACAAGAACAATTTAATCATCACAAACACATTATTTCAACATCATGCTAGAAGACGATATACGTGGAAGATGCCAGGAGATATAGGACGATATCAAATAGATTACATTCTTGTTAGACAACGGTTTAGGAATCAAGTAAAAGACTGTAGAAGCTACCCAGAAGCAGATATAGATACTGACCACAACATCGTAATTATGAAGGCCGTACTTAAATTTAAAAATGTGGAAAAGAGGAACGGAAAAGGCACTTGGACTTAGAGAAACTAAAAGACAAAGATATTCAAGTCAGATTCGAAAAAAAGTCAAATGAATTGCTGAATGATATCGCGAAAATATCTGAAACTAAGCAAGTAGAAACAGAATGGAATAACATTAAATCCAGCCTAGACATGGCGGCCAGAGATATTTTGGGGTATACACAAAAAGAAAATAAGAAACCATGGATAACAAAGGATATCGTGAATTTAATAGAAGAAAGACGAAAATACAAAAATAAATCAGACGAAACTGGAAAACAGAGATACAAAGCCATAAAATGGGAAATTATTCGAAAATGCAGGAAAGCTAAAGAACAATGGATTGATGAAAAGTGCAAAGAAGTACAAACTAAGATGGAAATAGGAAAGACAGACGAAGCATACAAATTAATTAGAATGAATTTTAGGGATATAAAACCGTATAGCAAAAATATAAGGGACGCACAAGGAAACGTCATTATAGAAAACGTAGAGAAAGTGAGTAGATGGCAAGAATATATAGGGAATTTATATGCAGGAGAGGAACTAACTGCATTAGAACAGGAATCAGACATTGAAAATGATGACTTGGGATATCCTATACTTCGAGACGAGTTTGAATTAGCATTAAAGAGTCTGAAAAATGGTAAGGCGCCGGGTACAGATAAGGTGCAAGCAGAAACTCTAAAAGCCGCTGGACAAGCAGTAACAGAACGTCTCTTCCAACTTGTAAGCTATATGTATGAGACAGGCGAGATACCCGAAGATTTCAAACGTAGCATCATAGTAACTATACCAAAAAAGAAAGGCGCGGATAGATGTGAAAATTTTCGAACAATAAGTTTGACAGCACACGTGTCAAAAATATTAACTAGAATTGTGCAAAGACGAATGGAAAAACGAGCTGAAGAAATACTAGGAGAAGAGCAATTTGGGTTTAGGCGAAACAGGGGAACACGGGAGGCTATTTTAGCTCTGAGAGTGATAATGGAGAAAACAATAGAAAAGGGAAAGCATGTATATAGGGTTTGTAGATCTGAAAAAGCATTCGACAATGTAAATTGGAAAAAATGTTTGAAATACTCAAAAGGATTGGAATGAGTTATAGGGATAGACGAATAGTACATAGCTTATACAAAGAGCAAACAGCAGTAATAGAATTAGAGCAGGAACGTAGAGAAGTAAACATTAGGAAAGGGGTGAGACAGGGATGTGCCCTATCCCCATTGATTTTTAACTTGTACATAGAAGAGGCAATGAATACTGTCAAATGCAGAAAGACATTTGGAATTACTATGCAGGGACAAAAAATTGATATGCTTAGATTTGCAGATGATATAGCGGTATTAGCATCTAGCAAGGAAGAGTTAGAAGCGGCTCTTAATGAAATGGAAACGGTTCTAACAGAGAGATACGGTATGAAAATTAACAAAACTAAAACTAAAGTTCTAGTTTGCAAAGGTGGGGAAAATAAATCAAAAACAAGAATACAAGTATTTAACACGAACTTACAAGAGGTTAAGGATTTCTGCTACCTAGGAAGCCAAATAACGAGATGGGAAAAGCACAAAAGATATAAAACAAAGATTAGCACAAGGTCGTGCTACATTTAACAAGAAAAAGCAACTATTGTGCTCAAAGACCACAAACATAGAAACAAGGAAACGATATGTGTGGAGCACAGCACTGTACGGCTGTGAAGCCTGGACAGTAGGAGAAGCGGACAAGAAAAAGGTAGAAGCCTTTGAAATGTGGTGTTACAGGCGTATGATGAAGATATCATGGACAGACAAAGTTAAGAACGAAGAGGTACTAAAATGGTAGGGGAAGAAAAAATATGTGGAAAACGGTAAAAATAGGAGAGATAGGATGATAGGCCACATACTACGGCATGAGGGAATAGTGCGGAATATTTTAGAAGCAGAGATAGGAAAAAAGAGAAGAAGAGGCAGACCTAGATTAGACTACTGCACACAGATAGTAAAAGATGTAGGCTGTAGAGGTTTCAGGGAGATGTGTAGGCTAGCCCAGAATAGAAATCAATAGAGGTACGCATCCAACCAATCCCAAGATGGATAAACTAATGACGAAAAGATAACTGTGCGTAAACATGATGATTATTATAAGTAACTACAAGAATTGGTTGGGCAATATTCTCGAATAATGTTAAGTGTGAGAAAGGATTTACTGGAAAACCATTATTTCGGCAAATGTCTAAGTGTTGGGGGATCTTGGTAGCCACAGGTTGCTTAACCTCCTTCACTGAATCTCGGTAAAATAGGGTATAAAATTAGAAAACAATAGAAAGGGAACGAGCTTAATACACTTACTCCCTTAAAAGAAGAAAAGAAGAAAAGAAAACCACCAAAACGCAAAATCAAAGAAGCTGCCTATATAACCCTACATAAAAATAACTGCGTTGCAAACGAATCCGTGACTTTCAGTAAACAATGGATTCCATTACTAAAAGAAATAACAAATGAAAATCAAATGCCCACAATATCTAGGTAGCATTGCAAGTTTTCCTGGGTTTTCCTTGCAATATTAACATGAAATACAGCCTACATACATGATTTCTATTTATACATAAAATAACTAATTACATAAAATAAGCATATTAACAATCCTTGTAAAACAGCATTGGTATCTGACAAGTATAAATCCACAATAAGGTTACCTTAAAACCATATACAATCTCCGTTGAACAGTATTGGTATCTGACAAGTGTAAACCCGCCATAGGGTCGCCTCAGATCCATATACAATCTTCATAGAACAACATTGGTATCTGACAAGTGTAAACCCGCCATAGGGTCGCCTCAGATCCATATACAATCTTCATAGAACAACATTGGTATCTGACAAGTGTAAACCCGCCATAGGGTCGCCTCAGATCCATATACAATCTTCATAGAACAACAGTGGTATCTGACAAGTGTAAACCCGCCATAGAGTCGCCCCAGAACCATGTTAAAATCTACCAAAGAGGTAACTTAAATCATAATGAATTTTCCACCTCAAAATAAATATAAAAAAAACGACTACTTAAGCCTTTCAATAATGCAATCGCACACTTCTTTAATAACCATCCTCTCAATTGTATAAATAGAAACATGTTAAAAAATGTTGGCTGAAATGCAGACACAAAAACGGTAGCAGTCTTTTGAAATGCTCCAGATGTATGAGGAACATAGCATGGACAGACAAAGATAATAACAAATAAGTTACAGAAATAGTATGGGAACAAGGATATCTGGGGAAAAAGAGAAATAGTAGGGCGGAATACGTTCTAAGGCATTTTTGGGGAATAGTATGTGATATATAACAAGCAGAGATAGGAAAAAAGAGGTAGATGTAGACCTAGATCAGACAGTTATAGATGCAAACTGTGCATATTTCAGGGAAATCTGTAGGTTAGTTTAGAATAGGGAACAATGATGGTACGCGTCTAACCAGTTCTAGGACTGAAGACCTAATGATGATGAGTAAATACAGAATATTATGAATAAAAGCATATTAAACATCCAATAGTTCATAGGAGGTGTTGAAAGTTTTTTTTCGCGAACTTCGATACACAAATCAGCACATCTAAACATGTTTTCGAAAACTTTTGCCAGTTCATTTAGTGTGATTTCCGCAATTGCATTGCAAATGTTTGTTTTCAACTCTTCATTGTACGCGGGTTGTTAGTGTTCACTTTGCCTTTTAAGTTACCCCACAAATAAAAATCGCAGGCAGACAAATCGGGCAATGTCGTAAGTCATAAACCTGTGGAAATTTTTTGGTCAAGAACGTATGTTCTTGACCAAAAATTCTATGGACGTGTGACATTGAAAACCGTAAGTATGCGCCGTGGCACCATCTTGCTAGAAAAACGCATACTCCCGTTCTTCCTCAGTCAGCTGAGCTACGAATGTTTGGAACAATTCCATTACATAAAGAGCGTACGGTGTTATTAAAGAAAATGGAGTTTACAATCCTTTGGGCTGAAACTGCACACCAAACGTCTATTTTTGCATCATACAGAGGCAGGTTCCTTGGGATTGTTCGTTGACCAATAACGAGTGTTTTGAGAGTTCACGTACCCGCTAAGATGGAACCATTCTTCGTCTCTGAAAAAGTAAGGATTTGGATCCAGATAACCACCAGCGACATGAGTGAGTAACCATTCGCAATAATGTTGTCGTTTTGCATAATCCGTAGGCTTTAATGTTTGCATCGCTCTTACTTTGTACGCTCGCATATGTAACTGCTTCAAAATGTTCTGGCATAGTGTTCGCTTAATGTATAGTTGAGAGGCTAGACGTCTAGTAGACTTCCGTGAACTTCTTAGCATAGTCTCTTGAACACGTTGAATATTTTCTTGTGAAAAAACCATCCTTACACGGTTATGTTTGGTGTATCCTACTGAACCTGTAGCTTTAAACTTAGTAATCATTTTCTGTACACCATTTTTAGAAGGAACAGACGTTTGTGGATATTTTATTGTAAACGTTTCATTTAATGTTACAAACAACTTATATTTCAAATAAGTTGCAAGAATAAACGCCCTTTTTTCGATTGTGGCAAACCCTATTCACAACCACCATTAATAACTGAATACGCAACGCTGACAAACACAGTATGACCGTTGCCACAAGTCGCAGAATATCACGTTACCCATCTCGCGAGCTGTATCCAAATATGGCGTACAGTATGACTCTAGGCTTCTTTTATCTTGGCCACTTTAACACCGGCCAGCGTGGCGGGTCGTCGAAAACCACGTTTCATAAAGGGATGATTAACGGTTGCAATTTAAACAATTATGCGCATGGTATATGCACAAAAGATTAGCGGGACTTATAATGTTCAAGTATTGAAATTTCTCATGCGCTACAAGCAAGAGGAAGATTCGTTTCCGAACCCTATTGTATTTAGTAACGAGTCTTAATGTTTCAACGCATTTGTGAATCCAAACAACCATAACATCAGCGGTGCCATAGAACTTCTTCAAAAACTATTAAATTACAAGTTAATTTCGGCAAAACAATCACTGTTTCATTATTCTGGAATAGAGGCGGCATCCTTTTATTGACTTCAAGCCGCCTGGAGCAACAATAATTGCTGCTGTAGATTGTCAGATCTGAGAAGGGTTTCGCCGGGTCATTCAAAACAAAAGGAGGAGAATGTTAATGATATATGTCAATACTGCTCTGCTGGAAAATGCAAGTTGGAGTCAGGATCAGTTACCGTCAGTCCAAATGTTTGGTTCGGCTATTTTAACTTGTTTATAAAAACACTAACGGTGTTTAGGTCAAGAAGATGTTATTACATGATTCAAAATACGAGCGGGGGAGTATTTTGGTTATTGAAATTGGAACGTGTGTCGGTTTCTCTAAATCCATGCAAATGTGTACAAATAAACTTTCCTAAACCGGTTGTTTCCCAGGAGCTATCTGTACTTTTCTAATTAAATACGAGCAGCGTAAAGCTTCTATCTTTATTACTGGTTGTATAAAAGTGAACTAGGTGCTTTGGGTTTTATTTCTGTATCCTAATTTAATATAACATTGAAATAGCCACGCTATAAAATATAAACTACAAAAGCTTCTATAAATTTTACAAACTGTTTTCGTAGTAAGAGCTCATTTAACTAACTAAAATTTAAAAACTCATTGCTGTTATGTAATGTTTGCTTAAGTAACGCACTAGCGTTATAAATTCTCGTCTAAAACTTCGCTCGATGCCAGCATTTTTAGAAACCTGAGCGCTATCACGAGTGGTGATAAAAACAAACCCTAGTGCGTAATATGGCAGCAATTAAATTTGATAGAATGGAATGTTAGGTCCTTATAGAGCCGATATGAAATGATTTTGCAAGTAGTACTACAGGTACTACCAAAAAGTCGATAAACTGTCTGTTTGGTGATCTCTTTAGTAACATAGCGAATGCGATATTATATATAGTTCTAATAAGCTTACGTTATGGGGGACACGTCCCATGCATGTCAAGGTTGACAAAAAATACAAAATGTGCCGATTAATTGCTGTGCTACGTTTGTCGAAAAATAAAAACCTGGCAAAATGCACAGTCTGCCAAAGTCTTTCCACAAAAACAAACTCTCCGCTCCTTGTTTAAAAACAAGTGTGCTTCCTTGAGTAACCAGATCTGTATCAGATTTTAAATCGGCAACATTTACCAGTTTTCTTTGCTGCATATCGTAACCTTGACCGTCCGGTGCAATTAAATCTCTTGATCTTGCGGACTTCGTCTTGCCTAGTCGACTTTATGCTCTATGCGTACGAAACGGGCAATGGGCATTTCGAAATTAAACAACATTTCATTGGGCTTATTCTATTATACTCTTTTCTCTCGACTCTTCTATTATGGGGACCATTCCGTTTATGTTTTCTTCATTTGTATTGCCAGCATGATTGGATGCTATCAATAATTTTAATCGGACAATTAAATATTGTTCCAATGTACATAGTGCACAGATTTTGCAGTAAATTTGATGTGCAACAGATTTGAAAATTCTATAACTTCCTTTTGTGATTGTATTCCTTTAGACTCATTCCAAAATTTAGAGTTACTTTTTAACACATACTTTTCAAACTTTTTGTTGTTCGTTGTGAACGCAGTTAAAGCTTTTACCGTAAATGGGTTGAACTTCCTTCTGATTTAATCATCTCCAAGCAATTTAGTAAATCCTTGCATAAATTGAAATCAGGGTCTTCGGGAATAATGCCTTTAAGGCAACTTGTATAATCCTATTGTGCCCGGTTATATCATGTCCTTTAAGGTAACATCGTTGTTTTCCGGGTCAATTTCCACTACACTTTGTACTAGGCCGCCCCTATAATAAGAGGGAGAAGTATCAGTAATGTTTAAATGGTCCGATAGGTAACAGGGAGTCAAGTTTAAGCGCGCGAGGGGAGCGCGTCACTATCCTAGCGCGTGTCGGGTGTTTTAGAACATATAGTTTAATTTGTGAACTTTGCGTTGAAAGTAAATTATAAATTGATCCGTAAGAGTGTAGCGGATATAGTTGATGCTAATGTGAATAGTTGGATTGTACTTACAGATAAGTTATAGCGTAGTATTATTTCTTTGTTTGTTTTTTTTAATGACAATGCCGCTGGCCGCCTTGTAATTACGGTGCAGGCTGCAAATTTTTATTTAGCTGTGTTTATTTTCTATGTAGTAATATTGGTTACAAGTCATTAAACTACGTAAATCCATCTACGAGTTATTATTAAATATTCACAGGTTGTAACAGGTAAAACTAAAAGGATCACGAAAACACCGCAGGAGAGGAGGGGTTGCCGCTAGTCCGGGCCAACATCTACAAGGGCAGCCACTCGTTTCCACGCCTCCGGGAATGTCTGATCTTTCTGAGAGAGCTTAGTGCATTTTGGCGCCAAAGGGGACGTTTTCTTGTTACACAAATACCTGGAACTGTAAATGATTCGAGTTGTTTACGTAGAATTTGAAAAGGTTCAGATAACATTGAAGGACATTTGTTGAAACGAACAGTACATTTTAATTTCTAATAAGGGTTAACGGTTATTCAACAACCAGGTCCATGTTAATTGTATTTACGTACAATAGTTGGTGTTTGGATATTGAGGTATAACATTCCAAGTTGTATTAAGTGTGAGCGGACAATTCAGAGAAATTTATTGAGTTTATTGTGTTAGTTTGGAACAAAAATAAATAGAGTAATTTAGAGCTTAAGGATTAATGATCGCACCGCAAGGTGAAATATGTTTTTAATTGTTGTTGAAATTCAATGTCACATAAGTATAATACGCGTAGTAAAGATCGAAGTAATTTAGAAAAAGCTGATAAAATGGGCGAGCCTGATATCGCAGAGGCGTTGAAACAACTAGTTGCAGCCGTTAATAGTATAAACTGTAACAATGCCATCCTAAAGGAATCAATTGAACAAATGAACGTAAATATTGCTGCAAATATTAGCAAATTAAGTGTTGATGTAAATCGTGTTTCTGAATCGGTTAAAGAACAGGTAGAAGCTAGCGATGTTGGAGATGTTAGGGATGAAGGTGTTGTGCATGTACACCAACCAGAGACCAGGGGCGTCACGTCCGAGGCTTTTGGGTATCATAATTATATGAGTTTATATAAGGATCTGCGGGGTACGAATTTGTGCTTTGTGCCGGAGGGATCAGTACATCCGGTATCTTTCATTAAAAAACAGGAAACAATATTTTTGGAAGCTGGAGTTCCTGAAAGTAGAAAAGTTCCTTTGACCGTTAGTAATTTACGTAATTCAGCTCAGGATTGGGGTGTATTAAAGGAAGAAAAAGTAAGGGATTTCCAAGAATTTAAAGAGCTATTTTTAAGTCGGTATTGGGGGGTTGACGAAGGGAAGAAACTTTTTCAAAAAATTAAATTTGGGTGTTACGAAAGGGGGTCAAGGGCTGATTATTTTTTAAAGTTGGTGAGAGAAGCAAATTTCTTAACTACTCCTCTTGAGGAAGGTGCGCTTATGTCTTTATTAAAAAATCATTTTCCGAGTGAAATTCAACGAGGTATTGTAAATTGCATGCCTAGAACTTTTGATGAAGTAGAAGCTTACTTAAGGGAAATTGATGAAACTTATAATCGGAACCCCAATAATAATAATAACCATTCCTACACGAATTGGCGTGGCAGAGGTACGAGTAATGAACAAAATGGGAGCGCTCGTTACAATTTTAGATCAAATACGTCAAATTCTGGAGGTGGTAATAGTGCCCGCTCTGAAAATATGGAAAATAATACTAATAGTAATTACAATAATAATGATAGGGACGAAGGGCGTCGTGAATCTCAAACTGTTAGTAGTCCAGGGGGAAGTCGACCATCGGCTGTGGCCGCGTTATTTAATAAAAACGGGGATGACCTTTCACTAGAAGACAAAAAGAATATAAAGTCAGTTGCGTTGGCACCAACCATTGAAGCGACAGTTGAGACTGTTGTGGTAAAAATATTAGTAGATTCGGGTAGTCAAGTTACCTGCATTTCAAAAGACTTTTTATTAAAGATAATGCAAATTAATAGCGATATTTTACGTTTGCCGTTTACATCAACTATTTTGGTGAGTGCGACGGGCAAGAATTCTATTGTTAAGGATCAATTTTGTTTGAATTTTAAATTCAATGATTTCGAATTGGCTTACCCTTGTCTTGTAGTTTCGAATTTAGTTCGTGATGTCATCTTCGGATGCGATTTTTTTGCTGATCATCAAATTAAAATCGATTTTTCAAAAAATTGTTTATCGGGTATTTTTGAAGAAAGAGCGAGAAGCATAGGGTTTAGTATGGAACCAAAACTTGATGGTCGGTTGACTGTTTGTCAAGTGTCGGAAGAGAAAGATGAGGAAATTCAATTAAGAAAGGAGATAGTGCCGTGTAAGGTGTCTGGAATTAAAGAGGTAGTGAATCGCGCAGAAAACTTTTTTCAAGAAGAAAAAAATAAATTGTACGGGTTGCTGTTGTCAAAAGGAGTTCAATGGCGTTGGGGTTCAGCTCAACAAGAAGCGTTTGAGAAAATTAAGTCGAGGTTTTTAACGATTTCTATGTTGAAGCATCCGTGTTTTGACCGTGCGTTTTTTATCCAAACAGATGCATCTGATGGAGGGTTAGGTGGTTGTTTATTTCAAATAAATGAGCAAACTTCAGAAAAGGATATTGTGGCATTCACCAGTCGGACTCTGCGTGGCCCTGAAATTGGTTATTGTGTTACAGAAAAAGAGGCATTAGCCGTATTACATTGTTTGCAGCAGTGGCGGGTATTTGTGCTAGGTCGAGAATTAACTGTGATCACCGATCAAAAATCTCTATCGTTTTTAATGTCCTGCAGACTATTAAATTCGCGTTTGACTAGATGGGTGTTGTATTTTCAAGAATACGCTTTTAATGTTAAATATTGTGCTGGGAAGGAGAATGTTCTGGCGGATGCTCTATCGCGTTATCCAATCAAGGGAAAGGAGAAACTTGAAAAATTTGAGAGTGAGCCGACAGAAATTTGTGCAGTAAAGAAGTCGGAACTATGTAAAGGGGTCCAGTTAGGTATGAAAAATATTGTTGAGGAGCAAGGGAAAGACGAATTCTGTTGTAAAATAATGTCTAGATTATTGAAGGAGGAAGTTCCGAAAAGGTGCGCTGATTGGTTTGTTGTGTATCAAGGAGTTTTATTTAGGCGAGGCTACGAAGGTTCGCCAGAGTTTAAGGTATGTGTACCTGCTTCCCAAATAAGTAGATTGGTTTGGCAAGAACATGTAGATAATGGGCATTTTGGAGCGGAAAAGTGTTTCCAGATGCTGCGTCGTGATTATTATTTTCAGAGGATGAAACATTTCATTCGAAAAATTATTTCAAGCTGCGATTTGTGCCAGAAAGCGAAGAGTTCAATGAAAATTTATGGCGAATATCATAGCGTTTTACCTAAAGCGCCCAACGAAATCGTATGTGTTGATCTCATTGGTCCGCTCCCAGTATCAAGGTCGGGGGCGACTTCCCTATTAGTTATTATTGACGCTTTCAGTAAGTTGGTTACTTTGCACCCTCTTAAACGTGCTAATACAGCTGCGATTCTTCGTTGTTTGGTCAAAAAATATTATGTCGAGATTGGTAAACCAGGGGTCATTCTTTCCGATAATGGTAGCCAGTTTACGAGCAAAGAGTGGAAAGAGTCGTTGAATTTATTGGGTGTAAAGGTAACTCACACGTCGGTGTACTTCCCGCAGGGAAACCAGACGGAACGGGTTAATAAAGAAATTGTGCGTATTTTGAGATCATTGTGTTATTCGGCTCATGGGGGGTGGGTTTTGATGCTAGATAGAGTAAGGAAATGGATTAATAGGGCAGTCCATGACTCGACTGGGTATAGCCCTTGTGAACTACATTTTGGTGATCATAGTGATAACCCTAATGTTAAAAACATTATATTTCCTACAAGTGACATACCGGGTGTTGGTAGGGATAAAATTATAACTCTAGCTTATAATACATTAAAATCTAAGGCTGAAAAACGTAAATTACGTCATCAAAGGATCCATAAAAATTGTAGTGATTTTAAGATTGGTGATAAAGTACTGGTTCGTACTCATCCCCAGTCTTCTGCGGAAGACAAGGAGATTAAGAAATTCTTTTTTGCTTTATTCCGGGCCTGCTACGATTGTGGCTAAGCGCGGGGCCAAATTCTTATGAAGTACGGGACGACACTAGGGGTCTCTTGTTGGGTATACAAAATGTTAGGAATTTAAAACCGTATGTTGTACCGTATCAAAATTTAACATTGTAATTATTAAGTATAAGTTCAATTTAATTACAAAAATATGTTTATCAATTAAGTTTAACTTATAGGGGGGTGATGTACTAGGCCGCCCCTATAATAAGAGGGAGAAGTATCAGTAATGTTTAAATGGTCCGATAGGTAACAGGGAGTCGAGTTTAAGCGCGCGAGGGGAGCGCGTCACTATCCTAGCGCGTGTCGGGTGTTTTAGAACATATAGTTTAATTTGTGAACTTTGCGTTGAAAGTAAATTATAAATTGATCCGTAAGAGTGTAGCGGATATAGTTGATGCTAATGTGGATAGTTGGATTGTACTTACAGATAAGTTATAGCGTAGTATTATTTCTTTGTTTGTTTTTTTTTAATGACAATGCCGCTGGCCGCCTTGTAATTACGGTGCAGGCTGCGAATTTTTATTTAGCTGTGTTTATTTTCTATGTAGTAATATTGGTTACAAGTCATTAAACTACGTAAATCCATCTACGAGTTATTATTAAATATTCACAGGTTGTAACAGGTAAAACTAAAAGGATCACGAAAACACCGCAGGAGAGGAGGGGTTGCCGCTAGTCCGGGCCAACATCTACAAGGGCAGCCACTCGTTTCCACGCCTCCGGGAATGTGTGATCTTTCTGAGAGAGCTTAGTGCAACTTTTCCCGAAACTGCGTTAATCGGTTTTGGCAATGTATTTTACCTCATAAACAAATTCTCAATATTGTCGTCTTCGTCTCTACCCAGCACGACAGCATAGTAAAGATAAAACGGTTCCTCGAAAATTGGTTTCATTTTCATTATAGGTGATTTATTATGTTCAATTTCAACCTTTTCGACAGGTGTAGGTATTCTTTCAGTAATATCTTGTAAATTAGATGCAGTAACCTGCAAAGGTTCAATCAAATGTTCACGCGTCTCTTTGAATTGGAAGTAGTGTAACCGTTCCTATGCTTTACAAACTTTTTTCTTACGACATCCTACATCTTATACAGGTTGCGCTTATTTGTAATAAAGTCATTAACGTCTGTTATCTTCCCACTCGGCATCACAACTAACCATTTGTTGCTTCATTTCCATTATACATATATTTATCAAAATTCTCCCTATACCGAACATTAACAATATAAAACTTTTTCACAATAATTATAAAAGTATGTTTCGAATCATCCCCACTCCAACAATGAGAACAGATTTATCAACCAAACTTCGTTTGGTTAATGAGATGGTCTAGTCTGTCGGTCGGTCTGTCTGTCTGTCCGTTGCACGGTTCCCGTGATGTTACAAGACATATCATATATGATTCTTATCCAGTTTTTTACGCTGAATACGAATACGCTATTCACTTTTCGATATTTCAATTATTAATCAAGATATTCGACTTTAAATACGAATTTTTACACATTACTATTTATTATTTTCGCGTACAATTAAATTTCAAATATTTAACACAAAGGTAAGTAATATTTGTTGAACTTAATGTCTAAGTTTGGCTGTGAGCCGTACATGCGGCTTAGATTTTTTTTAATTTTGGACATGTTATGTTACCTCAGATATGGTTTGAAAATATATGCTAAACATTGACTTCGTCTTGCTGCCATAATGTAATTATATAAAAGGTGACTCTAAATCAGTACTTTAATGTACTGGAGTAGGTTTGGCATAATTAGAAGCAATATGTCTACCAAACGAGAAAAACCAGGTGATTTTGCTTTACTTATTCATAAGAATACCGTCAGAACGACATAATCGAATCTTCTTTAGCATCCTCAGGTCCAATAACGTCTTCGTAAATTCCAAACTCGTGGTATCCCGTTACCTCTAAAGCCGCAAATACATTCCTTAACGGTTCATATTTGGAATGATTGAGTGCTTTTGAAAACACATACACATTTTGAAATCTAATCCTATTCATGTGTAGAACTAGAGATGTTAAGGCATTGGTCTTCTACAGCCCGGTGGGCACTCAAATATTGCTCATATTAGATGGACATAAAGGTCCATGTTTATCAAATGCTTTTCCAATAGAATTGGCAAATTCAGCATAATTCTGTATAGGTAATGTAATTTCTTGTTATCCAGCTCCCATACTTTCTACATCTGTTTCTTTAGGTAAATTATTTGCGTTCTGCAATTTATTTATATAATTTTGTTACGTCGATCTAGGTATATCATATTTTTTACCAGCAGCGTAGAAAATTATCGCATCTAGCAAAACATCTACAGCTTTTGCCAGAGTTATCTGGGTCTACCATTTATTTTTTTTGCATGCAATTCTGCTACGTCTATTAGTCAACATAAATTAAATACCTTTTTTCCCCTCGTTGTCATTACCCGCTCGAATATATTCCATTTCTATTCTTAAATTCTCCAACAATACCCTATATAGTGTACCTGTTTAGAATAATCCCGCTTTAACATAATTTTAACTAAAATCCATTTTGCTTTTAAAACGAAAATTTATTTGATAGATTAAATAGTCAATACCTTGTTTTGGGTATCCGTTATTTTGTTAAACATTCCGATAACGTATAAGTGCTTTCTCTTGTGTTTCCCATCTAAAGACTTGTAAAAATAATGGATCCTACTATTATTTGATAGCGTGTTTTCCAGTTTGCTAATAGCGCTTTGATAACGCGAGGATTGCAGTTCGAACTCGTGTTATTGGAACCAATTTTTAATTTGATTCTGCAGCTTGTGCGTTAAAATATTTTCTACATTACTCGTCCCAGTACTTCAAGAGCGATGCACGTTTTTTTCGACAAGTAGGAGGTATCTTGCGTGTGTCAGTGAGTTTTTCCGCGCTTACCCATCCCAATCAGATTCTCTTTTTAGCTCTTAGCTGGAGGCCAAATTGGTTCTTTCTTTATGTAGGCCCAACTATTCTTTGCCACAGAGCAACTGTCGTTGCCTGTAGATCGCAAGTGCCGTTATGGTAATATGGTAAATAGATCCCGACGACCGTGGCGATGCGGTGCTGATTCACTGCCGATGGCGTGCAGCTAAGTATCCCGACACATACAGGTACACAACGTGTAGTCTTTTGTGTATATCAAGGGAATATTCCTTAGCAATGTTTGGTGTAGCTTCGAGATAAGAAACGTGACACTGTAGGACTATTGTTTGTTGCTGCGAATCGATATTATCACTCTACAGGTGTGATGAACCATTGTTAAAAATGTTTGACAAAAGTTCCCACACGCTTATTCTTTTCTTCTGATTAGTTTATTTTACAAACGATATTATGTACAATTTAAAAGAATGATTGACAAACGCTCTCACACGTTAATTCTTTTCCACTGATTGGTTTATTTTAAAAAAAGATATTATGTGCAATTTTAAAAACGTTTGACAAAAGCTCTCACATGTTTATTTTCTACTGATTAGTTTTATTTTGTGTAAAATACGAGATGCGCACTTCGTATCTAAACTACTAAATTTTCCTGTCACATAATTGTTTGCTTTGAAATAGTAGCGCTTAATTTATTTCTTTTGCTTGTTTGTACAGAATCCTTTATTTATTTTAATTGTTAATAGATAATCGTGGACGACGTGCTTTTTTTTGTTTTTTTGGTATGTAGATGAATCCCCCCCACTCTCCGCGTTTGGTAGTTAGCCTAGTATCTACGTTTCTTCCGGCTACGTCTAGGTACGTAGCAACTCTTAAGCGTGCTGTATTACAACTAGCCTCAATTTGAAAATATACTACTTTATATAACGAAAGATTAGCTTCAGTATGTTGGGGTGGTGTTTTTTCATTCGTAATAGTATTTCAGCATGTTGAAACTGTGTTCCAGCATGCCAAAATAATATTCTTGGCAGGGTGAGTTAGGAAATGTGAGGTCATCAAAATAATGATTGATGAGCATTTTTGTAAACTGAAAGCAGCTTTTCAACGCACACATTCCCATACGTTAGATGAGTAAGATGTGTTGCAAACATTCAGGCGGAGGTGTTTGGTATGTACGGTAGCGTGGGGCACTCAGAAAACGCTGAGGCGTCAGAATACTTTGTTTATTGTAAACAGTCAAAGAAGCGCCATTGGGGGGTTGCCTAACCTAGATTAGGTAGGGTGGGTTGCAAACATTCAGGTCGATGTGGCTGTGGCGCTGTGACGCTGTAGCGGTACCGTTGTCCCAGGGACCGGTCTATTCTTTTACTTGTGTTTTCGTTTTATAGGCAAAATATTCACAAAAAAAGGTTTACACATTGAACTCTTAGACGTTACGAAGCAGAGACTTCTGGACTCAGTTAGGAATGATGAAGAAAATTTGATTATTGCTAAACTCTTAAATCAATATACACTGAAACATAAAATTAAAAAAATTTAACGAAAATACGTGGTCTAAATGTTTAGGACAAAAACTTTCTTCCCCTAATTGAATTAGAATATTGCTTTTGTATATTTTTTTATCATCATCATATGCATTTATTTATGACTATATAGAGGCCCAGACCCCAATCTAGCTGTACACTATTACGCAATAAATGGTTTCTCTGGCTTTTGATTGGGTTTACGGTTGGGGCTTGGCACCCTATCTTGTGTCGCTGCTAGTTTCCTTCAATGCTATGGTAGGCGGGTGGACTATGAGTGTGTGCAGGTGTGCGTGTGTAGATCTTGTGTTCGTGGAGCATTGCTAGGGTGGGTAAATATGTGTATTGTGTTTTTTTCAGTATGCTTACCTTATATGTGATTTTCCAATGCTCCACCCGAAAGTACTACATTGGCCAGGAAGCGAGTTTTTTTTAACTGGAAAATTTGGAATTTTGCTGAACCCTTGCTGTTCCAACCAAGGTAGGGATTTTTAAAGTGCGTGACAACACTCATACACGGGACCTCCATTTTGCCTCTCGTCCGAACAAAGGTGTATTTTTGTGAAAAATGCTCGCCTAACATTTTTCATGCGGACCGTGTCAAGATTAGAACCCGGGACCTTGGTCAGTATGCTTACCTTACGTGCGATTTTCCAATGTTCCACCTGAAGGTACTACATTGGCCAGGAAGCGAGTTTTTTTACCTGGCAAAATGTACAGTCATGCGACGCAAAATATAATCTATGGTGGGCGCCATCAAGTATGCTCACATAAGAAGGTAAGGTTTATTGTTTTTCTTTCTATCAGTGATCATGTAATTGTCTTTGGCCCAGTGTCAGTTATTAAAGTTTACTACAATCAAGGTTAGAGTATCACTAAGCCTAAAGATTCTTCATTTTATAATAATTTGTAGCTATAACAATTGATGAAATTCTAATGCGAAATAATCTGATCGACTTTAAATCGGATTAAATTGTTGCTCTGTATGACCTTTCATCTCAAATATAATGTTTCATGCGGAATTTCCCTAACAATAATTAATCCAGCACGTACTACAACCTACGGTGAAATTCAGTAAGTCAGTAAATGAAGGAGAAAGTTTGTTATGTAGGCAGCTAAAAAGTAATAAATACTCTGCTAATGGAGATGAAGAACTTTGTGTAGTTCCAAAACTCTAACAAGGTGCTTTTCAGTTTCGTGTAAACATGTGCAAACTTCAAACGTTCCTAACAAACCGTAATTTAGATTGCTGGAACACATCGAATCTATAATACAGTTGTTTGAGTAAGTTTGGAGTATGATGTTTGCCTGAAGCAAAGGTAAAAACAACTATATCTCAGCATTAAACATACTTCTAGTAGACGTTCTACGGAAAGGAGCTCTACAAAAGTCAAG
Source organism: Platerodrilus igneus (assembly GCA_036346225.1). Lineage (NCBI taxonomy): Eukaryota > Metazoa > Arthropoda > Insecta > Coleoptera > Lycidae > Platerodrilus > Platerodrilus igneus. The sequence continues at coordinate 4,522,406 of JARFIW010000012.1, read as the reverse complement.
CTGATATTCAGAGTTAAAATATCAAGTTGGCAATGCAAAAAAAGGAATACTGTTATTTACGCCAACTCTTTTTATGGCTTTGAATTTGCGATAGAGTCCAAGTTTTCAATTCTTTAAAGTGCTAGCGTGAGTAAAGAAAAGTGAAAATGACTAATGGTGCGTTCAAATCACGATTTACTTTGACTGCAAAACTCTATTTGAGCCAATAGAAGTGCAAAGAATGTTTAGATTCATGCTTTAATGAAAAATCTCCTTGCCTGATTACAATTTATCGATGTTATAATGATTTAGAACGCGAAATCAGCCCTATTCAGCATAAGAAAACAGCAGAAGGTCCTCGTGCATTCGCCACCCAAAAAAACAATGCAGCGTTTAATAAAATAAAAAAGATAATAACTACTTGTGCTATTATAGAACATGCTACAAGTGTGTGAAGCATTAAATTCTGAAATTTGGAATGGTCCAAAAGAGACGAGAATCTCGTAACAAATAATGGATGCACCAACTAACTACCGTGGTGAGGGAGTGTGTTTCTATACAAATAATACAAAAAAAGACAACAAAATGTAACAATTTACTAGGAGCAATATCAAACTACGTTACTAAAAAAACACACCATGAAAAGCTTTTGACACTATCAAATTGTGGACGCCAAGTCATCTAGGCTAGTCTATTTTAGTGAGAATCCTCTAGACGACAAGTACTTCTGGAAGATTTTAATTACTTCACTCTCCTTTTGAAATGGAGTTCCTTTCACAAAATGCCACCTATGTGTTCAAGTAAATAAAATAACAAATTTCAACTTACTACGTCACCTAAATCTATTTTACAATAACATTCTTCCGTCAACTCCGTAAACAGGCACACATACGACAATTTTAAACTTGCTTACGTTAACGATATAACAATATTCCTGTAAACAGATATACACACAGAATTGTAAATTTCATAACCCGTTTATCCTCAATTAATCATAACCTTGATAATTAACTATAACAATAATTTGCAGCACGCCTCAAATTTGCAACTAGAACTTGCAATGTCCAGGTTTTATACATCTAATTATTTAACAATATACTTTACTTAAAGTGGACGTTGTATAGATTTATCAATATTTTATTACATTAAATATCATGTATAAATGCCACAATACAAGAAAACAAGAACAGTATCTAACGGGCTTATAGCCTGCAGTTTATGCCTTCAGGAGAACAGAGAATTCCATTTGAGCCAAGAGTTGGAATTGTGTTTATTTTCAAGTCTTTGCTGGTAACAAATTTGTGTATTATGAGTCTCTCAAAAATCAGCGAGATCACACCACATTGACTAACCTTTCCCATTCAGTTGCACATGTGATCTTGTGGATGGCTCGCCAATAATTAATTCTAATTTGTTCCCTGTCCCCTGTCTAGCGGTCGTCCATTTCACCTACACTTCATACGTTTGGTGAGATTGATTTCATTGTACAGGGTTATTACAAATGAAATAGACAGTTTGGATAGCCTTTAAAAAATCAGACTGGTGTATTTGAATATAGTAAGCGAGATAGGTTTATAGGGGATTTCTTAAAGTTTATGTTGGTACAACTGTTAGGTTGGTACTGCTGTTAAAACAACGACCAGTCTAGCAAAATGGCCGCTACTAAAGTGGAGAAAGCTTATTGTGTTCTTGAATTAGCCAAAACAAAGTCTGTTACTGTTGTGCAGCGTCATTTCAGAACAAAATACGGTAAAACACCACCAACAAGGCAATCAATCTATGACTGGTATAAACGTTTCGAAAATAGTGGATGTCTGTGTAAAAGAAAGAGTACTGGAAGACCTCCTGTTACAAAAGAACAAATCGATAGTGTTCGTGATGTTTATTTACGAAGTTCAAGACAATCGACTACATCAGCAAGTTTAGAATTGCAAATTCCTCAACCTACTGTGTGGAAAATTCTGCGGAAACGTTTGAAAATGAAACCGTATAAATTGTAGTTAGTACAAAGTTTAAATGCCGGTGATAAAGTCGCACGTAATAATTTTTGTCTGGAGATGCAACAATGTCTCGAAAATGATGACACATTCTTTAATCGCCTAATTTTCAGTGACGAATGTACCTTTCACATTAGTGGAAAAGTTAATAGACATAATGTAAGGATATGGGGCACAGAAAACCCAAGAGCGACTTTACAACATATACGCGATTCCCCTAAAGTTAACGTGTGTTGCGCTTTATCTCGTGAAAAGGTTTACGGGACGTTCTTCTTTCACAAAGTGTCAATAACCGGAGTAATTTATCTGGACATGTTATACGAATGGTTAATGCCTCAACTACAGGAAGATAGTGATATCTTCGTTTTTGTACAAGATGGAGCTCCGCCTCACTGGCACTTACAGGTCAGAAAATATCTGAATGAACATCTTCCTAGACGATGGATCGGCCGTGCAAGTGAGGAAAACCTTGTGCTTAAGCCGTGGCCACCTCGTAGTCCAGATTTAACGCCCTGCGACTATTTCTTATGGGGTTATGTAGAAGACAAAGTTTTCATACCACCGCTTCCTGTTGATATCGACGAACTTAAACAACGTATCACAAATGCGTTTGCTACAGTTGACCGTTACATGCTTAATAGCGTGTGGTAAGAATTCGACTACCGTGTTGATATCTGTCGTGTTACCAAAGGTGCACACATTGAACATTTGTAAAAATTTTAAATAAAAACTTAATCATTTCTTCTTTATAATCATATTAGTAATAATCTTAACTTTTCAAAAATAAACTTTCTATAACCTATTTGTAGCGTTTCGTTGCTTAAGCCTTACCATAACATAATTTAATAAACGTCACCATGACATAACTCACAATTAGGTAGCGGTCTGGCATGTTGGCAGCGATTCGTTGCTTAAGCCTTACCATAACATATAATTTAACACTTTTCCTTTTTGAAGCGGATAACCAGGTTATATTTCATTGCCTTATAAATGGTAATCATGTAAACATGTTAGGAGTTCCTTAACAACCATCAGGTTGCAAATATCTATGTAGAGCCAGCTGGATAGGAAAAAGATAGAAGGATATAGGAAGACCTAGACCAAACTATATTAGTCAAATTATTAGAAATTTAGGTTGTGAAGGGTATGTAGAGCTTTTTAGATTAGCAAGAATAGAAAAGAAGTTAGAGCTGCGTCAAACCGACCTTAAGTAAGGTCGATAACAAAATGATGATGATGATAACCTATCCAAATTGTCTATTTCATTTGTAATAACCCTGTATAATATTCCTAATACACGTGAAACAAGTGTGAACTCATATAGCAAAAGCCACGTGCCTGTGACTATTTTATTATTCTAGCAGTTTCAATAGATACAATTACTACGTTTATCTCGATGCGCTCGATCCGGGCGAAGTCAACACGATCAAAGTTAGCGGGTTGAAATGATCCATATAAACGCTTTGACAATAGTTCGTCATATGAGGTTTTTGCGTGAATCAGTCACTCAGGCCCAACCAGACTTTCATAACCATTTTAGCCATATGTGACACCGTGCGATCCCTAATCGCAACGCTATCATGTGTTGGGTAAGTAATGTCACTACATTTGATTTTCCAATGCTTCACCCGAAAGTACTACATTGGCCAGGAAGCGAGTTTTTTACCTGCAAAGTTTTGCCGAACAGAACACTTGCTGTTACAAGCTAGCTTTAACGTGCGTGACAACACCCACACGCGGGACTTCCATTTTACCTGTCAGCCGAATGAGGGCGAATTTTTGTAAAAAATGCTCGCCTAACATTTTTCAAGCAGACCATGTCAGGATTCGAACCTGGGACCTTGAGCATGGTAGTCACACGCATATCAACTACGCCACAAGGATCGATGTTCGAAAGCAAGAGAATTAAAAAAAATCGTTCCCAATGCGTCAAAAATCCTTTTTATAAACAACAAGTTTATAGTATATAAGATTGTATTAGTAGAAGAACAGGCCGGTCCTGAGGCAGCGCTATCGCCACCGTCAGTACTGCCTCCACCAGCGTCAACTGAATGTTTGCAACCCACCTTGTTCATCTAACTTAGGGTAGGTAATCAATCCTCAATACTATCACGCGTAGCGCATCTCCTTTCCTCCACCTGAATGCTTGCAACCAACCAATAATACTTATTTCAATTTAAAAAATGCATTGGTAAATACATTTTATTAAATAATTATATACATTATAATTCATTTCGAATAATTACAACGCTCCGCCGAGCACATTTCAAGCTATCATATTCATGTAGTATATAATTACTGGAATGATCATTTTTCTGTCGCAACTGTTTGAGACTTGGAACGTCAAATATCTCTATATCAAACGTGATTATTCGGTAAGTAATTAGAAACAATCAGCACCTTATCTAATCCTATCAGATACACGATAGCATACGGCTGTATAATCTTCTGCCAGTGTAGCGTTACTCTGGTGTTAATCGACTTGTTGATGGATTCTCCTACCTAAGCCCATGCAAGTTAGTAGTGCCCAAGAACATCTCCAAAATCTTGTGTCATACTTCGTTGCTCTCCACATCCAACACTGCCACTTTTTTAACGACGAATTCACTCGTTTTATACTGCAAGCCTTGTGTATCCAAAATATACGTTTCCTCTTCGAGAGTTGAATCATAAATTACCAAAGTTCCAGCAAGCCCATAAAAATAATAGAGCAAGTCTGTTGACTGTATACAAATTCACCCTTAAGTCATTGCACTAGAAGTTCCCACACACGGTTTCGTTCCCGTACCACCTTTTCTACCAGGTATGTATCTGGATCAGTGTGAGATGAATCTCCTCGCTGTAAAAGACAACTAGGATTGGCTGCTCTTGGAAATCTTTCAGTAGATACGTAATTGGATTGGTTTATGGCACTCGGGAAATGTTAAATAGTTATGTGCTCCATCCCTGTCCTTCTATTACTCTTATTTTTTCTTTCAGACAGATTTCTTTATTCCCCTAATATTTCCATAACCTCTTTGGTCTTAACTATATCTGTCCATGTTGAAGCATAACATTTCAAAACGCTTCCTCCTTTTACTCTCTGCTTCTCATACTGTCTCTATTTCATAGGCGTACAGTGCAGTGCTCCACACATATGCTTCTACCACTTTTGTCCTTGTTTGTATGTTTGTTGTCTTCGAACATAGCCGCTGCTTTTTCTTGCTAGATGCAGTTTTCGGTTCTCCTTCTATTGTTTTGTAAATATACACCCCATTTCACCGATATTCAGTGGATGTGAAGGGGATAAGCAGCCTGTGGCTAGCCCACACAGTTCCCTGAGATTCCCACTGCCTGGATATAGCTCTGTTCCCCTTAATGTGAATGTAAATATATACCCTATTTCATTGATATTGAGTGGTATGTCAATGGGGTTAAGCAGCCTGTAGCTACCAAGATCCCCTAACATTTAACATTCGCCGAATTAATAGTTTTCCAATAAATCCCTCTGCACAATCAAGATCAGTTGAAAATATTGCAAAACCAACAACTGTAGCTGCTTATAATAACAATAGGGTTTAAGTGCAATTATTTTTTGTCATTAGGTTTACAGACTTCGAACTGGTTGGACGCGTACCTCCTGTAATTTTTATTCGGAGCTAGCCAACACAGTTTCCCGAAATTCCCACTGTCAGGATACAGATCGGTTCCACTTTCATTGTTTTGTAAATACATACCCTATTTCTCCGATACTGAGTGATATGTGAAAGCAGTTAAGCAACCTGTGGTTACCAAGATCCCCCAATACTTAGAAACTTGCCGAATTAGTAGTTTTCCAATAAATCCTTTCGCATAGTCAGCATTAGTAAAGAACATTGCAAAAGCAACACCTGTATTAGTTTACAGTACTCATCAAGCTTAAGTGCAATTATTTTTTCGTCATTAGGTTTACCATCTTGAAACTGGTTGGGCGAGTATTTTCACTGATTTCTATTCTGAGATAGCCTACACAGTTCGCTGACATTCCTACGGCCTAGATATATACGCCCTATTTCACCGATATTCAGTGGTACGTAAAGGGAGTTAAGCAGCCTGCGGCTGCCAATATCCCTCAATACAGTCATTTGCCAAATTAATAATTTTTCGGTAAATTCTTTCACACAATTAACATTAGTTGAGATTATTGTAAAACCAACACCTGGTATAATAATCATCAAGTTACAGTACAATTATTTTTTGTCATCATGAGGTTTTCTGTCTTGGAACTGGTTGGACGCGTACCTCCATTGGTTTCTATTCTGAGCTAGCTGACACATTCCCCTGAAATTCTCACAGCCTACATATTTGACTATCTGTGTTCTACTTCTACCTCTCTTTTTTCCTATCTCTCATTCGAATATATTCCGGACTATTCCCTCATGCCTTAGTATGAGGCTCGTATCATCCTATCTTTCTTATTTTTTACTGTTCTCCACATATTTCCTTCTTCCCCTACCATTTCTAGAACCTTTTTGTTCTTAACTTTGTCTGTCCATAATATATTCATCAAACGTCTGTAGCACCATATTTGAAAGGTTTCTATCTTTTTCCTGTCCGCTTTTCCTACTGTCCAAGTTTCACAGCCGTACAGTGCTGTGCTCCACACATATGCTTTTAGCAATCTTTCCTTATTTCTATATTTGTTGTGTTTGAACACAGTAATTGCTTTATATTTTTAAATGGGTAACGATCTGGTGCTACTCTTTGATTTAGATCTTTTGCGCTTCTACAAATCTTGCGTTTTTTGGCTTCCTAGGTAGCAGAAATCCTTAACCTCTTCTTGATTCATTCGTCCCTCCTTTGCATTCTAGTACTTTAGGTATATATTTTTTAATTTTCATACCATATCTATCTGTTTCCATTCCATTAAGGGCTGCTTCAAACTCTTCCTTGCTAGATGCTAATACCGCTATATTGTATCCAAATCTAAACATATTAATGCTTTGTACCTGCATACTAATTTCAAATGTCTACCTGCATTTGACAGTATTCAAATTCATTGCCTCTTAGGTGCACCAGTTAAAAATTAACGAGGATACTGCACCTCTCTGTCTTACCCCTTTACTAATATTTCTCTACGTTCCTGCTCTCACTCTATTATCGCTGTTTCGTATTTGTATAACCTATGAACTATTCTTCTATCCCTAAAACTCGTTTCAATCTTTTTGAGTATTTCAAACATTTTTTTCGATTTTACATTGTCGAATGCTATTTCAGATCTGCAAATCCCATACACACACTTTCTCCTTTTTCTGTTGTCTTCTCCAATATCACTCTCAAAGCTTTCTTATTTCCATCTCAGTTTGTAACCTATTTGCACTTTTTATCAATAAATTTCTCTTTAGCTTTCCTGCATATGCGAATAATTTCACATTTTTTGGCTTTGTATCTCTGTTTCCAGCTTCGTCTGGTTTGTTTTTGAATTTTTGTCTTTCTTTTATTAAGTTCATGATATCTTTTGTTATCCATGGTTTCGTATTTTCTTTTTGTGTATACCCCAGAATATCTCTGGCCGCCATGTTTGAGCTGGATTTAATGTTACTCCATTCTGTTTCCACTCCCCTAGTATCAGAAATTTTCCCGATATCTTTCAGCAATTCATTTTACATTTTTTCCAATCTCTCTTGGATTTCTTTATCTTTTAATTTTTTAAAGTCAAAGTGTCTTTTTCAGTTCCTTTTTCTTAATTTTAAGGGCGGTCTTGATAATTACGATGTTGTAGTCAATGTCTATATGTGCTTCTGGGTAGCTTCTGCAGTCTTTTACTTCATTCTTAAACTGTTGTCTAACAAGAATGTAATCTATTTGATATCTTCCTATATCTCCTGGCATCTTCCGTATGTATTGTCTTCTAGCATGATGTGAAATAATGTGTTTGTGATGGTTAAATTGTTTTGGTCACTAAATTCTACCAGCATATATCCCCTGTCGTTTCTCGTATCTAAACCAAATAAATCTACTGCCACTCCTTCCCTACCCTCATCTACCACTACATTAAAATCCCAAGTAATTATTAAATTTTCATATTCTTTTACGTATCTTAATATGTCTTCGATATCTTTGTAAATCGCTTTTACCTCCACGTCAGTGTAGCTAGAGGTGGGCAAGTATACTTGTATTATTACTGTATTTACCGGTTTATATTCTAATCTAACCATGAGTACTCTTTCATTCTTTTATAGGTAGTTTTCTACACAGTACCCTATCTTTTTCTGATAACTATCCCCGCACCCGAATTTCCTTTCTCGGATCCTGTGTGAATTATTCTAAAGTCTCCGCTCTAAAAATTCCCCGTCTCTGGCCACCGAACTTCGTTGATGCCTACTATGTCTAATTTTGAATTTTCAAGTTCTCTGGTTTACCTACTTGCTTCATACTTCTGACATTCTACCCTCCGACGGCAGATTGTTCACGACTCTTTTTTTATACTTTCCGATCGTATCCTCCGAAGTAGTCCCCTCCCGGAGATCCGAATGGGGGACTATTTTAACTTCGGAATTTTTTACCCCAGAGGATGCCATCATTTTAAATATCTATTTAAGTACGCTGTGTACTTGGGAGGTAACGTGGTGGTTTCCCGTTGCCTTCCACGTCGCAGTAGTGTGTCTTAGAATGCCAAATCGACCCCTATGATTTCTTCCACTATAGGTACAAAAAAAGCTGTTGCCCTCTTTCGGGTACTTGTCTTAGTCTGGTTCCTCACTAAAGACCCCACTAATTTGGTTGAACCTATGGTTCGGCTCTGAAGCCGTTCTATCGTTCTACCCGTTCTAGTAATCTAGAACTTCTTCAAGGTACAGGTCCATTTAGAACGGTGAAGTGGCCTAAGAAATTTTTAATTGATTATGTTGCTAACGTGTATGCTGTTTCTACCCGTCTTATTTTATGTAAATATAAACAATACTTTATTGCAGTCAGTAATCAGAGGGATATTTTTGTTGCCATCGTTTTACAATTTTGAAATTTATTGGCAAGTGTTATCATAGTAGCAAATGTTATGTTAAATAATTACACAAAGTTGCTGAATGACAGTGGATCAGCATCAAAATCTACAAAGAAGTTTAGGAAAATAATTCACTAATAGCGTTTTCGGATGGCTACACCAGTGCGCACTTTCTTGCACTGAGTTCAGTCTGTCGTGTTTAGGGATGGACACGAACCGAACAGGTTCGAGGTTCGGTTCGATTTTGCGAACCGAACCGGACATTTTATTTTCGAACCGAACCTCGAACCGGACCGGCAAATTTTTCGAACCGAACCGAACCTAGCTCAAGGTTTAGTCCGGTTCGGTTCAAAAGGTTCGATTTTAAAAATAAAAATTTAGTTTAAAAATTTAATTTTCACTAAAAACATGTCATTTCTCCCAAATGCACATTTAAAAATCTCTAGTCGCAAGCATATAAGAAATACAACGATTTTCTAATGTACATGGTTTTGAGTTTTAAGCCAATAGGTAAAAAATGTAATAGGTATTAATTAGTGTTACATATCTAATAAATTTTGTCATCGAGGCACGTTTGTAGATTAAGTTTTTTTAGATTAAGTCGATTTGTTTAATGCTCCTTGTTTCAAATTGTTGTTTGTTTATAACTAGTATTAGATATTAAAGAAATTCGAAATAATTTTGAAAATTTGGTTTTAAAAACAAGTTTATTTTGTTTAATGAACAGACGTCGTGTTGAAAATCATCTTTAACATATACATGCCGACGTCACGGTCTACAGACTACAGAAGTTTTCAGAATAAACGAAACAATTTAATTCTTAATTAAGTATGCATTACTAATCCATTATTTTGAATTTTTTACTTTTGTATGAAAACCAGCTCTCTATTAATATTAAAAAATGTGACCTTGTAGCAAAAACTAATCTCCTTTTCTTTTGTACATAATCGCTCAACAAATGGTGTTACAAAATGCATGGCACCATACTATTTACTGTTTATTTAGTGTGGCCATTACCATCAACGTCTTTAGAAGTAGCCGATACTCCGGAAGAATGACCCCGAACTTTCTATCAAAACCAAGGGTTGAAGTTTATGACTCATGGTGGCATAAACTTTTCAATCAATGCCTACATAAAATAACACTATAATGCAAATAATAAGCAGACATAATGCTCGTGCCATAAATACTGTTATATTTTATTATGGAAAACGTAAGCGCTGTTTGATGTAGATTTACGATTCTTTCCGATAACCATCTGATATTGTCTTTTAAAAGAAATAATATTAATAATAAAGATAAACTAACAAACAGCTTTTTGTTTGTACTGTATAAGAAATCAGCAACACTTTATTGTCTTGATACTTTTTTTATACTAACGAAAACTAAAATAAAAGTAATCGCAAAGATCGTGTGATATCGTTCTTGCACAGTAAAATGACATTAGTAAAAATCATCAATTATTAACACATTCTAAATTTTAGAGGTGGCTTTCACTATTAACCTAATTGTAATTACGCTTTGTTAAAGATAGTACCTATTGAAAAATCAAAGCTGGACAAATAGTATAAATATGATTTATGCTACTAAAATCTAAAGCAAATTAATGTTGAGTTTATTTGAAACTACTAAATATAAAAACTACATTAAACAATTTAATTGTTGTAGTTGAACGCACTAGTTGTTTAAAATATCAAAATGTCGAACCGGTTCGGTTCGGTTCGTTTTTTTCGAACCGAACCGAACCTTGCCCTAGGTTCGGTTCGGTTCGGTTCGAATCCATCATCAGTCGTGTTCGGTTGGCATTGCATGCGTGCACTTCTCGAGTGCTGTCGTTTTCGATTGAAAGCGAGTGCAACAGTTACTTGCACGAGTGCGCGCTTTTCGAAACTGATGTTGAAGTCGATTTTTAGTGAGGTTATGTATTTTCTACATGTAACATAGTTGTTTACTTGTGTTGACATATGACACAAATTTATTCTATTAATGTAAATTAAGGGAATTGTCCATATTTATTTCTTTGGAGGGGAAAGTCTAGGCAAAATGTAAGACAAACGTACGACAATTTGTTAGGTCAGGTGAAAAGAAAATGTCAGGCGTGCACTAGAACGGTGCTGTATGTTCGGCTGACTAGTTGAACTATTATTGCACTGAAAAAAACCAGTGCACTGCTAAAAACTTGCACTCCACCAGTGCGCACCGAAAATTCTCACCCGAAAACGCTATAATATATAAATAGCATGACTTGGTGTTTCTGTCAGCGTTTAACAGAACTGTTACAAATGTCATCAGTTACTGTTCTATATTTGCCACTTAATGCGTACATATAACTAATAATGTAAATAGATAAATATATTTGTGTGTAATATGTTCATTCTGTAAACTGTTAACTCTTTATGCATAACTAGCCAAATATACTAGCCCTCCAGTTGTGACGTCATCGGCTCTTGTAGCAGGCCTGTTATATTTAGAGGCCGTGGTTAGCCACCCAAGTTTTATTTTCCGCTATACTGGTACATCTAAATAACTAGTTCAAAAGAAGTTTTTCTGTTCAAATGTTTGCACACATAACTGTTGCAAACTGCTGGAACACCTAGCAAAATTATTAAATGTTATTTCTCATATCGATTCTAAAACCTTCGGTCAAATTGGACTCTAATGTTTCAAACCGTCAATGTCGATAAGACAACAGCAATTCATCCAAACGTCTCCAAGCGCTCGGTTACAAGCTTAATTTACAATGGGTTTTGAAACTATAATGATAGTGTCAAACAAAGTCCTTCAAATTCATACAATCGATTCTATTTTAACCCAAGTAGTAATACACTACGTAACGTCATAGTTTATCTAATTTAAAAAAAGCTTCTTGTTTAAACGTGTTTGCGAGTTGAGTCTAATACAGAAAGTACTCTGATAAAGTGAAAACCAGAACAGATCCATATAGTAACATGCTAATCAAATATTTACTTAGGAACGTTTCCAACATTTCCAATATCGACAAGTTGGAAACCACATAACTCATTTTGTATTCAAGCTTCGTGCTTGTATATATTAGAGGAGCAAGAAGGAACGTTAAAGTGACCTATTTGAAAAGTCGTTTCGATTTATTGAATCTGTGATTTTAGCACAGAAAATGGGAATTACTTGTTTAAGTATGGCGTCGATAGCGGATAAACAGATAATTAAAAAGGTGCGATATTCAGAATCGGAATTGCACTTTCTCTAAACTAACATAATTCAACTCATTTCAAGAACCTAATAAAAGAACCGTATTAAAAGAATAATCCCTTAGGATCCCAACAAAGCAAACCCTAAGAATAAAATGTATAACAGAAAGAACTGCTTCAGTGCTTTAATTTGTATTTAAAAGAAATCCAATTTATGTAGGCGTGAAACTCGGATCTGATAATTCATTGCTTTACGTGTATGTAAATGAGCACCTTTTTCTTGAACTCATTCATAAGGGAATTCATTCATAAAAATTCTTTAATTTACACTAACTCGTGTAAATATATAAGAACACTGGCACGATTCAGATTAATACAATCAAAATCTCTTAATCACAAATGGCTTTAAACTAGATAAGTAAATAGTTTACTAAGTAGTGATTATAGCCTGTAAAAGTTTTAGAAAAAAAAAGATTGTTATCAAAACACGTGAAAGGGAACCTTTCCACAACACAATTAACTAATGTTGCTTTGAACACCAGAAAACATTCTTTTCGCCGCACAAACTCGTGATTTCTGTAACACAATTATAATCTTTATATTTAATACTAACGCTGCTGGTGGTATCTGGCAGGATACACTACTGCAAACACATCGTCGGTTGTCTCACGCAGTGTCGCATCTCATTTTTAACAGTTTTACAGAACTGTTTTAAGAATTGCGAGCGTTGATTTAAGAACTTCTTGATTAAATATTCATATACATTCTGCTCTATTTTGCTATTACACGCTCTGATATGTATGTTAGTCTTTAGTGTCATTTAACTCTTTGAGTGGTTGTGGTACACGTGATGTACCACTCTTGTTGGTGTTGTTTAGCGGCAGTGGTTTCAATAATGTACCACACTTTTGTACACCTTCTACTGATGATTGAGTGGTAGAATTCCTAAACCACTGGATGAGACATCTAAAGAGCCTCAGCAATTACTGCTGAGGTTTGAAACTAGGATTACTTGGATATTCTGCTATGTTATTTCACTTGTTTGTTTCCTTGTGATGAAGTATCAATGTTTGGAGGTTACTTTCTGTAAAAGTTTTAGTTTTGGCTGTAAATATTAAATTTAATGGTAGATTTTTGTGTATTGGTAAGTATTATTGCACTAGCAATATGCATTTTTGGTTACATTTAAAGATAAACAAGCATTTATAGTGGTACTATTATGTACCATCACTCCATTTATAGATTTCTAAAATAATGTGTTTTTATAGGGAAATGTCACGATTAAGGCAAGATGATTTGCCATTTAGACTGGTGTATATGTCAGTTGATGAGTTGTATCGAGAAATTGAAAACATGAATATATCCGCTGTTCCAATACCATCAGGATCAGAATCTGAAGATGAATCTAACATATCCGATGGCGAAGAGCATGCAGTGAATGTTGAAAGTCAACTCGAAGACATTTCATTTTCTGCAAGTGCAGAGTCCGAATCCGACCTACCACTAGCAACTCCTAGAGATAGGCTTATTCAAAATCTTCTTCTTGTTTTCAGTCCAAATGTCACAGAAGAATATAAACCACCAACGTGGGCGAAAAACTTCAAGCGAATGCCACCTCCAACATTTACACATAGTGTTGGTGTGCCTGATTTTATCAGAAATATAGAAAACATCACGCCGTATAAAATTTTTCAACAGTTACTACAAGAGGAATTCATCGAACACTTGATGTTTCAAACCAATCTATATGCAGAACAAAAAAAAAAAATTATTAGGCAAAAATTGTATTTCTTTCACTACTACAGAAATGAAAATTTTTTTTGGGAATCAATTTGCTTATGGGTATCAAACATTCTCTTAGCTACAAAGATTATTGGTCTAGTGCACCTAATCTCACCGATCCCTTTATTAGTAACTTAAGATCTCTAAGACGATTTAGTTGGCTGCTATCACATTTACATGTAAACGACAACTCTGTTATGCATAAGAGGTAATTCCCTAATTTTGATAAGCTTTTCAAATTACGTCTAATGATTGATGTTTTCTCAGCAAATTTTGAAAAATGCTTGGTTCCCTACAAACAAATAGCTATCGATGAATCCAAGATAATTTTCACGAGACACAGCTCATTAAAGCAATATGTAACGTTCCGTTTATTTTGTTACCTTATATTAGAGAAATATGTATATAAAGCCAATTAGTTTGTGTAAATAATTCATCAGGTTAAAATATAACAAAGAGCGCATTGCCCGCACATCCCTTCATAATTACGACAGTTTTTTGGAGGTAATCAAGAGGGCCGAGGTCTGTGACGTTTATGAAATGAAGTTTGTCAAGTTGAGTTTTGTGATATAAAAACAAATCGCTTAGAGCGGATTTATTCAGTTTTTACATGAAATATGTAGTTACAATATCATAGTTAATCGATCGTTTATTTTGGTGGTTCAGGGGAAGTTATAATACAAGTGCCGAGTTTTGATTGTTGATCTTCGCTAATAGCGTCACGTGCTGCACGTGGTTAATCATTCTGTTGTAGGTTGAGACATCCTCTTTTGTCGCTTACGTTTTAGAAGTATTAATTAATGCCAATGAATTTGGGAGTTACTGTCTGGAGGATGAATGGAAATCTCGTTACGGTTGCGGTAGGCCCGTAATATAACCCAGTTGTTGGGGATTAAGTAATAGATTAATTGTCACGTGATTAAAAGAAGAAAACTCGACACCCTCACAGTGTTAACTGGTACAATCCATCTTACAAGGTAAGCGACTGTATTGATAGATTTTGCTGTGCAGCCCAAATACGTCGATTATAATATTGAACGTTTGTGCAATTAAATTATGCACAACACGAACATGAAGTTGTGTTAATCCCTTATCATCGAGTCCTAAAGTGTGTGCGCTTTATTGATACTTTACCGTTGTCGCGAACAACAAACACATTTAATCAGTATAAATAGTTAAACCATATTATTTCCAATTAACGTAATATTTAAGACAGTTGTACTGATACTTCCATTTATTCAAAATTATTATGATTACATATTTGCTGAATTAAGATCACAATTTACATTTTGAATTGAAAGTTATTGTTGCCGTTAAGTTAGTAGCGTAGAGTTGCATGCACACTGCGTTCTACGCATTACGTTTCAAATATTTTATTAGTTACTGTGTAAGTAGAGCAAGTGGGGGTGTCCTATGCACTCAACTCCACCTTAATTTTATTACACATTGCTTTACTGGCCAGTACACCTTATAGTAATAATAATTGTATGCCATTTACTTTATCGACAATATTACTTGTGGTAATGTTTACATTTACTTGTTCATATATGTATGTGCCATATTTGTTTATGTAACCAACCCATGTATTTATTTCAGTCGTTGGGATTTGTTAATAGAATTAAGTAAAGTTGGCTACGTGCATTATTTTAGTAAAAAGTTTATGTTAGTAGGGTGAATTCAACCTCTCTACTCTGCGAGATTTTCTGAGGATTTTATGTTAAATATTGAGCTGCAAGGAGTCTACCGACCAGTGACGAGATTCTTCTTTTGTCATCTAGCATTGTGACATTTTTGACGTTTTACCGAATTCACATCTCATTATAATTGTCATCTTAGGGCATTTAGCAATCCCAATCTACGACTTTTGTCTGACCTACCCCTCACCGGCTAGAGCTAGGCCGCTCACGGGTCCAGATCCGTCCCTTGGTGTCGTAGTGCTGAATTGTCCCGTAACAAATATATTCCAAAAAAGCCAATAAAACGAGGCTACAAGATGTTCGTTCTTACTGATAAATCTGGAAATTGTTGGAAATTTGATTTATACAAGGGCAAGACAAATGTCCCAGAAAAAAGTCTTGGCGCTCGCGTCATCAACCAACTTTCATCTCCTCTGCGTGAAAAAAATCATATCCTATATTTCGATAATTATTTTAATAGCGTTCCGTTGCTGGAGAATTTGAAAAGGTATAATATTCATGCTGTAGGTACGGTAAACATGTCACGTCGTTACCTTCCTATATTTCGGCCAGATAAAACCATGAAGCGTGGTGAATATCAGTTGTTCACAAATAATTCAAGATTGTTAATTATCAAATGGAAGGACACAAGAGCGGTGCATATTATTTCAAACTATCATGATCCAGAAGATGTAGGTGAAGTGAAACGGAAAGAAAAAGATGGCAACATTACCCAGGTGCCATGTCCTGTTGCTGTTAGTGAGTATAATCATAACATCAATTACGTTGATAGATTCGATCAGCTGCTAAGCAGTTACAAAATTGATCGGCGTAGTAAGAAATGGTGGCACAGAATCTTTTTTTACTTGTTAGATGCATCAGTTGTAAATTCATATTGTATTTACAAATCATTGGGATTACCAAAACTTATTGCTAAAGACTTTCGAAGTGAGATAAGGAATGATTTGTTGGCCGATCAATTAGCGCTAGTTTGTAAAAAAAGACAACAGTCAGGTATGCCAATGGAAAAGATCCAAATAAAGAAATCAAAACCTTTCATTCCAGTTGAAGTAAGGTTAAATTCATCCGCTCATCAATCAGTGCGAGTTATGTATCCCCAATTTACCTATATATATATATATATATATATATATATATATATATATATATAAAGTAAAGGTATTGGCAAGTGACTCAAATTTAGACACGAGGGCATCCTATCGATAGGATGCCCTCGTGTCTAAATTTGATCACTATAATAATCCTTTACTATAAATTTAAGACTCATTAATCCTACTTTTTTTAAATTATATATATAATACTCATATTTAGACCAGGGTAGAAAATTAAATAATCACATCAAATAATTTTAATCACCGTGTATAATGAATATTATTAGATAATACGCGTTATTAAAACCGTGAAGCATAAATATTTATTAGTTTCATTAAAAATAAGAGATTTAAATCATGTACAAGAAGCTTTATATCAAAAGAAACAGTATTAAAAAGCTCCACATGTAATTTACTTATTCCTAATAAGGAAACAAATGGAAATTACGTATTAATTAACCTTATTTTAAGTAACCGGTATTAAACAAAGTGTACGCATAATAATTAATATTTAACTTGTATTCGCTAAAAATGAAAGGATAGAAGTCAATTTTAATTGGAGTTAATTAAACCATTATTAATAATAAGCATAAAAGTCGGTGAAAATCCAAGGTTATAATACCAGAAAATAAAGCTCTGAGAATTAATATTATTTTGAACACCTGCGTAGTTTAAATATCACGTACGGCGAAAATTGTGTAGATAACAAATGGTTTCAAAGAATCTTGGAGAAACCGGGGCTTAATATTCACGAGAAGGTGCGATACGGGGTTATTTAACCCAGATAGTCCACATGGACTAAAATATAATCGATAATAAAAAATATCAATTTGCACCAATACGAACAGGTTAGAAAAGGAAAGAGAAAATGCGTCAAGCAAAGACACATATAGTAAAAGGCGTGATTTAAGCAACGTCACGAGGGTCACAATTGGTTGAAAGTAAAATGCAAAATTTGAGAGGTAAAAATAACATTTCTTTATAAAAGTCAATTAGTTATTTCCAGACTTTGCGTGCCGTGTTGAAATTTCTGAGATTTAACTGGGGTGAGTACTAAATTCGTAAAAACCGATGCGCGGGCTACGGAATGGGAACATAGAATAACGAAATTCTAGAAACTGTCTGTTTTGGGGAACAGACCTACAGACAGGCTAACCGCTATATATACGGAGGTGAATATGAAGAAGCTCTCTTAGACTTTTGACTATTCGATGCGTTAAAAGCTCTTACATCCGCGACTTGATTGAAGATGTTAAACAGTGCATTTTAGTTTGATAAAATAATTTAAAGTTTGCTCGTATATTTTAGTGATTCAAAATAGTTTGTTATTTACGTGCTAACATGAATGTACTTCAGTGCACTTAGATACAAGGTAATAAAATTTCGTATCACTGTACCAATTAGCAAAATTTACAACGACAAATGTATACACAAAAGTAGGCAGTTTTGG
The DNA here is from genome assembly GCA_036346225.1 of Platerodrilus igneus. Lineage (NCBI taxonomy): Eukaryota > Metazoa > Arthropoda > Insecta > Coleoptera > Lycidae > Platerodrilus > Platerodrilus igneus. Next base: position 4,504,282 of record JARFIW010000012.1, on the reverse strand, counting down.
CGTATATTGGTGAAAGAAGTATGAAGTTCTTTGTTATTTTTCGGGGGTGTTAATAATTAAATGGTTCAAATACGTGTCTAGATCCACGAAACAAGGGTCAGATATACACAGATGAGTTCCGGAAAAGCCCAGAAACAACTTTAAATAAATGGTGATGGAGAAAATTTTAAAAGCGTTGAGAATTAGAAGCCGTAAATATAATCCTGTTGGAATGGTGTGATTAACTAAAGGGACGATGTACATTAAAGCTACGAGGACAGTAACCTTCAGGTAAATTATACTATTTTGTTTGACATTTTGGTGTGTGTTGAATAACTTTATTATACTATTTTGTTTGACATTTTGTGTGTGTTGAATTACTTGATAATTGATTTACTTTAAATGGACATTAGTGAAATTGTACTAACCATAAAATTTTAACTTTAAGATGAAATTTGCTTGTTTAAGTAAAAGGGTATTTAGTATTGATGTTCGGGAATATGATGAAACTTTGGGTATGTCTTTGAGCTCAATTAGACGAACCTGGTTAATTAACGTAAAGGGGTGGTAGATGCTCCTTTATACTCAGACTCCGGTCTGCTTATATTGTTATATTAATTAGTAGGCATCCAACAAGGACTTTAATTCTGGATGCACATTAAAATGATAATAAAATTAATCTTGAAATTCTTATTAAAACTGAATTTTATGCTGAAATTTAATTTGAAAATTTAATGTATTCTGAATATTGATGTAAATAGAGTTAACGTTGATGTTTGTGGTAGGAATGTGTTGTTTAATTTTATGAATGAGGAGGTTTATAAAATTAGGTGAGCAGCCGAGGCGAAAACAGGATCACAGCAGTTTATGACGCCCAATCGGTGGGACTAGAATTTTTTTGTTGAAAGGACCCAGTTTCCGCATTCACAGGAGTATATCACAGCAATATATATATATATATATATATATATATATATTGAATAATTGAATCTAATAATACAAAGATAACCCAGACACGTTATTAACAGTTCATGAGAACGGATATGCAACTTTGTATCCGAGAGAGCAGTCATACTGCAGGTAGCAGATCACAGACGGTTAACATATCGCAATTACCTAGAAATAAGATTGTTACAATGTAATAAAGTGTAGAATTAAGAGTAAAGCAGACATGAGATCTGCAAGTTCCCACAGCCATGTGAGGGGGCAGGTTATTATAAAAAAGCCCGGGAGCTCAAGGCCCGGCAGTCAGTCTTCGAACTCCATACTTCATTGTTCAAGCTACTCAATTGAGTTAGTCTGAGTATTACAACTTTTGCATTGTTGTTTACCTAGGCTACTCGCTCCAATATTAATAAATAAATTTGTTAAGATTTGGAAAAGTTTTTTAAAAAACATCGCTCCAAAGGCCCGAACCTTAACTCGCGTAGCTTCCGAAGAAGATGTGCTTTCTGTAGCACGAAATCTAGGCAAGTGCGTACCAACTGGATTTGCAATGTATGTTATTCTCCTTTATGTTTAAGTAAAAGTAAATCTTGTTTTCAAAGATATCATACTACTGCTTAAGTTTACTTTATATGTATTACAAATAACACAAAAGAAAATATTTTTGTTTGTAGTGGATTGATGGTACATTTTGAGTACCCTCCAAAATTTTCAAAAAAAAAGATATACTTTGTAAAAATATGTATTTTTTATGTTAGCTAGGCATACTCTATCCACCTACGTATGCAGTGATTTATTATAATTTACAATTACAAAAAATAAAAATTTTTTGCTCCACTAGGAACTTTATTCTGCTTGCTATTGCTACTCAAAGAGTTAATACAATGTAAGTTTGTCCACTCTTTCAAAATTTAACTCAAAATGAGATGCGACCTAACGTGAGCTGCATAATAAGTATTATGTCCAAATGAAAATGAATGAGTTATGCCAGCGCGTAGTGTTTAATATTTTATTTATAACTACAGACATTGCTATTGAATTTAATGTTAAACAAAATAAATGTTTGCTGCTAATACAGACAATAGTTATCATATTGTAACCTAATATAAAAAAAAAGTAAAAAATCAAAAAGGATTGTAAAAACTAAAAACCATCCTTAATTAAAAATGGGCAGTAGGTATACAAGGAGCATACGAGCGCAAAATCGCTCATTTTTACATGTAAAATCCCATAAGGAGGATTAAGGTTCATTTTGCACTTTTTTGTACCCACTATTGAAATTCCCATAAGGAAGATCCGTGTGTCAATTCAGGTCACTTTTCTGTCCAACACCCACGACGGAGGAATCTATTACTTTTATTTTTTAAGAATAGGATAACACTAAACTATATAAAATTTTATTGAGGATAATATATTTACAATCAATATTCTACATTTGCAAAAGGTAATATATTTTTTCTTGCTCCATAATCGAATAATGTCCAAAGGTAGTGTTGCATATGGACCAGGAAGCAAGTGGCGTTTATCATCATGCGGGCTTAGACCAATCTTCTCCTGAACGATGGTATGAACTTGATGCTTGGATGATTGAATTAGATTCTGCGTTACAAATACTTCCTTGTAATCTTCTACACAGTCGACATAATCCTCAAACGTAATTCTATACTTTATTACTGATCTTTTAATCCCTTTAATTTTCTTTGTAACACCAAAGTCTCGGATGACAGGCGATTCCTCCTCTTCTCGTAAGAGTTGAGCATCTTCTTCCTCGGCTGTATTAAAAATCCTCCTCGTATACATCTTTGATCGTAACTCAATAAAATCTGTCATAAATTGCCTATTATTTTCATCTTTCATCATCCCCAATACTTTTTTGTTAATTAGCGGAATTCCATAAATGTTGTAGGAAGGATTCACGAAGACCATTCATAATTATGACATCATTATGTGAAGTCTGTCAAACTACAGGTCCAACCAAAGTAGTAGGGTCCTTAGTGAGGAACCAAACTAAGACAGGTCCCCGAAAGAGGGCAGCGGCTCTTTTGGTACTTAGATTTGCAGAGACTATAAGGGTCGATATAACAATCTAAGACACGCTACCGCTATGTGGAAGGCAACAGGATATCACCACAGTACCTCCCAAATACACAGCGTACCTAAATTGTAATAAACATGATGGCATACTCTGAGGTTAAAGATTCCGGAGTTAAAATAGTTCCTCATTCGGATCTTCGGGAGGGGACTACTTCAGAGGATGCGATCAGATAGTTCAGAATAAGAGTCGGGAACATTTTGCGAGTCGGAGCGTGGAATTTTAGAAGCATGAAGCAAGTAGGTAAGCTAGAGAACCTAAAAATCGAAATGAATAGGTTAGCACTAGACATAGTAGGGATCAGCGAAGTTCGGTGGCCAGAGGCGGGGAATTTTTGGAGTGAAGGCTTCAGAGTAATTCATACAGTAGCAGAAGAAGGAAATTTGGGTGTGGAGATAATCATGCGGAAAAAGATAGGATACTGTGTAGAAAATCACTTACAAAAGAAGGAAAGAGTACTCATGGTTGGAATAGAATCTCAACCGGTAAACACAGTAATAATACAAGTATACATGCCCATCTCTAGCTACAGTGACGAAGTGGTAGAAGCTATCTACAAAGATATCGAAAACATGTTAAGATACGTAAAAGGACATGAAAATTTAATAATTACGGGCGATTTTAATGCAGTGATAGGTGAGGGTAGGTTAGGAGCGGTAGTAGGTTTATTTGGTTTAGGCACGAGAAACGACAGAGGAAATAGGCTGGTAGAATTTTGCGACAAGAACAATTTAATCATTAGAAACACATTATTTCAACATCATGCTAGAAGACGATATACGTGGAAAATGCCAGGAGATATAGGAAGATATCAAATAGATTACATTGTTGTTAGACAACGGTTTAGGAATCAAGTAAAAGATTGTAAAAGTTACCCAGAAGCAGATATAGACACTGACCACAACATCGTAATTATGAAGACCGCACTTAAATAAAAAAATTTCTGAAAAAGAAACGGAAAAAGACACTTTAACTTAGTGAAACTAAAGACAAAGATATTCAAGAAAGATTCCAAAAGGTCAAATGAATTGCTGAAAGATATCGGAAAAATATCTAATACTAAGGAAGTAGAAACAGAATGGAATAACATTAAATCCAGCCTAGACATGGCGGCCATAGATTTTTTGGGGTATACACAAAAAGAAATGAAGAAACCATGGATACGAAAGGATATCCTGAATTTAATAGAAGAAAGACGAAAATACAAAAATAAAAGAGACGAAACAGGAAAACAGAGATACAACGCCATAAAATGGGAAATTATTTGCAAATGCAGGAAAGCTAAAGAACAATGGACTGATGAAAAGTGCAAAGAGGTACAAACGAAGATGGAAGTAGGAAAGACAGATGAAGCATAGAAACTAATTAAAATCAATCCTAGAGATATAAAACCGTATAGCAAAAATATAAGGGACGTGAGAGGAAACGTCATTATAGAAAATGTAGAGAAAGTGGGTAGATGGCAAGAATATATAGAGAATTTATATGAAGGAGAGGGACTAACTGCATTAGAACAGGAAGCAGACATTGAAAATGATGACTTGGGATATTGCTACCTACCATGACGTAGACGGAAGAAAACGTAAATATACCAGGCTAACTACCAATGCGGACAGGGGAGGCTTTCTTAGCAACACAAAAATAATACATCGCCAACGATGTTCTATTTACAATAAAAAATACCAAAAATATAGAAATTTCTATCGAAACAGCAAAACAAAATTAACTAAAGTTCCTATTTAATGAAACAAATTTACTCTATGGACAAATTCACTAATTGTTCCACAAAGTGCGCAATTCGTAGCTAACATGCAATAAATCTAATACTAATTCTAATACTTTCGTATAAGCGGATGGTTAATTAAAAAAAAAACATTAAATTTAGAAATCTTTCTAGTACGGATTTTACCATTCGAAGCATTTGTTATAACCCTAATCATTAAAAAAATACTGCTAATACTTTCGTATAAGCAAATGAGTTAAGTACAAAAAACAAAAGCATTAAAGTTCGAAACTTTTCTAGAAAGGATTTTACCAGAACAAACATTAACGTATCTAATTTCACATTGGGTTTATCCCTGGGTATGTTACAAAATGCTACTACCGTAATTGCAACGGCGGTCTACATCAAGGAATAATCGGGCTCCGCAACAAGCAATTTAGCCTCTAGCTAAGAGCTAAAAAAAGGAAAATCTTACTAATATTAACAACTCAGCAGCGCTTACCGATCCACACAAAATCTACACATTTGATAGAGAAGAAACGCGCATCGCTCTTGGAGTAACAGAACGAGTAGTTTTTACAAGTGCATCGACGCACAAGCTGCAGAATCAAAGTTTAAAAGAAGTTCAAAATAACACAAATTCGAAAAGCAAACATCCGCGTAATCAAAACGCGATTGAAACTGAAAAACGCGGTTTTACCGGAGAATAGTAGGATATATAATTTCGACTAATCTTTAGATGGTAAACCCATTAGAACGCAATTATACGTTATCGGAAAGTAAAACGCGCTCACGGATCTTAACTTATTTAAATTTTTTCATAAACTTGGCGTTTCCAAGCAAATAGATTTAATTGAGAAATTATTCGAAACCGTATTTTTTGCAGAAAAATAAAATATACAGGATGTAAACTATTTAATTGTAGCATAAACTTGTCGTTCTTAAAGCAAAAGGAATTGGAGTTGAAAAGTATTAGACAGCGTATTTATTATTAATTAAGTTGACGGATGTGAGAATAGCAACGTAGTTGATTAAATTATGGTAAAGCGGATTTATGAATTAACAAGGAAAATTTTTAAAACAAAATTAGAACGTAACAATATCCTATACTTAGAGCTGAGTTTGAATTAGCATTAAGGTGTCTGAAAAATGATAAGGCGCCGGGTATAGATAAGGTGCAAGCAAAAACTCTAAAAGCCGCTGGACAAGCAGTAACAGAACGTCTCTTCCAACTTATAAGTCATATGTACGAGACAGGCGAGATACCCAAAGATTTCAAACATAACATCATAGTAACTATACCAAAAAAGAAAGGCGGGGATAGATGTGAAAATTTTTGAACAATAAGTTTGACAGCACATGTGTCAAAAATATTAACTAGAATTGTGCAAAGACGAATCGAAAAACGAGCTGAAGAAATACTAGGAGAAGACCAATTTGGGTTTAGGCTAAACAGGGGAACACGGGAGGCAATTTAGCTCTGAGAGTGATAATGGAGAAAACAATAGAAAAAGGGGAAAGCGTGTATATAGGGTTTGTAGATCTGCAAAAAGCATTCGACAATGTAAAATGGAAAAATATGTGCAAAATACTCAAAAAAATTGGAATGAGTTTTAGGGATAGATAGTACATAATATAGTACATAACTTATACAAAGAGCAAACAGCAGTAATACAATAAAAGCAGGAACGTAGAGAAGTAAACATTAGGAAAGGGGTGAGACAGGGATGTGCCCAATTCCCATTAATATGACAAATAGAAGGGCAGAATAAGTTCTAAGGCATTTTTAGGGAATAGTATGGGATATATTGCATGCAGAGATAGTAAAAAGGAAGCACATGTAGACCTAGATCAGATAGTGGCAGATTTAGACTGTGCAAATTTCACGGAAATATTTAGGTTCGTTCAGAATAGAAAACAATGAGGATACGCGTCTAACCAGTTCCAGGACTGAAGACCTAATGTTGATTGTTTCTGCATAGTTCAAACCTTTTGATAGAATTAGTTTTCAGTGTCGTTAATCGTTCTGTTCGATAAATTTATGACGGTGTTTAGCATGGTGTTGCTGTTTCCTAACGTCCTAGTTTGCGTGCTATTTTTCTCTATAAACAGATTCTTAAATTTCTTTGTGTACTAACGAGAATTTTATCATAATCATCTTTTGTTACCGTTGTTCATATAAAATTTATAATACCCATATCTTGTTTTAAGTTATAAATAATGTGTCGGTGGTTTTGTAGTCTTTCTCTCATTCTACTACAACTTGCTCTTTCAAGAATCCATGATAGTTTATTTCTTGTCTGACCAAAACTGGTTCTGAACCTTTTTGGTATTAGTTTGTTGTTTCTGCATTTTATTAGTAACGTGAGCGAATTTTTGGAGTGCGATAGTTTTAGGTTTAGATTGTCCAAGTGTCCAAAACAAATACAAATTTCAGGCCCATACTCCTTATATGTTTGTTGTGGTTTGTTTTGTATTCTTTTTAATTTTCTTTGGGAATTAAACGACTCATAGTTGTTAAAATCATCTTTATTTACCTTTCGATCCATGACCTAGGATTGTCAAAATAATAGAAAAATTTTAAGTTTGACATAAATTGAAGGCGACTTTGATTTATTAATGTTTAATATATTTGGCTTAAATATATTAGGTGAAAAATTTTTAAAGTTTAGAAGAGTGAGTGCCTTCAATTTGTGTTGCGCCATGGGAGCGACTTTTAGGTAACCAATATGCTTGAACTGAAATCTGTTGATTAATTTTCTATATAGTTAAATTTCACTTAATTTCAATAACTTGAGGATTGGAAAAGATTTTTATAACATGTTATTAAACGATTACATTGCCGTAATGTTTAAGCAGTGGGGGGGGGCTGCTGCCAATGTGTCTATTATTATGTAATTAGTTACTGTATGTATACATAAAAATCATGTATGTAGGCTGTATTTCATGTTGATATCGCAAGGAAAACCCAGGAAAAACTTGCGATACTACCTCGATATTGGGGGCACTAGATTTTCATTCGTTATTTCTTTTAGTCACGGATTCGTTTGCTACGCAGTTATTTCTATGTAGGGTTATATAAACAGCTTCTCCGATTTTGCGTTTTTGGTGGTTTTCTTCTTTGTCAATAATTTTTGCATCTTCCTATTTTATTTTATGACTGGAGTCCCATGCATGTTGGCAAATCGTGGATTTTTCAAATTTTCTATTTTTTATATATGATTTATGTTCTTTTAATCGAACTTCAAATGGTGTGGAACTTTCCCCATATATAAAATTTATTACATTCGCGCAGTATTTTGTAGATGTAGTTTTTAACTTTGTGTTGCGTTTTTGGGTTTTGTTTTTGTTAATTGTGTTCTTAATGTATTGTTGGTTCTAAATTCTGTGTTAATTTGGAATTTGTTTCCTATTCTTTGAATTTCTTCGGAGAATCCTTTTATGTATGGTATCGAGAGCATCTTTTGATGTGTATCGTTGTTTCTGTTTTTTTCTTCTATATTTTTTGGGACTTTATCATTTCTTTCTCTATTACTCTTTTAGGATACTTGTTTTTAATTAGTGTCCATCTGACTAAGTCTTTCTCTTTTCTTTGTTTGACGATATTAATTTTGATCGATCATACATGATTTTGATAATTTCTCGTCTGACACAGTGTGGGGGTGGTTTGAATCGAAGTATAAGTATCAGAAAATTTGAAAAAATCCATGATTTATCAATATGCATGGGACTTCTGCCATAAAGTAAAATGGGAAACCGCAAAAATGATTGACAAGGAAGAAAATCACCAAAAATCCAAATCAAAGAAGCTGCTTATATAACCCTACATAAAAATAACTGCGTAGCAAACGAGTAGACCATTTTCAGGCATCCTGCCACCTCATTTCCTCCAGAATCCCTCATTTCCTCACTCATCTGGACCAATTTACATGTAAATTCCCATAAGGAGTAAATGAGGGAGATGAATCCCCACCTGCTCTCTCCCTGTGGAACTCCTTGTGGAATTTTTTCCCAACCATTTTGATTACGTCACACCCGCATTCTTTCCACCCGCGAGATAAATCTTTCTCCACATTTCCACCCACGAGATAAACCTATCTTGTTTGGTATCAATTAATATTAGATTTTTCTCAGCTACCCGAATTTCTAGGAATTTCTTAGATTGCGCCATCCCCAGAGAGCTACCCCAATTTTAAGATTTCTTACCTGTAGCGACTTTTGAGCGTTCTTATAAATTTTTTTATACATGCGATACATCTTGTTAGTCTAAAATTTTACGCAGAATTCGAATCTGTAAACAGATTTGAAATCGGACCACGCCCTGCAAAGTTATACCCCTTTAAAGTCCTGATCTTCTAAATTTTGCTCTTTGCTCTATAAGCAATACTAACAAATAGTTTTCCTCGTCTAGCCATTGCATCTTTCGAGATAAACCTATCTTGTTTGGTATCAATTAATATTAGAATTTTCTCAGCTACCCAAATTTCTAGGAATTTTTAGATTGCATCACCCCAAGGAGCTACCCCAATTTTAAGATTTCTTACCTGTAGCGACTTTTGAGCGTTCTTATAAATTTTTTAGTCATGCGATACATATTCTTAGTCTAGAATTTTACGCAAAATTCGAATCTGTAAACAGATTTGAAATCGGACCACGCCCTGCAAAGTTACACATATACCCTTTCTGCGAGATAAATCTTTCTCCACATTTCCACCCACGAGATAAACCTATCTTGTTTGGTATCAATTAATATTAGAATTTTCTCAGCTACCCAAATTTCTAGGAATTTTTTAGATTGCATCACCCCCAAGGGAGCTACCCCAATTTTAAGATTTCTTACCTGTAGCGACTTTTGAGCGTTCTTATAAATTTTTTTAGTCATGCGATACATCTTCTTAGTCTAGAATTTTACGCAAAATTCGAATCTGTAAACAGATTTGAAATCGGACCACGCCCTGCAAAGTTACATATACCTTCTGCGAGATAAATCTTTCTCCACATTTCCACCCACGAGATAAACCTACCTTGTTTGGTATCAATCAATATTAGAATTTTCTCAGCTACACAAATCTCTTTAAATTTTTTAGATAGCGCCATTCCCCCGAGAGCTACCCCAATTTTAAGATTTCTTACCTGTAGCGACCTTTGAGCGTTCTTATAAATTTTTTTATACATGTAGCACATCTTGTTAGTCTAGAATTTTATGTAGAATCCGAATCTGTAAACAGATTTAAAATCGAACCGCTCCTTACCATTTTACACACACCCTCTAAATTATAAATTTCCTGCAGCTTATACCTAAAGAAAATCTAAAACCATTCTTAAAACTTTTTATTACAGACAATTTTACTAATACAGTTTAAATTTTGTAAACCACATTTCTAAATACATATTTACAATTTTTATTTTCAACCTAGAACTTGTCATATCGGGTCATACTTATTAATATTTATTTCTAAATAGAGCACTTTTCCAAAGACCAACCGGACTCGCATGTTTCAAATTCCTCTGATTTTGTTCGCATGGTTTCGCTTAAGACCTCGTACATATTTTCCAGATTACTAGAAGTCGTTATAACCACATTTTTGTGTTAAAGTTTCACATCGGACTTCTCTTCCCCATTTTGGTGTAAACGCCGTAGAGTTCGCAGTAGACTTTTACTGCTGTATGTTGTATTCTTTTTCATTTATTAATCGAATAAATCGCTCTTTCTGCTTCCAAAGAAACTCGGACGCTCCATCGTCGACGCTGGCGTTATTTATGCGATAGCTAGCCATACGGTTGTTAAACGCTGTGCTAATCATTTGTACGCCATCTTCGCCAGTAGCGGTAACTGTGGCATTTTTATGTCTGTTGCTTCTCAGGTGTGCGGCATATGTATTCTTTTCCATTTCGAAATCGCATACTTTACACATAATTCGTGGTTGTTTCGTACAAGGTCCATTAACAGCTGGCGGAGCTGAACGTTTACGGCTTAATGACATACCATGCTGTTTTTCCTTGTGTCGCTGTAAGTTGCCCATTCTCGTAAAAGCGATACCGCAAGACCCAGAGTTTAAGTACTTTGCTGCGGACGGCTTAACCCTGGGCGATGTTACACTACGACATTTGTTCTGGTGCCGTTTGAGAGCATTTTTCCAGGTATAGGAAGCACCGCAAGGGTTGCACTTATAAAAGTTTGCAGGTACCATTTTAGTACAAAACAAAACCCGCACTATAGCACTTTGGTTAAACTTGTAATCGAACTAACTAAAAAGCTTACTCGAGCGTACCTGATTTATGTTCCTTATAGAATGCATACCGAAGGTTTCCGAAGACGACCGAACGATGTTGAGGATTCGGCGGGGAACTAAATGATGTCATATTCCTTGCTGCTCGTCCAATACATTTAGCGCTAATGCATGCACCTGGTTCGCTTCGTCGATGGTGCGAATGCCGTTAGTAGAAACACCGGAAAACGTCTTCCATGTTATACGGATCGCGTGCATATTAAAAATCCAAAAGGGTGGTAGCACACGCACACAAATTGTATGCAAGTCGTGCTGTAGAAGATGCAGTGCTACTATAACCAAAAACACTTTAAACCATTACTAAGAAAATACCAACTTGTTGTCTACAGGATACTTACAACAATTTAATTTTAAATAACTTCTTCGTCATACTTTAGGAAATGATAGGCTTGAATATTTTCCAAATGAATCACCAAGCGAAAGTATATGCTTAGCACTATTAAAATTACCCATTAATTTCCCATTTTTACGACCGTGGTTAATTATAGATTACAATTTAATTTGTGCACGTTCGAGCTTCTCGTAAACTAACATATTTATAGCAACAATGCGCTGTATAATACATGCATACCCTTCGCCGCGCTACTGCTATTCTTGTAATTGCTAGAAAAAATCACTCTCCTTTTTACTGTTAGGAGCGATGCAAAGCACCATTTTTATACTTTCTATAGCACATCGCCACTTTTCGTCTGATAATTAAATTTTGCTTCTGTAGGCTTTTACACTTTCGCATAGCGATCGGCCGCACGTATTGATTTCTAGAACCGGTAAGTACTCGATATCGTCCAAATAGAAATTAGATGCTCGATGTCTATCAATTTCCGATTCCCTCGTAAAGGTAGAAAAACTCGGTCAATCATCCATTAAACTTCGACCCGCTACCGTTTTGATAATTTCCAAACATTTTCGAACGACAATGGGCTGAGAATTTTAAACCTCCGAGGATCTTTAAGTCGTGATCAATTACACATCCGAGCTACGCGTAAACTAACATATTTTGCAGCAACTGTATAATACATGCATACCCCTTCTCTGCGCTACTGCTATTCTTGTAGTTGCTTGGAAAAGTCAGTCGCCCTTTTTACTGCTAGGGTCGCTAAAAAGCACCATTCCATACTTTATTTATAAGTGTAGCACATCGCACACTTTTTTGTCGTTAATTAAATTTTGTTTATGTGGCCTTTACACTTTCGCTTATTTAAACATCTAATACGACCGATTAACCACTTTCGATTATTCTAACGGGGAACCACCATACATCCCACCGCATCGTTCTTTTTGAATCCAACGATCCTATGGGCTTCCGCACACTAACACCTAACGTATCTTTGCTACTAGTTGTTAAACAAAAACTACCGGTATCGCCATTGTGGATATAAGCAGATGTTTGTGGATGTGTACGAGTATGTAACCATATACATTAATTAGTCTAAGCTATTTTATTTAGTCCAAGAAAATTATTATTTTTCTAATCCACAACTAATAATCGCCTTTATAGGTTTAACATTTCTACCATTTCCCAATGACTGGTGCTACGTACATGAAAACTTTAATTTCTTATTAGAGAATTCTTATTCTCCCACGCACTGCTGCGTAGTTGCATGCCCACCCTTTTGGGAATATATGCTCGTTATAGGTTGTAGCACCCTCGGTTTTACTTAACTACACTTCGTGAGACCCTTTAATCTTTTTAATCGTATCTTTCTCGCTTACAATACAGTCGGACTTAGCCCTACTACCAACAAATTCTAATACTAGACCCCCATTAAATTGGTCTTTAAATTTCCCTACAAGTTTTTATTGACAAGTGTTATATTGTATTTATTATACGCGGGGTAGTCACTCTTTTAAGATAAATATATTTTGCTAGGTATCAACTAATATTAAATTTTTCTAGGGACCCCAAATCTGTAAATAGATTTTAAATAGCTCCACCCATACAAAGTTATGCCTTCTAAAGACTAATTTTTGCCCATCTTTATTTAACTCCATCTTTAAAACCCTTTTTTGCTACTAAGACATATGCTTTAGCCATCCATCTCCCGAGAAATCTAAAACCGATGTATCCTCGAACACCACGTGGAGTAACACGTATACTCTGTCAACCAGGATAGAAGCAGGAAAGATTTGGAAGGTGGGCGAAGAACTTAAAAATTATGGAATTTAAAACTAATATATACAATAGATTTACAAAATCTATACAAATATAAACAACTATCTTATATCTTTACGTCCCCATGCGTAGATTGTTGTACTATTAGGGTGACGTAACCTTTGTCATCTTCCCTCGATAAACTAATTTTATTAATAAGCTGCGTATGCAAATCGTATTCTTTTACTCCGGATACATACGCAGACAAGTACTCGATACCATCAAATAAAAATTGGATGCTTGGTGACTGTTAACATCTGCCTCCCTCGTGTACGCCCTAAGCACAGCCTGTGCCCATGCGCGACCCTGCGCGTGCACACTGCCCATGCCGCCCCTGCGCGTACGCACCTGCCCATGCGCGCTGCCCATGCGCACCCTCTCTGTGCGACTGCTATTTCGTGGTAACGTCACAGCCTTTTATAAATAAAGAACAATGTTATATACTATTATAAAATGTTTATTCTGACATTATACATAACAAATTTAAAACAACTAATGCCAAGCATGGATCCATTTAAACTTAATTTTAATACAAAGTTATACACAGAAGACAGTCCTTTCTTTATGTTTGTTTGCGGTGGTTTTAATTTTATCTAATTTTATTCGCAGCTTAAAATTTAAATCGACACCCAAGTCTTCTATCTCCTTTTCTAACCAATAGTTTGATACATAAAGACCGTCTAGGTTTTCGAATTGTAAAATGTACCGAAGTTTGCCTCTATATTTAAAGTCTCTGATTCCGCCGACAACCAGATCCATTCCTTCGTGTAATTCTTGCAGCTTGTGACAATCTTTTAATCGCAGCTTTCCACTATATCCTGCATACGTATCTTGTTAGCTTGATCGACTTCTTCTTGTCGGTATTGGAAATCCTTTTCTCCACACACTGTTGCGTAGTTGCATGTCCACCACTTTTGGGAATATATGGTTGTTATAGGTTGTAAGACCCTCGGTTTTAAATGATCCGAAAGGTTCTTTACTGAGGCAAATATACAATGTTTAGCGGAACCCCTTTACGTGTGGTGTACGCCAAGATTACGAAACCCGCATTCCTTAGTTCTTCTTTGTTATCTGCCATTTTGATAAATACGTTTTTAGAATAACCTTTTAAAAAGTATACGGATTTAGTACCATCCTTTTCTGCAAGAACACCTACATAACTAAAGAGTCTTTCTTACTAACCGCAAATGCAAACAGCTTGTAGAACCCGGATGTATCTAAGTCACTCCATCGAGCACATAAAATAATCTTTTAATTCTTCCTCATTTTCTCTAATAAGATGTTCTTTGTCATAACACATCTTTGTATTGTTCGCGTATTGTCGCAGTGTTTTCCATGTACTCCAATTTTCGTCTTTTGCATCCATTTCCTCTAATTCCAGTTGTCTTTTCCTTCCACTTACAGCGTATGGTATGCATAATGGGCAATTTCCTTTAGCGTAAACGGATAAAGTTTACTACCAATATTTACGCGTTGTCGTACAACCTCTGGACGAATGTTATGCGTATCTATCAATCCCAATTCCGAAATGATTATTTCTTTTGGAATTGTAGAATATGGTGTTGCAGATTGTGTAAAATATGTACTCCTGCTTTAATGTAGCACTTGTGTAAGATTTTTATTTTATCTGAGCTGTCTTCCTCCTCTACTATCTCCAAATAATTTACAGGTAAATAGTTAAAACTAAAGCCAAAGCACATACTTTATCAATTTTCCCTTTCTTTTGGTTTTCGGACAACAATTTGCAAGCCCGTCAATTTCTTTGTATTACCATTCCCCAATACACGTACTGTAGCAGGTTATTAAACACAAAACAGCATTTTGTAGCTTTCCGATAACTTACTCCACATTTTGGCAAGTGGTACCGGTACATTGGCGCCTTTAGGAAGTATAACACTATCTTCCAATAACGTTAAACAGTCTTTTAAGGGTTATACACCCGTTCCGCACTGACATTGCTTCCAATTGCACAATTGTTTTCGCTTCAATCGCGTAATACCATGTTCTTTGGCCAAAGTAGACGCAAATGTTTCCCTTAAACGCACATCTGGACAACGTAAAAAATCTAGTATATGATTGCCAAGTTGTTTATTAACACCAGGACTTGTTATCTGACACACAAATTTGTTGTATATCTTAATTCTTGCATTGGTTGTTAGCCATGTTAAACAATCAATTCCTACAGTTTTATCGTTGTCAACTATAATATTACACTTTTCTTCGTATTCGCCCTTATAGCAAAAGTTATGGTTTGTGTTAAATAATTACACATCTCCATCTTGCTAAATATACCCGCAAAATCTTGGGTTACATCCATGTCAAAAAGATAGAAATAATCTTTTTCGAGTTCGTCTAATATATCTGGTAGTTCCTCCAATAAAGTTTCCAACAACATCTGCTAGTTCCACTTTGTATGGAACACATATAGGATTTTGGAATTTTTATTAATGCATTCGAGGTCTTCTTTTCCGATAATTTCTTTTACTCTCTGGCCCATCTTGTTAGTGCTTTCCAGAAAACGGAAGCTTAGCTTTAACACCATTGCTAGCGTAAACAAATCGGTCAAACTTTCTTCTGATAGCGTTAATAAAAATTAGTTTATCGAGGAAGATGACAATGTGTACTCATCCTAATAGTACAACAATCTACGCAGGGATGTAAAATATAATATTGTCTAATATTTGTTCTGAATTGGTGTTTTAGTCACCAGTCAGCATCTGCTCGCCTTCTAACAAATATTACCAATATCTTTCCAGATTATTGTTGCACATATTTTCTATCAACGCCATAATCCAAATCGCTCATTTGTCGGTTTCACTTTATTCCCAGAAGTTGAGAAACGTTAATCACCTTGGAGACGCTCATGTTTACCGTTCTAGCTACTATCGAATACTAAATTAAATACGAAAAATTGTTCTCTTATGTATTCTACAGAGTGAGGCGTATATTGCCGAAGTATTAAATTATTGTTATCCGACCTAAGCCGACAGGGATTCGCATCGACATATATCCGGATATATGTAGGATGTTAAGTTAGGGTGAAATTGCCCCATGACCACATGACCACATGACCACATGACCATATGATCACATGACCACATGAAAAATTGATAGGTTAGGCTGTTTTAATGGTTTTCTCATTAAAACCCATTAACACTAATTGTTTTAATGAGTTTTCTCATTAAAATCTCGTTAGCACTAATTGGTTTTTAATGAGTTTTCTCATTAAAAACCCATTAGCACTAATTGCTTTTTAATGAGTTTTTCCATTAAAAACAAGTGTGGACCTAGGTTAGATAAAAGGAAAAATTAATAGGTTGGGTCGCGCCGCGGCGCGTAACCTGAATTCGCTGTTTCTATCGTGGTAATGTGTGGAAAAACTCGTGCGGTGTGTGCTGGGTTAAGATGAAAACTCGTTCGTGAATGTGATGATGTATGATGGATCTGTGCTGCGGGTGGTTCAATGGCTCGTGTATCGTGCAGTGGTGCAGTGAACATCGTGTTCGGTGTCGGACTATCGTGCTGGTGTGGATGATCGCATATCGTCGTGGCTCGTTGGGCATGTAATCATGGCAACGGTGTGACTTGGATGGATGGGCTGAAAGTCGACTACGTCTGCGAAATGGCATTGAATTCAAATCGTTGTGACTAGCGATAATGTGCAGTAATTGTGGTGTACTGTAGCGTGTGTGTACGATGTGTTAAAAGATAAGGTGACGAAGTGGTTGGTAGCTTCACAACGGCTGCAAAGGTATGCTGACGTGCGCTGTGGACTAGATCTGATAAATTACGTGTCTGTCGTGACAGCTGGAGGAAAATGTTAACCTATGAAGATTATTGTGATAAAAAAATAATTTCGCTGAATGAATGCAGAATGTGAAGGTTTGAGTTCTGAAACCACAACTGTTAGTCACAACGATACGGAGTTGTTTACATGTGGAATGGGGATGTGCGGCAAGGCGTTGGTAGAAGATGGGGTGAGAGCCGTTGATAATGAAAGGGTTAACGAGTATAGTGTTGAATAGAACTGTAGCTAAAACAGAATGTATTACTGAAAACATGCGATGGCATTTAGAGTATGGATGCTTGCGACCACAGAAAAGGCGCTGACTTTTAGCAGCAGAATTGCGCGTTGGAGATGTTTTAGTGGCATATGTATTTGACATAGTGGTTATTCACGACTTAAAGACCGGTTTAAAATTCTAGCCATTGTGTTGAATGTTGGAATTAGAAGTGGGCAAGTTTAATGGTGTTGACGAGTTTTTTGCTTTCGGAAGAGTGAAGCATGACCAATATGGCGAAAATGAGTGGCTTGACACGTAACATGGCGTAGCTTGCGAAAGTGTAAGCCAGAAGAAATTGTTCGACGAAATGGGCATAAAAGTTAATGGTGCTTGCATGACAGTAAAAAGGGGTGATTTTCTGATTACCAAGTGGTGGTGGAAGGGCATGTAAGATTTCTATAAATATTTAGTTACGAAGTGACTGCAAATAAATTACTTATTAACCACGGTCTAAATGAATTAATGGGATTCAAGAATCAGTTACGTAATGTTGATCATTGGAATTCAGCATCGTCAAATGCTAGAAGTTTAAAATTATGTTAGTACTGTGCAACATTGTATTTTACGTAATGGTTTAAAGTGTTTGTACCGTGATGCATCTGTAGAGACTTGAACAATTGTGTCTGTGACACCTTGGATTTTTAATTGCAGGTGCCGATACTGGGACGTTTTCCGGTGTTTATGGCATAGGCGACCATCAAGGAACAGGTGAGATGGGTAAATGTATGAGCGACAAGGATGTTACCATCGGTTCCCCGCGTTCATGTCGGTGTTGGAAACCTTCGTTGATTTGAAGGTTAGTGCTGAAATTTAGTAGTTCGTTAAATCAAGTCTGTGCGTTTGTTTGTACAAATGTCCTGAAGTTTAAATGCAACCTGGGTTCCAACCTGGAAATGTTCAAACGGCACCAGAACAAATGTCGAGGATCCGGTGTACCGTCCAAAGTTTGTTGGAGCTTCGAATGCGACGGAAAAGAGGTCTACGAAATGTGCAGTGTAAGCTTAAACATTTTAGAGATAAGGAAGAACTGAAAGAAGCTGTCGTAGGAGCTAGAGTGTAGTGATACGTAGTGGATAATGTTTTAGAAGTGAGTTGATTGTAATAAGTGTCAGAGCAACTCTCTTGCAATGGGACATTGCTAAGAATGTGGTATCATAAAAGGTTGGTATCGAAGTTGGTGACTGTCTGTGCTGCTGAAGTGTGGTTCGTGTGAACGCTGTGTCGGCGGCGAGTCATGCTGATTGTGACGTGAAGACGTATGGTGCTCCGAAGAATGATTACGCTGAATGTGACGACAATGTGGCGTGGACAACGGTGCTGTTAATGCGTGACTGCGTGTGCAGATGATGAAGGTGGTGTCGGACAGCGATGGTGTCGGACAGAAATGATGAAACTGCTGCGTGTTACGGCTGTGAGTGTTAGGAGGCTGAGTAATGATAATGTGGAAAATAAAACGTCTTTGACAGAAGATGTGCGCATCGATAATCTGATTGCAACAGTAATCTGATTTCGAATGAGATGGCATTCGAAGGATGGTACATGCGTCAACGTTGACGTCGGTATGGCTGTTCACGTTTACGCTGAAAGGCAACTCCGTGATGCCGCTGTGAGTGGAAGAAAGCTGTGAATGGATGGAATGCTGTGCATCTGGCTGCTGCGACAATCGGCTGGTGTTGAGGCGATCTGAGAAATGATGTGGTGTGTGCCGATGGCTGACTGCATCCGGGTTCTGGCTGTTTGCGTTGCTGTGAAAGACTCTTTGAAATGTGCTTTAAATGGGCTTGTTAAATCAGATGTGAGTTGATTCTAAAACGTGTTA
Source organism: Platerodrilus igneus (assembly GCA_036346225.1). Classification (NCBI taxonomy): domain Eukaryota; kingdom Metazoa; phylum Arthropoda; class Insecta; order Coleoptera; family Lycidae; genus Platerodrilus; species Platerodrilus igneus. Next base: position 4,485,218 of record JARFIW010000012.1, on the reverse strand, counting down.
TCAAATGACGAATGACGGCGGTGCATGGCGGTACCACTGCGTTGCCTGGTGTTGAGACGCTCGGATCATTGACTCGGTCTTGACCTGAACCATTGTTCAAAGTGGTGGACGTACTGGCACCACGGTGGGGAGGATTTCTCAATAGTCGATCAGCAATCAGTCAGATGCGAGATGGTGGGCTGCGTGGGTGTCTGCACGAAGGATGCGTCTGTCGGCAAGAAAATGAAGGCAAATGGTCGACGACGTCTGTCATGTGAATTGTGAAGGATGAAAGACATGGTCGTTTAGCTGCGAATAAAGTGAAAAGAACCATGCTGATAAGGACTGTCTTCTGTATTGAATGGTTTAAATGGATCCGTAAGGCGATGATGATTTAAATGTTAATGTCTTGGGAATAAGACTGGTTTAGAATATACGTGTTCTGTTATGAAAGCTGTTGCAATTAATGATCAGTGAAAAGTGCGGAGCATAGAGTATAAAAATGGTGCTCTGGGCGCAATGAAAAAGGGGTGCTTTCGGCATAGCAGAAGCGCGGGCAAGGTGGCTTGGATACGCAGCATCGTTGCTTGGATGTATCGAAACTGATGCATAATGTATCGAATCGCAGTGCAAAGCGGATAAGTGGGAATTTATCGTTAGCATATCTTGCGGCATCTGCAGTAAGCAATTTAAAATGTTGTAATATTTAAAATTATTTGTAATATCTCAAAATTGGTTCTTATATTTTAATTCTTGCTATTGCTCCTGTGACAGATTACAGTTTGTTGCGTGTCACGTTTGGTTCATTCCGGACTATACTGCTTGGTTCCGGGTTTAAAGGATTAAACAAGAGGTGCTTATGGCAATTGTTGGGTGGAATTTAAAATCTGTTCCGCGTGTCTAAATATTGTGTTACCTCGTTATCAAGGACTAGTCATGTTCGTCGGTAAATGTTGTAATGAGCTGTAAGTAACGTGTCGGTTTGTGGTCTGTACGACGTTGATGTGACGATACGTCTATAGGAAGTCTCACGGTGGTTAAGAACGCGGTGCTGGTGAACCGGCCATGTCCGAGATGGCTACGTGGCGTGCGTGGTGTCAGAATGGCTAGTGAAGTAACAGCACGAGTCATTGGAAATGAGTGAAAGTGACAAGCGATATGTGTAGGATTAAAAATAATTGGACTAAATAACAGCAATAGTGTGAACGGGTTAGCTCGTTCCGTAACATCGTGGTAGATGTCAACGGCGTATGATGTTTAAAACAGTGAAACGTTCAGGTGATGCGAGCCTGATGATAGAAGATGATCGGAAATGGATGTAAGTGCGAAATGCGATGTTGCAATGTGTTAACGCTACAGTCAAAAAGTTGACAAGCGTGTTGAGTTTGAAATAATCAATTGTAATATAAAATTGGTTTAATTAACTGTTGAAAATTGAAAAAGTTTAAAGTTTAGTTTCTTTAGTTAGGGAATTTATAATAGTGTGAAATGTCATTTAAATCTTTTAAGTCGTTATAAATTGTAAAAGTGCGACTGAAAAAAATTTATAAAACGAAGGGCTCGGAAGAAATTAATGGGGTAGCTTTGGGTGGCGACTGATTGAAATGGTAGTAGTCAACTTAATTATTGATCAAAAGTCGTGTGGAATGGAATTTATCGAGAAGGTATATTATTTGAGGCGTGTCTTTAAATCGTACGTTCGATTGAAATTATAAAGTGTGATCGCATGTAAAAATTTATGAGACGTCAAGGCAGGTAAGAAATCTTAAAATGGGGTAGCTCTTGGGGATGATAATCAAAATTCAGTGGCGGAAAATTCTAATATTATGGACTAAAAGATGGTTTCTGGTGAATGTGAAAATATTTAGTTCTGCGAAGGTATATGTGTAACTGTCTGCAGGGCGTGGTTTCCAAAGGATGTTCAAATCGAGTGGTCTTACAGATTCGAATTGTTGCGTAAAATGTCTAGATCTAGAAGTTTATGTAATGCATTGACTAAAATAATTGTATACAGAACTGCGTCGTGAAAAGTCGCTCAGGTAATGACAATCTGTCAGAAATTGGGGTAGCTCCTTGGGTGACGTGCGATCAAGAATTCCTAGAAGATTTGGGTAGCTGGGAAAATTCTGAATATGTGAATGACGGGCAAACAGATCAGGTTGTATCTCGAAAGTGCAATGGCTGATCGAGATAAACTATTTGTTAGCTATTGCTTAGTAGTGCAAATGTAGCTGTACTCAAATCTTAGAAGATGCAGGACGTTTTGTTTAAAGGGTATAACTTTGCAGGGCTGTGCGTGCCGATTGTCGAAATCTGTTTACAGATCTCGAATGTCTGCGTAAATTTTAGACTAACGAAGATGTATCGCATGATAAAAATGTGCTGCCGACTGAGAACGGCGCTGGCGAAAAGTCGCTACAGGTAAGAAATGCTTAAAATGGGGTGCTCTCTGGGGTGGCGCAGATCTAGAAATGGTCTGAAATTCGGGTAGCTGTGAAAATCTAATATTAATTGATGAGCCAAACAAGGATCAGGTTTATCTCGTGGGTGGAAATGTGGATGAAAGATTTATCTCGCGGTGGAAAGATGCGGGTGTGACGTCATATCAAATATGGTGGGAAAATCGCGTACAAGGAGTGTCTGACAAGGAGAGCAGGTGGGTTCATTCTATGTTACCCTTATGGGAATTCGTTACAGTGTAAATGGTCGATGAGTGAGGAAATGAGGGATTCTGAGAATGAGTGGCAGGATGTCTGTAAAATTGGGTTACTCAAACTGTGTCGAATTTCAATAAACAATAGATTCCATTACTAAAAGAAATAACAAATGAGAATCAATTCTATATATGTGTGTGTGTGTAGGTATGTATGTATGTATGTGTGTTTGTGTGTGTGTGTGTGTGTGTGTGTAAATAAGGGGGCATCATATTTCGATTCAGTTTTTTCAAAGGATTCTAAATATGTATAGCACATTAATTTTGGACCTATTTGAAATTTTTGATAAAAATTAATTCCCCGGGGGGTCGGGTATCCGTGGTCAGATTTTGTGGGGGGTACCATATTTCGACTCAGCTATGTTAGGGGAGTCCAAATATGTATCGCACATTAATTTTGGACCTATTTGAAATTTTAATTTTCCCGACGGAATATCGCGGGGGCACGGCGTCCCCGTGGCCCGATTTCAACTGACATCAAAACTTAAGCTCAGGACACCGAGCTGAATCGATTGATGTATCACACATTGATGTCCGACCATTAGAAAGGCCTCGGACGGACAGACGGACAGACAGACGGACGACAAATCGATTTCATAAACGAACGAAGTTCGTTGATTACATAATAATAGACACATTAGCAGCCCTTGAGTGCTTAAGCCTTACGGTAACGTAATCGCACACTTCTTTAATACCATCCTCACACTCGTACATAGTTATAATATACCTTGCAGCTGTGGTTTAGTGTACATGGAGAAACAGGACGGTCAATGCAGATTAGACTAAACAAGCATAAAGGATGCTTAAGAACAAGTCAGTACAATCGCTCAGCAGTGGCCGAACACCAACATGAAACAGGCCATACCATTAGCTTTGACAAGACGAAACTAATTGCCAGAATTCCATTTTTCTACAATAGAAAAATCAGAGAATGCATAGAAATCATTAAAAATTCTAACAATTTAAATAAAGACGATGGCTACTACATTTCCTCCATTTGGAAAACGAGCTTATGTTCACAAAAGCAGAACCGTAACGTTCACTGATCCGTTACACACTCCTCTCTATTCATGATCACTCAAGCATCAAGTTCTCGCCCTATATAAACCACCACTTTCGCTACTTTCACCAATTACTTTGCCACAAGACACCTTTTGGCTTAAATGGGCTGGTGAGTCTGCTAGTTCAGAGGTAACTCTTCGTACTTTTTACACTTGTCTAATTAATATTTTATCATTCTTATCAACGAACTTCGTTTGTTTATGAAATCGATTTGTCGTCCGTCTGTCCGTCCGAGGCCTTTCTAATGGTCGGACATCAATGTGTGATACATCAATCGATTCAGCTCGGTGTCCTGAGCTTAAGTTTTGATGTCAGTTGAAATCGGGCCACGGGGACGCCGTGCCCCCGCGATATTCCGTCGGGAAAATTAAAATTTCAAATAGGTCCAAAATTAATGTGCGATACATATTTGGACTCCCCTAACATAGCTGAGTCGAAATATGGTACCCCCCACAAAATCTGACCACGGATACCCGAACCCCCCGGGGAATTAATTTTTATCAAAAATTTCAAATAGGTCCAAAATTAATGTGCGATACATATTTAGAATTCTCTGAAAAAACTGAATCGAAATATGATGCCCCCTTATTTACACACACACACACACACACACACAACACATACATACATACATACATACATACACACACACATATATAGCTTTTAAAATATTTATTCAATAAAATAAAATATATTAAAATGTCTCTTTTGTTGTTTATAAATTTTTGTATTTTATCTGAATACTTATAATTATTACAACATAATAATTTTAATTTCTTTAAATTGTTTTAAAGTAAGTCTACATTTGGAAGTTCGTTGCGACAATGCCTTGCATTTTCAACTTGTTTTTATTATTATTATTTTATATTTCATTTGCTTTTTTTGTCCTGATGAAGTCCCTTACAAAAGTCGACCTTAGTTTATAAAATGACACGGTCCTAACCCGGAACCATAAATATTTATAATGACTCCGGCCGTGAAAGCCTACGACGATACCATAATCTTCTCAACTAATAATTTTTAAAAAATTATTTTGTATGCTATATTTTTTTTATATAACTTTCTTATTACCCTTGAGATTCAAATGTGTCCTTAAACCTTGCTTATTTATGATTCTTAATTTTTAATTTATTTTCCTAGTATAACAGGAACAAACAATATTTAAAAGCCAATAATTAAGGCGTTTATTCTTGGTATTATTCATTGCAAGGATACTGCGGTTTCTTTCTTTTACCATTTTACGGTACTGTGATAAATGGCAAAAATACAATGATTCGTGTTCAGATGATTAAATCAATACATCTGAAACCGGTAGGTGAAAACCGAGCCCGACTTGAGTAAATAGACGCAAACATCATGTGTACATAAGACTATTCACAAAACTCTTCTTGAATTGTAAACGAGTAAAACAAATAAGTAAAAACAAATAACGTTTAAAGAATTTATTTAACCTACTCCTTTCTTTAGATGAATGCAACTGTATAGTATACATAATTATGTGTTGGTTATGTGTTCTTAAATAAACAATTCTATGCGTATTTTATTCTATTTTGTAGTTATGTATCATTGTTTATATAAGTTAAAATAGGTAGATCGTGGTATAATTGAAACATTTATTTTCCTTCCAATTATTGCAAATTTTTCAAATTATGAAATGAATCGTTTAGGATGCATATGGTTGTATCATACATTTGACATGTAATTGCTAATACTCAGACAGCTTAGAAAACCTTGAACTTGTCAAATTATTCAATCATCCACCGTAGACAAACAAAATATTGTCACACTAATTAAGAAATGTATGAAGCATTGTCGAAAGGACCTTATACTGTTTTTCCTAAAGCGGCCTCATATCTGTCTACCGATAACAAAGAGTGATTGACAGGTATCGACGATGAGGGGTAAACCTGAACGAATATCTGGTACACGGATGGCTCTAAGGGCGAGACCGCGTCCGGATCGGGAAAAGACCGTAGGTACGTTTAAGCGTTCCCTTAGGCGCAAACGCTACCGTTTTTCAAACGGATATATACGCCATACTGCAAAGTGTGCGGGAACGTATAAGAGGTGCCTTTATTAAAAGACATATCTATATTGTGTCTGACAGCCATGCGGCACTCAAGGCTCTAACAAGTCAAAAGTGACATCTAAACTGTTGTGGGAATGTATTGAGGCACTTAATGGACTGGCACAACAAAACTCTTTTACATTAGAGTGGGTGCCAGGCCATCAAGGACTCACGGGAAATGAAATTGCAGATGAACTTGCAAGACAGGGGGTGCAAGAGCCATTTATCGGTCCCGATCTTGCCTTGGAAGTCATCAAAGCTGCCATCCGTAGCTATATCAGCGATTGAATGTTGTTACGTTATTTTATTTACAATAATTTTCAACTCAAATCCTTTGCTAATTAATTATCCGTTTATCTAAATTCCATGTCTACGGTTAAATAAAATCGTCCATTCATAATTAAAAAGAAATACGCTGGCTAATAATTTTCAACTAAAACCTACTTTGCATCAAAACCAAACTTTATTCGATAAATTAAATATCCTGTATATTTTACTTGGTAAGTACTTCCGCTAATTAAGAATAAATTCTACTTTCCAGAATTCCCTAACGTAAAGTTTACGCTATACTCAGATAGTCGATAACGTGTTCCAAGTATCCGATAATTGCTTCTTATGTGTTTTCCGTCGGAAGAATTCGTCGAATTAAAGCTGCGTATTATCCCAATATAAACTGTGTTTTTTCAGGTTAATTCTCAATAGAAATATTACTTTGAAGTCTGGTCAGTGGCTGAACGGAATTGATTTTATTTGCTTTCCAATCTACACAACGGCGAGACGTGTAGGAATGTTTGGTTGTTTCCGTTTTTCGTTATGAAAACTTTGTGCACGCAATACGGCGTGGTATGTATTTAGGGTTTTTGGAAAATTATATTTTTCGTCGAAATTAAATTAATTTTTACTGGTAATTGCTCTAGCTTCTTCCTGTGGCCTTAAAGCCACGATGAATGGTCGTCCCTTGCTGTAATGGGAGGCCAAGTGCGTTCTTTCTGAGTGTAGGCACACCTACTCGTTGCTGTGGACCAGCTAGTGACGTCAGCAAGTTCGAGGGTGTGTTTTCTCTCTCCGTCATTTACGATTGCGACCATATCGGTTGGGATTTCCGATTTAAGCTCATGCATTCCTAAATTTAATCCGTTTAGACGACAATATTGAATTAGTTTGAGATTTATTGGCACTATATGAATGCATTACTATTTGATTTAAATAACTAAGAGTGTACAATTTATAACACTGAAAATGGTTTGAAGGCTTGCTGGCACGTTTGAAAATGCTGTTGCCATTAGATGTATATACTTAATTTTAGATTTACCATGCTGATTTAGTGCTGTTAGCTTTAGAGGGGTAATTTTGCTTAATTTCTTTTTTTTTAAACTCAATCTAGGGAGCAACCTAAAACCGGCAGCTCACCATTTAAAAAAAAAAGAATGGTGCTTTTGGTTGATATTTTTTTTTAGATTTAGTGTGTAATTATTTATGCGTGTACATATTGTGTTTAATTATAGGTTTCTTTTGTTGATATGTTGTGTTCTGAGTACGAATGAAAGAGTGTGTGTAATTTTTCTTTCTTTATTTCAAGCCTCCCTAAATTTTTGTTGTAGGTATAATAGCCCGCCCACTCGCCGATTGAGCCCGGTCATACTTTTTCTTTTTGGTTTTTGTAGGCTACGTCACTGCACGTAACAATGTGCAACCAACACCAAAGAGACTGGCAGAACAGACCAGGCCTAGCAAAAATAGAACCCAGGAACTACTTTGTTTAAGCAGGGAACAGCTCAGAATCACCGTGGGGTTCCTAACAGGACACACTTCTGTCAAGATTCACCCCCAGAGGATGCATAAATATAACGGAGACCTCGAATGCAGACTCTGCTTAGAGGAGCCGGAGACTGCAATGCACGCACTATGCAAATGCGAGGCGTTGGGTAGAATGAGACACCGCCGATTCTGGCGACCAAAGTTAGACCCGATGGAAGTCAATACTCTTTCAACAAAGAACCTGTACTCTATGTTTCGGGGTGCAGGATTTGCAGATTGGGTATAATACTTAACCAGGGTTAGCGCAATAAGCCTTTTAGGCTGTAGTGCGGCTGAGCCGTTTGGCAGACGCGCTCGCAAGGGAAAAAGGTTTTAGTGGGTACGCCATTTGGAGAGTCCCACACTTTGTCTATAATAGCTTTCCACTCCACCGGGTATGGATAACTTTCAAAAAAAAGAAAACATCTGCATCGTGCAAACTAGATGTGAGGACATTATTTATGTATATGTAAAACTCAGGAGTGGTAGCAAAATATTTGACCATCAAGTGATAATAGCGAACGCCACCGAAGATGCTCTGAAAGTACGGAACAAAGAGATGTCGTTTTTGGAGGTCAACATCGTTCTCCTGCCAAGAAGGATAGAAAGCGTGATGATGGGGTGATTGGATGGTACTCTCATGGAAGGCTTGGTGCGCGATATCGCATCGATCTGTGATGAATCTTCTGGGATGGACATGATTATGTATTGGCCTAAGGTTGTGAAAATGCCTTTTAAGAGCTAAGACATTTTTAACGGCAATTACCCTCGATGGAAAGGCAAGTTTATATATTAGATACGGACGCAGGTAACATTGCTGCTGGAAGTATATTGTCCCAGATACAAGATGGATATGAAAAAGTGATTGGTTATTTCAGCAAGATACTCTCAAAACCAGAAGGAAACTATTGCGTTACGATAAAAAAGCTGTTGGCTGTAATAAAATCGTTAGAGAACATTTATAAGTATCTCTATGGTCGAAAGTGTCACCTGAGAACCGATCATGCAGCTCTGAAGTAGCTACTGCAGTTCAAGAGCCAGAAAGGATAGATCGCAAGATGAATAGAAATGCTACAGGAACAATTTTTCGACACCGAACATCGAATGGGTTTAAGTCAGACAACACAGATGCGTTATCGAGACGGTATCGTCCTGAAAATTGTAGCCATTATTCGCGGCTGAAACTGAAATGTTATCTTCTTCGTTGAACAACCGTGATTAACGATGATGGACAACCACAGTAGCTGAGGACCGAACAAGAGAATGACACAGACCTAGCCGTCATTATGAATCGAAAAATCAGAGAGGAGCGTCCATGGTGGTAAAATGTTAGCGCCCTAAGTAACACGCTGAAATCGTACTGGATACAGTGCGATTTTTTGTCCTTAGAAAAGGGGATTTTGGGGCGATCCCTAGAAAAGGAAGATGAATATACGCTCCTGGTTGTGGTTCCCAAATGCCGGATGTCCAAAGTGTTAAACATCTACGTAATGGAACATCGGAAGGCTACTTTGGCGTCAAGGAAACTCTAGAGAAAGTTTGTAAAATACTTTACTGGGTAGGGTGCAACGATGACATCAGGGAATGGTGACGAAATATCATTTATGTGCGGCGTTGGGTAATCGGAAAGCGCGTATGAGGCAGTATAACGCTGAAAGTCGATTTGAGGGTGTGGCAATTGACAGTGCAGGCCCGTTCCATGAAACCGACTATGGAAATAAATACATCTTGATGGCAATGGTCTACTTAACAAAATGGACCGAGACGTACGCTATATCTAACCAGGAAGCAACAACCGTCGCTGACGTATTAGCCTAAGATCTTTTCCCCAGTTTTTGAATACCTTTGGAGTTGCACGCTGACCAGGATAAAAATTTTAAGCCGGCGCTATTTCAAGAAGCTGCTGGGGATGAGAAATACCCAAATGACACCATTGCACACTCAATCGTATGGTATTGCAGAACGTATGAACCGCACCTTAAGAAAGTATCTCTCCAAGGCAGACCCTCAACATCAAAGGGACTGGGACCAAAGCATACACCCATCTTTGTTGAAGTGAAGTGAAGCTCGTAGGGAGCCAAGAAGACGAATTTAGGCCTGGTCCAAGTTATGAATGGCGCATGTCCGTGTACAACGTTCTTCCATAAGACCAGGGTCTAAATCTTAGTCAGCAGCTTTAAACCACATGAGACGGCACTCCTATTAAAAGTGTCGATAAGTATTTCCATCATTATGGGAAATACAAGAATAGCTACGACTGTCCTTATCGTCCCAGAGACATTCAACTTCCGGGCTGTAAAATGTTCTAAGACAGAAAGGTACGATGGACGCCGGAAATATCCGCACATAAACAACAATGACGAACGAAAAGGACACACTACAAAAGATCCATGACGAGAGGAACTAAGAATATACGGTTAAACAAAAGTCAGCTACACCAGATAATTATATGAAATGACACGGCATACCTGGAGGAAAGCCATTCGCAGTAATAACCGGCAAATTGAAAAGACCAACAACATACACGACTTTGAAATACGCGACAGCACAGAGACAAGGAACTAGTAGGAGACACCGTACATGCTCATAACAGCTGCTCCCCGACTACCAACCGCAAGACGAAATACCGGAACAAACTGTCAAACGTACAGAAGTAACTGAACAAAACGGACACGGCAATAAACACTGGAACCGAGTAGCCGAGACTATCTGACATTACACGGACGAAAAGGTCATTGACGTAATACGATACCCTAACCGCACAAATGTCTAGAACCAGGCAGAGTACAGGTGGAAGGAATAAGGACATTAGAAACTCAACTGGTGCCCGCGTTATGTAGCCTTTGCAACAAATGCCTGAACCAATCTAATTTTCCAAACATCTGGAAACAGGCAGACTTTGTTATAATCCCAAAACGTAAACGGAATGATCCAAAAGATACAAATTCATATAGACCAAAATGCCTACTAAACACAGTGGATAAGACATTTGAATAACTATTATGCGACGGGATACGTGAACACTGAGAACAGGTGGGCATGCATCCAAGACAGTACGGATTTAGGGGAGGACGCTCGATAGAACACGCAATAAACGCTACGACAAACACCCTAGCGGAAGCAACCCATAAATACGTAATACTCGTCATGGTAAACAACGAGGGTGCCTTCACATACCTGCAGTGGTCTTCGCTTTTTATTCTAAGATGTCCACAACAGGTATATCACGTATTTATGAGCTACTGTTACGACAAGTAGGCGACGTTACGGACCTCACAACAAAGCATCTGCAGTATCACCAAGAGAATAACCAAAAGTTGTCCAAAGGGTTCGGTGTACGGTCCTTTCTTTTGGAATATTGTGGTCGAGGAACTGCTGGTGATCCTGCAAGCGCGGAAGAGATGATGTCTGTCATAGCTTATGCGGACGACAGTGTGATCGTGATGAAAAGGAACTCCAAAAGCATAAAACGACGAGCGCACTACTCAAACTACACAACGAGAGTACTAACAATAAACTAAAAATGGCACAGACGAACACTACATACGCAGCTAACAAGGGAACTGAAACTTGTCCTCCGCATCAAGGTCGCCATTGTCATTTATCCATTTAAACTGGCTACAAAATAGTAACCAATCACGAACATCTTCAAATTTTTTAAGTTCGATTCGAGGTAACTTAACATTTGACAGTTGGACTACTGCAGAAACATCCCCTTTATCAACAGATCTTGCTTCTTCGGGTACAATCGAATCGTTATAGCGTTCTGATAATTTGGTAAATACGGTCAAATATTCATCAACAGAAACTGCTTCTTGTACAAGATCGTCCTTGCTTACGTCAACTTCTAACATCGGGTCGTAAATTTAACTGTAACTGCCATAAGTGCGCATTGTTTCGTTTGATGCATGTCAAATGTTGCCTTCAAATCGGGGATGGACTTAGTTTCGCTTTCTAACAGTGATCTTAATTGGTTCACAGTTTGCGTGAAAATACCACGTAATACTGCTCTACACCTCTTGAGTTTTTCCATCAGGGATGTACCTACTCAACTCTACTGCACCAACTTCTTCGGTGACTACCCTATTTCGGAGTTGCAATATAAATTTCAAGCAAACCTTTCACAAAGCGTCGTCCTTTCACGGTCGCCAAATGTAACACCAGAAATACTAAACACTACCTGTGTTAGCTCTGTTAGTGCTCCAAAGTTGATCGTCGCTTCGTGTGTTTAAAAGACCATCCTTAAACTAGTTAGTCACTTCTAAAACTTTATTTTCAAATTTTTAGTACGAAAACGCAACTTTACTTTTTGACATAAATCAATAAACCTTCCAATTTTTCTCCCTGCCGCCAGTTATGTATCCCCCAACCTTTATATGTATTATACAATAGAATCTAATAGGAAATTATTAAAAATCATTAAGAAATTATTAAGTCAAGTGCAACAATGTAATTCAAGGATAATTAAATAAAAGTTATTAACAGTTATGAGAACGGATGCAATACATTGTATTCCAGACGATAGTGATACTGCAGGTGGCAGGTCACAGACGGTTAAGATACCGCGATTACCTAGAAAGATTGTTATTTTGTATTAATGAATAGTATTAAGAAATAAGCACACATGAGCTCTGCAAGTTCCCACAAGCAATATGAGGGACAGGGACAACATAAATAACCCGGGAGCCCCAAGACCAGTCAGTCAGTCAGAGTATTTCAGCTTTAACATTGCAGTTTGCTTAGACTACTCTCTCATATTAGTTTAATTGTTAATTATTCGACTTAGTTTAATTTATAACTTTTTTACTAATAAAATTTGTTAGGAATATTTTGGAAGTAGTTTTTTAAAACATCGCTCCCAAGGCCCAAAACGTAACTGGCGCAGTCGTACGGATCCAGAAGGTCACTACGAATCCAAAAATCGAAAGACTGGTGACCAAGAATTTCAATTCCCAATTTTGGAAAAGCCAACCAAATTTGGAAGAGGTCCAAGCATCGAGCAAATCCAAAAAACACAACGTGAACGAAGTTCAAAATCGATCAAGCCCACAGCCAGAAAACAAAAAAAACAGACGATGAAATTAATGCAAGTTTATTTTCCTTAAAACCAATTGAGTCTTTTACAAATTTATTGATATTAGCTAGTAATAGAAAAAATTTTTATTTTATTATTTTATGTATGGTCAGATTTTTTTATTAATTATTGCAATTTATGCAATTTTTTGAAAATAATTTACTAAGAGAATTATTTTCAAACGAAAACTATTTTAAGAGAATTTTAACCAAGAGAACTAAAAAATACAATTATTGCGAATTATTATTAATACAAAAACATAACTGACGTACGAATTAATGAAACAAAATGAAAATGATTTTAAAATACCAAAAGAGACTGTAATTATTTTACAATTTTATGTACAGAAAATTTAAGACCGAAAGCTTATGTACAAAACGCAATAACGATTAATTATAGAAACGACTATTTAAAACTTCATCGCATTTCTATAAATTAAACACCTTAGTGTCTAAATTATAGAAACATTTTGTAATTATTATCATTAAATTAAACCATTAGCTCATAGCAAATTGAAACATGGCGTATAAATTTATAGCGCAATCCTTACATAAATTAATTCCGGAAACTCATCATTAAATAAAACCATTCAGTACGAATATATCTAATTATAGCGAAACAATTACTGAATAAAATTCATCTCAAAAACGCGCACCGAAGTTTGATAAAAAGCAACACTTAAACGTAACATTTTATGATTAAATACTTCAGCAATTAGCAAGATATATATTTGTAAAAGACGCGATTTATTTAATTTATCATCGACTGAATGTTTTAAATACGAAGATATCTAATTATACAAAAGTATTACGCAATTTATTTAAAACTATCCACAGAGACTGAAATTACATCTTTAGCAGATTTAAGACTTTATAATTAAACAATTTGTATAAATTATAAAAGGAGACTTTGATGCAATTACTGTAACAAAACGGTAGACAAAAAACTTGCAACTTTATATTTAACATTCAAGATGACGAGACAATACAATTACAAAGAAATATCTTACACACATCAACTATAACACCTACGGAGAAGAGATAAGTAAAGCAGGTTTAATTAATTAGCAAGACTGAAATAAAGACGTAATTAAATCTAACTGGCGCAATAAAAACGTACAAGTACAACGCAAATGATTGCAAGAATATAAATCTCATAGAATCCCTTCAAAAAATTAAAAACCGTGACAACTTTAACATCCGCGAATTATAAAAATAAACGAATTCAAGGCTACCGCAATTCACTAGATATTTCCACGTACAAATCCCGCAAATTAATTACAGCACCGAATAACTAAGTACAAATACGCACAACTCAATTCTTTAAATAACCCAACACACTTCAAACTAAAAATTAACAAACCAAACTAAAAAGTAACGATACAAACCGCGAAATAAATCTCAATTTTAACAAAAATTTGAAATTATTAAAACCAAAAGTAACTATTAATTATCGGAACAACTCTTAACAATCATGAGCTCAGATATAAAGATTTATCTTGAGAGCATCCCACCTTCAATGGAGATGAAGCTTTACTAGGGAACTTCATTACCGCGTGCGAAATATTCCTGAAAACCTTCTACAACCCAGGAGATAACGAAAGAAATGTATTACTTTTACGCCTGATAATAAGTAAACTCACCGGGCGGGCACTAACGCTAATAGTCAGCGTAAATGACCTTAAAGAATGGCAAGACTTTAAACGCATATTAATTGCATATTTTGTATTTTCGAGTTCAACAATAAATACTTCTACAACCCAGGAGATAACAAAAAAAATGCATTACTTTTACGCCTGATAATAAGTAAACTCACCGGGCGGGCACTATCGCTAATAGTCAGCATAGATGACCTTAAAAAATGGCAAGACATTAAACGCATATTGATTGCAAATTTGTATTTTCGAGTTCAACGATAAATACGACAGGCTGATAGGAATGGACCTTCTAAGAAAATTAGGAGCCAACATTGACATAAAAAACCGTTTATTAAAAACAAAACACGGACGAATCCTCATTAAATTTCAAAATACCCAAACCGAACAAAAATACACGATGGAACCCCAAACAGAAAGAAAAATAAAAATCCCAGTAAATTCAAAAAACGAATTAGGAATCATAAACCACATAACATTTCAACCAGGAGTAGAAACCCCCACCGCATTAGTACAAATAAACGACGATTTTAAACTCACACGACTACCCCGTAGAACTATTATTAATAGACCCAAATAACGTAGAAGAATTAAATTTTAACGAGATGGAAATAAATGAAAACTTAGAAAACAATTACAACCCTGTAGAACACGTTAAAATGTTAAGAGAAAATTTAAGTAACATTCGCTTTAACATTGACATTAACAAAGAAGAGCAGAAAGAAATTAAAAACTTATGTTCTGAATACCGCGACATATTCCATTGTAAAGAAATACTTTTAACCTTTACCAATACAGTTAAACACAACATCAAACTAACAGATAACAAGCCAATCTCTACAAAAGCATACTGACTACCTCAGGCGTTGGCAGGAAGAAACCGACAGACGAGTATCAGACTCATTAGAACAGGATATCATACAACACTCCAACTCACCATGGAGCAGCCCAGTATTAATAGAATCCACGAGATTATACTCCTCAGGCAAGAAATAATATCGAATGGTAATATACTATAGAAAACTAAACGAAAAAACAGTAGACGACAAATATCCACTACCCAATATAACCGAGATTTTAAACAAACTAGGTAAATGTCAATATTTATTTAAAATTAGACCTCGCCTCAGGATATCATCAAGTAGAAATGGACAAGAAAGACACAGCGAAAACCGCATTTAGCACACCTAGAAGACATTATAAATATAAACGAATGCCATTTGGACTAAAGAACGCACCCGCTACTTTTCAACGAGTCATGAACAATATATTACGAGGAATACACAACGAGAAATGTCTTGTGTACCTAGACGACATCATAATTTATTCAACATCATTGGTAGAACACATAGAAAGACTAAGAGAAGTATTTGAAAGACTGGGAGGAACACATTTTAAAGTACAACTAGATAAAAGCGAATTTTTACAAAAAAAAGTATCATTTTTAGTACATATAACAACACCCCAAGAAGTTATGTCAAACCCCTAAGATTACGAACAGACAACCAAGCCCCTGATAAATTGTTTAAAAAAAGGAAATAAAATTGAACACACCCCGGAATTCATTAAAGCCGTAGACAAAATTAAATGTATACTCACGAATCACCCCGTAATAGAATACCCAGACTTTTCAAAACCATTTATACTGACGACAGACGCATCAAATGTAGCATTAGGCGCAGTACTAAGCCAAGGAAAAGTAGCGATAAACCAATTAGCTACGCATCCAGAACCCTAAACGAGACTGAACAGAAATACAGTACAATAGAAAAAGAATTATTAGCCATAATTTGGGCAACGAAATATTTTAGACCTTACTTATACGGAAGAAAATTTTACATATACACCGATCATAGACCACTAGTATGGCTATACAAACTTAATGAACCAAACTCAAAACTACAACGGTGGAGAATCAGACTAGAAGAATACGATTACGAATTATATACAAAAAGGGAATTTATAACAATAACGCAGACGCCCTAAGTAGAATACAACTCAAAGCACTAGAAACGGAATCCATTGTAGAAAACGTAGACGAAACGGAAATAAGAGAAGACCCAGAAGAGCTTGACACAATACATTCGACACAAAATGAAGAACCAAACACGGCGATTAAAATCATAAACGAAGCCATCGATATAAAACCCAATCAATTTATAATTACCGAAGTTCTAACTAACCCTAATCCCGTAAAATATACAAAAACAGACAATAAGAAAATATATCAAATTCACATAACCAAGGACGACAACGAGGATCAAATAATTAAAATTCTAAAGGAATACACCCCCGAGAAAAAACGATTTTACTTTTACTTCAACACCGAACACTTGAGTTAACGATTTTCAGAATTATACATAAAATTATTCAATAACTCATGCCCTGAACTTATCAGATGCACACAAAAATCAATAACTGTATACGACCGTGACGAAATAAATTATGTAATTAGAAATCAACACGAAGAAAAAACCATCCATCGTGGAATTAATGAAACGATATAGCAACTTGTAAGACGATATTATTTTAAAGATATGAAAGAATTAACCACAGACTTTATTAACCATTGTGAATTATGCGGAAGGCAAAATACGACCGAAAACCCCTAAAAATACCCTTAATGTTAACCAAAACACCCGACAAACCTTTTCAAAAATTTCATGCCGATACTCTAGTAGTAGAAGCACAAAACTTTTTAACCATTGTAGACGCATTCACAAACATACGTCAAGCAAACCCATCACTTCTAAAAATAGCATTGACGTAACACAAGAATTTTTACAATACTTTACATTTTATGGCATCCCGAAATAACTTTTGATAACGGCAGCGAATTTAAAAATGAAACAATACAAAACGCTTCAGAACTCCACAAAATAAAAATTCATTTTATAACCGAAAACCACCCCGAATAGAACGGATTAATTGAAAGATTACATTCGACCCTGTTAGAACAAATCAGATTATTAAGATTAACTTACAAGAAGAAACACATCACGAACTTAATGTCATACGCACTAATCGCCTACAATAATACAATCCACTCATCAACAAATTTTTCACCCCTAGAATTAACGTTAGGACATTGAGACTCCCGCAACCCTAATGACATACATTATAACAAGGAAGTATATCAGCAATATGCGAAAGACCACAAAGAGAAACTAAAAATAACTTACGATAAAGTAAAAGATAAACTAGATAACGACAAGAAATGTATCACCACAACCCGTAATAAGAATATCGACGCAAATAAATTTTCAATAGGACCAACCGTGTACGAGTAAAACTTCCAAAGTAAACGACACAAAACGGCACCCAGGAATTTAAGCCATTTAAAATTAAGAGAATATCGGACAAAAATATAGCCGTAGTAGACAACGGCAAGATAATAAAATACATTCGCTTGAAAAACTTAAGACACCCTGCAATTTCAGATGGACAATCATCACCCTTACCGTCAACCTCCGCCCAGGTAGAACGGACAACGAAATACTAATAGAAGATATAAAAAACAACCCTGATATACTACCAATAAAATTGGGAAATATGCAAAATACAATAGACTATTGGACATTTGCACAAAAATTCGATTTAACGGAACTAAAACAAGAATCTCAAATAATCAAGGAGAATTGTTATCGATTAAAACAATCAATGCACACAGCCAAATTTGGAAAGAAATACGCAATAGAAATGATGAACTACAACAGTATAATAAAAAGCATTTTACGAAACATATAAGACAAATTTAACAGATTAATACCCACAGAACAAATTGCAAGACGAAGGAGAGGATTAATTAACGGACTAGGTAACATGATAAAAGCTATCACAGTCAATTTAGATAAGCAAGACGCAGAACGTTATGACAACGCAATACAACAATTAGTTGAAAACCAAAACGATACAAAGACCATTATTAGAAACCAAATACCTCTAACCCAATCAACAATTATAGAATTCAACGACATATTAAGAAAGCTAGTAAAAAATCAAGATAGTATAGCCAACAGAATACAAACCCTTGAAACTAACATGCAAACTACCATGTCAGGAATGCGAGATTTATAGATTCAATACGATATTCACTCAAATAATATCAACCCTCACTTTAATCCAACAAATTTTAGCCACTTTAGAAAATGCCATAACATTTGCAAAATTAAACACCCTACACTCTAGTATCATAGAACCAACTGATTTATTAAAAGAATGATTAAAAATTAGATCATTTATAACTAAGATTAAATTACCCTTCGATGTAGTAGAATCAAACATTCTAATATTTGAAAAAATAACTATAGTTCAAGGCTATGTAAAGAACAACGAAATAACATTTTTAATAGAAATCCCAGTGGTAGAAAGTAACAATTATAATTATTATCATTTATTTACTTTTCCAATGAAAATTACTAGCACGTATCAAGTAATCATACCCAAAACCAAGTTCCCATTCTTAAATGAACTAAGATATGGTTATACGAACGAAAAATGCACCGAAGTGACACCAAATCAATATTTATGTCAATCGTTAACAACAACTACTATTCAAGAAGACAGCATTTGCGAAGTACAATTACTAAAATTTTCACATCATTACGAAAACTGTAAAACTAAACCCGTACAAATCACCAATATGAAAATTTAAAAAGTTACAGAAAACAAATAGATCGCCATTTTCCCAACAGAAGTTAGAGCAATTGTCCACTGTAATCAAGACGAGAATAATTTAGCACTATCCGGAAGCAAATTAATCACCCTTAAAGAAGACTGTTATTTGAAACTGAAAAACGAAATAATCAGAGTTCACTAAGATCCCATAGCAACCAAGAAACTCGCAAATTTACCAGAAGTACAATTCAAGACAACACAGACCGAAGATGAAGAAATAATCAGAAAACCTACGCAACTAGAACATCTAGACGACCTCAACCACGCCATGAAACTAATGGAAAACTATAAAAAACTACAAGTGCACAAGTTACACTATGACAATATAAGAGTTTAGACAATTGTATTAATCATTTTTCTAATTTTTCTAATTATATATGTATGTTACGAAATGTATCATAGATATAAGAATAAAGAAAACAATTCTAGACTTAAGGAAACAAAGATAAATAAAGAAACAAATATACCCTTAGGGACAATGAATTTTAAACAATGAATTTTATGAATTTAAAAATTAAGCAAAAAAACCTTAATTTTTCATTTACGTCGGGAGGAGTTATATATTCCTCAATCTTTATATGTATTATAAAATAGAATCTAATAGGAAATTATTAGAAATCATTAAGAAATTATTAAGTCAAATGTAACAATTAAATAAAGGTTATTAGCAGTTATGAGAACGGATGCAATACATTGTATTCCAGACGATAGTAATACTGCAGGTGACAGGTCACAGACGGTTAAGATACCGCGATCACCTAGCAGTGAGATTGTTATATTGACGCGTAAACCTGCTCTCCAAGAGTTACTTTTCCAATCACGTTTTATTTTGATCATATTTCGCGAAGGTGGGTGAAACGTCGATTATGTCGTTTTTAATATGACATGGTCCAAACCCGAACACGAACTATTTATTTTAATGCCAACCTTGAAAACATCCTCTGATACAAATTAAACATATCCTGTACTTTCAAAACATCAAAGGGATTTAATCTGCAAAGGAACTAGCAAGCCATCCATACCCAATTTATGGTCAAACAGCTTGAACTTCTTAATGGTTCACGAATGAAACACAATGATTAAAAAGAAATTGTAGTCGGAACATCATCGAAATTACCCAACAGACAACTGAACAAATTACTTCAAGTGTAGCATTTACATTTCGTGTTTATTCTAATTTCAAGTACGACGTATGATTTACAACAGAAACGTATCCGCTATAAGAACATCAAGATCCCACGGTACTCATTTTCGCAATGCTATTTGAATAGGGCTCTGTTCTCATAAAAAAATAATAACACTAGAAGAAGGCGGCTCGTCAACTTGTAAAGGATGCATTCAAGCAAGTAATATCTGTTTCCAGCGGTGTCAAAGATCATAAACAAATTTCTTTCAGAACGAGAGATGGATAGATAAAATTGCCCTTTGACATAGTCAAGTTAATGAAATTTAGTCGATCCTTTTGATGACGGTCTTTTATAAACGGGAATGCTTCGTTCTTTCATCTTTGAAATTTCCGACCTTTTTTAATTATTAAATATAATTTTTAATGCAAAGACATCCTACTGATACTTTGTATAACGTAGAAATGATTTGACAAAACAACTACACGAATATAATTTTACGAGACGTTGTGACGCCTCGCCTGGGGGAGATTGGATGTTTGTATGGGATGTCGCAGTGCTATACAAACTCTGAAATTTTTCAATAATGGCATCTGTGTGCTAAGCAATATTGTGTAAACATTTATGGTGTCAGCTTTTCTGGTTTTCATCTCTGTAGGTTTGCAGAACGTATATTAAAATGGATAGTAAAAAAGGAAAATTTTCCACGTCTGTCTTGGAGGTTTTCTAAGTTATAACTAGTAGACGTCTTTCTGCGAAAACTACAGTTACAATTAGGAAAAGTGGAAACGCATTTTGACAACGTGACAAAAATTTTCTACAACCTTGCTATTTGAACTAAGGCTTTCAATTGCTTTGTAACAAATACATATTCTGTGGTACTAACTCTAGTAACCACTTCTATTTGTTACAGCTCTGTGGAATCTGACCCTTCTTGTTCCACATAATAATAGAAGAAACGGCATCCTTATAGAGGTGTACGTTATCATTATTTAATTAGCTTTCGATTTATCGTAATAAAACATTTAATCATAACAATTTCTCTAAATTTAGCACAAGAACAAGTCGTCTTACATATGCACTACTAATGTTTGTTAAAAATGCATGATACTTGAACGGTAAAATCCCAGGCGATCTGGTTCCATAGTAAGTAGCGTGAGAAAACAAAAAACACCCTCGAGTTGCTGACGTCGGGGTTGAGTCAGTAGCTGGTGCACGTCAGCAAGTAGGTTGGCCTACGACCAGGAAGAACGCGTTTGGCCTCCCATTACAACAAGAAGCGGCAATTCAAGGGATTAGCGTGTCCCCCACAGGAAGCTAGAATAATTACGAACAATAAATTAATTTATTGAAACCGAAAAGTACCGTTTTATAAAAACCCTAAATACTTACCACGCCGCATTGCGTGCACAAAATTCGCATAACGAAAATCTGAACGAAGCAAAACAGGACGGATGTTTTCGTGTTGCTATTCGAACAGAAAGCGAATATTAAGTTTGTTTAGCTAAAGCACAGAGCTCAAAGTGATCTTGTTGTTAAGGAAATAAAACAGGAAAACCCAAGTTTATTGAAATAATATGCAGCTTTTATTCGATTAATTCTTTTAAAGGAAAACACATAAGCATTAATTATCGGATACTTGGAAAGACGTTCTCGCCTATCTAATTATGGCGTAAATTCCACGTTAAGGAACTCTTAGAAAGCATATTTGTCTTTAATGAGCAGAAAGATAAATCAAGCAAAATATATAGGATATTTATTATTAATTACAATACAATTTTAAACAGGTGAAAGAGTTATTTTAAATTAATTTTCGTGTTTAACGCCAAAGGAATTTGAGTTAAAAATTATTGTACATTAACTAACCAATTATTTTCGAAAGTGAACGTAACAATCCCCCGCCCCAGGCAAAATTAAAAGTTTGGGTTCGGGAAGCAACATAATGGGAGTGGGTAGGACCAACAAAAAAAAATTGCTTTGAAACTAAAAGAAAACTCGTTACGAAAAAAACTAAAGAAAACACTCCAAAAAAACAAAAAACCAAAAAGAATTTTCATCCGGCTCGAAGGACCAAGAAACCGGACAAAACCAAAAGTGAAAAGGACATAGAAAAAAAAAAAAGGAAAAGGTAACAATCATCGAGGACAAAGTTGGAATGGCATGGACACCGAAAAAGACGTCGGAGGACGGATATTTCTTGCGAAGAAACAGTAAAGTCTTCAATCTCAAAAGAAGAAAAGGAACGAGGAAGGAAACCCACGGTGCAAACCACAATGACAAGGGTCAAGCCTCAAGTAAGAAAAAGGGACAACAAGAGAGAACAAGAGGAAGAGAGGAGGAAAGCTGGTAAAAGGAAACGATGTACTCTCAACTGTGGTAGCGAAGAAACGCAACAAACAAAAAACTGACGAAAAGGAATGCTGACTAGTCCTACAGTCGGTTACGTCGCGGCTTCCGAAGAAAGAAAAACGAATCACAGGAGCGGATGGGAGAAACACAAGGGGACTAAGAAGCGACAGCAAACAAGCCAGCAAAAGGATAGGGAAAGGAAGGTGGAACGAAAGGAACGGAAGAAACTAAGAAAAAAAACAAAAAGAAGAATACCAACACCAAGTATAAAACCAACAAAAAACTAAAATTGTACAAAAAAAAATAAAACAGAAAACAGTTGGTGTGGGCGTGTGCGTGCGTGTGTGTGTATGTGTGTGTGGGGGGGGGGTGTAAGAAGGGTGTATGTATCTATTATGCGTGTATCAAGTGTGCGTGTGTGTATGTGTTTGACCGCTGTAGTCGCCTTTTACGACAGGCAGGTCGTACGATGGGACTATTCTATTCCCGGACCCACACGGGTGACGAAGAAAAAACCCCAAGAGGAGAACAAAAGAAAGAGAACCAAACAAAAATGAGTGGATGCATGAAGTGTGTGCGTTTATGGAGTGTGTGTATGTGTGTATGAGGTCTGTATATTATGTGTTGGACCGCTGTAGTCGCCTTTTACGACGGGCAGGTCGTACTATGGAGCTATTCTATTCCCGGACACACACGGGTGTAAGAAAAAAACAGAGGAAGTTTTGTCCAAAGCTGTATTTGCAGAAAAAGGGTAGGTTTTGATTGTAGGAACCGGATGACCTGGATGAGGGACAAAAAAAAACGAGAAACAAGTAGAAGAAGTTAGGCAACTAGAGATGAGCACAGAAGTTGAAATATTATTTGAAGAACTATTGGTAGTAGGATGACAGTTGAGACAGTTGTGGTGCGTAACTCCCTTATGTTTGCAACCAATGGAGTACTTTAGAACAAGTACAACGGGTCAAAACATGACCAAGTTTGTCGCAATTAAAGCATACGACCTGACGAGTAGGAGTAGAAATAGGAGGAAGAACGATAGAACGTACGGAAGAAGTATCGGATCTACCCGTAGTCGTAGGAGAAACCTTAACAACTCGGTCATGTGAAGTAAAAGTATTTTTCTCAATAGTAGTAGCCTTATAAACAAACTCCATGTGTTCAAAATGATGAATCACTAAATTAGTCAACGACTTCCAGTCAAAAAACCTATGCCGAAAACCACGATACCAAAGTAAACCTTTAGCTTCGAACAACTCTGCTGCAGACTCAAATAACTGCAATTCGGATACATAGTGAGCTTGTCGGAGTTATTCGACTCGTTTCAAAAAATCATGTACTATAAGAGTGTTTGGATTACCAGAAAATTTCAAATTCCACTCCCACACTGGGAGACCTGGGTGGGAACTCGAAAAGAAGTTCATTTTGAATACAAACAATAAAGAAATTGGTAGAAAGTAACGAAATAAAGGCTAACCGTAATTCGATAAAAGTTCAAAAAAAAATTGCTGCAAATACAGGACAATTTAAAACATCCGGCGAATAAGCTTCGGGCACACCAATAGGAGCGACACAACAAAATAGAAATTACAATAGGGTTGTAGAATAAAGGAAAAAAAAACGGAGGAAAAAGCTAACTCTAGACGTGACGAGGAGAACAATATGTACAGAGAGGGAAGGAAAGAAAAAAGAAAAATCTTGGCCGCCAGCGTTTTTAATGGACTAGAATTATTGGCGAAAGCACAAGACCAATAATCTGAAATTAACCCACCAATAATAATGAACGTAAGGGACGAAACATAAGTAGAATCCGGCCGAGAAAGTGCGGGTCATGTAGGAACTTAAGCACTAACAATAATAAACAAAAAATTGGAGCAAAAATTAACTACAACAAACTCGGAGCAGAATTAATAAAAAAAAAAATCGGAGTAACCGTTAAATAATACAAAATTGCAGCACAAAGAAATTAACTAAACACAAATCGCAGCAAAAATTAATTACAAAAAAAAATCGCAGCCCCACGCCAGGGCGTCAATAATTTATGTTGCGTACGTGACGTAGCCCACAAAAAAACCAAAGCAGAAGAAAAAGTATGACTGGGCAAATTAAACAGAAACCTGAAATAAATAAAAAGAAATTTATATAAACTATATATAAATTTCTTTTTATTTATTTCGTTTACTTCCCTGTTTCGCTAGGTTTTCATTCGTTTTTTTGTTTTTTTTTCATACACCCGTGTGGGTCCAGGAATAGAATAGCTCCATAGTACGACCTGCCTGTCGTAAAAGGCGACTACAGCGGTCCAACACATACACATACAGACTTCATACACACATACACACATTCCATAAACACACACACTTCATGCATCCACTCATTTCTGTTTAGTTCTCTTTTTTTTGATAATTCAAACTAATCTCTAAATATAGGATATCCCAAGTCACCATTTTCAATGTTTGATTCCTGTTTATTTTTGTATCTTCGTCTTTCTTCTACTAAATTCAGAATATCCTTTGTTATCCATGGTTTCTTATTTTCTTTTTGTGTATACCCCAGAATATCTCTGGCCGCCATGTCTAGGCTGGATTTAATGTTATTCCATTTTGTTTCTACTTCCTTAGTACCAGATATTTTTCCGATATCTTTCAGCAAGTCATTTGAATTTTTTTCGAATCTTTCTTGAATATCTTTATCTTTTAGTTTCTCTAAGTCAAAGTGCATATTTCCGTTTCTTTTTCTCATATTTTTAAATTTAAGTGCAGTCTTCATAACTACGATCTTGTGGTCAGTGTCTATAACTGCTTCTGAGTAGCTTCTACAGTCTTTTACTTGATTTCTAAACCGTTACCCAACAAGAATGTAATCTATTTGATATCTTCCTGTATCTCCTGGCATCTTCCACGTATATCGTCTTCTAGCATGATGTTGAAATAATGTGTTTGTGAGGATTAAATTGTTCTTGTCGCAAAATTTTACCAGCCTATTTCTCCTATCGTTTCTCGTGTCTAAACCAAATAAACCTACTACTTCTCCTTCCCTACCCTCACCTACCACTGCATTAAAATCCCCCGTAATTATTAAATTTTCATGTCCTTTTACGTCTTTTACATCTTAATATGTCTTCGATATCTTTGTAGATTGCTTCTACCTCTTCGTCACTGTAGCTAGAGTTGGGCATGTATACTTGTATTATTACCGTGTTTACCGGTTTAGATTCTAATTTAACTATGGGTACTATTTCCTTCTTTTGTAAGTAATTTTCTACACAGTATCCTATTTTTTCCGCATAACTATCCCCACACCCAAATTTCCTTCTTCTGATCCTGTATGAATTACCCTGAAGTTTTCACTCCAAAAATCCCTCGCCTCTGGCCACCGAACTTTGCTGACCTCTACTATGTCTAGTGCTAACCTATTCATTTTGATTTTTAGGTTCTCTCTAGCTTACTTACTTGCTTCATGCTTCTAACATTCCACGCTCCGATTGAAAAATTTTCCCGACTCTTATTCTGAACTTTCCGATCGCATCCTTCGAAGTAGTCCCCTCTCAGAGATCCGAATGGGGGACTATTTTAACTCCGGAATTTTTTACCCCAGAGAATGTCATCATTTTATTATAATTTAGGTACGCTGTGAACTTTGGAGGTAATGTGGTGGTTTTCCGTTGCCTTCCTCATCGCAATAGTGTGTCCTAGACTGCCAAACCGACCCCTATAGTCTCTGCCAATCTAGGTACTGAAAGAGCCGCTGCCCTCTTTCGGGGACCTGTCTTAGCCTGGTTCCTCACTATCGACCCTAGTACTTTGGTTGGACCTGTAGTTTGGCTCTTTAGTTCATAACAACACGCTAGCCATTTCACCTGTTCTAGTAATCTACAAGTTCGGCAAGTTGCAGGTTCATTCGAAATAGCAAAACCGATCAATTCCTATATATTTTAGATGCTTAGTATTGAAAACGAACATGTCCCACACGAAGTTGGGATCAAACGCGTGCATGTGCACTTTAATCAATAGCAATATAATGTATAATCGGCCTGACTAGCTAGCACAAATGCATTAATCAACGTATTCTTTACCGAAAGGTATCGTTTCGATGAAGTGTAGTTTGTTTTAATTATACAAAATCATTTTATTTGTGAATTTACGATTGCGAATTAAAACGTACGTTGTTCCTTTGTTACTTAAACAACGCCAAACACTGCTAAAAAGAAAAAAATCCAGAAAGATAAATGGAAGAGGGTGCAGACTCAAACAGCAAGTAAGTAATATACTTTATGACTCATCAGTTCAGAGTGCACTCTACGATTTACCTTATGACTGTTAAACCATTTCATTTGGTAATTGTTTTGTTTATTAATTGCAGATACAGCGCTAAAACATCGCTTAAACTAAACCTTGCAAAGTGTAAACACCACACTGACAGCATACATCGAACGTTGACTATAAAAGATATTCATGCGTTCCATGACAGATTTTATAGGACCTCCAATAAAATAAGGCAAGACGAATTTATCACCAGATTCTGTATAGTCTCTTTACCTAAACGCAAACTACCAAGAACAACTAATGCTAATAAATTAAAACCTAAAGGAAAATCTGTTACGTAGTTTGTTTCAAAACAAAATTCTGAAGTAAGAGTTTGTCGAGAGACTTTTCTGAAAATACTGGGAATTGGCAAACACCGTTTAAATGGCGTAATCGAGCGTTACACGAAGAGGTGTGATCTAACAGAAATGCGTGAAGGTGATAGAAAAACAAACATGTTTAAGAATAGATTGGATGCAGTCAAAGCCTATATTAAAACTCTTAAAGCAGACGAATCTCATTACTGTAGGGGTAAATCGTTTAGACAGTACCTTCTTTTTGATCTAAATGTAAGAACATTATTTAAAATGTACGATGAACAACAAACCAACCGCAAAGTAAAAGTGAAAATTAGTTATTGTTGTCGCGTATTTAATACATTTTTAATGTTGGGTTTGGATCTCCTAAAACAGATGCATGTTCTACGTTCATTGACAGGAAGAGTTAAGCTATTAAAGGATTTGGATAAGAAAAAGAATTGCAAACAATGAGAAAGCTCCATAAATTGTGAGCTAACGCATTCTTTAGTATGGTAAAGGAAAATCGAGAGGGTATAATGAGTCTCATCATCATCATTAGGTCTTGTGAGTCGTGGAACTGGTTAGACGCGTATCGTAATTATTTCCTATTTTGAACTAACCTACAGATTTGTACAGTTTGCATCAATCACTATCTGATGTAGG
Source organism: Platerodrilus igneus (assembly GCA_036346225.1). Classification (NCBI taxonomy): domain Eukaryota; kingdom Metazoa; phylum Arthropoda; class Insecta; order Coleoptera; family Lycidae; genus Platerodrilus; species Platerodrilus igneus. The sequence continues at coordinate 4,457,458 of JARFIW010000012.1, read as the reverse complement.
TCTACATCTCCCTCTTTTCTCCTATCTCTGCCTGTAATATATCCCATACCATTCCCCAAAAATGCCTTAGAACGTATTCTGCCCTGTTATTTCTTCTATTTTTTCCCCAGATATCCTTGTTCTCTTTCTATAACCTATTTCTATAACCTATTTGTTATTAACTTTGTCTGTCCATGTTATCATCCGCATACATCTAAAGCACAGCATTTCAAAAGGCTGCTACCGTTTTTCTGTCTGCGTTTCAGACTGCCCGTATTTCATAGGCATACTGTGCTGTGCTCCACACATATGCTTTCAACAATTTTTTTCTTGTTCTGTTTGTTGTCTTTCATCATCGGCGCTGTTCATTCTTGTTAGATGCAATTCGGTCCCCTTCTACCGTTTTACAATTATATACCCTTTTTTCTCAGACATTCAGTAGTTCTGAAGGGGGGAAAACAGCCTATGGCTACCAAGTTCCCCCAGCACTTAAACATTTACCGAGTTATTATTTTTCCAATATATCTCTTCGCACAGTCAACATTAGTTGCAGATATTTTACAACCAACACCAGTAGTTGTTTATAATAATCATCAGATTTATCTGCGCTTATTTTTTCGTAATTAGGTTTTCCGTCTCAAAACTGGTTGGACACGTACCTGCACTTATTTATTCTGAGCTAGCCTACACAGTTCCCTGAAATTCTCACACAGCATGTGTACAGCTCGGTTCCTCTTCTATTGTTTTTTAATTTTATGCCCTATTTCATCGAGATTTAGTGAAGGCGGTTAAGCAGCCTGTGGCTGCCAAGATCCCCCAACATTTAGACATTTGCCGAAATAATAATTTTCCAGTAAATTCTTTCACACAATTACCATATTAGAGAATATTACCCCACCACTTATTGCAGTTGCTTATAAAAATGATCATGTTTAAGTACAGTTACTTTCTTCGTCATTAATTTATCCATTTTGGGACTGGTTGGATGCGTACCTCCATTGATTTCTATTCTGAGCTAGCCTACACATCACCCTGAAACACCTATAGCCTACATATTTCACTATTTGTATGCAGTAGTCTAACCTAGTTCTACCTCTTCTTCTCTTTTTTTCCTATTTCTGGTTCTAATATATTCCGCACTATTCCCTCATCCGTAGTATGTGGCCTATCATCCTATCTCTCCTAATTTTTACCGTTTTCCACATATTTCTTTCTTCCGCTACCATTTTTAATACCTCCTCGTTATTAACTTTGTCTGTCCATAATATATTCATCATACGTCTGTAGCATCACATTTCAAAGGCTTCTACCTTTTTCTTGCCCGCTTCCCCTACTGTCCAGGCTTCACAGCCATACATTGCTGTGCTCCCACATATGTTTTAAGCAATCTTTTAGTTGTTTCTATGTTTGTTGTCTTTGAACACAGTAGTTTTTCTTGTTAAACGTAGCACGACCTTCTGCTAATTTTTGTGTTATACCTTTTGTGCTTTTCCCATCTTGGCTTCCTAGGCATCAGAAATCTTTAATCTCTCGTAAGTTCGTGTGACATATTTGTATTCTTGTTTTTGATTTATTTTCCCCTCCTTTGCATACTAGTACTTTAGTTTTAGTTTTGTTAATTTTCATACCGTATCTCCCTGTTAGAATCGTTTCCATTTCATTAAGAGCAGTTTCTAACTCTTCCTTGCTAGACGCTAATACCGCTATATCATCTGCAAATCTAAGCATATCAATTTTTTGTCCCTGCATAGTAATTCCAAATGTCTTCCAGCATTTGACAGTATTCATTGCCGCTTCAACGTACAAGTTAAAAATTAATAGGGATAGGGCACATCCCTGTCTCACACCTTTCCTAATGTTTACTTCTCTACGTTCGTGCTCTAATTCTATTACCGCTGTTTGCTCTTTGTATAAGCTATGTACTATTCGTCTATCCCTATAACTCATTCCAATCTTTTTGAGTATTTCGAACATTTTTTTCCATTTTACATTGTCGAATGCTTTTTCCAGATCTACAAACCCTCTATACACGCTTTCCCCTTTTACTATTGTTTTCTCCGTTATCACTCTCAGGGCTAAAATAGTCTCCCGTGTTTCTCTGTTTCGCCTAAACTCAAATTGGTCTTCTTTAGCTCGTTTTTCCATTGGTCTTTGTACAATTCTAGTTAATATCTTAACACGTGTGCTGTCAAACTTATTGTTCGAAAATTTTCACATCTATTCGCGCCTTTCTTTTTTGGTATAGTTACTATGATGTTACGTTTGAAATCTTTGGGTATCTCGCCTGTCTCATACATATAGCTTACAAGTTGGAAGAGACGTTCTGTTACTGCTTGTCCAGCGGCGTTTAGAGTTTCTGCTTGCACCTTATCTGTACCAGGCGCCTTACAATCTTTCAGACCCTTTAATGCCAATTCAAACTCGTCTCTAAGTATAGGATATCCCAAGTCATCATTTCCAATGTCTGATTCCTGTTCTAATGCAGTTAGTTCCTGTCCTGCAGATAAATTCCCTATATATTCTTGCCATCTACCCATTTTCTCTACATTTTCTATAATGACGTTTCCTCCCGCGTCCCTTATATTTTTGCTATACGGTTTTATATCCCTAAAATTGATTCTACTTAGTTTGTATGCTTCATCTGTCTTTCCTACTTCCATCTTAGTTTGTACCTCTTGTCACTTTTCACCAATCCATTGTTCTTTAGCTTTCCTGCATTTGCAAATAATTTCCTATTTTATGGCTTTGTATCATTGTTTCCTGTTTAGTCTGATTTATTTTTGTATTTTCGTCTTTTTTCTATTAAATTCAGGATATCCTTTGTTATCCATGGTTTCTTATTTACGTTTTGTGTATACCTCAGAATATCTCTGGCCGCCATGTCTAGGGTGGATTTAATGTTATTCCATTCTGTTTCTACTTCCTTATTATCAGATATTTTCCCGATATCTTTGAGCAATTCATTGACTTCTTTTCGAATCTTTCTTGAATATCTTTATCTTTTAGTTTTTCTAAGTCCAAGTGCCTCTTTCCGTTTTTTTTTCAAATTTTTAAATTTATGTGCTGCCTTTATAATTACGATATTGTGGTCAGGGTCTGTATCTGTATCTTTTACGTGATTCCTAAACCGTTGTCTAACAAAAATGTAATCTATTTGATATCTTCCTATATCTCCTGGCATCTTCCATCTGTATAATTCACTAGCATGATGTTAAAATAATGTGTTTGTGATGATTAAATTGTCCTTGTTGCAAAATTCTACCCAGCCTATTTCCCCTCTCGTTTCTCATGCCTAAACCAAATAAACCTACTACCGCTCCTTCCCTACCTTCACCTACCACTGCATTAAAATCCCCGTAATTATTAAATTTTTGTGTCCTTTTACGTATCTTAATATGTCTTCGATATCTTTGTAAATGAGTCTCGTACGATTGTCAAAAAAATTTAGTCTTTCCGAAAGTACCAGATGAAAAAGCGTATTACAGCCGTCAACTATATTGTTACAATTTGCAGTGGTAGTAGGTTACTCAAAATATCCTCCTCGAAAAGATAACGTTTTTTTTGTATTCTTGGTTAGAACATGACCTCTCTAAGGGTCCAACGAAATTGCATCTGCGCTATACAACTGCTTAAAAAGAAACGAGAGTATAATGGAAGCCATTCATCCAACCGATGTGTGGGGCAGAATAAAAATTGCACTATATTAGCAATGGTTGCAAAATGGTTACAAGAAGTACCTCGGTGTGATAAAGAAGTGCAAATTATTTTTCCTGTGACGGGTCATTCTTTTATACTCCCTGATCGTGTGTTTGCAATCATTGAAAACAAATTGAAACGATTAGAGACGATATCAGTTTCTCAAGAATATCATGAGGTTTTTAAAGAATGTGACACCTTGATGATGTCTGGACTGTACAAGACTGGAAGCAACAAGCCACTACCGTAATCAAGGACCTGTGTCATTGCCCTTTAAAATTTCAAGATTAAAAGGCTAATTTTTCAACGATCCAAAAAAGGAGATGTTAAAGTAAGTGGCGAGTTAAATTATCAGACAGATACGTCAAAGTCATTGGGTGTAACTAAAAATGGGAAACGAATTTCTCACATAAAGCCCAGTGAACTTGGTGTTTGAGTTATAAAGCTCGAAATGCTGTTAACGTTGTACTACGGTGAGGATTGGCGACATCAGAAAAAAATTCAAATGTTTTTGAGCTTAATTGAAAGGAACACTGATCGGCAATATAGTGAAGTACCTGAAGATTGTGATAACGATTTACCGATGTGCGAACTGATTACAGAAAGCGGCCTTGTGTAGTAAAAACATTTAATATTATAACTTCTTTTGCTTATACTTATAGTGATTATTAATCAATTGCAAAACCGAACAAAACCAACTTTTGGTTGCAAAACCGGCCATGTCTAAAATAAATCAATAAAGAAAGGTTTTTGTCCGTTTTTTCAAAAGAAAAATAAGAACGGTAATGTTTTTAAATATGTTTTTACCATATTTTAAGACACAGATATTGAAGTTATAATAGCAACAAAATGTACCACAATTTTTTCAGTTTTTTTCAATATTGCATAGGTGTGACTTATCCGGTTGTGATCCTAGGTGCCTCATATCTTAGGTGCGTGAAGTTGGTGGCAAAGTTTTTGAATTTTTCAAAAATATTTATGTCATAATTAGGCGCCAATTAGGCGCCATTATGCGCCGCTAAAACTAAATTTTGCGCCGTTTTGGCAAACAAGTTATTAATAAAATAATATTTTTCCGGCCAAGTTCACGAAGCCGCACTTTTTATCAATTTTCAGAAAATGTTTATTCCATTATTTAGCGCCAAATAGGCGCCGTTGAAACGAAATTTTGCGCCCTCCTGTGTAACAAGTTATTCGAAATAAACTATTTTTCTGAACTACTTAAAAGCGTGAAGTTGGACGCGACTTTTTTGAATTTTGAAAAAAATTTTGTACCAAATTTAAGCGGTAATTAGGCGCCTTTTTGCGCCGTTGAAACGAAATTTTGCGCCCTCCTGTGTAACAAGTTATTCTAAAAAACTATTTTTCTGAACTACGTAAAAGCGTGCAGTTGACCGCTACTTTTTTGAATTTTAAAAAAATTTGTGTACCAAATTTAAGCGATAAATGGGCAACATTTTGCGCCCTTAAAACGAAATTTTGCGCCCTTCTGTGTAACAAGTTATTCAAAATAAACTATTTTTCTGAACTACCTAAAAGCGTGAAGTTGGCCGTGACTTTTTTGAATTTTGAGAAAATTTTTGTACCAACTTTAAGCGGTAATTAGGCGCCATTTTGCGCCGTTAGAACGAAATGTTGCGCCCTCCAGTGTAACAAGTTATTTGAAAAAACCCATTTTTCCGAACTGTATATCTGTATATCTGTATATCTTGATTTATACCAAATTCTAGAACTAACAACGGACACATCTAGTAAGCGAACATAATAAAGTTGGCCACCAGCGGTGTCCTTTTATCAGAAATTAGCTGTCGCCCGCCTCTTCATGCATGAAGAATTCGTAATTTGCATATCATTTTTTATCATATTTGAAAGTATTACCACACCCCCTGGTTAGGAGTAGTTTTACATAATTTAAATACTTGATTAATAATATATTTTTATGAAGTTTCAAGTTAATAACAGGAAATAAAATTTTCATACCAACTTTCATTCTCTATTCTAAACGCTTAAGAGTTGTTTCTTAAAAACGCTTATACAAGTATTTTATTATTTAAGACTAAGATCCTAAATGCCGATTTTAATATCTCTAACTGAGATTTTGTGAAAGTCAGCAGGGAATTGTATTTCACTTTTATTTATTTAAATCTTCACTCTATATTATACTTAAATAAATCCTGTGTACTCAGCAAAATGCAAGACGCCACTGGTTATAATGTTTTTATTTGTTTAGACTACAATAATATTTCTATAGCACATTCCTTGTATGTAACGTTTTAAAATAATACAATTATCTCTCAACTACGATACTTATTGTAAAGAACGGTAATTTCAACATTGAAGACACGCGTCTAAGATAGCCAGAGAAAGTTTTCTTCAAATAAATTGTTACACGGGGTGCGCAAAATTTTGTTTCAACGGCGTAAAATGGCGCCAAATTACCGCTTAATTTTGGTACAAAAATGTTTTCAAAACTCAAACAAGTCGCAGCCAACTTCACGATTTTGGCTAGTTTGGAGAAATAGTTTTTTTTAAATAACTTCTTATACAGATGAGCGCAAAATTTTGTTTCAACGGCGCAAAATGGCGCCTAATTACCGCTTAATTGTGGTACAAAATTTTTTCAAAATTCAAAAATTCAAAATTCAAAATTCAAAATTCAAAATTCAAAATTCAAAATTCAAAATTCAAAATTCAAAATTCAAAATTCAAAATTCAAAATTCAAAATTCAAAATTCAAAATTCAAAATTCAAAATTCAAAATTCAAAATTCAAAATTCAAAATTCAAAATTCAAAATTCAAAATTCAAAATTCAAAATTCAAAATTCAAAATTCAAAATTCAAAATTCAAAATTCAAAATTCAAAATTCAAAATTCAAAATTCAAAATTCAAAATTCAAAATTCAAAATTCAAAATTCAAAATTCAAAATTCAAAATTCAAAATTCAAAATTCAAAATTCAACAGCGCAAAATGGCGCCTAATTACCGCTTAATTGTGGTAAAATTTTTTCAAAATTCAAAAAAAGTCGCGACCAACTTCACGATTTTGGGTAGTTTGGAGAAATAGTTTTTTTCAAATAACTTGTTACACAGGAAGGCGCAAAATTTCGTTTCAACGGCGCAAAATGGCGCCTAATTACCGCTTAATTGTGGTACAAAATTTTTTTCAAAATTCAAAAAAGTCGCGGCCAACTTCACGGTTTTAGGTAGTTTGGAGAAATAGTTTTTTGCAAATAACTTGTTACACAGGAAGGCGCAAAATTTCGTTTCAACGGCGAAAAATGGCGCCTAATTACCGCTTAATTGTGGTACCAAAATTTGTTTCAAAATTCAAAAAAGTCGCGGCCAACTTCGCGTTTTTAGATAGTTCAGAAAAATAGTTTTTTCAAATAACTTGCTACACAGGAGGGCGCACAATTTCGTTTCAACAGCGCCAAATGGCGCCTAATTGGCGCTAAATTATGGAATAAAGATTTTCTGAGCATTGAAAAAAAGTGCGGCTTCGTGAACTTGGCCGGAAAAATCTTATTTTATTAATAACTTGTTTGTCAAGACGGCGCAAAAATTAGTTTTAGCGGCGCAAAATGGCGCCTAATTGGCGCCTAGTTAAGGTAAATGCACTGGTAGTTGACACTATAGTGGAAAAATTTTTTTTTTTGTTTTTTTCAGAAATCAGAAATTGTAGTTTTTAAAAATGTATTTTATATTGGTGTGGCTCAATGTTTTAGAAACTCGATAGCATAAAAATGTATAGCCAAAATTACAAAAACCACATGATTTATTAAATTTACAAAAATTGTAAAATATTTGTCAGTAGTTGACACTTAAAAAATAAAAAACTTTAGTAGTTGACATGTAGAAGTATTGGTGATTGACATTAAAATAAAAAAACATTATTTTGCTAAGTATGAGATTCAAAAATGTATTTTATACAAAAATGTAAATTTTTCTAGAAATATAAACATGATGAACCTACAAAACTTAAAACATATAGCATGATCTACTAAAACTAAACTAGTCATCTACCGCAATTGATTCAAGAAAATTATATTTCACCCTCTCTCCGGAAATAATGATTTTTGGTTGTGGGAGTTTCTTTATTATCTGATCATATTTAATAACACTGATATCTGTATCATTTGTTTTGAAGAGAGTTTTCCTTTCATTACAATAGTTCATGCCAACTTCAGCTTCAGAATTTTCTAATGTTTTTTGTATAATGCAAGCATATTTATGTTCTTTATTTTTGCCAGGGAATTTGACAAGTATGTAGTCACCTTCTTTATCCACAGTGCAAGCTGCATCTTCTAAATCACTTTCAAATTCTTCCGAAGATACATCATCAAAACTGTTTCCAGATTCAATCCATGATTCATTGTCACTACCTGATGAATAGACATTTTTATTACTTAATGCTTTACGTTTCTTTCTTATCAATTTCTGATTTTTCTCTTCTTGCTTTTGTTTTTTAGGATATCATTTTCTTCCTTCTTCTTTCGTCTTTCTTCAACTTTTTTCTGTTTTTCTTCCATTAGTTTAATTTTTTTATTTTCTTTGTTTTCGTAATAGATTTGTCAATCTTTTGACGTAGCAACTGCTGGTACTTTCTCAAACTTCCTTTTTTTTTACGGATGGTTTAAGTCCTGGCCAAAAAAGCACTCGTTTAAAAGGAGAAGGTATAGTTTCTACTGAAGAAGAACATGTGGGTTTTACAACTGGTGAGAAATTGAGCTGCTGCATGCTTGTTCCAGGTTCATCAATATTCGTTATAACTTGTCCATCTTGGGAATCTTTTTTTCTTGGAGTTTTGTTTTCTTTTAAAACAGTTTCCTTAATATCAGATTGTTGCATCGTATCGTCCAATATTTTGAGAATATTTTTCTCCAATATTGTGTTTTGTTCAATATTTAATTCATTGTATGTGTGTGATAGTAATCCGTGGTTTTCATCTGGATTATCATCATAAGCATCCTTACAAAGTTCATTGGTACTATGTTCATTGTTAATACTGCCAGTGTCACCAGCAGTTAAGTTATCAGATTGTTCTTCTGCATTTTCCAAAGTTTTCTTTGAATTAAATTTTTTTATTTCTTTTTCCAGAGTATCGCATTTTTCGCAAATATCTTTATAAAAATTAAAAAAGGATGAGTCCTGGATGTTACCATTCCAATGTAAGTTTGTTTTGAATAACATGAGTTTGTTTGGTTCGATGTACTTTTCCAAGAAGTATACTCCATTCTTCATTTCATGAAGTTTGTGTTTCTTTTTCGAAATATCTTCTTTCTCATTGGGAAAGGTAATAACCTCAACAGTCCATGGAACTAAGCCACATTTACGGAACCCATTTTGTAAAATTGATGGTGTAACTTTTTCATTAAGTACTTTTTTTAAAAGGGGACAAAAGTGAATTTTCCTTAAAATAGGAGAATTGTGATTATCAATGCGCCACTGGTGTACTGCTTCTTTCCAGCCCCATTTTAATGAACGAAATACAGCTACATCCATGGGTTGCATCAAGTGTGTGGCATTTGGATATAGGGCCACCAAAATAATATTATTATCTACACAAAATTTACTGGTATGCATCGTGAGGTATGACGAAAGACCATCTATGAAGACAATTACAGGTCGTGGAATTAATTTTTCTGTCAGCCATTTGTCAAAAATATTTGTAATAAACTCGTAAAATGTCTCCCCTGTCATCCACCCACTTTCTGACTTTCCAATGCCCCATTCTTCAGGCACACTAAGTGCGAGTTCTTTAGGAATTCTTTCATACTTAAATACCACCATTAGTGGTGCCAAATTACCAACAGCATTTCCTGTTATGAGGACTGTAACGCATTCTTTCTCGTCATGGTTTATTTGTTGATAAACTGTTTTATCGCCCTTCTTTGTCAGTATCTTATTTCCTTTTGGATTAAGAAAAAATGCAAACTCATCAGCATTGAAAACTCTACTTGGCTCTTTTAAAACTTCTTCTAAATTGTTCTCTTGTAAATAACTAAATACTTCTTGGAACCATTTCTCAGTGTGTTCTTTTTTAAAGTGCATTTTATAATATGATTTTATTTTTTAGTAAAAAGTTACTCAGAATTTCTTCAAGTACCTGTACACTACTCATAAGCTGATGATGCCGCACTGGAAAACCAGCTCTAGCTACATCTGTAATCCATTTAACAAGGAGCTTTTCTTGTTCCTCATGAAGGTATGGTTGGGGACCCATTTTTCGCTGTCTTGGAGTTTTTCCCTTGGCTTTATACAGTAATGTTACCCTAGGTATGCCATATTTCTTAGCAGTTGTAGAAACCGGTTAGCCTCTTAGAACTTCCTCGATGGCTCTTTCCATATCATCTTCTGTGTATCGGAACATATATCCTTTTATAGGAGGCATGTTGAAACTAGAATTCAGGTTTTAATAGTTGACATCTCAAAAGTTTTAGTAGTTGACATGCTGTCATCCATTAGAATTAATGAACAGATTGCAGTGTTATTAAAACTGCATTAAGAAATTAAGATTGCCCTTTATGATACACAGTAATAAGGTTTATGTTTGAAAGCATATCTGTGCTAGTAGTAGTTGACACTTGTGTCAACTACTAAAAAACTTAATATATTTGTGTTACTGTTTGACACCATGCCTAAAACTAATTTGGAGGTTACAATTAATTTGTTACCATAAAAAAACACTGATATAAAGTTCATACAACAAAATTATAACTCTGAAGTCACAATAATTCAATACATAATCAACAACAAAAAAAATGTTTGAACATACTTTCTAATCACTTTTATTGAGAAAACACTGCATTTACTGCAACACATATGTCTCTGTAACAAAAATGGTGGGAAATTTTTGTTTGACATAAACATGATTCTGCGCAATTTGGAAATACACATATAGATGGCAGTAATATACTGTGGTGTTTTTAAAGTTTTTAAAAATCATCTAGGAAGCTTAATTTATTGCTTTGAAGAGAGAAGTGTCAACTACTAATGCAGTTACGTTACGACATAAATATTTTTAAAAAATTCAAAAATGTTGCGGCTAACTTCACGCACCTTCATATCTTTGACCAATTTTGTGAAGAAATAATTAATGTGACATTTATTCTAAATGTATAATCTGTAACTTTTGCTTATAAAATTAATCATATTTTAAGTGAAAAAAAAAGTGTCCACATAAATAAAGCTTTATGGTACATCTCTCCCGGGGCTAACTGTAAAGTTGTATAGTTTACATCCCATACAACACAACCCTTAAGGTTCTAATCTGTTTAATGGCCTTATGTATTATTAATAAGCACAAACTTTACGTGTAAAATTTTTAGTACATACTTTAACACCGCCCATTTCCGTGATTTCCATCAAATTACGCTTAATCAAACCGACAGTCATGAAATTACTCCTGTAAATTGCTGAATTAACACTATTTATAGGGCGTCTGCATACCAAGCAAACCTACACATGTAGAACGTAGGCGGACTTTACAATGTTAAATCTAAATTTAGCCAGTACAAACGCATCAAGGTTCAAATAAATTAGTAAATAGCTTTACTTAATTCTGCTGCAAGGGATTTAAATCCTATGCATTTACGTAAGACGGGAAAACTTATATCGTATTTTATTAATGGATAGTAGGCTTTAAATGTCAGAAATGCAATGCGTATTTTTCCTTTCTTGTAAGAGAGATATGTTACAATAATTTGATAAATAGCATTTTCGTTTGGAGTGCAGTGCTTTTATATCAAACTTGAAAATCTTATAATTTAAAATGGAGATTAATTGCGGTTTGTTGCTATTGTTACTGCAGACGCGAGGTAATGTTTTCATACATGTGTAGCGTGATTCCGAATCTATTTATTTCGTATTCAGTATTATGCTCATATTCTTAAACCAGCTATTTCCGTGGGTCCGTCAAGTTGCCCCCCCCCCGTTGACGGATTTGCTCCAAAACCTAGCACCCGTTTGCTTATAGCTAGCACCAGCTAGCACCAAAGTTGTAGAGCTAGCACTAAAGCTGTTTCAGAATTAGGGTTATTATATTGGGGGGGGGGGCAACTTGACGCTAACCCCCCTCCCCCAATGCTCCGATTTGCTCCAAAACCTAGCACCATGTAGATAAGAGCTACCACCAGCGAGCACCCAAGTAAGAAAGCTAGCACCTTAAAAACAAGATGACGGCATTTTTAAAAAAATTTTGCCAGCCCCCCGCCCCCAAGTTATCCGATTTGCTCCAAAACCTAGCACCATGCAGCTTAGAGCTAGCATCAGCTAGCACCCAAGTAAGAAAGCTAGCACCTTAAAAACAAGATGGCGGCGATTTTTTCAAAAAAATTTGCCAGCCTCTCCAGTTGTCCGATTTGCTCCAAAATCTCGCACCAATTTGCTTATAGCTAGCACCAAAGTTGTAGAGCTAGCACTAAAGCTGTTTCAGAATTATGGCCAATTATATTCTGGGGGGGCAACTTGACGCTAACTCCCCTCCCCAATGCTCCGCTTTGCTCCAAAACCTAGCACCATGTAGCTTAGAGCTACCACCAGCTAGCACCCAAGTAAGAAAGCTAGCACCTTAAAAACAAGATGGCGGCGATTTTTAAAAAAATTTTGCCAGTCCCCCCAGTTATCCGATTTGCTCCAAAACCTAGCACCATGCAGCTTAGAGCTAGCATCAGCTAGCACCCAAGTAAGAAAACTAGCACCTTAAAAACAAGATGGCGGCAATTTTCTAAAAAATGTTTGCCAGCCCCCCAGTTGTCCGATTTCCACCAAAACCTAAAACCCATTTGCTTATAGCTAGCATCAGCTATTTACATCAATATTCATAATACATTAAAATTTAAAAATTAAATTTCAGCATAAATTTCAGTATCATAAAATTTCAAGTTTAAATTTGTCATCATTTTTAATTTGCATCCAGAATTAAAGTCCTGGTAGGATGCATACTAATTAAGTTACAATATGTGTAGACCTAAGTCTGAATAAAAGGGAGCATCTCCCACCCCTTCACGTTAATTAAACAGGTTAGTCTAATTGAGCTCAAAGACAGACCCAAATTTTCATCATAATCAAAACATAAACTGCTAAATACTCCTTTCTACTTAAACAAGCAAATTTTACCTTAAAATTCAAAATTTGTTGTTTATACAAATTCACTACTGTCCATCTTTATCAAACAAATTATAAAGATATTCAGCACACACCAAAACATCTAAGATTGAACAACAAAGCATAAGTTACCTGACGGTTAATGCACTCGTGGCTCCAATGTACATCGTCCTTTGTTAATCACACCATTCCAACTGGGTTATGTTTACGTCCTCGGATTACTGGTCGCCTTTAAAAAATTTCTACTCCACCATTCATCTAAAATTGTTTCAGGGCTTTTCAGGAACTCATCTATGTATATCTGAATCTTGTTTTGTGGATCCAATCACGTTTACTAATAATACTTGATTACTCACTCCCGAAAAATAGCAAAGCAATTCATAATTCGTTTACGCTATACAAAGCGGCATACTTCAATGTATTTATTTATCGCTACTACTTTAGATAATTGGTATAGTAATACCCGCAAATATAACTAGACTTTATTACCTTATCTATCATCTGTAAGTGCACTCAAGCATAATAACTTGTATCGTAGCACGTATTGAAGCTTGAAGTATGGTATCACATCAAAAAATAAAGAGCAAAACTGTTTAAAGTATTCAATAAAATCAAAAATCTAAGAGCCAAACTGTTTAAAGTATTGAATAAATCGAAAATCTAAGAGAGCGAAACTCATATTAACACGGGTTTATATAATAGCGCGCTTGCACGTCGGTTTTGTCCCGTAACGGCCAATTTTTAGAATTTGGCATTCTCTTTTCCCTTTTCGACAGTCCGGCACAGCGATTCTACAAAATTTGCACTCATGCCAGTTAAATCTAAGAAATTTTCACACGGCTCGCAACGCGTCTGCGAACAACTAATTAATTTTCTATAGAAATTGTTGTTTTCACCTCTCATATCTGCAACTTATTTCAACCAATCGCAAACCCAGTGAAGCTTCACAGATCACGCCTTTATTATCAGTATCTCTGTTTTACGCGTTTATCCATCCCTTTCTACCTTGGTCTGAGTGGTGCAAATCGATATTCTTTACTATCGGCTGTCTAAACTACACGTGGACTCGCGACGTGACTTTTAAATAAACGCTGTTTTGTACTTCGTGCTAAAGCATCTGACCGTTTCCAATATACGTAGAATCTGCATGTTTATCTATTCAAATTTATTAGAACTTTGATATTTAAAAATACGCAGGTGTTCAATCGTAATACTTCTAGGATTTGGATATTCTACGTATTTTAACCTTCTTGATAGATTTGTATGCTAGCAACGCGTCTCATATTTGGTATTATTGGGTATTTAAAAGCTTTTATGCATATTATGTATTACTAATGGTTCAATTAACTCCAATTAAAATAATAATGAATGGCATTGACTTCTACCCTTTAATTTTTAGCGAATACTAAGTAAATATTAATTATTATTTGTACACTTTGTTTAATACTCGTTACTTAAAAATTGAATTAATTAATATAAATTTCGCACGTAATTTCTATTTGTTTCTTTATACAAGGTGATTAAAATTATTTGATGTCGTTAATTAATTTTCTACCCTGGTCTAAATTTGAGTAATATATATATATATATATATATATATATATATACTCATATTTAGACCAGGGTAGAAAATTAATGAATTACATCAAATAATTTTAATCACCGTGTATAAGGAATTTTATTAGATAATACGCTTTATTAAAAAAACCGTGGAGAATAAAAATTCATTCGTTTCATTAAAAATAAGAGATTTAAATTATTTACAAGACGCTTTATATAAAAAGAAGCAGTATTAAAATGCTCCACGTGTAATATAATTATTCCGAGTAAAGAAACAAATGGAAATTACGTGCAAAATTTATATTAATTAACTCAATTTTAAGTAACCGGTATTAAACAAAACGTACAGATAATAATTAATATTTGATTAGGAGTCACTAAAAAATTAAAGGGTATTATTTTAATTGGAGTTAATGGAACCATTATTAATAATATAATAAGCATAAAAGCTTGTGAAAACCCAATAATAGTCAAATCGTAGAAGGGTTATTTAAAATGTTAGGTTTGAACACACCTGCTTATTTTTAAAAGGCAATTTCAGTTTAATTTGTTTAGATAAACATGTCGATTCTACGGATATTGGAAACGGTCGGATGCTTTAGCACGAAATACAAAACAGGGTTTATTAAAAAAGCTCGTTCTGCGTAAATTTTGCAGATAACGAATGGTTACAGAGAATCTAGGAGAAACCGTCGTTTAATATTCACGGGAAGGCTAGATACGGGATTATTTAACCCAGATAAGAACACACGTGGACTGAAATAATCGATAATAAAGAATATCAATTTGCATCAATAAGAACAGGGTAGATAGAGACAGATAATATGCGCAAGATCGAGACACATATAGTAAAAGGCGTGAGTGGAGCAACGTCACTGGGTTGCGATTGGTTGAAAGTAAAAGGCAAACTTGAAAGGTAAAAATAACATTTCTGTATAAAAATTAATTAGTTATTTCCAGACGTTGCGAGCCGTGTCGAAATTTCTGAGATTTAGCTGGTGCGAGTGCAAATTTAATAAGAACCGACGCACAGGCGGGCGAGATGGGAACATAGTACACGAAATTCTAGAAACTGGCCGTTTTGGGGACAAGACCGACAGACAGGCTTACCACTATTTAAACCCGTGTTGATAGGATTGGATCTCTCTTAGATTTTCGACTTGATTCAATGCGTTAGACAGTGCTTTTTAGTTTTCCGATTTTGATTAAATAATTTAAACAGTTTGCTCGAATATTTTTGTGATTTAAAACAGTTTGTTCTTTACGTGCTACAATGAATGTAATTTAGTGCACTTAGAAAAGAAGATACAAGGTAATAAAGTCTAGTATCACTGTACCAATTAGTCAAATTTGCAACGACAAATGAATACACAAAAGTAGGCAGTTTTGGCGTATATTTGTGAAAGAAGTATGAATTTCTTTGCTATTTTCGGGGGTGTTAATAAGTAAATGATTCGTAAACGTGACTAGATCCACAAAACAAGATACAGATATACACAGATGAGTTCCGGAAAAGCACTGAAACCACTTTAGATGTATGGTGGTGTAGAAAATTTTAAAGGCGACCAGTAATCCGAGGACCTAAACATAACCCAGTTGGAATGGTGTGATTAACAGAGGACGATGTACATTGGAGCCACGAGTGCATTAACCTTCAGGTAACTTATGCTTTGGTGTTCAATTTTTGAGGTTTTGGTGTGTGTTGAATAACTTTATAATTGATTTACTTAAAATGGACAGTAATGAATTTGTACTAACCACAAATTTTTAATTTTAAGGTGAAATTTTCTTGTTTAAGTCGAAAGGAGTATTTAGTATTTATGTTCTGGATTATGATGAAAATTTGGGTATGTCTTTGAGCTCAATTAGACGAACCTGGTTAATTAACGTAAAGGGGTGGAAGATGCTCCCTTTGTACTCAGACTCAGGTCTGCATATATTGTTATAGTAATTAGTAGGCATCCTACAACGACTTTAATTCTGGATGCACATTAAAATGATAACAGATTTAATCTTGAAATTTTCTGATACTGAAATTTATGCTGAATTTTAATTTTGAAATTTTAATGTATTGTGAATATTGATGTAAATAGAGTTAACGTTGATGTTTGTGGTAGGAATGTGTTTGTTTTTTTTTATGAATGAGGATGAAGGTTTAACTAGGTGAGCAGCCGAGGCGGAAAAGAGTAAAGAGGCGAGTAACAGAAGAAATGACGGACTAGTTAAGTTAATATCTTTTTATAGGTTTCACAGCATTCTTGACGCCCAATTCGTGAGGCTCGATTCGAAAAGCGTAGTTCCCGGATTTTGGTGAAATCACAGCATATATATATATATATATATATATATATATATATATATTATGACATTTGACATTTATCAAAGGTTCTACAAAGGTAGTTCGTTAGTGCTACTGATAAAACCACAAATTTTCCATTTTATCAAGCTATACTAAAAGTTAAAAACACTACGGTTAACAAAGATTGATGAATAGTTACTTGTTGAAGGCATATATAGGATATTATGTACTAGTAATACAGCGTTTGAGGTTTATAAAAAGCATTTTTATTTGTTTGCATATACGAAGGGTATCTAATGCATCTTCGGTTGAATGTGTATAGGTTTTGTCTTCAATTTAGCATTTGTAATTTGTGCAGGATACTGTAAGCCAATTATAATTTTGAGTTACCTAAAATGAGATATGTTTAATACATTTAAATTATAAAGCAACATAAAAATTTTTGAAATGTCAAATAAAATGTAAAAATAAACAAAGCTGTTCTAAAATAGTAATTAGGTAGATTTAAGTTAAATTTGTTGAATGCATCCCTTATGTTATATTAGTAGTAGGCTAGAAATAAGTTTGTTTTTGTTGGTTGTTATAGTGATAATTGTTTTAAATAATTTTTTAATTAAAAAATTTTTGAAAAAGTTTTGGACATAAATTTTTGTAGATTGATAAAATTGTTTTGGCTAAGAGCTGTACTGAGAATTTTGATAAAATTAAATATACATGTTAAAGGAATTGCATTTCATTTCAATCTATTAAAAGGAAAGTGAAAGTGAAGCGACGAATATTAATTTATTAAAGAAAAAAGGAATTCAAATATACCACCATCGGGGCATCCTTTGTTGTGGTTCAGGAGTTGCTGCAGATCAGTTAATTGGTGACGTATAAGGTGTTCGTAGTTGTAGAGCAATTAAACAATTAGTGGTTGAAGTAGTTCCATAAGAGAACCTAAAACTAGAGGAAAAATATTATTGTATTTAATACTAAAACATATAATTAATAGGTACTCACGGAAAGCGCTCGAGGCAACTTTGTGTATCCTGTTTCCAATCCTGTACACCCAGACACATTCAACGGAGTTACAGGTATAAAAGTTAATGTTATCTACTCTTCATATTAAGTAAATTGGAATAAATTAAATTTCAAACGTTAACTAGAATAAATAATTGCAGAATAGATTTATCAATCTTTGTTTAATCGGTATACGTAAGCACAACTTAGAGGTTAAATTGATTTTGATCGTATACGCTTTAGGCGCCTGTGTTTCAATACCTGTAAGGGGACAAAGAACCTACTTCTCCTTACAGAGTTAAAATACTAGATTCAGTTTCCCTGAGAGAGAGTTTCAACAAGCCGTGGCATAATTGATTTGAAAGAGTTTTATTTAATCATTTACAGACTACACCATATTACAGGTTGCACCTATTATTTTACTCGTATATTAAAGCATCATTACACATAAAATATCAACATACATAACAATATATATATAGCTATGACAAGAAGGTAATTTAAGGGTATATAGGTCATAGGGGTCATAATTAAATACGATTTAGCAAAAATAATAATGCGTACGTCGTATAATAGGTTTTAACTTAAGTGTACAAGTCCAGAACTTGAAAGAAACGAGCAAAAATAAAATTTTAAACGCATCAAGTTTCATCAAAATAAACACGTAATCGGTGAATATAAACAACCTGGCATACTAGCTATTTAGCAATATCATTAAATATATTAACGCATAAATAAGTAAACTCATTCAAATACGTTATAATAAAAATACGAATACGTGAACAAAGACATTGTATTTCGATAAAATCCAACATATTTGGAGTAACAAACAATAAATAACAGGCGGTCCGCAATTTGATACGTGACCAAAATGCAATAAAATTTAGACTTTCTGCGAAATATGCTACACAAAATTGAACGTCTACGTGTGAAATGAAATGTCTGACCAAGATTCAGAACAGAAAATTTTTAGAAATACCGAGTTCTGCAGAGTCAAGCGCAAGGTACGATGCCTTCATCAACAAACACACGATGAACACCAATAGGAAATATAGATAAAAGTCTATAAATACTATGGGGACCTTATGAACATTCAGTATCTGTTCAAGCAAGGCACTAACAACATCAATTGAAAGTGAAATATTACATAAAAGTGAAATTAGTGAAAATAACAATTTATTTAAATAGTGAAAATTAAAAGTGCCAATTTATACAACACCAAATAGACGTTTTGATCTTAAAACGTAAGTAAACTATTAATTGAATTTTATTCTAATATGTAAGAATTTAGGGCTCTGAATGTACCTCTGGTCAACAAATGAAGAAACTACGTTAACGAGTTAAGCTGTAAGAATCCAGGGGTGCTGACTATCGATATTCAGAGGCAGTTCCTAGAAACACGCAGAGAAAACACAGGTCAGAGGTTTTATTCATTATTAGTATAAGACTATTTTTCAAATTTTAACATTTAATATTTGCTATACCAAATATCTGTAAGGGTCATCAAAAATCATTTGAGAATATTAAACAAATTAATAAGTGTACATATTATCGATTACTATATTGTATATTTCTGGATTGCTTCATTTTCATTTACATTATTTTAACAGATAGGTAATAGAAAGAAAAGGTGTTAAACAATCTTTACTGTCGTGACGTAGGGCACTCTGTGTTTAATAGATTGAGCTAGCCGAGGCATACAAATTCAAGGAATTATAGGATTTAGAAACGCAGAGGAAAAGTCCGAATACGAACACAACAGTACAGTTTTAAAAGGCGACGGCAACGTTAGGGACTGTGACATGGCAAAATTAATACGACACCCAATCGTGGGACTGAGATCACAGCAATTAAGATATCGTACCAACGTGGGACTATTCATAGCAAATAAATATAACGCCCAATCGTGGGGCGAATCACAGCAATTAATATATAACACCCAATTGAAAGGCTATTTCACAGCAATTTATAAGGCGTCCAATCGTGGGGCTATATTTACAGAAATATATACCGGCAAGGAAGTCATACGACCCACTAACAAGTTAGTTTTAGTTCCACCTTCATCTACGTTATGTATTTGTTGTTGTCACATGACCTCTCTTAGCATTCATATGTCATAATAGTGGTGTCTTGTTAGGGCTGGCAGTATGTTCGAGAAATGAACGACTATTTCACGTTATTTTTGTTTATTTTATAAATTGTATTACAATGAAGTTGTGTTATATGAAGGGTGGCTATGGGTAACCGTTGTCTGGAGAATAAAAGTAAATAACTTTCTGGTTTTTTATGCATGTATTGTCAATACAAGCTTTTTAACCTTTAACTTCAAGTCAGTATTATAAAAATAAATTGTTCATACCATCAACCTCCAATTTATTTATAACCACTGTCAAAGGCCGGTCATCAAGCCAATGTATCATGCCATAATAAACAACTTGTCGACAATTAATTATATTCAAAGGGGTGTGCAGCAGATCAAGTTCCAGTACATCTTCCTGTTATTCCTTCTGGGGGTTACCCCATATTTCCAGATTAGGTGGCATCCAAGAGAATTTCGGATTAAGACTGGTATTTACCACACGATAATATTCCGCTACCCTCTTCGAACACTTACACCACTCTTCCCACTGAGTTAGTTGGCAACCATTCTTGTTGGCACAGTCGAGGTTTTCGGTACTTTATCAAAATTCAAAATTTTAGTGAGGTACTTCACCGAGTTTCGCAGTGTATTAACGGCTAGATTTTCTGAGATCAAAACTGCACGTAACAAACTGGTAGAAATTTCGGTTTAACATTTATATACGGGTGTAACAAAATAAGTGTAGAACATTTCAGGGGGTGATTCCTCATCGTAAAAGAAATAGGTTCTTTCATATAAAGAAATTTCATTGGAGCATCCCTTGTTAAGATACAGCCCCTTCAAGGGGGTACATAAAGTTTGTTTTTCAATTTTTTACAAACACTAAAAAAGTTGCAAAATTGAAATTAAGGTGACATTTTTACTATCAAAAATACACTTACTCAGTAATTTATTTGGTTTACCCCATGGTTGTAAGGGGTGGAAAACGCAACCCCTAAAATTTATTTCCAATGTAACTTTTTGTCTTATTATTTGTTTGCCATTTAAAAATGTATTTCCAATAGCTTATTTTATTCTAAACAAAAAATGTCTCTTGAATTTTTTGTCCAAAATTAACCAGTTCGCAGAAAAAAATTATTTTACAAACAACTACAGAGATACATCGTCATAAGATCAAATTGCGAAACTAATTTATCTAGTAAGCCGCTATTAGTGATAGTGACAATTAAATTGTTATCACGCTGTGAGTTTGTAAATTTTTGAAATTGAATTACTAATTGTAAGTCGTTGTCCTGTTCTTAATTTGTTAGTTTAATAATTCACTTGTTATTAAAATGGCATACACAAATGCGGGAGTGGCTGATATGCATTACGTTTACGGTCTGTCACAGGGTAATGGGTTAGAAGCTTGTAGAAGGTATGCTGAAATGTATCCTCAACGGCAGATTTCTTCGCATAGAATATTTGCCCAACTATAATGTTTGTCTTTGCTTTATGACTCGTCACAAAAGCGGATGCCCTTGAGGTGTTGGCCCTGGCTAGCAACAACCCTCCTGGATACACGTAGATTCTGGTATAGTTTCGTTGTCTCGCTATTACCTGTTTAGAAAGAATGAACCAACTCGCAGCCTATTTTATATGGGTTTAATGAAATAATGTTATAAAAGAATGTAGCAAACTAGAAACAAATGCACAATATTCGGCATGCCGTAAAATACAATCGCAACGAGGTTATACGACATTCCTTATAGCTATACACATACAGCGTCGCTATTCGCAAATGAACAAAATTCTAACTACTCAAACTTATCTGTTATAGTAATCCAACAATGAACGAATTTCAAACATGCTGTCACTACACTACCACTTCGATTAAAACTACTAAATAATTCATAACTCACTAAGTTTACAAACCAACCATCATTAATGCACGACCGGAGGACACGTGCCTAGACAACAAAACCGCATGGCATCGCATCCTTAACCCGACTGACTTATACCTAAAAGACCCTAATATACAAAAGTATTCATATTTCAAGCGCGGGCCAGTACATCACCCCCTATAAGTTTAACTTACTGACTAAGCTTGTTTGGTAATTAATTTGAACTTATACTAACTAAACTAACTTGCGTACATTTTGTATACCCAACGAAACACCTCGGGCATCGTCCTGAACCTCATATGAATTCGGCCCTCGCTTGGCCACTACTGTAGAAGGCCCCGAATACAGTAAAAAGAGTTTCTTAATTTCTCTATCCTCGGCAGAAGACTGGGGATGAGTGCGAACCAGTACTTTATCGCCTACCTTAAAAACAATACATTTTTTGTTTACCCTTTGATGCCGCAATCTACGTTTTCGGCCTTCGATTTTAACCGATTATACGCCAAAGTTATAATTTTGTTCCGATCATCACCTTGTTCAAGACTAGTAGGAAAGGCAATACTCTTAACTATGGGGTTATCTATGGAAGCTCCAAAATGCAATTCTAATGGACTGAAGCCCGTAGAATCGTGCACTGTCCTGTTTATCCACCTTTCCACCTTATCCAATACCAACGCTCACCCTCAATGAGCTGAATAACACAGTGACCGTAACATCCGCACAATTTCCCTATTGACACGCTCTGTCATGTTTCCTTGTGGAAAGTACACTGACGTGTGAGCTACATTCACACCTCCAACGACACTTTCCATTTTTTGCTCGCCATCTGGCTACCGTTATCAGAAAGAATGACCTTTGGTTTGCCAACCTCCACAAAATATTTATTAAATAAACACCGAAGAATAGCGGCCGTATTTACTGAAAGCATCTACTGCAGCAAATAATTGGGTCGCCCCTCCTCCTCTTGATACCGGAAGCGGACCCATCAAGTCTACACAAATGATTTTATTTTGTGCTTCGGCCAATGCACTATGGTACTCGCCAAAACTTTTTACCGAACTTTTCGACTCCTGGCACAAATTGCAACTTGAAATCATTTTCCGTATATAATGTTTCATTCTCGCAAAATAATAATCCCTGCGCAACATCTGAAAACATTTCTCTACTCCAAAATGTCCGTTCTCGACATAATCTTGCCAAACCAACTTACAAATCTGCGAGGCAGGAATGCATACCTTAAACCCGCGCGAACCGTCATGACCTCGTCTAAACAAAATACCACCATGGACAATATACCAATCAGCATACCTTTCTACAATTTTTTCCTTTTTTAACTCAGACCTCACTTTACAGCAGAATTCATCCTTTGCTTGTTCCTCAACAATATTTTTCATACTACGCATAACCCCCTTACACAATTCTGATTTTTTAAAGGCACAAATATCATTCGAACCCCTCTCAACAAATTCCGGCTCAATGATTCCTTTGATTGGATAACGAGATAGAGTGTCCGCAAGAGCATTCTCCCTTCCCACACAATATTCAACCCTAAAAGCGTATTCCTGGAAATACAACACCTATCCAGTTAAATGGGAATTTAGTAGTCTGCAAGACATTAAAAATGAACGGTTTGTGATCCGTAATCATAGTTAGCTCCCGCCCTGGAACAAATATTCGCCACTGCTGCAACCAATGTAATACCGCCAATGCCTCTTTCTCAGTTACACAATAGCCATTTTCCGACCCGCGTAACGTACGGCTCGTGAATGAAATAATCTCCTTTTTCGATGTCTTTGGGTTGATTTGGAATAGGCATCCTCTTAGACCAATATTCGAAACGTCGGTTTGAATAAAAAACTCGCGATCTAGACATGGATGCTTCAAGATAGCAACTGATAAAAAAGTGATTTTTACTTTTTTAAACGCCTCCTGCTGCCTCGTTCCCCAACGCCACTGAACACCCTTTTTTAAAAGCTTCAACAACGGCCCCATTAAATTGGCTAACTTTTCAAAAACCTACGCTCGTGGTTGACCACCCCCAAAAAACCCCTTAAATGTCGAATAGTTCGTGGTACCGGAAACGCATTGATCGCTTCTACTCGAGACGGGTCCACCGCCACCCCTTCTGCTGATATAATATGACCCAGGAAAACAACTGTATTCCTGGCAAAATGAGATTTTTTAACTTTATGGTGATACCGGCAGCTTCAAATTTCTCAAATATGTTCCTTAAATGAATCAAATGTTCCTCGGCTCCCTGTGAATACACAAGAAGGTCATCAACATACGCAATTACATACGATGCTACCTCTACCCCTAGGATCATATCTAACGCCCGTATGAAAGACCCCACAGATGTGCTTAGCCCGAAAGGCAAGACCTTAAAAACAGAAGTTTTTCCCTCATATAAAAACCACGTAATCTTTTGGTGCTCTGGCTTAATTTCAATTTGCCAGTAACTCGCTGTTAAATCAAGCGTGCTCAAGCGTTGGCCGCTAGAAAAATTATACCACAACTCGGTAGGATTGGGCGGCATTACTCGATCCTTGACCATGCGTTTATTCAGGAACCGCGCGTCCAAGCAAACTCTTATTGCCCCATCCCGTTTCCTAACTACAACTAATGGACTGATATATTCCGTCCGCCTTGCCTCAATAATATTCCACGCTACCATCTCTTCCATCTGACGCTTCACCTCCTCTATATGCATACGGAATTGGGTATGACTTTACAAAAAGTGACGTGTCATCCCACAACTCAATTTCGTGACAATAAATATTCGTCCTACCCGGTTGGTTCGAAAATATCCACAACAACAATTCGCGTAATTTATTTTTTTCTTCCCGCGAGAAGTTCTCCACACGATTTACCACCTCCTCGATTTCAGACACGGCATTATCTTTTTTTTTAACTACTTTCATCACACTTTTCCTCTGATACTTGACAAACTGTTAACCGCACATCCGGTTTTGGTTCCATACTAAACTCTATGCTCCTTGTCTTTCCCTCAAAATTACCGAATAAACAATTTCTTGAAAAATCTATTTTAATCCGATAATCAGAAAAGAAATCACATCCAAAAATTACGTCTCGAATCAAACCCGGAACTACCATGCACGGATAAGGCACTTCGAAGTCTTGAAATTTAAAATTTACAAAAAATTAATCTTTAACAACGCAGTTTTTCCCTGTAGCACTAACCAGAATGGTCGACGTAAACGGTAAACGTAAAATATCACCGTTAACTTGTAATGATTTAGATAGCAAATCCTTCGAAATGCACGTAACTTGGCTGCCCGAATCAACCAATATTTTTACCAACATAGCCTCAACAGTAACCTCTATAGACGGTGCAAAAGCAACCGACTTAATATTATTTTGTGCTTCCAATAGAAGCTCATCTCCGTTTTTATTAAATAA
Organism: Platerodrilus igneus; assembly: GCA_036346225.1. Lineage (NCBI taxonomy): Eukaryota > Metazoa > Arthropoda > Insecta > Coleoptera > Lycidae > Platerodrilus > Platerodrilus igneus. The sequence continues at coordinate 4,432,432 of JARFIW010000012.1, read as the reverse complement.
AGTGGCCACAGCCGGTGGTTGATTTCCACCCGAGGTACTAGTTACCTGATGTTCACGGCGCCCCTCACCCCTATTACCATTACTATAATTGTGATTATTATTTGGTCTGTTTTCGGAACGGACATTATTACGCCCCCAGAATTTGACATATTCGACCTGGTACTGTACCGAGCACCCCAGTTTGGTTCATTATTCGTACTTCTCCCACGCCAATTTGCGTTACAATTGTTACTATTTTCATGGGAAATTTGGTAAGTTTCATCTACCTCGCTTAAATGCATTTCCACCTCATCTAACGTCCTAGGCATGCAGTTTACAATACCTCGCTGAGTCTCGCTCGGAAAGTGGTTTTTTAATAAAGCAATAAGTTCTTTTTCCTCAAGGAGGACCGTCAAGAAATTCGCTTCCCTTACCAGCTTTAAAAAATAATCGGCCCTTGACCCCCTATCGTAACAACCAAATTTCATCTTTTGAAACAGCTTCCTCTCTTCTTCAACCCCCCAATACCGGCTTAAAAATAATTCCTTAAATTCTTTAAAATTCTTTACGCGTTCTTCATTCAAAACACCCCAATCTTGGGCCGAACCACGCAAACTACCAACAATCAGGGGGACTTTTCTAGTATCAGGAACACCCGCTTCTAGCATTATCATTTCTTGTTTTTTAATAAAAATTACCGGATGTACAGATCCTTCTGGCGAAAAGCACAAGTTCGCACCTCCCAAATCTTTGTATAAACTCATATAATTTTGGATCCCGGCTACCATGGGAACGATGCCGCTGGTTTCCCGCTGGTTAACAACACCTTCATCCCTAAAATTTTTCAACATCACTAGTTCCTACATCTTTCACCGATCCCGGTTTACATCACTACTCAATTTATTCATATTACCTAAAATATTTAAATTCATCTGTTCAATCGATTCCTTTAGAACTGCATTGTTGCAATTCATATTATTAACAGCTGCAACTAACTGCTTTAATGCCTCCGCAATCTCAGAATCTGCCATTTTATCAGTTTTTGGAAATTAGTTTGTTCTTTATTTCGCGCTCGCGTATTATACGTATGCGGCATTAAATTTCAAAGAACATCGAAAACGTGTTTCATCATAAAGCCTGTTATAGCTTAGGCTTACACCGCCACTTGTGTCTATTTTAATTTTATTATTTGTACACACAAACTTGGTACGGACTTAAAGTATTTAACCTAGTTAGAATCAAAGTCTAGAAAAAATTTAAATTGCCCAAATTCCGCAACCTAACCTTGGCAATAACGGTTAGTCTGTGATCAGCTGTTAGAACGCCCCTGCTCAACGATAAGAAATAACCACTTGTTCAATTACAGGTAAATATTCCAACAATCAAATATAAGTCCTTCACTTTTGTCTATTCATAGCGAAAATATCTTTCGGTGGGATTTCCACAAACCCTTTTAACTTTGTGTAAAACAGTATGATTCACCCACTGCTATTCGAGTATAGCGTGACAATAAACGTCCCCGTTGGCGTAAAATATAATGTTTGTCTTTGCTTTATAACTCGCCACAGAAGCGGTTACCCTTGAGGTGTTGGCCCTGGCTAGCAACAACCCTCCTGGATACACGTAGATTCTGGTAAAACTTCGTTGTCTTGCTATTACCTGTTTAGAAAGAATGAACCAACCCGCAGTCTATTTTATATGGGTTTAATAAAATAATGTTATAAAAGAATGTAACAAAGTAGAAACAAATGCACAATATTCGGCGTGCCGTAAAATACAATCGCAACGAGGTTAGACGACACTCCTTATAGCTATACACATACAGCGTCGCTATTCGCAAATGAACAAAATTCTAACTACTCAAACTTATCTATTATAGTAATCCAACAATGAACGAATTTCAAAGATGCTGTCACTACACTACCACTTCGATTAAAACTACTAAATAATTCATAACTCACTAAGTTTACAAATCAACCATCATTAATACACTACCGGAGGACACGTGCCTAGACAACACAACCGCACGGCATCGCATGCATCCTTAACCCGACTGACTAATACCTAAAAGACCCTAATATACAAAAGTATTCATATTTCAAGGGCGGGCCAGTACACAATTTCATCAACGATTACGAGAATATGGTTCATTCGAAAAAGGAACGCAGGATTGTGGTCGCCATCGAGAAGTTAGAACACCACAGCTTGAAGAAGCAGTACTTAATTTGGTTGAAGAACAACCCACTAGCGGTACTAGAAAGATTGCTTTCGAGTCAAATGTTGATCATATGACGGTATTTCGAATTTTAAAGGAACAACTCTTATACCACTACCATCTACAACGAGTACAGGCACTGTTACCGCGAGATTTTCCGAATCGTCTTGAATTTTCCAATTGGATACTGGAAATGATTACAAGAAATCCTGACTTTCTGAAGACGATCGAATTCACAGGCGAATGTACTTTTTCTCGGGACAAGATTATTAATTTTCATAACAACCACATATGGGCTGATGAAAACTCTCACGCTATTGTCCAAGCTAACCATAAAGAACATTTTTGTCGTAACCTGTGGGTCGGAGTTATTGGGGATTATTTAATTGGCCCGCATTTTCTACCTCCTCGATTAAATGGCGAGGCATACACTCAATTTTTAAGAGAAATGCATCCAGTACTGCTGGAGCAAGTTCCTTGTGGTATCAGAAGGGTTATGTTTTTTATGCATGATAAGGCTCCTGCCCATTTTAGTCAAACAGCACGTCAGTATTTAACTCAAACATATCCAAAACATTGGATAGGTCAAGGAGGACCACAGAATTGGCCCGCTCGATCCCCAGATTTGAATCCTCTTGATTTCTCTACTTGGGGCCATTTACAGAGTTTGGTTTATCCTACTCCTGTTCGCGATGTAGAGGACTTAAGAAACCGCATCATCGATGCATTTGGAGTAATTAGAGAGACTCCAGGAATATTTAAGCGAATACGTGGCTCAATGCGCCGACGTCTAGACGCATGTGTAATGACTGAAGGTGGATATATTGAACATTTACTATGATTTCTACATGTTGTACGTTTTGTTATTAATAAATTAGTTTTATTTATGCATCTTTAATCATACTTTGATGCAGGTAGTAACTACAAAATAACAATAATAATGCAGTTCGTATTTATGACGATGTATCTCTGTAGTTGTTTGTAAAATAATTTTTTTGTGGGAACTGGTTAATTTTGGGCAAAAAATTCAAGAGACATTTTTTATTTAGAATGAAATCAGCTATTGGAAATAAATTTTTAAATGGCAAACAAATAATAAGACAAAAAGTTATATTGGAAATAAATTTTAGGGGTTGCGTTTTCCACCCCTTACAACCATGGGGTAAACCAAATAAATTACTGAGTAAGTGTATTTTTGATGGTAAAAAATGTCACCTTAATTTCAGTTTTGTAACTGTTTTAGTGTTTGTAAAAAAAATGAAAAACAAATTTTATGCAATCCCTTTAAGCGGCTGTATCTTAACAAGGGATGCTCCAATGAAGTTTTTTTATATGAAAGACCCTATCTCTTTTACGACGAGGAATCACCCACCAAAATGTTTTACCCTTATTTTGCTACGCCCTGTATAGTAATTTCAGCTACAATTTTATTCTACTGTTTATTTAAGTAATTTTTCATACTATTCAGTTAATTTTTACCTTCAGGCATAGCTGATACAATATTGTCCATTTTAGCGCAAAAATAACAATATGACGTTCCAAAATTGTAGTTACATTGTGGTTATTTCAAATTCAATTACATTTTTAGTGGCAAAAGTTGTTATATATGCCTCTAGGAGGTCTCGCACTATGGGGTACTTAGAGTTATGTATTTTTCAATTCCACCCGAATACACAACCACCCTTAAAATTTTAATGCTTTGTAGCCTTATGCATTATTAATAAGGATAAACTAAACTTGTAAAATACTTTGTACATTAACATCGCCCAGTTCCGCGATTTCCATCAAATTACCCTTAATCAAACAGACAGTTTTAATTCTACTCTTTTAGATTACTAATTTAACACTATTTATAGGACGTCTGCATACCAAGCAAACCTACACATGCAGAATGTAGGTGGACTTGACAATGTTAAACCTAAATTTAGACCCTACAAGCTCATGTTTATTGTTGAAGTAAATCGGTGCGAAGTTAACTAAATTCTGCTTCTGGGGGTTTCAAGTCATGTATTTCCGCAAAAAGGGAAACTCATTTAGAATTCAATGAGTCGTAATTATTAATGAATAGCAGGGTTTAAGTACTGGAAGTGTATTTTTATTTTTCTCCCAATCTTTAGCCAAGATGTCTTAAAAATAGTAGTAATTTAAACATTTTCCTAGATTGGCGAGAATTGTTTCAAAGGCAATCGTATTGCTATTATTATTGATTACGTAATTGTACTTCCTGGTTTTGCTGTAAATGTGCAGTTTTTCAGCGTAGAGTTCTTTCGTATTCCAATATTGTGTTCAAATCCTTGTAACATAGTTACTTTCATGCATGTCTGACCACAAATGGAGAAAGACGACTAGTCCTCGAGGTCAGGTAAACGAATGAGGGCCTGATGCCAACCCTTTGTATAATTTTTTTAGAAATAGCGTTAACGCACAAAGAGACAAAATAAGAAAATTAAACGACACAATTTGTTACGTTCACTTACAACGGTAAACGAAAATCGTATCCTGTTATTTGGTTATTCATTCACATCGATTCCGTTTCTACTCTTCAATACGTCTTCAACATCCTGTATATTATACCTGTTCACAATAAGTACGCTCCTAATAATTTTCATTTCACATGTATTTACTTTAAAACAAAAAAAATCATTCTATAAATTTAATAGTCAATACCCTGTTCTAGGTATCCGTGAACTTGTAACACATTACGATAGCGTATAATTACTTTCTAGATTACTTCAATCTAAAGACTCGTTAAAATAATGAATCCTACTTCACCGATAAAGCTTGTTTCGAATCGTTAACAACACCTGAATTTGATAACGCCGGTATAGATGTGAATTCGTGCTATCAAAGAAATTAACATTCATTTTTCTTTTCTGCAGACGACTAAGAATGTTCGTTGCAGTTTTCGTTATTTTATAAAATTTTCGTACACACACTGTGTGGTAAGTACTTGCAGTGTTAAAAAAATGTACTTTTCTTGCGTAAAGAGTCTAATCTTTGACTGTAATTTGTATAGCTTCCTCCGGTGGACATGATAGTCTCTTGAATTGCCGTTCCTTTGGGTATAGACGGCTGCACCAGTTACGCGGCCTCGGGTCCATCTGGTCCGCTCCGGCCCTAGGAACGAATGAGGGATCTATAAGTGCGTGTTTCTTTCTTGTTTGTGTAGAGACCCTGTCCACTTAGATTCTATTATTTGGGGCTCATTCATGTCTCGAATTAATTACGATTGACTTTAAAAAAAAACAAGAAATATACTATCTATTAACGCGTGAATGGGTTAAAAACTTGCTGGCACATGGGAAGACGTTATCGCCATTGTATTTATAACTGTATGTTGTATGTTAGGATTATCAGAGCTTATGTGAGATATCATAATATGATACACTTGGGCAATTGTAATACTGCGCAATTGTTATACTCGCGCTATTATTCCCGCCATATTTCTAACTGATACCAACCACGTTTTAATAGTGATGCAACCGCTGTTTAAGTCAATTTGCAAGCACAATTTAAATTAAAACAAACTACTTACATGGCGGCATCTTGTGAATTCGTCTCAGGGTCCCACGATGGTTTTGCAGGTTGAATTCAGTTACCCATGTTGAATCAAATTACGATCTGTCCTTCCTTTTACTGCACTCGTAGAGGAATGACAGAATTAAGTAACAGGTACTATAAAAAGTAAAAGTAGAAGGAATCTACATCCCAAAAAGAAAAAACACACAACACAGATATATGTTGCTTCGTCGAGGGCTCGTAACTTAATGGCGTCTTTTAACACCACGCGCGCACTCCGCATCCTTTTGCGCAAACGCGGCTGTCAGGGACGACGGAAGTTGGCGTTATTTATTTAAAAATACGCGGCAATTTATTTACAGATTAAATCTAACGTGATATATGCCGGTTGGCATGTAACAAATATTATTATTACTAAACTAAATTGTGAAATCGGGCATACAAATACACTAAATAGCACATACTAAAATAGATTGTTTATTCTCACTTACTCAAACCGGGTTAATGCCCGTTGTAATGTATCCAAATATTGGGCAGTAAGAAGGTAGAAAACGTTACACAGTATAGTCATTATTTTTGCAAAGTGTTAGCTACCCGACAGGGATTCTAATGTCTTTTTTCCTTTTTTGCTAATTAGAGTTCTTTTGTTAATATGTTATTTCCTTTGTTTTGTTTTTGTATTTAGGTATAACTTCAGGTGAGGATTTTTCCTACAGGTTGTACTGAACGGTTAATAATTTTTATTTGTAATGCCCCGCCTACACGCCAACTGAGCCCAGGAATTTTGTTCTTTGTCTTTTAGGCTACGTCAATGTACGTAGTAACTTACGCTTCATATTAAGAATACCAACGGCATAGATATATGTGACCGATGGACGGACAACAAGAGTTAGGGCTGGTAAAAATGTAGACCATACCAAGAAATAGTAAAGCTTTTCGGTTCCCAAAGCTATTTGGATGGAGATGCGGAATTTGACAAACAACTACAAATAGAATTTGATATTGAGTAAAATTTTTGCAAAATTAATTCATTAGAAACTCTTTGGTATGATTAGGCAGATAACTATCTCTGAGCAACATGATTTTTATTTTGGTCGTTCTGTAACAACAAATCATATTTCGTCACCGAGTTGTTAGCGTCATCTGATAAAAGAACGCAGACAGATGTTGTGTACACTGACTTGCAAAGTGTTTGATAAATTAGATCATGAAATATTACTGTTATAGCCGGTATTAAAATTGGTTTTATTTCTAAATTGTGTGATTCTGACTGTTTTGGCTATTAAGGCAATATCTGCATTTGCTTTACATGTCCAACTTGTTGCATTGGTTCTCTAGTCCAGTCACTATGTAGAAAAGAGGGAAGATAGAAAAAGTAAGTGGAACCAGGCTTTTTTTTTATTTTATTGGGGTCTAGAAAAGTTTATCTCGAAGTTATAGACCTCCATTTCCTATATGCTTTTTTTGCTAGAGTAAAAAACTTTTTTTTTTGCTTAAAAGTGCTATAACTTGGTTTCTATAAGAGTTAACAGCTCATGAAATCTGTTGCCGTTCTAAATAATTATTTTGTTACGGAAATGATACTCACCGTTTTATTGAAGAATACGTACAATTTACTCTCAAAGTGAAATTGTCATAGAAATAAAATTGGTTTGTAATAAATGTAGCACAGCACTGTATGGCTGTGAAGCCTGGACAGTAGAAGAAGCAGATAAGAAAAAGGTAGAAACCTTTGAAATGTGGTGCTACAGACGTATGATGACATCATGGACAGACAAAGTTAAGAACAAAGAGGTACTACAAATGATAGGGGAAGAAAGAAGTATGTGGAAAACAGTAAAAAATAGGAGAGATGGGATGATAGGCCACATACTAAGACATGAGGGAATAGTGCGGAATATATTAGAAGCAGAGATAGGAAAAAAGAGAAGTAGAGATAGACCTAGGTTAGACTAGTGCACACAGATAGTGAAAGCTGTAGGCTGTGAGAATTTCAGTGAAATGTGTAGGCTAGCTCAGAATAGAAATCAATAGAGGTACGCTTCCAATCAGTCGCAAGATGGAAAAACAAATGACAAAAATAATAACTGTACTTAAACATGGTGATTACTATAAACAGCTAAAGACATTGGTTTTGCAATAATCTCAGCTAATGTTAATTGTGCGAAAGGATTTACTGGAAAACTATTAATACGGCAAGTGTCTAAGTGTTGGGGGATCCTAAGCAGCCACAGGCTGCTTAACCTCCTCCACATACCACTGAATCTCGATGAAATAGAGCATATAATTAGAAAACAATAGAAGGGAATTGAGCAGTATATAGGCTGTTGTAAGAATTGCAGAGAACTGGGTGGGCTAGCTCGGAACATAAATAAGCTGAGGTACAAGTCCAACCAGTTTCAAGACGTAAAACCCAATGACGAAAAAATAAGTGCTCTTAAATCTGATGATTATTATAAACAACTACAGGTGTTCCTTGTGAAATATTTTCAACTAATGTTGATTTTGCGAAAGGATAAATTGGAAAAACTATTAATTCGACATAGGTTCAAGTGCTGGGGGAACTTGGCAGCCAAAGGCTGCTTACCCCCCTTCGCATACCACTGAATATCAAGGAGATAGGGTATAAACTGTAAAACAATAATACGTGACCGAACTGCATCAAACAAGAAAGAGCAGTAGTTATGTTCAAAGACAATGAACATAGATACAAGAACAAAACTGTTTAAAGCATAGTGTGGAGCACAGCACAGTACATCTATGATATAGGGGCAGTAGGAAATGCAGACAGAAAGAGATAGAAGCCTTCTGGAATGTTGTGCTTCAGATGTGTGAAGATGGTAGCATGGACAGACAAGGTTAATAACAAATTGGTTGCAGAAATAGTAGAGGAATAAGGATATCTGTGGAAAACAAAAAAATAGGAGAAATAGAAGGAGAGGATACGTTCTAAGGCATTTCTGGAGAATAGTACGGGATATATTACAAGCAGAGGTAGGAAAAGGTAGGTAGGGGTAGACCGAGATCAGACTTTCCCACTTAGATAGTGATAGATGCAGACTGAGCAAATTTCTGCGAAATGTGTAGGTTGGTTTAGACTAGGAAACAATGAAAGTACGCGTCCAGCCAGTTCTAGGACTGAAGACCTAATGATGATGATGAATATAGAAAAAAAAATTATTAGCAAGTGTAATGTGATGGAAAACTGAACTTTATTGTACTCATGCATATTAATAATCATATAATCGTTCAATTTACACGCTTTGTTGCATGCTTATAATTTTCTTGGTCTTAGTCTTCTTTTTCATTATCTTCGTCGTTTTGACGTTGTTCCTTTTGTAGTCAAGGTTCTGCCTTGAAGTTGTCGTCTTCTTATCAAGGTCTTCTAGTTCACTTCCAGAACGTCAGTAGTTGTCATGCTCTTTCATGTGTTACCGGAGCAGTGATAACATATGACAGAACATGTAATACCTGCTTTAAGACACTGCACCTGCCACTGCAGTTACCCTTGCATTTACATGCAATGAGCCTCATTAGCTACATAGACGGTGGTGGTGCATTCGTTGTCACTGACTGTAAAAAACTGTATGATGTTTACCAGCCCCATTCTTACTTATCTATATGTCTTCCCAATCATGTTTGCACTTGCTGAGAGGTGCGAAGAATATGCTTCCGTGCTGAACTTTTTGTAGGGAGCAACGCGGATAAATTTCATTTGGTTTTTAAACATTTAAACATTTTTCGTGTTTGTCACGGTCATACAAAGCCATGAGGAACACTTCACCGGTCGAAACGAGGATTTCTTTGTCGATCTTCAAAGAGCCCTGCCGCTGTCTGTAATGCTGAATTTTTTGTCAGTACACCTACGAATTTAGTTTTGCCAACATTGAAACATTCTGCGAGTCGGAACGTGGAATTTCAGAAATACGAAGCAAGTTGATAAGCTAGAGAACTTGAAAATTGAAATGGATAAGTTAGCACTAGACATAGTAGGGATCAGCAAAGTTCGCTGGCCAGAGGCGGGAGATTTTTAGAGCGGAGGACAGGGTCAGAGGAAGGAAATTCGGATGTAGGAAAGTTATGAGAAAAAAAATAAGACGACGTGTAGAAAATAACTTACAAAAGAACGAAAGAGTACTAATGGTTAGATTAGAATCTAAACTAGTAAATACAGTAATAATACAAGTATACATGCCCACCTCTGGTCACAGCGAAAACGAGGTAAAAGCGATCTACAAAAATATCGAAAAGATACTAAGATACGTAATAGGACATAAAACTTTAATAATTACAGGGGTTTAAATGTAGTGGTAGGTGAGGGTAAGGAAGAAGCGGTAGTAGATATATTTGGTTTAGGCACGAGAAACGACAGGGGAAATATGTTGGTAAAATGTTGCGACCAAAACAATTTAACCATTCGAAACACATTATTCAACATCATGCTAGAAGACGATACACGTGAAAGATGCCAGGAGATATAGGAATATATCAAATCGATTACATTCTCGTTAGACAACGGTTTAGGAATCAAGTAAAAGACTGAAGAAACTACCCGGAAGTACGAAAGACACTGACCACAACATCGTAATTATGTAGGCGCTCTTAAAATTAGAAATTTAAGAAAAAGCAACGGAAAAAGACACATTGACTTAGAGAAACTAAAAGATAAAGATATCTAAGAAAGATTTGAAGAAAAGTCAAATGAATTGCTGAAAGATATCGGGAAAATTTTTAATACTCAGGAAGTAGAAACAGAATAGAGTAACCTTAAATTCAGTTTAGACATGGCGGCCAGAGATAGTCTGGGCTATACACAAAGAGAAAAGAAACCATGGACAACAAAGGATATTCGGACTTTAATTGAAGAAAGACAAAAATACAAAAACAAACCAGCCAAAGCTGGAAAACAGAGATACAAACCCATAAAATCGGAAATTATTCGCAAATGCTGCAAAGCTAAAGAGAAGTGAATTGATGAAAAGTGCAAAGAGGTATAAACCAAGATGGAAACCGTTATCTAACAAGAATGTAATCTATTTAATATCTTTCTGTATCCTCTGACATCTTCCGCGTGAATCGTCTTCTAACATAATGTTGCATTAATGTGTTTGTGATTGTTAAATTGATTTTGTCGTAAAATTCTATCAACCTATTTCTCCAGTCGCTTCTCGTGCCTAAACCAAATAAACTTACTATCGCTTCTTCCCTACCCTCACCTACCACTGTATTGAAGCTCCCCATAATTATTAAATTTCCATGTCCTTTTACGTATTTTGGTATGTCTTCGATATCTTTGTAGATCGCTTCTTCCTCTTCCTAACAGTGGCTAGAAGTGAGCATGTATACTTGTATTATTACTGTATTTATCGGTTTATATTCTAATCCAAGCATTAATACTCTTTCGTTCTTTTGTATGTGGTTTTCTACACAGTGTCCTAATGTTTTTCGCACAACTGTCCCTTCTCCAGAATTTCCTTTCTCTGATCCTGTATATATTAACCTAAAGTTTGCACTCCAAAAATCCCCCGCCTTTGGTCACCGAACTTTGCTAGCGCTAACCTATCCATTTCAATTTTTAAGTTCTCTAGCTTACTTACTTGCTTCATACTTCTGACATTCCACGCTTCGACTCGCAGTATGTTCCCGATTTTTTTTCTAAATTTTCTGATCATCTCCTCCGAAGTAGTGACATTTTGGAGATCCGAATTGGGGACTATTTTACCTCCGGAATCTTTTATACCAGAGGATGTCATCTTCTTAAATACAATTTAAGTACGCTGTGCACTTGGGAGATAATGTGGTGGTGTCTCGTTGCCTTCCGCATCGCGGTAGTCTGTCTTAGAATGCCATACCAACCCCCTACGGTCTCTGCCAATCTAAGTGTCAAAAAAGCAGATGCTCTCTTTCGGGGACCTGTTTTGGTCTGGTTCTTTACTAAAGACCCTTGAACCTGTAGTTTGACTCTTTAGGTCACTGGAACGCGGAAGCCATTCCACCCGTTTTAGTAATCTAAAACTTCTTCAAGGTGCAGGTCTATTCGGAATGGGATCATGTAAATATCCTTATTTTATTAACTGAATTAACTTGCTTTATAGAAATACGGAATATTCGAACACCTGTTCTTGTTAACACGCGCCCGTGTTAATTCTGTAAATATTCAACTGTAATTTTGGCATTAACTACGGGGTCGTTCAATAAGTCCTTAGAAAATCCAAGAGATGGCGCTCGTAGTACCGAAAATTAATTTTTCGCAGTAAACAGCACTCCTAACTAGTCAGCTGTTAGAGTTTCAGTCGAATCCATCACGTAGTTTCATTTTTGTTGTTGAATGAAGTAAAAACTTTCATTTGATTATAACAATGGATAAAAGTGCGTTTCGAGCAGTGATTTAAACACTTGTATTTAAAAGAAATAACGACGAAAGAAATCAAAGTTGAGTTGGATGAAGTTTATAGCACATGTGCTCCTGTGTGTGCAACTGTTTACAATTGAGTGAATGAGTTTAAATGTGGCCGTACATCCACAAAAAATGAACATCGTTCCGTACGCCCTGTGGAAGTGTCTACCCGAGCAATGATTGACAAAATCCACGATATGATTTTAAATTATCGACAAATAAAAGTGCGCGAATTAGTTGAGGCCACAGGCATATCGCAAGGCACAATCGCTTCAATTTTGTATAAAAAATTGGCTGCGAAAAAAATCTTGGCAGGATGGGTGTCGCATTTGCTCACAGTGGAGAATAAACGAAATCGTGTGGTCGATTCTGAGGTTGTTTTGGCGCTTTTCCGTCGCAATCCTGAGTATTTTCTGCGTCGATACATAACAGTCGACCAAACATGGATACATCACTACACTCCAGACAAAAGAACAGTCAAAACATTGGGTTTTTGAAGGCGAACAAGCTCCAAAGAAGGCGAACACGGTATAATCGGCCGACAAGGTTATAGTCACGGTCTTTTGGGATGCACGCGGAACCATCTACATCCAATACTTGGAAAAGGGAAAACCAATATCAGGAGAGTATTATGCGTCGTTATCGGACCGATTGAGCAAAGAAATCTAGGAAAAACGTCCTCATTTGAAACGGAGGAAGATCGTCTTTTATCAAGAGAATGCATTGGGTGCACACCTGCGTAGTTGGGATGGCCAAAATTATTACAACATTCACCGTATTCGTCAGATTTGGCCCCCAGTCACTTTTTCTTATTTCCCAACTTGAAGAAATGGCTTGGCGGACAAAGGTTTACGTCTAACGAGGAGGTCATCGCCCAAACAAATGCCTATTTTGAGGAGCTTCCGCAATTCTATTTTTTGGACGGCTTAAAAAATTTGGAAAAACGCTTGCTTAGAAAAATGTATAGAGCTGAAGGGAGATCATGTTGAAAAATAAGAAAAAATCTACCCAAAATAATGTTTTTTCTACTTTTTTCTAAGGACTTTTTGAACCATCTTCGTAATTTAAGCATTTGTTATACGTATATTTGTGCTTTTATATATAGGTATTTGTTCCATTTTGTGCTTATTAACACGCACACGCGTTAATCTTGTAAATCTTTAGTCATAGTGTGGTATATTAATTGCTGGTATTGTAAATCTAGTTTTTTCGCTTGTGTGTATATTGACTTAGTTGCAGTAGTGTATCCTGTCAGATACGACTACCCGCCCCGGTATCAGATTATACATATATAATATAAATCGAGTCACACCATTCATACTTAACATTTATTACTAATTTTATAATAAAGCATTTGTAAATATTTATATATTTGTACAATTTTAGTCGGTGTTAATAAGGATGCATTATGTTTATTATGTAGGTTAAGTACACTGACAAAAAAGAATTAAGCAACTAACACCACTAATAACAAGTACTAACGTACATATGTTTGACAAATGATTCATGTCTACATTATGCTCTCTATACAAGCAGTTACCTTCAAGTTCTCCATATTTTTAGAGCACGTTCCTACAAAGATTGGACTATAAAATAAACAAAGCCAGTTTAAAAATAATAGACTTCCAAGCGATTTCTTCAAACTGAGGATTCAGATGTTCGTCCTAGACTGAATATGCATTCGATGTTAAACTCAAGTCCATATCATCTGCATTAAAATAATAAACGACAGCATATTTGAATAAACAATGGCGAAATGTACATATACTCAGAGACTACATGCAGTCAGTCTTATCTCTGTATATTCTGTACATTTTAGATGAAATACTGGCGAGTTTTATACTCATCAGTTGCTACAATAAATTTCAATGGTGTATGGAATGACGCCAAAATATCTATTTTATATCCGTTGTAAATTTTAGAGTTTTGGTACATTATCAAGTCGTAAGTAACCATTAAATTAACATTAGATAAATTACAACGTACAAGTGTTTTGAAATAAAGGGGATATAAACTGAACGACTAATTCGGCGTGGAAGTATTACTTATAATATACTCCTCTCCACCCACACAAGGTAGTTGTACAAGCTCGAAAACAATTTTTTACATTTTATGCTTGTTCCTGCTTTGAACAGCTTCATTTTGACGGCGAACCTCTTGATGTTTCAGTTTCATAAGCCGTTGCTGAAGAGGTTTTCAAAGAGCTGGCATCAAATTAAAATTGCTTTCAATTGTTCATTAAGAGAAATTTTTCATGCGTGAAAACTCGAATTAAAATTTTAAATTTTGTTGAATCGTTTGAAAAACAGGTATTTCTATGATTGGGAAATACATATTTTCATTTGCAGTTTTCTCCTATTTCCAACGACAACTATTTTTTTCATAGAGTTTAGAATATCTTAAATTACTCAGTGCGAGATCCTCACGTTTAAAAGATCATATTCGTCTTGTAACGAATTCTTTTCGTTCCGTACACTCAGGACATCCTTTTTCATATCTAATCGAAAACCATACTTTATCAAGATGTCCATTCCCAAGCTGCTTCCTCGGTGATGATCGCTACTATCACGTGACGACAGACACTGACAGAGAGACGTTTATTTGATAATTATACTTAGGTGGTCCATCCTGGTCGTACATTCTAGATGTAAGTAATCGAAAAAGAAATAAATGGGAGTTGCATAGCTTCTAATGATGGGGAACGTGTACCTACCCTTGCTTTTGCCGTCGGTACATCTGGTTGCTTGAGTCTAGTCTGTAGGTCTGTGTAAGTGAGTGTAGGTACGGAATGTAATGTGTAGATGTGTCCTCTGGGAGGAGTGTTTGTTCAGTGGAGTGTTTTGATGTGGTGTATGTTCATGCCGTGAGTTAGAGGGAGGGATTTGATTGCGATTATGTTTTTAAGGGAAATTTCTTGTGGATTGTGTGATCTAGAAAATCAATGTCAGGATGTGGGGTGTATGAATCTAAGTTAATAGCGGTTTTGAATGTAGTCTAGAGGAGTGAGTTAAAAGGGCATGTGAGTAGTAAAATTGAATGATCCGAAGGCAGCGCTACCGCCACAGCGCCACCATCTAACCTAGATTTTATATGTAAATTCCCATAAGGACGATCTGCTGGGAGGGATTTTCCTACTTGCTCTTCCTTGTGGACCTCCTTGTGGAGGGGAGAATTTCCTTCTTGCTTCATTTTCACCACCACCATCCCTACCCTAAAAATCGGTAACCTAACCTCTAAAATTTAGGACCAACCCTTGCAACCACCATATAGGTAAAATCACCACTTCGCTATGCTCTCGGTTACTTAGTTTCGGCTACTTTTCCAAGATCTATTGACGTATCCGATAATAAGGACGATAATTTGGTGTAGGATTAATTTCAGTGTTTGTTTGGATAATTTGATAGACTTACGAAGAGCATGTCAAAGATTGTTTAGGCTCAGTTTGGTCTTGGATCGGAGGTTGGAGTGGTGGGAATGTGTTTTCAGACGAGTGCATAGGCGGAGGCCTAAGAATATTGCTAATTCGGTGAAGGTTATGGGAGTGTTGAAAATATGGATTTTATGAATGCGTCGGATGTCTAAGTAGCCTATGAGAAGGATCATCTGGGGTTTCGTAAAAGATAGTAGCCGTTTATTAAGTAAAAATCAGGAATCGACTAGGTTTATCAGAGTAGAGGCTGTGCGTTCGAGGGAAGCTCAGTCACCGTGAATGAGCAACAAAAGTTCAAATGCATAGGCAAATGTAAAGGTATTTGTTATATTTAGGTCAATGAGTGGATTGATGGCTATATTCCACAGGGTTAGAGAGAAACGGGAACGTTGAAGATAACCTTGGGGTAGAAATTTGCTGACTGATTGGTAGTTGGTAGATAGGGTTGCAGTACGCGAAGCTAGTTAGGATGTAATACTTAAGAATAAAGGATGTAGGAGAGTTTCCATTGGTTCAATAGGTTGGGCCACCATAAGAGTGCAAAAACGGAGGTGAAATCTAGGAGCAGGACAATAAGTTATTTAGAGGGCGAGAATTGTACCGTAGTCATAAGGGAGTTGATCGTTCGTTCAGGGCTGCAGCTTTTGCGAAAGCCATGCTGGTGTGGAAATAATAGCGACTGGGTTTCAATATGGGATGTAAGTTTAAATAGGTTGGCTTGTTCGAAGCTAAAAGGACGATAGGTCTGTAGGATTTAGAGTGTCTAGTGGTTTGTCGGTCTTTGAAATACGCGTGATAGAGGCGGATTTGAAAGGAGTGGGAAGGTTTCCCGTCAAAAGATATTTTTGGAAGCGTGTGGATTGATTCTCCTAGGATATGCTAGCGTTTTTGCAGGATTAAATTGACAATGCTGTCAAGGCCAGGATCTTTATTTGAGTTAAGTTAGCAAACCAACTAGTGAGGAGTAGAACTATGTCAAGGTCGTTGTTGAGGTCAGTGCTGGTGAGGTGAAACATTTTTTATGAGAAAGAGTGAGGATAAGATTGAGAGTTGAGGAGAATTGGCATGGTATTGTCCAATGAAGCCAGGGAGGCGTGAGTGGAAGCAGTTAGGATGTGGCATGTTAATGATTTAATCAATTTACGGTACGTCGTCCAGAGATCACCGTGAGGTTTTTTGATTACGTTGTATAGTGCAGTTTTCTGCTGTTCATAAACAGGACCTCTTATGCTAGTTTCGTTGGAGCAGTAAAACTTGGATAGGGTGTCAATCAAAAGTTGGTCTGAGTTGTTTCGTCTAGCTCAATGAAGTCGGTGTGAAAATTGAGAAAGTGCTCGTCGAGTGGCGGTGAGTTCATGTGTCCACTATGGCACGGCTCCGTGGTAAGTACTGTTTGCATAAACGAAGGTTGTGGCTACGTGCTCTGTGGTTTGTAGGATAAGATGTGCGAGTGTGTAAGGATTCTCGACCGCGTATGCGATTACACGGATCTCTGAGGTAAAGGATGTTAGGTAGTTAAGAAACTTAGGTGAATCAGCTTTCCTTTAATATATGGAGGGAAATGTGTAGAGGTATCGGGGGGTAGGTTTGAAAGAATGTCAAAGGCTATAGGGTTGTGGTCACTCGCCATTAGTATGTTGGATGCATTCCAGGAGGTAATAATGTTAGCGGCTATAAGAGTGGTTAGGGTAATATCTGTATTAGATTTTGGATTGTAGATTTCCAAATGGGGAAAGAAGAGGGTTTGTTTTGCATTCGAAGCTGGTGAAGAGTTGTGAAATATTCAAGTAAAGTTTGGTTTGAGTCAGTGTTATTGTTAAACCACAAATTAGACAGCGTTGGCGTCTGCTGCTATAAATATCGGTTTGTCGCCTATGTCGGGGAGTGTCTGGTCAAGACGTAGGTGTGGATTTGTCTGTGTTATATTTGAAATAGGAGGAGATAAAGTAAGATGTGCAGGTTTTCCAGCGCAGTTTAACTACTACACAAAACACAGTCCTCCACTAATGCAAGTTAATTAGAAAACCTCAAAACTTTTTATATGTTACAAAATTTTCTTTAAAAATAATATAAATAATTTACATACTCTCCTATTATCCCGCTCTGTGTGACTGATCAGTAATCTTGAGAAAACCTTTTGTAAGGGTCTAACTACGAGATTGAACCTCAGAATTAAAAAAAAATAATCCACTCACAAGTAATTTTGTATACGCAAAAATCGTATATTAGCTTAGTCAACTTAATAATAGTAAAATTTTTCTCTCCAAAGGTTTAAAATAATGTTATGCTTGCGCGTCGGATTGTCAAATTTTCATGGGTATTCATGTCTCCATTGCAACACGTACTTGAATATAATTGTTATCTTAAGATCGTTTTCATGATAAATTCCTGGTTCAATTACAGATTTCCATTTTAAATAAATCTTTCTATGTCGAGTCTATTTCATCAGTTTCAGAAAATACTTTTGTTTTAATTGATTAAAATATCGAGGTGAACTTCTTTCTACCTAGTTTAAAATATAATTTATATCAGAGTAATACATACGTCGTCAATGCGCTCCACAAAAAAGCGATTCAGTAACTACCTACAAGTAAAACTTGAATGAAACCTCATTACTTTCCTGCTTTTATATAATAAAAATCGTAATATGTTACAGTTCTCGAATGGTTCTATCACATTCCAGCAGGCCTGACTCATCGCATGATGTAATAATTAATTGCGATTTAGTGTTTCTTATCTTAATTACCTGTCAGTTTAAGATTTATTTCAATCGTAAAACTTTAACGATCTCTTATTGATGAATGGAAGCGCTTGGTGTTAATCCTCCACATTATAATTTATGAGCTTTTTATCTAACTTATAATCTTCACCTACCTTATCTCGTTCCACGAACTTATTTAATTGATGTGTATTCATTCAGATAGATAATTAGCTGTTCTTTACAAATTTATTTATAGATGTACGACGAATCTGGAACGATTGAGGTTTCTTTTATTCAAAGAAAAATATCTTATTCATACTTGCAGTTTTATTATGACTGAAGTTAAGATAACGTTTTTCAATTGAAATATGTTACGGTTTCTCTATTGTTAAACTGCTCCGACTGCTCTTTACCTGGGAAAGTATGCTCTCAACGACGACGTTGCAATAAAACCAAAAAAGCAGCAAGTTAATCTGTTTATTTGGTAACGCAGTAATCAAAACATGAACGAATGAAACTCTTAACCTAACGGCGTTGTAGAAGTATTGATAAAAAATTAACCATACATAAATCAGTAGCTAACGTGATAATAAATTTTCACGTTCCCAAGTGTAACACAAATCACTTCAAATAGTTACGCACAAATATTAGTGAATGTCAATAGTGACTGTGTACTTATTGTCCATAAAATAATACATTTATTGATAATACAAGCAATTGATTTGCAAGTGTGAAATTGAAACATACATGAAGGTTAAATATTACCTTAGTGTTTATTACAACTCCTCTAAGACGTTCGTGCCCTTGAATGCGTTATACATAAAAATTCCGGGTTTCTGCTCGAGCAACGTCGAATCTTCAAGACCGACTCACGGTTTCCCACTCTTCATTTGTTGTAGGGGTCTGACTTCATAAAATTGCACCACAAGTACTTGACAGTAAAGTTATGTAGTATCTTTAAAAGGGTTACACAACACGTTTTGCGTTGTACTCAAATTGTTAGTTTTCAGTAGAGAATAAATATTTACTTTTTAGAACTTGCTTAAATTAGAATTAAGAGTTTTACTTAAAAGAACGAACATTAGAACTCGTTTTACTGGTTCTGTACAACATGCATTAGAAACTTGTCTTAAATGATATGTTTAAAGAGAATGAATATTTGCACATTAATTAGAACGGTTGATGTATGAATTTAAAGAATATCAGCATTTAACGATCAATTAGTGTCCAACTGCGTTATTTACGGGCATCATAAAAGCGTCATCGGTCTTTGTCTAATTCACTTAATTAATTTGCTGTTTCCCTCTTTCTTATAGTGACACCGAAAGATAATAAATAATTCTTATAAATTTTTTTACATTTTATGTTCCCGCAAGTTCTTTGAATAGGTACGTTTAAAGACATTTCTTAGTAAAGAATGACGTATTTGTAAATTCTTTATTATTCAGGAATGATCTGGATTAATATTTATTTTAAAACACCTACACTATATTAAAATGTTACACGGAAGTCAATTTAGCTAATTAATTAAAGCTTTAACTTCTTTATTTATCCTTTGTAAATGCAACTAGATATTGTTTTTACGCGAATTTTTTACACACGAGATAGTTATTTTATGCTTTGAAAGTACACGGAAAATATACTTCGGTTTGTTTTTATATTTACACATGCGAAATTTAATCATATGATGAATAAGAGGTTTGTCGTTTAATGACAAAGAGGTACGCTTGTATTATACACGGTAGCACAATAAATGTTCGGAAATTTCAATTTTTCCTGTTTCTTTCTACTTGGTGGAATTCATTTATGGAATTTGGGTTTTAATGACATCTCGTAACCTCTTTATAGCATCTATATATATATATATATAAAAAAAGACAAGTTATTTGCAGTCCGCAATAAGAAAATTGAATATAAAGTAAGATGTATCTGTAAACAAACTCTTATGGAAATAATAAGAGCCATTGACAAATACAAATCGGGCTGGTAGTTATATAGCCATTAACAAAACATTAGCTTTATTACTTCATAGGGAGAAACATCCACTGACCAATGGTTTCGGCTTGTTAGCCTCATCAGAGTGGACTGTTCCCAAGAACCCTATGAAGTAATCAAGCTATTATAATGATATAATTTCGAAACAATCACTGTACTATAGCAAAAGTAAATAAAACCGCCATCAGGTGATAAAACACCAACACTACTAAAGTGTGGAAGTACAGAATTGAACCGAAACTACATAATAAATTTTAAAATGACTATAAAGTACGTTGGGCCTTTGAGATTTGCGGAATGTTACAGCAAAATTTGTTGCTAACGTAACAAACCTTCTCGTGGTGTCGCCACGAGAAGGTTTGTTACGTTAGCAACAAATTTTGCTGTAACATTCCGCAAATCTCAAAGGCCCAACGTACTTTTATAGTCATTTTTAAAATTTATTATGCAGTTTCGGTTCAATTCTGTACTTCCACACTTTAGTAGTGTTGGTGTTTTATCACCTGATGGCGGTTTTATTTACTTTTGCTATAGTACAGTGATTGTTTCGAAATTATATATTATATCATATATTAAATGCTATTAATGGGTTTGAGGTCAGCTGGTAAAAGAAAACTCTTTTATAATGCCTAAATTTTCGGATATATTTAATCCTTGATCACAGGCTTCTAAAAATGTTACAAACAACTAGGCTAAATTATATAAATATTAATTGAACTTACAAGATGAGTTGTTAAAAAATTAACATCGAAGTATTAAACATAACTTTTTAGTTTTTCACTTTTAAATGTAAGAAGGATATATAATTTGTATAAGAAAAAATGTAAAATTAAAAATTATGTCAGATTTTGAAATATTTCAAATTTTCTGTTTTAATAGGATACCTGATACCTTTGTTTATTGTATAAGTTATGTTGTATGTGATAGTTGTTGTTTGTATGCGTGTGCGTTTGTGTGTGTGTGTGTGTGTGTGTGTGTTTGTTTGTGTGTGTGT
Organism: Platerodrilus igneus; assembly: GCA_036346225.1. Lineage (NCBI taxonomy): Eukaryota > Metazoa > Arthropoda > Insecta > Coleoptera > Lycidae > Platerodrilus > Platerodrilus igneus. The sequence goes on along the minus strand of JARFIW010000012.1, from coordinate 4,411,202 downwards.
GTGTGTGTATGCGTATGCATTAGGTTGTATGGTCATTATCTTTAAAATATATATATATATATATATATATATATATATATATATATATACATTACATGTGATTTTCCAATGCTCCACCCGAAGGTACTACATTGGCGAGGAAGCGAGTTTTTGTTACCTGGAAAATTTTGAATTTTGCCGAACCCTTGCTGTTCCAAGCAAGGTAGGGATCTTTAACGTGCGTGACAACACTCACACACGGGACCTCCATTTTACCTCTAATCCGAACGAGGGTGTATTTTTGTGAAAAATGCTCGCCTAACATTTTTCAAGCGGACCGTGTATATATATATACACCCAAATTTTAATGAGAATGCAATAGAAAATATGAAATTATTATCTTACTGTCTTTTTCCTTGCCTGGCTAGTTGTAGATTTGATCAAAAGAAATATAACAGAAATTTCAAGAAACATCAATTTACAGCTTAGACTTAGAGAGAAATTTTTATATACTGATTAATTACTTATTATAATAATCCTTGTTAAGAATCACAGAACCTAAATATCTACTGTGCAAGTTACAAAAATTTACTTTAACATACTTGGAATATTTTCCCTATCATTTTATTATCTCGGGTGTCAATGTAGTTGGCCAATGACGCTGTACAAAAAAATCTTGATAAAGGTCAAAATACTTCGAGCTCTGAACTCAAATTTGCTGGAAATTATCCCCTTAAAAAATAATTTTTATAAAATTAAAATGTTATTGCAACTTAATTTACTCAAATATCATTAGGTAACAAAATAAAAAACGCAAAAACTATACTTGCAATTGATATTGTCAAATAGTGCTTATAAAATTATCATTCCATTGTAATTAACCGAATTAAATACTTCCTGCTTGCATTTCAGATTTCCATTTCCAAACAATTTTGAGGTAGAAATATCAGTTTGCATAGTGGATTTATTTTAATCTATTAAAATCAGCAGTTGCTCTTTTATCATGCTTATTTATATCAAAGATGGTTTACTATTCGTAGCATTCTTAACAATAATTGTGCTTCATAATTCAAAGTTACGTTCGATTTCGTAAAATGAATGAATGAAACTTTGCTGAAAACTTACATGTAGTTCGACTTTAGAAAAAAGACCCCGTTTCTTGATCACTTCTTCTTTATATTCTAAAATTATAAGTACGTCATTTTTTCATTCCATTCTAGATTTATTTTGACTCATTCGTCACTGCGTGATGTAATAATTATGCGGATTTTTCGTTTCAATGAGACAATTAAGTGTAAAGTTATCGCGGTTGTTATAATTTGGGTCTATCCTAAAATGTCTTCCATTCTTTGCTGATGCATTAATGCATATTCGTTGTCATCTCTCTCTTAGAGCCATTAAGCGCTTATAGCTTTTCCGGTAAATGGGCGTTTTTTTAATTGAAGCGTTTATTCATTAATTGAAAATAATTGGCTTATTTAATGGCCTTTAGAACATTGCTAGTAATTGATGTATTTTTTTATTAAATAAGGAAAATTCTGGAATTAAGTCGAAATTAACTTCTTTAAAAGATAGATACGTTTCATTTAAAACTCAAAGTAGTATTTTTAACGAGAATGAATGTATTTTTTTTTGTTTTAAATGATATCTACACACGGAAAATATCTAGTATTTTAAAATGCGTCAAATTGATATTTTACGGTAACTGAAACGTGTTCTAGCGGTTATTTACACACAGTTTGAATTAATGAGGGTTTCGTTCTTATGCTTCATAAATGCAATAAGATAAGTTTTTTTCTCTAGAAAATGATTATTGACACAAGATTTAAAGTTGGATTTTTTTAAATTGATGTGTGTTCTTAAAGACTGTTATTTTACATGCGAATCTCTTATTATGTGTATATGTATATGTTGGTTATTAATTGTGCCGTGTTATAAATATATTTTGTTCATGTATATACTAATTTATTTGTTGCAGCAATGTGTGGTGTCAGTATCCACCTTCCCAAGTAAAAGGTTTGATTTAATTTAATTCACGAATAATAGAAAGAATTTCAACGGTGTATTGAACGATGTATAACTTTTTCAGTCATGACATGGCAATTATTAGTTATTGGTCATACACCCGTACATTTCTAAAATCAGCAAACCCTTTATGGAAAACTTACTAAGCTTCAAAAATCAATGTACGTTTAAGTTTTAAATAAAATACATTGGCGTAGGAGACAGATTTTTGTGAAAGCTTGATGTATTGGTAAAAGCACGATTAATCACGCAGCACACGTGATAAACGACCTCTATTCGTAAACTAAGCTTTAAAATATATTGCAGAGCTTAAATGAACCCTTACTGCTTTAGAAAAAGCGACAGGATAATTTGAATATGCTGCATACATCTAACTTCATGAAAGATTTTGATAAAATCAAACTAATGTAGACTATTGAAGGTGACGTTGAATACAATTAGCACATAATAGAAGGAAGAAATTTGGAATGATAATAATATGCTATATAAAAGGAAGGTATTTGTGATCATACCTCAAAAAAAATGAAGAAATTTTGATGCATTGATGCACATTGTGGAAAGTTTAGACAACCTAATACGATAAACGTAGAGAGTCTGCTGAAACATAGTTCCCGTGTGTGAGTGTTGTTTCGCACGTTGCTTGGAACAGCAAGGGTTCAGCAAAATTCAAAATTTTCAAGTAAAAAAAAAAACTCACCTCCTGACCAATGTAATACCTTTGGGTAGAGCATTGGAAAGTCAAATGAAAGGTAGAAATTGAAGTGGACAAATGGCAGAATGTTCTCAATCGTGGCATGTTTGTTGGCGTCACGTACTGTAGGAGGCGGTCCTGATGTAGAAATGGTTTCGGTGGTGGATCGGTCCAAGTTATGGATCCTGCCCGAGTGTTGTGCGAGTTCACTTCATTTTATTCCATTAGATTTGGTGATCAATGAGATAATCTGAAGGAGACCCCTTAGTGTACAGAAGATTTGAAGACTTCCATCTTGCACTATTTTTAAGTTCCCTCCAAGAAGTTTGACGACTTCCCTAAACAGAGAACAAAAAGAAGTGGTTTGCTCTAGCGTTTGCGGCGTCCTTTATATATAGTACGTTCGAGCGGTTATATTTGTATTTCGTGGGTTGTGTTAGACGAGTTTATTTTTGGGTAAGTGGCGTTTTATGCGCACGTATGATTAATTTGCATGCTGCATGCTTATTGGTCAGTTAGAGGTATGGTTGGTTGCATACTCCTACAAACCGTGAAAAGTAGATAAAGCGCGATCGTCAAATCATGATTGTAGTCTTCAAAAGTCAATTGTTTAGGGCAGATTGTTAAACTTCCTAGTATTTAGAATTGAACTAACCGTTTTAATTTTGTGTAAATTGGTACTATGGAACAGCAAACGATCAATAATGCTGGATACGTAGAATTTTAATCTCTATGTAGTAGTGTATTTTTTGTAATGCTTATAGGTCTAATCATTTAGATAAGGTAGATAAACTGAAAGCTGTGACGGCTAAATTAGCGAAGGATATAACCGAAATGCAATGGAGGATCCATCAGTTAGCTCAGTGTAAACAAAATTAAATATGGTGGAATGGAATGAATAGTGGACTGTAGGGAAATATTGAGTTTTTGGTTTACAACCGCGGAGGCCGGTATAATTTACATGAAAATTAATGAAAGTAATAGGTTAAGTGATAACAACATCTGCCAACATTTACATGAATTGACTTTTTTTTTTGTTGCTTGTCTAGCGGCGATTCTCTTGTAGATGCGTGGTCACGCGTGTGGAATTTACAACAGGGTTGATGCAAATTTGAAGGCGCCTTTTTGAAGATCTTGCCGCGACACACTTTTCGAAACGTCACAACTCTTCGGCGGTTGATTGTAGTCTCACTGTCCGCGCACTCGCAATCACTGATGTTCGGTTCAATTCGATTACCGAAACGCACACAAATAATACGTCTGCTAAACTATTAAGCAACTTGGGTTGCCTATCCGCGGGGACGATCCAGGAAGCCTAAATGCAGTTCCTCTAAAAATAAGATTGAAAACTGAAATTATGATCGGAATTACGTTTCCTTATGGATTGATTCAGGTAGATCAAATTTGTGTTTTATACTGGGGGTGTTATTATATCCCATGCTTCTGAGAAAATTGAAACAATTGATAGATGAGGAATGGCTAAGGAAAGCTTTGCGAATCTTTTAAGAACCGTTAATGAGGTACTGAGCAACTGCAGTAAATTTTGTAGAATTAAATATGGAGAATAGATAGCTCGTAGTCGCGTGTATTGCTTCCTGAAATTGATAGGATAGTCAATTTTCTATTGGAAAAGGTTGATAAGGAGCAATTAGTACGGTGGTTGGAACAACATTTTCCACAAGAGATTCAAAGTGGGAGTTTTGTCTTGGGTTTGAAAAACGTTGAAGTTGAAACTTACCTATGCTGGTTAGATCTCACTTTCACGGAGGGTCCGAATGCTAAAGAAAGTAGGCCATTCACGAGAGAAGACTGAATTTAGGAATTATGGTAAAGCCCAGGGAAGTAATAGGACTATGAATGACGATTTTAGAAAACTGGACGGCTTAAAAATGATAGGGATGAACAATACTTAAGATTCGGTTCGGAAGGATGTTACAAACGTAGATTTAGGAGAGGCGAAAGCCAATTAGTGGTGGTGACAATAATTACCATGAAGAAAAGATTACGATGTCACTGACAGGGCCGTAAGTAACCACTTTATCTGGGTGAAGAGGGGCCTTGCGGTGAAAATTTGCTGACGAAACTAATAGCGCATATGTAAGCATTATATTTTTAGGTGAATACCCAAGTATTAATAAGCGATCACGAAAATAAATGTCAAAAAAATGCCGACTAAAGCAGAAAATTTGTCAGCAACCTAAACCGTGTGGTGGGGGGCATATTTACGGTCCTGGCCACAGAGGTTTTTGTGGGTCAATGATGAATTAAGTGCCGGAAGTGAAGGTGAAGGCGAGTTTATAGAAAGGGATGGCAGGTTGCTATCAACTATGATTAAAATAAAGGTATTAGACGGAGAAGTAGAAATTTTAGTTGCTTCTGAGTCACAGTGTAATGCGAATTCGGTGAAATTTTTTAATTGTCCATCGGACGAATCTGTTAGTTTAGGGGTGTTACCGGTAAATAAAATGTAGATTTCTGTGGGCGTCGGGGCAAAGAAACAAAAGATAAGTAAACAAGTATTATTTACGACTGAGGTGAACGGTACGCTATTTGATACACCTTGTGTGGTAATATCTAAAGTTAAGGAAGACATTGTCATGGACTGCGATTGGTTTGCTACAGAAGAAGTTCAGATGTACTCTGAAGGAGAAATTGAGAGTTAAGTTATTTTATAGAGAAAGGACGAACGCACGATTGTCTATGAACTTATTGCAGTTGAAAGGATGCATATAATACAATGCTATTCAGACTGGAAGTTGAAACAAGCGGCTACGGGGGCGAAATGTTTTAATAATATAGAAAGGGTTAAATTATACATAGTGCTACAAAAATATGATAGTGTTTTTCAGTAACGTCGGGAAAATTAAAACTAAAAACATGAGACTAAAATTTGGGGCAATGTGTCATTTTCGTGTCGTTTTAAAAAAAGATAAAAGAATACGCGTACGTTTAGATGCGTTGCTTTTAAACACCAGAATCGAGAAAATCAAATTATTCCGCTAGTTACCTATCCCCCCATATTAAAATACATATAAGAATAAATGTAGTTATTATGTCTTTGTAATAGAATGTTACATTGTATTAAATGAAAGTTATAATTAAAGTTTATATCAAAAATAAGGAAAAATACAACTCCTTTGTATTCCAGACGTAACCTGATACTGCAGGTGCAAAAACTGCAATATAGCAGTCTTAATTAAAATTACTTAGAATAAGACATTGTATGATTATCGAGAAACTGCAGACAGCAAGATCTGCACTTTCCCACAAGATGAAATGAGGTCACAGGCTTCATAAATACTGTTAGGAGCCTCTGCTTGTCAGTCAGTCTTCGAACTTCATAACTTTAACATGGTTGGCTGTTCAAGTTACTCATTATAATTATTGATTATTGATTCATTAAAATATTAATTTATAGTGTTTGTCAATTTCAATTACTTAATGTTTAAGAAACATAAACGTTCAAGTGTTGTAAAGAAAATAAGTCATTTTTTATAATTAAAACAAATTTGATAGGTGTTTTTGGAAATAAATGTTTATTAAAAGAAGCTCCCAAAGGTCCAAAATCTATCTCGCTACAACCGGATGAGCTTTTAATTAAGTTTCAAAAAGGTCAATTTTTATCGGCATTAGATATGACTTTGTCCTATGATCAGATTCCGATGCGGAAGCAAGACCGAAGGTTTGTGGGTTTTCTTTTACTGAGATTACCTACGTTTTTAATGTGTTTATAATGACTATCTGCATCGGTTGTCAGCATTATATGAGCGTTAGGCTAAGTTTTAGGTCCTGATGTGAGTGATTTTGCTCTTATATTTGTGGATGACTTGATAATTTTTTCTAATACGGCCAAGGAGCATTTGAAAATAGTACCGTATAAGCTAACGGACGCTAACAACCCTAAATTTAAAAAGTGTATTTGTGCGAAAAAAGCGTTTCATTTTTAGGGCATATTGTTATTTTGGAGGCTATGTCGATTTTTGCAAAAATTTTGTTGGTTTGACTACTCCTTTACTGAGAATGCTTAAGAGTGGGCTTTGGAGAGCTTCGAATAGGATATTTTCGTTGCTATAAAGAGAGCTTACATCGATGTCACGATGGAAAGTCATCCTAATTTATCTAGAACAATGTATAAACAGGCCGGTACTAGGTAGGGTTATGTTGCTACCTTTATCAATTGGAGTCTAAAACTGGGCAAGAACGAGCATTGACTTATGGAACTCGTACGTTGCGGGGTACCGAATTGGTGTACCCAAGACTGAAAAGAAAACATTGGCAATTGTCCAAGCATTAAAATTGTGGCGAATTTTGGTACTGGTGCGTCCGCTGGTTAATGTGTCTGAACATTGTTGTTTTTTGTTTATAAACTCTCCGCTAAAAACACCTAGGTTGACCATGACTAGATGGGTACAATTTATGCAGAAGTACTATTCAATGTTGTAGGGGAACGGAGATTGTAGTGGTATATAGTTTAAAGCGACAACCACCAGTGCATAGTGTTAGGAAAACAAATAATAATTTTATGGGGCTCTATATGATTAAACTTACGAAGGAATTCATGAATGTCAAAAATTATTTAAAAACAATAAGAGATGACCAATCTAGTGATCATTGGATTTACGAAACGATGGAACAATTGAAAAGGGATGTCGATAAGACCATTATATGGTATAAATTGCACGATGGTAGGTTATTTAAAAAGGAAGATTAGGAAAACTGAGATTTTCAACTGTGTACCGAAAAATCAAGCAAAAAAGTTAATTTTACTGCGGTATACCGATAAAGGCCACTTTGGCTATAAAAAGATTTTGAAACGTGCGTGCAAAACGTTTCATTAACCAATGAGGTCAGGACAGATAAGACAAATCGTAGTCTCATGTGACGTTTAGCAGAAATGCAAGGTCTCAAAGGCCGAGATAGGTATTTTCAATTCCATTATTTGTAGGGGAGCAGGAGAGATAGTTTGTTTGGACTTCACCAGCCCATTGCCGGTAGTTAGGAGAGGCTATATTCAACTATTGGTCGTATAAGATTCTTTCACGTGCTATGCTAAGTTGTATCCATTGAAGGTGCAACGAGTAGGTTCACGAGTAATAAATTTTGCAATGGGTATTTTGATAAGATTCTGGTTTTAGACGCGATGCTTACTGTCAGCGGTACGCAGTTTCATTCGAAGCTATGGGTGAAAACATTAATGAGTAAGGGTGTGAAAAAAACTTGTACATCTGTGTTTTTCCACAGGGAATCCCACTGAATGGGTTATTAGGAATATCAATCGGTTGATCCGTACTTATTGCCATGCAAAGCACACTAAATGGAATAACGAAATAAAGAAACTCGATGTGTTTTAAATTCAGTAATGCACGAGATGACAGTGCATTTATCTTCAATGTTTGGAACCGTAGAAGAAAATAATGTTTGTGAATTAATGAATTTTAAGGGGGAAAATAATGAAAACCGGAACTACAATATTTTTGAGTAATGTCCCAAATACGAGTTTGCTCCAGATACGAAAGAAAGCGCAGGAAATACAATAAAAGCAGCGTGAGTTCTACGAGAAAGACACGGTTTTGGTAAAAATCCACCCATATAATCTGCAGAGAAATCCGAAATACAACAATCTTTTCTCTTGAATAAAAACTGGTATGAGGTTGTAAGGCAAGTCAATTGTAATGCATATTTGTTAAGGAACGTTGTGGAAAAGGTCTTTGGTTTTCACAATATAGTGAAGCTGATGCATTTAGTCGGTAAAATATCTTGTTTAGTTATCGGACCAATCAGTAAATTGCCGTTCGTATAATTAAATTCTAAACCGCTATATGTTTTCTCAAATTTATTGGGGAGGATTGAGGGGCAATCTTACGAAGTCGAATCCCTGATAATAAGTAGAGAGTGTGGATAACTGGGTAGGTTTCTAGAGACCGTGAAGGCCTGTAGTACATTTCTGAAGCAGGAATCCGGCGTGGTGATCGTTCTGTATGGCGCACTGAAAGGCACGTATATCCAGGAGGTTTTGTGAGCGATTTAAAATAATATTAAATTGGATTTATTAATCAGCAACTCGATTACCCAAATCGTTAATAAGTAGCTAATTTTACATAATCGTTAATGATACATCGAAGTACGATTATTTTTATGTATTAATGTGGAAGTGGAAAATTGTAATCACTTTAGTTACTGTGTAACAATTTTTTTGGCAATTATAAAAGTCTATAAATTATATATAAAATACACTACACTATTTATTTAAATAAACAATTAATTTTTGCAATATAAATAAACGTACAGATCAGTACAATATAACCCAATTACGAGGCGTATATTAATTAAGCTTAGGCTCTATTCGTAAACGTTGGTTGTCTGAATAACATTCCAAATTCAGACAATTCTTGTGCCTTGTGCGCATCCCGTCCACTAAAGTCAGTCAAGTTCGAGCTCTTACTTTGGTAACCAGCACCATGGTTCAGAATTTAGTTCGAGCGAGCGACTTGCGAATCGCCATAGACATAGCAACGTGATCAGGTGCTGAAAGCACTTGACTAGTTCTGTTTGTGATAATGGTAAGCATATTAAATTATTATTATGTTAGACTAAATGTTTTTATTTTAGTGCTCGCTGATTTATTAATAATAATCTCACTGGTTTGCCGATTTTAATAACAATGGCTTACCAATTTTTAATCTCAATAAATTATCAAGTTTTAATTTCATTAACAAAAATGTAATAAATATTAATTCTGCACATTCACCGTTGATAAGCTTGCGAATTAATAAGTTGAAATATCATGTTTAATTCCTCAATTTACCGTTAAATAATCTCGTTTTAACATAAGTTAAAGAAACGTCGAAAATGATGTACTTTGGATAGTCCGTTTTATGGATTAGTTTTGTTTCGATTTGCTTCAATGAATTGCACAACAAGTTGGTGTAAATGGTTTCCAGTAAGTATCCAGTATAATACGCAATAATATGTGGAAAGTTCGCTGACGTCACTTGTTTGTTGAAGGATTACAGGCCAGCACATGTGGTTTCGACAAGGTATTTGTTTCAATAAAGTTCAAAGTACCAGTTTGCAAGGTAAGCGTTTTTCTAACAACTTGACCTTACAACAGCTGTTCGTATAACTTGACAGCGAGGCGGATAATTGGAAATAACATTGAAGCATGTTATGACTTTTGTTTTACAAAGTAACTATGAAAACGTTTGTTGATTGAAATTTACTATAGTATGAATTATGGGTTATATTTGATATTACTGCAAATAATTAAGATTACGAATATGTTTATCTAATCCTAAAAAGTATTCCATTTAAATTCAGTGACACATCAAGTAATTATGAGAACTAATTTTAATTGTCTTTGAATCTGTATAATGCCTCTGCAGACTTATTTATGAATGATGTCCTCGTTTGGTTTCGGCATGTTAAGAATTCCGTGATGGATTGGAAATCTTTGGTGTGCCGGTTAAAAGAGGATTTTCTTCCTGCTCATGTAGAAGACGAACTTTGGGAAAAGATTAAGTCACGTCATCAGCGAGAAGAAGAATCTGTAGTTTTGTTTGTGACCCATATGGAGAGCTTATCTAGCAGGTTGTTTAAGATGCCTGCGGAAATAACGAAGGTTTGTATTATGAGAAAGAATTTATTACCAAATTATGTTACTCAACTTGCTCTATCTGAAATTGAGGATACCTCCACATTAGTGAAGTTAGGTAAAAAGTTGGAAGAAGCTGTTCAGTCAAGACATACCGTGGTAGTTACTTCATCGAAAAATAACTTTTGGTTTCGTAAAGATTTTAAACCACAGTCTGCAAATAAATATCAAGAAGGATTTAGAAACACTTCAGCATTTCGTTGTAGGGATTATAGAAATATATCTTCACCTCCTCAAGTCCAAGTTGTTGATCAAGAAAAACCTTTGGTTGTGAAGTCACCAGGTATTGAGCGAATCAACAATTTTGTGTGTTGGAATTGTTCACGCCATGGTTAAACGTTTAGTTATTGTAAAGCCCCTATAAAGATATTTTGTTTTAAATGTGGACTTAAAGGCGTTATCTCGACTTTGTGTCAGTCGTGCTCCAAAAATAAATGAGACACGTGTATAACAGTTAGTATGTTACTTCGTATTAAAAGGTTACTATAAAGTGTGTACTAAAAATAATGTTGTGGTAAATTGGGTGCAATAGATTGTGCTGTCGTTATACTATTTGAAAATTGCTTTTGTGCATAGGCACGTTTTTAGTTTGACAGTAATTTTTGTGATTTATATCGGCGTTACAACGCAACATGTTTGATTCTGTTTAGTCTAGGCGAGACCTGTAGTCGTAGTTGGCCGCTCAGCAGTACGCAAGTCTAGACGAGACTCGTGGAGTGTTGGTCGCTCAGCAGTGCGTAAGCCTAGACAAGACTCGAAGTGAGTTGTCGCCCTAGCATTTTTGCATCACCGTTTTTGAAGTTGGTCATGAGGTAAAATTTTTTGTGGATTAGTCTAGGTGAGGCTCGTAGAAGAGTCTGTCATTCTAGCAAGTTTATGCGTTGTGAAGCACTTTAATTGTTTCGACAGTTCGGTTTGGAGTAGAATGGGAGCGTACCTGATCACTGCTATTTTTTTGCTAGCTATCGTCATGATTAGTTTTTTTATGAATGAATTGTATAGTACACGAAAACCGGAAAGTGGCATGTGAAAGATCTGAAGCCATTTTCAGTAGTAGATCAAGAGGATGCCGTTTCGATATAGAAAAATTGTTGTTTTTCTGGTTTGAGTTTGAAAGTAAGGTTCATCTCTTATTATTTTGTTTCGTTTTTTCTTTTGTTTCTGTACCGTAACTTGGAGAGGAAGAACCTCATTTAAATTTTGGTTTGAATAGAAATTAGGTGATATTTTCGTTATAGTAAGATACGTGTGATAGTAACGATGTTAAGTAGTGAGATAGCTTTATGGTTTTTTGTATAGCGTTTAAGTGAACGTATTATTAGAAGTACTTTCTTTGTACATGAGCGTATTATCAGAAACATTCCCCTGTGTGCGCGCCTCGTGTTGTCAGAGACACATTCCCTGTGTGTGCGCATTGTGTTTGTAAAAGCACATTCCTTCTGCATGCGTAGCGTGTTCTCATGAGCACCTTCCTTGTGTGTGTGTGTGTGTGTGTGTGTGTGTGTGTGTGTGTGTGTGTGTGTGTGTGTGTGTGTGTGCGTGCGTGTGTGTGTGTGTGCGTGTGTGTGTGTGTGTGCGTGCGTGCGTGCGTGCGTGCGTGCGTGCGTGCGTGCGTGCGTGTGTGTGTGTGGGTGCGTGCGTGCGTGCGTGCGTGCGTGCGTGCGTGCGTGCGTGCGTGTGTGTGTGTGTGTGTGTGTAGCCTGTTAACAAATAATTTTTTTTATTCGTTCAAAGTTAACAGACGAATTTTTTTTTATTCGCAAAATGTTGGCAGACGAAACCTTTTGGACTTATAACATGTTAACTGGGAAAATTTATTTTTTGAGTTTGTGGAAGTTGACTGAAATGTTTAGAATAGTCGAGTCTTGTGCAATGTGAGCAAAAGAACGTAGAGTGTTCTTCTCGCGTTTAGTACATTCCATTGAGCAATACGTAAGTCTAGACAAGACTCATGAAGAGTTGGTCGCTCAGCAGTGTGTGCTTAGTTGAGTGGAGTGTAAACTTTTTGGAGAATTTAGTTTAGTGATACTCGTGTGCAGTTGATCACTATTAAGTTTGAGTAAAATGAATGAGCCAGTTGCTCACAGTTTATTTGGTTGGTGTGAGTATGTGCTGATTGCACAATTGATAGTAGCGTTGACAGTGTGATGAATTCACATTTGCAGAGAGGTTTCGAATATTTTAGTAGGTTGCAAAAATAGTTTTTTTGCGGTAGGCAATTAGTGCTTACGTTTAGTAGAGTAATAGCGTTGTGATGATGCTCACCATTTTTGATGGTTAGATCTTTTAAGGCTGCTTTTTGATAAAAGGCTCTATTTCTTTCGATTTGAGGTGTCATCTCAATCAGAAGTTTTATATATAGTTGAGAGATTTGAATTTTCCGTCATAGTATTTTCTCCAGTATTGGTGTTGATATTTTTTTGTGTTTAGTTTGCAAAAATAGTGCTACAGAAAATATATTCGTTACAACACATCAAGTAACTATGAGAACTAATTTTAATTGTCTTTGAATATTTAACATATATTTGTAAACCAAGGTATCAGATCTGTGTATTTAGGGTAATTTAATTTAAAAAGCCTCACAGACATGTTTATTACATTATTAATATTTTGATTCATAGTAAAGACAATCATATTTATATATCTGCGTCTAAAAGATTAGACCACATTATTGATGTATATTTTGTATATAAAATTTTATCATAAAGAGGGCTAAATTTGATTAAAGATCAATAATTTAATTGAACAAGTGTTTTATTTTGGACAAGTGAGTCCAAAGGTAGGGTTAATTGAGTTAAAAGGTAAAAGCACACATATATCCTTTTAAAAAAGTAAAGTTTTTAGCTGTGACTTGATAAAGAAGCACTAAACAGAGGTTTAATATCTAAATTTCTCTTTGTAATAATATTTAAATTGTTGATAATAGCTGCATCTTTTTTTATGGATAAGGTAGCAAGAGTGCATCTCTTGCGTCCTTTGTTATTGTATTAATACACTTTTTTACAGGTTCTGCTTTAGCAGTAAAAACGATTTTTCCCTCTGAGGACTTCCAAGTTCTCCCTTAGGGCAAACCCGTGTTTAAAATTTCTACAACTTTGTGCCGCCCCTTTGCACCCCCTAATTAGTATTTTAGAGTAAGTCAAATCATTAATGTTTTTGTTGTAAAACCCACGACCACTCCTCATAAGCTCTACCCGAGGAATAGACCCCTAGCTTAGCCGGAAGACTGTCGACTATCCTACATCATCAGGGAATCGAATAAATTAGCTATATAATAACTAAATAAAGATAAATGCATAATAACTGATTTGTGTACATTACGAAAATGCTTGAATTCTTTATCGATGCTTCTTCAACACCCTGAGGTTAGGAGGCATTTTGATTTCATGTTCTACTAAATAAAGTTAGCTGTCGTCTTCGTTTTCAACAAAACATCGTAGTGCGATCCTGTGAGCTATACGGTAATGAGCAGCAGAGATCATTATATCACTGAAGAGGATATAGTGTTATCGACATCCATCGACATCCATCTGATATAAATAATTTTAATAAAACCAATTACTAGTTTCAGAAAGTGTTTAAATTTTTAGCACTAAGCATGTTCTTTCTCCCATGGCTAATTCAGATTTTAACCAATTATTTTGTTGTTGTTGGGTCTCAGTTAGATTCGTTTGCATACTGAAAATATTATAAGTTTAGTGATTAAATTGCATGTGACCAAACGCACATTTTCCCCTGAAGTACAGAAAATCGTTTCCAGTATTAATCGTAACGTGCGTTTGCCAACAATTGAGTTTGTAAAGTACGCTCAAAAATGTCTATGAGTAATTATGCAAATACCAGTAATGTTTCAAAACGAAAGAGGGTAAAACATTTTCGTGTTGCGTTTATAGAAATAAAAACAATATTAGGATGTGATCAGGGAATTTTCAGAAATGGACAATTCCCATCACTCAATCAATTTCTTAGGTGGCATGTGCTTTAATATTCCCAATTGGATTGGCTGCTTACGACAAGCTTATAATAGTCACGACTTCACTGAAACTTTATAGAAGTTTAATCAAAAAACTTTTCGATTCGCTACGTTTTTTCATTCATGAAAAACCGCATTGTTAGAAAATAATAACAACTTTCCGTATTCTACGTCACAGCTCCAGTCTTTCTTATTCCTACATGAGTACAGGAAACTATTTCCTAAAGAACACAATTCCGGCCGGAAAATTCAGGAGCGATTATTGTTTTCTTGATAAAAAGTTCAGGGATCGCGCAACAAATCTCGATTGTGAAAGTTGCAGAGGGAATGGAACGTATTAGCCCAAGAATTGGTGTATCTAAAGGAACGCGTAACGCGTAGGAGATCACCCTCGGGTTGCTTATTGCGAATGATATACGTAAGGAAGTATTAGGATGGAATTTTTTTATGCGATTCTTTTGAGATGTTTGATAACTCTTTGTGAGTTTTTGTTTCGCCTATTTTTATCATGAGAGACCAAAGTGATCTTTGTATTACATGTTGGAAGTGAATCTTACTATGTTCCTGTCCTATACCTAAATTAAGTGTTAACTGGATTTCCTGAGCGATCCAAGAAGTTCCAAGAACCGATTTACTATCCGCTGGATACGCACTAGTGTTTGGTTCGTGTTGCGCTACGTGCTCTGTTAACGTTGGTCCGAAACCACGTGAGCTACAAAGGATTATAAAACCATTTCAATAGTTTACTTTACGTCCTGTAGCAGAATTGCAGGAACATTCTTTCCGTTAAAACCTCCCGAAATATTGAGTGTTTCAAAATATTGCAGATACTTCAACACGGAGGTTTTCTTTTATTTTTGGCGTTTTAGATATACGTTTAAAAACAGAATAAAAAAATTAATCAAAAGTCTGTTCCAATGAATTAGGGAAAACTAGTGAATAAAAAAAGAATCAACATTGGATACAAATCAGGTTTGGATTAAAGTATTAGATGATGTCTATGCAATTCCCTCAATTGCACTTATTTCACTATTAAATAATAGTACCTTACGGTTGAGGGTTGATTGAAACATTCCAATCTCTACTACAACTGAAACAAAAAGAGGATGTACATGTGTTTACATTTGTTTCCTCTTTGGTACGTTGGGAGTAGGTGTAGAAGTCATTGCTTTGTAACATGTAGTTGTGTCGTTCAATCGTAATACTGACCTAGCAAAGATAATTATGATACATAACTGCTAGAAGACCAAGCTACAGTTGCATATTTCTATTTCTCCCTCCAACTCCTCTTTGCGAGAGAATTTAGTGTTTTATTAGTTTTTCAAATAGCCAACTATCCTTTAGTTCTCTTTTAATAACTGTAAACTATCTTTTTAATAGTTTCTAGGCGTCTGACTGTATTTTTTGCCTATGGGCCCAAATGTGATTAAAGATATCGTGAAATACAAGGCGATTAAAAAGAGAGAGAGAGAGAGTGTGTGAGATTATTGACATACTCCATACTGCATAGAGTAATATTGATTTGTACCACTAGTATCTTCTCCTCCCTGTGGACGATGGCGGAAACGATAATATGATCACGGGCCCTTGAGGCGCCCCAAATAAAATCCTTGGTTACGGCCAAGCATGCCAGTTAATAGAAAGTATTGGTGATATCAGTGAAAGGATACATGGTGTTCCGAAGAGGCAGTCTGAGTGAATCGATGGAGAACTCAGACATGAACGCAGCAACAAGTGAAAACGGAACATAAAAAACGGCGAATAAAAGAATACAGATAAGTGGCAGTCCAGGTGATAGTGCGGAAGTGGAAGACAAAAGTGACTTTATCGAAAAGATAAATAAATATTACCAAGACCTAGCGGGTTACATAAAAAAGACAGACAAAAGGAAGTAAAGCAAACATGCAAATCTTAAGACAAAACTATTAATGAACGCCTTAGAACAGGCACAAATGGTCGGAGAGTTAAAGTTACTCACACAACAAAATAAGCAGCTAATGACCAAACTAGATGACATCAAAGCACAACCGCTAATGACGACAGAAACAACGCCAACATCTTATGCCACCACGGTAGCATTTACAAAACCAACAACTAGAGTAGATAACCTTAGACAACAAAAACAGACACTATTGTTTTCTTGTTATTTCTGAGCAGACAGTCTCTCCGTCAGTAAGACTTTTTGCGAAATTGAAAATACTCTAATCAGAAATTGGCTCATTTTTCCAGAAATACCTGGGTTTCTTCGGTATTGAAAAATCTCATTAACTTAGAAATGTTTAAAAAAATAAAGGTTAATACTTTTATCTTGACGAGATTCACGGACGATATGTTTCGGAATATTATGACGTCATTATTTACTTCAAAAATGTTTCCAGTTCAACGATTACATTTTTGGATTTTTGATTTAACGTAACTTGTAAACGATGAAACAAATTAACGCATTTGGAACAATTTTTGAATGGAACACACACACACTCACGCTCGCACGCACGTACGCACGCACGCACGCACGCACGCACGCACCCGCACGCACGCGCACGCGCACGCACGCGCGCATGCACGCACGCACGCATGCACGCACGCACGCACGCATGCACACACACACACACAGTTTCTATTCAGACATGGTTCAACTGAAACCAAGTAAAATCCTGCTCTGGAAAAACAAATTCTATTTTCGAGGGTTTTGAGCTTACAAAAGTAACGTTTTGGTGGCATTTATTACCAAAATCCTAAAGTCAAATGCGCAAAAATTCTCCCAGAACTAGAATCAAATGCACAAAAGTTCTCCCAGGACTAGAACCAAATTCGCAAAGGTTCTCCCATGGCTAGAACCAAATGCGCAAATGTTCTCCCAGGACTATTTAGGTTAGGTCCCCACAAATTAAAACGTGGCAGCTGGCTATCGCTTTAAGGTTGAGAAGTGTGAATCGATCGCTAATCGCGGATCTCCTACGAACTGGTCGTTGCTGCGAAAACGGGAGTGTCTGGGGATTGGGCTAGGAATTTAAACGTACGTTGCATAGGTTAGTTTTTATGGCAAAAAATTGGATTCTTCAGGAGAAATAAAGATTTTCCGGAATTTGTCCAATTTCGAGCAACGCGTCGGCTTACGTGTTAAAAAAGTAAAAATCTTTTAAATTTTCCCGAACACAGGACCCGAACGTGCTGCGCATGAAAGCCAACAACGTATCGAATAAGGTTGGTGCCAGAGCAAAGTACAATCGAGTTGGTTTCCAAAATTCGTACACGGTCCCTAATATATACCAAAAGACACGGTCGTTTCCTAAAATCTGACTTCTATACCGTTTGCGCGCATTATAAACGAAAGCTGCATGTTTTCGTTTTCAGAATTCCACAATCGTAGGGGAAAATGTTTCATTTGGTCGCTAACAAAGCCTTTATGGACGGAGAAAGCTAATGTTTGTATGGGAAATTCAGAAGTAATTACCAGAGTATTGAACCTCAAGGCTACATACTATTATGGGTATTGTGTATATTTTCAACGGCTACTACCTCCAACGGCTAATTAAAGCAGTTATACGATTTTGAGTATAGTAGCAAGTACATATTCATCCCAAACAAATTAAACAACAGCACTCAACTGTTTCTTTTGATTTCAATTTCTTTGACAAACCAGAGTGCATTCAACAATATGCCTGACGTTGTTATACACTATTGTTGAAGCATTCGGTAACCTTTCCTTATACAACGTGTATTATTTTAACCAATGAAGATAACACCTTTTGCATAATTATAACCTAAATACTATATCGCAAAATTCTATTGTAACAGCTTTATCGTAAAAACAATATCGTAAAACCTTATCGTAAAAAGTATAACGTAAAACTTTCGACTTTTCTCGGCTTTTTTAGGTTTTTCTCAGATTTTTTGGACTTCTTCGGTTTTTCGCGAAGTTTTTAGGCTATTCCCGACTTTTCCAGGCTTTTTCGGCTTTTCAGGCTTTTCTCGGTTATCCTCGGCTTTTATCCGCTTTTCTAGGCTTTCCTCAACTAAGGCGAAGTGATCTTAATCCGATCTACCCCACGAAATCGTTTAAACAAATTCTACTAGGGCAAAGTGGCCTTGATCTGATCTATTCACCAAAGTGGTTTCAACGAAGTCTACTAGGACGAAGTGACCTTGATCCATTCTACTCCCCAAAGTTGTATCAACGAAGTTGACTAGGTCAAAGTGGCCTTGATCCGTTCTATTCCCCGAAGTCATTTCAACGAAGTATACACGGGCAAAGTGGCCTTGGTCCGATCTACTCCCCGAGGTTGTTTCAACAAAATCTGTTAGGGCAAAGTGGCATTGACCGAATTACTATCCGAGGTCGTTTCAACGGAGTCTACTATGGCGAAGTGACCTCGTTCCGATCCACTCCCCGAAGGCAAAGTGGCCTTAATCCGATCTACTCCCAGAGGTTGTTACAACGAAGTCTATTAGGGCGAAGTGGCCTCGTTCCGTTCTATTCCCAGATGTCGTTTCAACGAGGTCTAATGCGGCGAAGTTAATTTGATGCGATCAACTTCCCGAAGTTGTTCCAACGAAGTCTACTAGGGCGATATGGCCTTGAAGCGATCGACTTCATGAACTTGTTTTAACGAAGTCTACTAGGGTGCAGTGGTCTTGATGCAATCAACTACCTACTAGGGCGAAACGAACTCGATCCAATCAACTTCCCGAAGTCGTTTCAACGAAAGAGCGAAGTGATCTTGATTCGATTTACTCCCCAAGGTAATTTTAACGAAGTCTACTAGACCGAAGTCTACTAGAGCGAAGTTTTCTAGGACGAAGCGGTCTTGATCCGATGTACTCCCCGAAGGGCGAAGTAACCTCGTTCCGATCCACTTCCCGAACTCGTTTCAACGAAGTCTACAAGGGTGAAGTGACCTTGATCCGATCTACTCCCCGAGATAGTTTTATCAAAGTCTACTAGGGCGAAGTGGCCTTGATCCGATCTACTCAGAAAGTAGTTTCAATGGAGTCTACTACAGCGAAGTGATCTCGTTCCGATCCACTCCTCGAAGTCGTTTTAACGAAGTCTACAGGGGCGAGTGTCCTTGATCCGATCTACTCCAAGAGGTTGTTTCAACGAAGTCTGCTAGGGCAAAGAGGCCTTGATCCGTTCTATTTCCCGAAATCGTTTCAACCAGGTCAACTGCGGCGAAGTTATTTTGATGCAATCAACTTCCCGAAGAAGTTTCGACGAAATCTACTAGGGCGAAGTTATTTCCACGAAGTCTACTATGGTGAAGTGGCCTTGATGCGATCAATTCCACAGTTTTTACCCGAAGTCTACTAGGGCAAAGCGAACTTGATCCAATTAATTCCCCAAAGTCGTTTCAACGAAAGGGCTAAGTGATCTTGATTCGATCTACCCCCCAAAGTCTACTAGGCCTAAGTCTACTAGAGCGAAGTCTACTAGGGCAAAGTGGCCTTGATGCGATCAATTCCGCAGTTTTCCCCGAAGTCTACTAGGGCAAAGCGAACTTGATCCAATTAATTCCTCAAAGTCGTTTCAACAAAAGGGCTAAGAGATCTTGATTCGATCTACCCCCCAAAGTCTACTAGGCCTAAGTCTACTAGAGCGAAGTCTACTAGGGCGAAGTGACCTTGATCCGATCTACTCCTCGAGGTCGTTTCAACGGAGTCTACTATCGCGAAGTGGCCTGAAAAAATCTTTGGAAATGCCGAAATGCGTACTAATACTATTTTCTACTACCACCGTTAGCGTACGAAGCTTTAGTACCGATTTAATTGCCAGTCCTTTACTTTCTTCCAGTAATTGCCCTGAAGCTATAATAAAATGTGTTTGTTCCTCTCTAACCATGCTAGAACTATTTCTATCACCGTCGCTACTCGAATATCTACACCCACCACAGGTCTGCGCTTGGCTGGACGATGCAGGCCATTCTCTTGCGTTCCATCATTTCTCAATTCTCTTCGTTCACACCCAAAAAAGATACCTGTGACGGGTTTCTTTGTTACATTCACGCTCGTAAATTTGATCGAACTTGCACAAAAACATCTCCATGTCATCCACCGATGGTATTTCCGAGTTTAAAGTTCCCCTCTTGGTTTTCGAGCAGAAATGTAGTAAAATCATTTTATACAACTCCACCTCCGAGGGTGGCTGTGACAAATACCTGGCTTTTTAATTACTTTAAGTAAATAACACCTTGCTAAGAAGACTTGTACAACTAACCTAAATGTTAAAAATCTACTCCTTTATATACTAAAAGATTTGCGTGTCCATTTTAAAAAACATGATCGTTTGAGCATCCGGATATGATGCTGCCATGTCAAAGTTAATGCGTCATAACAGTCGTTATGTCCGGACACTCAAACGATTATGTTTTGCAAAACGATCACGCAAATCCTTTAGCATACAACGGAGTCGATTTTTTACATTGAGCTTAGTTGTACCATACACTAAGGACGCTCTAGAAAAAGCTGTGAATGATTAGAAAATGAATTTTTATTTTTTTTATTTATTGGTTTATTTCGGTCTATTGTTATAGTTAATCACTAGTGTTGGGAAATGGAAACAAATTTTCCTACGGACACAAAAAATTAGTAGAATTGCGCTAACACCTCCTTATACGGATTTCTATTGTACAATAATAATCAGAATGGACCTTAGATTTTCTTATGGGAAAATACATGTAAAAATAAACGATTTTGCGCTCGTACGCATGTAGCATATCTACTCACACTCATTATAAATTTAGGAAAGTGACCATTTGTGGGCTATTTTGGTTGGTGAATTGATTGTTGACTTTCGTTTTGTCCCATAATACAGTACTTTCTAAAAAAAAATGTTTAGTCAAATTAGAAATCAAGCCGTGGTCTAGCATATACAAAAAAAACATGATGGCATTTTTGGCTTTTGTTGCAGAAACCGAATTTAATTTATAGTGTTTCAATTAAATTTATTTTCTCATGCGTTTTTTATCCTTTTTCACAATTCCACTATGTTTCTAGAAAAGTGTGCATTATTTTTTGTACTAATTGTGTGCCGAGGCATATTATTTAATGAAAATTTGAGGCGATAGCAGCAAATTGGCACTAAAATGCCAAAAGACGTATTGCATAACTAATTCTACCTAATAGTATATGAACTATACAAGCGCGTAAACCCTATAAAACTTTTCTAAATCGAAATAATAATATAAACCAATCAATTATTGTTATCTGTATAACAACAGTGCTATGCAACAAATCAACCGAACCCCATTATCTTTTTGTGTCGGATGAACGCACACATCAGACCTTTATTTCCGATCACGTCTTTAACTTCGACCTGGGGCAGTTTGACGCGAGTGGCCAGCTGCAGATAACGAATAACGATGGACAGTGCAGGCATACTGATGTTCAGCAGAGTGTCAACATAGTTATGGGAACCTTTCTTTTATTACTTTTCCTCGTTAATTGCACCTCTTCAGGATACAGACACATCGATCTACAAGAATGTTTACAAATGTGTGTTAAAGCTTTTACAAATTTATGATAGAGTGGGTATGAGGAGATTCATACAAATACTTCACTCACTAACTTACAATTGATTTTTTTTAATAAGGCGATGGAGTGATGTTGAAATTAGCTGTGATAACAGTTGTATACATATAAATCATATACTACTGACGGAAATGTTCGCAAATGTAGTGCTGACTGAATATTCATGTTCCTTTGAGCACATTTCAGTTTAGTATTACGCAAATCTTTTAGTTGAAAAGGAGAAACGAAATGTGACCACAGAAGTATTTTATCAATACGATTTTACCTAGAAAAGGAGTTGTCAAACTACTACAGATAAGTAAACAAGTAACAAGTACTTCACATACTGAAGTTTGCACCGCTTGTCGTTAAATTTTAACCGATGGTTAATATAATCTATAAGTACTAAAACAATTGCACGGTGTATCTAAGCGTTTGTTAGGTAAGATAACCAGTGGTTAGAGTATCCGATGGAAATAGCACTGGTTAAGTTTATACCTAAACTATGATAAATATTCAAATGACAGTTATTGTCACTTCATTGGTTGAAGGATTTGCTTTTAAATGATAAGGGTAAGTTTAAATTAATATGCAACATACAGTTTATTGATATAGAAGAAGACGACGATTTGGAAATGATTCAATTGCTAGAATTTGGCATTCCTCTGCAAATCTATCATAGAAATAATTATTTTGACATTTTAAATGATGTTGCTTTTCGGCCGCGATTCCGTTTACCACAGGAAGCAGCATTGCACGTATTAGTTTTATTGAACATCGTCTAGAATATCCTTGCAATATGTAAGTAGTAGGGTAATAAGTTGGTATAATAAATATTGTATAGAAACGTTTGTAGAAATCAATGTGCTTCACCAATGAACCAATTGTTGATAACCCTACGTGTATATTCGACACAAGGACACCTTCAAACTATTTCAGATTTTGGCGGTGTCCCCAATTGTTCGTAGGGTTACTACAGTTATTGCGGAATTATATCCACAATTCACTAAACTGCCTTGCAGTGATGATGACAGAAGACGAACACGGAAACGGTTTTATAACATTACATTCTTCCCACGTGTTATTGGCAAACTTGACTGTACACATTGAAACAGTTCGCTTTCCCTCTTCTAAAATAACGCATAAAAATTATGTGTTGTGTTATAAAAATTTTAAATTTACTTTTATAATTGAAATTAAATCGTAATTCTACAATTAATACAAAATTAAAACAAAGTATCATAATTTTGAAACACCCCAATTATTGTCCTTCTTTATTTTAATTATATAGTAAATAAAGCGCATAGTTATAAATGTCTAGTTAATATTGTAAAATTTCTACAAAGTATCTTCAAGGTGATATCGAATAGCGTGCTTTCGGGCACCTGCTTGCTAGGGTTGTTATCGATGAGTCGAATCGGTCGGCTTTTTATCATTCTAACGTCAATATGGTTAAATTCATATCCAAGGCTGACTTGCGAGTCGTAATTTAGTATCAATCGATCTGAATGCTTAGAAACTCATCATGATTTATAATTTCTATATCTAAATAATTCAAACTAATCTTTATTTGGTTTTCCAACACTAAAGTACGGAAGAAACAACATTTAATAACTGAAGCAATAATGATCGTGCGTATAAGATATATACGTTCCTCATATTTCAACATGGGGATTTTGTTTTAATTCGGAAGCAACACTTAGAGCTGATTAATGGTTGTAAGAAAAAGTTAATTTAATTGCGTATAAAACGATTACGCATTGGAAACTTACAATGTGGTTCTAGTTTACGAAGCGTTGTTATAACGATGTAGCCAACTGCTTTTTCATGTGTTTGTTCAATGTTGGAAGTCCACATGTGGGTTGAACTTGTTTGTTAATTAGTGCAAACAGCCATGCCCTGAGGTCAAGGTGGTGATTTCCATTTGTTGAGTCAATCATTTGTTCGACGTTTAACGTTATGATAAACCTAACCTTGGTAGTTTGAACCTATGGAAACTAACATCTTTGTGATAATATTTAATTATGAATTTAAATTTTCAAACGTTGCTTCATATCAAAATTATGCTTTATAAAATTGTCTATCTAACAAAAGCTTTATGAATTTGCATTATGAATAATATAGTCATGTACTTGCTTATACACGATAACTATTTAACGAAGTTTACGTTTACTAATTTGAAAGATCTTATTACAAACTTATTTTGTATGTATGTGAGTCATTTAGTCAGTACTGAAAAGATGACATAAAAATCTCATAATTATGTTAATGATATTTATAGTGCATATTTTCTTTGGAGGCTTTTTTATTTAAATTGTCCAAGATTAACAAGATAAATATATAAAATTAATTGAAAATTCAAAAAACTTATAATAATCATCTGTCAGAATAAATCAAAAACATTTTTCAGTTAATATATGTGTTGATACTTAACAGCCTTAATTTCTTTGTATTTTTAAACAAGGTTAATCACATTCATAGAAGCACTTAAGCAATAACACTTATTTTGTCCATACTTATCACTGGATTCTAGGAATTATATATAAACCAGATGTGCATAAATTTAATAAGTAGTGTCCATGCACTATTACACAAAAGACAGAAATGATAGACGTACAAAACCCGTCTGATTTATTGATTTTATTTTGAGGCGCAAATTACTGTCTCTAATATTATTTTATGTATTTGATTTTATTTCAGGATAAACGTAGTACCATTTAAAAATACAAAATCTTGTATTCTTATAACAGAATATACTCGTTGAGGTTCCTGTATTTTTCTTAGCGATATTTCTTGTTTTTACACACTCTCTAAGTACAGTGGCGCCCTACTCATCCGTATTTATTTAACGACCCCCCTGATAGTCTCTCTAAACCGCTGAAGATAGAGTTCAGAGCTAGTGCGGAAGTCTTCAAAAGTCAGTTGTGTTAATACGGATAAAACTACATCTTCTGCAGAAAAATAAACATCACTTTTAGAAAGTTGCACTATCGCCCGAGGCGTGTGACAACGATAAAGTTACAACATATTAAATTACCATCACCTGGAAAATATAATAATAAAGTTAAAGGTGATATAAATATAAAGTTTACAGAAATAACAAGCAATATTTGTTACAGGCAGAAAAGCTACTACGTATGCAAAATTATAAAATGGGGGCGGCCTGTAAAACAAAAATTAAAGGGGGGTCACCGGCACTAGCTAGCGGAAGGTCGTGGATCATATAGAGGGTTAAAATTTGAAAAACAAGGTTAACTTAATTTATAATATACTACAAAATGTGGCACTTACCTTTCATAAAATATTGTGGCTTAATGACAATTGCCAAGGGCGCCAGACAAGTCGAGAAAGTCCAAATGTTCGTACAAAACCTTGGGAGACTTGTCATCCCAAGGAGGACAATTGTTTCTTTTAATCAATTCCTCACTTTTTTACTACTTATAAAAAAAATAAGAAAAACTATTGACTTAATCAACGGCAAACAAAAACTATTTAATTTACAGAGCATGAAACGTGAACCTCTTACATTCATTGATTTAAGTTAGAAATATAAGTGAATAGGTGACTATGGAATTTATGAAAATTTTTAGTACATAAGTAGTTATCAAACACTTGTATATGAACGAAAACTTATATTATAAATCATACATTAAATTAATCCTACGGTTTATGACCAAAACGTCCTAACAAACAAACTAACTAAAAATTGGTCATGCTACTTAACTATAAAAACTTACTTACTAAAAATTGTCCATTGTTTGAGGGTTGGTTTTCCAACGTAGAACAGTTCTTAATTTTGGGAAGAGAATCTCGCTTGTTGCTTCTATTCATAAATTTTTAAAGAATTGACTGGCACACGATCCCGGCAGAATTTTTGACAATATCACTTACTTGTGCGTCACACGCCTACAAGTTTTTAATATTTATCTTGCATCACTATAAATCCGCGAACATATGGGCATAACCCTCGCAAAACTGGAAGAGTACTCACCTCTTTCCAATTTTTAAGTATCGTGATACGAAGTGGAATATTCTATCTGTGAGCCGGCAAACGCTACCCGCGAACTACGCTTCTCTGTACTTCTTGACCACGGACGGCCCCATTGGAAAAACTCCCCGTCTTTTGGCTAAGCCTTGAGTTATATAGATTAAATCCTACCCTAATAATTATGTACGTCATTTTCTGTTATCCAATGACTGAACAGAACCTCCCACAAAACAAGATTTCAGAAACCAAATCCAACCCCTTTTTAGATGAGAATCACGGAAGCAATTATTTCCCTCAAGGGTTTAAATTATATTTTTCCTTCTACAAATTACTTAGTTATTGCAATGTGGAACCTATCTATGGCGACAGCAGTCTGCCCTTAACAAAGACCGGCTAACCTACTTGAGCCGAAATGGATTTTAAATACAATGGATGTCTCCAGACTACTTAAAATTACTTGTAGTATTTGAACAAATCAAATTGGAAATAGTTTTGCGCTATTTATAATATTTTGTTTTGTCTAACCCGCTGTCAATCAACGAAAGTATTAAGCTTTTCAAACTGAAATTGGTTTTCCTTATTTACGCTAAAAAGGTACTATTACATTTTAATTTTATCGGATTTGTTAGTCTGTTACCGACCTAAACTTTAAAGAGGTTTATTGTATTTGACTTACAATGGTCTAGAGCTTTAAATGATGACCTGCCGCTGGAATTTACTTAGCCTGAAGCTATCGGTAAATGTGGTCTTTTATTATAAAGGATCCTAAATAAAATGAGGTGATTTATTGGTGTAAATTTTTGTTTATACTTTATTCAAGTTACTGAATTTTTAATTAATTGATTTGTTTAATCGTTAACATTACAAAATAATGTTACATATTCTTCCTTAAACGTTCAAGCAGTGTGCGTTGCAAATTTGAAAATTTTTAATATAGTAGCTCGATGGCCAGGTCCTGTGCACGATTCTACAGTGTTTACTCACAGTGCAATAAAACTTGATTTTGAAAATAATCGCCGCCCAATAGTTTACAATAGGGTGTTTTAGGTTGAATTAACCAGATTTTAGCTCATTATCCCGTATTTCGGTTCCTGGAGGGTTTTTTGGCGATTTATTAAATACACCTAATCCAGAATTTCCCGAGCAATTTAAATCTGTTTGATTTTTTAAAATCGGACAATCCCATACAAAGTTATACCCTGTTAAAGCTTCGTACCTTAAGTTTTTGCTCTTTGCATCCATATTTAACCTAGGTAAGAGTTTTCTTCGACATATGCACCTTATCCAGAATTTCCCGGGCAATCTAAAGCCGTCAAAATTTTTTAAATCGGACCACCCCTTACAAAGTTACACCCTATTAAAACTCCGAACCTTAAAATTTTTTTTATTTAATTTTAACTCGATACCTTTATGTTTACGCGTTAATCAGGAATTTTCAGGATAATTTAAAACCGTCGAAATTGTCCCTTACAAAAGTTATACCCCTGATTTTAGGAATTTTCCAAATCGGACCAAACCCCTGCGTGCTGTCGTCCTTATACCTATTTTTTAAACTTATAAAAATTTTTACAATATAAATTAAAGGATTACGTAGTTCTCTCTCCGGATCTACTGATAAATTCTTATCAGAACAACATAATTTCTATACAGCTTTATTAAATCAATACATATATAACACTGGTATTATTTAATCTACAAACAAATTTCATTTCGAATAAAAACATTTTGTCGAGCACAAGCTGTAAGTTATCTTCGTGTAGTAGGCAATGACTTAAACCATCATTGTTTTTTTACATCTGCTTTAGGCTTGAAACTCCAAACGTTTCCACATTTATAACATTATTGCACGGCATACATTTGGATATGATACGCTGCTTTTCCAGTCCTTTCACATAAATTGTAACATGAGGCGGTATAATAGTTTGCAGGTATAACGTGAGAACAGATTTGTTGATGGGTTTTCCCAGCTAAGCCCGTGCAAATGCTTCTGAAGCCATCACAATTTTTCTTGAAATCTTCACTCAAATAGTTATAGTCTAAAGACATCTCTAATATTTAGTGCCGTCGTTTTCCACGTCAAAAACAGCCACTTCTTTAATAAAAAATTCGCTTGTTTTATACTGGAAACCTTGTATATCCAGGATGTAAGCCATAGTGCTGCATTCTTGTCGATGGTTAATTCTCAAATAACCAAATTTGAGGTAACTCCATCAATATATTCTAAAGCAAGTCTGTTTTCTGAATCCAGCTTCTTCCCCACCAAGCCATGCAACCAGTAGTTCCTGCCCATGCTTCCGTTTCCGTAAAACTTTTTCCACTTGGTACGTGTCGGGTGCCGCTGTGGACTAAATTTCTTCAGCGTAGAAACACCCTTGACTTGCCTGTCCATTTAAATCTTGTAATAGATAGGTAATCGGTCTTGTTAGTTGTACTTTAACAATTTTAAATAGTTCTGTACTCCAGTTTAAACGATCCATAGACATTTTAAAACTTTGCAATTGTTTTATATGCTTATTCTATTATACCCTCCTCTCTTAATTCTTCTATTATAGATACAATTTCGTTTATGCTTTTCTCGCTTGTATTTCCAGCCTGGTTAGATGCATTCAATAATTTTAACCGGTCGATTAGTTCGTGAATGTTGTTCCAATAGACATACTCAACAGGACTCGCAGTCGATTTTTTGAAAAACCGTTCATGGAAACACAAACCTTTACCCTTGAACTCCCTTTTAGACTTTCTTCGAAGATCTGGGGAATGTTTTAGCACATATTTTTCAAACTTTTTGTTATTTGTCGAAAACTCGTTTAAATCTTGCAGTGCGTATGGATTACACTTCAACCATATTACATAAAGGAACAGAATCAGGTAGAAGTTCATAAAAGTTACAAGAACAAACAGCATCATGGAGAACTTCATCCACGATAGATAAGGAAGCAGAATCAGGTTGACCTTCGTCAACATTAGATAACTGGACATCAGCTAGGATTCCACCGACCTTAGTTAAAAGAACAGAAGCAAGTAGCATTTTGTTAGCATGAGGAAAATGAGTAAGCGTAGGGAACGTTTCACCAGCGTCCGATAAAAGAGTAGAATCAAGTAAGAATTCATCAATGTTAGACAACAGACTAGGAACAGACAAAACTTCAACCACAATAGAAACGGATTCCTTGACCATAGTAGATAAAGAAACAGGGTCAGGTGAAACTTTGACGACAGCAGCAACAGGCAGTATAACTACGAGTTCCTTAACTTCAACAGGATATTCTCTACCCGTATTAGAAGTTATCGTCAATTTAGTCACAGCTGTTATTGTAGGCACGACAGCAATTTCTTGACTAAAATCATTTAAGAAAGCACGAACAGGTAAAATTTTGACATAAACGGCAACAGGCATTAACGATACAGGTCCATGGACTTCAACAGAACCTTCGCTGACTAAATTAGAAATTATCGTCACTTCAGCGACATGTGTGCTTGCAAACACGACAGAAATTTCTTGGGTAGAATCATTTAAGAAAGCGGGAACAACCTCTTGAGAAGCTAGCTGCAAGTCACTAACTTGAAGTATGGGTTGCACTGGTGTTGGAGGCACAGTTTTGGGTGGAGGTGAAAACGTCGGATCCATTTGAGCATTGCTTGATTCGCGAAGGACAGAAAAGATTTGGTTCTTGCTAGTAGAAGTTCGGTAAGTAGGGGCGTGATAGCCGTAAAAATCAATATTGCAGTTCAAAGGATCATATGGCTGAAAAGGGTACGAGGTGATGGCAGTAGGGCGAGCAGAAGGAGTTGTAGGAAAGGATGTAGAACTAGAGACGGAAGAAATTTTATTCGAAGCTATATTTGCCGAAGATAAGTATGTTTTGATAGTAGGAGCAAGGTGACCTGGATGAGGTACAGAAGAGAGCGTAGAGTAAGAAGCAGAAGAAATTAGAAACTTAGAGGTGCGGGCAGAATTTGAAGGATTATTTGAAGACCTATTAGTAGCAGGATGACAGTCTGGACAATTGCGGCGAGAAACTCCTTTATTTCCGCAATCAGAACAGTACAGTACTTGAGGACGAGTACAACATGTCGAAACATGACCAGGTTTGTCGCAATTAAAACATCTGACCTGACAAGTAGAAGCAGAACTAGGCAGAACAGTAGAAAGTACTGAAGAAGTATTTGATCTACCCGTAGGCGTAGGAGAAATCTTAACAACTCGGTCATGTGAAGCAAAAGTACTTTTCTCAATAGTAGCAGGCTTATAAGCAAGACCCGGTTCAGAATTTATTTCGTCTAGTAGGCTGTTATTATAATTCACTGGTAGGAATTCTTCGTTTAATAAAGTAACAACGTCTTCCCAACATTTAAGGGAACGCTGATGTGCGCGGAAGAGAAGTAAAGCTTTCCCGGTAATTCCGGAGTAGGAAGGAAAAGTTGCTGAGCAGAAATATTACGCGAAACACTGAATTCCTTAATACGAAACGAGAATTCCGATATAGAACCTTCACCTGAAAAAGAGACATTCAGTTTAGCGAGCGGGTATCCTTTAGTATGGGTCATAGTACTGACAGTGGTAGAGGTATTCAATTCTTCCTCGGAATCGGAAGAAAGGTAAGGCACTTCTCCGGTCACGGTGGTAGCTACATTAACGGTTTGTGGACTGGAAGAAGGCTATTGACTAAAATCAGCAAAAGTAATGCGCTAGAATTTTCTAACCGTCGCCTCAACATCAGAACGAAAGGTCTGTAAAGCGAATAATAATTTATTTTTCATAAGGGCTTCTTCCTCAGAGCTGGCCAACATCAATTCACAACGTCGCTGTATTTGTACCCATAAGGAGCGTAAACGAGCAAACTTATTATCAGTAACATCCCCAGTAAAATCGTCAGAAGACGGTCCAAAGTTCAGTAAGCGCCCGTTTAATGGCCTCATGATCCTCTGTAAACGTAATTGTGTAATGGCTAGGAGTAAAAGACTGATTCATTTCCACTTGAATCGCGTTGCGGATGGCTTTACGCATACCCCTCGACTTTAATGTCATAGTCAAATCCTCGGGATGATAACTCATATCCAACCCACACGAAATTATTGTGACAAAAGAAATACACACTGTATTGCAGAGTAATGCGAAATCCAACCTCAACCGAATAAACTATAAAACATCAGAAGTGAATCGCAACACAACGATTCTATCCACTACGGAAGTAACAAACGGATTAAACTTAAAAAAAAAGAGTACTCAACGTAAGAGAAAAATAAAGTCACTATACTCAGAAATAGAGCGCCAGAGTTTTCAAACGGGTCTAGGATTATTGGCGAAAACACAAGTCCAATTACCAACTAATAATATTGAACGATCAAGAAAGAAACCACAACTATAATTTAAGAAGATCGAACTCCTACAAGAAATAAGGAAAGGAAATAAATACAAGTTCGAGCGTAAAGGAAGAAAACATAAGTAGTGTCAGGCCGTAAAAACGGATAACGTAGTAATTTGGGCAGTACAAAAAAACAGGACAGAAGCAAAACAAAAATTGGGCCAGAAATTAAGCGAAACCAAATCAGAGCATACATTATCCAAGACAAAATCGGGGCCCCACGCTAGGGGGTCAAAATTTATGCTACGTTATGCAGCGTACGGGTCAGGTAGAAATACCGGGATAACTACAAATGCGGGAGCGGGGATTCCTAGCAACACAAAAAATACATAACCAACGATTTTCTATTTACAAAAAAATTATAAAAATTTCTATCTAAACAGCAAAAAAAATTAAATAAAGTTACTATTTAAAAAAAAAAAATTTACTCTATGGACAAATTCAATAATTGTTCCACGAAGTGCACATTTTGTAGCTAACATGCAATAAATCTAACCAGTAAAAAGAATAATGCTGATACTTTCGTATAAGCAGATGGGTTAAGTAAAAAAAAGCATTAAATTTAGAAACCTTTCTAGTAAGGATTTTATCATAAGAAGCATTAGCGTATCTAATTTCAAAGTAGGTTTTTAAAAAACGTGTTTTGTTTGTCAGCACGATGCGAATTGGATTTATCTCTTGGTATGTTAAAAAAAGAAAACAAGTCACATACATGTGTCGGAATACTTATCTTGCGAGCTGTCGGAAGAGGATCAGCACAGCATCGCCTGGGTAGTCAGCAACAACCATGCTGCTACGGTAATTGCAACAGCGGTCTGAATGAAAGAGCAGTTATCTACGTCAAAGAACAATCGGGCCTACAAAACAAGCAATTTGGCCTCCAGCTAAGAGCTAAAAAGAGAGGCTTACTAATATTAATAATGCGAGATAACTCACCGATGCAATCAAGATCTACACTTCTTATAAAAAAAACGGGCATCGCTCTTGAAGTAAGTAATTTAGAAAATACATCTAAGTACGAACTGCAGAATCAAATTGAAATTGTTTAAATAACAAGAATACGAGCTTCGATCCTCGCGTTATCAACATACCAAAAAAGAGATTAGAAGACTCCACTCAAGCTTTATCAAATAATAGAATACACTATTTCAACGAGTCTTTCGGTCGTAGCAGTATAAGGATTAATTTTACGCTATAGTAATGTATAGCCAGTTAACGGATACTTAAAACAAGGTGCCAACTATAGAATTTATAGCGTAAACTCGTCGTGTTAGAGTGGATAGATTGAAATTAAAAATTATTCGCAAGCGTATTTATTATAAACAGGTGAAATATATAGGATGATATTCACGTATGGAAGAGTAGCAACGGAATCGATGTGGTTTTTAATTCATCGGCCGTAATTGAACGTAACAAATTAAAAGACCAACATCGTGGCGTATACCACCTGGTGACAAAGCAGTTAATGAACCTCTAGGGGCAGAATCCAAACAATACGGTTCCTGTTATGAAGAGTGCTACTTTTATCAACATGGTACTGCAGAAATGTTTTCAACTGTCCTTACCGTCACAGGGACTTCCAACGTCCGAGTCACAGAGTGTTATGGGACAAAACTGTTTCAAGAGCGAGACAGTGTAGCGTCGTTTGGTATACCGCCGACAAGAATAATTACATTGTAATGTAACTGAGGCGCTTGTACACAAAAGATGATCGATAGTCCCCTGCAGCTGACCGCTTTGATTAACAAGTACACGGGTTTGCATCTAAGAATTATATATATTACAATAGGAAGTCTTAAGAATGTTATTTATATAATTTCTAGTATTGTTTCCAAATTAACTAGTACAATTGAAATGTATATAAATTGCTGTCATGGATTTTGGAAGTCAGTCCCGATTGAAGCTTTAATTACAATATGTTCTAGTTTAAAGGTTTGAAAGATGTGATATAAATTAATGCTGATATAAATTATTGTAGCGACAATATAAAGTAGTAATTAGTGCTTGAAGAGTTACTCATAATGCTCGATAATAAGTAATTGAAAAGATAGTATTTTGGAAGTTAATATTTGTACGGTTAGCGATTAGCCGGAAATAAGTTGTGAGAGCTTTTATCAAATTCCAATGTAACTACGAGTTGTTGAAAAAGCTTATAATCAGCTTGAAACAAAGAACCTTATTGCAAATAGAGTTTTTATTACACTATATACTCCTCTATATAATTATGAGGTACATATAACGTAAATAACAAAGAGAACGAATATTTTAGTTTATTTGATGTCTGCAGTCAATCGATCCGTATCGGATAAATTACATATTCTGCATGTTTAATGTAGTTTTAAATCCACATCCAACACGTAAATATGTAATAAATCACACAAAATTTAAAAAATAAATCTTAATAACCATTTAAATGCAATTGTCGGCGCTACTCCGCCTCCAAGCATAATTATTACTTAACCTAATTGAATAAAAAAGTTTAATAAACTGGCCGTCACAGCCATGACTACGTGTAATAAAGATACTTTTGCTGCAGCCTTCTGTGACATCTCCTTCACGCTTCTCGTCTGTCCTCATTCAGCGGGACATTCTTGTACGCCTAAGTGATTAATAAAGTAATTTACTCTATTTTTTTGACAATAGTTGACAATAGTTCTCAATTTATTACAGTTCAGGCTTAAAAACAGCTTTGATGATAGCTTTAGTCATCGCAATTGATGTATAACGTTATTTTTAGATACCTTCCCTGAAAATCCTGAAAATTTAATGTGTTAAAACTGTTTCATGTTGTCAGCAGCTAAATATTAATAACACTTTAATTCTGGAGAAGCATGAAAATCATTTGTAGATGTTTTCACGCCATGCACTTACTCGTAATACCTATGGAATTTACTCATTAGTTTATTTTTAAATACTAAGGGTTTTCTTGCGGTCGATATGCGCTGCAAAGTGCAAGTGTAGCAAGTTAACCATATTCGTGAATTACAAGATTGTTAACGATGAGACTTCTTAGGAAGAAATCTCAACCCTACAAAATATAATAGATAAGATCACCTTACCCTACCCCCGCTGCCACTAGTCTGGTATATGACTCCCAAAAACTAAGGAAGTTCAAAATCAGGGGGTTAAAGTGATACCCCTCCCCCTCCAAACTTATTTTTTGTATCTGCTAGTACTAACATAGCACCACATGGCACCACCAGTACCTAGCACAAAAAATGGCAAACATAATCGCTCTGTATACATTCGTTGTTGTTAGCACAAAAAACACATTTTGCTTGTAAATATATAATTAACTTGAAATTACATTATTTGACATAACAATAGAACTTGTACATCAAAAAACCCGTAACCATAACAACTATTAGTGTAAGCATCTTCATCAAATACATTTTATAATTATCAAAGAACAGTAAACCAAAACCAACTAGACACTAATAGAAAATTAATTCTCAACAGTAAATATACAGAGAGCGTCAGTGTTAAATTTATTGACGTGCATCAACATTCTCCCCCTCTTGAGGCGTCGTCCTCAACAATTCACAACTCTCACCTTGAAGAGGAAGTGGAGAAAGTTTACGAATAGGACGAATGAATTCTCCTTTATTAGTTTTAATTTTACCACCCGTACTTTGTTATCACGGCCAGGCATTATTTCTAGTACCTAGCTAGACCCCAATTTAGAGGTGGTATATTATCCTCTTTAAGCAATACTAGATCACCAATCTTTAAATTGTTTTCAGACACCTTCCATTTTGGACGGTGTTGTAGTTGATTTAGATAGTCCATAGACCACCTTTTCCAAAAATCTTGTCTCAATTTAGAACAATGTTGCCACAAATTCAGACGGTTTTCTGGAACGTCTAAAACAATACGTTCGGGAAAGGCAGTCATCGGCTGACCGATAAGAAAATGTCCCGAGTCAGA
The DNA here is from genome assembly GCA_036346225.1 of Platerodrilus igneus. Classification (NCBI taxonomy): domain Eukaryota; kingdom Metazoa; phylum Arthropoda; class Insecta; order Coleoptera; family Lycidae; genus Platerodrilus; species Platerodrilus igneus. Next base: position 4,376,096 of record JARFIW010000012.1, on the reverse strand, counting down.
CAACTCAAATCAGAAATTGAGTTTGACATAGGCTGTAGTGGCCTTGAATTAAGAATAGCCTCGATTTGGGCCAAAACAGTTGATAAACATTCAAAAGACAGAACTGATTTTCCCACAATCCTTGTTAGATGGTACTTAATACTCTTGATACCTGCCTCCCAGATACCTCCCAGTGCGGACTGTTAGGAGGATAAACTTCCAACTAATTTCCGCCGTTGACAAGAAGTCTTGAATTTTACTGCCATGAACTTGAAGAAATCTGTATACCTCTTTTAAACTATTATCCGTTCCTTTAAAATAAGTAGCGTTGTCGCTAGTAATCGAAAGTGGATTACCTCTACGTGAAACAAACCTTTTTAATGTTAGTAAAAAATCTTCGGTCGAAAGACTTGACACCAGCTCGATGTGGACAGCTTTATTCGCCATACACAGAAACAAAGCTATATAAGCTTTGGACACAATTGCTTTACGTAACCTTGATTGCTTGACCATGACTGGTCCTGCAAAATCTATTCCAACGTGTAAAAATGGACGAACTAATTGAACCCGTTCAACTGGTAGCGAATCCATTAACGGTTTGGCTAAAAGTGCCTTAAACCTGTGACATGTAATGCATTTAAGTAATATATTTTTTATACGTCTTAACCCATGGACGGGCCAAAAGCGTTGCCGGAGACTATTAAGCACAGCAAGTGGTCCAGCATGACCCAACTGCTTATGTTGATGTTCAATTAATAAGTCAGTTACATGACATTTTGACGGAAGAATAATTGGATGTTTAACAGCAAACGACAGTGGTGCGTTATCAATCTTCCACCAACCCTTAGCAAGCCATTAGAATCCAGAAATGGATTTAATTCCAAAGAGAACTCTTTTTTGGCAATGACGTGTTATCCCTTAAACAAGTAATTTCATCCAAAAAATATCCATGTTGTATAACCTTAAAAACTTGATTTGATGCTAGATTTAGTTCCTCAACCGTCAGGGAACCACAAACCTTTGTTGAAGTATTTTTGAATTACAAATAAACCTAAGCATAAATGCAATGCATCTTTGCATTCTAGAAAATGAAGAAAACATAAGAAAAATTGAAGGATCACCTTCGACATTAGTTTGAACATGAGACACATGTTTTTCTTCTGGTAAGGAACTTATATCCAATGTAGTATGTTCTATCAGACTTAAATTCCAATTAGGATCTAGCAGAAAATCTGGACCTTCCCACCAGATCTTACAGTTTATTAAACTGTTAGGATAAAGACCGCGAGAAACGTAGTCGGCGGGATTTGATTCAGACGAAACATGCCTCCACTCCATGTGGCTGGAGAGATCTTGTATTTCTGATACCCTGTTAGCCACAAACGTTGTCCAACGAGACGGTGGCGACTGCAGCCAAGCAAGAACTATTTGCGAATCCGTAAATAGGATAGTTTTGTCAAATTTAAAATTCATGCAAGAAATGAATTTATTACACATACGAGCAAGCAGTAAAAATCCACATAATTCCAACCTTGGTAAAGATACCGTTTTTAGTGGAGCCACTCTTGACTTGGAACAGACAAGGTTACATGAAACCCCATTGCCTTGATATAAAACCCTTACATACAAACAAATGCCGTATGCTTGCATCGAAGCGTCCGAAAACCCTATTAATTGAATACTTAAAAACCTTTCTGGAAGAAATATCCAACGTGGGATGCTGATATCTTTCAGTCTAGGTAAAAGTTTGTAAAGCTGCAGCCATTCACGTAACAAATCTTCGGGTAAAACCTCATCCCAATCAATTTTAATGAGCCACAATTTTTGCATTATAATTTTGCTACAATGATCACTGCACCAACAAAGCCCATAGGATCAAAGACTTGTGCAATAATTCCTAAAACCTCTCGTTTTGTAAAACTGCCTTTGTCAATTAAATCTGGTACAGATACTTGAAACGAATCTAAACTAGGATTCCATGATACACCTATAACCTTAGAATTTTCAGATTGCCACTCAGTAAATAAAGCCCTATCGTTTGAATTCCATTTATGCAATACGAATCCAGCTGACTCTAAGAGTTGCACTAACTCTTTTTGTAGCTGAGTTAATTCCTCAAGTGTGCTTGCACTTCCTAAAATGTCATCTACGTACGTTTGCCTCAACAACGTATCTGCTGCCAATGGAAAGGCATTAATACCCCTATTAGCTAATTCGACCAAAGTTCTTGTCGCAAGAAATGGTGCACAATTAGTTCCATACGTGACTGTTTGGAGTTCAATGTGTCTTAGTGGACGAGAAGTATCATCTCTCCAAATGATGTTTTGCAAGAATCGATCTTGTGAATTGATTCTAATACATCGATACATTTTCTGTATATCGCTTGTAAGCACATATCTAAATGTTCGAAACCTAGAAATAATGTCAAACAGCTCCGGCTGTACCGGGCTTCCCTTCAGCATAATGCCATTCAGACTTAAGCCTGATGTGGTTTTCATAGACCCATCAAAAACTACACGATATTTTGTCGTGAGCTTATCCTCGCGTACAACACAGTGATGAGAAAAGTAGTACCTAGTTGGCATAATAGATTTTTCAATTTGACTAATTTCCAAGCTAATGTCCCTTGCATGCCCTAAAGCTATGTATTCGTCTATAAATGCCTTATACTCCATTTTTAGCTTAGGATCTTTGTCAAATCTCCTTTCTAGTGAATAAAACCTTCTAACAGCATTTGAAAGTGAGTCACCTAAACAGGAGACACTGTAATCAGGGTTGATCGGTAATCTTACTTCAAAAACACCTGATTCAATCCTTGTTGTTGTGTTAGAATAAATTTCCTCACTAATTCTATCTACTGGGGCCATGTGTCTTTTATTAGAAACCTCTTCTAATTTCCAGAATTGCGAAATTAATGTATCTAAATCAATCCCTTGTGAAAATAAAGCCACGCTCAAGTTTGAGCAAGAGTTCTGTGTGCTAGAAATGCCTCCACCTACAATCCAGCCTAACAAACTATTTTGTAGGACAGGAAGACCTTCGCCTAACCTTAAAAGTCCTGATTGAATTATATCAAAGTACACGTCCGCTCCTAATAAAGCATCTATTTCACCAGGTACGAAAAACCTTTCGTCAGCCAAGAATAAATCATCTGGGATATGTAACTCGTTTATATTGATGTAAGTAAGCGGCAAAGGACAAGTGATTTTCTTGAGAATGCCACAAACCGTAGAAACCTTTTTTCTTGGGTCTCTCTGAGACTCAATTGTAACCTTAATGGCTTCTGAAATACGAACAGTGCTTTGTCCGATCCCTGAAACCTGAATGCTCGTGGAGCTGATCTGCAAATTTAACTTGTTTGCAGCGTGCAACGTTATAAACGAACTTTGTGAGCCAGAGTCCAATAGAACTCGTGCTTTTACCTTAGATCCATTATGAGTTACTAAATTTACCATAGCCGTAGCTAAAAGAATTTGTTTGTTTGTGTTAGACATCAAACATGGAGTGTTTGGAAAGGATTTTACCTCAACCAACGTGTTTGCTACTGAAGATGACGTCGCTGGAAGCGAATCATTTTCATGAGTATTTGTTTCTTGATTATTTGCTTGTGCAGAACCTTTCTTATATGGGTCCTGACTTGCTTCAAATTTACGTTCCTTATCCTCGTGGAGTGTACTATGGTGTCTGCCCTTGCAAACCTGACATCCACTTGATTTACAGTTGCTAACTCTGTGTTTAGAACCAAGACAATTATAGCACAACCTATGCTTTGCAACAAATTCCCTTTTTTGAATCAAAGCTAATTTTGAAAATCTATTGCATTTAAAAAGAGGATGATAATCTAAATTGTAACATGCGCACCTTCCCTTATAATCTGAGTTTGAATCAGATACTGAATGATAATTTGACCTAGTGACCTTTTGCCTAGATTCAGGAGTCGCCAAGGCTTCTAGAGCTTGGCAGCGTTTCTCTACAAAATCTAGAAATTCCTTAAACGTTGGCAGTACTTGCGGATCTCTTTCCAACTCATATGCCTTGTGAGTATTAAAGTCCAATTTTGAGGACATAATGTAAACTAAAATAAGATCCCAATCTTTTACAGATATACCTATCGCTTCTAACGCATTGTAATGCTGTTTGATCTTGACTATAAATTCTCTTAAACTAGCTGGATTACCCTTTGTTAGTTGAACTTCCATTAAGTTCCGTATGTGACAGTTTATTGTAACCAGCTTATTATCATAACGCTTTTTCAGCAAATCAAGAGCCACATCATAATTTGCATCTGTAATCTGTAAATCCTTTATTAATGATAGCGGTTCATTTTTTAAAACCGATTTTAAATATAAGAATTTTTGAGCCTTGCTTAAATGAACATCTAAATCTATTAATGACGTAAAAAGTTCAATGAATGAATTATAATCTTCATACTGACCTGAAAAGATAGGAATATTTATATTGGGTAACCTTACCTGAGAGGTGGGGAATGTTGACTGGGTAACTGCATTATTTGAGCTTACACCTGACTCACCCGCTTGTACTCTACTGGCATTGTTTGAACCCATCCTAGTTTGAATAATTGTTTTTAGTTTACTGTGCAGTGAAGTATATTGTAATTCTACAGCTATTCTATCCTCCTCCTCGGCAGGTTCCTGCTCCTCTAACTGATCCTGAATACAATCATAATCTTCGTAAATTTTAACTAGCATAGATTCCCTAATTATAAATTCATTAGTATCAATCTCTAAATTATGCTCATTTGCTTTGACATAGTTTTCCATTCTAGTTATTTTAGCCTTAATTCTACCTCGTTTTTGAACCTTAATGTCCTTATCTGCCATTATGTTTAGACTACAGTGACACAGGCAGAATTTTAAATAGCTCCTAACCCCTTGTATAACACGTTTAAATTGTTAGTTTGTAGTAACCTATTATACAGGTATCTAGCCTTATAATAATCCCTATTGTAACAACTAGCCTTAATTAATTGTGAGTATTTATGTATTCAATATAAACCTTAGAAACAAATGTTCTTTAGTAGTAACTGCTTCAGCAAACTTGGCACGGTTTGTAGTAAATCCACCAATTGTGACAAAGCCCCTGACGTTTATTGACCTGGTTTTGTTGGTGTAACTTAAGCCTTTGTTTACTACACCGGTACAGATGTAGAATTGTAAATTGCCCTTTGTATCCAAGATCCTATACCTTATTTTTATGTAAAAATGTACCACGATACAATTTCGTGAACCCAACCTTAATAAAGCATTAGAGCAACTATGTAAATAACTGGACAAATCTGACCTTATAATCCTTTGTTCTGTGTTAACCTGTAACTGAATCAGTGTGTAGAATCTTCACCCTTGTAAATATCCTTGCAACAATCCATAAACCATTGCCTTGTCGAAGAAACTCCTTAATGGCTTAAGACGTTACTAGTGAAGATTTCTTGTATAAAAGTGCTGCTTGTGAAGAACCGTTTGTATGTGCTTTTGTGCCAATTACTCCTTGTTTTCCTGACCTAAAATATCCGGTTCGAAGTCGACCATATGATGAATCCTGAGGGAAAGGTATACAAAATGTTTTCCATCGATAGCTCTGTATACATTCGTTGTTGTTAGCACAAAAAACACATTTTGCTTGTAAATATATAATTAACTTGAAATTACATTATTTGACATAACAATAGAACTTGTACATAAAAAACCCGTAACCATAACAACTATTAGTGTAAGCATCTTGATCAAATACATTTTATAATTATCAAAGAACAGTAAACCAAAACCAACTAGACACTAATAGAAAATTAATTCTCAACAGTAAATATACAGAGAGCGTCAGTGTTAAATTTATTGACGTGCATCAACAAACATATAACCTCCTGTTATGGCCATATTGTGTGCAAATAGAACTAGAAATAAAAATACCTCTTACCAGTAGCTTTAAAACTGTCATAGGGCGAATTCCTTACAGCCGACTTAAAAAATGGAAAAACCGCCCCAAGCAGAAAAACGTAAAATCTGCAATTCTAGAGATCGTATGTGCGAATCGAAAACGAGTTAAAAATATCTCTTACTAGTAGCTATAAAACCATACTAGAGAGAATTCCTTATAAATCGTACTAGGAGAGAAGAAGCCACTCCCAAGCAAAAAACGTAATATCTGCAATTATGGCGATCGTGTGTGCAAATCGAGCTGGCATCAAACAATACCTCTTACTATTAGCTACAAAAACATACTAGTGAGAATCCCTTAGAAGCCATCCTAAGAGTGGAAAAGCCACCCCCTAGCAAAAAACGTAAAATCTGCAATTACCATAAACATATTCTATTACGAATTCCTAACAAGCCGTCTTAGAGGTGAAAAGGCCACCCCCAAGCAGAAAATATGGCGATGTGTGTGCGAATTGAAATCTGGTTAAAAAATACCTCTCACTACTAATTATAAAACCATATTACTGCGAATTCCTTACAAGTCGTTTTAAGGGTGATAAAAAAGACACCCCAAGCAGAAAAAATAAAATCTGCAATTATGGCGATCGTGTATGCAAATCGAGCTAAGATTAATAATTACCTCTTACTAGTAGCTATAAAACCATACTAATGCGAATTCCTTGCAAGCCGTCCTGGAGATGAAAATCCCCCCCAACAGCACAGCGTAAAAACCACAATTGTAGCAATCGTGTGTGGGAATCGAGGTAGCGTTAAAATATACTTCAAACTAATAGCTACAAAACCATTCTAGTGCGAATTCCTCACAAGCCGTCCTAGAGGTAGAAAAGCCACCCCGAGAAAAAAAACGTAAAATCTGCGATAATGCTGCTCGTGTGTGCGAATCAAAATCGGTTTAAAAAATCCTCTTCCTACTAGTTATAAAACCATAGTAGTGCGAATTCCTTAAAAGCCGTTCTATGGGTGAAAAAGCCACAATCCAGGCAGAAAAACCTAAAATCCGAAATTCTAGCGAATGTGTGCGAATCGAACTAACGGTAAACAATACCCTCTTAATAGTAACTATAAAAGCAGACTATTGCGAATAGCTTACGAGCGTTTCTAGGGGTGGAAAAATCAACCACTAGCTGAAAAACCAAAATCTAGAATTGTGACAATCGTGTGTACGAATCAAACTTACGTTAAAAACACCTCTTACTAGTAGCTAAAGAGCATACTATACTGAATTCCTTACAAGCCGTCCTACAAGTAGAAAAGCCAGAACCCAAGCAGATAAACATGAAATCCGCAATTATTGTGAACGTGCGTGCGAATCGAACTAACGTTGAAAAATACCTCGTACTAGTAGTTATAAAAGCAAAACTATTGTAAAATCCCTTATAGGTTGTCCTAGGTATGGAAAAACCGTCTCCAAATAAAAAAACGTAAAACCTGTAATTATTGAAATCAATTATCAAATCGAACAAGGGTTATCACAATTGTGTGGGCGAATTGAAATCTGGTTAAAAATACCTCTTACTACTAGCATATTAGTGCGAATTCCTTACAAGCCGTATTACGGACGAAAAAGCCACTCCAAACAAAAAAAAAGATAAGTCTGTAATTATGACGATCCTGTGTCCGAATCGAACTATGGTTAGAAAATACCCCTTACTAATAACTATAAAACCATACTATTGCGAATTCCCTACAATCTGTCCTAGAGGTGGAAATGCTATCTCCAAGCATAAAAGCGTAAAAACTACAATTATTGCGATCGTGTGTGCGAATCGAACTAGCGTTAAAATATACATCTTACTATTAGCTACAAAACCATACTAGTGCAAATTCCTCACGAGCCGTCCTAGGGGTGGAAAAGCCACCCCTAAGCAGCAAAACGTAAAATCTGCGTGTGTGCGAATTGAAATCGAGCTACTACTAGCTATAAAACCATTCTAGTGCGAATTGCTTACAAGCCGGACTAGGAATGAGAAGTTCACCCCCAAGCAGAAAAATGTAAAACCAACAATTATGGCGATTGTGCATGCGAATCAAACTAGGGTTAAAAAATACCCCTTACTAGTAACTATTAAACCATACTATTGCGAATTCCCTACAAGCAGTGCAAGAGGTGTAAATTCCCCTAAACAGGAAAGCCCATAAACTACAATTATCGCGATAGCGTGTTGTGACTCAAACTAGCGTTAAAAACACCTCCAACTATTAGCTACAGAACAATACTAGTGCGCATTTATTACGAGCCGTCCTAGGGGTAAAAAGCCACCCCATGACAGAAAAACCTAAAATTCTGCAATTATGGGGATCGCCAGTATCCAAGCAGAAAAACGTAAAATCCTCGATTATGGCAGTGTGCGTGCGAATTGAACTAACGTTGGGAAATAACTCTTACTAGTAGCTATAAAGGCATACTATTGTGAATTTGTTACAAGCCGTCCTAGGAGTGGAAAAATCGTCCCCATATAAAAACAACGTAAACTCTACAATTATGGACATCGTGTATGCGAATCGGATTAGGGTTAAACTACCTCTTAGGAGAAGTTATAGAACTACAGTTGCGAATTCTCTACAAGTCGTTCCAGAGGTGGAAATTGGAAATTCCACCTCAAGCAGAAAAGCGTAAAAACTACAATTATGGCGATCGTGTGTGCCAATCAAACTAAAGTTAAAACATACTTCTTACTATTAGCTACAAAACCACACTAGTGCGAATTCCTCACGAGCCTTACTAGGGAGTAGATTAGCCACCCCCAAAAAGAAAAACGTAGAATCTGCAATAATGGCGATTGTGTGTGCGTTGAAATATGGTTAAAAAATACATCTTACGAATAAGAGCATGCTATACGGAATTCCTTCAGCCGTCCTAGGGGTAGAAAAGCCAAAATCCGAACAGATAAACGTGAAATCCGCAATTATCGCGCATGTGCGTGCAAATCGAACTAACGTTGAAAAATACCTCACACTAGTAGTTTTCAAAGCAAACTATTGTAAAATCCCTTATAAGCCGTTCTAGGAGGGAAAAAATCCGTCCCAAACAAAAAGATACGTAAAATCTGCAATTATGGCAATCAATTATGCAAATCGAACTAGGGTTATAACAATTGTGTGTGTGAATTGAAGTCTGGTTAAAAGTGCCTCACTACTAGCTATAAAACCATATTAGTGCCAATTCCTTACATACCGTACTAAGGGCGAAAAGCCACCATGAGCAAAAAAAACAACTGCAACTATGGCGATCGTTTATGTGAATCGAACTAGAGTTAGAAAATATCTCTTTCTATTAACTAGCGTTAAAAACACCAACTATTAACTACAAAATAATACTAGTGCGAAATACGAACCGTCATAGGGGTAAAAAGCCACCCCATAGCAGAAAAACGTAGAAGTCTGCAATTATGGGGATCGCTTGCACAAATTTCTTACAAACCCTGCTAAAGGGTGGAAAAGCCACCCCAAGAAAAAAACGTAAAATCTGCAATTATTGCAAACGTGCGTGCGAATCGAACTAACGTTGAAAAACACCTGTTACTAGTAGCTGTCACCATCATTAGGTCTTCAGTCCTAGAACTGGTTAGCCGCGTACCCTCATTGTTTCCTATTCTGAACTAACCTTCACATTTTCCTGAAATTTGCACAGTCTGCATCTATCACTATCTGCATACGAAAGTCTGGTCTCGGTTTAGCTCTACCTCTTTTTTTCGTATCTTTGCTTGTAATATATCCCGTACTTTTCCCCAGAAATGCCTTAGAACGTATCGTGTCCTTATATTTCGCCTATTTATTTTTTGTTTTCCACAGATATCTTTCTTCCTCTACTATTTCTATAACCTATTTGTTATTGACTTTGTCTGCCTACCATCCTCATACATCTGAAGCACAACATTCCATAAGGCTTCTATCACTTTCTGTCTGTTTTTCCTACTGCCTCTATTTCATAAACGTACTGTGCTGTGCTCCACACATATGCTTTGAACAATTTTTTTCTTGTTTCTATGTTCGTTGTCTTTGAACATAGCTGCTGTTCTTTCTTGTTTCATGCAGTTCGGTCACCTTCTATTGTTTTACAATTATATACCCTCTTGTGGCATGCGAAGGATGGGAGGGGGGGAGGGCGTCGCGGCTCCGTGGTGTACTTAGTATGCGTGCGACTACTACGCTTAAGGTCCCGGGTTCGAATCACGACACGGTCCGCTTGAAAAATGTTAGGTGAGCATTTTTCACAAAAATCCGCCCTCGTGCGGATGAGAGGTAAAATGGAGGTCCCGTGTGTGAGTGTTGTCATGCACGTTAAAGATTCCTACCCTGCTTGAAACAGCAAGAGTTCGGCAAAATTCAAAATCTTTCAGGTAAAATAAAACTCGCTTCTTGGCCAATGTAGTACCTTCGGGTGGAGCATTGGAAAATCACATGTAGGGGGTGGGGTGGGTGTGAAGGTGGGTAAGCAGCCTTTGGCTGCCAAGTTCCCCCAGCACTAAAACCTTTGTCGAATTAATAGTTTTTACAATATATCCTTTCGCACACTCAACATTAGTTGAAAATATTTCACAACCACCACCTGTAGTTGTTTATAATAATCATCAGATTTAATTGCACGTATTTTTTCGTCATTAGGTTTTACTTCTTGAAACTGGTTGGACGTGTACCTCAACTTATTTATATTCTGAGCTAGCCTACACAGTTCCCTGTAATTCTCACAACAGCCTATATACAGCTCGATTCCCCTTCTATTGTTTTCTAATAATATGCCCTATTTACCGAGATTCGCATATCAACGTTATTTGAAAATATTTCAAAACCAAAATAATCATCAGATTTAAGTGCATTAATTTTTTTCGTCATTAGGTTTTCCGTCTTGAAACTGAGCTAGTCTACAGTTTCCTGAAATTCCCACAGCCTAGATACAACTCGGTTCCCCTTCTGTTGTTTTCTAATTATATGCCCTATTTCACCGAGATTCAGTGGTATGTGAAGGGGGTTAAGCAGCCTTTGGCTACCAAGATACTCCAACACTTAGACATTTGCCGTATTAATAGTTTTTCAGTAAATCCTTATTAGTTGAGAAAATTGCAAGACCAATATCTGTAGTTGTTTATAATAATCATCATGTTTAAGTACAGTTATTTTTTCATCATTAATTTTTCCATCTTGGGGCTGGTTGGATGCATACTAGTAGCTATACGAGCATAATATTGTGATTCCTTTACAAACCGTCCTAGGGGCAAAAAGCGAGAATCCAGGCAGAAAAGCATAAAATCCTCAATTGTGGCGAATGTGCGTGGGAACCGCACTAAGGTTAAAAACTACCTCCTACTAGTAGCTAGAAAAGCACATTATTATGAATTCCTTACAAACCGAGCTAGTGGCGGAAAAGCCACCCCCACGTAAAATCTAGTAGGAAAGATTTAGAAGCAGTTCTTAAGGAAATGGAAACAGTCCTAACAGAAAAATACAGTATGAAAGCTAACAAAAATGAAATTAAAGTAGTAGTATGTAAACGAGCAGAAAATAAGTCAAACACCATAATAGTAAACAAGATAGTAAACATAATTTTCTGATAGCTAAGAAGCCAAATAATGCAAGATGGGAAAAGCGCAAAAGATATATAACCAAGATTAGCAGAAAGCCGTGCTACATTTAACAAGAAAAAGCAACTACTATGTTCAAAGACAACAAACATAGAAACAAGGAAAAGATTGCTGAAAACATATGTGTAGAGCACAGCACTGTACGGCTGTGAAACGTAGACAGTAGGAGGAGCAAACAGGAGAAAGATTCAAGCTTTTGGAATGTGGTGTTATAGACATATGATGAAGATATCACGGACAAAGTTAAGAACAAAGACTTACTAAAAATGGTAGGGGAAAAAGAAATATGTGGAAAAAGGTAAAAAAATAGGAGAGATCGGATGATAGGTCACTTACTACGGCATGAGGGAATAGTGCGAAATATATTAGAAGCAGAGGCTAGACTACTGCACGCAGATAGTGAAAGATGTAGGCTGTAGGAATTTTAGCGAAATGTGTTGACTAGCTCAGAATAGAAATCAATGGAGGTGCGCATCCAACCAGTTCCAAGATGGATAAACTAATGACAAAAAAATAACTGTACATAAACATGATGATTATTATAAGCAACTACAAGTATTGGCTGGGCAATATTCTCGAATAATGTTAATTGTGTGAAAGGATTTACTGGAAAACTATTAATTCGGCAAATATGTAAGTGTTGAGGGATCTTGGCAGCCACAGGCTGCTTAACCCCCTTCACACGGTGACATGGGGCATATAATTAGAAAACAAAAGAGGAATCGAGCTGTATATAGGCTTTGTGGGAATTTCAGGTAACTGTGTAGGCTCAGAATATAAATAAGTGGAGCTACGTGTCCAACCAATTTTGAGACGGAAAACCTAATAACAAAAAAATAGGCGCAGATAAATCTGATGATTATTATAAACAACTACAGGTGTTGGTTGTCGAGGAAATAGGGTATATAATTGTAAAACAATAGAAAGGGAGCAAACTGCATATAACAAGGAAGAACAGCGCCTATGATCAAAGACAGGGAACTATAACTTACTTACTAGTATGAAATAGTACATCGTACCATCCAGGCTTCAGTCGACAAGCATTTAAAATTATCAAAAGGTTTAAAAAAAATAAATCTAAACCTCCATCATCAAATAAAAATAAATGTATATCATCCAGAGGCAATGAATACTGTCAAATGTAGGAAAACATTTGGAATTATTATGTAGGGACAAAAAATTGATATACTTAGAATTGCAGATGATATAGCGGTATTAGCATCTAGCAAGAAAGAGTTAGAAGCAGCTCTTAATGAAATGGAAACACTTCTAACAGAGAGATCCGTTATGAAAATTAACAAAAATCAAACTAAAGTACTAGTGTGCAAAAGAGGGGAAAATAAATCAAAAACAAGAATACAGATAGGTAATGAGAACTTACAAAAGGTTAAAGATTTCTGCTACCTAGAAAACCAAATAACGTAAGATGAAGAAAGCGCAAAAGATATAAAACAAAGATTAGCACAAGGTCGTGCTACATTTAACAAGAACAAGCAACTATTGTGTTCAAAGACAACAAACAGAAACAACGAAAAGATTGCTTAAAACATATGTGTGAAGCACAGCACTGTACGGCTGTGAAGCTTGGACAGTAGGAGAAGCGAACACGAAAACGGAAGAAGCCCTATAAAGGTGGTGCTACAGACGTACGATGAAGATATCATGGACAGACAAAGTTAAGAACAAAGAGGTACTAGACATGCTAAGGGAAGAAAGAAATATGTGGAAAATCGTAAAAAATAGAAGAGGTAAAATTATAAGTCACATACTAAGGCATGAGGGAATAGTGCGGAATACATTAGAAGCAGAGATAGGAAAAAAGAGAGGTAGATGTAGACATACGTTAAACTATTGCACACAGATAGTCTAAAATGTAGGATGTGGGAATTTCAGGGAAATGTGCAGGCTAGCTCAAAATAGAAATCAATGCAGGTACGCTTCCAATCAGTTCCACGCTGGAAAACCTAATGACGAAAAAAATAACTGTACTTAAACCTGATAATTATTATAAACAACTACAGGTTTTGATTTGCAATATTTTCAACTAATGTTAATTGTGCGAAAGGATTTACTGGAGAACTATTAATTCGGCAAATTTCTAAGTGATAGGGGACCTTGGTAGCCACAGGCTGCTTAACTCCCTTCACATACCACTGAACCTCGGTGAAATAAGGCATATAATTAGGAAACAACAGAAAGGAAACCGAGCTGCGTTGTGGGAATTTCAGGAAACTGTGTAGGCTACCTCAGAATAAAGATAAGTGGAGGTACGCGTCCAACCAGTTTCAAGACGAAAAACTTAATGACAAAAAATAATTGTATTTAACTCTGATGATTATTATAAACAACTACAGGTGTTGGTTTTAAAATATTTTTCACTAATGTTGATTGTGTGAAAGAATATATTGGAAAGCTATTAATTCGGTACATGTTCAAGTATTGGGGATCTTGATAGCCACAGGTTGCTTAACTCCCTTCACATACCTTACATGTGATTTTCCAATGCTCCACCCGAAGGCACTACATGGCCAGGAAGCGAGTTTTTTTTTACCTCGAAAATTTGGAACTTTGCCGAACCCTTGTTGTTCCAAGCAAGGTAGGTATCTTTAAGGTGCGTGACAACACTCACACACGGGACCTCCATTTTACCTCTCTTCTGAACGTGGGTGTAATGCTCGCCTAACATTTTTCAAGCGGACCGTGTCGGAAAGGGACCTTGGAAGTAGTAGTCACAAACATACCAACAACGCTACGGAGCCGCCTCCCCTTCACATACCACTGAATATCGGGGAAATAGGTTGTATATTTGTAAACAGTAGAAGGGGGACCGAACTGCAACTAACAAGAAAGAGCTGCGGCTATGTTCAAGGGCAACAAACATAGAAACAAAGAGAAAATTGTTAAAGGCATATAACAGCACAATACGTCTCTGAAATAGGAGAAGTAGGAGAAGCAGACAGAACAATGATAGAAGCCTTTTTAAATGTTGTGCTTCAGATGTATCAGGATGATAACATGGACAGACAAAGTTAATAACAAAGATGTTATAAAAAATGGTAAAGGAATAAAGATATCTGTAGGAAACAAAAAAAGATAGAAGGCATAGAAGGGCAGAATACGTTCAAAGGCATTTTTGGGGACTAGTGCGGGATAAATTGCAAGCATAGATAAGAAAAAAAAGAGGTAGTGGTAGACTTAGATCAGACTATTGCACGCGGGTAGTGAAAGATGCAGACTGGAAATTTCAGGGAAATGTGTAGGTTAGCACAGAATAGGAAACAATGAAGGAAGCGTCTATCCAGTTCCAGGACTGAAATTGATGATGATCCATGATACTTTGGCTAAAAAATATTAATAATATAAGTTGCTTTTGTGTTATATTATAGAAGGTGCTTGTTTTGGTTTATGTGTAAATATCAAATATAGACTGCTAATTTGACATGTGATGAAGCGACGCGTTCGGCAGATTTTCACCATCGCTACATAACGCAATCAGAAACTGATATCTCTACCGAATACGCCCATCATGTTAAAGGTAAGCTTTGTTGTATATCATTTTAAGCTACTTAACTTGTTTACAAGTTATAGATGAAACATTTTTCACAATAACAAAGGTAAAAATGTGTAGGCTGTTGAAGTTGCATTTTTTTATTAGCAATACATGCTTTCTCAAAATTAAAGTTTTACGGCAAAACGCTAGCAAAAAAATCTGTATTTTACATAATTTGTAGAGAATCTTATCAGAAAGATAACAACAAAATTTAATGTTTCAGTGTTTTGCGCTCTGTAAGCGCTTTACCAAGTTAGAGCATTAGTAAGGTTGGGTGGGTTGGTGGGCGTGTAGGGTGGAGACGGGCGGGTGTGTGTGTGCGTGTGTGTGCGCGCGCGTGTGTGTGCGCGCGCGTGTGTGGTTGGATGTGTGGGTGGGTGAGTGTGTGGAGGATGGGTGTGTGTGCGTGTGTGTGTGCGTGTGTGTGTGCGCGCGTGTGTGAGTAAAAGCAAGAGGGCTGGCTGTCGGAAATTTGTCGTTGTACAGTTGCTCTAAAATGTACTAAACACCTGCAAAATTTTAGCTTTCCCTAAATAGTTGCGACATGAAACCTTTATTTACTGGGCTAATAATGCGGAATAAATTAGAAGTTGAGAAAAGAAAAAGAGAGGTAGTGGTACACCTTGATTAAGCTTTTGCCCAAAGATAGTGAACTATATAGGCCGTGAGATTTTCAGGGAAATGTGTAGAAAGCAATGTAGGTATGCGTCTAACCAGTTTCAGAGCTGAAAACCTAATGATGATGAAGTATTACACAAAAAAACAATATAATTTTAGGGTGGTGTAGGATAAATAGCACAATTAAGTCAGAAGAGATCGTTTTCATCTGTTGTCGCTAATTAAAGCTGTATAATTGCGACTATCTGTACCCTTTGTGGGTACCTTTACCCTATCGTTACCTACTGTAGACTTCTGATGTATAATATAAAAATATATAACTTGGATAACGACAAGAATACATTCTCGTATTTTATTTAATGTCTGTCACTCAATCGATACGGGTCTGATAAATTTCATTTTCGGTTTATTGAACTTTTAAACTCACACCAATCTGTAAATACATTTCACATTACACAAAGTGTGTAACATAGACCTTAATAGCTATTTGAATGTAATTGCCGACGCCAAGACGGTTCCATATGATATTTATTGCCTAGCTAGTTAAATAAAAGAGAAGTTAAATAAGCTGACAGTAACAGTCATGACGTCGTGTAATAAAGATATTTTTGCTACCGTCTTCTGTGACATCTCCTTCATACTTCATGTCCATCTTCATTTGGTGAAACGTACTTGAACTTTTTAGAGATTAATTAAGTAATTTACCTACTCTCTTTTCTCACTCTATTTGAACTGCTCTCAATTTATAACGATTGATACTTAAAAACAACCTCCGTGATAGCTTTAGTCATCGCAGCTGAAGTATAACGTTATTTTTAGATATCTTCCCTGAAAATCCTGAAAATTTAATGTGTTAAAACTGTTTCATGTTGTCAGCAGCTAAATATTAATACCACTTTAATACTGGAGAAGCGTAAAAATCATTTACAACAGTTTTCATGTCGCGCACTTACTACATTTATAGAATTTCTAAACCTATGTTTATTCGTAAATACCGTGGGCTTTTTAGGAAAATAGGCATAGTAAAGTGTGGCGGTTCTTATTTATAAATTACAGGGTAGCTAACGGTGAGAATCCTTTGAAAAATTTTCTGCCGTGCTGCAAGACGGAATAGCTTTCAAAAAAGGTTTCATGTTTTTGAAATCTATCGATAGCGAATTTAGCAATCTTTAGAGACCGTTTGGCTTGTCAGGTTAGCCTCACAACGGAAGGTGGAACTTTTAAATATCTTAGACTCGAACCTACATCAATTGATTTTCACAATGCCTTCAATAGCATACACAGAGATACTATTTTCAAACTTGTCCGCAAACATTTCCCACTTCTATATCCATTCATTTCTCAATGCTACATGTCTCCATCCTACCTCAACTTTGGCTCTAAACTAATTCTTTCAGAAAGGGGAGTTCAACAAGGTGATCCGTTAGGTCCACCCCTTTTCTGTCTAGTAATCGATGCTCTCACCAAAAGCATTGATTCTGAATTTAACTGCTGGTATTTAGACGACGGTTGCCTAGGAGGCGATAGTGAATGCGTTTTGAATAATCTCATAAAATTAATCGAACTTTCCTCCAACCTAGGTTTAGAATTAAATTTCAAAAAATGCGAACTTTTATTTCTCACTCCTCCTAACGATAATATAGTCACACTATTTCAATCCATAGCACCAAATATAAGTATTCCTTCTAAACTTAATTGGACCTTACTCGGAGCTCCTCTTTGTACCGAAGCATTTGAAGCTTGTTTTCAAAATAAAATCAATGCACTCCAACTAATCTCAGACAGATTCCGCGAACTAACGTTACCGTCTCATATTTCATTTTTTCTCTTAAGAAATTGCCTAGCAATCCCTAAATTATTATATACCCTAAGATGTTATCCCACATGGTTAAAAGAAAATTTATTGGAATCTTTTGATAGTCTATTACGCAGGAGTTTGAAAGAAATTACTAATGTCCAATTTAAGGATATAGAATGGCTACAAGCAACACTCCCTGTAAATAGAGGCGGACTTGGCATACGTTTATCGAAATCTCTTTCTATGCCTTCAAATCTGTCCTCTTTCAATACATCACTGCCTTTAATCAAACAAGTTCTATCAAAATTTAATGTAAATTTGAATAACAAGTATTATTTAGCAGGAGAAGAATTGTGGCTTTTAAGAACCCAAAAAACAGTAATAGAGCACCCAAAGAATATCCAAAAGAACTGGGACCAACTATTGTTAGACACCGTTTCGAAAAATCAACTTGAATCAGCAACTTGCCAATCCGACAAAGCTCGTATTCATGCGGCGGCCTCGAAATATGCCGGAGCGTGGTTAAATGTCCTGCCAGCTTCATCTCTGGGCACACTTTTAGATAATGATTCCTTCAGAATAGCCATAGGTTTACGGCTAGGTGCACAATTATGTATCTCACACAATTGCATCTGCGGAGCATTAGTGAATGAATCAGGAACACATGGTTTGAGCTGCCAACTCAGCGCCGGACGACAATCCAGACGCAGTGCAGTCAATGACTTAATTCGTAGCGCTTTAATTTCCGCTAAAGTTCCATCAATCTTAGAACCAAGTCATTTATACAGAAATGACGGAAAGCGCCCAGATGGAATTACACTCATCCCATGGAAATACGGTAAAGCCGCGGTCTGGGATTTCACTTGCACTGATACACTTGCCCCATCACATGTTGCCGATTGCTCAAGTAATGCAGGTGCAGCAGCTAAAAAAAGTGAAGCTTTAAAAGCAAGAAAATATTCGATTTTAACCGATTCATACCTTTTTTATCCAGTGGCAATAGAAACCTTTGGGGTAATTGGAGCTATTGGACAACAATTTATTAAAGCAATCGGCAAACGTATAAGTGAAAATACATTAGAACACCGAGCTACATGCTTTATATTTCAAAGAATAAGCATTGCCATTCAACGCGGAAACGCTGCCGCAGTCATAGGCACAATACCTCCCTCAAAGTCTTTTGAAGAACTATTCCTCATACCCCGACAAAGCTTTCCAAACTTTCTCAAAACAAAATTCAACCAAATAAAAAGTAATATTAGTAATACAAACACACCTTATACACCCAATTTACCCTCAACACTTTTTCCATTACAACCTATTAACAAATCCACTAAAAAACAATTCGAAAATAATTCACTAAAAACTAAACCAATTTATAATAACAATAACAATAATTCAATACCAAACATAAACTTAATCTCAGATTCAATAAAAATGCCAGAAACGAAGGAATCAGAAAATATTGATAACAGTTATTACTTAAACGACGATAATAATTGCAGAGTCTCTAAAACAAAACACATTGAAACAAATAAACAAAATTCTGATATTTATATTGCACCTAATCTTCAACAACCAAATTGTAACAGTAACCCACAAACTCCCAAATCGAATAAACTTAAAGACAGTACTATACAAATAAAACTTAATATAAATAATTCTAAGGCACATTCGTTAATTAATTATTTCGATAAAGAGTAGAGTATAATTGGGGCATCCACCGCCTCATTTCCCCCAGAATCCCTCATTTCCCCACACATCTGGACCAAAAAGTTTTCTTCGACTAACCATTTTTCATCTTTCGAGATAAATGAGCATCCACATTTCCTCCCACATCTGAACCAAATAGTTTTCTTCGACTAACCATTTTTCATCTTTCGAGATAAATGAGCATCCACATTTCCTCCCACATCTGAACCAAATAGTTTTCTTTGTCTAGCCATTGCATCTTTCGAGATAAACCTATCTTGTTTGGTATCAATTAACATTAGATTTTTCTCAGCTACCCGAATCTTTAAGAATTTTTAAGATATCATCACCGCCAAGGCAGCTACCCTGATTTTAAGATTTCTTACCTGTAGCGACTTTTGAGCGTTCTTATAAATTTTTTCTCAGCTACCCGAATTTCTAAGATTTTTTAAGATATCATCACCGCCAAGGCAGCTACCCTGATTTTAAGATTTCTTACCTGTAGTGACTTTTGAGCGTTCTTATAAATTTTTTCTCAGCTACCCGAATTTCTAAGATTTTTTAAGATATCATCACCGCCAAGGCAGCTACCCTGATTTTAAGATTTCTTACCTGTAGTGACTTTTGAGCGTTCTTATAAATTTTTTCTCAGCTACCCGAATCTCTAGGAATTTTTCAGATTGCATCATCCCTAAGGGAGCTACCCCAATTTTAAGATTTTGTACTAAGATCAATTTCTAATCACCTCTCCTTTTTAATATCTACAATCCTTTAACCAAACACGTAGCAGTATTAACATAAATTAAGCATGCGAAAATTTATTTTATCCGATTTACAGTTTAATAAACTAATTACAATTTTACAAAGTATAACATTATTTCCGGTGTGTGCGAATCCAACTAGTTTAACCTGTAACAAAAAGATTAATGTGTTGTTTAAATAGAGCTATAACAAAAAGAGATTAATGTAAAAAGAGGAAACGTGTTTTCGGTTAATAAGACATATTATCGTTAACCTAACAATATGTTTTACCGTCCAGCGACACCACGTGGAGGTAAACACATTCAATGTAATGGGTTTTAAATAGGAAAGTACGCTAAATGCTAGTCAATTAACAGCAATTAAATATTGCTTACTGACCTACCTTAATTAGGTTGCTGTACTATTAGGAATGATGTTTAAGACCTCGTACGTATTTTCCGGATTATATGTTGTATTCTTTTTATTAAGTAATCGAATAAATCGTTCTTTCTGCTTCCAAAGAAACTCAGGCACTCCAATCGTCGAGACTGGCGTTCTTTATGCGATAGCTAGCCATACGGTTGTTAAACGCTGTACTAACCATTTCTACACCATCGTCGCTAGTAGCGGTAACTGATGCATTTTATGTCTGTTGCTTCTCAAGTGTGCGGCATATGTATTCTTTTCCATTTCGAAATCGCATACTTTACACATAATTCGTGGTTGTTTCGTACAAGGTCCTTTAACAGCTGGCGGAGCTGAACGTTTAAGGCTTAATGACATACCGTGCTGTTTTCCTTGTGTCGCAGTAAGTTGTCCATTCTCGTAAAAGCGAAACCGCAAGTCCCACAGTTTAAGTACTTTGCTGCGGACGGCAACCGTGGACGATGTTACACCACGACATTTGTTCTGGTACCGTTTGAGAGCATTTTTCCAGGTATTTTAGTCCCCGATCGCACTTAAAAACGTTTGCAGATACCATTTTAGTACAAAACAAAATCCGCACTATAAGACTTGACTTGTAAGCGAACTAACTTATAACTAAAAGTTTACTCCAGCGTACCTGCTTATGTTCCTTATAGAATGCAAACCGAAGGTTTCCGAAGACCACCGAACGAAGTTGAGGATTCACCGGGGAACTAAATGACGTCATGATCCTCGCAGCTCGTCCAATACATTTAGCACCAATGTATGCGCCCGGTTCGCTTTGTCCATGCTGCGAATGCAGTTAGTAGAAACACCGGAAAACGTCTTCCATGTTATACGGATCGCATGCATATTAAAAATCCAAAGGGTGGTAGCACACGCACACAAATTGGTGCAAGTCGTGCTGTAGAAGATGCAGTGCTACTATAACCAAAACACTTTAAACCATTACTAAGAAAATACCAACTTGTTGTCTACAGGATACTTACAACAATTTAATTTTAAATAACTTCTACGTCATATTTTAGGTGGGCTTGAATATTTTCCAAATGAATCACCAAGCGAAAGTATATGTAGCAGTATTAAATTAACCATTAATTTCCCATTTTTACGACCATGATTAATTATAGATTAAAATTTAATTTGTGCACGTTCGAGCTTCTCGTAAACTAACATATTTTATAGCAACAATGCGTTGTATAATACATGCATACCCCTTCTCTGCGCTACTGCTATTCTTGTAATTGCTAGAAAAAGTCACTCTCCTTTTTACTGTTAGGACTGGGCAAAGCACCATTTTTGTATACTTTCTATAGCACATCGCGCACTTTTTCGTCTGATAATTATGCTTCTGTAGGCTTTTACACTTTCGCATAGCGGTCGGCCGCATGTAATGATTTCTAGAACCGGTAAGTACTTGATATCGTCCAAATAGAGAATAAGATGCTCGATGTCTGTCAACTTCCAATTACCTCGTAAAAGGTAGCAAAAGCTCGGTCAATCATCCATTATACTTCGACCTGTTCCTGTTCTGATAATTTACAAACATTTTTCAAACGACAATGGGCCGAGAATTTTTCAACCTCCGGGGGATCTTTAAGTCGTGATCAATTACACATCCGAAGCTACGCGTAAACTAACATATTTTGTAGCAACTGTGCACTGTATAATACATGCATACCCCTTCTCTGCGCTACTGCTATTCTTGTAGTTGCTTGGAAAAGTCAGTCGCCCTTTTACTGCTAGGGACCGCTAAAAGCACCATTCCATACTTTCTTTATAAGTGTAGCACATCGCGTACATTTTGTCGGATAATTAAATCTTTGTTTATGTAGGCCTTTACACTTTCGCTTATTTAAACATCTAATACGATTGATTAACCACTTTCGATTATTCTAACGGAGACCACCATACACACCGTTCTTTTTGAATCCAACGATCCTATGGGCTTCACGCACTAACACCTGACGTATCTTTCTTACTATTTGTTAAACAAAAACTACCGGTATCGCCATTGTGGACGTAAACAGATGTTTGTGGATGTGTACGAGAATATGTAACCATATACATTAACCAGTCTAAGCTATTTTATTTAGTCCACGAAAACTACTATTTTCTAAACCACAATTAATAATCGTCTTTATAGGTTCCACATTTCGACCATTACCCAATGGACTGGTGCTACGTACATGGAAACTTTAATTTCTTATTGGAGAATTCTTATTCTCCGCGCACTGCTGCGTAGTTACATGTCCATTCCTTTTGAGTATATGCTCGTTATAGGTTGTAAGACCCTCGGTTTTACTTAACTACAATTCGTGAGACCCTTTAATCTTTTTAATCGTATCTTTCTCGCCTACAATACAGTAGGACTTAACATTACTACCAACAAATTCTAATACTGGATCCCCATTAAATACGTCTTTAATTTTCCTACAAGTTTTTATCGAGAAGTGTTATATTGTATTTATTATACGCGGTAGTCACTCTTTTAAGATAAATATATTTTGCTAGGTATCAACTAATATTAAATTTTTCTAGGGACCCCAAATCTGTAAACAGATTTTAAATAGAACCACCCCATACAAAGTTATGCGTTTTAAAGACTAATTTTTACCCATCTTTATTTAACTCCATCTTTAAAACCTTTTTCGCTAACCAAGACATATGCCTTAGCCAACCATCGCCCGAAATCTAAAACCGCCGTGTCCCGCGAATACCACGTGGAGATAACACGTATACTCTGTCAACCAGGATAGAAGCCGGAAGGATTTGGAAGGTGGGACAAGAACTTAAAAAATATGGAATCTTAAAACTAATATATACAAATATAAACAACTATCTTATATCTTTACGCCCCCATGCGTAATTGTTGTACTATTAGGAATGATGTACCTTTTGTCATCTTCCCTCGATAAACTAATTTTATTAATAAGCTGCGTATACAAATCGTATTTTTTACTCCGGATACATACGCAGGCAAGTACTCGATACCATCAAATAAAGAATTGGATGCTTGGTGACTGTTAACATCCGCTTCCCTCGTGTACGCCCAGACACATCCCAGCCCATGAGCACCCCTGCGCATGCACACCCCCGCCCATGCGCACCCCTGCGCGTACGCACCCCTGCCCATGCGCGCTGCCCATGCGCCCCCTCTCTGTGCGACTGCTATTTCGTGGTAACGTCACAGCCTTTTATAAATAAAGAACAATGTTATATACTATTATAAAATGTTTATTCCGACATTATACATAACAAATTTAAAAATATTTAATGCCAAGCATGGGGTCATTTAAACTTAATTTTAATACAAAGTTATACACAGAAGACAGTCCTTTCTTTATGTTTGTTTAGAGTGGCTTTAATTTTATCTAATTTTATTCGCAGCTTAAAATTTAAATTGATACCCAACGTCCTCTATCTCCTTTTCTAACCAATAGTTTGATACATAGAGACCGTCTAGGTTTTCGAATTGTAAAATGTACCGAAGTTTGCCTCTATATTTAAAGTCTTTGATTCCGCCGACAACTAGATCCATTCCTTCGTGTAATTCTTGCAGCTTGCGACAATCTTTTAATCGCAGCTTTCCCACTATATCCTGCATACGTATCTTGTTAGCTTGATCGACTTCTTCTTGTCGGTATTGGAGGAAATCCTTATTCTCCCACAGACTGTTGCGTAGTTGCATGTCCACCACTTTTGGGAATATATGGTTGTTATAGGTTGTAAGACCCTCGGTTTTAAATGATCCGAAAGGTTCTTTACTAGGCAAATATACAATGTTTAACGGACCCCCTTTGCGTGTGGTGTACGCAAAGATTACGAAACCCGCATTCCTTAGTTCGTCTTTGTTATCTGCCATTTTGATAAATACGTTTTTAGAATAACCTTTTAAAAAGTATACGGATTTAGTACCATCCTTTTCTGCAAGAACGCCTACATAACTAAAGAGTCTTTCTTACTAACCGCAAATGCATACAACTTGTAGAAACCAGATGTATCTAAGTCAGTCCATCAGCACATAAAATAATCTTTTAATTCTTCCTCATTTTCTCTAATAAGATGTTCTTTGTCTAACACATCTTTGTATTGATCGCGTATTGTCGCAGTGTTTTCCATGTAGTCAATTTTCGCCTTTTGCATCCATTTCCTCTAATTCCAGTTGTCTTTTCCTTCCACTTACAGCGTATGGTATACATAATGGGGTAATTTCCTTTAGCGTAAACGGATAGAGTTTACTACCAATATTTACGCGTTGTCGTACAACCTCTGGACGAATGTTAGGCGTATCTATCAATCCCAAGTCCGAAATTACTATTTCTTTTGGAATTGTAGAATATGGTGTGGCAGATTGTGTAAAATATGTACTACCTGCTTTAATGTAGCACTTGTGTAAGATTTTTATTTTATCTTGGACATCTTCCTATACTATCTCCAAATAATTTACAGGTAAATAGTTAAAACTAAAAGCCAAGCACATACTTTATCAATTTTTCCTTTTCCTCTGGTTTTTTGGACAACTTAATTTGCAAGCCCGTCAATTTCTTTGTATTACCATTCCCCCAATACACGTACTGTAGCAGGTTATTATACACTAAACAGCAGCTATTTTGTAGCTTGTCCGATAGCTTACTCCACATTTTGGTAAGTGGTACCGAGTACATTGGCGCCTTTAGGAAGTATAACACTATCTTCCAATAAGGTTAAACAGTCTTTTAAGGGTTTATACACCCGTTCCGCACTGACATAGCTTCCAATTGCACAGTTGTATATTGTCGCTTCCAATCGCGTAATACCATGTTCTTTGGCCAAAGTAGACGCAAATGTTTCCCTTAAACGTACATCTGGACAACGTAAAAAATCTAGTATATGATTGCCAAGTTGTTTATTAACACCAGGACTTGTTATCTGGCACACAAATTTGTTGTAAATCTTAATTCTTGCATTGGTTGTTAGCCATGTTAAACAATCAACCCCGCAGTTTTATCGTTGTCAACTATAATATTACACTTTTCTTCGTATTCGCCCTTATAGCAAAAGTTATGGTTTGTAGTTAAATAATTACACATCTCCATCTTGCTAAATATGCCTGCAAAATCTTGGGTTACATCCATGTCAAAAAGATAGAAATAATCTTTTCGACTTCGTCTAATATATCTGGTAGTTCCTCAATAAAGTTTCCAACTTAACATCTGCTAGTTCCACTTTGTATGGAACACATATAGGATTTTGGAATTTTTATTAATGCATTCGATGTCTTCTTTTCCGATAATTTCTTTTACTCTCTGGCCTATCTTGTTACTGCTTTCCAGAGAAAACGGAAGCTTAGCTTTAACACCATGCCTAGCGAAACAAATCGTTGAACTTTCTTCGTAGATAGCTGTTAAATGCACCACAAATTTCTTTTTAGGATAAACATCCGTTTGTTTGCAGATGCTTGTTCGGTGTCAGAAAGGTCAAATTTTAAACCAACATTATATTGTCACAAAATGGTTCTGTAATTGGTGTGTGTAGTCCGCCAGTCAGCATCTTTTCGCCTTCGACATAACAAATATTACCAATATCTGTCACCAGATTATTGTTGCACATATTTTCTGCCAACAGCCATAATCCAAATCGCTCATTTGTCGGTTTCACTTTATTCCCAAAGTTGAGAAACGTTAATCACCTTGGAGACGCTCATGTTTACCGTTCTAGCTACCGTCAAATAATAAATTGAATACGAAAATCTGTTCCTTATGTATCCTACAGAGTGGGGCGTATATTACCGAAAATAGTCGAATATGTCGGACACCGCCATATCGCTTACATTCTCTGGTTTAGGAACTGTTTTGTTATCCGACCTAGGTTGGCGGTTGCATCAACACATATCCGGATATATGGTTCCTTATATACCAAATTTAATCTCCTGCTCACATAACCACATGACCATTGACCATATGACCACATGACCACATGACCATATGACCACATGACCACATGACCACATGACCAATGACCACATGACCAACCAATGACCATGACCACATGACCATTGACCATACATGACCATATGACCACGAGGTTGACCACATGACCAACCAATACCATATGACCGCATGACCATATGACCTAATTGCTTTTAATGAGTTTTCTCATTAAAAACCCATTAACACTAATTGCTTTTAATGAGTTTTCCATTAAAAACAAGTGTGGACCTAGGTTAGATAAAGGAAAATTTAATAGGTTGGCAGCCCGCATGCACCTGCTCCTGCGTCACGCATGCGCAAACCTATTACATCATGGTGCTAATGGTTATAAAAACTCATTAACGCATTGCTGTGGTCGTGATGGTATATGGTCATGTAACAGTGTGCTGTGTCTGTCATCGTGGTACATGGTGTAATGTCATGTGTGGCATGTGATGGTCGTGTGTGTGCATGTGATGCAGTGCATGTGGATGTGTGAGTGAGCGTGACGTGCTGGTCATGCATGTGTCATGCGTGCTTTCGCCGCTGTGGATGAGGCATGGTCGTGTTCATGTGACGGTGCGCATGGCTTGGTGTCTGCTGGCTGTGATGACGTGGCGTGTGGTGAGCTGTGGTGACGATGTGTGTGCGGGCTGTCGACGGAGGAACTGCGTGTGACGTGTGACGGTTGGGCTGGCGCGTGGTGTTCTGCGGTGCATGGTCTGAAATGTTGCGTGCGGACTGAGTTCGCGTTGTGGCGTCGCGTGCTAAGTCCGTTTCTGGGCTGGTGGCGGAAAAAGTGTCGAATCGGTCGTAAAATTCATGTGTTCGACATGGCTGACGATGGATGAGAAATGGATCGAAGTCGAGGTGTATCTATCTGCGATGGATGACTGGATGTTCAGGCATGGTGGAGATGTGAGTGCTAGGGCAGACGAAATGATGGTTGACGCATGAACTGCGGGGTGAGTTTGGCTGACAAGTGCAGGTGTGTGCAATGGTGAGTGGAAGTCTGTGACAAGGCAATCATGTGCTGTTTACGTTGTCAGATGTCGTTGAAAGTGCGTCTGCTGACCACGTGACGCGTTACGGTAGGACGTGACGGTGAATGTGCGGTGCTGTGAAGCTGTTTGTGGAAGTGATGGTATGCTAAATAGCTCTGCGGCAAATGTTTGATGTTCGTGACAACGATACTGTTGTTGAAAACTGTTGCGTTTAAAAGGTGATGACCGGGTGAAGGGGTGTCAGGAGAAGTGAGTGTGTCGGCAGTGGTGGATGTTGACCGTGCATGGGAGATGGTCAGAAAATCTTACACAGTCCGTAATGTGTTGTGGTTCGGACTCTGCGTATGATTCAAAAAATGTTCGGACTGAGTTATAAATGTATCGGAGATGCAAAGTACGCGTTGTAATAGAACTTCGTTGCGAAAGCCGTGTAATGCGCTTAGCTGTGAGTTGAAGACAATGTGGATGACTGCCAATCGCGCTGTACTGTGAGCATGCGTTCATCCATGGATCGGACAGGCGTTTGATGATGAGGGTGGATTGTTGTTGAATGGACAATGGATTCTGGTTGTGAAGTTGCTTAAGAAGACTTTGTTGGGTGTTATATCTTTTGAAAATGGGATTCCTGAAAATTGATATGTTGTCTAAAACGTTTTATCAAAATGACGAAGACGAAAAATGCGTTCATGTCGTGCAACAGGAATTAGACGTTTAGGACGTTGATTGTTGGTATAATCGGTCTACTGTATTGAGGCAGATACGATGTCCAAAGTGGTCCGAATTGTAGTTAACCGAGGGTTAAACCTTACTCAATCCCAAAAGAAGTCGATCAGACTAGAGCAGTGCGGAGATAGTTCAGATGGGTGCTGCGAGCCGCATGGGAATGGTCGAATGTGGCAGGCATCAGTAATTGTGGAGGAAAGATTCGTGACTTACTGACGTTAATGTCAATGGCATTGAAAGGAATGAATCTTTGTCACAATGGCTGCGAATGGATAAATTAAACCACTCAGCAAAAGGACTGTCTTCTGTGTGCTGTTAAAGTGGTTTAAATGACCGTGCTGCATGTAATTTGTGTGTGTCGGGAATAACGTTTTAATGTGTAACGTGTTCTTTGTATAAAGGCTGTCGCGGATCGGCGAAGGCTGCGCGCGTGCGGCGCGTGCGGGTGCGTGCAGGGTGCTGCAGGTGCTGGCTGGCATGTGCGGCGAGGCGTGGCTGATCGCAGCATCGTCTGTTGGATGGTATCGTAGCTGCGTGTGCGGGTGCGTTGCGCAACGGGTGGTTTATCGAGGAGATGACAAAGGACATCATTCTAATGGTGACATGCGTGACTATGGATGTTGTATTTGTTTGGTTTTAGATTCCATTAGTTCTTCACTTCAAATTCGTATCTGTTACGTGTTGTGTTCGCGTTGTCTCGAGGCATGTGTTAACGGGTTCTTGATGGGTTAAAAGATGGTAAAATGTCTTTAACGCTGAACTTGGTGATTGTTAAAATCTGTTTACAGGTGATTGGATTAAATGATGTATCTTGATTTAAATAGTATGTCTTAAATACTCGCTGTATAAAGTGTGCTGATAATAAATGAGGCTGTGTGGATCAGATAAGGTGTGAATAAGTGATCTCTGTGAGCGGCGGATAGGTAGTGGTCTCAAGTGTGGATAAACGGTCTTGACCTCAAGAGCATGCTGAATTTCGGCAGTGCGCGATGGGAACTCTAATGAAGTTGAGTTTCCATGTGACTGCAGTGGTGATTTGGATGCAATTGATGGTTTAAAAAATGGTTCGTGGACTAAAAAAGATCAGATGTTGTGTTTGTATGCATCACTCTGTTTCGTCACAATGTGCGTGTGTTACAAATGGTGAAAATGCCGATCGGTGTGGATGTCGGTGTGTCAACGCGTGCATGGTCAGAACGGTCGATCAGGTGTAAATGATGTCGTTAAATAGAGTCGATTTGTCCTGTAATATTCGGAGTGGTCGCTGGATTGATTGTAGTGCAAAGCAGGTCGCTGGGACTTGAGTTGCTGACTGTGCAGCAGTGATAAGGCGTGTTGCTAAATGGTGCAAACGTGCTGCATCGTGGCAACTGGTACATGTGTAGTCCGAATTCGGGTGTATCGCCGGTTGCGTGAAGTCTAACGGTGCGGGTCGTGTGAATGACTCGCGACAGAACGCGGTGATTGACTGACTCGCGCCTGTTGGACGATATCAGAACCGGTTCTGAAATATCGAATGCGACGACCATTAAGAAAATAGCTGCTTGAGCACGATAATCGCAAGTCGCGTATGGACATGGTAAATGTAGTAGCTTAACGTGGCATTGAAAGAACGGTGTCGAATGGGCTGGTTGGAACGAAGAACGTTTCGTTATAATGGTTACAGCAACGTGAAAATACGTACGAGGTCTTAAACATCATTCCTAATAGTACAGCAACCTAATTAAGGTAGGTCAGTAAGCAATATTTAATTGCTGTTAATTGACTAGCATTTAGCGTACTTTCCTATTTAAAACCCATTACATTGAATGTGTTTACCTCCACGTGGTGTCGCTGGACGGTAAAACATATTGTTAGGTTAACGATAATATGTCTTATTAACCGAAAACACGTTTCCTCTTTTACATTAATCTCTTTTGTTATAGCTCTATTTAAACAACACATTAATCTTTTTGTTACAGGTTAAACTAGTTGGATTCGCACACACCGGAAATAATGTTATACTTTGTAAAATTGTAATTAGTTTATTAAACTGTAAATCGGATAAAATAAATTTTCGCATGCTTAATTTATGTTAATACTGCTACGTGTTTGGTTAAAGGATTGTAGATATTAAAAAGGAGAGGTGATTAGAAATTGATCTTAGTACAAAATCTTAAAATTGGGGTAGCTCCTAGGGATGATGCAATCTGAAAATTCCTAGAGATTCGGGTAGCTGAGAAAAATTTATAAGAACGCTCAAAAGTCACTACAGGTAAGAAATCTTAAAATCAGGGTAGCTGCCTTGGCGGTGATGATATCTGTAAACAATCTGTAGAAATTGGGTAGCTGAACGAAAAATTTATAAGACACGCTGCAACAAGTCAGCTACAGGTAAGAAATCTTAAAATCAGTCGGTAGCTGCCTTGGCGGTGATGATATCTTTAAAATCTTAGAAAGTTCGGGTAGCTGAGAAAAATTTATAAGAACGCTCAAAAGTCGCTACAGTGTAAGAAATCATTATAAATCAGGGTAGCTGCCTTGGCGGTGCATGATATGCTTAGACAAACTTCTTAAAGATTCGGGTAGCTGAGAACAATCTGGAATGTTAACGACTTGATACCGACACGAAGATGAGGTTTATACTCGTAAAGACGTGCAATGTACAACTATTTGGACGTGTGAGGAAATGTGGATGCTCTTTACTGAAAGAGTGTAAAATGGTTAGTCGAAGAAAACTTTTGGTCCAGATGTGTGGTGGAAATGAGGGATTCTGGGGAAATGGCGGTGGATGCCCCAATTATACATGTCTTACTGATTAAAACGAAATAAATATGTATAATTTACGGAAGCGAAACAATAACAAAGTTGCGATCCCTAAAAAAATTTTGAACAGTCAACACAAAATAGTCAAGACAAACCAAAAAAAGGTACACACAAAAGCAATTTTTTTCCAAGGACACGCGGCTTAACCAATTTAGGCAACATTTGTTTTTTTAATTCAGTCATACAATGTCTTGGACAAACTCCATACCTATTAGAATTACTCAAAAAAAGTTCAGAGCCTGAACAATATTTTCAACTACCTGGAAACATAGTAAACCCACACGATAAAGATCCATTGATATTAGATTCACTAAACGCAACTTCAGAAAAATGGCGACCATTAACATGTAATTTAGCACAAACATTACAAGAATTACAAAGGGGCAAACCACAAGTATATAACCCTAATATACTATTTTCAAGTTCTACAAAAAAATGCTAGCATTTGCAAAAGGCCAACAATATGACCCACATGAATTTTTAAGACATCTGTTTGAAACAGTACGCGAAGAGGTCTTGAAAAGAGCACGAGCATCCCAATTACTATCACCCACTGAACAAGTTTTTCAAGGTGCCTTAGTTAGTACATTGCAGTGTCAAGATTGTAAGAATATTTCACGTCGGATTGAATTGTTTTCAACGAACTTCGTTCGTTTATGAAATCGATTTGTCGTCCGTCTGTCTGTCCGTCCGAGGCCTTTCTAATGGTCGGACATCAATGTGTGATACATCAATCGATTCAGCTCGGTGTCCAGAGCTTAAGTTTTGATGTCAGTTAAAATCGGGCCACGGGGACGCCGAGCCCGCGGGAAAATCTACAGAGATAATTAAAATTTTTAACAAGTTTAAAATCAATATGCGACACATATTTGAACAATTTATGGCATTTCATGCCAATTATTCCAATATTATAGACATTGTTTAAACTTAAATTTTGATTACCGAAAATAATTAGATTCATAAAAAAAAAATCTTATCTTATTGATGAGAACTAATATATAGCTTCTAAAATATTTATTCAATAAAATAAAATATATTAAAATGTCTCTTTTGTTGTTTATAAATTTTTGTATTTTATCTGAATACTTATAATTATTACAACATAAAAATTTTAATTTCTTTAAATTGTTTTAAAGTAAGTCTACATTTGGAAGTTCGTTGCGACAATGCCTTGCATTTTCAACTTGTTTAGATTTGAGTTTACCAATATCCGAAAAACAAATTCCACCAATATCGCAGTACAAAACAGAAGACTTAGATGACAGCCAAATAAATGTTACAAAGGACAGCACCACAATACCAAAACACCAATACGAAGAAAGCCAATATTCCATACATTCTTGCTTAAACCAATTCTCAACATGTGAGTTACTAACTGGAAACAACAAAGTAAGCTGTGTTATGTGCTCAAAAAAGCAATTTGATCTTGTCCAAACAACTGTTAATACTAATACTTCTAAACAACTCCTGGTCTACATTCCACCCGCTGTATTGATTTTACATTTAAAACGATTTGAGTACTTCAGTTTTCGATCTACAAAAATAAATAACTACGTTTCTTTTCCCATGTTACTAGCCCTAACACCATTCTGTTCAAAACAATGTGGCAACATTCCAACGTTTTTTCCCAATCAAGCCAAAGCGATATACACATTATTTGGTGTTGTAGAACACAGAGGTTCAATTGATAATGGCCATTATGTCGCATATGTTAAAATAAGAACCCCGTTGCAAAACAACAGTTATCGTTGGCAATTTATACCAGAAAACAAAAAAAAAAATGTTTTCAGAATGTAAAGACGTTGAAGCTAACATTGAAATGCCATCAGGCAAATGGTTTTATGTTAGCGATCTACACGTTTCAGAAGTGCCAGAAAAACAAGTGCTTGAAGCACAAGCCTTTTTATTATTTTACGAACGAATTGTGTAATTTTGCATTGTTGTGTTCTTTTTATTTTCGCTTTAGTTTTATTATAACAGTATTTAGTGTAAGTACAATTGTAGAGTATTAAGGATTGTCCACAGAATTAATCATAGAACACGTATATCACATCAAATAAATAATAAGAACTACAAGAAAAATTAAATTCATTTATGGAATCAATGTTAACTTAAAATGTTTCCTTTACCTGCTTTTACAACCAATTTCAGTATCATCGTTTAATTGTGTTGGATATAAACGCGTGGAGATGAGGTCAAATAGTTGTGTTTTATTACCCAGTAAATTCCAAAGTTTATTATTAAGAACAAGAAAGTTACAAACATTATTAGTACTAATCTCGCAAACAGCAACCAGCCATAATTATATAATAACTTTTGAAAATGACGCTTAGAAAAACTTTCTTATTCTATATAGAACATCATGTACAATTTTAGATAGTCAGAACATGTTTTTTTTAATTATTAATATGACATACACGTTTCTGTGGTATAGAAATTAAAGCGATTTAGACAAATAGCTGTATTTCTCCCATAAATTTTCTCGTGCAATATCACTTGTATGGTTACGATCTCAAAATTGGTCTCATAAAATTCACCGTTTCCCCATCCTGACAACAGAGAGTTTGGCGAGTGCCGGGTCAAAATAGCATCGGACAAGATTGTACTTAGTTTCCTGTCGATTGCTCTCGGCTCTTTGCTACTCCTTGAACTCTAGTAGGAAAACCACAAAAACTATTTTTTACATGCATTTTCTTATGGAAAAATTTAAGATAAATTTTGCAAGTTTTTGTATTCTTCATGGTCATTCATCAAAAAAACGAACCCGTTACTTTCATTTTTTCATGGAATAATTCCAATGTTTTAGCGTTTGGTTAAATAAAAACGGATGTAAATAGATGAAAATTAATTTTAAATGAATAAATTGATATTGAAACATTCTTATAAGGCTGATGTCATGTATAACACTGTTTCGTAAGCATAGCTTTACGAAAAATTGTTAGCTCTATTAAAATCATAAACTCAAAAACCACGGAAGTTTGGTGTTATTCCTTTAAATGCATATTAGAACGAAACCTACGATCAAAAATTATAGCAAACCGCCAACGGATAAACCTAGCATTTATTTCAGTAACAATTCATAGCGAAATCATATCATTTTAAGAAAGCTTTAGAATTACGACATAACGGTAAATTTATTAAAATACATTTCAAATATAGGAGACCGTTTCACAATTTGTAATTAAATAAACCAGAAGCAAAGTAAATCCCAGACCAAATCAAAAGCAGTTTCTTAAAAATGTTATAAAAAGCATCGCAGAGTAGTGGAACTCACCAAGATTAAGTTGTAAATAATTATATTTTTCCACACACACTAAAAAGGGGTACGATGTATTTACTCAGATTGACGAGAAAATATAATTGATGAATACGTGGTTTTTGCGTAATGAGATCATACAGAGTCATGCCTGAGTAACAGAATAAGAACGTATGACAAAAACAACCACCATCAAACATATAAAAAGTTAGAACAATGAGCGCTAGGCAGTGCAGGAAAATCACAAATTAATTAACCGCAAGCCATAAATAGAAACAAGAAAAGTTAGTCGAGTACACCTATGTGGCTATGAATTAACAGATGTCCGGTAATGTGGGCAGATCTCGGGCATTTTTACTTAACCAAAACAGAAAGATTTGGACGATTTGGTTTCAAGCAATACATAAACATTGAAAATATAAAAGTCATATGGCAAATTAATATGCAATTCCTGGCTCCATAAAATTCTATTATCCAACTGAATGCGTATTGTCAGCTATAGCTAACTAGGATACATTGTTTGTTTTCCTAAAATGGTATTTATGGATGGTGTTGTTCAAAATATTTTGATAAGATTATATAATTCTACTCATAGTAACAGCATAGAGTAAATTATTAGATATAAAAGTGTAACTCCCTTTGCCACAATTTTCTGTTTTCAATTTAACACCTCTAAATACGTATTTCGACCACTAAGTGGTCATCATCAGTAGAAAACAGCTAACTTACAACTGCCAAACTGAACTTTAAACTGAAATTAAAGCTGATTTCACTTCTGAGAATATTCTCCTCACCAATTAGGTTGCAATGAAACTTAACAATTACTAAAATTAAAGGTAGTTGCTAGTTTTTACTTATGGAGATATTTTCCTCACCAATTAATCTGAAATGAAACTTAGCAAGTACAAAATTCAATAGTGTAGAAGCGATCTACAAAGATATCGAAAACATACTAAGATACGTAAAAGGGCATAAAAATTTAATAATTACGGAGGATTTTATTGCAATGGTAGGTGAGGGTAGGGAACGAGCGGTAGTAGGTTTATTTGGTTTAGGAACGAAAACCGCACTTAAATTTAAAAATTTGATAAAAATAAACGGAAAAAGGCACTTTGATTTTGAGAAACTAAAAGCTAAAGATATTCAAGAAAAATTCGAAAAAAAGTCAAATGAGCTGCTGAAAGATATCGAGAAAATTTCTGGTACTACAGAAGTAGACACAGAAAGGAATATCATTAAATTCAGCTTAGACATGGCGGCCAGAGACATTCTGGGGTATACAGAAAAAAAAGAAACCATGGATAACAAAGGATATCCTGAATTTAATAGAAGAAAGACAAAATACAAAAATAAATGAGACGAAACAGGAAAATAGAGATACAAAGCCATAAAATGGGAAACTATTCGCAAATGCAGGACAGCTAAAGAACAATGGATTAATGAACAGTCCAAAGAGGTACTAACTAACTTGGAGATAGAAAAGGCAGATGAAGCATACAAACTAATTAGAATCAATTTTAGAGATATAAAATCGTATAGCCAAAATATAAAGGATGCGGGAGGAAACGTCATTATAAAAAATGTAGAGAAAGTGGGTAGATGGTAAGAATATATAGGGAATTTATATGCAAGAGAGGAACTAATTGCATTAAAACAGGAATCAGACATTGAAAATGATGACTTGGGATATGCTATACTTAGAGATGAGTTTGAATTAGCATTAAAGGGTCTGAAAAATGGTTAGGCGTCGGGTACAGAGAAGGTGCAAGCAGAAACCCTAACAACCGCTGGACAAGCAGTAACAGTACGTCTCTTGCAACTTGTAAGCTATATGTATGAGACAAGTAAGATGCCCAAAGATTTCAAACGTAACATCATAGTAACTATGCAAAAAAAAAGAGGCGCGGATAGATGTGGAAGTTTTCGAACAATAAGTTTGAAAGCACACGTTTTAAAAATATTGTACAAGATCAATTTGGGTTTAGGCGAAATGGGGGGAACCCGGGAGGCTATTTTAGCCCTGAGAGTGATAATGAAGAAAAAGGGGAAAGCGTGTATATAGGGTTTGTGATCTGGAAAAAACATTCGACAATGTAAAATGGAAAAAACTGTTCGAAATACTTATTAACATTGGAATGAGTTATATGAATAGACGAATAGTACATAGCTTATACAAAAAGCAAACAGCAGTAATAGAATTACAACAAGAAAGTAGAGAAGTAAACATTAGGAAAGGGGTGAGACAGGGATGTGCCCTATCCTCATTAGTTATTAACTTGTACATGGAAGAGGCAATGAATACTGTCAAATGCAAGAACACATTTGGCAGTACTATGTAGGAACAACAAATTGAGATGCTTAGCTTTGCAGATGATATAGCGGTATGAGCATCTACCAAGCAAGAGTTAGAAGCTGCTTTTAATTAAATGGAAACGGTTCTAACAGAGAGATACGGTATAAAAATTAACAAAAATGAAACTAAAGTACTAGTATGCAAAGGAGGGGAAAATAAATCAAAAACAAGAATACAAATGGGTAACAAGAACTTACAAGGGACTAAGGATTTGTGCTACCAAGGGAGCCAAATAATGCAAGATGAGAATGGCGCAAAAAATATAAAGCAGAGATTAGCACAAGGTCTTGCTACATTTAACAAGAAAAAGTAACTACTGTGTTCAAAGACAAACATAGAAACAAGGAAAAAGGAAAAGATTGCTTAAAACATATGTGTGTAGCACAGCACTTTACGGCTGTGAAGCCTGGACAGTAGGAGAAGCGGACAAGAAAAAGGTAGAAGACTTTGAAATGTGGTGCTACAGACGTATGATGAAGATATCATGGACGGACAAAGTTAAGAACAAAGAGGTACTAAAAATGGCAAGAGAAGAAAAAAATATGTGGAAAACGAAACAAATAGGAGAGATAGAATCATAGGCCACAAACTACGGCGTGAGGGAGTAGTGCGGAATATATTAGAAGCAAGATAAGAAACAAGAGAAGTAGCGGTAGACCTAGATTAGACTATTGCACACAAAGAGTGAAAAATGTAGGGTGTAGGAATTTCAAGGAAATGTGTAGGCTAGCTCAGAATAAAAATCAATGGAGGTACGCATCCAACCAGTCCCAAGATGGATAAACTAACGACGAAAAAAATAATTGTACTTAAACATGATGATTATTATAAGCAACTGCAAGTATTGGTTGTGCAATATTCTCGAATAATGTTAATTGTGTAAAAGGATTTACTGGAAAACTATTAATTCGGCAAATGTCTAGCGTTGGGGGATCTTGGCAGCAACAGGCTGCTTAACCCTCTTTACATAACTTACATGTGATTTTTCAATGCTCCACCCGAAGGTACTACATTAGCCAGGAAGCGGACGTTTTTTTAGCTGGAAAAATTGGAATTTTGCCGAACCCTTGCTGTTCCAAGCAACGTAGAGATGTTTAGCGTGCGTGACAACATTCACACACGGGATCTCCATTCTACCTCTCATCCGAACGAGGGTGTATTTTTGTGAAAAATTGTCGCCTAATATTTTTCAAGCGGACCGTGTCTAGATCCGAACCCCGGACATTGGGAGTAGTAGTCACACACATACCACTACGCCACGGAGCAGTTCCACCTTCACAAACTACTGAATCTCGGTGAAATAGGGCATATAATTAGAAAACAATATAAGTGGAACCAAGCTGTATATAGGCTGTGTGGGAATTTCAGGGAACTGTGTAGTCAGAATATAAATAAGTGGAGATACGTGTTCAACCAGTTTTAAGACGAAAAAAATAAGCGCAGATAAATTTGATGATTATTATAAACACTACAGGTGTTGGTTGTGAAATATCTGCAACTAATATTGACTGTGCGAAAAGATATATTGGAAAAAATATTAAATCGGCAAATGTTCAAGTGCCGGGGAACTTGGCAGCCATAGGCTCTGCTTACCCCCCTTCGCAACCATTGAATGTCGGAGAAATAGGGTATATAATTGTAAAACAATAGAAGGAGACTGAACTACATTTAACAAGAAAAACGAGCGCCTATGATCAAAGACAACAAATATAGATACAAGAAAAAGATTGTTGAAAGCATATGTGTGGAGCACAGAACAGTATGCCAATGAAATACGGGCAGTAGGAAAAGCATACAGAAAAACGGTAGCAGCCTTTTGGAATGTTGCGCTTCAGATGTATGAAGATGATAGCATGGACAGACAAAGTTAATAACAAACAGGTTATAGAAATAGTAGGGAATAAAGATATCTGTGAAAAAAGTAGGAGAAATAGAAGGGCAGAATACGTTCTAAGGCATTTTTGGAAAATAGATCGGGATATATTACAAGCATAGATAGGAAAAAGGAGGTAGATGTAGACCTAGATCAGATAGTGATATATGCAGACTGTACAAATTTCAGGGAAATGTGTAGATTAGTTCAGAATAGGAAACAATGAGTGTACGCGTCTAACCAGTTTCAAGACTGAAGACCTAATGATGATGCATATTTTTATTCTATATAAGATTCTCTTATCCGCTTTTCATTTACTAAGAAGTTCATTTTGGTATAAGTTTATTTGTTATCTGTTGAAGACTTTATTGCTTGCTTTGCAGTTTGTTTAATTATTATTTATTATGTATTTATTTAAACTTGTCCATTTTGGGATTTGTTTTGTAGTTTGTATTTTGTACCGTACTTTGTCTGTAAATTTTTGTAAATTTAATAACAATAAAGTTATATTTATTATTATTACTATTATTAATTGCAAGAAGTTGACAGTGAGGAGATATAACATCTAAAAATAGGGCAGAAAAGTTACAACATGTAAACCTTGAAAATCCTACAAAACTTTCTTAGATTCACACATCGTTTTTAGTAATTTTAATTTCTAGTATTATTTCTATTTTAATTTATATTAAATTTATTAAACCTAGACTTAGGAAAAATATAGCTCACCTCCGAAAATAGAAGTACCTCTATTTTCTAACTTAGGTAGAGAGGAGTGATATTCAGATTCGGGTTGTATACATAAAGCTATATTTCCATTGTTTTAATATCATTATTACTAATTTTGTTCATCACAAGTAAATAGGGGAAAGGCCCGAATGTAATAATCACTTTGACTAATACTAAGATAAATTTGTATAAAAGCAGATATTAATTAACAACAATTAACTAATCATTGCCGAACATTATAGCAGAATTACTGAAATTTAGTTGTAATAATAACGGGTGTTTCAAATTGAGCGGGTTTTTTTTTAGAATAAGTAAAATATAGATGGCGCACTGAATTCGTCTGGGTTTTTTGACATTTAAGAAGTGTGTGATGTATGACATTTATAAAATGGCTTCGCACACGATACAGCAACGCGTTCAAATTGTTGAATTATTTTATGAAAATCAGCGTTCTATGAAGTGTTTTTAGAAAACTACGTGAATTTTATGGTTTACATAATCGTTCAGCTGAAAGCACCATTGGTCGAATAATTAAAAAATTTCAAGAGACCGGTTCGGTGAAAGATCAAAAAAGTGAAAAATACAGTCGTAGCGGTCGTTCACAAGAAAATATTGATTTGGTTCGTGATAGTGTTGCTGAAGATCTTAAAATGTCCATTAGACGACGTTCACAACAAGTTGGACTTAGTGGCTCAACAACATGACGTATTTTGCACAAGGATCTAGCTCTGAAGGCATATAAGGTTCAAATAACACAGGCACTAAAGCCATTAGATCATTTAAAACGTCGTTCATTTGTCAATTTCGTCAATGAACAACAGGCTGATTTTTCCCAAAAAAATCATATCTTCCGATTAGGCACATTTTGAACTTGAGGCTATGTTAATAAACAAAAGTGTTGTATCTGGGGTGAGGAAAATCCACGAATTATTCATGAGAAACCTATGCATTCTAAACGAGTTACTGTTTGGTGTACATTATGGTCAGGTGGTGTAATTGGACCTTATTTTTTTGAAAATGCTGCTGGTGAAGCGGTAACTGTGGTGATCGAAATCGTCAGATGATAACCAAATTTTTGTGGCTTGAGTTAATGAATATTGATCTAGAGGATATTTGGTTTCAACAGGATGGCGCTACATCCCACTCTGCACAAGAAACAATTGCTTTATTGAGAGAAACATTTCCTGGACGTGTAATCTCAAGAAACCGCGATGTTAATTGGCCACCAAGATCATGTGATTTGACTCCATTAGACTATTTTTTTTGGAGTTATGTGAAAAGTCAGATTTATAAGAACAATCCACAATCGATTTCTGCTTTGAACGATGAGATTATTGGTGTCATTGGTGAGCGAGAGCCTCAATTATGTCAAAATGTCATTGAAAATTTTAACAAAAGAGTGGACGTCTGTGGAGCTGCAAGAGGAGGCCATTTGGCAGATATTATTTTTTGCATATAAATGTCATTAGTGATAATTCAATTACCAATAAATAGTTTTTGAAAATGAATGCAAATTATATGTCTTATTTATTGTTAAAAAAAACTGCGCAATTTGAAATGCCCTATAGATATACGAACTGTAATACTTGTTCACCTTTCAATAAAAAAATATTTTTATTGGAGTTTTCGCATTCGAAAATAAGATTCAAGCCAAGTCCAATCGAATATAAGAACTTACCATATCTCTTGTTTATAAATATGGCAACCAATGACATTCGCGTTTACCAAACTCACCTGCAACAAAAAATGCTTTTAGTACATCAATGAACTCAATTTCGACTGTATAAAAAATACTTTTCAATTAAATTTGTTCGCTAATCCTATTCATGCTTTACTCGCTATAAATTTCATCCAATGTACCGAAAATAGCACGTCTGTACATAAATAACCCCACGGATGTAACAAATGTATCTAATTTGTACATAGTAATCATTATCACGTTATTCTCCCAACAACCTTTCTAAATTTGTACTCCAACACTGAAACAACACACACTTTTGTAAAGTGGAAAACAAACCAACCTCAGGGGAACTCCACATGAAAAATGATTATAACTCAACCATTTCCCTAGAAATTTCAAGTAACTTATTGTGCGTATGACCAATTTTCAGTATGTAACTTAATTTACAGCCTAATTCAATTCTACTATAATCACATTTGTGAGTCGCTCAGTATTCAGTAAAACCACGCTCGTACTCGCAAAAAACAAAGTTTGGAAAAGCTGCGATTTATAAGGGTAGCAAAAAATTATAACGCATTGTGACAGTTTAATTTGTCAATGTTATGCGGTATGAACGCATCTGTTGCCAACACTAGGGACGCTGCTGATGTTTTTAGTTCGCGCTATTGACTTTGTCGCTGAGGTGTGTTATAAAATTTACTGGGATGACTGGCTTTACTAAACGCATCTTTGATTCTGGATATTCTTTGATGTTTTTGTGTTGCATGATTCAGTTTTTGGTTTTGTTAGGTGGCGCAGAAAGAATTTAAACTGTCTAGATTTATGCTGTAGCAGAAAATAAAAGAAGTGGTTTCCATTTCTGTTTATAACTAGACCGGCGTCTTCCTTCTTCATTGAAGTGGCTATTACTGATGTTCTAAGTAGTCTTTGATCATAAATGACACTAACAACTTTCATTGCGCAATTCTCGATCAGATGAGTGGAAAGTGGGAAGTACTGATACTTAGAAACTGTCACCGGTGGCGTAACCAGACTTGAATTGAGGGGGCGCTAAATAAAATAAAGTAACAAACTTAAATTGGTCTTCAAGAGCGCCGAAGAAGTTTCTTTTGGTAAAGTTTGCTCTGCACTCACCTTAATTGTTATCAATAAATATACTAAGAAAGCATTTTTGTATTTTTTTAATCAAGTTTTATATAAATTTTATTTTTTAGCAGGGATATTAAATAGCAATTCTATTATTCCATTGCCACTATTTGCGTATGCTGTGATTATTTCCTCAACATAGATTTCTACCTCTCTCTGAATGTTTAGTAATGTTAACCCGTTCAAACGGGTTTCTTCAGTATTTGCACGAAGTCAGGTTTTAATTCGTTTAAGAACTGAGAACCTCTTTCTACTTCTGTTGTGATTACTGGAGCAACACTCAAGATTTGCAACAAAATATATATATTAGGGAACACAGAAAGGGCAAGAAGCGCTGTTGTACAGCTCACATTTTCTTTTTTGTCTCCACTTATTTTGCCATCTCTCAGCTTCAAATTGTAACAACTCTTAAGATATGTCTGTTTCTTGAATTATACAATGAAAAATTTCTTCCTCCGTTTTTTTAACTATAATGGATGGTATGAGAAATTGAACTTTAGTACTGTAGTGTAACCGACCTGAAAGCTGACCAAACGCCCTCTATGAACGGCACACCGGGCTCCATAATCTAACGTCTAGTGGCAGTGGCTCAACGACACCTACGTTGTGTTATTATAATGTAACCCAAATTCACACTGAGAAGATGGCGTTAAGGCGGGAAGGTTTGAAATAAAACTACAATATTTTCCTAACTGAACTTTAATCAAAATAATAACCCCTAAATAGGTCATTGGCATGAGAGTTAAGAAAATTGAAATGCAAAGTAAACAGTGCCGTACTCAACCTGGGCGATTGGGGAAAGAGCACGGCAGAGAAAACCTCAAACTGCCCTCACACTTCCAAATGCATTTTACACATCTCGACAGGGACGGGTAACGTACAAATACCCACATCACCAACATTGAATTTAACGGGATGTCAACTGTTACCCAGGCACAGCTCACGTGACAACTGAAGAAACGTTAATGTAAACCAGCTAGTCTTTTCTGGTAGGTACTGAGGTCGGATAACCAATACTATCCAGCTAAAGTTGAAAGAAGGGAACACCAGGAAGGTAAAATCTGCCTTGACTACCAATGTTCTCCCCCTGCACTGACATAAAATGTTAGAAATATTCAACAAGGCTCGATCACACGCGCCCACATACATACATTAACCGTTTCCACCCCGTGTTACAAAAATATTTCACAAAGGCTAGCCGACTTCCTATTATGTGCAAGAGTACTACTACAAGTACAATGACAAAGACGACATAAAATCACTGTAATGAACTTATGGTATGATTGCGTATAGTTAAAAAGGCGCTGGTTATTTAATAGACTATCTCCAACATAGTCATAAATGCAAACGCGTAAGGCACGCGAAGGTCGGTCATACCAGAGGTTCAATTTAAATTACATCACAACAATTATCACAAACGTTAAATACTAGTTAATTATATAGGAACATCGGCTAGATAATAGGATATACAAAAACAACAAAATATATAATTAGGTTTAAACCGAGATATGAGTAATGCAGTGGTAATATGTGGTTAATAAGCTGAAATAAAACAATTACACATAAAATAAAAAATGTCAAATGCATCACAAATATCAAACATTATAAAACATGTTGTTACAGGCGGAAAAGCTACTAAGTGTATCTTTTCCAGTCAAATTATAAAATGGGGGCGGCCTGTAAAACAAAAATTAAAGGGGGGTCACCGGCACTAGCTAGCGGAAGGTCGTGGATCATATAGAGGGTTAAAATTTTGAAAAAAAGGGTTAAATTAATTTATAATATACTACAAAAATGTGGCACTTACCTTTCATAAAATATTGTGGCTTAATGACAATTGCCAAGGGCGCCAGACAAGTCGAGAATGTCCAAATGTTCGTACAAAACCTTGAGAGACTTGTCATCTCAAGGAGGACAATTGTTTCTTTTAATCAATTCCTTACTTTTTTACTACTTATATAAAAAAAATAAGAAAAACTATTGACTTAATCAACGGCAAACAAAACTATTTAATTCACAGAGCAATAAACATGAACCTCTTACATTCATTGATTTAGAAATTTAAGTGAATAGGTGACTATGGAATTTATGAAAATTTTGAGTACATAAGTAGTTATCAAACACTTGTATATGAAAGAAACTTATATTATAAATCGTACACTAATTTAATCCTACGGTTTATGGCCAAAACGTCCTAACAAATAAACTAACTAAAAATTGGTCATGCTATTTAACTATAAAAACTTACTTACTAAAGATTGTCCATTATTTGAGGGTTTGTTTTCCAACGTAGAGCAGTTCTTAAATTTGGGAAGAGAATCTCGCTTGTTGCTTCTGTTTGTAATGTTTAGGAAAATTGACTGGCACACGAACTCGGCAGAATTTTTGACAATATCACTTACTTGCTGCGTCACACGCCTACAAGCTTTTTAATATTTATCTTGCATCACTATAAATCCGCGAACATATGGGCATAACCCTCGCGAAACTGGAAGTGTAACACTTCTTTCCAATTTTTTACTAACGTGATACGAAGTGGAATATTCTAGCTGTCATGCCGGAGCAACGCTACCCGCAAACTACGTTTCTCTCTACGTCTTGATCACGGACGGCCCCATTGGAAAAACTCCCTGTCTTTGGCTAAAGCCTTCAAATATATAGACTAAATTCCTACCCTAATAATTACGTACGTCATTTTCTGTTATCCAATGACTGAACTGAACCTCCCACAAAACAAGATTTCAGAAACCAAATCCAACCCCTTTTTAGATGAGAATCACGGAAGCAATTATTTTCCCGCGGGTTTAAATTATCTTTTACTTTCTACGAATTACTTAGTTATTGTAATGTGCTATGGAGACAATGGTCTGCCATTAACAAAGACCGGCTAACCTACTTGAGCCGAAATGGATTTTAAATACAATGGATGTCTCCAGACTACTTAAAATTACTTGTAATATTTGA
Organism: Platerodrilus igneus; assembly: GCA_036346225.1. Classification (NCBI taxonomy): domain Eukaryota; kingdom Metazoa; phylum Arthropoda; class Insecta; order Coleoptera; family Lycidae; genus Platerodrilus; species Platerodrilus igneus. The sequence continues at coordinate 4,331,280 of JARFIW010000012.1, read as the reverse complement.
ACAAATCAACTTGGAAATAGTTTTGCGCTATTTATAATATTTTGTTTTGTCTAACCCGCTGTCAATCAACGAAGTATTAAGAAGGTTAAGCTTTTCAAACTGAAATTGGTTTTCTTTATTTACGCTAAAAAGGTACTAATACATTTATTTGACTTACGAGGGTCTAGAGCTTTAAATGATGACCTGCCGCTGGAATTTACTAGCCCGAAGCTATCCGTAAATGTGGTCTTTTATTATAAAGGTTCCTAAATAAAATGAGGTGATTTATTGGTGTAAATTTTTGTTTATACTTTATTCAAGTTACTGAATTTTTGATTAATTAATTTGTTTAATCGTTAATATTACAAAATAATGTTACAATGTAGGAAGTAAAACATATCAAGATATTATAGCACAAAATATAGAGCCCAGATTCAGGCGTTAAATGTTTATATAAAAGCATGTTAGTTTATACATGAAATCTAGTGAGCAAACGTTAAAAATGATTCATTATGATTGCATCGGTGAAAACACTCCGTTTGAAAAATTAAACAACATCGTGACATTGTAAAGTTACAAACAAAAATATACACAACATCGTTATGGTTAAATTCAATTACTATCGTAAAATCAAAGCAGATTATTAAATACTAAATAAACATTATTTCAAATAAACAAACATTAGTTTTGGTCGTCCAAACAAATAACACTCATTTAGACATAAATAATTTCAATAAAATTGTAAATCGACAGGAAAAGTATAGATTACAACTATCAAGTAAAGCCAATGGCAAATTCAGAGACAACAGCAACAGGTAATCCTAAAAATATTCCCTTCAGTGGTTAACTAACTAACGCTTTTACAACAAATCCCAAAAACCCTTTAAAACAAAGCTCTGATTACCGAGATGTAATCAGATTACCTTGAATATCAATCAACTGCATTATTAATTTATAAAACATTACCTTTAATAAAGCCAGCCAAGTGGAAGCTTTTTGGGCCTACCATTTTTGAAAACACCAGACCAAGTGCTTTTCAAACCTGTCGATTCTAGTTCGATCACCCATACGCATGCGCCCCTTCTACTCTGAATTCTGACATCCCGGAATGCGTTCAGAAACCTACAAGTGGTTACTGAGCTACTAACAAATACCTTCGAATATCGAAATGTACACTATAATATTTGTAATAATTATCGACCAATGAGAAAACGATTTAGAAATACTACGAATCACTTCAGTACCTCTTTTGAACAGATCTACACGTATATCCTTAACTTCTACTAAAACATGATGCAAAAATAGCAAATAAACTGTACGTTTATAATACTCTTCAGGATTGGATTGAGGTATGTTACTTCTTTTTGTTTGTTTAGAGCATGTTCTTGGTATAACAACTTCAATATTTTCGGAAGAAGCAAAATTGTCAATGTCTTAAAAAATGTCTGAAAATTTTTGATCAGCGTTTTTCCGGTAATTTTCGAAAACAGATTTAATATTTTTTATTTCACTATATGCAGCTACTAAATCGCAGTCCGTTTTTTGGAGAAATATACTTACAGGTAATAATATCATCGAAATAACGTCTTTTAAAGCTACAATGAACTCAAAACTTCCAAGTGATGCTAGGAAAACAGCTGCTCCATTGTAATTTTAGTAAGGTGCAGTAATGTTTGTCGTATAGTTGAAATAAGTCTGAGAAAGTCGTTTATGTTTTCGTGCCATTCAACCCAACGGATTTAACACATTCTTTATAATTGACATGTTACAATTTTCCGGTAAACAGCTTTTAAAAGCTTTTCGTCTAAGGTGGTTTTCACGAATATAATTTGTGACCGACTTAATAATTCCAAAAGCGTTTCTTATTGAAGGCACCGTGTAACTAGTAACTATAACTAGGTTTAGAACATGAGCGGAGCGATAAGTATAAGCTGCTAAAGGGTACATTTCGAAATTCGAGCCTGAACGCCTTTAATTCTACCGCTCATATTTCCAGCCCCATCACAGCCTTGGCCACGCAACTTAGACAAATTTACATTTAACAATGTCATTGTTTCTAAAATCACTTTGGAGAGTGTGTTCCCTGTTGTATTTTCTACTTCAACAAATCTTAAAAAATATTCCATTACATTTTCATTTTTTAAATAACGCATACATATTACCATTTTCTCTTTGCCAGATATATCAGCAGTTTCGTCCGCAAGTACTGAAAAATACGGATATCTGTTCACAATGAACTTAATTTGCTGTTATATAATTGCCAATTAGTTCAATTAAATCATTTTGTACTTTGGGACTAATGTATGTTGCATTTTGTGGTGATTTCTCAAAATGCTTCTTTAAGATTCGGTCACCACATTCCACTCATAATTTTAGTAACTCCTTAAAATTTCCTTGATTTGATGTCGATGATTCCATAATATTGTGACTCTTTCCCTCTTGGTGACCCTTAACCGGAATATTTTGACGACCACAAAAAATAATAGTAGTTACAATACTGTGAAGCTTTTTTCGGTTTAATTTAATCCTTTCATGAACCGCGTGCGAAATTTGATCTCGTACATTTGGGACCTTTTGTTCATAAACGTTCAGAAAGTATTCAACAGACTAAAGCATTTTTATGATAGTTTGTAGATTCGTAGCTACAGAAACATTCAAATGCCTTCTTCCATTTTGTTACAGGATTATCGACTAGAAAACCATAAGATTTAGTGTGTCAAGATGGTCGCGCAAAAAGCACACAAAATTTGCAAAAAGCGCCATCAACTTCGCAGAATAAACTAACCACCGAGAAAATTTAGCAAGCCAATTGTAATTAAGTGATCTTGTTTGTTTTCCTTCTTAAGTTTTGGGAAACTGATAATTAGGCTGGGGCATCCACGGTTGCTTTATTAGTTCATATTTTAAAACATCACACAGATTTGATATATTTTCTATATATTGTCCTACATCATGTTTGTTTATATTTAACCAATCTGTAGTACTGCAAGGTACTTCAGCCAAAGCATCATCGCCACTTTCGTTGTAACCTTCCACAATACGAATTTTCTTTGCAGAAGTAGATGCTACACTATGTTCATCAGTTACCTGCATCTTTAAAAAAATCCTGATATCTATAATTTCACAAAAGATTAAACTGCACCAGCATAAATAGACAACAAATGCAAAATCATATAAAACTTAATCGGAGTTATAAGTTACAATAATGATACGAATATATGTTTTCAGGCGGTTTGATCAAACTGGACCGAACAATGTAAACTAAGTAACTAAACTGACAAAACTGCAAATCACAATTTACCCAGCGCGGCCACTGAAGTGGATGTGTTATCCCTTCCGTTTTCTATCTGTTCCTGACAACAAGTAGGTATAGTAGTGTAGAAACTGGTGTAACCGCAACTTTAAACTCGCTTCTCGGGTGGTTCAATGAATACTGCCGTCGCGATAAACACAGCGTAAAATAATGGTTAATATTTTAAGAATAATATAAAACTAATCCATTTCGAATAGACCTGCACCTTGCCGAACTTACTAGAACAGGTGAAATGGCTTGTGTGTTCTAATAAGCTAACGAGCCAAACTACAGGTCCAACCAAAGTAATAGGGTCGTTAGTAAGGAACCAGGCTAAAACAGGTCCCCGAAAGAGGGCAGCGGCTCTTTCGGTGCTTAGATTGTCAGAGACTATAGGGGTCGGTATGGCAGTCTATGACACGCTATCGCGATGTGGAAGACAACAGGAAACCACCACATTACCTCCCAAGTACACAGCGTCCTATATTATAATAAAAGATTCCGGAATTAAAATAGTCACCCATTCGGATCTCCGGAAGGGGACAACTTCAGAGGATGCGATCGGAAAGCTAAGAATAAGAGTCGAAAACATTTTGCGAGTCGGAGCGTGGAATGTTAGAACTATGAAGCAAGTAGGTAAGCTGAAGAACCTAAAAATCAAAAGGAATAGGTTATCGCTAAACACAGTACGGATCAGCGAAGTTCGGGGCCAGAGGCGGGGGATTTTTGGAGTGCACACTTCAGGGTAATTCATACAGGAGCAGAGGAAGGAACTTTGGGTGTGGGGATAGTTATACGGGAAAAGATAGGATACTGTGTAGAAAATTACTAACAAAAGAACGAAAGAGTACTCATGGTTAGATTAGAATCTAAACCGGTAAACACAGTAATAATACAAGTATACATGCCCACCTCTAGCTACAATGACGAAGAAGTAGAGGCGATCTACAAAGATATCGAAGACATATTAAGATACGTAGAAGGACATGAAAATTTAATAATTACGGGGGATTTTAATGCAGCCGTAGGGGATGGTAGCGAAGGAGCGGTAGTAGGTTTCTTTGATTTAGGCACGAGAAATGGCAGGGAAAACAGGCTTGTAGAATTTTGCGACAAGAACAATGTAATCATCACAAACACATTATTTCAACATCATGCTAGTAGACGGTATACGTGAAAGATGCCAGAAGATGTAGGAAGATATCAAATAGATTACATTTTTGTTAGACAACGGTTTAGGAATCAAGTAAAAGACTGTAGAAGCTACCCAGAAGCAGATATAGACACTGACCACAACATCATAATTATGAAGGCCGCACTTAAATTTAAAAATTTGAAGAAAAAAACGGAAAAATGCACTTGGACTTAGAGAAGCTAAAAGATAAAGATATTCAAGAAAGATTCGAAAAAAGGTCAAATGAATTGCTCAAAGATATCACGAACATATCTGATACTAAAGAAGTAGAAACAGAATGGAATAACATTAAATCCAGCCTAGAAATGGAGGCCAGACATATTCTGGGGTATACACAAACAGAAAATAAGAAACCATGGATAACAAAGGATATCTTGAATTTAATAGAAGAAAGACGAAAATACAAAAATAAATCAGACGAAACAGGAAAACAGAGATATAATGCCATAAAATGGGAAATTACTCACAAATGCAGGAAAGCTAAAGAACGATGGATTGATAAAAAGTGAAAAGAGGTACAAACTAAGATAGAAGTAAAAAAGACAGATGAAGTATACAAACTAATTAGAATCAATTTTAGGGATATAAAACCGAGTAGCCAAAATATAAGGGATGCGGGAGGAAACGTCATTATAGAAAATGTAGAAAAAGTGGATAGATGACAAGAATATATAGGGAACTTATATGCAGGAGAGGAACTAACTGCATTGAAAATGATGAATTGGGATATCCTATACTTACAGATGAATTGGAATTAGCATTAAAGGGTCTGAAAAATGGTAAGGTGTCGGGTACAAATAGGGTTCAAGCAGAAACTCTAAAAGCCGCTGGACAAGCAGTAACAGAACGTCTCTTCCAACTTGTAAGCTATATGTATGAGACAGGCGATATACCCAAAGATTTCAAACGTAACATCATAGTAACTATACCAAAAAAGAAGTCTGACAGCACACGTGTCAAAAATATTAACCAGAATTGTACAAAGACGAATGGAAAAAAGACCAATTTGGGTTTAGGAGAAACAGGAAAACACGGGAGGCTATTTCAGCTCTAAGAGTGATAATGGCGAAAACAATAGAAAAAGGGGAAGCTTGTATATAGGGTTTGTCTTCCTGCATTTGACAGTATACAACTGTCAAATGCAGGAAGACATTTGGCGTTACTATGCAGGGACAAAAAATTGATATGCTTAGATTTGCAGATGATATAGCGGTATTAGCATCTAGCAGGGAAGAGTTAGAAGCTGCTCCTAATGAAATGGAAATGGTTCTAACAGAGAGATGCGGTATGAAAATTAATAAAACTAAAACTAAAGTACCAGTATGAAAAAGAGGAGAAAATAAATCAAAAACAAGAATACAAATAGGTAACACGAACTTACAAGAGGTTAGAGATTTCTGCTACCTAGGAAGTCAAATAACGCAAGATGGGAAAATCTCAAACGATATAAAGCAAAGATTAGCACAAGGTTGTGCTACATTTAACAAGAAAAAGCAACTACTGTGTTCAAAGACAATAAACATAGAAACAAGGAAACGATTGCTTAAAACATATGTGTGGAGCACATCACTGTACGGCTGTGAAACCTGGACATTCGGAAAATCGGACAAGAAAAAGGTAGAAGCCTTTGAAATGTGGTGCTACAGACGTATGATGAATATATCATGGACAGATAAAGTTTTGAACGAAGAGGTACTAAAAATAGTAAGGGAAAAAAGAAATATATGGAAAACGGTAAAAAATAGGAGAGATAGGATGATTGGCTACATACTACGGCAATAGGGAATAGTGCGGAATATATTAAAAACAGAGATAAGAAAAAAGAGAAGAAGAGGTAGACCTAGGTTAGACTACTGCACACAAATAGTGAAAGATGTAGGCTGTAAGAGTTTCAGGAAAATGTGTAGGCTATCTAGAATAGAAATCAATAAAGGTACGCATCCAACCAGTCTCAAGATGGATAAATTAATGACGGAGAAAGTAACTGTACTTAACATGATGATTATTGTAAGCAACTACAAGTATTGGTTGGGCAATGTTCTGGAATAATGTTAATTGTGTGTAAGGATTTACTGGAAAACTATTATTTCGGCAAATGTCTAAGTGTTGGAGATCTTGGCAGCCACAGGCTGCTTAACCTCCTTCATTAAATCTTGGTGAAATAGGGATATAAAATTAAAAAACACTAGAAGAAGAACCGAGCTGTATACATGATGTGTGAGAATTTCAGGGAACTGCGTAGGTTAGCTTGAAATTAAAAATGTTTGGCGACGAACGCAACAAAATATTCACCAAGGCATGTGGATTTTGCAAAACGAGGCACTCTTCATTTTAGCCTGCCAGTGCCAGCATTTTCAGATAATAGCTTTTTCAAGTGGGTAGGAAGGGGTGGACCAGTTTGTGGTCACCGACTTCACCAGACCTAAATCCGTGTGATTTCATTGTGGGGTTTCTGAAAAGCTTAGTTTATAAATAGGGGTGGGTCGGCGTATCGATATATCGATACGTATCGATACGACCCCCGTATCGACCCCCCCGATACAGCAAAAAATAAATATCGATATATCGATACTCGATATGTATCGATACGTATCGATATTCGATATAGAATATGTATCGATATTCGATACGCAAAATCTCGTATCGCCCACCCTTATATACATACTTATGTCACAAATATTAAACTTGAAACTTTAATTATTTTGATAACAAACAATCTTAAGTGAAAGATCGAATTGTCAGTAAATATGTTATTTTAAAACGATCTTGTGATTTTATTCCCAAAGAAAGAGTAGAAAAATTTATAGATGCGTATCGATTCGTACCGATAGGTATCGCTACGTCTCGATATGTATACTTAATCTACACATCTAAACGTTCCGATACGAATCGCTATATATATCTATACGTACCGCTACGTAAATATACGTATAGATATGCATCCATACAAATCGATAGGTATCGATACGCACCGATACGCATCGATACGTATCGATACGTATCGATACGCATCGATACGAATCGATATGGATCGATACGCACCGATACGCACCGATACGCATCGATACATATCGATACGCATCGATACGTATCGATATATATCGATATTCGATATATCGATACATATCGATATAGAATATGTATCGATATTCGATACGCAAAATCCCGTATCGCCCACCCCTATTTATAAAATCACAATAAACTCTCTAGAGGATTTGGTTGCACGGACAAAGACAGCTGCAACAACAATTAGGGGTAACCTGTTTTACTATTAAATGATGTTACTGAATCGTGGATAGCAACGGCGAGAACTTTGAGAAGTTTTTATAGTTGTGAAATATGGACAGATTCTTTAATATGTAGGGTTGGACTTACAATTACAGCACTGCAAAGCGTCCCAGCTCGCTTATTTTTGAGATAAGCCTGCAAAGTTACTAAAAGAATTTGTTTATTTTAACGAATTTTATACACAGCCGTCAAAAGGTTTCAACTTAAGATACACCCTGTATATAGTAAAACGCATATTATTTTATATGAATTTGATATATAGGTAACTACTAATTTGCAACGGAAATAATAAGTCGAGTATAATGATCATTATTCCCTCTTGTAAACCAATTAGAAAATAGTATTTGAATCCTAGTTTCTGTCGAAATTAGTACATACAGGGCAGCCATTGAACTGTCAAATCATTTTAAATCAGATTGAACTAAAGGTTTAATAAAATATATTTAAATGTATCAATAAGATTAGCTGTAGACAAAGTATAGTATACAACTCGCTATAATGACTATTATTATCTAACATGATCAAATCCATGGCTCTCTCCGCTCGCTCATGGTGTAACCTTCATCTTTGCTAATAATGACTGTTATTATACCCCTATTGTATAACATACTATTATGTGATTAACGACATTTATGAAGAAGAATATTAAAAACAGAACTTCAAAAAGCATTAAGGTGACTATAGTTAAGAATATACTTATAAATAGATCCATTGCTTAGTGAGGTAATTAGATGCAGAGGTTAAGTGAACAAAACGCACTGGGTATACAAAATTGAGTATGAGTGAGTGAAGTTGATAAACGAATCCTCTCGGCTTAAATTAAATGTGTACCGGTATTTTAACACTAAAAAGATTCCAAATTTTCCACCATTCAGTGTGCCAACACATTGCATTTGCAATATCGATAAATCTACGTATAAAAGTAGAAAAAAGTATTTATTGAATTTGATTTCTGAAATTTTTGACATGATTTAAACGAACTGCCTGATATGTTCATGGTAAGAATGGAAAATTTCAAAACATCATTACAAGCAGTACAAAGAATAAGCTTGATGCTAATTTACTTACTCTCAAGCATATGGCTAATAGTTTCACTGAGTTTGAATATGAAACCGAAAATGCTATCATAGAATTCTGTAAACGCTTGAGTGTGATTGAGTATAGAGTTGAAGATTTGGAAAACTATTTCAGACAAAATTGCTTGTTACCACAATATATTTTAAAAAGAAACGATAGAGATTTTGAGAATATTGTAATTGATATTATTAGGAACAAAATGGAAGTAGGTTCAAAATTTGCATACTGCTAAGTTCGAATGTAGTCACCGTATAGGAAAAATTTCGTAAGCAAAAATATAGATAATAAAATCAATATCCACCAGAAAATCTGAAATTCCAAAAATTACTCAACCGTTTAAACTCCTTGTAACTGTATCTATTAGTGGCGGCACAGGCCAAGTTTGGTATTAAAAAGTTTGGATTTCCAACTCAAAAATAATAATATTAGAAGCTAAGACTGAAAAGCGAATTATCTCTAAAGAAATACAACCTTGGGCTTATCAGTAACTCATGCTTAAGTCCGAGTAGTGGGGTCCACCTGTCGTATGATCCTCTCAACTATCATCAACCGCCTTTGGCCGGAAATTCCACATCTTAAACATATTTGGTTACCTTTTGTGGTATGTCGGTTGAGTCACCTACTTCCTACTTGATGTAAATCTTTATAAAACGACTTCTTCGCTAGCTTTCCTTATTTCTGCTGTTAAAAGAGAAGAAGAGTACTAAATTTTATAAAACGTCTGCTTCGTTAGCCTTGCGAGTTTGTAACAATTTTATTTTCGAATTCATAATTCGCTTCATTTAAGGTACGACAATAGTTAAACACCTTTATTAAGTAAAGTCATAATACATTTTACAATTAAAATATTACATTGTAACAGCATCTTGACTCGTTAGTCTAGTTGTTTTGGATGGCGGTGTATTTCACACCCAGTCGCAAGCGCGTAGAGAGGAATGACAACCCCCCCCCCTTTGGGATCCTCCCATCGTACGAGAGCACGAGATAGGCACTCGGCCATAGGTAAAAGAGGCAGCAGCATGTTTAAGAGAACAATGGCCAGTGACCTACGGGTCGGTTTGATTAAGTGAGACATTTTCTGAATAACGGTTGGTAATGTATACTCGTTATTATAGTATGTAATTTGAAAATTTGTTTAGCGCAAACCAAGATTAGACGACGAAACACTACAACACTTAGGCGATGAGAAGTTAAACAATAATAACTTAGAACTCTGAATTAACGTTAAGAAACCACTTCAATTTAACACATGCTTTTAGAGGATGGAAAGCAGATCTAATTAACAGGAGATCGTTTGTTGGTCCGAGCCAAGATACTACTTTGTTAGGATGTAAGCAGTTAATTCCGCATGGCGAGGCACATCCCATTTCAGCCTATGAAAGCAGTTTTGTTTGGTTCGTAGTAATTTTAAGAAATTCAATTGTTTTCCACTCAGGAAACACGCTATTTTATTTTGATACGTATAAATACGATTTTGTTATTCACTTTATCTGTTGCTAAGCTGGATTTCCCAGCGCCAAACTTAAAATTCACTGTTTAATTTGTCAGAACAACACGTTGCTTCACTATAAAATAACATGTGTAATTACGTCATTTATTTGTTTGAGATATACTGCTGACACTTGTATTTATGAAAGCAGATGCTTAGTATTTTATTACTACCAACTTTGAAAACGAGAATATCTTTATGAACATTTTCATTTTAAACTGAAATTAGCACATGTAACTTAACGAGAATATTTTGTATTTTAATTTTGACAATGTAATAGACCTAATCAGATCTGAATGGGTTAAAAGCTATTAATGTAACAAGTTATACTTTGTTGTAATGTTCTTGATCTAGAAACAGATTGATAAACCTTATCTTAAATTTCCAAACTACTACAAGTAATTATTTAATTTTGTTGCATTCAATTTTATTTAAAGTTAAAGGAATTCTTTCTAGTAAATTATTAACCTAAGTTTAAAGTTTTTTATTTTGATTAAGTGTGATCAAACCTAGCAACCCAAAAAGGCAATAAGAGTTGAATTTTGATGCCACCCTTATGTAGAAAATATTCTTATTATTTTTTTTAGGCATATTTGAGGGACACAAACAGTGTTCCCATTTTCTATGTTGACTTAATTATTATTCTTTCTTACAGGAACAGCGTCTTATTCTGTTAAGACAGGTTTTTGTCACCGAAGGCGATCTTTTTTTCTTTGGGTCTCCACGTCCGCCCTTAGAAATATGCTATGCTTTTAACATGAATCAATCTGGACTTGGTGGCGCCTATTTGTTTTAGTTTGAGTGTGACCCCCAATAGATTTCGACTTACCCCCCCATTGCTCATAGCTCTACCCAAGGAATAGACCCCTAGCTACGTCGGAAGACTTCGTTTTACTGACACCAAATGTGGGGCTGGTGTTTTAGTAGTTCTAGTATGTTTGTTTCACTAGCACACTCGTGGGTTTAGTGCTTCAGAAGTAAAACCGTTTCACTGGCGCCCATGCGTGAGGCTAGCGGAGCCAATTAGAGAGAAAAAATTGCAACAAGTTGTTGAAAGGTCTTGTATAAACTGTTAAAAATAAAGAGTGTTCGTTACATTGGTGAAAAGTGGGGTTATAATGAAAAAGTTATTTGAACTATTCTCATTTGCAGTCAAAAAAAAAGAATAGACCGCGACTTTCTTTCATTTTTGGAGGACTTCAAGTACGGCATGGAAAATTCCGTAGAACTACGGGAAAATTTTACAAGGAAATTACAAAAACACGCAAACAAACAAGACCAAAACTCTGCCAGCTTGACAGCGAAATTAGAAGAAATGTGGCGAAACAAGAGCGTACCGCTACAAACCTTCCAGGAAAATTACATCAGGACGCGAAAGTCGTTGAACAATTTATACTGGAAGCCATAACGACCGCGGAAAAACTAGATCAGACCGTAAAAGTTGCCGAATGAAAACTAATTGAAAATTACAGCCAACTGAGAGATGAATTTATACAGGAAACTACAAACGCGGCGGAGAACCTACAAGCCAGATTTTCTGACGGCTTACAGAAATTGGAACTAAAGTTTTTGGAGGATTTATTAGAAAAATCGCATACGTTGGAAGCGATTTCCGAAAAACCTTTAAAACTTCGCGTAAAGTGGAAGAAGAGGTACCGAGGATGGAAAAACGGATTGATTCCCTAACGGAGCATGTACTAGAACCCTCACTGCCGATTATACAACAGCACGCCCCGAAATTTAAGAATGCCGGGAAATGCGAACTGACGTCAAGGTCAGAGTAAAACCACCCATATTTGATGGAAAGTCACCTAAGCAGGCAAACCTTAAACAATTCGTAGCTACCGCGAGAGCTAACGGCTGTAAATATGATGAAAAGGAAATCGCGTTGATTGTCGCGTAACGAGATAGGGCTCTGAATATTCTACAGACCACACCAGACAATGATCCAAAGCTACCGGGCCTTAACGTCATGACTGGAAATGAGGTGCGACGATTCTAATCTGCAACAAGTGTACCACGCTTAAGTCAAAAACCTTTACCAAAAGAACAACAAAATTTGCAAAAGTGTAAGACAGTTATTGCTCGCTTGGTTTGACTAGCCCAACAATAGCACTGGATAGCTTCATAGAACAGCTGGCAGTGCAGAATTTGTTGACGGGATACGCATCGGAGAAACTCTGCAAGCACTACCATTCACTCTACCAAGGACTAGGACTTGGAATTTGAAGCGGCGAATCAAGCTTCGCTTTGTGGTAGTGGCGGGGTAAGATGCTCGATATAGGAGCAGGACTTAGAAAGCATAGAGGAGGTGATTCGACCGATTTTTGAGTAAATTTAATTTTCAATTTTCTTTTCTGATTTGATGAAGTTGTTTTGGTAAATTACAAATTTTTTTTAATAGCTAAGTACCTTACTGCATTACCTTACTAAATGTGACTTTGACTTTGACATTTTACAAGACTTATTCAGATAAGGACTCGTTTACGTTGACTGTAGAACAGTTATTAAAACCGGAACTTTTATATGAATTAGAAATTAGATGGCGATTCGAATGTAGTTAATTTAAGGAAATTATCACGATATATTGTGAAAACACGCAAAATTGACTCTAATGGGGTATCGATTATCCTTTCTAAATTCTGAAGACGCTACTGCAGTAGATTAACGTTAAGGAATCTTTAACCCAAAAAATTATTTGAATTTGGCAAATAACTCTTATTATAGAAACCAATTTGACACATATCTCAAGTCGGTTAAACCATTGTTTACCAATAGAACATTAGTAAAGAAATAATTAGGAATAAATTATTAGAAAAGTTTAACGATATTAGAAATATTACCCGTTCTGGATGGACCTGCTCCTTAAAGAAGTTCTAAATTACTAGGTCGGGTAGAATGACTTGCGTGTTCCGGTGGTCTAAAAAGTCGAACAACAGGTTTAATCAATTTAGCGTAGTCTTAAGTGAGGAAGCAAACTAAGGCAGGTCTTCGAAAGAGGGCAGTAGTTTTTTCTGTACGAGTGGCGGAAACCATACGGGTCGTTATGACATTCTAAGACACACTACTGCGATGTGGAAGGCAATGGGAAACCACCACATTACCTCCCATGTTCACATTATAATTTGAATTAGGGCCGCTATACTTGCGGCCACGTCCCCAATGCTCCACCCGGAGGTACTACATTGGGTTTAAACGCGAAAAATAGTCGTGCTCCTAATTTATTCTTACTTCAAAGTTGATTCACCCTAAATAAAAACTAAATAAAAATCTAACAAACCTAAAAATCTAACAAACCTAACAAACTCTAACAATCTAACAAACCTAAAAATCTGACAAAAACTGGAACAAAAACAAAACAAAAACTAAAAACAGGGTTGTAAATAATGGTATCCCTAGCGCTGACTTTCGAGTGTACCCGATCAACAAGCAAAAATGAGAGGGAGAGGGATCCGTAATACCGGATAGCAGACGCCGGTTCTGCTTACCAGTGCGACCTGAGGGGTCGTCTTAAAACTATCCAAATCTAGCTAACTAATTTAAATCCATCCCTAGCTTTCCCTATCGTTCCCTAACTGATTTACATTATGATTACAATCTTCGCAATTCTGCTCGTCCTTCCCACTCCCATGTTCACAGCGTATTAAATCGTTATTTAAGATGACCGCAGCGCCTGGGGTAAAAAATTCCGGAGCTAAAATGGTTCCCCATTCGGATCTCCGGGAGGGGATCACTTTGGAGGACGTAATTGAAAGTTTAGAAGAAGAGTCGGGAGCATTTTGCGAGTGGAAACGTGGAATGTTTGAAGTAGGTAAGCTGGAAGACTTGAAAATTGAAATGGATAGGTTTACATTAGACACAGTAGGAGTCAGCGAAGTTTGGTGTTCAGAGGCGAAAGATTTTTGTAGCTGAGACGTTAGGGTAATTCACACAGGATCAAAAGAAGGAAATTCGGATGTGGGGATAGTTATGCGAAACAAGATAGGGCACTTGTGTACAGAATTATTTACAAAAGAACGAAAAAGTACTCATGGTTAGATTGGAGTCTAAACCGGTAAATACGATAATAACACAAGTATACATGAAAACCTCTAGCTACAGTGAGGAAGAGGTAGAAACCATCTACAAAGATATCGAAGACATATTAAGATACGTAAAAGGACATGAAAACTTAATAATTACAGAAAATTTTAATGCAGTGTTAAGTGAGGGTAGGGAAGGAGCGCTAGTAGGTTTATTTGGTTTAGGCACGACAAACAACAGAGAAAACAGGCTGGTAAAATTTTTTGAAAAAAACTATTTAACGATCACAAACACATTATATCAGCATCGTGCTAAAAGACGATACACGTAAAAGTTGTCAGGAGATATAGGAAGATATCAAATAGATTACATTCTTGTTAGCCACCAGTTTAGAAATGAAGTAAAAAAACAGTACAAACTATCCAGAAGCAGATACAGGCACTGATCACAACATTTTAATTATGAAAGCCGCGCTAAAGTTAAAAAATTCAAAAAAAAACAACGGAAAATGTCACATTGACCATGAGAAACTAAAATATAAAGATATCCACAAAAGATTTCAAAAAAGTCAAATAAACTGCTGAAAGGTATTAGAAAAATTTCTGATACTAAGGAAGTAGAAACAGAATGAAGTAACATTAAATCCAGCTTAGAGATGGCGGCCAGAGGTGTTCTGTGGTATACACAAAGAGAAAACAAAAAACCATGGATAACAAAGGATAACCTGAATTTAATAAAAGATCGACGAAAATACAAAAACAGACCAGACAAAGCAGGAAAACAGAGATACAACACCATAAAATGGTAAATAACTAGCAAATGCAGAAAAGCTAAAGAACAACGGATTGATGAAAAGTGCTAGGAGGTACAAACTACGATGGAAATAGGAACGACAGACAAAGCATACAAACTAATTAGAATGAATTTTAAGCATATAAAAACGTGTAACAAAATATAAAGGGCGTGGAAAGAGGCATCATTATAGACAATGTTGGAGAAAGCGGTTACATGGAAAGAATATATACGAAATGTATGTGCAAGACAAAAACTAGAAGCACTAGAACAGGAATCAGACATTGAAAAGGATAACTTGGGGTACCCCATACTTAGATATGAGTTTGAATTATCATTAAAAGAGCCTGCGAAATGGTAAAGCACCGAGTATAGATAAGGTGCAAACAGAAACTCTAAAAGCCGCTGGACAAGCAGTAACAGATGTCCTCTTACTTGTAAGCTGTATGTAAGAAACGGGCGAGATGCCCAATGATTTCAAACATAACATCATAATCACTATACCAAAACAAAAGAGAGACGCGGATAAATGTAAAAATTTTCGAACAATAAGTTTGACAGCATACGTGTGAAAAATATTAGCGAGATTTGTACAAAGACGGATGGAAAAACGGGCTGAAGAAATACTAGTAGAAGATCAATTTGAGTTTAAGAGAAACAGGGGAACACGGGAGGCTATTTTAGTTCTGAAGAAAGAAAAGAAAAAGGAAAAAGGGAGAAAGGATGAAAGGTCACATACTAAGGCATGAAGGTTTTACGTCTCGTCAGCCTATCGTTTTTTAAATCGTGGCAAATGATTATCATAAATTTAGTAGAACCATTTCCTAAGACCACTAAAAGCTATTCCTACATTTCATCTGTGGTCGATACTTTTTTTAAATTTCCTTATTTTTTTCATTGCAAACCTCTACAATTTGTCAAAAAATTGAAGAATTTGTCATTCTGGTATTTCGTGCTAAACAATATATTTTGGTAGATAATGGTGTTTAGTTCCGAAACTAAAATTATTTGCAATGCGCTATATCATCCTCAGGCCAAACACCGTAGAAAGATTTAACCGTGTTTGGAAGACCATGTTAGCTTCATATGTCGTAAATAACCAACGAGATTGGGATAAGGTGCCCAACGGCACCAATGGTCAGTTGTGCCGTTCGCACCGCAGTTCATGAGGATGTAGGCATGCACCCATATTATGCTAACTTTGGCAGAGAAATGTTAAATTGATGGCTCTCAAATTGGTACCACTTTCGATTCAGACACTAATCGATTTGAACTTTTCTGATAGAAACTTTTTAAGGACGTTCCTGAATTCAGTATGATTTATAATGAATCTCAAGAAAGCTGGGAATGGCTTATAATAAAGCTAAAGTTAACTATGATCTCTGTCGCCGCTAGGCTAATTTTTCCGATAGTGACACAATTTGGCAAAGAAATTATGCTTTATCTGACGCTTCTAAATACTTCAATGCTGAACTGGCTCCCAAATTTGTGAACTCATACTTTATTTATAAGAAAAGCACAAATAATACTTACGAACTACACAACTCACGCTCGTCCAAAGGCATTTGGCATGCTACAGATCCGAAACTTCACCTAGACGAAATATAATCTATTGTGACCTATCCGAGTGGGACCCCATTTCCTTTTTCTTCTCCTAATTTTAAGTCTACTTTTAAATTCAGTTACGTTAAACTCAACTCGTCGCTTCGGTTTCTGAAATTTTTTTTAAGGAGGCGACGTTGAAATTATCAAATTTTCTCGGAGTTTTTCTTCTTTCAATTACATTTGTACAATTTAAAAAAAAGTGTAATCTATTGTGGCATATCTGAAGAATTTTTAAATTCAACATTTTTCTGATGTTTAGGTCCTTTTTCATGATTAATGATTGATTTTCTGCCGTCCCATATTGCTTAAAGAGAAATTTTTCTTGCATGCTGAACATTTTGCAAAATATGGATTTTTCTCAACAGGTTCTAACCATGTTGACTATTTAAGGTAACACTGCTTATTACACCAACTATTATTAATCCCACTTTTCTTTGTTGTTGCTTGAGATAGGAAGGTAGAGAACAATTCTGGTTTTGTCTGGTTCTGGGAATATTGAAATGTGTGCACCTTTTGTTCAGACTGCTAAGCAGTGAATAAAGGTGGTATGGAAAACTAGTTTAAGGAATGGAATGGAAACATACTTTCTTCTAGCAGGCCACATTTTTTTAAGTGAAAAAAAGAAAGAAGTTTTTAAATTGATTTTATTTCGTTACTTTAGAAAATTTTTCCAGACGTTCATCGCAGAAACGCAAATTTCCCTGACATTTTCCTGACTTTTCCAGTCCAAATAAACTTCCCCGAGTTTTTCAGGTTACCTAGGTTATCCTGATATTTACACATATCGGAGACGTCTTTTACATAGTGGGATTAGTTGGTGAACTGTGTAGATGTTCCTGGACTAATGGATGCACTAGGATGTAAATATAAAACTAATGAGTGAAAATTACATATTGATTCATTTACTCTAAGCTTGAAGGGAGTTCTCCTCGATCATCATTACGTCTTCAATCCTGAAACTGGTTAGACGCGTACCTCCATTGTTTCCTATTCTGAGCTAACCTACACATTTCCCTAAAATTCGCACGGCCTGCATCTTTCACTATCTGCGTGCAGTAGTCTGATCTAGGTCTACATCTACCTCTCTTTTTCCAATATCTGCTTGTAATTTCGTCCGCGCTATTCCCTAAGATAGCATTAAAACGAATCTTGCCCTTGTATTTCTCTCATTTTTTTGGTTTTTCACAGATATCTTTATTCCCCTATTATTTCTATAACCTCTTTGTTATTAACTTTGTCTGTCCACGCTAACATCATCATATACCTGAAGCATAACATTATAAAAAGCTTCTTCCTTGTCCTGCCTGCTTCTCCTACTGTACCTATTTTATAGGTGTACGCTGATGTGCTTCAAACATATACTTCCAACATATCTTCCTTATTTCTATGTTTGATGCCTTCGAACAGATCAGCTTCTCTTTCTTATTAGATACAGTTCGGTTTCCTTTCTATTGTTTTATAAATATACGCCCTATTTCATCGATATTCAGTGATATGTGAAAGGGATTAAGCAGCCTGTGGCTACCAAGATTCCCCAACACAGACATTTGCCGAATTAATAGTTTTCCAATAAATCCTTTCGCACAATCAAGATTTGTTGAAATTTTTATTCTGAGCTAGACCACACATTTCCCTGAGATTCCCACTGCCTAGATATAGCTCAGTTTCCCTTCTATTGTATGTAAATGTATACCCTGTTTCACTGATATTCAGTGGTATGTCAAGGAGACTAAGCAGCCTGTGGATACCAAGGTTCCCTAACATTTGAACATTTGCCGAAATAACCGTTTTCCAATAAATCCTTTCACACAATCAAGATTAGTTGAAAATATTGCAAAATCAACAGCGGTATTTATTTATAGTAAACATCAGGTTTAAGTGCAATCATTTTTTCGTCTTTATTTTTTTCCGTGTTAAAACTGATTGGCGCGTAACTCTACTGATGTCTATTCTGAGCTAGCCTACACAGTTCCCCGACATTCCTACAGAATAGGTACAGCACAGTTCCTCTTCTTTTATTTTCTAAATATATGCCCAGTTTCGTCGATATTTATTGGTATGTGAAGGGGGTTAAGCAGCCTACGGCTACCAAATTTCTTCAGCCCATTTTTCCATCCGTCTTTGTACAATTCTAGTTAATATTTTTTACTGTCAAACTTATTGTTCGAAAATTTTAACATCTATCCGCGCCTTTTTTTGGTATAGTGACTATGGTGTTACGTTCGAAATATTTGGGTATTGCGCCTGTTTCATACATATAGCTTACAAGTTGGAAGAAACGTTCTATTACTGCTTGTCAAGCGGCTTTTTCAGTAGCTGCTTGCACCTTATCTATACCCGGTGTCTTACCATTTTTCAAGCCTTTTAATACTAATTCTATCCCAAGTCATCCTTTCAATGTCTGCTTTCTGTTCTAGTGCTGTTAGTTCCTCCCCTGCATATAAATTCTGTATATATTCTTGCCAACTAGCCACTTAATCTATATTTTCTATAATGATGTCTCCTTTCGCGCTCCTTATATTTTTGCTATACGTTTTAAATCATCTGTCTTTCCTATTTCCATGTTAGTTTGTACATCTTTGCACTTTTCATTAATCCATTGC
Source organism: Platerodrilus igneus (assembly GCA_036346225.1). Lineage (NCBI taxonomy): Eukaryota > Metazoa > Arthropoda > Insecta > Coleoptera > Lycidae > Platerodrilus > Platerodrilus igneus. The sequence goes on along the minus strand of JARFIW010000012.1, from coordinate 4,311,937 downwards.
TCTTTAGCTTTCCTGAATGTGCGAATAATATCCCATTTTATGACTTTGTATCTCTGTTTTTCAGCTCTGTCCGATCTGTTTTTGAAATTTCGTCTTTCTTCTACTAAATTCAGGATGGTCTCTTTTTTCTTGTGTCTACCATAGAATATTTCTGACCGCCATGTCTAAGCTGGATATAATGTTATTCCATTCTGTTTCTGCTTTGTTAGTATCAGAAATTCTCCCGATGTCATTCAGCAATTCATTTGACTTTTTTCAAATCTTTTGTGGATATCTTTATCTTTTAGTTTCTTAAGGTCAATGCGCCTTTTACCGTTTTTTTTCTGAAATATTTTAATTTAAGCGCGGCTTTCATAATTACAATGTTGTTATCAGTGTCTGTATTTGCTTCTGGGTAGTTTGTACTGATTTTTTACTTGATTTCTTAGCTGGTGCTTAACAAGAATGTAATCTATTTGATATCTTCCCATATCTCCTGATATCTTTTACGTGCATCGTCTTTTAGCACGATGTTGAAATAATGTGTTTGTGATCGTGTAATTTGTTTTTGTAGCAAAATTTTACCAGCCCATTTTCCTTGTCGTTTCTCGTGCCTAAACCAAATAAACTTACTAATGCTCCTTCCCTACCCTCACCTAACACTGCACTAAAATTCTCTTTAATTATTAAGTTTTCATGTCCTCTTACACATCTTAGCATGTCTGCGATATCTTTCTGGATCGTTTCTTCCTCTCCCTCATTGTAGCTAGATGTTTTCATGTATACTTGTATTATTACTGTATTTATCGATTTAGACTCCAATCGAACCATGAGTACTCTTTCGTTCTTTTGTAAATAGTTTTTTACAGAAGTGCCCTATCTTGTTTCGCATAACTATCCCCACATCCGAATTTCCTTCCTCTGATCCTGTATGACAAACCTTAAAGTCTCCACTACAAAAATTCTTCGCCTCTGGATACCGAACTTTGCTGATTCCTCCTATGTCTAATGTAGACCTATCCATTTCAATTTTCAAGTCTTCCAGCTTACCTACTTACCTACTTCAAACATTTCACGCTCCGACTTGCAAAGTGTTCCCGATTCTTCGTCTAAACTTTCGATTATATCCCCTGAAGTGGTCCCCTCCCGGAGATCCGAATGGGGGACTGTTTTAACTCCGGAATTTTTTACCCCAGGCCCTGCAATCAGCTTAAATAACAATTTAAGTACGCTGTGTACTTGGGAGGTAATGTGGTGGTTTGCCCATTGCCTTCTACATCGTAGTAGTGTCTTAGAATGTCATACAAACTCATATGGTTTCCGCCACTCTAAGTTCGGAAAGACCTGCTGCCGTCTTTCGAAAACCTGTCTTAGTCTGCTTCCTCACTTAAAACGCAGCTAATTTGATTAAACCTGTAGTTCGACTTTTTAGAGCACCGGAACACGCAAGCCATTCTACCCGATCCAGTAATCTAGAACTTCTTTATGGTGCAGGTTCAAAACGGGTGTTCTTCCTAATATCGTTAAATGTTTCTAATAATTTATTCCTAATTATTTCTTTACTATATTCTGTTGGTAAACAAAGGTTTAACCGACTTGCGATATGTGTCAATTTGGTTTCTATATATAATAACAGAGCTAAATTAGAATCATTTTTTAGGTGAAAAATTCTCTATCGTTTGTCAATAGATTTCCACTGCTGTAGCATCTTCAGCAATTCGAAAGGATACTCGATATCCTCATTAGAGTCAATTTTACGTGTTTTCAAAATATTTCGTGATAACTTCCTTGAATTAACTACATTCGAATCGTCATCTATAAATTCACCTCTAATTCTTAATTCATATAAAAATTCCTGTTTTAATAACCGTTCTACGGTCGACGTAAACGAGTCATCTGAAAAAGTCTTGTAAAATGCCAAAGTCAAAGTCAAAGTCACAATCAGTAAGATGATGCAGTGACATCTTCATCAAATCAGAAAAGAAAGTTGAAAATTAAATTTACTCAATAATCAGTCGAATCACTCCTCTGCTTTCTTGGTCCTGCATCTTACCTCACAACTACCACAATGCGAAGCTTGTTTCGCCGCTTCAAATTTCAAAGCATGAGCTAGCTTATAACCTAGAGTCCTTGATCGAGTGAATGGTAGTGCTTGCCCAGTTTTCTCGTTGCGTATCCCGTCAACAAATTTTGCACTGCCAGCTGTTCTATGAAGTTACCCAGTGCTGTTGGTGGGCTAGTCTCCCTAAGCGAGCAATATCTATCTTAAACTCTTGTAAATCTTCGTTGATAAAGGTTTTTGTTGCAGATGAGAATAGTCGCATTTCATGTCCATCCGTGACGTTAAGGCTCCGTAGCTTTGGATCATTGCCTGGTATGGTCTGTAGAACATTCAGAGCCTCATCTCGTTACGCGACAATCAACGCGGTTGCCTTTTTACTATTGTTGTAACCGCTAGCTTTTGGGGCAGTTTCGAATTGTGTAAGGTATGTCTGATAAGGTGACTTTCCATCAAATATGGGTGGTTTTACTCTGCACCTTGACGTCAGTACGCATTTCCTGGGATTCTTAAATTGCGTGGATATCTTTATCTTTTAGTTTCTCAAAATCTGCTTCTGGGTAGATTCTACAGTCTTTTATTTGGTTCCTATACCGGCGTCTAACACGAATGTAACCTATTTGATATCTTTCTATATCTCGGCATCTTCCACGTGTATAGTTTTCATAATGTGTTTAAGATGGTTTTCGTCGCTAAATTCTACCAGCCTATTTCCTCTGTCGTTTCTCGTGCATAACGCAAATAAACCGCTCCTTTCTTACCCTTACCTATCACTGTATTAAAATTCCCCGTAATTATAAGATTTTCATGTCCTTTTACGTATCTTAGTATGTCTACGATATCTTTGTGGATCGTATCTACCTCTTCCTTACTGTAGCTGGAGGTGGGCATGTATACTTGTATTATTACTGCATTTACCGGTTTAGATTGTAATCTAACCATCACGAGTACCCTTTTGTTCTTTTGGAAGTAGTTTTCTACACAGTGTCCTATCTTTTTCTCATAACTATCCCCACACCCGAATTTTTTTCCACTGAGCCTATATCAATTACCTTAAAGTCTCCACTTCAAAAATTCCGCGCCCCTTGGCCACGGAACTTCGCTGATCCCTTCTATGTCTAATGTTAACCTGTCCATTTCTATTTTCAACATTCCTACTTGCTTCATATTTCTGATATTCTACGCTCCGACTAGCAGATTATTCCCGACCTTTTTTCTTAACTTCCGATCACATCCTATGAAGTAGCCCCCTCCCGCACATCCGAATGGTGAACTATTTTAACTCTGGAATTTTTATTCCAGAGGATGTCATCATCGTAAATAACAATGTACGTACCCTGTGTACTTGAGAGGTAATGTGGTGGTTTCCCGTTGCCTTCCACATCGCAGTAGTGTGTCTTAGAATACCATATCGACCCCCTAAGGTCTCTGCCACTCTAAATACCGAAAGTACTGTTACCCTCTTTCGAGGACTTGCCTTAGTCTAGTTCCTCACTAAAGACCCCACCAATTTGGTTAAACCTATAGTTCGGCTCTTTAGATCACTGCAACTCTCAAGTCATTCTACTCGTTCTAGTAATCTAGAACTTCGTCAAGGTGCAGGTCCATTCAAAACGGCACTTCTCCTCTATAGTGGAAATTTGTAACCCTCTGTTCATATTGCCGATGCAGTACATATGAAGGGAAACTATGAAAAGAAGAAAACTGTACTCGAAAAAATTTAGTTCACTGAACATAAGCTGATTTAAAAGTTATCACACTTTTGTTAAGAATGTTATTGGGTTACATCAAGCACCGCTCTTTTTCTGCGAATAGGAGCAAGGAACAGAGGATAAACACTACTTTGTAATAGACTGGAAAATGCGGGAAAACCCTGTTGCTGGAAAAAAATGATACAAATCCTCCTTTCGTTGATACCAAGAAAGTTTTGCTATCACTTGTGCACATAAAACTGGGTCTGATGAAAAACTGTAGCAAGGCTTTATAGAAAGACAGAGATAGATTTCAACATCTGAGAGAGAAGTTTCCCGGACTAAATAAGGCAAACATAAAAGAAAAAATATTTATTGGCTGCAATTTCATCATCATAAATGAGTTTGAGGGTCTGCGTGGGTATCATTTAAAGAGGCGTGTTTCAATTTGTGGGGCAATGCAAAGCCTAAAAACTACGAACACATTGTGAATTTGGGTCGCAACATGTCTTTGAAGATTCATTTTCTCCACTCACATTTGGACTTTTTCCCTGCAAATCTAGGTTCTAGAAATGACGAACATGGTGAAACGTATCACCAAGATTGTGAAAATCGATAAGATGGTAAGTGGAACCCCACAACGCTCGCAGATTATTGTTGGATCCCAATTCTCTGCGTGGGTATCATTTAAAGAGGCGCGTTCCAATTTGTGGGGCAACGCAAAGATTAAAAACTACGAACAAATTGTGAATTTGGGTCGCAACATGTTTTTGAAGATTCATTTTTTCCACTCACATTTGGACTTTTTCCCTGCAAATCTAGGTTCTGGAAATGACGAACATGGTGAAACGTATCACCAAGATTGTGAAAATCGATAAGATGGTAAGTGGAACCCCACGACGCTCGCAGATTATTGTCAGATCCCAATTAGGGATCCTCCTGATATACCCTACTCAAAGCAACAAAAAAATTTACCTTCGTGAATATCAGATAACAAATTGCACCCTTATATATCCTAAACCCTTACCTGATATCACAGGGTCGAGAATTTCTTATTAACAACGAAAGCCCAAGGTAAAGTTGGATGGAAAACGGCTTGAGGAAAAGAAAAACTCTTTAGACATAAGCGGCTAGTAGAGTGTTAGCTCTGGGTAGATCATGAGCTTGGGTCATGGGTTGTCAAATGACCAAAAATATAAATAATGAGCGCCACCGTATTTTTCAATACAACAACCTACAAAAATCATCTGTGCTTGTATTAGGGGAATGCGGAAACCTTATATCAATACCACTAATATAGCCATAAAATCTGAACTTCACTTTTTTAAAACACTTACCAAAATCTCAATTACCAGATGTCATACAGATGTCTCGACTTAACCTGTGAACAAGCAAATGCACAACATGAACACCGTTTGTGTTCTCAAAAATATTTACCAACAATAATATAATAGAATTTAAGTTCCAAAAATATACACCCAGGGAATTTGTTATCATTGCACACAATTTCTGATCATGAATGACCTGTAAGTTTTACTTGTGTTTTGAATAATAAAAGAGTTATGAAAAAATGGATTCTATTTGATTAAATTGCTTGATTTGTTTTAATATATCTTTTACAACTAAAAATTTTTTATAGAACGATAAATATAATAAGGTTTTGTATTCAAAAAACATAAAGATCTCTAAATTGAATATTTCATAATAAATTTTCTAAAAAGACTTAGTTCACTTAATAATTCATATTACACATTTTAATTCCCAGCCAGGTGTAGTACTACATTGACTTAACAATCAAATTTAATTACTTAAGTTCTGATAAAATAGCATGTTTCAACATAGAGTTAGTTTTGCTTAATATGTATAAAAAGAATTCATCACGTTGAATAAGAGTCAAAGTACATGACCTCAAAATTATTAAATATATATATTTTTAAATTAGCGTAAAATAACATGTGATAATTAAATTAGACAGCTGAATATTTTTTGACATTATATGCCACTAACAACTTTTTAGTTTATTTAACGCTATCTGTTTGTAAAATAATTATGATAAGCAAACAGCATAGCCATCTTTAAAATTTATGCAAGGTTATAAATTTATTACGGAATTCTTTCTTTCACTAAACAATTTTTAAGTTACTTTAGTCTAGGTAAAGCTTTAACCTTGTACTTTCGTATTACGATTAAATAAATATAAATTCGATTAAATGCTAAATATCACTCACGTGTGGAAGTACAGTACTACCAAAAAAAATCGAACTATGACCTCAGCTGTGGGATATTCCATTAACATCTGTATTCTGCGATGTACAAACAGGAAACACATGAATTCGGACGAATTTATCGCTAGAACTTTGAGAATTCTTCTGAATAAAACATTATTTAACGAAACCAATTCCTCCTTAATTACATTCTATAAAATTTAGTATTCCAAATCCCAAACTAAATTTTCTTGAAATTAACTGCATGATATTAACTGTATCCAACATATTTTCTAGATATTACTTCCGAGATATTGCATGTTTTAATGATGAAGAGGAGCTTCTATCTCCTTTGGCCTGCAGGAATAAATTGAACTGCTCTAGGTGGAACACAAAAATGAAAACCATAACACTAAAGCCGCTAGGAACTACCTCCAGACACGAAAATTCAATCAGTTCTATTTCTCTTTCGGACTGTATTACAAGCCGCGTGCTTGGATACGACCATCTTGACCTTTCTATGCCGCTGATAGCAGCTTACCTGTTCAGACGCCGATAGAAAAGTGACACGAAATGACAACTCGACGAAGCTAATTAACGAAATTTAGACCTCAAGAGTAAAGGAGTCTATATGCTATTATAAATTTAATGAATTATTTTAATTGTACGGAAATTTACAAATTATATTTGTATATTATTGCTGTATTATTTTAGATTAATATCATCATCATTTCATTCATCATTTTGTTTTCGACCTTACTTAAGGTCGGTTTGACGCAGCTCTAACTTCTTTTCTAATCTGTGCTAATCTAAAAAAGCTCTACATACCCTTCACAACCTAAATTTCTAATAATTTGACTAATATAGTTTGGTCTAGATCTTCCTAAATCCTTCTATCTTTTTCCTATCCAGCTGACTCTACATAGATATTAGCAACCTGATGGTTGTTAAAGAACTCTAACATGTTTACATGATTACCATTTATAAGGAAATGAAATATAACCTGGTTATCCGCTTCAAAAATGAAAAGTATTAAATAATATGTTATGGTAAGACTTAAGCAACGAATCGCTGCCAACATGCCAGACCGCTACCTAATTGTGAGTTATGTCATGGTGACGTTTATTAAATTATATGTTATGGTAAGGCTTAAGCAACGAAACGCTACCAACATGCCAGACCGCTACCTAATTGTGAGTTGTGTCCTGGTGACGTTTATTAAATTATATGTTATGGTAAGGCTTAAGCAACGAAACGCTACCCACATGCCAGACCGCTACCTAATTGTGAGTTATGTCATGGTGACGTTCATTAAATTATATGTTATGGTAAGGCTTAAGCAACGAAACGCTACCAACATGCCAGACCGCTAAATAATTGTGAGTTATGTCCTGGTGACATTTAGTTAACTGATTTTTATTTTTTTTTTGTTTTGTTTTCGAACTTACTTAAAGGCGGTTTGACGCAGCTCTAAATTCTTTTCTATTCTGAGCTAGTCTAAAAAGGTCTACATACCCTTCACAACCTAAATCTCTAATAATTTGACTAATATAGCTTTGTCTAGGCCTTCCTACTCTATTTTTATTTGGTAGTCTATAATCTAAGACTTTACTAAATAGTCCCTCATGTCTTAACTGGTGCCCTATCATGCTATCTCTCCTGACCTTCAATTGTTTCCACATACAGGGATCCTCACCTATCCTTCTATAAACTTCCTCGTTTGTTACTCTATCTGTCCAACTAATCTTTAACATTCTCCTATAACACCAAGTTTCAAAAGCTTCTATCTTTTCTTATCTACTTCTTTAATTGTCCAAGTCTCACTACCGTATAGTAGAACGCTCCATACGTACGACTTTAAGAAACTTTTTCTATTATCTAAACTAATACTATTAGCTATTAGTAAGTTTTTCTTTTTTAAAAACATTTTTCTAGCTTGAGCTATTCTAGCTACTATATCCCTTCTGCTACGTCCATCCTTTGTAATTATACTACCTAAATAGCAAAATTCATCTACCTCCTCTAACTCGATATTACCTATTTTTAATTTTGGTTTAGAACTAGGCTGTAACTCACTTGTCATTATCTTTGTCTTTACCAAGTTAATTCTCATACTATAGTTACTCCGTAGTATCTCATCTAAAATATTTAAAAACTTGCTACGTATTTTTTTTGCTAGGGCTGACACTACTACTTCATTAACACCATACTGCAAGTTAGGTGTCTGCAAAACTAAATCTTCCGACGTAACTAGGGGTCTATTCCTTGGGTAGAGCTATGAGCAATGGGGGTAAGTCGAAATCTGTGGGGGTCACACTCAAACTAAAACAAACAGGCGCCACCAAGTCCAGATTAATTTATATTAATGGCATAGCAAATTTCTAAGGGCGGACGTGGAGACCCAAAGAAAATAAGATCGCCTTCGCTGACTCAAAAACTTGTCTTAACAGAATAAGACGCTGTTCCTGTAAGGAAAAATAATAATTAAGTCACATAGAAATTGGGAACACAATTTGCGTCCTTCAAGTATACCTAAATGCATAGAGAATATTTTCTACATAATGGAATCATAAAATTTAACTCTTACTGTCTTTTGTTTATCAGGTCTGATCAAACTAGATCAGAATAAAAACTTTAAATGTAGATTATTAATTTACTAGAAAGAATTTTCTTTGTTTCAGTAAATAAAATTTCATTATAATTAAATAAAATAAATATTTGATATTCTTGCAAAATTGTTGTAAGGTTTATCAACTGATCCTTACTCAAATATATTACAGTTCAGTGTAACTAACAATATGAAGTTTCTTTATAACCCAACCAGATCTGTGTAGGTCACTTACAAATGAATTTACGAAATTTTCTCATTAATTTAACAAAATTAAAATTAGTCTGAAGTCAAAAGAATCACCAAGATATTCTCTAACTTTATCAAAAGTGGCAATACTGTAATGCTAAACATCTGTTAGCCATTGTGCAATAGTTGACGGCATTGTTCAAACAAACAGGTGACGTAATAGCAGCTGTTAATTTATGTTGTAGCCACGTGTAGTCACATATTTACGGAACTAAGTGGAATCAAACCCGATACTGGGGAAAACCAGCCTAATCACAGGTAAACTGAATAACAATTTTATACATCTAACAAACAAAATGAAATAATGTACTTTCAGAAGGAAGTACTGAGGAAATTCTTAATTCTATTACGAACCCAATACCAGCTGTCGTCTTTGGTTGCAATGGAAACAACTTCGCAGTGCGGGGCCTGCGGCTAAATATGCTTGTTTTCCATGCTTTAATACAGATGTAGGAGCGGAGGCAGATTTCTCACATTGGTTCACGGCAGCATTACTTCATAGCGTACTCCTCCGTTGTCGAATTTTATTTACAAATATAATCTTTCATTGCTTAGTCCATAAGTTAAGGTTTCTAATTTATCGTTGCAATTTCTGACGTATTGTTGCGGTTTCTGATTTATCCTTGCGCTAAATAAATTTTTAAATTAGCTAATATGATAACGAATATGCAAAATGTGGATTAAGTACTAACCGTTACTCAGGAAGTGTTTCACCAAAATAAGGCGACCCGGAGGTCACTCGCCATTCTTTTTGAATGCCTCATCACGCTGCTTTTAACTATCGACGAGTGCGCTCGCTGCGTTCTTGCATGGTGGGAGGATCATAAGTGGGGTTCTCGAACCTCTCACGCGCGCGCCAGTGGCTGTGGAATTGCACCGAATTCCGAAACAAATAGACTACTAATCCTAGATATAGTAATACTATAAAAATTTAATTGTTACTCGAATCTTTATTTTAGTTAATAAAGGTATTTCAATATTCATTGTACGTTTAATGAATAGGTTCTTTTACTGCTAAAATAAAATTGTTACACTACCCTTTCCTAAAAGAAAAAATTTTTTTGGAAAAACTTCAAATATAACAAATACAAAAAAAATTTTTTATAACAATACTAGCCTTTCCTACCTTCCTGACTAACTATGCAATTTTATAAATTTATTCAAATGGGGGGGACAAATATTTACAAATGAGTGTGTTGGTAACTACGCGTACCTGACGTCCATCGGGAGACAAAATCGAAGTCACAATCGGTAATAATCAAAATTGGGAGGGGGTCAAATTAGAAAGTCAAACACTCCACGGGACAAAAAAAATTCAAATTTACAATATTTCCTGACTTGAGATTCATACTTCTAACAAGGCTAATATTTCTTACCTATAACCAAACACTTACGATTTACTTCTAATTTCAAAAAAAACTTCACTTCCAGGAGCTCATTTAGCTCTATCTACAAAAAAAAGGAATGCTTCCTCATCAAGACAGCATAACTATTCAAAACATCATCACTACAAGGTGATAATCAAAAGTAAAACCCTACTAATAGGTCTATATTTAAACACCATCATCACAAAGTGATAATCAAAACAAAAGTGACCTAATCAAAAGGTTACTTATCAAATTCAAATACAAAATATCATCACTTCATCGCAAAGAGATGATCAAAACAAAGGTAACCTAACCATAAGGTTACTTATCAAATTCAAATACAAAATATCATCACTTCATCGCAAAGAGATGATCAAAACAAAGGTAACCTAACCATAAGGTTACTTAATAAATTCAAATACAAAGTATTATCACTTTATTACAAAGAGATAATCAAAACAAAGGTAACCTAACCATAAGGTTACTTAACAAATTCAAATACACAGTATTATCACTTTAGTACAAAGAGATAATCAAAACGAAGGTAACCTAACCATGAGGTTACTTAACAAATTCAAATACAAAATTGAGCCAGATAGGGCTGTAATCTCCTACGCCCTACTGAATATCCTATCACTGAGTTCTAACAAACAACTGATCTCATTAGTGATGGAGCAAATGGTGAGACTCACCAAGCCAACTTTGACCTTATCAAATCAAAGAACTTCGAACGGTCAAAAGGAACAAGGGAAAGAATAATCTAATATTCTCTCTACCTCGATATGTAGAAATCAGGACCAACAATCAAATAGCCCACCTACTTCTACATTGTAAAGATATCTATTAAAGACATCTTCTAAACACATCTCTGAGTAACGCGCGAGCAAAATGTCCAGCGTGCACACTAAGGCACACCTCAAACCTACAAAATTTACAAAATCTCAAACCACTTACTTCAGTTCTCAAATAAAATACTCAAAATTAGTGAAACGACACTAAATCAAAAATTGGAACAAAACAAAACAAACCACTAAGTCATTACTTAATATCAAAGGGATGACCGGACCGGAACTAATCGTCAGGATCATCATTTTCCTTTGGATACGACGCTCCAACTGGTTTCAAGTCCTTTACGTGCCATTTCCCTGCTCTTGTCCCATCTTCGTTCTCTAACTCATATACTAAATTGGAATGTTTTTTCCGAACTTTACTCATAACGAACTTAGGGGCTAACTTAGCGGAAAATTTATCACTAGCACTCGAGAGGACCTTATTCGCTCTCCAAACACACTCTCCGACTCGGAATGAAATGTCTCTTCTCCTAAGATTGTAGCGTTTACTCGAACGTTGGTAAGCTACATGCAAATTTTCACGGACATTTCCAAAAATATCAAACAAAGGTTGACGATCCAAAACATAAGAATGTCTACTACTGGAGACGACATCAACATCTTCACCCGGTATAAAATTATCATTATAAGCTTTTCCACTTAAAGGTACCTGACGACCAAAAACTAAAAAATTTGGCGAATAGTTGGTGGACTCATGTTTTGCTGAGTTGATTGCGTATTGGATCTTTGATATCTCAATATCCCACGTATCATGTTCTTCTACGTATGAACGGATTGCTGTACCAACTGTCTTATTGATTCTTTCCACAAAATTGCATTGGGGAGCATAAACAGCATTATACCAAATCTTTTGAATTTCGTACCTTGCACACAAAGCTTTAAAAATACGTCCAATTAATTGTGGACCATTATCACAAATAACAAACTGTGGTACTCCATAGACAAGAAATACTTTTTCCTCCAAAAATTTTTCGATCAAATGTGCCGTGGCACTACGTAAAGGTTGCAAAATCGAATACTTCGAGAACCAATCACCCACAACTAAGAGCCATTTATGTCCGCGTTTGGAACGAGGAAACGGACCCATCAAATATAATGCAATGGTTTGGAATGGTAGTCCAACCTCTTTCTCCTTTCCCATCATCCCAAGGGGACCTTTATTGGGTGGTTTTTGAGCACCGCAAATCAAACATTTCCTACAAAATTTACGTACGTCAAAGATCATCTTTGGCCAATAATATAATTCTTGAACACGAGACAAAGTTTTTAAGGAACCAAAATGTCCTGCTGAAGGGGGGTCATGACATGATTTAATGACATCTAAACGCTGAGACTTTGGCACTAAGTGTTTCCACTCTACAACATTCGCCGAATGCGGTAATAGGGAAGGTATAAACTTATAAATAAACCCATCTTCCACTTTCCATTGTGGGTAGCTTTTCGGTGACAACAAAATTTTCTTTCTCAAAGATTCATACCACAAGTCTACTGTATCAAGTTTAATCTCTACTAAATTAACTTCTGGACTTTCTAAAGGAACACCACGACTAAGACAATCTGGGACTATATTGAACTTTCCTTTTCTATGCACCAAATCAAATGAGTGTTGCCTTAATCGAACTGACCATCTGGCGAGTTTTCCAGTTGGATTCTGAAGATTACTCAACCAAAGTAACGAAAAATGATCGGTGACAACTGTGAAGCGAACTCCTTCTACCCACGGACGAAATTTCTCAATTGCAAAAATAACTGCTAAACACTCTCTTTCAGTGGTGGAATAATTGCGCTCAGTACGGCTCAGGGTTTTGCTTGCGTACGAAATTACACGCTCTTCTCCGTTTACATTCTGAATCAACACAGCTCCTAACCCAGTGTTGCTTGCGTCACACTCCACAATAAAGGGTGCCGAGTAGTCTGGCTGCGAAAGAAGAGGTGCAGAAACTAATGCTTGCTTGATCAGCACAAATGAATTTTCTGCTTCCGCACTCCAGTTCACAGTTTGACCTTTTTTCTTACTTTTAATGAGGTCATTAATAGGCGAAACTAAAGACGAAAAATTCTTTATAAAGCGCCGGTACCAGCTGCACATTCCTATAAACCTTTTAATCTCCGTTGTGGTTTTCGGACGGGGAAAGTTAACCATCGCCGACACCTTATCGGGATCTGTACGAAGTGAGTTAGAACCTACTATATAACCCAAAAATTTAAGTGTCTTTTTAAAAAATTCACATTTACTTATATTTATAGTAAGGTTAGCTTCCTTTAACCGTTGCTTAACCTCTACCAATAACTTTAGATGTTCTTCAAAAGATGACGAACATAAAATTATGTCGTCCAAATAACAAAATACATGGGGTTCAAAACGTGGACCAAAAATTACATCTACTAAACGTTGTTGCGTCTGCGCAGCATTCTTCAACCCAAATGGCATGCATATAAATCTAAATTGTCCTCGTGAAATAACACTGAAGGCAGTCTTATCCTTAGACGACTCACTAAGAGGATTTGCCAAAACGATTTTCTCAAATCCAGTGACGAAATGTAGTTCGCACCTCTCAACATATTGAGAATTCTATCTACGTTCGCAAGGGGGTACGAATCATGAACAGTTAAGTCGTTCAGGGTTCTACCATCAAAACAGAAGCGATATTCTCCATCTGCCTTCTTAACCAACAAAACTGGAGAGGACCACGGACTAGTACACGGTTCTATAACTTTAAGTCTAAGCATGTCGTCCAATTCCTCATTCAATATCTTACCCATATATGGTGACATGACATATGGTTTCTTGTGGAAGGGTTTGGCATTGCCTGTGTCTATGTCCAATTCGATTAGGTGAGTTCGTCCTAATCTATCTTCGCTGCTAATCTCACTAAATGAATTTATTAACTCTTGTGCCTGCGCACATTGAGCATCTGAAAGGTCATGTAAACCACATAAAGAATCTTCAGTGTTCAAAGGGATGGAAAACGAACCTATATACCCTATGTCGTTCCCAGCATTACTTTGGATAAACCAATTATTACTTCTAAAGTCAGCAACTACACCAAATAATTTTGCAAAGTCACTACCGAAAATAAATGGATGCGGTAGGGATGGAACCACTAATGCATTAAGGATGCGGCAATCATTACCTATACAAATTGGCAAATCTACTGAGCCTACAACAGACTTTATTGAACCATCAGCTGTAGTGATACCCGTTTTGCTGAACTAAAAATTCTCAAGTCTAATTCTCTAACAATTGAAAGGGCTAAGGATCCTACCACTGAGGTAGTGCATCCCGAATCTAGAAGACCGGTAATGTCTCTATCCATTAATTTCACCATAATATAAGGTCGATTATCACACTGCTTCTCAATAAACAGAGTATTATTCTTAGGCTTCGGAGAGTCCTGACAAAAATTTTTAACAACTGTAAGCCATCTCGACCAATCGTCTTTACAAAAATATTTTCATGTTTACCAATCATAACCGTAGCCTTATGACGCGGAACAGGATACCGACCACTATGTACCTGCCGCCTTACTGGTTTTTTGAACATTGTGGACATGACGTTGCCTTAACGCCTTTTCGACCACATCCAAAACAAAAAATTTTTTTAGCTGCTCTACAATCTCTAAACCAATGTCCACTACGGGAGCAATTCCAACAAACAAAGTGATTCCTTTTATCGGGACTAGAGGAATTACAAACTGAGGACTCAAAGAGCTCTTATCCGCTACTGTTACGTGAGGATTGACTAATTTATTCTGAAATACTCTACTCTTAACAGCACAAACTTTTCATTCAACCCGAGGTGTTTGTTCTCAAATGGATGCTTAGAGGGGTTGCAATTCTTGCTAGGTTTACTAGAAGATGCTGAAACCGAATTTAGTTTCATCAAAGAAGCCTCTTCTAATCTCTTACACAAATTTACTAAGGTAGACAAATCTTGAATGTCCGACAATGCAAGTGCTGAAATATATTCAGGAACCAAATTTCTTCTTATCATCTTAACTTTAGTAACTTCCGCTGGCTCGTTGGTCAGTCTACTAAAGAGGGTTTGCATATGCGCGACAAATAAAATAATCTTTTCGTCTTTACCTTGACGACGATTTCTGATCTTTTCCCAAATGTCATCATCTGAAGAACCAGGTAGGAAATCTTCCCTTAAACGTTCTAACAAGGAGTTCCAGTCTCTCAAAGAATTTTCACTGTTCTAAACCAAACTAAAGCGTCACCCACAAAAAGTTCACATGCTGATCCAAATAAATCAGCTTCGGATACCTTACGTGATTGTGCTAAATCACTAACTCTATCCAAAAATGAATGTAGTTGTTTGGGGTCACCTGAGAATTTTACAGGCCATGAACCTATAGGTACTGAAGGCGTTACATACGAAGTCGAATGAATAGGTGCACTAGCAACTGAAGGAGATACTACAACGGACCGATCCAAATGGGTGGACTCTGTACTTTTATTGATTTTATCGTATAAGTCAGCTTCAAGGGTTAATATCGTTGCTACTGTCTCATTTCTAAACTTAATTGCTTCATCGGGATTTATTGAAGGAATTTTCATGCGCTTAACTCGCCCCGAAAGGTGGTTTAACCTTGAACAAGCTCTTCTAAAAATTGAGTCTGATGAGTCGCCTTCAAACTCGGACACAACATTACGGACTGACTCGACTGAAACTGAAATTTCTTTACTTTCCGTTGCAAAATCTACCCCATAACACGAAAGATCAATCAAACAACCAGGCTTATCTATTTCTTTAGCTAACAATCTACCTAAAATTTTCCGTTTCTCCAACACTGGCCTCTCACTCAACACTCCTCTAATTCTTAGTTCATACTCCAATTCTTCTTTAAGTAGACAAACAATTTGGAATTTTTCCGACATGATTACTACAGCCTAATGGAATCAAACCGATAAATCTAACTGATCCGAATCTTATAAAAGTTATCAAAACAAGTTCGTACTGTTAAAGGTAAAAATCAAAAAAAATGTTTTTGGTAAAATAATTTTTGCCAAAACAATATCAAAAAAATTATATTGGGTCAGAATAGAATGAAAGTTAAAATAAATTTAACTAAGTTAATTAATTGATTGACTGTGGTTTAACGTTACAACCAATCTTTTATCAAAAGCGAACAAACAAATCTAAATGTCAAATAGACTTTAAGCAAACAAATTTCGACGCAAAATGATTTTTGGACAAATAGATTTCAAAGCAAAATAAATTTTGAGCTAACAAATTTCAAAGCAAATTAAATTTTGAATAAACAAATTTCGAAGCAAAATAAATTTTGAACAGACTATTTCAAAGTAAAATTATTTTTGAACAAACAAGTTTCAGAGTAAAAATAATTTTGAACGAACGAATCTCGAAGTAAAATTAATTTTGAACAAACAAATTTCGAGGTAAATCAAATTATGAACAAACAAATTTCTTGCTAAATTAAATTATGAACGAACGAATTTCGACGAATCACTCGTTGAATAAACAAATTTCGACGCCCCAAGCGTTGAACAAACAAATTTCGACGCCCCAAGCGTTGGGCGCTAGTGCTACGTATTTTTTTTTGCTAGGGCTGACACTACTACTTCATTAACACCATACTGCAAGTTAGGTGTCTGCAAAACTAAATCTTCCGACGTAACTAGGGGTCTATTCCTTGGGTAGAGCTATGAGCAATGGGGGTAAGTCGAAATCTGTGGGGGGGTCACACTCAAACTAAAACAAACAGGCGCCACCAAGTCCAGATTGATTTATATTAATGGCATAGCAAATTTCTAAGGGCGGACGTGGAGACCCAAAGAAAATAAGATCGCCTTCGCTGACTCAAAAACTTGTCTTAACAGAATAAGACGCTGTTCCTGTAAGGAAAAATAATAATTAAGTCACATAGAAATTGGGAACACAATTTGCGTCCTTCAAGTATACCTAAATGCATAGAGAATATTTTCTACATAATGGAATCATAAAATTTAACTCTTACTGTCTTTTGTTTATCAGGTCTGATCAAACTAGATCAGAATAAAAACTTTAAATGTAGATTATTAATTTACTAGAAAGAATTTTCTTTGTTTCAGTAAATAAAATTTCATTATAATTAAATAAAATAAATATTTGATATTCTTGCAAAATTGTTGTAAGGTTTATCAACTGATCCTTACTCAAATATATTACAGTTCAGTGTAACTAACAATATTAAGTTTCTTTATAACCCAACCAGATCTGTGTAGGTCACTTACAAATGAATTTACGAAATTTTCTCATTAATTTAACAAAATTAAAATTAGTCTGAAGTCAAAAGAATCACCAAGATATTCTCTAACTTTATCAAAAGTGGCAATACTGTAATGCTAAACATCTGTTAGCCATTGTGCAATAGTTGACGGCATTGTTCAAACAAACAGGTGACGTAATAGCAGCTGTTAATTTATGTTGTAGCCACGTGTAGTCACATATTTACGGAACTAAGTGGAATCAAACCCGATACTGGGGAAAACCAGCCTAATCACAGGTAAACTGAATAACAATTTTGTACATCTAACAAACAAAATGAAATAATGTACTTTCAGAAGGAAGTACTGAGGAAATTCTTAATTCTATTACGAACCCAATACCAGCTGTCGTCTTTGGTTGCAATGGAAACAACTTCGCAGTGCGGGGCCTGCGGCTAAATATGCTTGTTTTCCATGCTTTAATACAGATGTAGGAGCGGAGCAGATTTCTCACATTGGTTCACGGCAGCATTACTTCATAGCGTACTCCTCCGTTGTCGAATTTTATTTACAAATATAATCTTTCATTGCTTAGTCCATAAGTTAAGGTTTCTAATTTATCGTTGCAATTTCTGACGTATTGTTGCGGTTTCTGATTTATCCTTGCGCTAAATAAATTTTTAAATTAGCTAATATGATAACGAATATGCAAAATGTGGATTAAGTACTAACCGTTACTCAGGAAGTGTTTCACCAAAATAAGGCGACCCGGAGGTCACTCGCCATTCTTTTTGAATGCCTCATCACGCTGCTTTTAACTATCGACGAGTGCGCTCGCTGCGTTCTTGCATGGTGGGAGGATCATAAGTGGGGTTCTCGAACCTCTCACGCACGCGCCAGTGGCTGTGGAATTGCACCGAATTCCGAAACAAATAGACTACTAATCCTAGATATAGTAATACTATAAAAATTTAATTGTTACTCGAATCTTTATTTTAGTTAATAAAGGTATTTCAATATTCATTGTACGTTTAATGAATAGGTTCTTTTACTGCTAAAATAAAATTGTTACAAACTCTCCTAACTCTTTTCTAGACTCTGCTATAATGGCTATATCATCTGCAAAACGTAACATGTCTATTTTCTGTCCCTGTACACTAATACCTATCTCTTTTCTCTCTCTGGCTAAGTTTAAAGCTTCCTCAATATAAACATTAAAAATCAAGGGAGACAGTATACAACCCTGTCTAACACCATTTCTAATCTTAGCTTCCTTTTCTATTTCATCAAATCTAATTACTACGCTTTGGTTTTTATATAGACTGTAAATAATTTTTCTATCTTTATGAGAGATTCCTATTTTTGCAAAACCCTGAACATAACAATCCAATTAACCCTATCAAATGCTTTTCTAAATCTACAAACGCGAAATGAGTCTTTTATTTTTTGTAACCTTTTTCGATAATTACCCTAATCATTAGTATCGGTTCTCTAGTCCCTCTGTCTTTACAAAAACCATATTGGTCTTCGCCTAAATAATTCTCAGTCAAAGCTTCTACTCTATTTTTAATTATTATTGTTAGTATTTTGGAAGCATGAGAAGTTAAACTAACCGTTCTAAAATTCTCACACCTATCAGCTCCTGACTTTTTTGGGATTAATAAGCGAAGTGTAACTACGTAAAAAAAATACGTTACACTACAAACAAAAATCACTTACAAAATAATTTTGGAATTCGGTAGTGACGTGGTACGCATAATTTGTACTATAACAATTGTAAACGTTATATAGTAAAACGTTCCAGTATAAAAATAAGAATATCTTTTGATTGAGGGGTGATAGAAGAGCTTTGTTACCAGATTCGTAATAAGCGGGAAAAGTCCTACAAGCAACACCAATCGCACATTACGATACAAAAGAAAATTTCCAATTTCTGGTTCAGTGTAATCTTTAAAATTTAAATCTGTGTAGTTTCTGATTTATTCATGTATTTATATTTAATTATTTGTTTTGCTTCAGCAATCAATTTGCTCTCAAGCCTATGCATTAACCGTATCATTTTCAGCAGATTAGATAAACAATTTCTCGGTAACTTAACTTTACTTTTGTGTTGTACTTTACAAATGCGTCATTTTGAAAAAATACAAGACAAAATAACCTTAGGAAACATTATGCGGAGATCTCTCCAACTGTTAAACAACTAAACAGAAAGTACAAGAATGCAGAGTTTCATACTGTAAAAACTTGACAGATAAGGTTTATGAACATTTCCTAACTAGCTAGAAAATTCGTGTTTCAGAGTCAAGATAAGTTACAGTTCTACAACATGTATCAACCAGAGAAACAAGGGAAAGATTAATACTGTACGTCATTGTAATCTAAATTAAAAATCTTGTTTAGGGAAGACATAAATATCACATTCCGGAGTTAATTATAAAACTTCTAACAGGCGCCTTGCAGTGATGACAACTGCGACCTTTCCACAGAGATATCTAAATAAACAAATGCCTAGACTTTGGCCATTACATATTCCCTAACGGAACTAGAAGAATGTATGCAAATTTCATTCGGCGATAACCATAAACCTTTATGATATAAGTGGGCAGTGAACAAAAGCTACTTTAAAAGTTAAGAACGTATTGGATCTACCAACCTTTATCTGGTACGTGCTTGCAACGTGTCTCTAAATCATATTTAAAGCCTGAATAAGACGATATAATTTGTATTCGTATTATATATGCGTACTTTAAAAGAAATGAGTAAATATTTGCTTGTCTGGCATTGTGTGTTCGTGTACCACTTCATACGTAAACAAAGCGTATAAAATACACCTTAAAATATAGGGAGTTTGTTAGGGTATTATGTTTCTCAGTTTATTAACATAAAACCATCTTCTACGTTAACCCATCAAGCGCTAGCGTTACCATACAGTAACGCAGCTATAACGGGTTTCTTTAATTGTTAATAAAATTAATTAAAGCTGTAATTGCCAGGTGGCGCTTGAGACGTTTTCCTATTATGACAAGCTAGCCACTTGTTTAACGTTGCGTTTTGCACTTGTGTTTTTCTATTAGTTGTAACGAATACAATTACCTGCTTCATTAATGTACGCTTTTGTTCTAAATATTTATTCAACAAATATCCTTTATTAAACAGAAAATATTAAATTCCTATTGTAGCAATATATTACCAATTCGTTACTTAGAACTTCACCTATATCTAAGGACTTGAAGTTATATTTTAAGTTTTCTTTTATCTGTATATGTGTCGATACAATTATCCAATTCTGCGCGTTCTTGAATAATAAAATTGCCTCGTGGTCAAGGTTCATCATTTAACGTCCGAATGTAGTCAGATAAGCAAGTGTTGAAACGTGCGCCAGCAGGTTTTATAAAACATGCCGTCCCAAAGGCAGGTGAAATGGTGTCAACGTATACCATGGCATCAATTAGCAGTTTAATCGACCTATTGTTACTGTAAAATGAACGTTATCTACGGTAGGTGAATAATTTTCAATTTTACATCCAAATCATTTTCTCGATTTTTTTCGGCGCAAGTAAAATATAGATACAGTATTGAAACGCAAGTTCAATGTGGTTGCAGTATCGAAGCAAGTTTTAGGTCCAATTTTGAAACGCAAATTTTATGTAGGTCCCGTATCGAAACAAGCTTTATATACGTAATGTATGGAGTATTGAAGCGCTAAATTTTATGTATATAATCGTTATGGAACACTAAAGCACAATTTTTTGTTATGCTGTATTGAAAGTTCAAAGTCTCAACTGTTGCTATGGAGTATGGTGGAATTTTTCGTAAATTTTGTTTCGTATAGAAGTCAAGCCGTAGAGCCGTACACGTGCAAGCCGCGCGCACCTGTTGTCGTAAGTACTCAAGATGATTGACGAACACTGATGCATAGCAAATTGTTTGTGGTGAGTCCTCTCCAATTTTAATTCAATTTTCGTTTCACGGAACCATTACTGGAAATGTAATAATAATTTTTGTAAATTTTATATGGTCATTTAAATTAGTACACGTAATTTTTGTAAATTTTATATGGTCATTTGGATTGGTACACGTAATTTTTGTTCAGAATTTAGTAGTTAGATATTGCATGAATGTTCTTGTGAACACAAAAAAATTTCTATAAGATAACTATATTTGAATTTACAAGGTTATACTAAAGTGTATCCGTAACTAAGCACGTGACACGTTAAAATATATTTTTTTTGGACAGTACACTTGAAGTACAGATTAGTTCAAACCAAAAGTATTTTTGACCTTGGATTCCATCAGTTAAATTAATTAAAAATGTAGTTCTGCAATTTAAGGAAAGTCAAAGTATTTGATCAATTAAATGTAAACCCAAACAGGATCCTATTTAGGTATCAAATACAAATTGTAGAATAATAACAAAAACACTATAATTCTTCTAGAGAACTATAATAAATTTACAATTATAAAATTCATACGAATAATCAGAGACTACTCCTAGACATTATTAAAAGTAGATATCTCAAAAGTTTCAGTACGTATAAAATTGTACAAATGATGTATATATTTTTTTTGTAAATCAATAGGAAGTGTAATAAGTTGTTTTAAAGCTTTCTTTCATAGAAGTCAACAATAATTTTTCTATAGAAGCAAGCAACCATATTTATAAAATTTTTGTAGCGAAGAAGGATAGATTATTGGTATTGTGTTTAAAATTTTTTTTGGGGTATAATCTTAACTAGGTAATCTAGTTGGAATTAATTTTTTGTGATACATTGACTAGGCTCTAATGTAGCCTTAGCTCTAAAATGTCAAGAAGTGATTAAATTTTCAGATAGTACAAGATCGTCGTTCCAATTCCAGTTTACAGAATCACAAGTAAGTATTATATTTCTATGTTTTGCTCGTTAAGGATATTTTTTCTTTTCGAAGATTTCCGTATCCTTTCTTCGGATTGCTTCTCATTATAGCAATTAATAAGATACGGTGGCGTCCATTAAAAATTCTTTTATTATCGTATACCATCCTACGACCCTGGCTCATAGCTCTGCCCTAAGTTGAAGAAGCTTAGCAGGCTGGAAGATCTCTTTAGAAGACCCTTCTCTACTCAGAGCCATTTTTCATCCCCTTTACCCTGAGCTTAAACCTTAGACAGGAACCCCTCATAATTTATAGAGGCTCTGCCGCCTATAAGGTAGAGTAAAGACACTATAAAAAAAATAGTGTAACATAGTTGCGACCATTTGAGAAGTGAACTTATAAAAATGTCGAATGTATTTTCGCTTAACGTACGTTCAAATAAGTAAAGTGTCTTTTATTGATACGCGGAATAATAATTGTGGATACTTCATGAGATGTCTCTGTATGTTGTAAAAAGCCATACCATATTTCTATAGTCAGTTGAAATTACTTTTATTTCTAAGTTACCATATAGTAACTCTAGTATCTTCGCATGTGGACACACATTATAGCGCCGATGGATCTGGCTGTAGCCGTAGTTATTACTACATTAGAACGAAGCGAGGCGTTTGTACACAAAAGATGATTGGTGGAGCCCCTTGGCGGTACAGCTTTCGTATAAATTTCGAGTGATGGGAGTAGGTAAGCAAGGTTACCCCGAGCGCAAAAAACCGGTTTTCTTATTAACACCATTATCTACCAAAATATACCGTATAGCACCAAATAACAGAATGACAAATTTTTCAATTTTGCACAAATTGCAGAAATGGTGGCGGTTCGCAATGAAAACAATAAAGGAAATATAAAAAAGTGTCGACCACAGATAAAATGTAAGAATAAAGTTTAGTGGTCTTAGGAAATGGTTCTACTAAATCTATAATAATCATTTGCCACGGTTTGGAAAACGATAGGGCGACGAGACGTAAAACCCTCATGCCTTAGTATGTGACCTATCACCCTGTCTCTCCTTTTTGGTACTGTTTTCCACGTATTTCTTTCTTGCCCTGCCATTTCTAAAACCTCTTTATTCTTAACATTGTCTGTTCACGATATCCTCTTCATACGTCTTAAGCACCACATTTTAAAGGCTTCCATCTTTTTCTTGTCCATTTCTCCTCCTGTACAAGTTTCATAGCCGTACAGTGCTGTGCTCTACACATATGCTTTCAACAATCTTTTAATTGTTTCTTTTTGCTGTCTTTGAACACAGTAGTAGCTTCTTCTTAAATGTAGCATGAGCTTATGTCAATCTTTGTTTTATATCTCTTGCGCTTTTCCCATCTTGCGTTATTTGGATTCCTAGGTAGCAGAAATCCTTAATCTCTTGTAAGTTCTCGTTTCCTATTTGTATTCTTTCATTTATTTCCTCCCATACTAGTTAGTGCTTTAGTTTTATTTTTGTTAATTTTTATACCGCTTCTCTCTGCTAGAGTTGCTTCTAACTCTTCCTTGCTAGATGCTAATACTGCTGTCATCTGCAAATCCAAGCATATCAATGTTTTGTCCCAGTATAATCATTTCAAATGACAATATTCATTGCCTCTTCGATATTCAAGTTAAAAATTAACGGGGATAGGGCAAATCGCTGTATTACCTCTTTCCTAATATTTACTTCACTACGTTCCTGCTCTGATTCTAATACCGCTATTTGCGCTTTCTATAAGCTATGTACTATCCGCCTATCCCTAAAACTCATTTCAATCATTTTGAGTATTTCGAACATTTTTTTTCCATTTTACATTGTCGAATGCTTTTTCCAGATCTTTAAACCCTATAAACACGCTTTTTCCCTTTTCTATTCTCTCGTCAAAACTAAAATAGCCTCCCGTGTTCCCCTGTTTCGCTTTGTACAAATCCCGCTAATATTTTTCACACGTGTGCTGTCTAACTTATTGTTCGAAAATTTTCACAGCTACCCGCCTCTCTCTTTTTTGGTATAGTGACTATGTTGTTATATTTGAAATCATTGGGTATTTCGCCTGTCTCATACATACAGCTCACAAGTAAGAAGACATCTGTTGCTGCCAGTTCAGCTGCTTTTAGAGTATGTGTTTGCACTTTATCTATACTCGGTGCCTTACCATTTCTCACACCCTTTAATACTAATTCAAACTCATCTCTAAGTATAGGGTATTCTAAGTCATCCTTTTCAATGTCTGATTCCTGTTCTAGTGCTTCTAGTTCCTGTCTTTCACTAAAATTTTCTATATATTCTTTCCATCTAACCGCTTTCTCCACATTGTCTATATTGATGTCTCCTTCCACGCCCCGTATACTCTTGCTATACGGTTTCATATCCCTAAAATTCATTCTAATTAGTTTGTATGCTTTGTCTATCGTTTCTATTTCCATCTTAGTTTGTACCTTTTTACAATTTTCATCAATTATTTACTATTTTATGGTGTTGTCCTGCTTCGTCTGGTCTGTTTTTGTATTTTCGTCTTTGTTTTATTAAATCCAGGATAACCTTTGTTATCTATGGTTTTTATTTTCTCTTTGCGTATACCTCAGAAGATCTCTGGCCACCATGTCTAAGCTGGATTTAATGATACTTCATTCTGTTTCTACATCCTTAATATCAGAACCTTTTCTAATATCTTTCAGCAGTTCATTTGACTTTTTTCAAATCTTTTGTGGATATCTTTATCGTAGTTTCTCAAGGTGAATGTGCCTTTTTCCGTTCCTTTTTTTGAAACTTTTTAATTTAAGCGCAGCTTTCATAATTACAATGTTGTGAGCAGTGTCTGTATCTGCTTCTGGGTAATTTACACTGTTGTTTTACTTGATTTCTAAACTGGTGCCTAACAAGAATGTAATCTGATATCTTCCTCTATATCCTGACATCTTTTAAGTGTATTGTCTTTTAGCACGATGTTGAATAAATGTGTTTGTGATCGTAAAATTGTTTTTGTCGCAAAATTTTACCAGTCTATTTTCCCTGTCATTTCTCGTGCCTAAAGCAAATAAACATACTAACGCTCCTTCGCTACCCTCACCTAACACTGCATTAAAATTTCCTGAACTTATTGAGTTTTCATGTCCTTTTGCACATCTTAGTATGTTCGCGATATCTTTGTAGATCGTTTCTACCTCTACGTCACTATAGCTAGAAGTTTTCAGGTATATGTATTTATCGGTTTAGACTCCAATCTAACCATGAGTACTTTTTCGTTCTTTTGTAAATAGTTTTTTACAAAAGTGTCCTATCTTGTTTCGCATACCTATCTCCACATCCGAATTTCCTTCCTCTGATCCTGCATGGACCACCCTGAAGTTCCTGCTACAAAAAACCTTCGTCACTGAATACCGAACTTTGTTGATTCCTACTATGTCTAATGTCAATCTATCCATTTCAATTTTCAAGTCCTCCAGCTTACCTGCTTCTTCGTACTTCAAATATTCCACGCTCCTACTAGCAAAATGTTTCCGACTCTTCTTCTAAACTTTCCGATTACATCCTCTGAAGTGGTCCCCTCCCGGAGATCCGAGGACACTATTTTAACTCCGGAATTTTTTCCCTTAGGCGCTGCCATAATCTTAAATAACAATTCAAGTACGCTGTGTACTTGAGAGGTAATGTGGTGGTTTCCCTTTGCCTTCCACATCGCAGTAGTGTGGCTTAGAATGTCATACCGACCCATATGGTTTCCGCCACTCTAAGTACCGAAAGAACTGCTGCCCTCTTTCGAAGACTTGTCTTAGTCTGCTTCCTCACTTAAGACTGCGCTAATTTGATTCAACCTGTAGTTCGACTTTTTAGACCATTGAAACACGCAAGCCATTCTACCCGACCTAGTAATCTAGAACTTCTTTAAGGTGCAGGTCCATCCAGAACGGGTAATATTTCTAATATCGTTAAACTTTTCTAATAATTTATTCCTAATTATTTCTTTACTATGTTTTGTAGGTAAACAATGGTTTAACCGACTTGAGATATGTGTCAATTTGGTTTCTATAATAAGAGAGGTATTTGCCAAATTCGAATCATTTTTTGAGTTGAAAAATCCTTAACGTTTATCAATAGATTTCCGCTGCAGTAACGCCTTCAAAAATTCGAAAAGATAATCGATATCGTCATTAAAGTCAGTTTTACGTGTTTTCAAGATATTTCGTGATAACTTCCTTAAATTAACTACATTCAAATGGTCATCTATAAGTTCACCTCTAATTTTTAATTTATATCAATGTTCCGGTTTTAATAACCGTTTTACAGTCAACGTAAACAAGTCCTTATCTGAAAAAGTCTCGAAAAATGTCAAAATCAGAGTTACAATCAATTATCCAATAAAAAAATAATGTAATTTACCAAGACAACTTTATCAAATCAAAAAAGAAAATTGAAAATTAAATTTACTCAAAAATCAGTCGAATCACCTACTCTATGCTTTCTTAGTTCTGCTCTTATACTGAGCATTTTACCTCGCCAGTATACTACGATGCGAAGCTTGCTTCGCCGTTTCAAATTCCAAAGCATGAGCTAGCTTATAATCTAGAGTCCTTGGTCGAGTGAATGGTGGTGCTTGCCGTGTTTCCCCGTTGCGTATCCCGTCATTAAATTCTGCACTGCCAGATGTTCTATGAAACTGTCCAGTGCTGTTCGTGGGCTAGTCTCACTAAGCCAGCAATATCTGTCTTAAACTCTTGCAAATCTTCGTTGGTAAAGGTTTTTGATTTGAGCGTGGTACACTTGTTGCAGATGAGAATCGTCGCACCACATTTTAAGCCGTGACGTTAAGGCTCTGTAGCTTTGGATTATGGTCTGGTATGGTCTGAAGGTTATTCAGAGCCTCATCTCGTTACGTGACAATCAACGCGGTTGCCTTTTTACCATCGTTACAGCCGTTAGCTTTCGCGGCAGTTTCGAATTATTTAAGGTGTGTCTGCTAAGGTGACTTTCCATCAAATATGGATGGTTCTACTCTGAACCTTGACGTCAGTTCGCATTTCCAGGCATTCTTAAATTCCGGGGCGTGCTGTTGTATAATCGGCAGTGAGGGTTCTAGTACTTGCTCCGTGAGGGCATCAATCCGTATTTCCTTCCTCAGTACCTCTTCTTCCACTTTACGCGAAGTTTTTAAAAGTTTTTCGGAAATCGCTTCTGAGGTATGCGATTTTTTTAATAAAACCTCTGAAAACTTTGTTTCTAATTTCTGTAATCCGCCAGAAAATCTGGCTTCTAGGTTCTCCGCGGATTTTGTAGTTTCCTGTATAATTTCATCTTCAGTTGGCTGTAATTTTCAATTAGTTTTTTCTCGGCGGCTTTTACGTTCTGATCTGGTTTTTCCGCGGTCGTTATAGTTGCCAGTATAAACTCCTCTTTTAATTGTTCAACGACTTTCGCGTCCTGATGTAATTTTCCTGGAAGGTTTGTAGCGGTTCGCTCTTGTTTCTCAGTATTTTCTCATAATTTCGCTGTCAAGCTGGCAGAGTTTTGGTCTTGTTTCTTTGCGTGTTCTTGTAATTTCTCTAGGTAAAATTTTCCTGTAGTTGTACGGAATTTTCCATGCCGTACTTTAAGTCCTTCAAAAACGAAAGAAAGTCGTTGTCTATATTCTTTTTTTGACTGCAAATAAGAATCGTTCAAATGACTTTTTCACTATAACTCACGACTTGTCACCAATGTAACAAAGACTCTTCATTTCAACAGTTTATACAAGATTCTTCAACAACTCGCAAAGTTAGCGAAGCAGACTTTTATAAAATTTGGTACTCTTCTACTCCTTTAAAAGTAGAAACAAATGTAACACAAGGAAAGTTAGCGTAGAAGTCATTTTATAAAGATTTACATCAAGTTGGAACTAGGTGACTCAACCGACATACCGCAATAGCCAACCAAATATACACATACCGCAATAGCCAACCAAATATGTTGAAACAAGATGTGGAATTTCCGGCCAAAGGCGGTTGAGGATGGTCGAGAGGATCATATTCGACAGATAAAAATAAACTAACTGAAACAGTTAAATTTATCGATTTTATACTATTTTATTAAAAATATATACAAAATAGTTAATTGTGAATAAATCTGTTAACAATTTCCGTAAACGGATTATATTCGAACATAGAGTCATGTATAATTAAAGCATAAGCCTTCATCGACGGTTCAAAATTTCTTGAAGCTTCAAATTTTATTCTTACATCAACAGTTGTGTCGTTGATCCTTTCAAATTGATGCGACTTCCTCTCTCTACTACTGGCGGTGGTGGTTGTGGTGGTGGTGGTTGTGGCGGTGGTGGTTGTGGTGGTGGTTGTGGTGGTGGTGGTGGTTGTGGTGGTGTTTGTGGTGGTGGTGGTGGTTGTGGCGGTGATGGTTGTGGTGATGGTGGCGATGGTAGTTGTTGTGGTGACGGTTCAGATCAGGGTGCCGAGATTGCGATTCATGCCCCGTAAGCTAGAAAATGATTAATCGAAGAAAAGTATTGTGCAAATTTAAGATGATAATGTTATTTAATACTCTAACCAGATGTGTGAATTTTTTGCAAGTACGGTGGCGGTTGTGGGGTAGAGGGTCTAGCACCCTGATCGGAGTGTCGAAAGCGAGATTCATGCCTGGAGCTAAAAGATGCTTAGTTGAAAAAAACTATTGTGCAAATTTTTGGTACTAGATGTGCCAATATTTGCGGTAACTCGGGGTGGATGACCTTTGGAACTCACAAAAATGGTCTTTTTGCCCATGTTAAATCCCATAAGAAAACCTGTTTTTTGCGCTCGTGATAACCTTGCTTATCTACTGATGGGTACAAGGCTTTTACATTTAATGGTTATTCAAATATTACAGTAAGAAATCTCGAGAACGTTACCTGCATATCTGGCCTGTTGTAAATTAATTTAGGATAATTGGATAAATTATAAATTATCAATCAGTTGTACCTACAGTTCTGATTGTAAAATTAGTTCTGATCGAAATTTGATTACGATACGTGGAAGTTAAAAGCTCTGATATATGTGACATAAATTTCTGTGTACTGTCAATATAAATTAGTTTTGATATAAATTATTGTAGTGACAATATCAATTAGTAATTAGTGCTTCGAATATAAAGTAATTGTAGTACTTCGTATATAAGGCAATTGCAGTGCCTCGAGATTATATTAATTAAGAAGACAGAACCGTAGTTTTAGAAGATTATACTTGTTCTATTAGGATTAGCTAAAAGTAAATTTTTGTGTGAAATTTTAAAAATTATTATGTCTTTATTATTATTAATATACAGCAAATATAAAACGACCAAACTGGCGAGGTTCGGGCTAAAGTGCCCGTTCTTACACCTAAGCAGAAAAACCGCAAATAAATAGAAAAGGAAATTATCACTAATAGATAATAAATAAATATTATTATTACGTAGCCTAGTGTAATAACACACACACCCACACACCACACACACACACACACACACACACACACACACACACACACACACACACACACACACACACAAAACATTGAATTCGGCCTTAGAAGATCCTGCACACCGGATTGGATTTGTGAATCAATTATTGATTTTGTAGTAATTATAGTAGCTTATCCGAAACTTTGATTTGGATAACGAATCTCTAATATGACGAGGGATGGCATTCCAATTTATGCTAGCTGCGAGTGTTGAGAAGACTGGTATAACCAGTTTGGAAAATAAAGAAAATGCTGTTTTTGCAAACAGAATGTTTGTTACATTGGTGTAAAGTGGTGGGATTTTATATGCAAGTCAAAACTCGTACTCAACAGAAAATGGATAGTGAAATTCCTTTGTTATTGAAAGAATTCAAGTTAACCGTTGAAGAGAGCTTGACTGGTTACTTTGCGGAACTGATGGAAAAAGTAAAAGAAGATTACGTCAGCCCGAAAAAAAAAAAAAACCAGACCGCAGCAAAATTAGAAGAAAATGCGGAAAACCAATAACGAACAGCGCAAACATTTTGGAAAAACTGTTAAAGACTTCGCTTCAAATTAACAGCTGGAACGATGGTGAATGGGTAACCGCATTGATTGTCGCGTTACTAGGTGAGGCATTGAACGCTCTGCAGACCATACCAGACCATGACCAAAAAAACCTACAGGGCCTTAACATCAAAGCTGGAAATGAGGTACGGCGACTCTCATCCGCAGGGAATGCACCACGCCCAAGTGGAAAACCATTACCAAAAGGCTGACCAAAATTTCCAAGAGTGTGAAGCAGATATTACTCGTCTGGTGAGACGAGCCTACTCAGCAGCACCGGATAGCTTCCTAGAGTTGATGGCAGTGCAGACCTTTACTGATGGAATACGCGACGAGGAAATCGAACAAGTACTACAACTGGTCAGGCCAAAGACTTCATGTAGTACGTTGGCTCATTCTTTGGAGTTTGAGGCGACAAGACAAACGTGCATTTAATATGCGGCACGGTAGGACGCTCTGGAGAGGAGGAGCGAAACCAAGAGAACGTTGAAAAGGTGATTCGACGGGTACCGCGTGACGAGCTGTCGGAGTAAAGTGGATCGCGACGCCTAAACCGCGAATTTAGTCACAGGCAAAACCGATGTAAACAACTTAAAGAAAAACATGAGCAGTTAAAATTAATAAGAATCGTCGGAACAGGGCAAAAGTCGACCTATACAAATTCTGCCCCAGAAATTGTCATCCGCGCTGCATGGATAAAATGTGATCTTGGTCGAAGTGCAGTGATCAACAATGCTTGGTAGCCAATTATGTTGCGAATAGAACGGGAGAACGATAAAGACCTAGGTGTTATTCTAAGTTGCAAAGCCAGAGGAGTACGTTCCTCCTGGCGCAGTATTAGCCCGTACAGCAACACACTGAAATCGTACTGGGTACAATGGAATTCCCCAAAATAGGGAATAGGATCTTGGTACGATCCTTGGAGAACGGAGATGGATCCTTGAGTACGTTTCATGTTAGGACATCTGCATAAGAGATCTCGGGAGGAACTTCCACGTTAAAAAAACTCTGGAGAAAGTCCGAAAAAAGATTCCACTGCGTTGGCTGCAAGGACGATGTTTAAGACTGGTGCTACAAGTGCTAGCTGTGTACACCATTGGAAATTCCTAAGGCTCCAATGAGACAAACAAACAGCTACGCTTTTGAGGACAAACGAAAGTCGAGACCGTGCTATAATTGGTTCGTGTCTCTGTACAGCGGCACAGGCAATGCGAGATTTGGAGTCACGGAAGAGATTCAAGTTTCTCCTGGCAAAGTAATAAATAATTAAGATTTTAATTTTTGAAAAGTGATAACATTTAACGTTTTTAACGCGATTAATGCAAAACAATTGACTAAGTTTTGACGCTTGAACTGCAGAGAAGCCACCAAGAAAATATATTAACTTATAAAAACAAAGATCCATAAAAAACTTTTAATTAATCACAAAATTGGAAGTAACTTAAGCGAGTGACTTTTACAGATTTAAATACTTTAAAAATCACCCTCAATATACTCTATTATGAGGTGTATTTTAGTGAAATTCTGGGCTGATTTAAGTTTATAAAAGGAACTTTCAAAAAAAACTAAAAAACATATATGTTGTAGGAAAATACAAATTAATAACGTAAAAGGTTTTAAAAAGTACATTCACTGCCCTTAGAATATTCAATTATATATACCTGACATTGTGAAAACAGGTGTACATTTTTTCGGTGGAAAAATATTTCTTCCTGTGCAGTAGATGAAAGGCTGCACTTTTTTTTAAATAGAGCTTAAATGGTCCAAAGGACTTCAATTTCCTGTATACATTTTCACAAAAATAAATGATGTTCTTGGGAGTTTTTCATGGTAAATTCAGTTGTTTTGTTCTTCCCAAAGGCACTATTTTTAACAACTTTAATTGTTTGGCACTAATTGGCCACGCAGCATCCACAGAACTATAGCGTTTTAAGAATCTAAAAAAAAATAAACCCACTAGAATAACTGAGCTGCCTCATGCGTGGAAATAACAATTTTCTCTTTGTTAACTTACTTAAATTACCATAGTATAAACTAGAAAATTCTGTATATTTGTAAAAGAAATATATTTTCAATCAAAAAGTTTAGAACAGACAAGCATAAAAAGTGAAAATAATAATATAAATTATCAAAATCAAACGAAATTATTTTATAATATATAACTTTTGCTCCCATTCTGAATGGACCTGCACCTAAAGAGTTCTAGATTACTAGAACTTGTAGAACGGCTTCAGAGTTCCAGTGATCTAAACAGCCGAACTATAGGTTTAGCCAAATTAGTAGAGTCTTTAGTGAGGAACCAGACTAAGACAGGTCCCCGGAAAACGGTACCGGCTCTTTCGCTCTTTAAATTGGCAGAGACGTAAAGGTCGGTATGGCATTCTAAGACGCACTACCACCACATTCTTTCTCAAGTAGACAACGGACTTAAATATCTGGGGTAAAAAATTCCGGAGTTAAAATAGTCCCTCATTCGGATCTCCGAGAAGGGACTACTTTGGGGGATGTGATCGGAAAGTGTAAAAAAAGAATCTGGAACATTATGCGAGTAAGAGCGTGGAATATAAGAAGTATGAAATAAGTAGGTAAGTTAGAGAACTTAAAAATTGAATGGATAGGTTAGCGCTAGACATAGTAGGGATCAGCGAAGTTCTGTGGCCAGAGACGGGGGATTTTTGGAATGGAGACTTCAGGGTAACTCATATAGGAGCAGAGGAAGGAAATTACTTACAAAACAACGAAATAGTAGTCATGGTTAGATTAGAATCTGAACAGGTAAATACAGTAATAATTCAAGTATAATTGCCCTAAGGTACGTAAAGGGACATGAAACTTTAATAATTACGGAGGATTTTAATACAGTGGTAGGTGAGGGTAGAAAATGAGCAGTAGTAGGATTATTTGGTTTATTACGAGAAACGACAGGGGAAATAGGCTGGTAGAATTTTGCGGCAAGAACAATTTAATCATCACAAACACATTATTTCAACATCATGCTAGAAGATGATATACGTGGAAGATGCTAGGAGATATAGGAGGATATCAAATAGATTACATTCTTGTTACACAACGGTTTAGAAATCAAGTAAAAGACTGTAGAAGCTACCCAGAAGCAGATATACCGCAATATCGTAATTATGAAGGCCGCCTTGAAATTTAAAAATTTGAAAAAAGAAACGAAAAAGGACACCTTGACTTTGAGAAATTAAAAGATAAAAATGTCTACAAACGATTAGAAATAAGGTCAAATGAACTGCTGAAAGATATCGGGAAAATTTCTGATACTATGGAAGTAGAAGCAGAATGGAATCGCATTAAATCCAGCTTAGACATGGCGGCTAGAGATATTCTGGGGTATACACAAAAAGAAAATAAGAAACCATGGATAACAAAGGATATCCTGAATTTAATAGAAGAAAGGCGAAAATACAAAAATAGGTAAGACGAAACAGAAAAACAGAGACACAAAGCCATAAAGTGGAAAATAATTCGTAAATGCAGGAAGACTAAAGAACACTGGATTGATGGAAAGTGCAAAAAGGTACAAACTAAGATGGAAATAAGAAAGATAGACGACCCATACAAACTAATTAAAATGAATTTTAGGGGTATAAAACCGTATAGCAAAAATATAAGGGACGTAGGAGGAAACGTATTATAGAAAATGTAGAGAAAGTAGTTAGATGGAAAGAATATGTAAGGAATTTATATGCAGGAGAGAAACTTACAACATTAGAACAGGAATCAGACATTGAAAATGATGACTTGGGATATCCTATACTTAGAGATGAGTTTAAATTAGCATTAAAGTGTCTGAAAAGTGGTAAGGTGCTGGGTATAGATAAGGTGCAAGCAAAAACTCTAAAAGCCACTAGACAAGCAGTAATAGAACATCTCTTCCAAACTTGTAAACTATATGAAACAGGTGAGATACCCAAAGATTTCAAAAGTATCAACATAATAACTATACCAAAAAAAAAGAGACTCGGATAGATGTGAAATTTTTCGAACAATAAGTTTGACAGCACACTTGTCAAAAATATTAACTAGAATTGTACAAAGACGAATAGAAAAACGAGTTGAAGAAATACTAGGAGAAAATTAATTTGTCTTTAGGCGAAACAGAGGAACAAGGGAGGCTATTAGATATGGAACAAGCATTCGACAATGTAAAATGGAAAAAAATGTTCGAAATACTCAAGAAGACTGGAATGAGTTTTAGGGATAAACGGATAGTGCATAGCTTTTACAAAGAGCAAACAGTATTAATAGAACTAGAGCAGTAACGTGGAGAAGTAGATATTAGGAAAGGGGTGAGATATAGATATGCCCTATCCCCGTTAATTTTTAACTTGTACACTGAAGAGGCAATGAATACTGTCAAATGCAGAAAGACATTTGGAATTACTATGCATGGATAAACGATTGATAAGCTTAGATTTGCAGATGGTATAGCGGTATCGGCATCTAGCAAAGAAGAGTTAGAAACAGTTCTAACAGAGAGATACGGTATGAAAATTAACAAATATAAAACTAAAGTACTAGTATGTAAATGAGCGGAAAACAAATCAAAAACAAGAATACAAATAAGTAACGAAAACTTGCAAGAGGTTAAGGATTTCTGCTACCTAAGAAGCCAAATAACGCAAGATGAGAAAAGCATAAAAGATATAAAACAAAGATTAGCACAAGGTTGTGCTACATTTAACAAGAAAAAGCAACTACTGTGTTCAAGCACAACAAACATAGAAACAAGGAAAAGACTGCTTAAGACGTATGTGTGGAGCACAGCACTGTACACGGCTATGAAGTCTGGACAGTAGGAGAAGCGGACAAAAAAAAGGTGCTACAGACGTATGATGATGATATCCTTGACAGACAAAGTTAAGATCAAAGAGGTACTAGAAATGGTAAGGAAATAAAGAAGTATGTGGAAAATAGTAAAAAATAGGAGAGATAGGATGATAGGCCACATACTAAGGCATGAGGGAATAGTACGGAAAATATTACAAGCAGCGATAGGACAAAGGAGAAGTACATGTAGACCTAGGTTAGATCATTGCACTCAGATAGTGAAAGATGTAGTCTGTGCAAATTTCAGAGAAATGTGTAGGCTAGTTCAGAATAGAAATCCATGGAGGTACGCGTCCAACCAGTCCCAAGATGGAAAAACTAATGACGAAAAAAATAACTTTACTTAAACATGATGATTATTATAAGCAACAACAGATATTGGTTGTGCAATATTCTCGAATAATGTTAATTGTGCTAAAGAATTTACTGGAAAACTATTAATTCAGCAAATGTGTTGGGGGACCTTGGCAGCCACAGGTTGCTGAACCCTCTTCACATACCCCTACATGTCATTTTCCAAAGCTCCACCTGAAGGTACTACAATGGCCAGGAACCGAGTTTTTTTTTAACTGAAAAATTTTGAATTTTTCCGAACCCTTGCTGTTCCAAACAAGGTAGGGATTTTTAACGTGTGTGACAATACTCGTACACGGGACCCCCATTTTACCTCTCATCCGAACGAAGGCGTATTTTTGTGAAAAATGCTCGCCTAACATTTTTCAAGCGGCCCGTAAGGGATTTGAACTCTGGACCTTGGGCGTAGTAGTCACACGCATACCAACTACTCCACGGCGTCGCATCCCCTTCACATACCACTGAATCTTGGTGAAATAAGGCATATAATTAGAAAAAAACAATAGAAGGGGAACCGAGCTATATACAGGCTGTTGTTGGAATTTTAGGGAACTGTTTAAGCTAGCTCAGAATATAAAAAAGTGGAAGTACTCGTCCAACTACTTTCAAGACGGAAAACCTAATGACGAAAAAAAAAGTGCATTTAAATCTGATGATTATTATAAACAACTACAGGTGTTGGTCGTGAAATATTTTCAACTAATGTTAATTGTGCGAAAATGATATATTGGAAAAACTATTAATTCGAAAGGTACTACATTCGCCAGGAAGCGAGTTTTTTTTTACCTGAAAAATTTTGAATTTGCAGAACCCTTGCTGTTCCAAGCAAGATAGAAATCTTTAACGTGCGTGACAACACTCACACACGGGACTTCCATTTTACCTCTGATCCGAATTAGGGCGTATTTTTGTAAAAAATTCTCACTTAACATTTTTCAAGCGGACCATGTCGGGATTCGAACCCGTGACCTTGGGCGTACCTCTTCACAGACCACTAAATATCAGGAAAATAGGATATATATATATATATATATATATATATATAATTGTAAAACAATAGATGGAGACCGAACTACATCACACAAGAAAGAACAGCGACTATGTTTAAAGACAACAAACATAGAAACAAGAATAAAATTGTTGAGAACATATGTGTGGAGCACATCACAGTACGTCTATGAAATAGGGGCAGTAGGAAAAGCAGACAGAAAGAGACAGTAGCCTTCTGGAATGTTGTGCTTTAGATGTATGAGGGTGATAGCAAGGACAGACAAATTTAATAACAAATAGGTTATAGAAATAGTAAAAGAAAAAGATATCTGTGAAAAACAAAAAAAAATAATAGGAGGAATAGAAGGGCAGGATACGTTCTAAGGCATTTTTTTAGGAATATTACGGGATATATTACAAGCAGAGATAGGAAAAAAGAGGTAGAGGTAGACCTAGATCAGACTATCGCACGCAGATAGTGATAATACAGACTGTGCAAATTTCAGGGAAATGTATACGTTAGTTCAGAATAGGAAACAATGAGGTTACGCGTCTAACCAGTTCCAGAACTGAAAACCTAATGATGATGATCTTTTGATCGAAGCATTGTTTTTCCTTTGACCGTTTTTATTATTTATATAGGCGGCGCAATCATATCATTTATAGAAAGGATGATAAATGGACCCAATGCGGTTGTGTCAATTTCAAAGAAAAGAAAATGAAGGCAGTAATCAACAGATATCAATTTTTCAGCAAGAAAGTATATATTATAATTTCTATCATTAAATATCTCCCTAATAATGTAAAATAGAACGTTACCTTTTAGGGTGAATATGTAAGTTTCTTTTTTTAAATTCTATGCCCTTATAAAAAATTTTTCGACTAGCGTATATGAAAATGAATCATATTTGCCCTAAAAATGTGACTGAAAGTAAACCTTTACGGTCCTAGGGCCGCTAAACTCATAACAACATGATTTTGTAGGTTTTTCACATTCTAGACACCCATGACTATCACTGAGATTCATTTATTGCGATTTTGTATTTTCAAATAATTTTTCATTTAACCTCGGCGTCGGTGTAGTGTTACCAAGAACATCAGCAGCCTAGTACCAGCACAAATAACACAATTGGCATGTTAAATGCTTTAAACCAAATAAATGAAATACCAGTTAATGTAGATAGACCGTCAACGTCATCGATAAAAATAAGTCACCATGCTTCCAGCACCTCATATACGAGGGCCATTTTTTTTCAACCTCCGATAGGCTATAAATAAAAGACAAGTTCATATAAAACAATAATTTTATTACCAAAAGATTGGTACACTTACGGTTACTTATCGACATAATCGCCGAAGAGATTAAGACATTTGTCATATCTGTAGACAAGCTTTTCAATACCCTGTTCAAAGAAAGTTGCCGCCAATGAATTCAAGTAGTCCTTGACGTTGGTTTGAAGGTCCTCATTGGTTTGAAAGCGCTTGCCACCAAGCCACGTCTTCAGGTCAGGAAAAAGATGAAAATCGCTTGGTGCTAAGTTAGGACTGTATGGCGGATAATCGAAAATGTCCCATCCAAATTGTTCGAGAAGTTGTTGAGTTGCTCTAGCAGTGTGTGGACGGGCACTGTCGTGGATCAGAACAACTCCAGCGGTCAGCTTTCCTCTTCGTTTGTTCTGAATGGCTCTACGCAACCGTCGTAAAGTTTCACAATAAACAGCTGCACTGATTGTGGTTCCGGGCTCCATGAACTTGGCGGGAGCATCAATAATAGCGGACATGTTTACGTGGCTGTAGCACAACGCTGACTGACGCCTGAATGTCAACAACGGCGGAATGTGTAGTGTAAGAGCTGCGCAGTCGCCTACAACGCATGCCCGCTTTCTGCTAACCGCGTAGCGTCTGCACGGAGCGATTGGAGGTTGAAAAAAAATGGCCGTCGTACTTACCAAGTGCCTACAAATTCTGGTATTACTATCCATAATAATGCTCAAGGGATAATTAATATCAATTACTGTAATAAATAAATACGTCAAATGTTATTAACCTTCTTTATTTCGTGTTATTTTTCCTATTTTTTTTTCTTTAATACTAGGCGAAAAACAGTTGTGTGTCACACAGGCAAAAATGCATTAGCAGCCCTTAACTATCAGCTGCCATCGCTCGCTTCGCTCGCTCAGGCATCTAATAGCTGCAGGCTGCTAATGCTCACTTTCTGCCCTTGTGACACAATATACTATTGAGTAACATTCAATGTCATATTTTTTAGCTACAGAATTTCTAAAATAATAGTTTTAAAATTACCTTTAATTTTGTGTTTTGTATTTGAAAAACATTTGATTTACAAATTTACAGGTCATTAACAGCTACGTAAATTTTAACTGGTATTTTTTGACTAGGTAAGGCATGTTTCCCTTGATGTTAAGCAGTGAGCATAGGTTTTAAATAGTTTATGTTAAATCTCAAATTTGAATCTATTTTACAAATTATTTTTATTTCATTTAGACCAAATGAAAACAAAAAATTAATTTGACCGAAGCGAATGGGTGCAGCAGAAGAACGTGATTTATTCAAAAAGGCTACGTTTTAGTGTGGGGTGTACAAACACAACAGACGATATTCAAAGTAACGTAAGCCACAGTAGTGCAGTGACAAAACGCAATCTACCATGCGGATCGTCCCGGATCGATGCCCTGTTGCAGCATTTTTTTTGCCGTTTACTTTGACTTTTTAAACAACTACCGGCATTTAATATGCATACCAGGACTCGAATAAACTTTCTACGCTTTAGTACAGTCTACACTACGTACCTTTTTGTTAAATGATGAATAAACATTAAACGTATTAAAAATAGGATTAACTACTTGCATAAATTTTTTCGTTGATATAAATATTACTCTGTTACGTAAGTTGTAATAAATAATACCTGTAGAGTTCGTAAGTAGTGAAAAGAACAAAAAGGGAATTTAATATTTAATAATGCAAAAGTTAGGTTATGTACATGTTATGGTTAAAGTAACTAACCAGTTATTATTAATAATGACCGGTCATTATTAATAATAATCAAAATTATAGGTGAAAGTAGTTAATTTTAAAATATTTATTAAATTAACAAGTCATTATTAATAATAACCTAATCTTTTGTTGGTAACTGCAATAAATAAAAAACAAAATGAATAAAAAATTAAATATAAATATTATCAATTAAAAACATTAATAATATTAATTAGTTTAAATTCTTTTTTATTTGTATTAAATGAAGTTTTTATTTTTAAAAAAACATCAATAAAATTTAAAAAATATTTACGTACTCAAAACAAAATTTAATTATATCTGTAGGCCTAATGGTTTACGAATTTTGTAAGTGCAAAGAAGACCATAGAAATATTTTAGTCATGTTATTGCTAAAGAGAGGGCTACATTTTTAAATACGAACAAAGCAAAGAAGTTAAGCCCGATTTTAAACATGAAAACAGCATCATCATTACCATCAAAACTTTTTTTGTTTGAAAAAAATTAAAATATTTTATTTAATAGAAAAAATCAAAGTCGGACTTAAATTTGAATAATCAAGGATTAAAATATTTTGATCGAAAATCAAAACTATATTAAAATGATTAAAAATATTAAAAATATTTAACCTAAGCATAAAACTTTGATAACGAAAATAGATAAGTTAAATAAAACATTTAGTTATTTTTAGTAAGAAGATAAAATTCAACTTTATATCTGACAATATACTAGAATAAAGCAAATAATTATTACTTTCCATTTTTGTAATTTTTAATAAATTAACTATTTTTTTAATGTAGTGAAAAAAATAACAAATTTTGTGATTTTATTTTAACTGGACTATAGAAAAAAATAATCTGTCAATATTTATTTTCTAATATTTTTTTGGTATATTTTTAGATTGTTAAAATTGTTTTTTTAATTATTAAAAACTAAATTTATCACTATTACCGATCTATATCAGTTATTACCAGTTATTATTAATAATTATCGGTTAGTATTAATAATTAACAAAATGCTAGGTTATTATTAATAGTAACAGGATTATTTACTTTAACCGTAACATATATACCTGGCAAAAGAATCTTTAAAAAATGAATATATTTGAATAGAATAACAACATGGCAGTATCTAGCGCATGTGACGTAACACGACTGATCCGTGAAATAACCCATAAAGGTATAGTTTTTTAGTGAATTAGCAACATTGTAAGTTGAAAGGTGCTAGATCAGTTTTCGAATCGGTAGAATCAGGAACGTGTTCCTTAATAAGCGGTTTATGCAATATATTATAGTGACAAAAACAACCAGGAACCACATACAGGTAACAAGAACAAATAACAGTAAGCGTGTACCAATGTAATAATCTTAAATAAAATGAATAAAAAGAAGAAAAAATGTAAAAACTGTATTGAATCAAATTACAAATTTGTTATACAGTTAAAATGCCCTACTTACACTTTGGTTTCCTTATTTCGTAAGTACACAAGTATTCAATTAAACATTAAACTAGTAAAGCCAGACATATTTATCTAATTTTTAAAGAACACCCTTTTCTCCAAATTCACTGAGTGATACCATGTCGATTTTCATCGCACCAAGATATGTATCAAATGTGTTACAAACAAATTGTAAGTAGCAAAGGTACCATCTCTTGAAATTGATGTCAGCATTATTCGTCAAAACAGACTGCCGCGTTATTCAAAACTATTTACGAAATCAAAAGCCTAACGACACAAACAAATTCTACTAGAGATATCGATACACGTATTAGTATAATTATTTTTGTGCGTATTAATTACTTAACTTACTTTGTATAAACTATCTACTTCCTGTAGCTACATACTCAGAGATTTAACCCTTGTTTCAAATTAATTTGCAAAATCAAAATTGTAAAATTCTGAGTACATAAATTGCCCCTGTAATAAATCCTTGTCGAAAGAAAAATGGTCGAAGAATTTAAAAACATTTTCTAATAGTGAACTACTTCCATGGCAACACGAAATTCCTTTCCATAAGAACATTTAAATAAAGAAGCACTTAAGCAATTCCATTTCAAAAGACAAAAGGTGGGTTGTGAGCAAATTTGCCCAACGATAACTCAATAAATATATATGTTAACCATAAAATAAGCAAAACTACTGAAAACTTATAAAACTCGACCTACCCTTACCTTGTACGTGTTTGCTAGACGCCATCTAAATCATATGCAAAGCGTGGGTAAGAAGGATAATTTGTAATTCCGATTATGTATTCGTTCTCTGTATAAGATGTAGGCAAACGTGAACATTACTTGTTTGTTATTATGTGCTGTTACATTATCTTAAACGTTTAACAATGCCTCTAAAAAGTAGGGAGCTGTGAGGATCTCATATTACTAAGTTTATTAACATACACTAGTTGTATTTTTATCCGTTTTAAAAGCAAGTTGGGTTCTATTTTTACTATATTTTAAAGTAGATTAAGATGTTGAGGAATACTAAAATCGAAAAAGCTTTAGAGTTACGTTTAATTTCAAATGAGAAGCCTGATATGCCGAACTATTTCACCACATCTCACCCACTTTTAAACTGTTGTACAGTATAGAAAGCAAATTTTAAATTTAATAGAAGAAAACGTAATCTTAATCCTGTACTAAAAGAAACTTTTGTAACTCAACCGCCGAGTTAAGACCAATGACCTTTCTCACTGCTTTCTGAACATATCTGAAAAACTGTAGACGTCCACATACAATTGTTGGTAAAATTGCAGTATTTTGCCTAAATATGACTATAAGAGAGCGGGAGCGATGCTGTAAAACTCTCGCTTTCAGTCCCCCCGCGATTCCTATACCGGTGCATGCGAATTTTCCATAGTTCAAGATACTGCTGGAAATCGTGTTCTGTGAGCTCCTTTCCTGTTTTACAATACAAACAAAGATGCAGTAGTTCATCGCGTCTCACCTAGAGGGCGTAATAATTTTAAAGAATTTACCAACATGAATTAATTCAGTTTCTAAATTACACTAACCACCGGCAAGCTAGGTGAATAGTTTAAGCATTGGACCACATACGTTGATGAGAAGTACAGCTTAGGAGAAGCAGGAGGTGTAGGTGGTGTGTGTAGGTATAGGTTGTGTTTTTCTTAATCTTTTTTGGGAATTAAACCACTCAAAGTTGTTAAAATCGTCTTTATTTACGTTTTGATCCTTGACCTGAGATCGCTGTCAAAATTATAAATATTTCGAGTTTGACATTTAAGACATAAATTGAAGGTGACTTTGATTTAT
Source organism: Platerodrilus igneus (assembly GCA_036346225.1). Classification (NCBI taxonomy): domain Eukaryota; kingdom Metazoa; phylum Arthropoda; class Insecta; order Coleoptera; family Lycidae; genus Platerodrilus; species Platerodrilus igneus. Next base: position 4,269,351 of record JARFIW010000012.1, on the reverse strand, counting down.
TAATGTTTCATTTGTATACATTAGGTGAAAATTTTAAATTTTAGAAGAAACATGTTAAAAAATGTTTCCCAATCCTCAAGTTATTGAATTAATATAAAATTTAACTATATAAAAATTAATCAGCTGATTTCACGTCAAGCGTATTGGCTACCCCAAAGTCGTTCCCAGAGTGCAACACAAATTGAAGGCACTCATTCTTCTAAACTTTTCACCTAATGTGTTCATATCAAACATTAATAAGTCAAAGTCACCTTCAATTTATGTCATAAATGTCAAACTTGAAATTTTTATTATTCTGACAACGATCCTAGATCAGGGATCGAAACGTAAATAAAGACGATTTTACAACTATGAGTGGTTTAATTCCCGAAGAAGATTAAGAAAAATACAAAACAAACCATAACAAACATACAGGGAGTATTTAAAGGTTGTGTATGGAGTTGTAGGTGGTATGTGAGGGTGGTAATGGAGGTGGAGGTGAAAGTCGTGTGTAGGTCCAGGTTATGTGTGGCGTTGGAGGTGGTATGTGAAGGGGTGTTTGGAAGTGGATGTTGTGTTTATGTAAGTGAAGATGAAGAAGGATGTGGTATGTGGTGGTGTAGGTGAGAAGTTCAGTTCGTGCCTGGAGGTGGTGTGTGTTGGTCGAGGTTGTATGTGAAGTTGGAGATGGTGGTGGAGGTGGAGGTTGTGTTTACGAACGTGAAGGTGGAGAAGGATGTGATAGTGTATGTGAGAAGTTCCGTTTGTGGTCCGACACGCCCTACACGCGGTCAGACGCAATCCGGTGCGCCCCGAACGTACCCTGGTGCGCGACCAGGCGATGGAGTGGGAGGGGTAATTAGAGAATCAACAAGCAATAGTAAAAGAAATATTTAGACGCTCCGGCGAAGATCGCTTGTATGATAGATGATAACAATAAGCCATGTCTACGAAATTCTTTTGCATTAAAAGTGGAAAGTACATCATCGTTTTGTATAGGTATTTGCAATACCTGCGTCACAGTGCCCGCATACTGTCTAGGAACGTTTTTCTTTTGAGAACAATATTGCTTGAGACTGCACTGCATTGTAGTTCTAGGTATATTGTACTTTTTACTAGCTGAGCAAACACTTATTACGCTCAGCTGTATTTCATCTACAACTGTTTTCAAAGATTCCTTGGTATAATGTTTATTTTCTGCGAACAACTTCCAAACTCGTTCGATACAACTGACTACCGTTATAGAAATTGGTTCTGTAAATACCAAAGATTAGCCATAGTGCCGGACATTTCGTCAAGGCCGCCAGGCATGGCCGTCAGGGATGGCCGCCCTGATTAGACAACGGGTTAGGAGTCAAGTAAAAGACTGTACAAGCTACCCAGAAGAAGATATAGACACTGACCATAACATTGTAATTAAGAAGGCCGCTCTTAAATTTGAAAAATTTGAAAAAAGGAACGGAAAATGATACTTTGACATTGGGAAACTAAAAGATAAAAATATCCAAATATTTGAAAAAAGTCAAATGAATTGCTGAATAATATCGGAAAATTTCCGATACTAAGAGAGTAGAAACAGAATTTTGCTTAGACATGGTAGCCAGAGATATTCTGGGGTGTACACAAAAAGAATTGAGAAACCATAGATAACAAAGGATATTCTGAATTTAATAGTAGAAAGACAAAAATACAAAAACATACCAAACGAAGCTGGGAAACGGAGATACAAAGCCATAAAATAGAAAATTATTCGCAAATGCAAGAAAGCTAAAGAACAATAGATGAATGAAAAGTGCAAAAAGCTACAAACTAAGATAGAAATAGGAAAGACAGCCGAAGCACACTAACTAATTAGAATGAATTTTATGGATATATAACCGAATAGCAAAAAGAGAAGACATCAATATAGAAAATATAGAGAAAGTGGTTAGATGGCAAGAATATAGTGTTAACTCTCTCATCACACGCAGAGCACTCAACAAACGGAGAATTTGCAGTTGACTATATTAGAGTACACGTGCTGGAAATAGAACAAACCAAAGAATCGAGAAATTCCAACTAAGGTTTATGCTAATAAAATTTGGATAATCTTTTACAAAATCAAAAATCGAAGACGCATTTCATTGGTTAAAGACATCATTAACGTTTTTCAACACAGGAAGGATAGCAACCAGAACTGTATAATTATAATTTCAAATTCTGCAGAAGATATTCATAATGCTCTCCATAGCCTAGGAATCAATCCTCTTGCAGTGCTACCCATAGCCTGCAGGACCCTCCCAAGCAGCGCTCTCCATAACCTCCTTTACTTCGAAACGCAGCGCTCCCCATAGCCTACGTATTCTCCGACGGTGACGCTGTCCGACGCCGTACCCAGGGCACGTCATTCATAGTTCATCAATCCATAATTAACCAACCACGTATGGACGTTAAACTCCGTTCCGTACTTCACCGACCAGTCGTTATTATGATCGCACCAGTCAAGCTCTACTACAAGGACGACATCACTGTAGAGGCCTCACACCACGAAGCCTGCAGAAGAGTTCAGAAGACAACCGAAGACCTTCTGAACCATCTTTTTTTGTATATATTGTAAATTAGTAGTTTTTAAGTGCATATAATTTCATTTCATAAATTCTTTTAACGTAACATTGACCCACCACTAAAACACGAAGCCTTCCAAAGAGAGCCGAAAACCACTGAAGATGTCTAGACCTCTTCAACCTGTACATATCTCCTGATCATCGTTGTTCAAGTTCACGCTGGGCAACTTTCGAAGCTTTCCGAAGAAAACCGAAGACTTCCGAAGATATACACCCCGTTAAATTGTGCATACAAACATTTAATCAGTGTTCAAGTTTAATTCCGGCTCCAAAGCAACCACGAAGCCATCCGAAGCCATCCGAAGACTTCCGAACTGCTAAATCATTCAATTTCACTTTTTATTTTATGTAATTTTGGAACTTATAATTATTTTGCTAATGTTTATTAAGCAATTAATCAAGCTAAGCGTACTTGCTTTAAGACGCTGCCCCCGTGAACGATAATAAATGGCAACCAACGTGATTGGGCCGTCTTCATAGAAGATTTTGCAAACAGCGCGCTTGCAAGAACCATCATCATGTCCGAGACGAGAAGTCAAACCACGTCTAACGTCCAGCCGGACACCAACCAGCAGCCTCCAACCCAAGAGGTCACTCAACCAACAACAGTTCTGGGACTGCAACAACCCAGTGGCGCTCAACAAACACAACCAACCGACAAAATAAGCACAATCAAGACGCTCGTAGAAGACCTGTGCTACGTCACCACAGCCACCCCCGAAGCAGAGACACCTACGTTCTCTGGCATCCTTCTGGAGTACCCCGCAAAATTCCTCCAGCAGATGGAAGCGATGGACGCGGATGTACCGACAACAGCCGCACAATTCTGAGGTCAAGCAGCCACATGGTGGGAAGCATACGCAATGTTCCAACCCACCTATATCGAATTCCGAAGGTTATTTCTGGACAAGTACGACAGTCCAACCATCAGAGCCAAAATAACCTCCGAGTACTATGGGCAGAAGCAGACGGCATCTCAACCAGTAGCCGCCTTCTTGGGCACTAAGGTACGACAGGCCCGCCGCCTAAAGCTAGACACCAACCGAGACATACAGCTGTTCACGGACCCTCTCCTGCCGGCACTGAGGACTCCAATTCAGTGTCACATGCCGACGAAATTATGGGAAATGGTCACCCGCCTCACAAAAATAAAAGAAAACGTAAAAGAGACAACGATAAAGACGACCACCCCATACCAGTTGCCAGACTACAGCCCGGTCGGGCGAAACAAACTGGCACGATTAAACATCACCGACGATGACCAACTACCAAGGATTCCCGTCACAATACAGAAAATAAACTTCGACACATTACTAGATACAGGAGCATCGACGAGCATGATTAGGGAAGATTGCATACCCACAGGTTCATGGGTAGAACCCTCCGCCTGTCTAGCCGAAGCAGGTAGAGAAATGGCAATCAAAGGCAAGTTCCGCACGCCATTCACCCTGGGACAAGTGACGGACCACGAAACATTCTTGGTAGTAGCAAACCTCGCTGAGGATGTCATCCTTGGCAAATCTTGGCTGCTACGCCAGAAGGTGGTGATGGATTACGAACAAGACTCCATACATTTCGAAGCACATAATCGTAACACACTCCATTGGAACTTTACACGCAGATCACGAGCTAACCACACAGCCCGTGTCGATATGCCCAATGTTGTGCAAGGCGCACAACCAGAAAGGCATACCTGTAAACGGATGTCCCAAGAACAAGTACATCGACCACAATCATTCCATTCAGCAGCTGGCGATAATGGTGAAGCCCGACGCCGCCGCACAAAACGTAAACGCAAACGCCGCCACAGGCTCAGATATGTTGACAACAATGACCCCGCCGCCTCCTCGCAACAACATTACGCTACCCTCTTCAGCGGGAGGGATGTTAACTCTATCATCACACGCAGAGCACTGAAAAAATGGAGAATTTGCAGTTGACTATATCAGAGTACACGTGCTGGAAATAGAACAAACAAAAGAATCTCGAGAAATTTCAATAAAGTTTTGTGCTAATAAAATTTGGATAATCTTTTACAAAATCAAAAATCGAAAACGCATTTCATTGGTTAAAGATATCATTAACGTTTTTCAACACAAGAAGAATAGCAACAAGTACTGTATAAATATAATTTCAAATTCTACAGAAGACAATCATAGTGCTTTCCATAGCCTAGGAATCAATCCTCTTGCAGTGCTGCCCATAGCCTGCAGGACCCTCCCAAGCAGCGCTCTCCATAGCCTGCTTTACTGTAAAACGCAGTGCTCCACATAGTCTGCGTATTCTCCAACGGCGACGCTGCCCGACGCCGTACCCAGGGCACGTCATTCATAATTCATGAATCCATAATTAACAAACCATGTATGAACGTTAAACTCCGTGCCGTACTTCACCGATCAGTCGTTATTGTGATTGCACCAGTCAAGCTCTACCACAGGGACGACATCCCCGTAGAGGCATCACACCATGAAGCCTGCCGAAGGGTTCAGAAGACAACCGAAGACCTTCTAAACCCTCTTTTTTTTGTATATATTGTAAATTACTAGTTTTTAAGTGCTTATAATTTCATTTCATAAATTCTTTTAACGTAACATTGACCCACCACTAAAACACGAAGTCTTTCGAAGAGATCTGAAGCCCACCAAAAATGTCTGGACCTCTTCAACGTGTACATATCTCCTAATCATCGTTGTTCAAGTTCACGCTGGGTCTCATAAGCAACCTCCAAAGCTTTCCGAAAAAAGCCGAAGACTTCCGAAGACATACACCCCCGTTAAATTGTGCATACAAACATTTAATCAGTGTTCAAGTTTAATTCTGGGTCCACAGCAACCATGAAACCATCCGAAGCCATCCGAAGACTTCCAACCTGCTAAATTATTTAATTTCACTTTTTATTTTATGTAATTTTGGAACTTATAATTATTTTGCCAATGTTTATTAAACAATTAATCAAGCCAAGCCTACTTGCTTTAAGACGTGGCCCCCGTGAACGATAACAATAGAGGGAATTTGTATGCAGGATCTGAATTAGAAGCACTAGAACACGAATCAGATATTGAAAAGGATGACTTGGGATATCCTCTAGTTAGAGGTAAAGAGCTGAAGAAGTACTAGGAGAAAATCAATTTGGGTTTAAGCGAAACAGGAAAACACGGGCGGCTATTTTAGCTCTGACAAAGATAATGTAGAAGACAATAGAATAAAAGTTAGCCAAGAGCGAGTCGAGTTCGCACTATTAGGGTTCCGTACCAATACTACAGTGAGCAATCAATAAATCAAATTAAGCTGTTTTTATTTTTTATGTATATTTAAATCTTATCCAAATTTGATTGTGATAACTGAAAAATGAATACGTTGTCCCACATTGTATTGGTACATTAGTAAATACGTTGTCTACTACTATGTTTAAAAAAATTTTCCCAGCAACTATTACACCGTCAAAAAAACCTGCAGTTTTCCGATAATCTATGACTCAATAGCTACTATCCCTATTAAAATCAAAATTGTAGCTTTGGAAATGTAGGAGACAGGAAGTAGGTGAACGGTCATTTTTGGCACATTTTGAGCTATATCATGAAGACTACTGGACCGAAAATTATAAAAAAATATTTTTAGAAGCCTTTTAGAATCCTCTTTCAAATGATACCTCACTCGATATATTTATTAAAACTTTTTTCTTTTGTCCGAATTAACCCCCGCCATTTTAATCTAAAAATATTTTTTTCATATTTTCTGACTGTCGATATATGTGCGCGCCATAAAGACCTAGCATTTTGCCAAATTTCAAATTCCTACCTTACATAGTTTTTGAGAAAAACCTCTGTGGCAGACGGGCGGACGGACACGAGAGTGATCTTATAAAGGTTCCGTTATACCTTATAAGGTACGGAACCCTAAAAAGGAAAACGCGCGTGTATAGGGTTTGCAGATCTTGAAAAAGCATTCGACAGTATAAAATGGAAAAAAGTGTTCGAAATATTCAAAAAGGATTGGAATGAGTTATAAGGGGGTTCAACAGCCTGTGGCTACCAAGATCCCCAACGCTTGAACATTTGCCGAATTAATAGTTTTCCAATAAATCCTTTCGCACAATCAGGATTAGTTGAAAATATTGCAATTTTACAATTACAATTGCAATTGAAATTTTTGACATATTTATCTAATTTTTTAAAAAGCACCCTTTTCTCCAAATTCTCCAAGTATCCATGAAGATTTTCACTGCAGCAAGATGAGTATCAAATGTGTTCCCAATAAATTATAATTAGAAAAAGATACTATTTCTTGAAATTGTTGACAACATTAATTCGTCAAAACAGACTGCCACGTTATTCAAAATAATTTACGAAATCAAAAACCTAACGATACAAACAAGTTCTACTAGAGATATCGATACGCGTCTTAGTATAATTACTTTGCGAGTATTAATTACTTAACTTACTTTGTATATTAATTTCCACTTCCTTTAGCTACCTACTCAGGGGTTTAACCCGTATTTGTATTGTGAACACGCTTGTTTCAAATTAATTTGCAAACTCAAAATTGTAAAATTCTGAGTACATAATGTGCCCCTGTAATAAATCCTTGTCGAAGAATTTAAAAACATTTTCTAATAGTGAACTACTTCCATGGCAACACGAAATTCCTTTCCATAAGAACATTTAAATAAAGAAGCACTTAAGAAATTCCATTTCAAAAGACAAAAAGTGGGCTGTGAGCAAATTTGCCCAACGATAACTCAATAAATATATATGTTAACCATAAAATAAGCAAAACTACTGAAAACTAATAAAACTCTACCTACCCTTACCTTGTACGTGTTTGCTAGACGCCGTCTAAATCATATGCAAAGCGTGGGTAAGAAGGATAATTTGTAATTCCGATCATTTATGCTTTCTCTGTATAAGATGTAGGCAAACGTGAACATTACTTGTTTGTTATTATGTGCTGTTACATTATCTTAAACGTTTAACAATGCCTCTAAAAAGTAGGGAGCTGTGAGGATCTCATATTACTAAGTTTATTAACGTACACTATTTCTATTTATATCCGTTTTAAAAGCAAGTTAGGTTCTATTTTTACTATATTTTAAAGCAGATTAAGAACTTGAGGAATACTAAAATCGAAAAAGCTTTAGAGTAACGTTTAATACAAATGAGAAGCATGATATGCAGAACTATTTCACCACATCTCACCCACTTTTAAACTGTTGCACAGTATAGAACGCAAATTTCATAAAAGAAAACGTAATCTTAACCCCACTAAAAGCAACTTTTGTAACTCAACCGCCGAGTTAAGACCAATGACAGTTCTCACTGCTTTCTGAAAATATCTGAAAAACTTCAGACGTCCAAATATGATTGTTGGTAAAACTGCAGTATCTTGCCGAATACGAAATATGACTGTGACAAAACTGGAGCGGTTCTATAAAACTCTTTATTCTAAATTTATACATGAGTAATTATTCTCGCCTTCAGTCCTCCCGCGATTCCTATACCGGTGCATGCGAATTTTCCATAGTTCAAAATACTGCTGGAAATCGTCTTCGGTGAGCTCCATTCGTGAGTTACGTTTCGGGTCTTGGGAGATGCCTTTTTTAAAAGGCTTCTTCCTAAACTTCTGGTACCAATTTATTTATTAAACAAAAATTAATATGGAATTTTGACAAACTTTTATAAATTAAACAAAGTCGAAAATTATTATTAATTGAATTTAATGAGGGCGAGTAGCCTAAGCAAACAACAATGTAAAAGCTGAAATACTCAAAATTAACTGACTGATCTGGGGCTCCCGTGGTATTTATGTTGTCCCTTGCCCTTCACATGTCTGTTGGAACTTGCAGAGTTCATGTCTGTTTATTTCTTTATTCTACTCATTATACAGTGTAACAATTTTAATTTCTAAATTTGTTAAATGCAACCTTTTGTAAACTGCCACTCTAGTCCATCTGAAGGTGTCATGCCGCAGGGTGCCTAATAATTATCCTTTGTGTACAGATGTCTCGTCTATGTTCTGTTTGTATCATTCTGGCCACGGCTAGACTAAGCTATGCTTTGTTACACTACCTCCTCCCCCCTCTTTAATACCATTCTGTCCAAGAACAGTGACTTTGATGTTAGAAGTTTTGTGGTGGTAAGGAGCTTCGGAATAGTTACTGCAGTTTCAATTTTGATGCAAGTAGCAATCAAGACTGTTTGTCGTAGGCATCCTTAAATTTGGATTGTATCCACGCTACAATATCTGGGCGCAGTTTTTCTGGAACAGTACCTCAAGCATATTTCACACCACCCTTCTGTTCGATCCATCGAGCACATAACCGATCTTAGATATTGTGACGTCTCCAAATTTGAACATCTGTCGCTTGAGATCAACTAATACCCTTCACAAATCCTGCTAATTTGATCCACCATAGAGTAATTGCTTAGTCGCCAGGTAATAGATGTCGATGTTTTTTTAACTTCGTGGTCGTTCCAATCTCTACTGTTGTCTACGAAATTGACCCAGATCACCAAATTAATTTTATACACCAGAGGAAGTCATCGACCATATCAAGGGCCGCCGCTACACGATGTGTCGTGGAGTATTCCGATAGCACATCCAATAGATGACCTTGAGTTTCTTTCGTGACCTCCAAATCTCGCTTTACCTGACCCGCGGTACAGAGACCTGAACCAATCATAGTTCGATCTACATTTTTGCTCATCCTCGCTACTTGTCAGCATTACCAGCATTATCACTATCGTAAGATGATAGTCCGTTCATGTGCACCACTATTGTTCTGTCCCATTGGGAACTTAAGAATCTGATATACCACGTCATTGATTCCTTTTATAACTGCGTATGTACGCTCCCAATGTCTTTGTCTGAGATTGTTTAGCCAAACGCAATCGTCTTCTTGAAAACCAGAATCCTGCGTGTCGATGTCATATCTGGACTTTACTTTTCGCATGCAAACTGGATATTATTTCTAACGTCACCATGAGTGTAATGCATAATTTGTTAACTGGACCAATCACTTTGCGCAGCACTCTTTGGTGGATGGTTCTATCTAAAAATCATCGGCTTACCCCGCCATGTGAACAACTAAAGAACAGCACCTAACCAACCGTTACATTCTACTTCAACGCGATGTCATAGTTATTGATGTTTTGAATCTTAAGAGAAACACTATCCATCATTTTGGTAATGGTCTTCTCCACAAGCAAGTTCCTCCCGAGATAATTGTTACTAACCGGTTCAATAGCGCGTACAAAGCTCTCCCAAGCGTTCCATCACCACACCTTATAACCTTCCAGGTGAGATAACGTAATCCGGCACACACACTGCTTGGAATAGCAAGGGTTCGACAAAGTTTAAAATCCAAGTAAAATGAAACTCGCTTACAATGTACTGCCTTCGGGTGGATCATTGGAAAATCAGATATAGGAGTTTATCCTCTGCTCTAAACGGCTTAGTGCTGCAGTTTGTTACGGAAATCGTTGCCACGCGGGCTCAATCGGCGAGTAGGCGGGATTTTACAAGACGAAAAGTAATTATATTGCCTGAAAGTCGCCAAAGCCGTCAAAGGACGGATGCTTCTTCTGAAAAGAAACAGTACCGTGTTCAACCTCAAGAGAGGATTGGTTTCCTGCAGAGAAACCAAAAGTAAAGAAAAGCGAGAAGAAAACCAATAGTAATAGCCAAAATAAGACAAAAGTGTCAAGCCTTAAGTATGCTCGGGAACGACAAAAGAAGGAAGACTGGGAAAAATAAAGACGTGCTTGAAACTGTGGCCGTGAGAAGTCGTTTAAAACGAACAACCAGGAGAAGAAATTGCTAATAGGCCCAAAAGTCGATCAAGTCGTAATTTCCAGTAGGCCAAAGAAGCATACGCTACAGGAAACGGATAGAAAGTCTAACTAAGTTAGTACAATAAGTAAAGAAACCCAGTCAAAAGAAAATGGGATGGAATGTGTAATGAAAGAAAACCTAGAAAGAGTAAAAAAATAACAAGTCATAGCATAATACGAAGAAAAGTTCAACTTCCAAAAGAAAATCAAAGCTCGGAATCAGCATAGGAAGAAGGGATTCGAGAGGATTACGGATGATGTTTGCTGCGCTGGCGTCGCCAGAGGAAAAACAGAGCGAGATCGGGGGTATTAGGATTGTTAGGATGGGCAGGTATTTGGTCTTTAACATGCCAAATGGATTTGTGATCGGTAGGATCGGTAAGTTCGTAAGTCCAGAGAGAAACAATTTTAGAGATAGGAAAAGGACCGACAACTTTAGGAGCGAGTTTGGCGTTAAAATGACGTGAAGCATTAGATAGGGCAAAATTACGGCGCAAACGGAATCACCTAATTGATGGGAGACGTAACGGCCACGGAGATTATAGCGGCTGTGAATTTTTCGATAACCAGCAGAAAGTTTTTTGAAAATGCGGGAACGGATATTTTTAAAGTGTTCAGGATCTGGTGAAGGATGCTCGGGATCAGGAATGTACATGTCATCTAGTTCGGACAGTTGCCCGAAGTGATCGCCAGAAAGGATGCGCTCACTACTAAGTAAAGCAAAAAACGGACTACAGCCTATGATTTTATATTTGGAGATGGAGTGCACAAGAAATTTTTGGAAGATTAACATCCCAATGACGTTGGTCGTCGAACACATAGGAAGCAATCATGGTTTTACGGACACGGTTAACTCGTTTAACAGGATTGGCTTGAGGATGGTAACGAGCGGTGTAAAGAATTTTGGTGTGATAACAAGTGCATATAGAAATAAGCTGATGACTACGGAATTGGACACCGTTATCAGTAATCAGGTATTCAAGGACGTCGAAAAGGAGAAAGACTTGGTCTTCTAGGAATTTGGTGACGGACTGTACAGTGGTTTTACGTAAAGGAAAGGAAAGAGGGAATTTAGTAAAATAGTCAGCCACTACACAAACATAGAAGTGACCTTTGGTGTAACGAGGAAGGGGACCTACAATATCACAGGAGATAATCAACTAAAAATGGGAGGGTTTTGCCCTAGGAACATATAGACCAGGAGGAGGTAACTGTTCAACTTTGTGAGCAATACAAACCGGGCAACGTCGGATATAGGGAGCCACGTCAACTCGGAGACTGGGTCAGAAGTAAGTTTGCAGGATTCTGGCGGAGGTTTTGGTCACACCACAACGACTGAAAGTAGGAGGATCGTGGTGAAAGACAATCAGGTGTTTTCGCTGCTCTGAAGGAACGAGGATTTTCCAATCGGCAGCGATATAAGTTTTATGTTTCCGGAAAAGGATATCGTTTATAACGGACCAGGAAGTGTAACATCTAGGATGTTCGGAAACTTGTTGGATCATGGAGTTGTACTAGGGATCAGGAGTAGGGGGGGTTACTTCGAGAGAGGAAATGGCCGAACCCTCGACGTAGAGGTGGAACTTCTCAATTGTCCACAGCACTGCAGGCCCTCCTTTTCAGTAACTGAAAAGTTGAGCCCAGACTTGGACAGTGAACGGCTGATTTAGCTCACGACCTTTTTGCCTTTGTTTGCGACTTCTAAGACCAAACCTGGCCCGAATCCCGTCAAGGACCGCTTAAAAAATGTTTGCTGAGCTTTTTTTTACATAAATACGCCCTCGTTCGTATGAGAAAATGTTGGTCAAGCGTGTGTGTACGTCTGTGTGTCCGTGTGTCTGTGTGTGCGTGTATGTCTGTGTGTGTCTGTGCGTGTGCGTGTTTGTGTGCGCGTGTGAGCGTGCGCGCGCGTGGTGTGTGTTTGTGTGAATGAGTGCGTGCGCTTGCGCGAGCATGTTTGCGTGCGCGCGTGTGCGCGTGTGTGTGTGTGTGTTCTCACGTACGTTAAAAATACCTACAATTGTTTGACATAGCAAGGCTTTGGTAACATTCAAGGTTGTCAGGTTAATAACTCACTTCCTGGCCTATACGGTACCTTCGAGTGCAGTTTTGGAAAATCGAATGTATAGTTTATTACCTGGCGGTTCTGTAGCTCAGACAGGTTTGCGTGTGACTGCTTATCCCAAGGTCACGGGTTCAATTCTTGACACGGACTGCCTGAAATGCGAAGTGTGAATTTTTCACAAAAATACGCCCTCGTAATGAGAGGTGCAATGTACTTTCCATGTGTGGGTGTTGTCATGCACGTTAAAAATTCCTACCTTTCTTGGAATAGCAAGGGTACCGCAAATTTCCAAATTTTCATGTAAAACAGTCGCTTCTTGGCCAATATAGTACATTCGGGTGGAGCATTCGAAAGTCAAATGTAGGGTTAATCCTCTCTCCGCTCCGTGGATGACAGGTTCGCGTATGACTACTGACTCTAAGTCCCGAGTTCGATTCCCGATACGAATCGCTTGAAAAATGTTAGGCGGATAAAGTTCAAAAATATACCCTCGTTGGGATGAGGGGTAAAATGTAGGTCCCGTTAAAGGTTCATACCTTGCTTGGAATAGCAAGAGTTCAAAAAAATTTCAAATTTCTAGTTAAAAAAAACTAGTTATCAGGCCGATGTGGTACCTGCGTGTCCAACATCGTAAAGATGGCCGGCTTCATAGGCAAGGTCGCGTAACTGCTGATGCCGAATTACTACCTCTAATCTTTGTTTTGTTCCTTTAAGTTATAGTGTGTAGTCAGTGACTTTATTGCCATTATGGAATGGAGCAGGCGGCAAGCGAACCCACTACGATAAACAACCCTGAGAAAACTATGTACAATATCAGCAGTTATCTAGCTTGCTGTTGTGCAATAATTAGGGATAAGCGAATCCATAATATACCATAATATACCTATATGAGCTCTGCAAGTTCCCATAGACATGTGAGGGATAGGGACAACATAAATACCCCGGGAGCTCCAGATCAGTCAGTCAGTCTTGAGTATTTTAGCTTTTACACTGTTGTTTGCTTAGGCTACTCGCCCTCATTAAATTCAATTAATAATAATAGTTTAATTTATACAAGTTTGTCAAAATTCCATATTAATTTCTGTTTAATAAATAAATTGTTACAAGAAGTTTTAGAAGAAGACTTTTTAAATTAGGCAGCTCCCAAGACCCGAAACGTAACTGGCGCAGTTGGTAGGATCCACAAGGGCACTACGAATCCAAAAATCGGAGAACTGGTGACCAAGAATTTCAATTCCCAATCTGGAAAAATCCAAACAAAGTTGGACGAGGTACAAGAATCGACCAAGCCCAACCAAACAAATTTGTACGAGGTACAAGAATCGGCCGAGCCCAAAGAAACAAACTTGGACAAGGTACAAAAATCGACCGAGCCCCAAAAAAAAAGACGATGAAAATTATGTAAGTTCATTTATCCTAAACCATTTTATTTTTTTACAAATTTATTTGATGCTATCTAGTAAGAAAATTTTATATGTATGTACAGATTTTTCTAATTATTGTTATCGCAATCTAATTATTTATACCATTTATGAAAAGAGTTCACTCAATTATTAAAAGACATTATTTTCAAACACGAGAACTTACTTTTTACAAGAGAAATTATTTTTAAAACAAGAGAACTACAAAAGACGCATTTATATACGCAAAATTAGTACAAATTATTATTACGAATTATTAATACAAAACAAAACGAATTTAATTCAGCAAAACTGAAATAAAAATAAAACGCAATTCTTATAGCACTTAATTATAGAAACGAATATTCAAAACCTTCATCAAACTCTATAAATTATACACTTCAGCGCAACAAATTGACTGAGGTGCGTAATTATAAAAGCATTTTGAAATCTATTATTAAAATTAACTCAGTGTGCAAATTTATAACGCGATTCTTATACAAATTATTACCGGACACCATCAGAGAATAAAACCTATTCAGAAAATTCCAATTTTATAAAGTTGTAATTGAATATTTTCAGTACGAAAGCATTCAATTACGCAGAACATTTACGCAATTTATTGCAACAAAACTTATCACCGAGACTGAAATAACACTTTTCAGCAGACTTAAAACTCTATAATTAGACATTTTATTGTACAGTTATAAAGGAAGCATTTTATACACTTATCAACTAAAACCTACTGAGACGGAAATAGCAACTGACAATTACAAACACTAATTGCTTAGCAAGACTGAAATAAAAGCGTAACTGGCGCAAAACCATATAAATTATAACACAATTATTGCAAGAAATTATTAACTACATAAAATTTTTTCAGAAAATTAAAACTCGCGACAACTATAACATCCGAAATTATAAAGTAACTTAAGTTAAATGCAACATTGTGATTCAAGAATAAATTTGAAAAGGTTATTGAAAGTTCACAAGCATGTTGCGAGAACGGATGTGAATACATTGTATTCCAGACGTAAGTGATACTGCAGATGCAGGTCACATACCGTTACGAAACCGCGATTATTAGAAATTAAAATTGTTACACTATATAATGAGGAGAATAAAGAAATAAGCAGACATGAACTCTGCAAGTTCCAACAGACATGTGAAGGGCAAGGGACAACATAAATACCACGGGAGCCCCAGATCAGTCAGTTAATTATGAGTATTTCAGCTTTTACATTGTTGTTTGCTTAGGCTACTCGCCCTCATTAAATTCAATTAATAATAATTTTCGACTTTGTTTAATTTATACAAGTTTGTCAAAATTCCATATTAATTTTTGTTTAATAAATAAATTGGTACCAGAAGTTAAGGAAGAAGCCTTTTTAAAAAGACAGCTCCCAAGACCCGAAACGTAACTCACAAATGGAGCTCACCGAAGACGATTTCCAGCAGTATTTTGAACTATGGTGAACCTAGATGTTACACTTCCTGGTCCGTTATAAACGATATCCTTTTCCGGAAACATAAAACTTCTATCGCTGCCGATTGGAAAATCGTCGTTCCTTCAGAGCAGCGAAAACACCTGATTGTCTTTCACCACGATCCTCATACTTTCAGTCGTTGTGGTGTGACCAAAACCTCCGCCAGAATCCTGCAAACTTACTTCTGACCCAGTCTCCGAGTTGACGTGGCTCCCTATATCCGACGTTGCCCGGTTTGTATTGCTCACAAAGTTGAACAGTTACCTCCTCCTGGTCTATATGTTCCTAGGGCAAAACCCTCCCATTTTTAGTTGATTATCTCCTGTGATATTGTAGGTCCCCTTCCTCGTTACACCAAAGGTCACTTCTATGTTTGTGTAGTGGCTGACTATTTTACTAAATTCCCTCTTTCCTTTCCTTTACGTAAAACCACTGTACCGTCCGTCACCAAATTCCTAGAAGACCTAGTCTTTCTCCTTTTCGACGTCCTTGAATACCTGATTACTGATAACGGTGTCCAATTCCGTAGTCATCGGCTTATTTCTATATGTACTTGTTATCACATCAAAATTCTTTACACCGCTCGCTACCATCCTCGAGCCAATCCTGTTAAACGAGTTAACCGTGTCCGTAAAACCATGATTGCTTCCTATGTGTTCGACGACCAACGTCATTGGGATGTTAATCTTCCAAAAATTTCTTGTGCACTCCATCTCCAAATATAAAATCATAGGCTGTAGTCCGTTTTTTGCTTTATTTAGTAGTGAGCGCATCCTTTCTGGCGATCACTTTGGGCAACTGTCCGAACTAGATGACATGTACATTCCTGACCCCGATCATCCTTTACCAGATCCCGAACACTTTAAAAATATCCGTTCTCACATTCTCGAAAAACTTTCTGCTGGTTATCGAAAAATTCACAGCCGCTATAATCTCCGTGACCGTTACGTCTCCCACCAATTAGGTGATTCCGTTTGCGCCGTAATTTTGCCCTATCTAATGCTTCACGTCATTTTAACGCCAAACTCGCTCCTAAAGTTGTCGGTCGTTTTCCTATCTCTAAAATTGTTTCTCTCTGGACTTACGAACTTACCGATCCTACCGATCACAAATCCATTTGGCATGTTAAAGACCAAATACCTGCCCATCCTAACAATCCTAATACCCCCGATCTCGCTCTGTTTTTCCTCTGGCGACGCCAGCGCAGCAAACATCATCCGTAATCCTCTCGAATCCCTTCTTCCTATGCTGATTCCGAGCTTTGATTTTCTTTTGGAAGTTGAACTTTTCTTCGTATTATGCTATGACTTGTTATGTTTTTACTCCTTCTAGGTTTTCTTTCATTACACATTCCATCCCATTTTCTTTTGACTAGGTTTCTTTGCTTATTGTACTAACTTAGTTAGACTTTCTATCCGTTTCCTGTAGCGTATGCTTTTTAGGCCTACTGGAAATTACGACTTGATGGACTTTTGGGCCTATTAGCAATTTCTTTTCCTGGTTGTTCGTTTTAAACGACTTCTCACGGCCACAGTTTCAAGCGCGTCTTTATTTTTCCCAGTCTTCCTTCTTTTGTCGTTCCCGAGCATACTTAAGGCTTGACACTTTTGTCTTATTTTGGCTATTACTATTGGTTTGCTTCTCGCTTCTTTTCTTTACTTTTGGTTTCTCTGCAGGAAACCAATCCTCTCTTGAGGTTGAACACGGTACTGTTTCTTTTCAGAAGAAGCATCCGTCCTTTGACGACTTTGGCGGTATTGACGCCGTTCTACCTTTTTCCTCGTTCATTGCTACTACCTACCTTACTTTCCCTGTGGTTCTCTTCACTTTTGGCTTTGACCGGCAGTTTAACCAAATCGTTAAATTACATGCGATTCAATACAATGAGCAATTTATTTTGTGTTGGAATTAGTGTGTTTATTTTTATTGCAGGTTGAACGGAACCTTTAATTGGTTTTATTTCAGGCAATATAATTACTTTTCGTCTTGTAAAAGCCCGCCTACTCGCCGATTGAGCCCGGTCATTCTTTTTTTCAGTCTATTTTTATATGGTATACTCAACGCGTGGCAACGATTTACGTAACAAACTGAAGCACGAAGCCGTTTAGAACAGAGGATAAACTCCTATATCTGATTTTCCAATGCTCCACCCGAAGGCAGTACATTGTAAGCGAGTTTCATTTTACTTGGATTTTAAACTTTGTCGAACCCTTGCTATTCCAAGCAGTGTGTGTGCCGGATGACGTTATCTCACCCGGAAGGGTATAAGGTGTGGTGATGGAACGCTTGGGAGAGCTTTGTACGCGCTATTGAACCGGTTAGTAACAATTACCTCGGGAGGAACTTGCTTGTGGAGAAGACCATTACCAAAATGATGGATAGTGTTCCTCTTAAGATTTAAAACATCAATAACTATGACATCGCGTTGAAGTAGAATGTAACTGTTGGTTAGGTGCTGTTCTTTAGTTGTTCACATGGTGGGGTATGCCGATGATTTTTAGATAGAACCATCCACCAAAGAGTGCTGCGCAAAGTGATTGGTCCAGTTAACAAATTATGCATTACACTCATGGTGACGTTAGAAATAATATCCAGTTTGCATGCGAAAAGTAAAATCCAGATATGACATCGACACGCAGGATTCTGGTTTTCAAGAAGACGATTGCGTTTGGCTAAACAATCTCAGACAAAGACATTGGGAGGGTACATACGCAGTTATAAAAGGAATCAATGACGTGGTATATCAGATTCTTAAGTTCCCAATGGGACAGAACAATAGTGGTGCACATGAACGGACTATCATCTTACGATAGTGATAATGCTGGTAATGCTGACAAGTAGCGAGGATGAGCAAAAATGTACATCGAACTATGATTGGTTCAGGTCTCTGTACCGCGGGTCAGGTAAAGCGAGATTTGGAGGTCACGAAAGAAACTCAAGGTCATCTATTGGATGTGCTATCGGAATACTCCACGACACATGGTGTAGCGGCGGCCCTTGATATGGTCGATGACTTCCTCTGGTGTATAAAATTAATTTGGTGATCTGGGTCAATTTCGTAGACAACAGTAGAGATTGGAATGACCACGAGGTTAAAAAAACATCGACATCTATTACCTGGCGACTAAACAATTACTCTATGGTGGATCAAATTAGCAAGATTTGTGAAGGGTATTAGTTGATCTCAAACGACAGATGTTCAAATTTGGAGACGTCACAATATCTAAGATCGGTTATGTGCTCAATGGATCGAACAGAAGGATGGTGTGAAATATGCTTGAGGTACTGTTCCAGAAAAGCTGCGTCCAGATATTGTAGCGTGGTTACAATCCAAATTTAAGGATGCCTACGACAAACAGTCTTGATTGCTACTTGCATCAAAATTGAAACTGCAGTAACTATTCCGAAGCTCCTTACCACCACAAAACTTCTAACATTAAAGTCACTGTTCTTGGACAGAATGGTATCAAGGGGGGGGGGTAGTGTAACAAAGCATAGCTTAGTCTAGCCGTGGCCAGAATGATACAAACAGACCATAAACGAGACATCTGTACACAAAGGATAATTATTAGGCACCCTGCGGCATGACAAGAGGTTGCATTTAAGGACTTTATTAAGCTTCCACCATAAACCTCTAGCTGTCCTTTATACAATTCTAGTACGTTTTTAGAATAGTCCAGAATTATTAATTATGTATATAAATAGTGGTTCGTGAGCATTAGAGTCAGTTTCAAGTCAAGCTTAGACTATAATACTAGTTTTTATGCTAGCCTTGATACATAAAGTCGTGATACGAAATAAATAGCTCTTTGTGATTGTGGTAATCGACATAAATTAACATTTAGTGCTTTGGTAGTTAATTATAGTGCTCTAATAGTAATTATGAAGATAGGATTGTAGCTTTATGAAGTAGTATTTGTACTATTAGCGATCAGCTAAAAATAAAAATTATTGTGAGTGCCTTAGAATTTCACTGTAGTTCCTTAAGTTCTAGAATTATTTAATGAATAAGTTGTTTCAAAAAACAAGTATTAAGAAAATTTTCGTTTGAGAGTACATATCTCTGATTGGCTTCCGACCAGGAATCTTTACGTGCTTCACAATTACTATCACGCATACCATTTGGCATACACTTTGACAGTCATTATATTCGTGACAGGTGATTAATTTAGCATATGTTTGTTATCATAAATCGTGTTTTTTACTTTTTTGACTATAAAATGTCTTTCCTGTCAAATTAACTATTTTGTTATTTGTTTGTTTAATAAACTATGTAAATATAAATATAATATCATCTAGAAGCGATTCCTCCTTCTAAAAATGTAAGCGTTTAAGGCTTGCGTAATTTATCCATTGTAGAGAAGCAATCTGAAACAAATATGATGAACAAATTTAAGCTTAGTTCGAAATGGACACTTAAAATAGCAGACTGATGCCCAAAAACCAAATTTTGCTTTAACTAATCTCCAAATATGTTTAGGAATTGAAAATCAATATCTCATCATATTCTATAGAAATACTAGCAAACAGACAATGTCAATTGACCTACACAACCCCGAGGTAAAAATTCTTTGCTGAATACATTTGATGACAGTGATGGAACTGTTGTGTGCCGAGTAGAATACACTTTGTTACAAAAATATATTACTCTGATGGTATACCGTAAATAAGCGGATCAACATTTTATAAATTAATGAAACAAAATTGTTTTAATATTTACTGTTACTTACAATGTAGATTATCATTATTATCATTAACAGAATTTACCAATACAAATACCTAGAAAAAAGAGAGTATTATGGTCTCTTTGGATCGTTATTTGGGACCAGTACCATAAAATAATAATGATAACAACAGTTCAGATTTCCTGTTTCAATATAAGACCCGGGATTATGAGTGTTAGAAAATGACATTGGAAATAAAAAAATAATAATTTGGTAAAACGGCTAACTGGCACTCTAGGTATACGGTGAGCATAAGCTTGGAAGTGAAGATGACCATTTGTGGACGTGATGAATTTTAGTTAAAGGGTTTAATCAATGAACTATAGATGAAATAGTGAACCACACTATACCCTGTCGTATGATGGATATCTTAATAATACACTTGACGGTTGGTATATAAATTTTCAAGAACGACTAACCCTTACACACATGAAATTAACAACAAAAATATCAAATAACGCATATACATGCTCATCATCTGAATATAAGGAGCTCCACAGCGCCTTGAGTTGATCCTGTAACATAAAATCACAATTCAAAATATAAATCAGACTCGACGGAGTACGTTTAATTCAAACACTGTATTAACCAAATTATAGACACTTCACTAAACCACTCAGTTTAATTCTTAACTGTGATTAATGTACACCAAATTTCTAAATGAGTGTAATCACTTACCAACACTTTAATTTAGTAATTGTTAGTAAAAGACAACCTTACGACTGTAAAGATTTTCTATTAACTTAGTTTCTTTTCAATTCAATACATAATATTTGTATTTAGATTTAAAATATGAGAAATTAGAAAATATACTTTACTGAAAATAAGATATTGCAGTAGTATTCATTTTTTTATATACTGAACGTAAATTGTTACACATTTCGGGCCATAAGTCTTTGAGAATGGTGTAACGGATTTAATTATATATAGAACACGCTTGAGACTTTGTCCCTAAGGAGAAGACAGATAAATAATTTAGAACCTTAAAGGGACTTTAAATTTTTACGCGTACGACAGAACTATAAAAACCTGCTGTACCGGTGGCGGTTGTGCTCGCATAAGCATTGATTTATGATAATTAGTAAATTTTAAATAATTTAACGAGCATGTTTTGTGCGTAATGGCGCTAGCCGGTATAATGCTTATGCGAGTTCACCTGATAATTTGGGTTATACTTTTTGCAATTTTATGCACTGCTCAACGCTTAATGCTTATAGATGTTTATTTATATATTTACATAAATATTTATATTTATTTTTATATTTATATTTTTGCCTGCTTCTGTTGTTTGTGGTTTGATATTATTTGTTTGACGTTCTGCCGCCATTTTTGGTGGCAGCTTATATATAGGAAGGAAGATTGTTTGAGAAGATTGTAGTTACAATATAAATCAGTTAGGGAATGATAGGGAAAGCTAGGGACAGACTTAGGCTAACAAATTACTTAGACCAGGGAAGACGAATTTGTAAATTTATAGAGCAGGTAAAATAGCTGGATTCACTATTAATATATTTGGCGTATTCTTAGAAAATTTGAATCCATTTTAAATTAGCTAGCTAGATTTGGATAGTTTTAAGTCGACCCTTCAGGTCGCACCGGTAAGCAGAGCTGGCAGCTGCTATCCGGCTTTACGGATCTCTCCCCATTCATTTTGTTTGTGTTTTGTTGATCGGGCACACTCCAAATCAACGCTAGGGATACCATCAATCAATTTTTAGTTTTTGTTTCAATTGTTAGATTTTTATTTAGGATGCGTTAATTTTGAAGTTAGAATAATTGGGAGCACGTTTATATTTTCGCGTTTAAACCCAGTGTAGTACCTTCGGGTGGAGCATTGGGGACGTGGCCGCAAGCATAGCGGCCTATATTTAAATTATAATGTACCGGTGGCTGATCAATGTAGTACCTTTGGGTGGAGCATTTGGGACGTGGTTGCAGGCATGTGGTCGAAAGCAAAGCGGCCCTTATTCAAATTATAATGTACCGGCGGCTAAGCAGCTCCGTGACGTAGTTGGTATGCTTCTGACTACTATGCCTAAGGTCTCGTAATCGAATCCCGACACGGTCCGCCAGAAAAATGTTAGGCGAACATTTTTCACAAAACTACTCCCTCTTTCGGATGAGAAGTAAAATGAAGGTCCCGTGCGTGGTGTGTGTGTGTGTGGGTGTGTATGTGTGTGTGTGTGTGCGCGTGTGTATGTGTGTTGTCACACACGTTAAATATTCCTACCTTGCTTGCAAAATTTAAAATTTTCCAAGTAAAAAAACTGGCTTCCTGGCCAATGAAGTACCTTCGGGTGGAGCATTGGAAAAAAATCAAATGTAGTGTACCGGCGGCTAACTTGACTAATAACCAATGGGAAGGGCAGGGTTGAAATATTCTTTGTTAAACGGAAAACAAAATAAAGTAAAGTTGTATGCTAGTGTATCCAGCAAATATTAAAAGGCTATGATTTTAGGGTAGATACAGAAACTCTATCGGTGTAGATAATTTTAAAATGTTTTATTTGCTTTCTTTAGAAAATTTAATGTATTAATATCAAAAAGTATCTAATATATAATAAACAATTTAGATCCAATAATAAATATAAGAACAAGTAAATAATTTCAGGAGTTAGTCATATCAAAAATTATTAGTTAAACAAAATTTCCTTTGGTAGCATCTATATGAGCATCAGATCTAATAATCACGTGCAAATTTAATAATAATTGTATTTCAAAAATCTTAAAATAGTTATTAGTGAAAAATTCAAATATACCAAATTTAGGGCAATTACGACTTTCAAGAAATATCTAGTCTCATCATCATTAGGTCTTCAGTCCTGGAACTGGTTAGACGCGTACCATCATTGTTTCCTATTCTGAACTAACCTACAGATTTCCCTGAAATTTGCACAGTCTGCATCTATCACTAGCTGATCTAGGTCTGCATCTACCTCTTTTTTCCTATCTCTGCTTGTAATATATCGCATACTATTCCTCAAAAATGCTTTAGAACGTATTCCGCCCTTCTATTTCTCTTTTCCCCCAGATATCCTTGTTCCCCTACTATTTCTATAACCTATTTGTTATTATCTTTGTCTGTCCATGATATCGTCCTCGTACATCTGAAGCACAGCATTTCAAAAGGCTGCTACCGTTTTTCTGTCTGCGTGTCAGACTGCCTGTATTTCATAGGCATACTGTGCTGTGCTCCACACATATGCTTTCAACAATTTTATTCTTGTTCTATGTTTGTTGTCTTTCCTCATAGGCGCTGTTCTTTCTTGTTGGATGCAGTTCGGTCACCTTCTATTGTTTTACAGTTATATACCCTATTTCTCCGACCTTCAGTGGTTGTTTAGGAGGGGCGTCGCCGTGGATCAATGTAGTAAGCGTAAGACTACGGATCCCAAGGTCCCGGGTTCAAATCTCGACACGGTTGACTGCTTGAAAAATGACAGGTGAGCATTTTTCACAAAAATTACGCCCTCGTTCGGATGAGAGGTTAAATGGAGGTCCCGTGTGTGAGTGTTGTCACGCACGTTAAATATCCCTACCTTGCCTGGAATGGCAAGGGTTCGGCAAAATTCTAAAATTTTCAGGCAACAAAAAACTCGCCTCCTGGCCAATGTAGTACCTACGGGTGGAGCATTGGAAATGTAAATGAAAGGTTGTGAAGGAGGGGCGTCGCCGTGGATCAATGTAGTAAGCGTAAGACTACGGATCCCAAGGTCCTGGGTTCAAATCCCGACACGGCCGACTGCTTGAAAAATGACAGGTGAGCATTTTTCACAAAAATTACGCCCTCGTTCGGATGAGCGGTTAAATGGAGGTCCCGTGTGTGAGTGTTGTCACGCACGTTAAAGATCCCTACCTTGCCTGGAACGGCAAGGGTTCGGCAAAATTCTAAATTTCCAGGCAACAAAAAACTCGCCTCCTGGCCAATGTAGTACCTTCTGGTGGAGCATTGGAAATATAAATGCACGGTTGTGAAGGAGGGTAAGCAGCCTGTGGCTGCCAAGTTCCCCCAACATTTAACCATTTACCGATTTAATATATTTTCCAATATATCTTTTCGCACAGTCAACATTAGTTGCAGATATTTCGCAACCAACAACTTGTTGTTTATACTAATCATCAGATTTAACTGCGCTTATTTTTTCGTCATTAGGTTTTCCGTCTCAAAACTGGTTAGACACGTACCTGCACTTATTTATATTCTGAGCTAGCCTACATAGTTCCCTGAAATTCTCACACAGTATGTGTATACAGCTCGTTCCACTTCTATTGTTTTCTAATTTTATGCCCTATTTCACCGAGATGCAGTGAGGGGTTAAGCAACCTGTGGCTACCAAGATCCCCCAACACTTAGACGTTTGCCGAAATAATGGTTTTCCAGTAAATCCTTTCACACACTTAACATTATTCGAGAATATTGCCCAACCAATTCTTGTAGTTGCTTATAATAATCATCATGTTTAAGCACAGTTATTTTTTCGTCTTTACTTTATCCATCTTGGGATTGGTTGGATGCGTACCTCCATTGATTTCTATTCTGGGCTAGCCTACACATCTCCCTGAAACCTCTACAGCCTGTGTGCAGTAGTCTAACCTAAGTCTGCCTCTTCTTCTGTTTTTTCCTATCTCTGCTCCTAATTTATTCCGCACTATTCCCTCATGCCGTAGTATGTGGCCTATCATCCTATCTCTCCTATTTTTTACCGTTTTCCACATATTTCTTTCTTCCCCTACCATTTTTAGTACCTCTTCGTTCTTAACTTTGTCTGTCCATGATATCTTCATCATACGTCTGTAGCACCACATTTCAAAGGCTTCTATCTTTTTCTTGTCTGCTTCTCCTACTGTCCAGGCTTCATAGCGGTACAGTGCTGTGCTCCACACAGTAGTTGCTTTTTCTTGTTAAATGTAGCACGACCTTGTGCTAATCTTTGTTTTATATCTTTTGTGCTTTTCCCATCTTGCGTTATTTGGCTTCCTAGGTAGCAGAAATCCTTAAACTCTTGTAAGTTCATGTTATATGCTTGTATTCTTGTTTTTGATTTATTTTCCCCACCTTTGCATATTAGAACTTTATTTTTAGTTTTGTTAATTTTCATACCGTATCTCTCTGTTAGAACTGTTTCCATTTTATTAAGAGCAGCTTCTAACTCTCCCCAGCTAGACGCTAATAACGCTATATCATCTGCAAATCTAAGCATATCAATTTTTTGTCCCTGCATAGTAATTCCAAATGTCTTCCTGCATTTGACAGTATTCATTGCCTCTTCTATGTACAAGTTAAAAATCAATGGGGATAGAGCACATCCCTGTCTTACCCCTTTCCTAATGTTTGCTTCTCTACGTTCCTGCTCTAATTCTATTACTGCTGTTTGCTATTTGTATAAGCTATGAACTATTCGTCTATCCCTATAACTCATTCCAATCTTTTTGAGTATTTCAAACATTTTTTCCATTTTACATTGCCTAATGCTTTTTCAAGATCTACAAACCCTATATACACGCTTTCCCCTTTTTCTATTGTTTTCTCCATTATCACTCTCAGAGCTAAAATAGCCTCCCGTGTTCCCCTGTTTCGCCTAAACCCAAATTGGTCTTCTCCTAGTATTTCTTCCGCCCGTTTTTCCATCGTCTTTGCACAATTCTAGTTAATATTTTTGACACGTGTGCTGTCAAACTTATTGTTCGAAAATTTTCACATCTATCCGCGCCTTTCTTTTTGGTATAGTTACTATGATGCTACGTTTGAAATCTTTGGGTATCTCGCCTGTCTCATACATATAGCTTACAAGTTGGAAGAGACGTTCTGTTACTGCTTGTCCAGCGGCTTTTAGAGTTTCTGCTTGAACCTTATCTGTACCCGGCGCCTTACCATTTTTCAGACTCTTTAATGCTAATTCAAACTCATCTCTAAGTATAGGATATCCCAAGTCATCATTTTCAATGTCTGATTCCTGTTCTCATGCAGTTAGTTCCTCTCCTGCATATAAATTCCCTATATATTCTTGATGATGACGTTTCCTTGTGCGTCCCTTATATTTTTGCTATACGGTTTTATATCCCTAAAATTCATTCTAATTAATTTGCCTTTCGTATTTCCATCTTCGTTTGTACCTCTTTGCACTTTTCATCAATCCATTGTTCTTTAGCTTTCCTGCATTTTCGAATAATTTCCCATTTGATGGCTTTGAATCTAAGTTTTCCTGTTTCGTCTGATTTATTTTTGTATTTTCGTCCTTCTTCTATTAAATTCAGGATATCCTTTGTTATCCATGGTTTCTTATTTTCTTTTTGTGTATACCCCAGAATATCTCTGGCCGCCATGTCTAGGCTGGATTTAATGTTATTCCATTCTGTTTCTACTTCCTTAGTATCAGATATTTACCCGATATCTTTGAGCAATTCATTTGACTTTTTTTCGAATCTTTCTTGAATATGTTTATCTTTTAGTTTCTCTAAGTCCAAGTGCCTTTTACCTTTTCTTTTTTCACATTCTTAAATTTAAGTGCGGCCTTCATAATTACGATGTTGTGGTCAGTATCTATATCTGCTTCTGGGTAGCAGTTTTTTACTTGGTTCCTAAACCGTTGTCTAACAAGAATGTAATCTATTTGATATCTTCCTATATCTCCTGGCATCTTCCACGTATATCGTCTTCTAGCATGTTGTTGAAATAATGTGTTTGTGATGAATAAATTGTTCTTGTCGCAAAATTCTACCAGCCTATTTCCCCTGTCGTTTCTCGTGCCTAAACCAAATAAACCTACTACCGCTCCTTCCCTACCCTCACCTACCACGGCGTTAAAATCCCCCGTAATTATTAAATTTTCATGTCCTTCTACGTATTTTAATATGTCTTCGATATCTTTGTAGATCGCTTCTACCTCTTCGTCACTGAAGCTAGAGGTGGGCATGTATACTTGTATTATTACTGTGTTTACCGGTTCAGATTCTAATCTAACCATGAGTATTCTTTCATTCTTTTGTAAGTAGTTTTCTACACAGTATCCTATCTTTTACTGCATAACTATCTCCACACCCAAATTTCCCTCATCTGCTCCTGTATGAATTACCCTGAAGTCTCCACTCCAAAAATCCCCCGCCTCTGGGAACCGAACTTCGCTGATCCCTACTATGTCTAGTGATAACCTATTCATTTCGATTTTCAGGTTCTCTAGCTTACCTACTTGCTTCATACTTCTAACATTCCACGCTCCGACTCGCAGAATGTTCCCGACTCTTATTTTTAACTTTCCGATCGCATCCTCCGAGGTAGTCCCCTCCCGGAGATTCGAATGGGGGACTATTTTAACTCCGAAATCTTTTACCCCAAAGAATGCCATCATATTTGTTACAATTTAAGTACGCTGTGTACTTGGGAGGTAATGTGGTGGTTTCCCGTTGCCTTCCACATCGCGGTAGTGTGTCTTGGACTGCCATACCGACCCCTATGGTCTCTGCCAATCTAAGTACTGAAAGAGCCGCTGCCTTCTTTCGGGGACCTGTCTTAGTCTGCTTCCTCACTAACGACCCTACTACTTTGGTTGGACCTGTAGTTTGGCTCTTTAGCTCATTAGAACACGCAAGCCATTTCACCTGTTCTAGTAATTTAGAACTTCGGCAAGGTGCAGGCCCATTCGAAATGGACAAATATCACAAAGTCCACAAAAAAATTAAAAAGAGATTTATTTGCTAGTGATGTGGTGAAAAAAAACATCCAAAAAGAAAAAATTGTGGAATCAAATAGTGATGACTCAACAAAAGACTTCCAAGCAAGCGGTTCATCTTCAGGTGGGGACGGTTTCTTGATATCTGATGATTTTATTGGAATATACGACTTTGAATATTTTGATCATGATAAGTTAAAAGTAAACGACTATGTTTCGGTTTATTTAAAAGATGAGAAAAAAAGGACATCAACTACGTGGGGCAAGTTGAGCAGGAGAAAAGAGTTGCTGGTCATTTCGAAATTTCCTTTATGTGAATGTCCACTAAAGTAAATAATGCATTTATTTTCTCAACTGTGTCAGACATTTCTGTTATAGATGGTTGTGACATAAAGATAAAATTACCCAGCCATCAGAAACATGGTCAACCGAAAAGTCAACAGTTCTACATTACATTTGAAATTGAATTTAACTTCCCAGTTCACTAAATTCTTTGACTTTTCATATGTTGACTTGTTTATAACTAGTATTATTTTTGTTTTTCTAGCAGATTTTAAGTATACTACTTTTGAGAATAAAAAAAGAATTTGCTACGTGATTGTTTATTGGGTGGTCCAAGTTAGGAACTGCGAGGTCCAAATTAAGCAACTAAGTAGTTTTAAGCAGTCGCAGTAAACTATTTAAACAATTGTAAATATTTTAGGTGCCCATTTATTTGGCTTAAAGTGACGCTATACTGTAGCTAAAAACTTTCTGGATAATACAAATATTTTGGTCGCAAATATTTTTTTAAAAATGCCGTCCAAATTGGGCAACCTTCCCCTAAGAAGGCGAAAGTATTTAAGACAAAATTAAAGTTTTAGACTTGTAAGCCGACCAATATTTTATTTGCCATGCTTGATTCATCAATCACCAAATACAAGCTGCTCTACCCTGTACCTACGCAATATTAAACCCAAGTAAAAATTCAAACCCTCTTGCTTCATGCGTGATCGAATATGAAAGCCACGCCGTTTAAAATTACAAATCAAACTGTTGTATTATTATTCAAGTGAGATTTTATGAACTCTTTTCATTAAGAGCAGATAATGTATAATCCAGTAGGGCGTCATCGCATTGTACAGCGGAACTTCATTTAAATAGCATGTTACACCCTACATTATAACGATCTGATTGTGCGTGCATTCATTCTCTCATTATAAAGAGAGTTATCAAAGCGTGAAGGGCTAGGCCAAATTGGAAAACATAACAAAGGTTGCGGTCGGAAGGGTTTCGTATGTAACTAAGGGCTTAGATTTAGCCATTTATTTACTCCACGGTGTGCCATTTGTTAGCGTAACGATTTAAAGCTTATTTCGACTAAAAATATCAAAGCGTGCGACGTATCTAAATATTGAGCAAAACACTAATTCATATTCAATCACTTTTGATACAAGACGTTAAAGTTAAGTGAAGTACTAGAGGGAAATATACAGGAAGTGCTTTCGATGCTCAAGGGAGTTGTGTAACTATTTTCCTCGAGAAAACTAGCATGCAGCTAATACGGTTTTGAAAATTGTGTTAGATGTAAAATGAGCTTCTGCTAAGTTTGTTAATGTATGGAGGGCTCTATCTTATATTTCCGGAGTTTCCGAGCGACAAAACTAAGACAATAGATGACTGCAGATGCCATCCATTTTGGTAAAATCCAATTTGGTTCTGAAACAGTGACGTACTTACTATTTCTGAAAACTTCACAATCTGAGTATCTAGGCATTAGTAACATTAGTGTTACAAGCGAAGAGCGAAAAGAGTAGATATTTTCTGAGGGTTGAAATTTCCGGTTTTTAATCTCCGTGAAATTTGTTTCCGCTGGAACTTTAAGAAAAGGCATTGGCGAAAACTGTCCATACGATAAATTTGTTAAGTAGTTAGTAGTTACTCTATCAAACAGGGCCGCGCCGGAGATTTTTCGCCGCTCGTGTGCGAATGACTGATTTCCGCAACCATACCTTTTGATTTTTTAAGCGATTTTTAAAATTTCTTAATACGATGGTGGTTTGCAAAGTTCGCGAAACGAAGGAGAAAATGAAAAAATTTGTTTTTAAAATATAGTTTATTTTTCAACATAATCTCCGTCAAGTGCGATTCTTCAAGGCCTCCAAAATAGTCGTCGACAGCTGCTTTTACTTCTTCGTCCGTGGAAAATCGTTTACCCCAAGGAAAACTTTTAGTCGTGGAAATAGGTGGAAGTCAGAAGGAGCCAAATCAGGCGAATAAGGTGGAATTTGTAACAGATCGTACTTGTTCATTCAATTTTTGCATTGCTACTGCGCTTGTGTGTGGACGTGCATTATCCTGATGGAAAATGATCTTCTTCTTACGCAATGCAGGTCTTTTTTCACGAGTATTTTTTCGGAGACCTTTAATCGACGATCCTGCATAACCATATCATTAACTTTTTGGACGATAGTAGAGGGTTTTTGGGGATCCTGGGACCAAATTTCCGCCAGCATCCTCATTTCCACACACATCTGGACCAAATAGTTTCCTTCGACTAAACATTTCATCTTTCGAGATAAATATATCTTGTTTGGTGTCAACTAATATTAGATTTTCCTCAGCTACCTGAATTTCTAGGAGTTTTTGAGATAGCATCATCCCCCAGGGAGCTACCCTCATTTCAAGAATTTTTACCGGTAACATCCTGAACCAAATAGTTTTCTTTGATAAGCCATTTCATCTATCGCGATAAATGTATCTTGTTTTGTGTCAATTAATATTAGAATATTTTTAGGAGTTTTTTAGATAGCATCACCCCCCAGGGAGCTACACTTTTCTTAAGAATTTTTACCAGCGGCGACTTCTGACCGTCCTTATAAATTTTTTTAACCATGCGACACATCAAATTAGTCTAGAATTTTACGCAGAATCCGAATATGCAAACAGATTTAAAATAGAACCACCCCTTACCGTTTTACCCATATACCCTCTAGCGAACATATCATAAATTAATTTTTGTTTCTTTTAAGATAAATACATTATGTTTAGCACATCTTCGAGATAAATCTATCTTGTTTGGTGTCAATTAATATTAGATTTTTCTCAGCTATCCGAATTTCTAAGTTTTTTTCAATTGCATCATCCCCCAGGAAGCTACCCTCACTTTAAGATTTTTACCAGCAGCGATTGCTGACCGTCCTTATAAATTTTTTAACCATGCGATACATTAAATTAGTCTACAATTTTACGCAGAATCCAAATATGCAAATAGATTTTAAATAGGACCGTTCCTTAAAAAGTTACACTTTAAAGCTCCCAAACCTCTACATTTTTCCTCATCTATGACATATGCTTTAACCAACCATTCCTGAAAATCTAAAACCGTGGGAATTTAAGAAATGAACCCTTTATAAGCCATAAGTGTTTAATATTTAAAACCATTTTCAAACAGTAATGTACTGTTTTTAGAATATTCAAAAAACACGACTTTTAAAATTTTAAACAGAGTAAAAATTTTATCAATTTCCTAGATTTACATTTTAATTTCTAAACACATGTCATAACATAATTATGTCGTTAATGCGGTACTAAATAGGTACTTGGAAAATACAATTCGTATCTGAACTAATTTCTTGTTACTTGTGTGGACTTAGGTTAGATAGAAGGAAAAATTGATAGGTTAGGTCAGCGCCGTGGCGCTGACCTAACCTATCAATTTTTCCTTCTACCTAACCTAAGTCTACACAAGTCCAACTAACCTAACCTAACTCCAGACAACACTAGCTAACCTAACTCCTAACAAGTCCAACTAACCTAACCTAACACCGACTAACCTATCTCCAAACAACGTAAACTAACATAAACCCTCCCCTCCACTCTACTTTGTCCTTCTCTCTCCTCTCGCATCCGTATGACATACATCCTACATATCCGACATGTGTTAAACATATGTCCAACATGTATCCAACATATGTCAGCCATGTCCACCATATGTCTGACATATGTCCAACATTTGAAATAAATCCGACCTAGGTCGGGAGCAATTTCACCCTATGAGGCAATTTCACCCTATGGAGCTATTGCACCCTATGAAACAATTTCACTCTAACCTAGCATCCTATATATATCCGGGAATATGTCGATGCGCACCCCTGCCCAGACCGACCTAGGTCGGATTTAATCCGACCTAGGTCGGTCTGGGCAGGGGACTGTTCCTATACAAGAGAATGTAAGCGATATGACGGAAAAGAATGTTTATCCTAAAAAGAAATTTATGGTGCAATTAACAGCTATCTACGAAGAAAATTCGACCGATTTGTTTCCGCTAGACATGGTGTTAAAGTTAAGCTTCCGTTGTCTCTGGAAAGCACTAACAAGATGGGCCAAGGAGTAAAAGAAATCATCGGAAAAGAAGACCTCAGAAGCATTAACAAAAAATTCTAAAATCCTATATGTGTTCTGTACAAAGTGGCACTAGCAGATGTTAAGTTGGAAACGTTATTGGAAGAACTACCAGATATATTAGACGGACTCAAAAAAGATTATTACCATCTTTTTGACATGGATCTTACCCAAGATTTTGCTGGCATATTTAGCAAGATGGAGATGTGTAATTAGTAGAGCATTTTTAAGAATCCCAGGACCACATTTCCTCCAGCATCCACATTTCCTCACACATCTGGACCAAATTTACATGTAAATTCCCATAAGGAGGAAATGTGGAGATGAATCTCCACCTTGCTCTCGTCTTGTGGACCACCTTGTGAGATTTTTTTACCCCAACCATCCCTACCCTAAAAATCGATAACCTAACAGTAAAGTATAATTGACAATCCTGGCGCCACATTTGCTCCAGAATCCCACATTTGCTCCCACATCTGGACCAATTTACATGTAAATTCCCATAAGGAGCAAATGAGGAGATGAATCTCCTCCTGACTCCTCCTTGCTCTCCTCCTTGCTCGGACACCCCCACAACCATTTTGATTACATCACACCCGCATTCTTTCCACACACGAGATAAACCTAATTTTAAGATTTTTTTTACCGCTAACATTCTGGACCAAATAGTTTTCTTCGACTAGCCATTTTTTTATCTTTCGAGATAAACCTATCTTGTTTGGTATCAATTAATATTAGAATTTTCTCAGCTACCCGAATCTTTAGGAATTTTTCAGATTGCACCATCCCCCAGGGAGCTACCCCCATTTTAAGATTTTTTTATCAATGTTGATTTCTAATCACCTCTCCTTTTTAATATCTACAGTCCTCCATCCCCAAGGGAGCTACCCCCATTTTAAGATTTTTTATCAATGTTGATTTCTAATCACCTCTCCTTTTTAATATCTACAGTCCTTTAACCAACAATAATAAGCATACAAAAGTTTAATATTTTATTTTTATCCGATTTACAGTTTAATAAACTAATTACAATTTTACAAAGTATTTTGTTTGTGTAGCCGAATCCAAGCAGGTTAACCTGTAACAAAAAGAGATTAATGGGTTGTTTAAATAGACCTGTAATAAAAGAGATTAAAGTAAAGAGAGGAAACGTGTTTTCAGTCAATAAGACATATTGTTGTTAATCCAACAATATGTTTTACCGTCCAACGAGACCACGTGGAGGTAAACACATATCGCCGGGAACAAAGGAATTATTAAGGATGGGGAGGTAGATATGCTTATAACTAACTTACATACTATATATACACAATAAAATATAAACAACTATCTAATATCCTTATGCCCCATGCATATGTGGAAGTACTACCAGGGATGACGTACCTTTTGTCATCTTCTGCCGATAAACTAATTTTATTAATTAATTGGGTGTACAAATCGTGTTTTTACTCGAATACATACCATGCTATGCATAAGGGCACCAGAATTATTATGCACAATGTCCTTAAAACTATCCACACTAATCCCAGCCACCACACCACGCGATACCCCTTGATCTTTTAATCGTGTCCTTCTCACTAATGATGCAATACGACTTGGCCCTAGTCCCAACAAATTGTAACACCAAGTCGCCGTTGAACTCGTCTTTAAACTTGCCGGGGATCTTTTGTTCACAAGAGGCATATTGTATTTGTTGTCTCGAGGGTAGTCACTAGTGTCGAAATTGTTAATGTTTGCACTAATATCACTATACAAGTCTTTTGTTTCTATACTATACACTAAAGAGTCAGTGTCTGTGTAAAGTAGTGAGAGTTTGGCTCCATACAAATGTTTCATGGTGTTATAATGAAATTCATACATGAGGGTCTTTGAAATATCTAAAACTGAAAAACCTGCATATATAGGCTTGTTGTAAGTGACTTTTACCCTATCCATCTATATAATAACCAAATCCTCTCCTAGCACTAAACTATTGTTAAAGTTCGGGCGGGCGATAAGTCCACTCGCGCACAATTTTGTCCATCGTGTCCCCACCGGGCACGATCTTCACATCCACCCTCTTGTCGACATTCTCCATCGTTTTTCCAAAGACTGCGTTATTCATTAATTTGAAAAGTCTTTTCAAACGCATTTCTGGCAGATGTCCTAAGGGTGGTGTTCAAATCGATGTAGGGCTTTAACCATGGAGACTGGTCAAATTCCATGACCCGGTGGACTGCTGTGAGCCGGAGACCATTACGTAGCGCCTGCTGCAGGTTTCTGTAATGTATAATGTAACGACTCTTGTTGAGCAACGTGGCGAGCAGCTTCGAGTCTTGGAGGATGGTGTTGGGGTACCATGGTCTGCGGACAAAACGGTAAATCGTTGTGCTGTTCGTGTAGGTTTTCTGGATACTCCAGATCTACTTCCAGGATGTACCCCTTGTCCCCTGTTACAGATATGTCGAAGATGTGGGCTTTCAGGAGGTTAAGCTCTTTCTCTTTCAACCACCTGAATCCGCTTATCGGTAGCGGTTGTGACATGGCCCATCCATACAAATTATTAGCATCCAGATACGTCAAGTACCTTGAGGGCTCTTCAGAATTAAAATTGTGCATGTACTTATTGTTGGCGTGAGCGTATCGTTGACTGCACTGAGTTAGACCACCACGAATCCCTTTTTTCACAAAGTGATGCATTTCTACATCGGTGAATAGATCCAGTTTAACCCCAGTATGTTTCAGCATGGCGTCCCAGCTTAGACTAGGTGCTGTCATATATTGGCAGGGATCCAAGTCGTAGGTTTTCAAGCACACACACCGGAAGTTTTTGAACACGTCAGCTAATAATAAAACGTCTGTTTTCAAATAAAGATCACTGTATTCGCCGAGTGTGCATATGTGGAAGGCGTTCCATACATTCTGAGCGTGATCGTATTCAGACAACGAAATCACAGCATTCGTGAGATCATTATAGAAATCCTCTCGGGGTGGTAGACTTGACCTATTTAACGCTGAAGCGTCTGTCACATACCTGTACGGGAACACACCCTTTCTGCGTAGAAAAGAAAACTGTATGTCGTCGGGGAAACACTTCCTCATCTCAACAAACTGCTCGCATTCCAAATTTTTCACCAACTTATCCAGGGACGATGCCATGAAACGCAGGGAATCGATAAATCGCAGCTGTACTGTGGAATTATCGGTTTCATCATCATCATCTTCTTCTACGTCTGGTTCTTCACCATATAACCTCACATACTTTGTGAACGATACGAACCGCTCCTTATTATTTGGGATCACTGTAACGCGCTCCTTATCGCATCCCAATTCCTTCACAATAAAATGGGAATCATACCCACTTAAATTGTGGAATATGACCGGTATGAAATTTGGCATCCGGTATTGGATGTTGCATTGGCGATGTGCTGCGAAGCGGAATTTCCTGTAAGATGGCAGTGATCCCTCACTCGATCGTCTCCCAATGGTTTCTTGCAGATACCGCAATCGTCAACCAAGTGGAATAACAATTCGTCTAAAGGCTCCAACGCTGTCATCGGTACATTGTTTTTAAGATAATCCCCAATCTGCGGGCTTCCTCCTTCAACTTTTCCATAAACACTTTAGCAGCTTCAGGCCCCCTGTACAATTCAAACTTGTCCAAATCCTCGTCGTAGGAGCATTTAATATAATATGCGAAGCTGTATGGTTCGTGTTGGTGGGTGCTGTTAGTAAAGAGCCGGAGGGATCCTGTGCTGCCGAAGAAATGGCTTCAACACGCTTTCAAAGTCCGCGTATATAACAAACGGTACCCTCATTTGCTTGTGCACGTTCGTAAACTCGAGGATGTTGTTAAAGTGGTTAGCATCTTTGTCGTAACGTGGTTGCAGTCGTGTTGCGCATGGTTACTCAATTCTTCATCCGTTCGGAAAAAACAAGACATCCATCGCAAACCCATTTGTACCCATCATGCTTAGACAGCTGCTTACCCACTAGCTTCCCTAATCCTTGATCCAGCAGTAGTGCGTGTTATTCTCATTCTGGATGTAAAGGAGGTTGACGTGCCGATCCCTCTTTCTTTTGGTGAAGTGAAGCGGTCCCACAATCGACTTGCCCTCTATACCGAAAACATTAATGCTTATAGCATTCTGCTCCTCGAACTTGGCTATGTCCTTTATGGGCATCGGGAACTGTAGTCCTGTTACGTCGAGTGCGGTGCTGTAATGCGGATAACTAGACACTCTTTGCAGATCGCGAGCACCGGGGTGAGCGCAGCCACAACCACCAGGCAAAACATGCATTGTCTTGGTTCTGCACGTTAACAACGGCATGTTTCTCCTTACCCATTTGGGGAGCTCGATGTAGGACCCCCCACGAAGAGGTTTATACTTGTTAATATTTATTTCTAGGTGCGAGACATTTTTCAGAGTCCATCCTAAAATTTAAAAAATTAGAAAAAATTAATAATTTTCAAAACTTACCAGAATCTCGTTCTTGGAACTCGTCTGACTTAGCCGACATCCTCTCGATAAAGGAATTATAGACATTCCCTAGGTTGCTGGATCAGGTGATAACTGTGTTTCGGGTGTTGAAAGATTTCACGTCGTCAACACCCTCTGCCGCAGCCATCTTGGTGTAACCACCAAACACCTCCAGGTTCACCTTTAGGGAGGTGTGGATTGCCCGCTGTTCCCCGACTAAGGCTATGAACCTCTCCCTCTGGTTGCGGAGAAAATCCAATATATCTAAAAATACAAACTAAGCAAACACTAAATACTTATAAAAAATACATACTTGTAGAATCGACATTATTGATGCGGAAAGTTGCAATTCGACTTTTGAATGCGGTCGCTACCACTTCTACACCCCCATCCAGGACACGGCTAGCATTAGTTTTGTGCTCGTTCGAGCGTTGGTTGGCTACCAAGTTGGCAACATCCACACTACACTCTTCGCATCTCCGCAATCTCTTGGGGGTAGGCTCCTCAACCGTGGACGCAGCCGGTCGTTTGACTCCGGATGGACCTGCAACTGGTTCCACCACACCATGCTTGGTGTCCTTATGACGTTTTAGGCTGTCCTTACGGGTGAAGGATGCCGGGCACACATCGCAGGCGAACAACCCAGTCTTTTGATCTGGCACCGATCCATGTTGTTGGAGCTGGTGTCGTTTTAAATTGTTGCTTCTCGAGAAGACAGCCTCGCAGACGTTACAGGTAAAAGAAACCATTTTCTATAAAGAAATTAAAAAACTGGTCAAAGACTTTTAACAGTTGTAACTAGCCGAAGACTAAACAGAAACTAAATGATATTGTATCGCACGGTGCTTTTATACACATAATAATTAGGTAGTTTACTTTTAAATTAGGTGAAACCCAGCGTCGTTTAACCTTGAGTAACATTCCAAACTAGTCTAATCACACCAGTAAAACCTAATATTCTTAACTAACCTTGAATCGGATTACAAACTAGTTCATGCCTGTCGGTGAAAATCAATTAGCTTCTTGCTTACGCACTACATCTATAATTATCGGATGTACTACTTTAACTTTCACTTTCGTGAGTTCCCATAAAGAGCAAATGAGGAGATTCATCTCCACATTTCCACACATCCACATTGCACACATTTACAAGTATATTCCCATAAGGCGGAAATGAGGAGAATCCTCAATTCCACACTTATCTGAACCAAATAGTTTTCTTCGTCTAGCCAATGCATCTTTCGAGATAAACCTATCTTGTTTGGTATCAATCAATATTAGAACTTTCTAAGCTACCCGAATCTCTAGGAATTTTTTAGATAGCTCCATTCCCTAAGGAGCTACTCTAATTTAAGATTTCTTACCTGTAGCGACTTTTGAGCGTTCTTATAAATTTTTTTAGTCATGCGATACATTAAGTTAGCTTAGAATTTTACGCAGAATTTGAATCTGCAAACAGATTTGAAATCGGACCATCCCTTGAAAAGTTATAACCCTTTAAAGCTCTCAAACCTCTAAATTTCGCTCTTTGCTTTATAAGCAAAACTAACAAATAGTTTTCTTCGTCTAACCAATGCATCTTTCGATATAAACCTATCTTGTTTGGTATCAATTAATATTAGAATTTTCTCAGCTACCCGAATCTTTATGAATTTTTTAGATTGCGCCATTCCCTAAGGAGCTACCCCAATTTTAAGATTTCTTACCTGTAGCGACTTTTGAGCGTTCTTATAAATTTTTTTAGTCATGCGATACATCTTGTTAGTCTAAAATTTTATGTAGAATCCGAATCTGTAAACAGATTTGAAATCGGATCACGCCCTGCAAAGTTACCCTTTAAAGCTCTCAAATCTTATTAAAATTTTGCTCGTCTATGACATATGCTTAAACCAAACATCTCCAAAAATCAAAAACCGTGGAGATTTTAGAAATGAGTTCTTTATAAGCCATAAGTGCTTAGTATTTAAAATCATTTTTTCAAACAGTAATGTGCTTCTCTCAGAATATCGCAAAAACCCATGACTTAAAATTTGTTTGGTTTTAACATAATTACATGCACAATGCTAAATTGTTGGAAAATACGTAGACGAGGACAAACTAATTGCTTTACAATTATGTGACGTATAGTGAAAGTAGCCTTTTCTTTTTATTAATTAGCAGCTATATGATTTGAAAAATACAATAGATATGCTCAATGCCACCCATTAGAAAATTCCCGTATAATTGCTGGAGGGTTTATTAATCATACAATGAGCGCTCTAGTATGGTCGTCCTTATAAACTTTTAACCATGT
Source organism: Platerodrilus igneus (assembly GCA_036346225.1). Taxonomy (NCBI): domain Eukaryota; kingdom Metazoa; phylum Arthropoda; class Insecta; order Coleoptera; family Lycidae; genus Platerodrilus; species Platerodrilus igneus. The sequence goes on along the minus strand of JARFIW010000012.1, from coordinate 4,230,461 downwards.
GGCACATCTTGTTAGTTTAGAATTTTACGCAGAATTCGAATCTGCAAACAGATTTAAAATCGGACCATCCCTTGAAAAGTTATAACCCTTTAAAGCTCTCAAACCTCTAAATTTCGCTCTTTGCTTTATAAGCAAAACTAACAAATAGTTTTCTTCGTCTAACCAATGCATCTTTCGAGATAAACCTATCTTGTTTGGTATCAATTAATATTAGAATTTTCTCAGCTACCCGAATCTCTAGGAATTTTTTAGATAGCATCTCCCCCAAGGGAGCTACCCCAATTTTAAGATTTTTTGCCGATAGCGATTTTATGGTCGTCTTTATAAATTTTTTAACAATGCAATACATCTATTAAAGACCGCCATATAAATCAAAACCAACTTCTATTATATGGTGGTGAGAATTTGGTGGAAATTTGCCTAACCTAGAGGTTGTCTTACCAACTAGTTGGTTGATATTTAATTGTGATACTCACACTCTACAATGTTCCACAAGCCACACTCTATACAGAACTCAGATCAAACGAAAATCGTACACAAAATTTGGAAATGTATACTACATATTTGTCAATTAAAAGGAGGAAAGAGTGACTTTTGTGTGTGTATTAGTTTTAATGAATAAAAATATATTTCTATGTGTAGTGTACTTGTTAAGTATTTGAATTGAAATATAATTATGGTTTCAAACGTTTTGGTTTTATTTATATATATTAGTATTGTTAGGATACCTAGGTCGGAGGCAATTTCACCCTATGAGGTAATTTCACCCTATGGGGCAATTTCACTCTATGGGGCAATTTAACCCTAACCTAACATCCTACATATATCCGGATATATGTCGATGCCCATCCCTACCGACGTAGGTCGGATTTAATCCGACCTTTGGCATCCCACCAGCGCTCCAACATAATAAAACAGTATAAAATCTATGTTGTTTTAATATTAATAAGATTTTTGGTGATCCAACGCAGTTTTTTATGCATTCTGATGTACGCCTAAGCACGTCTGTGCCCATGCGCACCCCTGCGCGCATTTTTTTTGCCCATGCGCACCCCTGCGCGCGCGCACCCCTGTATTTTTATTGTATCCTAACAATACTAATATATATAAATAAAACCAAAACGTTTGAAACCATAATTATATTTCAATTCAAATACTTAACAAGTACACTACACATAGAAATATATTTTATTCATTAAAACTAATACACACAAAAAGTCACTCTTTCCTCCTTTTAATTGACAAATATGTAGTATACATTTCCAAATTTTGTGTACGATTTTCGTTTGATCTGAGTTCTGTATAGAGTGTGGCTTGTGGAACATTGTAGAGTGTGAGTATCACAATTAAATATCAACCAACTAGTTGGTAAGACAACCTCTAGGTTAGGCAAATTTCCACCAAATTCTCACCACCATATAATAGAAGTTGGTTTTGATTTATATGGCGGTCTTTAATAGATGTATTGCATTGTTAAAAAATTTATAAAGACGACCATAAAATCGCTATCGGCAAAAAATCTTAAAATTGGGGTAGCTCCCTTGGGGGAGATGCTATCTAAAAAATTCCTAGAGATTCGGGTAGCTGAGAAAATTCTAATATTAATTGATACCAAACAAGATAGGTTTATCTCGAAAGATGCATTGGTTAGACGAAGAAAACTATTTGTTAGTTTTGCTTATAAAGCAAAGAGCGAAATTTAGAGGTTTGAGAGCTTTAAAGGGTTATAACTTTTCAAGGGATGGTCCGATTTTAAATCTGTTTGCAGATTCGAATTCTGCGTAAAATTCTAAACTAACAAGATGTGCCACATGGTTAAAAGTTTATAAGGACGATCATACTAGAGCGCTCATTGTATGATTAATAAACCCTCCAGCAATTATACGGGAATTTTCTAATGGGTGGCATTGAGCATATCTATTGTATTTTTCAAATCATATAGCTGCTAATTAATAAAAAAGAAAAGGCTACTTTCACTATACGTCACATAATTGTAAAGCAATTAGTTTGTCCTCGTCTACGTATTTTCCAACAATTTAGCATTGTGCATGTAATTATGTTAAAACCAAACAAATTTTAAGTCATGGGTTTTGCGATATTCTGAGAGAAGCACATTACTGTTTGAAAAATGATTTTAAATACTAAGCACTTATGGCTTATAAAGAACTCATTTCTAAAATCTCCACGGTTTTTGATTTTGGAGATGTTTGGTTTAAGCATATGTCATAGACGAGCAAAAATTTTAATAAGATTTGAGAGCTTTAAAGGGTAACTTTGCAGGGCGTGATCCGATTTCAAATCTGTTTACAGATTCGGATTCTACATAAAATTTTAGACTAACAAGATGTATCGCATGACTAAAAAAATTTATAAGAACGCTCAAAAGTCGCTACAGGTAAGAAATCTTAAAATGAGGGTAGCTCCTTAGGGAATGGCGCAATCTAAAAAATTCATAAAGATTCGGGTAGCTGAGAAAATTCTAATATTAATTGATACCAAACAAGATAGGTTTATCTCGAAAGATGCATTGGCTAGACGAAGAAAACTATTTGTTAGTTTTGCTTATAAAGCAAAGAGCAAAATGTAGAGGTTTGAGAGCTTTAAAGGGTTATAACTTTTCAAGGATGGTCCGATTTCAAATCTGTTTGCAGATTCAAATTCTGCGTAAAATTCTAAGCTAACTTAATGCATCGCATGTATAAAAAAATTTATAAGAACGCTTAAAAGTCGCAACAGGTAAGAAATCTTAAAATTAGAGTAGCTCCTTAGGGAATGGAGCTATCTAAAAAATTCCTAGAGATTCGGGTAGCTGAGAAAATTCTAATATTAATTGATACCAAACAAGATAGGTTTATCTCGAAAGATGCATTGGCTAGACGAAGAAAACTATTTGGTTCAGATAAGTGTGGAATTGAGGATTCTCCTCATTTCCGCCTTATGGGAATATACTTGTAAATGTGTGGCAATGTGGATGTGTGTGGAAATGTGGAGATGAATCTCCTCATTTGCTCTTTATGGGAACTCACGAAAGTGAAAGTTAAAGTAGTACATTCGATAATTATAGATGTAGTGCGTAAGCAAGAAGCTAATTGATTTTCACCGATAGGCATGAACTAGTTTGTAATCCGATTCAAGGTTAGTTAAGAATATTAGGTTTTACTGGTGTGATTAGACTAGTTTGGAATGTTACTCAAGGTTAAACGACGCTGGGTTTCACCTAATTTAAAAGTAAACTACCTAATTATTATGTGTATAAAAGCACCGTGCGATACAATATCATTTAGTTTCTGTTTAGTCTTCGGCTAGTTACAACTGTTAAAAGTCTTTGACCAGTTTTTTAATTTCTTTATAGAAAATGGTTTCTTTTACCTGTAACGTCTGCGAGGCTGTCTTCTCGAGAAGCAACAATTTAAAACGACACCAGCTCCAACAACATGGATCGGTGCCAGATCAAAGACTGGGTTGTTCGCCTGCGATGTGTGCCCGGCATCCTTCACCCGTAAGGACAGCCTAAAACGTCATAAGGACACCAAGCATGGTGTGGTGGAACCAGTTGCAGGTCCATCCGAGTCAAACGACCGGCTGCGTCCACGGTTGAGGAGCCTACCCCAAGAGATTGCGGAGATGCGAAGAGTGTAGTGGATGTTGCCAACTTGGTAGCCAACCAACGCTCGAACGAGCACAAAACTAATGCTAGCCGTGTCCTGGATGGGGTGTAGAAGTGGTAGCGACCGCATTCAAAGTCGAATTGCAACTTTCCGCATCAATAATGTCGATTCTACAAGTATGTATTTTTTATAAGTATTTAGTGTTTGCTTAGTTTGTATTTTTAGATATATTGGATTTTCTCCGCAACCAGAGGGAGAGGTTCATAGCCTTAGTCGGGGAACAGCGGGCAATCCACACCTCCCTAAAGGTGAACCTGGAGGTGTTTGGTGGTTACACCAAGATGGCTGCGGCAGAGGGTGTTGACGACGTGAAATCTTTCAACACCCGAAACACAGTTATCACCTGATCCAGCAACCTAGGGAATGTCTATAATTCCTTTATCGAGAGGATGTCGGCTAAGTCAGACGAGTTCCAAGAACGAGATTCTGGTAAGTTTTGAAAAATTATTAATTTTTTCTAATTTTTTAAATTTTAGGATGGACTCTGAAAAATGTCTCGCACCTAGAAATAAATATTAACAAGTATAAACCTCTTCGTGGGGGGTCCTACATCGAGCTCCCCAAATGGGTAAGGGAGAAACATGCCGTTGTTAACGTGCAGAACCAAGACAATGCATGTTTTGCCTGGTGTGTTGTGGCTGCGCTCTACCCCGGTGCTCGCGATCTGCAAAGAGTGTCTAGTTATCCGCATTACAGCACCGCACTCGACGTAACAGGACTACAGTTCCCGATGCCCATAAAGGACATAGCCAAGTTCGAGGAGCAGAATGCTATAAGCATTAATGTTTTCGGTATAGAGGGCAAGTCGATTGTGGGACCGCTTCACTTCACCAAAAGAAAGAGGGATCGGCACGTCAACCTCCTTTACATCCAGAATGAGAATAACACGCACTACTGCTGGATCAAGGATTTGGGGAAGCTAGTGGGTAAGCAGCTGTCTAAGCATGATGGGTACAAATGGGTTTGCGATGGATGTCTTGTTTTTTCCGAACGGATGAAGAATTGAGTAACCATGCGCAACACGACTGCAACCACGTTACGACAAAGATGCCTAACCACTTTAACAACATCCTCGAGTTTACGAACGTGCACAAGCAAATGAGGGTACCGTTTGTTATATACGCGGACTTTGAAAGCGTGTTGAAGCCCATTTCTTCGGCAGCACAGGATCCCTCCGGCTCCTTTACTAACAGCACCCACCAACACGAACCATACAGCTTCGCATATTATATTAAATGCTCCTACGACGAGGATTTGGACAAGTTTGAATTGTACAGGGGGCCTGAAGCTGCTAAAGTGTTTATGGAAAAGTTGAAGGAGGAAGCCCGCAGATTGGGGATTATCTTAAAAAACAATGTACCGATGACAGCGTTGGAGCCTTTAGACGAATTGTTATTCCACTTGGTTGACGATTGCGGTATCTGCAAGAAACCATTGGGAGACAATCGAGTGAGGGATCACTGCCATCTTACAGGGAAATTCCGCTTCGCAGCACATCGCCAATGCAACATCCAATACCGGATGCCAAATTTCATACCGGTCATATTCCACAATTTAAGTGGGTATGATTCCCATTTTATTGTGAAGGAATTGGGATGCGATAAGGAGCGCGTTACAGTGATCCCAAATAATAAGGAGCGGTTCGTATCGTTCACAAAGTATGTGAGGTTATATGGTGAAGAACCAGACGTAGAAGAAGATGATGATGATGAAACCGATAATTCCACAGTACAGCTGCGATTTATCGATTCCCTGCGTTTCATGGCATCGTCCCTGGATAAGTTGGTGAAAAATTTGGAATGCGAGCAGTTTGTTGAGATGAGGAAGTGTTTCCCCGACGACATACAGTTTTCTTTTCTACGCAGAAAGGGTGTGTTCCCGTACAGGTATGTGACAGACGCTTCAGCGTTAAATAGGTCAAGTCTACCACCCGAGAGGATTTCTATAATGATCTCACGAATGCTGTGATTTCGTTGTCTGAATACGATCACGCTCAGAATGTATGGAACGCCTTCCACATATGCACACTCGGCGAATACAGTGATCTTTATTTGAAAACAGACGTTTTATTATTAGCTGACGTGTTCGAAAACTTCCGGGTGTGCTTGAAAACCTACGACTTGGATCCCTGCCAATATATGACAGCACCTAGTCTAAGCTGGGACGCCATGCTGAAACATACTGGGGTTAAACTGGATCTATTCACCGATGTAGAAATGCATCACTTTGTGAAAAAGGATTCGTGGTGGTCTAACTCAGTGCAGTCAACGATACGCTCACGCCAACAATAAGTACATGCACAATATTAATTCTGAAGAGCCCTCAAGGTACTTGACGTATCTGGATGCTAATAATTTGTATGGATGGGCCATGTCACAACCGCTACCGATAAGCGGATTCAGGTGGTTGAAAGAGAAAGAGCTTAACCTCCTGAAAGCCCACATCTTCGACATATCTGTAACAGGGGACAAGGGGTACATCCTGGAAGTAGATCTGAGTATCCAGAAAACCTACACGAACAGCACAACGATTTACCGTTTTGTCCGCAGACCATGGTACCCCCAACACCATCCTCCAAGACTCCGAAGCTGCTCGCCACGTTGCTCAACAAGAGTCGTTACATTATACATTACAGAAACCTGCAGCAGGCGCTACGTAATGGTCTCCGGCTCACAGCAGTCCACCGGGTCATGGAATTTGACCAGTCTCCATGGTTAAAGCCCTACATCGATTTGAACACCACCCTTAGGACATCTGCCAGAAATGCGTTTGAAAAAGACTTTTTCAAATTAATGAATAACGCAGTCTTTGGAAAAACGATGGAGAATGTCGACAAGAGGGTGGATGTGAAGATCGTGCCCCGGTGGGGACACGATGGACAAAAATTGTGCGCGAGTGGACTTATCGCCCGCCCGAACTTTAACAGTAGTTTAGTGCTAGGAGAGGATTTGGTTATTATACAGATGGATAGGGTAAAAGTCACTTACAACAAGCCTATATATGCAGGTTTTTCAGTTTTAGATATTTCAAAGACCCTCATGTATGAATTTCATTATAACACCATGAAACATTTGTATGGAGCCAAACTCTCACTACTTTACACAGACACTGACTCTTTAGTGTATAGTATAGAAACAAAAGACTTGTATAGTGATATTAGTGCAAACATTAACAATTTCGACACTAGTGACTACCCTCGAGACAACAAATACAATATGCCTCTTGTGAACAAAAAGATCCCCGGCAAGTTTAAAGACGAGTTCAACGGCGACTTGGTGTTACAATTTGTTGGGACTAGGGCCAAGTCGTATTGCATCATTAGTGAGAAGGACACGATTAAAAAGATCAAGGGGGTATCGCGTGGTGTGGTGGCTGGGATTAGTGTGGATAGTTTTAAGGACATTGTGCATAATAATTCTGGTGCCCTTATGCATAGCATGGTATGTATTCGGAGTAAAAAACACGATTTGTACACCCAATTAATTAATAAAATTAGTTTATCGGCAGAAGATGACAAAAGGTACGTCATCCCTGGTAGTACTTCCACATATGCATGGGGGCATAAGGATATTAGTTAGTTGATTATATTTTATTGTGTATATATAGTATGTAAGTTAGTTATAAGCATATCTACCCTCCCCCATCCTTAATAATTCCTTTGTTCCCGGCGATATGTGTTTACCTTCACGTGGTCTCGCCGGACGGTAAAACATATTGTTGGATTAACAACAATATGTCTTATTGACTGAAAACACGTTTCCTCTCTTTTACTTTAATCTCTTTTTATTACAGGTCTATTTAAACAACCCATTAATCTCTTTTTTGTTACAGGTTAACCTGCTTGGATTCGGCTACACAAACAAAATACTTTGTAAAAATTGTAATTAGTTTATTAAACTGTAAATTGGATAAAAATAAAATATTAAACTTTTGTATGCTTATTATTGTTGGTTAAAGGACTGTAGATATTAAAAAGGAGAGGTGATTAGAAATCAACATTGATAAAAAATCTTAAAATGGGGGTAGCTCCCTTGGGGATGGAGGACTGTAGATATTAAAAAGGAGAGGTGATTAGAAATCAACATTGATAAAAAAATCTTAAAATGGGGGTAGCTCCCTGGGGGATGGTGCAATCTGAAAAATTCCTAAAGATTCGGGCAGCTGAGAAAATTCTAATATTAATTGATACCAAACAAGATAGGTTTATCTCGAAAGATAAAAAAATGGCTAGTCGAAGAAAACTATTTGGTCCAGAATGTTAGCGGTAAAAAAAATCTTAAAATTAGGTTTATCTCGTGTGTGGAAAGAATGCGGGTGTGATGTAATCAAAATGGTTGTGGGGGTGTCCGAGCAAGGAGGAGAGCAAGGAGGAGTCAGGAGGAGATTCATCTCCCTCATTTGCTCCTTATGGGAATTTACATGTTAATTGGTCCAGATGAGGGAGCAAATGTGGGATTCTGGAGCAAATGTGGCGCCAGGATTGTCAATTATACTCTACTCCTAACCCCTAAAATTTTCGAGATACTTCTCGGTGCCTATTGGCACCGCACTCACGAGATAAATCTATATTGTTTGGTATCAACTAATATTAGATTTTTCTCAGCTACCCGAATCTCTAGGAGTTTTTTAGATTGAATTATCCCCCAGAGAGCTACCCCAATTTTAAGATTTGTTTTCCTCCGACAGCGATTTCTAAACGTCCTTATAAATTTTTTAGTTATTAGAATTTTCTCAGCTACCCGAATCTCTAAGAATTTTTGAGATAGCATCATCCCCCTCATTTTAAGATTTTTCGCTGGTAGCGATTTTTGCCCGTCCTTATAAGTTTTTTAGCCATGCGATATGTCAAATAGTCTAAAAATTTATGCAGAATCCGAATCTGCAAACAGATTTAAAATCAGAGCACCCCCTTCAAAATTATACCCCTTTAAGGTCCTGAACCTCTAAATTTTTAAGTTTGCCATATAAGCAAACCTAACAAATAGTTTTCTTTGACTAGCCATTGCATCTTTCGAGATAAACCTATCTTGTTTCGTATCAATTAATATTAGAATTTTCTCAGCTACCCAAATCTCTAGGAATTTTTTAGATAGTATCATCCCCCAAAGAGCTACCCTCATTTAAAAATTGTTTACCGGAAGCGATTTCTGACAATCCTTATAATTTTTTAGCCATGCGATACATCAAATTAGTCTAAAATTTTACGCCCAATCCAAATATGCAAATAAATTTTAAATAGGACCGCTCCTTACAAAGGTACATATATGCCCTTTGCGAGATAAATCTTTCTCCACATTTTCACCCGCGAGATAAATCTATATTGTTTGGTATCAATTACTGTTAGAATTTTCTCAGCTACCCGAATCTCTAGGAATTTTTTAGATGGCATCATCCCCCATAGAGCTACTCTCATTTTAAGATTTTTTTTTGCTGGTAGAGATTTAGGCCGTCCTTATAAATTTTTTAACCACGCGATACATTAAATTAGTCTAGAATTTTAGGCAGAATCAAAATATACAAACAGATTTGAAATAGGACCGCTCCTTACAAAGTTACACTTTAAAGCTTCCAAACCTCTAAATTTTTTGCTCATCGATGACATATTCTTTAACCAACCATTCCTGAAAATCTAAAACCGTGGGAATTCTAGAAATGAACCCTTTATAAGCCATAAGTGTTTAATATTTAAAACCATTTTCAAACAGTAATGTACTGTTTTAGAATATTCAAAACCACGACTTTTAAAATTTTAAACAGAGTAAAAATTTTATCAATTTCCTAGGTTTACATAATTATGTAGTCAATGCTAATTAGGTACTTGGAAAGTACAATTCGTTTTCTTGACGATTATGGATTACCCAAATTACATGTGAAAGCGCTGTATAATTTCTTTTCAAAAGTGTATATATTCTCCAAACAAATACATTAATTACAGGAGGAAAGTACGCTGAATGCAAGTCAATTAATAGCTAATTTAATACGGCTTACTGACCTACCTTAATTGTTTGTACAAGGAAACACAATAAAACATATACAAATATAGCAACTATCTTATATATTTATGCCCCCCCATGCGTTGGTTGCTGTACTATTAGGAATGATGTATCTTTTGTTGTCCTCGCCCGACAAACTAATTTTATTAATTAATTGGGTATAAAGTTGATGTTTATATGGTTTTGTTTAAGACCTCGTACATATTTTCCAGATTACTAGAAGATGTTATAACCATATGTTTTGTGTTAAAAGAAACTCGTACACTCCATCGTCGACACTGGTGTTCTTTATGCTAATGTTTATGTAATATCGAATGTATACTTGTCATAGTAATGCCTAGGAATACCTGAATCTCGCGATAAGTCACATGACGAACTTGTATTATCAATCCGCGCGCAGCATCGATAACTTCTGGCACAACAGCCGACTTTAAACGACCGTCTTTAAAATCAAGCGAACTACGACCACGATTGAATTCACTATACAAACGCTCTACAGTGATTTTAGTTGAAGCTTTTTCCCCAAAATTCGAAATAAGTTGATTCAGGTACTGTTGTGGAGATAATCCACGTCGGAAATTATAAAAAATCATCGCACGAAAAAGTTCAAGAGTTAATTCCATTTTTTGACCGAGACGAAATTTTCAACTTAACAAAACAAAACAATTAGTGTTCATAATATGGCGAAATGTTATAAGTATCTATACTGTCAAACATGTCAAACTTTAGGTTAAAAACGTCAGACCACACCCTAGTGGTGTCAGTTCCCAATATATATCGAGCACCTCACGTACCAGTTAATACCAGTACCAGGAAATTGGCACTCACTCAGACACCGACTCAATTACAGTAATCTCGAATAGAAAATTTCTTTTGTTGTCCTTCCAGAAATCAAGTGCATTTCCCTAACAAAAGTTCTCCACTAGCGTCAATACTAATCCGTGGATCAATATTTCTTCTGCAGTAAAGCCTATAAGTATATAATTGTGTGACGGGCCAATAATGCAAGAGCAATCTCTCGCATCCCATATCTTGTAGAACCTGACTATATGGAAGGTTTTCTTTTAAAGTCAACAATGCCAAAATTGGATTGTGATGCAAAACCTTGACTGAGTTGGCAAATAGCAAATTAATTTTTATAACTCATAACTGCTAATATTAAACCATGTAAAGTTTTGATGATATTAGGGCAAATTCAGGCGCTGTTTGAGTATAATAGAACGCAAGCGCTTTAGAATTTGAACCTTATGTTGTGACACCATCTTTGCATATTCATAATTATAAGTTCCTGAACAAAACTGTCACAAAATCTTTACCTGTTTTCTGCAATTTCTACTGTTTGAAAAAGTCCAGCACTTCGAACTACAAGTTGGTGTTGAAAACGAAATTAAAGATGTTGCCGAAGGAGTGATTAATTTTGTTTCTATCTGGAAGTCTATTTTAAATTTCGATCGTTTTCCATCCCTTTTCATCTCGTTTCAATAACATTTGACTTCATTTCCACTATCATTCGGCGCATCTATGAATTTACAAACTCTTAAAGAGACACGTTATAAATCCATTAAACCACCAGGAATAAAAAATAAACACATTAGTCTTCCTACACGCAGGATTTGTTAACTTGACGTATTTACTAAACACAGATTCGAAGTTAAATTCCACGAATAAATATCTATGTCTTCATTTTTTAGCAATTTGTACAGTTATTTGATTGTTATGACTCTTTTAATAAATTTATATCCCCAGTCATGAGGTTTTCGGCTCCAACGTCTATTATAACGGCTATTTCCACAAATTTTGTACAATGGTGTCAATGAACATCGTAGGTATTTTGAGATGTGTCGAAGATTACGATTAAAATCAAAATTTTAGAAAGTTTAACAGCTTCATAAATTTGAAATAAGTTGCGGGTGGCAATTTTAAAACTGCACCGTAGGTGGTCGAACCATATGCTAAGTATTTCACGAATTCCATTATATTCTAACTATTATTTTAAAAAATGCAAATTGTGCTGTTTATGTAAATAGTTTTTAGTATATAAGCAATCAGGCAACAGCCAAACAACAAACATAAAAACAAGGAAAATATTGCTTAAAAAAAATGTGTGGAGCATAGCACTGTACGGCTGTGAAACCTTGACAGTGGGAGAAGCGTACAAGAAAAAGGTAGAAAGAAGCCTTTGAAATGTGTTGCTACAGACGTATGATGAAAATATCATGGACAGACAAAGTTAAGAACACAGAGGTACTAAAAATGGTAGGGGAAGAAAGAAATATGTGGAAAATGGTAAAATATAGGAGAGATAGGATGATAGGCCACATACTACGGCATAAGGGAATAGTGCGGATTATATTAGAAGCAGAGATAGAAAAAAAGAGAAATAGAGATAGACCTAGGTTAGACTACTGCATGCAGTAGTGAAAGATGTAGGCTGTAGGAATTTTAGAGAAATGTGTAGGTTAGCTCAGAATAGAAATCAATGGAGGAACGCGTCAACCAGTCCCAAGATAGATAAACTAATGCCGAAAAAATAACTGTACTTAAACGTGATGATTATTATAGGCAACTACAAGCATTGGTTGGTAATACTCTCGAATAATGTTAATCGTGTGAAAGGATTTACTGGAAAACTATTAATTTGAGGAGATCAATTTGGGAGATCTTGGCACCCACAGACTGTTTAACCCCTTTCACATACCACTGAATCTTGGTGAAATGGGGCATATAATTAGAAAACAATAGAAGGGGAAACGAACTGTATATAGGCTTTGTGGGAATTTCAGGTAACTGTGTAGGCTAGCTCAGAATATAAATAAGTGGAGGTACGTGTCCAACCAGTTTTTAGACGGAAAACCCAATAATAAAAAAATAGGCGCTGATAAAGCTGATGATTATTATAAACAACGACAGGTGTTGGTTGTGAAATATCTGCAACTAATGTTGACTGTGTGAAATGATATATTGGAAAAAATATTAAATCGGCAAATGTTCCAGTGCTGGGGGAACTTGGCAGCCACAGGCTGCTTACCACAACTCACAACCACTGAATGTCGGAGAAATAGGGTATATAATTGTAAAACAATAGAATGGAACCAAAAAACTGCATCTCACAAGAAAGAACAGTGCCTATGATCAAAGACAACAAACATAGAAACAAGAAGAAAATTGTTAAAAGCATATGTGTGGGGCACAGCATAGTATGCCTATAAAATACGGGCCGTAGAAAAAGCAGACAGAAAAACGGTAGCAGCCTTTTGGAATGTTGTGCTTAAGATGTATGAGAATGATAACATGGAGTGACAAAGTTAATAGCAAATAGTATACCGAAATAGTAGGGAAATAAAAATATCTGTGGAAAAAAATAGAAGAAATACAAGGGCAGAATACGTTCTAATGCATTTTTGGGGAATAGTAGGGGATATATTACAAGCAGACATAACAAAAAGGAGATAGATGAAGACCTAGATCAGATAGTGGTAGCTACAAACGGACAAATTTCAGGGAAATGTCTAGGTTAGTCAGAATAGGTAGCAATGAGGATACGAGTCTAACCAGTTCCAGGGCTGAAGACCTAATGATGATAATGAAGCAATCAGGCAATAGAAAAATACTTCTCAGACAAATGCAAAAAGTCAATATCCTCCTGTTCATATTTTATTACATCAAATCTGTATGTTTCAAATATTTACCCATATAGATAGTTCGGCGTTGGATAATAAAATTAGCAAATGCTTGCCAATATAAAATCGAATTGAACTCCAACACATACTGTGTGCGTTAAGCAGATGTCAGTTTCTGACAGCGTCCTTAGTTGTGTATATTTCAAATTATAATTATTATTTAAAAGTTATAAGTTACTTCTGATAGCCTTCCATATTACGAAGCTCACTTGGAATCAATAAAAAAGAAAATTTAAAAAGTTAGTTTAAAAATATTTAGATTTTATAAAAGTCAAATTTATGACATTTGAGTGACAAGAAAAATATAGGAAATTTAAAATTTTATACTACAGGTAAATACACACAACCACAACATGGCAATGTCACGAGAAAATGGATACAATTACCCATAGAAAGACCTCACCATCACCATATCAGATGCCTCCAGAACCAGCGCTATCTGTTGATGCAATAATGCCTTTTCAACGATCTAGAGCCACTACAAAGACTCCACCAAAGCCTAGATCCAGGACCTTTTCTACAGATTCAAATCCTACAAAACACCAGCGCGATGACCTAGACGATGTAGCAATTCCATACCTCACGATCGCCAAAGTCAGTCAGATTAAACAAGAAGTGACAGACTTCGTATATAAAGATTCAAATAAAACCTCTCGGAACTGCGGACACTTATTACTCCAAATGGTAGAGCAACTAGCCTCGATAGCCCACAAAGCTAATAACCTCCATTCTATAGCTGAGACAAAGATAGCGACATTTAAGAAATGCCTGAAGAAATTAGAGAAACAGCAACCGGGAGTAAGTAAAACCTCAGAAACACAACCCTCTACATCTACTACAACTTACACACCTCAAACGCCTCAAACACCACAACTTTTTAAGTACGCCAATATAACCTCTATCCCATCATTACCTACATCCCAACACGCCCCACTTACAAAATCCCCAACCAAAACCATTATACTTAAACCCATTGCCTCGGAAACTACACCCACTGAACTTTTAAAAATAATTAAAAATAACCTTCAACAATCCATCTCCAAAATGAACATCCAGTCAATCCGACCCACGAAAACTTCCGTCACCATCCGCATCACTAAACCAACTGACATCAACCTGATCCAATCCCTAACAGAAACCTCATACAATACACACATACTCAAACCTAAAATGCCCCAACTAATCATTTTCGACGTAGATAGAGACATCCCCCCCGCATACTTCATTACACTCATTTACTCACAAAACTCCTTACAACTGTTAGTCCCAAAATCAGCATGTACCCCAAATATATCCATTGCCATCCGCCGACCAAAAACCGGCCAATCTGATAACATAATCCTCAATGTCTCCCCTAAAATCCGAACAATCCTGACCTCTAATCCCCACATTTTCATTGGTTTTAAGTCATGTCGTATCCGTGATCTGATATCTGTAATCCGCTGCTACAATTGCCAACGCTTTGGTCATTCGATCAAAGCGTGCAAATCCCCTTCCTTGTACGGTCGCTACTGCGGCCCGCACATTTCAAGATCCTATCCAAACCCATCAACCACAATCTCCAGATGTCCCAACCGCACACGTATCAACAAGCTAATGACCATGATGTCACCAGCCCGGACTGTTCGATTTACAAACAAGCACTACATCTGAGAAAATTCCGAACCGATTATGGCTACTAAACACCACATACGATACCCCCCACAAGACTTACACAATCCTAAATTCTCGATCCGCTGCATACAATTGAACTTACAACATTCCGCTCACTACATTAGAACTTATAAACCTATTACAAACACACAAATTCCAAGTTGCCTTCCTTCAAGAACCATACCTCCACAATCACCTAAATCTAAATATTCCTAATCACTATCGAACATTCATTCATCCCACCCCAATATATCCTAATTACCCATCCGCTATCATAGTCACTAATGCAAACCTAGATGCCTCTTACCACATCTCCCTATCCACTCGATTCACCACAGTTATAGAACTCCATCGGGCATCTGGTACTACATACCACATATCCTCCTACTTCCCATACGGAACAAACATTGACGTTCACTTACACCTCCTTAACACAACACTAGACTCACTAAGTAACAAAACAATCATACAGACACCAACGCTATATCCACACTATGGTATAACACATTCACAGACACGAACGGAAGCAAACTAGAAGATTTTATTACACTCAGAAACTTTCGCATACGTAACACACCATCACATATCCCAACCTACGAAATAGCCAGAGGCACGTCCTACATTGAGCTTACCACAATTCTTCCGAACCTACCCGCTAGATCTTTTGCCAAATCCGACACTTTCATTATCTCCAAAGCCAACTGGACAAAACTTCAAGAAACCCTAACTACCCTACTACCGGAATTCCCGTACACACCATATAAGGATCTTAAGCTAAGCGAACTCACGTAATAAATAACAACAAACATTCTAACTGCCGCACAAACTACCATACTGAAGACAACACGCACACAACGATCAACTCCCTGGTGGACCCCCACACTGACAACCATACGACGTTCCCTAGGACACCAACGACACCAATTACAAGCACGCCGCAATAACAACAACCCTGATAACATACAACTACTTATCAATACATTTCGCACCACACAACGAGAATACAAATCACTTATCATAGACTCCAAAAAACAACAACTACACAAAATCATAACTTACCACGACGGAGACTCTTGGACCACCTCGCAAATTAAACAAACCGCCCCGCACCCACATCCAAACAGTACCAATACACAACTCCCCTGTAGACTACGAGACGTCTCTACACACCTTACTAAACTCTGCAATCCCTTCTGCCCCCCACGACGGAAAAACCTACACTCAACAACAACTAGAGAACGATTCCTGCACCCCATCAAACGCCGAACCAGACCAAGACGTTGACATAACCCTACTAGATAAGTTGGTCAAGAACCTCAATCTAGAATGTGCTCTTGGACCAGACCTCATCATAAATCTAATCCTACAACAATCCTGGCCCATAATCAGAAATCCCACCCACATCCTCTTAAAACAATGCCTATCCACAGGAACCTTCCTGGAATCCTTCAAATCCGCATCAATAACCCATGCTAATACCTGACAAGCCACCAGAAGACCCAAAATCTTATCAACCAATTGCACTTCTCTCTACATTAGGCAAACTCCTTAAAAAAACATTCTTTCACAAGATTAATTCCCATATCACGGACCACAATATCCAATCCCAATATCAACACTGCTTTAGACCCAACCACAGTGCTGAGAAAACCATCAGCCTTCTAGTCTCCTGCGTCAAAAATTCCATCCAAATACACCATCATGCTCTTCCTTGACTTCAAATCCGCTTTTGACCTCCTCTGGTGGCCTAACCTGTTAAACCAACTAAGACTATCCCACTTTCCTTCGAACATATGCAAAATAATTAACTCATCCCTAACCTCAAGAACAGCATCCCTAATCTCAAATTATTACCATATAACCAAATTCCTTTCCCAGGGATACCCCCAAGGCTCCTGTTTATCCACCACCCTCTAGAACATAACCATTAATCCCTTACTCTTACACAACATCCCCAACGTCACCACCCTCGCATACGCAGATGATGTCACATTTCTTATCCACGGTAACTCTAGATCCTCCATTAAACAAACAGCCCTAACACTGACATCCTACATAGAATCCTGGTCCGTCTTAAATAAACAACCATTATACCCATTCAAATCAAAACTTTTCCTGCTGAAAGGCTTTCTAAACCCACAACGTCCTCCAAAGATCAAGATCCTAAACACCCCTCTTAGATTCTCCCCTTACGTACGATACTTAGAACTGTATATAGACACACGACTACACACACACACGCGCACTTAACCAAACTAAGAATAAGAACACAGATCATACTAAAAAACCTCCAACAATCACTTCCAACTTCAGTACATCTATCCACACACACTCGACGCCTGATTCTTTCCCAAATTATAAACCCTATCATACAGTACGCATCCGATACCTGGTTGACATTAACCCCACCCTCTTCTAGAACGAAACTAAACACAATAATCAGCCCCTTTCTACTATATCCATCCCGCGCATACAGAACCACATCCACACTAGCTCTATATATCATTCTTCAAATCCCTTCCAAATAATTGCAACTCAACGCAGCCCTACAAATCCGAAGCCTAAAACGAAACCTTCCAACCTAGCTCCACGACACAATACTAACTTCTGACGAATACAGAACACTGCCTAAATCCATCATTAAAATCCGCATTCGTTCTTCGTTAAACCATTCCTGGCAACAACTCTGGTTCACATTCCCATCCGGCAGATACACAAACGACCTGTTACCCGAACTACTAAAAATCCCACAACACGTATCCCACTCCAAACTTCACCCCTTCAACTTCGCCTCATCCCCATATTGTCCTGGCGACAAGTCCACATGAGACTCCTTACCACCTCATCTACACATGTTCACTGCTATACACCTCTCGCTCAAACTTTAAATCCACACTAAACCTAGAGCCCTACACCCCACTACCTAGCATAAAACACCTCATCACGCACAATCCTGAACTACTAAATAAATTCCTCACCGACATCCTAAACACAAAATCCTCAATAAATACTTAAACACTCTAATACATAACCTACCCCAAATCCCACACAATGCACAACACCATTGCTTACTCCCATACATCAAGCATCCAGGCACTGCGACGAAAGGGGGACTTGCCTCACAGAAAACCATATATTTCATTTAAACTGTATATATTTTACTTACCAGTATAGATACTCAATCCATGAATGATTATAAATAGATGCTATTAATTAATAATAATTAAATAATTCCAGTCTCGAGCTAGCTTTATCTCGTCACTATTGTAGCGCCGATCGATATGCCTTTACCAGAATAATCAGATTGGAATGTAAGCAACGCGTTTGTACACAATAGATGATTGATATGTTCTGACAGCACCGCATATTTTAGATGGTTTTGATTAACAGGTACAGAGGTTTTGCATTTAAGAGTTATTTAGATTACAATATGTACATTTGAGAATATTATTTGCATATTTTCTGGTAGGTTTTAGGACAGTCTAAAGATTTTGAATATGCGAGTTCAGTTCTGATTGAAGCTGAGATTACAATATGTTATAGTTTAAAACTTTGAGAGGTGTGATATAAATTACTGTTGATATAAATTACTATAGTGATAATTTAAACTAATAATTAGTCATTGGATAGTTAATTATTATACTCCAATAATAAGTAATTGAGTAGATAGCACGGTAGTTTATGCAGTTAGTAATTGAAGTGATAACAGTTAGCTGAAAATAAAGCACTGGAAGAGCTTTTAACATATTCGGTTATAACTACGAGTTATTGAGAAAACTTGTAAACTCAGTTTGAAAATAAAGAACTGTTGTTATTGGATATTGCTACCTTCCTAACATCACCATAACGTACTTCAATTTACACTTCTTTATTCGTTCCAATCCAAGCCTGATGATTCACAAATATTTACAAAGAATTCTTGATCTACTAAAATTTCACTACAAAAATCACTACTAATAATTATTAACAATTAAGTCATTAAAACGACAAACACACTAAATTTATTACTAATCAAAAACCACGTAAGTTAAAGTTGAATTCCAGCAATACTAATTCATTTCACAAGTTCTCGTCCATTAACTGTTATATCATAATTTGCATAAATAAAAATTGCATTGCTTCCCCTGTGTACCAAAGGGCCTAGACGTGGTAAGAAGGTTACGTGTCTCAGAGAAACTGACAGCTGAGCCGAAGGTGTAACCATATACAAAGGATATCTGCGGAGAGATCAGACTAACGAACGGTTCCTGAAACGGGTGTAGCAATTTTTTCAGTAGTTACAAGGCCGACAGTCTGGATAATTGACCGGCTTGACTTTATAATATCATCCAACAGGACTTCATCTTGTTGGTACAGCTGAATGGCCGAAAGCAAAAGGAAACTACAGCCGTTGCTTTTCCTCAGGATATGCTGCATTATCTTTATGGCTTGATGATGAGGGCGTCCTCGCGAATAAAAGATTCCGGAGGTAAAACAGTCTTGCATTCGAATCACCGAGTCGGTACTAATTGAGAGCAACTTATAGCAAAGGATAAACATAGCATTCTGTGAGCTGAAGCGTGGAATGCCAGAAGTTTGAAATGTGGAATGTCAGAAATTTGAATCGCAGTGATAGATTAAAACACTTGAAAAGGGAAGTAGATAGGCTGAAGCTAAATGTAGTTGAAATTAGTGAAATGCACTGGAAAAGAAGTATTTCTGGCCAGGAGACTACAGAATTCTTATCACGGAATCCAGCAAGGGACTTTTGGGAGTAGGTATAATAATGAACAGAAAAATAGGGCGGATGATAAGCTATTATAAGCAACATAACAAAAGCATTAGCACAAGTCTATATACCTATCAGTAACGCAAACGATGAAGATATGCAGTACATTTAGGGAGGGAGATGCGCATCTGATTGTAATGGAGACTAGAATGCAGTCGTAGGAATAGGAAGAGAAAGTTGAGTCCAATGGTAGAATTTTGTACAGAACACAACCCAGTCCTATCCAATTGGTTTATCATCATCATCATTTTGTTTTCGATCTTACTTAAGGTCGTTTGACGCAGCTCTAACTTTTTTCTATTATGTGCTAATCTAAAAAGTTCTACATACCCTTCACAACCTAAATTTCTAATAATTTGACTAATATAGCTTGGTCTAGGTCTTCCTATATTCTTCTACCTCAATTGGTTTAAGACACACTAAATAAGAATGTATACCTGAGTGAAGCCTGGCGACACTAGGTACTGGATAGATTGCATAAGGATTAGGCAGAGGTTTAGAAACCAGGTTCTCGACAGTCAGACCTATCTGGACGTACATGTAGACTCTGGCCATAATTTGCTGGCAATGAAATACAAGTCGAAAGTAAAGAGACCGAAAAGAATTAAGAAGTC
Organism: Platerodrilus igneus; assembly: GCA_036346225.1. Classification (NCBI taxonomy): domain Eukaryota; kingdom Metazoa; phylum Arthropoda; class Insecta; order Coleoptera; family Lycidae; genus Platerodrilus; species Platerodrilus igneus. Next base: position 4,210,085 of record JARFIW010000012.1, on the reverse strand, counting down.
GAAGAGGTGGACTTCGATAGGTTAAATCAGCATGAGGTGAGGAAGAGTTTCAAAAGACTGCTGAACATTGGGTAATTGAAAAGGACGAAAGAAACACTTTAGAAAATGAATTGTTAGTGATGAAGACAAAATTACCAGGGCAGCAGATAAAAAATTACGAAAAACGATAAGGGCCAGAAAAAATTCACACAGGAGATCATAAATTTAATAGATGAGCAACAAAAATTTATGAATACAAAGTGCAGAACCGCTAGAAATAAGTGTAGGAGTCTCAGGAATCATATGAAATGCAAGTTTGCAAAGAGAAATGCAAAGATATTGGAATCTGTATGTCTCTTGGAAAGGTAGATGCAGCTTACAGGAAAATCAAAGGAACGTTTGGAAAGAAAAAAGCTGACAAATGGAAGGAACACATAGAAGGACTTTATTAAGGAAGATATCACTTCGCGTTCAAGTACACGAAAACAGTTGACAAAGATTAGAAGGATGATACTTAGGTCTCAATTCGACACGGCATTGAAAGATCTGAGTATAATTTTCTAAATATATTAAAATTTAGAGTGTTTTTTTTAGTTGCGAGAAAATGCATTTCGACTCGTAGCGAGTTTCTTTCTTTGCTGCTGTAATTCACCGTTACTATTTTTTTGTCATCACCTATCAAGAAGTACTTGTAGACAATATGTAAGTATAGGGTTGGTATGACTATTTTAATTGCTATTTTATGTACATTGAGAGTAATGACTAAAAACCATTCACTATACTTTTTAATTTCTGCTTGATATAAATATTAAGATTGAGGTAGAAAATTAGGTTAAGGTAATTAAATAAGGGTATTGGTTACTTTGCGAAGATTTTTGCACTATGTAAATCCTCCGCGAGACGCTGGCTAAATGTTGTTTGCTACGCAAATTGGTTTTCCTTTTATAATATGTCGATTTCTTAAGCGTTTATAAATAAATTTTCTTTCTTGATGTTTCTTTTTTCTTTCTGTGTGACCCACCCCACTCTTCGACCTTTTAGCTAGCACGACATTAATTCTTTGGATTCCCGTTGTTTTGTTGCGGTATTCTGTGCGGGCTATTTCCTTTGCTTGATTTACAACTTTCTTTTGTTTGCACGGATTACCGCATCAAAAAATCAAATCTTTATTCATACCTTGCAGGGTTCATCCCTTAAAACCACTGGATAATGCACATTGTCTATAACACCGGATTATACTTGTTAATATCGATTTTCAATTAAAGCCCACTCCGGCCAGAGGTTTTCAAATTCTTCTGATTTTTATTGCATAACTTCGCACAATTTTTCGTACTAGTTTTTCAGATTACTACCAGATGTGGTAATCACATTTTCGCGTTAAGCGATTCTACATTAGTAGTCTTCGTATCAATACACATTTTGGTATAGGAGCCATAAAGTTTGCAATTAGCTGTATTACCGTAGGCTTGTTTATCATTGTACAGTATAAACAAATAATTTGCTACTTCTGTAGATGGAGAAACTCGGGTACTTCGCCGCCGTCAGTGTCGACGTTCTTTACGCGATAGGTAACGAGATGGTTCTTAAACGTCATGTTGATCGTTTGGATTGTAGCGTCTCCCTACGTGGCAGCAGCTGCAGCATTCTTATGCTTATTGCTCCGTAGGTGACCACAATACGCAGGCATAACCACATCCACATCGCACCGCATGGTAACCCGCTGTTGTTTGGAGGCAGATTCTGCAACCGCTGACAAAGCTGAACGTGTATCCACCGATGTAGTCGAGGTAATCAACAGTGTGCTGCTAGAGCCGATGCCGTCGTAAATTATTCATTCTGGTAAAGGCGACACCGCAAGGTTTGCAGTGTATATTTCCACCGGTATAGTCGTACGTTTAAACTCCGGTGCAGATAAGCGCGAGTCATGCAACATGCAGCCGAAGAGCACTTTTCATGGTAAAACAGGCGTGACAAGATTCGCATTTAAAAATATTTTGCTATATCCATTTTATATAAAACAAGCGTCCAACTATAAGACTTTGGTTAAGCTTGCAAGAAACGCTGATTATAATTAAATATTAACATTCGTGGGAGCGGGCTTATATACAGCATATACGAAATCGAAGATTTTCAGAGACACCCGAACAAAGTTAAGGATTAAGTGGAGGTAAACACGAGAGTAAACACACTAACACAACAGAATATCGCCTTATTCTCATATGGACCGAATTAACACCATTTGTGATCAAATTACTCTTGAACCACTTTCGCTGAATTATAACCCACCGCTTACCAATAATTTTTAAAGATGTTTTCGATCAAATATCAAATAACAATGCAACTACAGGACAAAATAGCCATACTCTAAGACAAAATCACCCTACTACAAAGACGAATTTGCCTCCGCACTAGGAGGAATTTTACTCATCTGTTTAATTGCTTCACCGTCTTTGTTCGACCCATTCTCCAGAACTTCTACACAATTAATAGATAAACAGCTAAAAGTGCACTGTTCTTAATCCCCCTTCCCCTCTCTCCAATCTACACTCTAGTGCAGCAAGTTATACTAAATACTTACACACATTTCGGAAGCCAATTTGCCATGTTCCATTAATGAATTACATACATTATCCACTACATACAATTTTCCAACAATGAAGATAGTTGACGCCTCTAGCCTTGTAGTAGCATATCCTTTAGCCAAATTACATCTAAAAGCTACACCTAATCAAGCATCTGGACAGCTGCTTAAATCAGCTATATGGATACCTATATGTTTACTAACCATAGGTTAAGTATTGGATCATTTCCGTGTCGTTAAATATTCCGATCGAAACAGAAAACTTTTTATTTCATAATTTAATCATCGTTTATTCGAGTTGGACGTTTTCATTTAATACGTTAAACGGTTCTTTAATTCGCCAATACTAAAAGTATGTAGTCTGTTTCTACCACCAACGAATACTAGCTTACATAGAAAGGATTTTATCTTTACTCTATAAAGTAACAGCCGAAAGACGCTGTAGGCATGTAACAAATAGTATGTAAAGGTAGAGATGTGGCCAACCTTCAGCGGTTTTATTAGCCCAACCTGTCCAGGATAGGTTAGCCGCAGCTTTTCCCGGTTAGGTTAGGTTAGCTAGATATTGTCCGAAGTAAAATTCTTAGGTTAGTTCGGTACCGGAGGCACCGACATAACCTAATAGAGACATAACCTAACCTAACATAACCCAAGAAACACATCGAAGGAAAATTTGAGGAATGTGTAAAATTCAACGAAAAAATTAAGACAATGTGGAATGCTGATGGTATTATCATTTTTTTAAAGTCAGTGGCTTGGGATCTATTTTAGAAATGACTATATGAGAAAATTAATAAAAGTAAAACAAAGGCAATGCAGTGCAGTCAGTTGTGTAAGATCAGGTGATGCAGTGAACTTTAGATTCGGAGATAAAACACTGAAAGGAGTAAAGGAATTCTCTTACTTGGGACGTACGACAAACAGGAACGATAGAAGCAAAGAAGGCATAAACTTTAGGCTGGCACAAGCAAGGAAAGCACTTCTGAAAAGAAGAAGTTGAAGGCATCAAAAACGGATTTAGGAATTTAAAAAAACACTTCTTAAGGTTTTTCAATTAAGCGCGGCTTTGTATTGAAGTGAAACACTGACGATACGCAGCACTGAAACAAAGAAATGTGGTACTACAGAGGAATTTTAAAGGTAAGGTGGGTAGATCGAGTATCAACTGAAGAGGTATTGAGGCGCATTGGTGAGAAGAGAGCTCTGTGGCATCCAAGATTAATTTACTTTGTTACGTTTATTTTCGACGGTAGATTCAAATACGTCCTTTTTTGTGGTAATTCGTTTTTCATTCACTTAGCTTCTGTTTCTATTCAAAACCTCATCCTGTATTTTTACCTCATTACAATAATACACGCAATCATAACATTTCTTTCAAATCTATTCATTCTAAAACGAAAATTTATTCGATAAATTGAATAGTCAATACCTTGTTTTAAGTATCCGTTAATTTGTTAAACATTCCAATAACGTATAATTGCTTTCTCTTGTGTTTCCCATTTAAAGACTTGTCAAAATCATACATCATACTATTATTTGAAAGCGTGTTTTTCAGTTTGTTAATCGCGCTTTGATAACGCAAGACTTGCAGTTCGAACTCGTGTTATTTAAACCATTTTTAATTTGATTCTGCAGCTTGTGCGTTGAAATATTTTCTACATTACTCGTGTCAGTACTTCAAAAGCGATGCACGCTTATTTGTTCGACAAGTAGGAGATATCTTGCGTGTATTGCTCTTAGTTGGAAGCCAAATAGGTTCTTTCTTTATGTAGACCCAATTGTTCGTTGACGTAGACCAACTGCTTTTGTCTGTGGACCGCTGCTGCAGTTACGGTGGCAGGGCGAATGGATCCTGACTACCGTGACGTTGCTGTGCTGACTCACCCCCACCTGCTGACAAGATAAGCATCCCGATGCATAGAGGCATGTGACTCGTTTTCTTGTATGCACATCGAGGATTATTATTTATCAGCGGTTGATGTTGTGAAACCAGTTCACCATAGATGTTTAAAATTCAGATTAATGTAGGATGTAGTTACGTATTAATGAAAAGTTTAACTAACGATAGGTTAGCATGAAAGATACATCAAACCAGTCTGCTGACTGAAAACCCAGGAACAAGTTTTATATTTCCAAAATATCTTCATTGCATTAAAAAGAGTATTCAATTACCATATACGTTTCTAAGTTCCCTACCATATCTTTAATTTTCCTAAATTTGTCTGCTTCATTTTTAATTGACCCACTTCGTTTAATAACCTGCGGTTTCTAATGTTTTTATAAAACAAGGCCGAAAGTAAAATAGGTATTTCGCAAGATGTTATACACCAAAGGACGTGTTTAAAGTTACTTAACAATCGTTTGTAATTTGAACCAATTGTTTCTTGAGTACAGATTAAAGAATAAAATACAGTGGCGTGTATCTGCACCACATCCTACGACATAATTCTACGATTTTACCGTTGTTCAGATCTTGCGGTCATTTGTTTTAGGCATGATAATAAAAGTTAACCTAGGTTGTTTATTTTATAGCTTATTTAAAAAATAGGTAATAATTTGTAAAGGCTTTCCAGCCACTCCAGAGTTAAGCAGATCGGGAAGGAATAGTTTATTTAAACAAAAGGACGTGACGATCAAAGGTAGGAATAATGAGAGCGAGAGAGAGAGAAAGAGAGAGAGAGAGAGAGAGAGAGAGAGAGAGAAAGAGAGAGAGAGAGAGAGAGAGAGAGAGAAAGAGATTATGAGTGACAACAGTCTTCCATGTAAACAAGAACATCTTCATGCTTGTGACAACCGATTTTGTCCGATCCTCCCATAAGGCATTCAGGGCAAGTGATAATAGAATGCAGAATTTTCGTTGAGAACCTTGTTATTTGTTAGCTTTGTAGCTTTTATTGTTTCTTTATTTTCCTATTGCATTTATCCTTAGGAACCTACTCCCGACCACTGCAGTAAGCCGAAGCACTCCATTTATTGTTGCGGGTCCCCGTCTCTTCAGGGCAAGTCAAATTGAAATAATTTCACCCGTAACGGTAGAAAAATTAAATCCGTAACAAGTGAACAAGTTGAAATTTTTAAGGGACTATGGAATACGGGCATGAAAAAGCTGTATTGGCCGACGTAACGTCTTTGTTTATTGTTTAGTTGACATTTTCATAAATGAAATTCAGAATGTAACTACCAGTATGCTTAAAACTACAAAACTAGGTTTGATAACAGCAGAATTAATTTATCTTTTATCGTTTCTTTTTACTAATAACTTGCCAGTTTGATAGTAGGAAATTAAATTTTAGTAGTATTTATATTTTTCTGGTACGAGGATACTTCAATCGAAATATGTTGAGAGGCTTAAAGTTTTTATTCAACGAACTTAAGTATGTCTCCATTAAGAGTAAGGTATGAGTCTTAACGGTGGACTAGTCTACAGATTCCCTGCTGGTAAAATTCTTGCGGCTGCTTGCGGAACCATTATATAACACTACCTTTGATTTTCCGATACTCCACCCAAAAGCACTACATTAGCCAGGAAGCGAGATTCTTTATCTGGATATTTTGAATTTTGCCGAACCTTTGCTGTTTCAGGCAATGTAAAGTGCGTGACAATACACACACACGGGATCTACACTTTACCTATCATCCGAACGAGGACGTATTTTTGTGAAAACTGCTCGCAAAACATTTTTCACGCAATCTGTTTCGGGAATCAAACCCGGGACACTAGGCTCAGAAGTCGCACGCAAACCAACTAAGCTACGGAGTCGCCTGCCATTATATAACACTACATTTGATTTTTTTCCAATGCTCCACTCGAAGGTACTACATTGGCCAGGAAGCGAGTTTTTTTTACCTGGAAAATTTTGAATTTTTTTGAACCCTTGCTGTTCCAAACAAGGTAAGGATCTATAACGTGTGTGAACGACACTCACACACAAAACCTCCATTTTACCGAACGAAGGCGTATTTTTGTGAAAAATGCTCGTCTGACGTTTTCAAGTGGGTCGTGTCAGGAATCGAACCCGGGACACTGGGCCTAGTAGTCACACGCAAACCAACTAAGTCACGATGGCGCCTGCCATGCTATAACACTACGTTTGATTTTTTCCAATGCTCCACTCGAAGGTAATACATTAGCCAGGAAGCGAGTTTATTACTTCATGGAAATTTTGAATTTTGCCAAACCCTTGCTGTTCCAAGTAATGTTGGGATCTATAACGTGCGTGACAATACATACACGGAACCTCCATTTTACCTCTAATCCGAACGAGGGCGTATTTTTGTGAAAAATGCTCATCTAACGTTTTTCAAGTGGGTTAAGTCAGGAATCGAACCCGGGGCACTGGGCTTAGCAGTCACACGCAAACCAACTAAGCCACGATGGCGCCTGCCATGCTATAACACTACGTTTGATTTTTTTCCAATGCTCCACTCGAAGGTAATACTTTGTCCAGGAAGCGAGTTTATTATTTCATGGAAATTTTGAATTTTGCCGAACTTTTGCTGTTCCAAGCAAGGTATGGATCTATAACGTGCGTGACTACACTTACACACAGAAACGTCATTTTATCTCTAATCCGAACGAGGATGTATTTTTGTGAAAAATGTTCGTCTAACATTTTTCAAGCGAACCGTGCTGGGACCTTGGGCATAGTAGGCACACGCATACCAACTACGCCACGGAGCCGCCGTCATTCTATAACACTACATTTAATTTTCCAATGCTCCACTCGAATGTGCTACATTGGCCAAGCGATGTTTTTTATCTGGAAATTTTTTATTTTGCCGAACACTTGCTGTCCTATGCAAAGAAGCGATTTAACGTGAGTGACAACACTCACACACGAGACCTATATTGTACCTCTAATCCAAACGAGAGCGTATTACTGTAAAAATTCCTCGCGTGATAATTTTCCGGCAATCCATGTCAGGAATCTAACCCGGGACCTTAGGCTTAGCAGTCACACGCCAACTAAGCCGCGGAGCCGCTTGCCTTCCTATATCAGCAATCTCTACCTGAGCATCCGAATTAAACCACCCTGATGTTCAACATTCGAGAACGTCTTCTACCTTTGATGCGTCTATTTGCTTCAGCAGTCTTGCATTTCATTTGATGCTGCAATACGAACAGATTCGGGTCGGGTCGAAACTTTAGTGGATTCTCTTCCCTGTCGAAATTTATTGCACGTTTCAACCACTGCCATAAAGGAAAAATTATAGTCACTAGACACAGCTTTCATTCACTCATAAATTTCCATTGGTTGACACTTTTCAGCGGCCAGAAACTAATTGACTGCATGCAGATTACCTGTGAATGGATTATCTATCGTGGATTCCGTTTTTAATTCAATCATAGCGCTATTTATGTATCCCCCAATTTATGTATGTATAACAAAATAGAAGTTATTGGGAATTATTAGAAAATGTTAAAGAAATTATTAAGTCAAGTGCAACAATGTAATTCAAGAATAATTAAATAAAGGTTATTAACAGTTGTGAGAACGGATTCAATACATTGTATTCCAGATGATAGTGATTGTGCAGGTGGCAGGTCACAGACGGTTAAGAACCGTGATTACCTAGAAAGTAAGATTGTTACATTGTATTATGAATAGAATTAAGAAATAAACAGACATGAGCTCTGCAACTTCCCACAGACATGTGAGGGACAGGGACAACATAAATACCCCGGGAGCCCCAAGACCATCAGTCAGTCTCAAATATTTCAGCTTTAACATTGCAGTTTGCTTAGGCTACTCACATTAGTTCAATTATTAATTATTTTTCGACATAGAGTATTTACAACAGTTTGTCAAAATTCCATATTAATTTCTGTTTAAACTAATAAAATGTGTTACAAGTTTTGGAAGTAGTTTTTAAAAACACCGCTCCCAAGGCCCGAAACGTAACTCGCTTAGAAAAAAATAAGCGGCAAGTATTTTTCATACATGCGTCAGTACTGCTTACACAACAATATGCACAAATAAACTCCGTTGTCGTAGAACTGAAATCATACGTGTTCTTGTTGAACTACCCTTGTAATTGTTTATTGTTAATCGAGGTCAAGTTCAGGTTAATTTTATTTAGACATATTTATGAAGTAGGTATTAACGCTGTTGTGACTAATACCATTGTTTGGCGTGACTAATACTTTTGTTTCTAAGTTTTTTTGTTGGACTGTTCAAATTCTATAGCAAATTAATCAAACAATATTTAATTACCATCTGTAGTCGACTTCTTGTTATGTCATAATTAAGGCTAAGGAATCCCTCGATTATCCGTACACCGACTACAGATTAAGCACCAGCTATTCATTTAAACCAAAGAAACAATATTTCAAAAAAATAAACAAATAGTGTTATAATTCTTATCTGCAATCCGAATGATTGCTAGTTTTACCGACAACTGACTGCGTACGAATGTTATTTAACAAGTTCGGAAAAATGGTCAAACAATAATTTTCATTTTCCAATTGCACCAAATTGAAAATAAATTAAAATGATTCTATAATAAAATATGGCGCGACCAGTAGGTAAAAATGGATAAATTTGTGAGAGGAGATCCAGTCACCCTAGTGATGAAGTCATATTTGGGATCGGCCCTTTATTTTAAAAATTATGTGACATTCGACAAATTATGGAGTTTTTAAGGTATTGTCGAAACAGGTAGAATGTGATGCGACGAGATTTAGAAAATCAAAACCAAGGATCAAGTAAGCAATGAATTTACGATAACGCTCGTGCCTACTGCAGGGGTGAAACCCAAGCTATCTATTTGGAATCATGGTGTTCCGTTAAGAAAAATATCGAAAGGGACTGCTGAGACAAGATGATTTGACACCCCTTAAGTATGATAACAGAAATAGCATCAACGCAAGTGTATTTCACCATCTCAAAAGTGTATTCTAATTTCTTCCATATGAACCCACTCTCGCACAAGTGTAGTTAGCCAGTATGCCCTAAAATTGTTACGAGGTCCTTGTCCCTTCAGGTCAAATCTAAATTTATACCGTACTGCTCATTTTACCCGTAACATATAGGGGCCATTACAGATTTTGAGAGAAACATCATTCATAGTAAAGCCAGTACAATAGTCTGCAGTCTTTAGGAAGTCGCATATATAAAAACTACAAGAGTTGCTGCTCGGGTAGAAAGAAATAAATGGTAGGAAGTGTACTTTTATAAAGTAATGTAAAAAATTTGTATGTGCATAATTATCGTTCTAGATTGTTTAAATAATTCTTGCGTTTTAAATCTTTGCGATAGGTTCCTTTCTAGTTCTCAAGTTTTAATCGAAGATCTCTGCAAATTTAGACATACAAGATTTCTCTGAGTTTATTTTTAAAGTTTTTCAAAGAGTACATTGTTACTTGCCGAAAATAGGCTTTTCTAAAAGTGCAAGAAGCCCAAAGTCGCAATATTATTAATACTTTGGACAGATACTGATTCACTTTAGAAATAACAAGACCCCTGCAGTATAAAATTATGAAATGCTACCAAATTTCCACTACTATCAAAAACAAATTCATTGCAATAGCTTTAAATGAGAATGGTATACATAAAGCCTTACTCCCTTTGCTTCATTATTTCGCTAAATTGAATTATAGGTTTTACAGCCCTTCAACCATCTTTACAGCGTTAAGTGGAGTATACAGCAGAGTTGGGTCGAGCTATATATAAGACGCTCCAGTTGCTTTATGGATGAAACAAACGGCGACATCCTTTCTGTTATTAGGTTACATACAAAAGAACGTTCTTAAATGTGTTCTGCTAAACAACCCCTACTATAGAACAAAACAGGCTCTACTATATATGTATATTATACGTCAAAATGGATTGTACTGCAGTAATTTTTCTTTTTCAAGAATGTCTAAGTCCGGAATATTCCTAAATTAGTTTTAGGAAAATAATATTTAATTGTGAAGAGAGTATAAATCTTACTGAACCGAACGATGAAGCAAATAATCGAGCAAAACGTTTTCGCACGGAATCTGAAAGTGATTTCGTTCCAAATTCAACAAGTCATGTCACGGTAAATGGTTGGAACTGATAATTCTCGCAATTCATTTAAACTTGTTCGAAGAAGTGGAACAAAAATTTAGTCCTTAACATAACCACATACACGCAGAAATCAAGGATGTTAATGACCAAGCTTTCGTTCCACAGCGACCAAGTCAAAGTCAAGATGCGATCGAAAAACTCAAAGAACTCTTCCAAACAACGTCTGTCCACGACTTGCTGTATGTATTCTTTATGTTTGAGCATATGGCTTTACATGTTTTGTTTCTACTCTGTCCCGTATTACTCTCCTAACCATTGTAACGCGTTGTCGTTACGTTAAATACAAAGCTGGTGCAAAAAAAGGAAAATTAATCTTAGACGGAGAAAATTAATATTGATGTACCGTCTATACTTTGATTGCATGAATAACAGCGTTTATTAAGTACATTTCAATAAATTTTTAGTTTTATACAAAGGAATTCGAGCAATAAACTTAAAATTATAAAACATAGTTTTGTTTCTGTGTGAAACATACTTGAACGTAACTCAGGTCCATTAATTATTTCAATACCGCAAAAAGAAAAAAAAACGGATTTCAATGTTAAGCATTTTTCGCATACAATTAAGAAAGTTTCTGTGTTATGTTCATTGGAAATAATTTTATTTAAAAATACACCGTACTACACGAAATCAACTATCAAAATACATATATTATGTTTACTAAGATGGAAGATTACATAAGGTAAGTGTACCAATAATGGGCCCATTAAGGACTAAAACCGGGTTTTCTCTACCAACAGTAAAGCTGAGGCTACGTACCGCTTATCAGTCATTGTCATAACTTTAATTTAAAAGATTCTATAACTATATCGATAAACAACCGCCATATATCCCGAATAAAAAAATATTTATACTTCATCCTTGAAGGACCTGTAATGGGCACCCAATTTTTAGCACTCTCCTATATTGGGCACCCCTATATTGGGCCCCCTATTAAATGTCATCAGAGTTGAAAATTAGTTGTTATTTCAATTAGATCACGGCCGTAAAATAATAAAACAACTATCTATGGACAAAGCTTTATTAATTATTATTGTTATACGACATTATAATGACTTAACACTACAAAAATATAAGAACTACAAGTAGGTATGTTAAAAACTAAAAATATTACTTTCCTCTGACATCTAATTTTTTCTTAAAACTATATGCAATTTGCCGGTCTTTATTAACTAGATCAGGAGTTACAACCACATTTATAATTTGGTTTATGTTCATTATAGAAATGTCATTTTCCACCACCACAAAAGTTTTCTTGTCGGAATCCACGGACCTAAGGCCTTGAACAACTACGTCCCGTGGTCCAGGTCCTTGTTGCTGTATTACGCACAAATACTTGTAAATAGTTGTTCCCCTCTTACCACGCAAAAATTTGCCTATAACAAAATCACCTTCACTTATTTCGCTTAAAGTGGTGACAGCAACAGGATCTTCCTCTTCGCTACTCTCCATAGCAAGGGGAGACTCTCCAGATTCTGCAAAGGAAACAGGTGACGATGTACAGGAAGATGACGATTCCCTGGCCTTTTGTGTTGCCCTCCGTTTCTCCTCCGCTGCTTTCTTCTTTGCCTCTCGTGCAATTTTTTTTCTTTGTTTCTCCTCTTCTATTTGTTTTTTGTTTTCTTCCTTTTTTGCAAAGTATGCAAGCATCTGTGGAGAGGTAACAACAGCTGGCAACTTTTCCTTTCTCGCACGCTTCTTTTTACTTTCCGTAGTCTCTCCAGGCCAAAAAAGTGTTCGTTTGAATGGAGATGGCACTAACGGGTTTATCACGACAGTGGCATGGCTAATAGGAGGTTCGGGAGTTGATGGAATATTTGTCAAAGTATCAAGTGCTGTAGATGGGCCAGCTTCTTGAATATCTATAGCTGAAATACCCTGATTTGAAGATGTGGCTGGCGTTTCCTTCACCAGTTGCTTGGCACTTTCAGCTATAGAGCACATTACCAATTCCTCAGTTTCCTGATTACCACATGTTTTTGCAGCCTGCCAAAAATAATATAGAGAATAATCCTTAATATCTCCGCTCCACTCTCCTATATTTTCTTTAAATACTTGAACTTTAGTTGGCCCTATTTTCCTTTCTAGGATATTAAGGAATGAGTCCATTGGTATATTTGGAGATTGTAGGTGTTGAATACCACTATTGGTGTTCTTTGATTGAGACACCTCCGGTATTTTAACTACAGTCGGGTTCCATGGTACTAGCCCACAAGCTTTGAAACCGTTTTGGATTGTAGTAGTTGCCAGTTTGGCCAATATTTTCTCTAAAATCGCTGGAAAGGTATGTTTTTCTACTTGTTTTCCTTCGTTTTTCATGCGCTATTCAGCAACTTGTTGCTTCCAGCTGTTTTTTAGGTTATGAAATACAGCCACGTCCATCGGCTGGATCAAATGGGTAGCATTTGGTAAAAGCGATATTAGCTCTATTTGTTTGTGGACACAGAAGTTAGCCAAAGCCATGGAAATATGTGAAGTGTGACCATCCTTGAAGAATACAACTGGTCGTTCGATACTATGCATGGTCAGCCATGGCTCAAAAATATTCACAATGTACTCAAAGAACGTTTCATGAGTCATCCAGCCATTCTCCGACCTGCCTATAGCCCAATTAGCAGGCATGGTAGAGGCAATTATTTGAGGTATTCTAGCATATCGGTAAACTATCATTGGCGGTGGAAGTATCCCGGCTGCATTAGCTGTTAGCAGCACAGTCACATTTAACTTTTCGTCACCACCGGCAGCTGTGTATATTGTTTTAGATCCTTTTTCTGCTGACACTTTTCCAGGCTTCGGATTCAGGAAAAAAGCAGTTTCATCGCAATTAAAAACACGCATGGGATCTGATAATGCTGGAACCATATTCTTCTCTTCTATGTCGTTTCTTATCTCTTTAAACCAATTTTCTATCTCTTTCTGGTTAACTGCCCTTCTCTGGACTGTTAAATTCTGGCTTGTGCATTTTGAGATGTTGGGATGGCGTTTCATAAAACTTTCGTACCACTTTCTTCCAGGGTCAAAACTGCCATCTGGTCCTCCAAAGGTTAATTTGAGCTCTTTTGCTGTTTTTGATATGCTAAATAAAAGAGTTTCCTTTGAAATTGGAAAGCCTCTTTTAGCCATTTCTTTTATCCAGCGTACAAATATTAATTCTTGTTCGCTAGTAAAAACTGTTGGGGGTCCCATGCATGTTGCAACAGAACTGTAAGTTTTGAATCGTCGTTGCAACGTGCTACGTGCTATATTGTATTTACTTGCAGTTGCCTTTATTGGTTTCCCGTCTTCCACCTCTTTTAAAGCTTTTTTAAGACGTCCTCTAAATAGAGATTATATCGCCTCTCCATGATTCTGAAACAAAACAAAAAATTAACACGGTAATAAGGTAAAACACAAAAATGTTGCATACAATAAGTGATGCACCAATGATGGGCACTACCAATACCCTTATATTGGGCCCGGGGGCCCATTATTGGAACGAGTTGCGTTTAGAGACTGGCGTCAGGCCTAATGTATTATACATAATTCAGTTTACCACACAGGGGCACCTTAACACCTTGTCTCTCATACCTTAAGTTGGCCATTCTGCCCATTATTGGTGCACTGATAAAATTCCAGTTCCTAAATTGGGCACCCCATTCCAAAAGACAGATTGCAAATCTAACTGTATTTTCAGGTTTTATTTGGCTAGTTGTAAGCAACATATCAAGAAGGAAGCACATAATTCAATAAAAAGTTACATAAAACTTACTATAAAAGAAAATTAATAAAAACTTACCTCTTAGCAAATGCAATAAGGAAGTGTGTTTGGCAAGCAGTCTTCTACTTTAGCACAAAATAAAATGTGTACTGCACCAGCCACAGTCAAACTGAGTGTGAATTGTGGTTTAGGGTTTAGCAAAAGACCAAGGCCACCCCTACCACTACTTTCTTTTGTATTGCTTCTTGAAAAGTCCTTATTTTTCTTGCACATTCCAAGGATGCCCATTATAGGTACAGTGCCCAAGTTAGGTACACTTACCTTACAAAATAAATGAATAATGACCAACGCGCCAAACGCCAGAAGATAGAACCTAAATATTTAGTCGTGCTGTTGATTTGTCGTAATATAGTAAATAGTAATAGAACGTATATACTTCTGCTTGCACACATGTAAATATAGGTAATAACTTACCCGCCTAAACTAAAATACACCCTGTATATTTACAGGCGTAGATATTTATTAACAGTAGTACAACATGTCAGTGGTAAAGCAGAACAGCAAGCAGGGGGACCTATTTTCGTACAATTGCAAAATTAAATATAGTGTTCGAGTTTGAAGAGTAGAAATGCTGGTACAGAAATGTTAGAGCGGCAATGCTGAGGGCGAAAATGCCGGTGATAAAGATACCCAAAGTCAAGGTATTCTACCTCTACAAAGAGATCCAGCTTCAAATGGGAACTCTATGAATTTTAATCAGTTCTTTTATTTTATTTGGTGCTGTAGAGTAGTAAACAGCATCCCTCTCTGACGTAGTAAATTTTAGTGTGTTTTATATATTAACAAGGTAAGTTGGCTCTTTGTTTTTGTTTCTGTGTTATGTTCAATAAAATAAATGGCAGTATAAATATTAGATTGTGATTATGTGTGATGTAAATTGTTGCGGTTGGCTAATCCGCAAATTGGCAATCGAGATGCAAAGAAATAAAACCTCTACAAGACTATAAAACTATAAATCTTGTAGCTTAGGGTAAGGTTTATTTCTGATATGCTTTCCCTTTTCAAAAACTAACAACAACTATAGTGGTCGCAATTTCTAAATAGACCTCGTCATCCGCGACGTCACACAAGTACTAACCATTTGTGTAGATGTTTGTCAACTTAATACCGTACAATATCTATGTTATAGTTTTGGTTTGAATAATAGCAATTTACGACGTTGCCAATAATTTTAAAGCCAAATATTAAATATTGACGTTTAAATTTTAGGTTATATGCCATTCCTTGTTTAGTTGGGGTCAACGACCTCATAGATTTTTCCGTTTTTATATATTGATATTTGGTTGGTTTTTGCTTCAAACAGTGCTATTCAGAACTCATATTAGTATTAAACTGAACTCTAATAACCAAAGACGATGAAGGAGATTCATTTAGACCCAGAACTAAGCTACTTGTTGCTAGTTTGATCACCTTTATAGGCTGTGTGAAAATCGTTCGTATTCGTTTTCCAGTTAAATTTATAGTGCAACATGTAATTATTTTAGATTTGTCACGTTTCTGTTGATACTTGATGGTTGAACTTAAAACATGAGTTTTTTAATGGTATAGTGAAAGATCCCTGAATAGAGTCTTGGATTTAAATGGCTGAAAGATAATCCAAGAAGAGGTTTAATGGAACTGCTAAATATTATGAATAAATGGAATTTGATTCTGGATATATTATCCAGAATCAAAAATAAAAGAAGAGAATTTGTAGCATTTTTGTATTTTTAGACGAAACATGGCTTTTTCAGAATGGTGCCGTAAGCCGTACCTAGCAAAGGAACATAGTATTACATGCCCGAAATGTTAATGAATTACTAAATGGGGCTGAAATTAATTTTTCTCTTCTTCCACAAAAAACCTAAATTACTGCAGAGAAGTGAATAAGCAAAATTTGAAAATTAATTATTAAAGAATTTAGAAAAATCATTTGCAATAATTTTAGACATGTCGTATTATTATACTTGTTAATAAAACATCTAACAGTTTCTAGAAAAAAAAGTAACATTGTAGAGCGACTAAATAAGCATTTTCTTACGGAACTAATGATTTTAAGCAAAGTTTATTTAACTTGCCACGATATAAGTCAAAATTATGTGCTTTATAACATATCAGTATATATTAAAAAATTTAGGCATAAACCGCCAAAGATTTTAGCGGATTTGCTGGCCGAACAATATAGACATAGGGTGTTAAGATTGTCACTGTATCACTGCATATTCAATGCAATTGAAAATGTATGAGGTGTTAGTAAGAGCTACTACAACGACATGCTGGAAGAGATGGGAGGTCTGTTGAAAACTGTTTACAGATGTAGAAAGAAGCATTAGAAAAAATAACACCAAAGATTTGGGTACATTCGATAGAAGATGCAGAAAAAATTATCAGAGATTGGTGGAAACGTGAGATCAAATTTTATCAAGAAGATAAGGCACCTCTAATTATTAACATTGGTGATGGTGATGACAGTGATTCAGATTTTCAATCAAATTGAACTAGTCAACCAAACGCATGGCTACTTAGAATTTAAAAACTTTTTACACGATGTACTTCTAATTTAATTATAACTATCTTAAACTTTATGTATAATAAACAAGTACAACCATATATATTTAATTGTTAAATTACAAGCTTTCAATGCTTGTTAAATTCTTGAGTCTCATGTTTTTAAACTATGGGCTGCAAATTAATCTTCAGAATATTGGATTTTAAGCATCCTAACAGCTTCTACAGCTTTCAATTTTAATGGATGTAATAAACACACTGGTGACGAACTGGTCAATACTACACTAGCTTAAACTTTGGAGGTGCTAAATACAGGTAAAGTCAAAGTCTTTATATTACACCAATCTACAAAAAATGATAAATTGTATATTGAATTATTTGGTTCAAACTACTCAATTACCTGCAACAATTATTTGATCTCGAAGAGTAATAAAGCAAATGCCTATTTTTTGGAAGATTTTTGCCCCTTCATGCTTTTGTATATTCAACAAACTACTGTTTATATCTTTAAGAAATCCATTGAAATGATTAGTCGTTGAACCTTTTGGTTATAAAGTTTTCATTTTTAGCTTACGACACTGACTGTGGAGATAACTTGCAATTTTGATTTTTACTGGGAACAGTAATAATCCTGTAACAGTTATTCTTTTCTTGAATAATGGCATACTTCAACAGAATTCAAAGTTGGTTCATTTAAAGCGTTTACCCGTATGCATTGTTTTAGTTGTTAGAAATGCTTTGAAAACATGCCGTATTCAATCCAGTTGCATACTAACAAACAAGTAAAATGATCACCACAAATTTTAGGATGATTTGAAAGTGTTAAATCCTTCGTTTGCATTGTACATAACATAACTTTAGTCTTTGTAGATAGTTTCAAGGAAATCTAAAACATTATTTTACAGTGACATATCTTAATTATTCAAAGTTAATGAGAATTTTACTTACAAATGGAATTGTAATTTTGTTCCTTTTCTTTTTCGATTTGTGTAATCAAAACGTTTAAAGTATAATTTCAATGACATAACCTCTTGAATAAGTGTGGTTATTATTCCGTCTCTGGTATAATATACTAATGGCCATAAAATTAGGAGTATTATAAATACGCAACTATATTTAAAATATGCTCAGTGGTAAAAATATAAAAGTAAATAAAAGATATTGTTAATTAATGACTTTAATCTGTAATATTGTCGATAAAAATTTATCCTAAAAAATACTTTTTTAAAAAGTAACAAATCACATTTAACATCTGCTATTAAATATTTTCAATCTCTGTATTCTACCGATGGCGCTATTATAGTCATGGAGCAATAGGATTTTGGTAATGGCATCGTCGCTACAATTTGACGTCACAAATGGTAATGACGCAGGTCTATTTAGAAATTGCAAAGACTATATATGACAAATTTAAATATAATAACCATGGCATCAACATATGCCTTCTTAAACTTTCATAAATTCAAAAACAATTCCAAAGTTACCTATTATTTATGTTGTATTGCAACATTTCCACCCAGCGGCTGGAGAGAAGTCAGGGTAGTCTTTATTTCCAAACCTAGTCAGAATAACTATTCCCAGGTGAAATCATATCGTCCAATCAGTCTAACGTCGTTTCTGTTAAAGATACTGGAAAGATTGTGCGACATTTATATGAAAGAGGAAAAAATACAGTCTTTTCCTCTCCATCCAAATCAACATGTTTTTATACCAGGGAGATCCACGGAATCTGCTCTTCACGTAGTTGTAGGTTGGATTGAGAAATCTCTCAACAACAAGATGTCAGCCTTATGCGTTTTTTATCGATATCGCAAGCACGTTTAGTGAAACGACCTTCGCAAACATCAACAAAGCCCTGCGGGAATTCTGTGTGTAGACACTTTGACAGCTAGTCCTACAGAATCTGAGATGCCGTGGGGTACATGTTAGGGTAGGAGACACCTCAATCGTTACGGTGGTGGGGAAAGGCTGTCTTCAGGGCGGAATTTGGTAGTGGACGGCCTTCTACAACGTCTTAACGAGGCGAGCTTTTACACGATAGAATATGCGGACGACTAAGCTATAGTGGTAGTCGGCAAATTCGAACAAGTGCTGTGCAACTTAATGCAAACAACTCCTAAACTAATGGAACGATAGTGCATCGAAAACTCCCTGACCGTCAACACCAACAAAACGGAACTGGTGCTGTTCACCAACAAAAGGAAGCTAATGGTAACGAGATTGCCACAAATCGTCCAAACTCCTTTAACCCTTTTGGATGAGGTCAAGTATCTGGTTATCATACTTGACAAGAAGTTGAATTGGGCCAAACTTCTCCAAACCAGAACCATAAAAGCCAGCATAGTCTTCTGGTAGTGCAGACGAGATGTAACGGGCCTTTTTTGTAGTTTAACATTTTTCGCTCCCTTTCTGTTAACGTACTTAAAAATACATCGTTTCTTTGGGATCGCTGTTTGTATAAAGGAAATCCTGCAGAATAATTCAAAATTGTATGCAATTTAACTGGTGTGTATTAATTCAAGATAGATAAATTGAAGATTGATTCTCATTAATAAATACATTCCAAGGAATGAATGTTAAACAGCTTGTAATTAATTATAGATTGCATCGTTCTTGTCTTGCCGTAAATATAAATTTAGTTCCTGATGTGAATATACAAGTCTAGATAATAGGTGATAAGCGGTTGTAATAACAACGGGTTTAGATAAACAGAGGAGGAGTTGAGTTCTGTTCTGTGTTCCGATATATTAAGTACGTTGAAAATACTGCTTCTTTCTGCTTTGAGAGTAGTTTGTTCTTGGTTCCTATATATTAACTACGTTGAAAATACTGTTCCTTCTTTGCTTTGACAATAGTGAGAATTAATGCGGGATCAATTTCGAATTGTTCAAGAACGGGCACGGCGCGTTTTTGGTTGTTTTTCTTGTGAAATGGAAATTGTATATTAACTGTAGAAAGTGTAGTTCTTATTGCTTTGAAGGAAAGATGCTTATAGGCGAACGTGTTTTACTCGACCGCACGTGCGTGTTTTACGGAACATTGACTTAGTGATACGCGTTGCTTTATTGATTGTGTTTTTTTAGTTGATTTGTCTTTTTATATTTGAACTGTGTGTGCGTTACTAATTGTTTTTAGTTGTTTTTCTTGTGAGACAAATGCTTTAAGGAACATTTGACGGACTTACTTTAGTGATACGCGTACTTTACTAATTTGTGGTTTTAGTTGTTTGTCTTGAGAAATAATAGTCGTAGAACTTGCTAAACTGACCGATTCTTTCTTTAGGATTAATGTGTGTGCGATCTAGTCTAGTGTCCCTTTGTTTTATCAGATTAGTGCATACTTTGGATTATTTAAATACAGTGGATACTGTAGTTTCTGCATTTTTCTAACACCAAAGAATCTAAAATAGATCATTGCTTGCGCGAATTTCGTTATTTGCGAAATACAACAGATTACCGGTTTACAAAGGTATTGGTTGAAGGTTCTCACTGCTTTTTGGGATGTTTATGAAAATAATATACCTTTGATCCCAGTTGAAATTAAACTAGTGCTACAAAATATTTCGAAATTATTGTCTTAGGAAATAGAATTACCAAGAAATTTATCAAGACTACATAGTTCCGACGCGTGATGGTGTCTGCTGCTAACCCCAGTGAGATGCGTAGGTGTGATTAGTGTAATGTGTGATAAGTTCCATCAACACCCTCACAGTCAAGGGTGAAGTGCTTCGTTAGTGCAGGACATCGTTGAATCCCACACTTCAGTTGCAAGGAAGCGTTGCTTAAGGACTTTTGTAAGTTGAACTATTTCCTACTTGTTATTACTTTAAATATCTATCCGTTGCTTTACCATATCTTTGTCGTTCTGATACCTTTTACAAAAGACTTGCATGATATTTTAAAACATAGAAAAAAAAGAAAGAAAGAAAAATCAATACTACTAAATTACTCATACCAATTGTGTCTTATCTATTTATCTTTTGTCAACATTTTATCTGATTTATGTTTAATTGGTGTGTGAGGAAACGTTTCTGCTACTCCCCAATATTACCTCACTTTGTACTAAACATTTTTCTGTATTGCTTTTACCGTTGTTATATCATATAGTTTATCTAAACAGTTTCCTTTTTTTTATATTCTACAAAGTACTGAATAATTTAGACTTTTCATTGCTGCTATGCTTATTCTTTTTATTTCAGGTTTGCTTAACTATTTTTCTTGCAGGTATTGTCACTAACTCCTTACCGCCGCATACCTTATATGTCAGTCTGCTTTCTACAACCCCCCCTACTCACCGATTGAGCCCGGTCATCTCTTTGATTATCTTTGTGTTACGGGCGGCCACGATCAACGTTACATAAATTTCCGTAACAGAGACATAGGCAAACTTTGGGGTCTTTCCCCGACGACTGTTCTGTAGTTGTTCTCCACGGTAGTCAGACCCAATGCTTTGCTATAACGCAGTAGTTTGATGACCTAGAAGCAGACTGGCACACGCAGCAAAGGAACATATATATATATATGCATATATATATATATATAGTATATATATATATATACATATATATATATATATATATATATATATGCATATATATACATATATATATATATATATATATATATATATATTCAAAGACTAGCCTGTTTAAGCATTACGGGCACGATGAGATCTACACCCTCTGCAGCCATGAAAGCCATTCTCGGCTTCATTCCGCTTGATATTCATGTGGAGGAGATGGCTCTGAGTGCAGCAATAGGGCTGCGGGTCAAAGGGTTGTTGATCGACAAGAGTTGTGGAGGCAGACACCAAAGTATCTTAAGCACGATGCCACTTTTGGACGAAGTGGTGGTCTTGATTGCACCCAAAGTAATATTCAAGCAGCATTTCAGGGTCTTCATCGATCCTGAGGACGCGTGTGCACCAGATATCTCCATCTTCACGGATGGATCCAAAACAAAGGAAAGTTCAGGAGCAAGCATCTATTCGGACGACCTTGACCTGCACATTAGCGTGGCACAATGTGTTCAAGGGCTACTCTCTTTCAAGCAGAGGTTGTTGCCATCAGGTACAAAGTATCTGCCATTTTCAAACGTAGAATCTAAAATAAAACAATATGCATTTCATGCAACAGTAGGGCAGCACAAGTGGCCCTAAACAAGCAGAAGCTTTTCTCAAGGGTAGTACTACAGTGCCACCACACATTAGAGCTTGTTTTCTGAACGTATGTCCTCGAGTTAGTCTGGATCAAAGAACACTCGGGGCGCATGGTAACGAGCAGACGGGCGATCTGGCGAAATAGGGCTCAACTCTGAGCTTTATCGGCCCTGAACCGTCTGATTCCATTTCGCCGTCAGCAGTGACTTCCATACTAAAACTAGCAACCATTCGTCGTCATATGGACAGGTGGGCGAGCAGGACAAGCTGCCGACACGCAAAATTGTGTATAACATCTCCTGCGACCAAATACGTTAAATATTGCATTTACCTACCAAGACAAAAACTACGGTTACTACTAGTGGTGTTTTTGACTGGGCATGGTAATTTCAAGAAATACCTACACACAATGGGTCTGTCTGGTGAAGCTACCAATCACGGGTGTCAACAAGATGACTAAACGGCGGCACACATTCTGTGTTCCTGTTCGGCACCCGCCAGACTTCAAGGCTTCGTGCTAGGAGACTTTTGCCGGACACGGCCAGAATTAGTAGCACACCCTGGTCTGACATTCTCAAGTTCACCTGCAAAACCGGGTGGCTGAGCGAGGGAAGACCAGGCTAGTTTAAGGAAAGTAGAACAACGGACCCAATTTGTAGCCTAAGTGCGTGGGGCGCAGACCACCCTTCTAAATTCAATAAATAGATAGATACCAACGTATTGAAAAGAACCGAAAACGTGATATATTATTTAAATAGACAGACTCCAGAAAACACCATAAAATTTAATGAGCAGAGACTAAATCCATAAGCAGGAAGTCGCACTTGTGTTGTGAATTGGAACGATACCTAAAATCCGGGGATATTTTAACCTATATATATCATTAAATCATAATAGTATGGAGCATTCAAACACATTCCATAAGCGCTTATAATTTAATCGGCCAACTACCACTGTCGAGTGACGACAAGTTGGAAGTAATCCAAACTATAGTAACTTCGTAAATTCGAATGTGCTAGTAAGGAGCTCTCGGGCGCATTATTCAAGCGCGGAACTATACAAGATATCGGTATGTAGTAAAAGTGATTGGGTCGGAAACACTTTCAGAAGCAATTTGTTGGATTGGAAGGTCTACTTCATAAACACCCCATTATCTTGCATGAGGTTGCTTGTGCCTAGGAGAAACATTACTATAAGTCGTGGAAATGTCTCCACCTGTTGTATATTTCAATATATAAATGTATACAACTAATTCTTTAAAACAATAACAAGCGAACCTTTATTTGGGTGCACGCTTGACTGAAAGCGATTTAAAACCAGGGCAGGCATCACCATTGTAATTTCCATAACCAATAAATACATACTTTAACTTAATTTGATACCTATATTTAGTAAATGTATTCTTTTTTAATGTAAATTTGGCCAAATAGGGATAGTTAAGTTAGTGGATCTCTTTTTTACGATGATATTTATGTGTAAATATAGGGGCTTATAAGGACAGAAAAAGAGAAGTGCATACGAGGCTCTAACAACCTGAATTGCAAGAGTTTATAACCATTATTTTAGTATCGTCGCGTAGATTATCCATCATCTAGCGAAATTTTGTTTGTGGTCATAGAATCCACCTCTCGCCACTGTAGCTAGCTGACATAATTTTTCTGTTACGTTTCCGTAATAAAGTAACTTATAAAATTGTAAGCGTCAGTTTCACTCAACTTCGAATTATGAACTGAGTAGCGATTAATTTCTCCCTTGTTGAAACCAATAAAACGTGTTTAGGTTGAACTGAAAACACTGTTCATATATCTTTTTCTTTCCGTTTTAGCATCTAAAGTCGTTAAGAAAATAAATATATTTTTACTCTTAACTTTAACTGTACTGTATATCAACTGAGCTACTTGTATTCCATATGTTTTTTCGTAATAGCAAATGCTCGTTGGTACGACTCGTCTTTGTTCGTACCTCATAACCTGATAAGTAAATTAATTATGAATTAATTTAGAGAGCATTAATTAGCAAATTTCTAACTAGCCAGCAGTAATCAACCACTCACAAAGAAACATATAGCCAAATCCAACAAACTTCAATACAGGAACGGTCATGTTGTCATCGTAAAATTACTAATTATGCATGCGCGACGGGCATTATTATATTTATGCTATGCAATAAAAGCGTGTAATGTGCATTTCTATCTCCGTCGTACTTACATTCTTGTACTATAAAACATAATATGTACTTAGCAGCAAATTTTACGAGACATAATGGGCTTTTTAGTTATATTTATTCGTCCTGTTGAATATTTTATAATTACATGAAATGACAGTGGTTTTGCACTTAGCAAGTTAAGTAGGGAATTTGTCTCTTACTGCAATGTAGTAGTCTGTTTTTTGAAATTTATGTTTGTGAATTTCTCATGCAGTCAAGTCAATGCGGGTTTCTTTCTAGATAATAAGGGTTCTAGAAATGTGAAGGCGTTAAAATACGAATACATTACCAGGCTAAGTAAAGCTGATTGGTAGGTTTGTTGTTCGTAAATTTAAAAACTGCCAAGCAAGTAAATAGACAACGAAATGCTTTCTTCATTTATTAGGTATACAAAGGAATTCCCATATTGTAATACCCAACTTGATAGGCGAATTAAATCTAAATAACGCCTGGAGTTATTCTATCCATAGTACACTTGGTTCAGTGGAATAGTAGACGTTTCATAAATTCGTATCAGTATTGTATTTCTGTCGCCGGATGGTCCTAAGAACCAAAGTGAAGAAACGCATTAAGCAAATAATTCCGTGATTGACAGTTACAAGAGTTGATACCAGGGAAGGATACGAAAATGATCCGCAAACTTATTGCAATTTTTAGAACGGTACTAAAGACTTGTGGTCAAGTATAAATACCGTTGTTACTGGTTTGCGCCTTACTCCACAAGTAATAACTAATAAACTGTTTGTTCGAGTTGTAAAAAAATAAGTTTACTCTTTAGGCATATTAAGATATAACAGTCAACAATCTGTATATATCAATACTACGCATAAAATTGAATTGGTAATAAATATAGCGTACTAAAAAAATTGGTGCAGTAAACATTGTTCGAAACTATCGTCAGTGATCTTTGTAGCGACGTTTTAACAGAACAAGGTTTTTCTCTAAATATTAACGAATAATGTGACTTGTATTCAAACGAATTAAGAAGTATAAATTGATGTTACAGTGGTGTCAAGAACGCAACTATCACACACCATTATTTCTACAACAAACTTCGACAATTTGTGACATTTGTAAAATTTTAACATGGCAGAGACTTGTTCAGAAGTTCTAAAATACTAGAACGGACAAAATCGCTTGCGTGTTTCAGTAAACTAAAGAGCCGGACTATAGTCTTAATCAAATTAGTGGAGTCTTTAGTGAGGAACCAGACTAAGACAGGTCCCCGAAAGAGGGCAGCAGCTCTTTCGGCACTTAGAGTGACAAAGACCTTGGGGGTCGGTATAGCACTGTAAGACACACTAATGCAATGTGGAAGGCAACGGCAAAACACCACATCACATCCCAAGTACACAGCGCACTGAAAATGTTTTAAAATGATGGCATACTCTGACATGGAATGTTAGAAGCACGAAACAGGTAAGTAAACTAGAGAATGTGAAAATTGAAATAAATAAGTTAGCATTAGATGTAGTAGGGGTTAGCGAAATTCGATGACCATAGGCGCGAGATTTTTGAGATGGGACCTTAGGGTAATTGATACAGGATCAGAAAAAAGAAATACAGATGTGGGGATAGTCATGAGAAAAAAGATTAGGACACTGTACAGAAAACTACTTACAAAGAACGAAAGAGTCCTCATAGTTGATTAAAATCTAAACCAGTAAATACAGTAACAATACAAGTATACATACCCACCTCTAGCTACAGTGACGAGGAGGTAGAAGCAATCTACAAAGATATCGAAGACATACTGGGATTTGTAAAAATAAATGAAAATTTAATCATTACTACGTTGTTGGCTTTCTTGCACAGCGCGTTCAGGTCATGCGTTCGGTAAAATTTAAAAGCTGTTTACTTTGTTAACATGTAAGGAGACACGTTGCTTGAAATTGGAAAATCCTTATTTCTCCTTAAGTATCCACTTTTGTACCACAAAAATTGGTCTATGCAACGTACGGTTGAACTGCTAGCCCGACCCAGACATTCCCGTCCTCCCAGTAACGACCCGCTCCGAGGAGAAGCGCGATTAGCGATCGATTCGCACTTCTCAACTTTAAAGCGATAGCCAGTTACCACGTTTTAATTTGTGGGACCATAAAGTAAATAGTCCTGGAAGGACATTTGCGCATCTGGTTCTACTCATTGGAGAACTTTTTGCGAATTTGGTTCTAGTCCTGCGAGAACTTTTGTGCATTTGATTCTAGTTCTGGGAGAATTTTTGCGCATTTGGCTTTAGGATTATGGTAATAAATACCACCAAAACGTTACTTTTCTAAGCTCAGAACGCTCGAAAATAGAATTTGTTTTTCCAGAGCAGGATTTTACTTAGTTTCAGTTGAACCATGTCTGAACAGAAAATGTGTGTATGTGTGTGTGCGCGCGTGCGTGTGTGTGTGTGTGTGTTATGTGTGTGTATATGTATGTGTGTGTGTGTGTGTGTTCGGTCTCTTTGTGCACGTTGTCGTGTTTAATTTTAAGTCGTAAATTTGTAGTTATAAATCAAAGAGTAAAGCTGTCATCCTTGTCCCGTTATATCCCGTCATAAAACCTCCTTTGTGCTTGTGGAAATTAAGTGGGACTAAGGATAGTGACAAAAACACTTTCTCATGGATATCGGAGCGAAACGGTTACTTGCTCAGTGAGTTAGTCAATAGTGCCGTCAAATTTAACGATAAACCCCCAAAAAACTCAGTGAAAGTGCAAATGTAACACGTACTAAAAATCGCATACAGTCCACTTAGTTGAAGAGTAAGCAACTACATCTTAGAACAAAAAAACAAGCGCGGAGGTAAGTCGATATACAAATTTATAAGTCGCCCCGCGCATTAAACAATGTGTGTGTGTTGTGTGTGTGTGTGTGTGTGTGTGTGTGTGTGTGTGTTGTATGTATGTATGTATGTATGTATGTGTGTGTGTGTGTGAGAGTGAGTGAGTGAGCGTGTGTGTGTGTGTGTCTGTCTGTCTGTCTGTGTGTGTGTTTTTTTAACAGTTGCAATATTTTTATTTCAACATAAATAAGTTACATTACTAATAAATATATGCACTGCATTCTGAATACCAATATCTTCCCGCGGAACCCCAATTAAGCATAACTTCACGAGAAGTGGTTGTTGCTCATACGCTCTTCTTTGAGGATTAGATTAGCTAGAATGAGTAATTTGTTGTTCCCTTACTTTGATCTGTCCGTCTCATATAATTTTCTTTTTTACCTCAATGATATGCATGAAGTTAAATCATGTGTCCTTCGATTAAGATAATTCTGATAGTTGGGTAGTGTTTTATGTAAATAGTTGTATTATGAACTTAACGCTTCTCTCATTGTATTGTCAATTTGTGGCAGTGCTTTAATTACCATTGCAGCAAATATGGTAACTGCTGATCATACTTCTTTTGATTCTACCATTTTCTGGACCAACGTATTTGGACTTATGTATAGTCGAAACCATGAAAGAAGTCGTCTGCGTCATCACTTGTATTCGTACGAATTAAGTTGGAAATTTTAAGTCAATGTAGCATCTAGTTCATAAATGCCCAGTAAATATTCCGATTCGGAAGTTTCCGTAAAGCTTTTAAAACTTTAAAAACTTTAAAAACTATATTCCATTTACAAAAAACCTAAGAAAGATATCCTATTTTAAAGACAATGCATAATTTTACCAAAGATTAGTCTGTTAAGTATATAATTTAAAACATACGGCACATACTATTCTCTGTCGTTTTCCCAGATGGACGTGTTCACGTATGTCTTTACTTAAAACACGTACAAATCGTATTACTATCTTTATCATATACATTAGTCAAGCTTTTAAATAATCTTAAACGTATGTTGTGGATTGAGTTAGACACCTATGACGTAGAGAACTTCTTTCGTGGTTTCTACTATATATTTTTATAAGAGCTGCTAGTTTTTTACGTGGCTCGTTAAATCGTAGGCAGTAAAAAAATATGTGTCCTGCATCTTCAAGAACGTCAGTGCACATTGGACAATTAGGAGTTGTATCTAATTTAAATCTATAGAACTGTGTTCTAAAGCATCCATGACCACTTAGAAGTTGGGTTAGATAAAAGTCTAATTTTCCATGACATCGATTGAGCCATGGTTCTATAAGTGGTATCATATGGTAAGTCCATCTATCCTTCTGCGATGTATCCCAACTTTGTTGCCACTTCGCTATTAATTCTGCCTTTTCTTCTTTCTTTTTTTTTCTCTAGAGTTTTATCTCTATAATACCACTCCCGTCGGTAGTGCGTTTATATTTCAATCGGGGGCATACCTGCGATAATGCATGCAGCTTCATAAGAGATTGTGCGGCACGCACATATTACTCGTAGAGTGCTTAATCTATACACAGAAGAAATTTTACGACAGTTCGATTCTATTTTTACTGCATTAGCCAAATAGGAGCTCCATATAAAATTATAGATGTAACAACCGACGTCAAAAGTAATCTTCCACTAGTTTTTGGTCCACCAACATTAGGCATTATTTGTGAGAGTATTGCTGTTGCGTTTGCTGCTTTTTTGCTCACGTAGCAAAGTGTTCCTTAAATGATAATTTGTCGTCGATTTTTACACCTAAGTAAGGCACACTAGGACTAGAAGTAATTTCGTGATTATCTATAGCAAGTTTATTGTTTCACGTATCTTTGTGTTGGACACAAGAACGACTTCAGTTTTTTCTGCAGCTAGTTCATGGTTTAAACTTTTTAGATATTGCCTAATTATTTCCACAGATTCATTGCAGATTTGTACGATTTTTTCCTTTAGCCTTGCAGTAACCACTAGTACTAAATCGTCTGCAAATGTTACAGAGTTTTAGCTTCATCCGGTAATATCAGCCTTAGGACTCCATCATATGTTAAATTCCAAAGTAGTGGACCTAAAACTGAACCCTGGGGAACTCCACCTGAAATCATATATTGTTTTGGACCTTCATCAGGTTAAAGACCATCATATAAAGCAAACCTAACCTAATCGTTCACAAAAAAATATAAGATTCCACAAGCAAATTTAATCAAAACAAAATTTGGTGATCGAGTGCTGCTTGAAACAGGGAATTTTAAATGTATATTACCACAACGATACTTTGATTATCTGCAGGCACCGTGTAAAACTTCATTTACAGCTTTTATGAATCACTCTTTAGGGAAAGTGAAAATTAATTTTTTTCCTATAAAAACCTGCATGCATATTTACTCTAAAAATCTAAACATGCTTTTTACTCAAAAATCCACGAATGCGTCAAACATTTTTTGTTATACTTTTTTGAAAAGGGTCAGTTTATAAAAAATTGTCGATGCATTGCAAAGACCTAATCGTTCACAAAAAATATAAGATTGTAAACCTTGCTCCAAACAATGCTGCATGCGTGGGGTATAAGTTAAAAGCCCATTCCTATTTAAGATATATAACAAGTTTTATGGTAAGTAACCAATCCGTACAATAGCAATTAGATAGGAAATTATATAGGGAATTTAGGGAATTTTACCAACTCTCTGGATGCTGTATTAAAGCAGACGTTTAGATCTACTATGACTAAAACATGTTTATCTATCATTACGCGTAAAGTATATTTAGTAGTCTGTCGAAATGGAAACGTATTTTAATAAATTTTCTCGTGACTCTTTAAAGAAATGTGTTGTGTAATTGTAAAATGCTGTTGTATCGCGAAAGCATAGAGATAAAAAAAATTGTTTCCGTTAAACATGGAATTCGCTAAAACTTTTCTTCCTACAGAGCGAAATTAAAACAAAATGGCTAATAGATTAAACAGAACTAAATTTAAAAATTTGATTAATTTTGGTTGTGCAATCTTATAATTTTTGTGAACGATTAGGTTGGGTTTGCTTTATATGATGGTCTTCAACCTGTAATCCAAGTTATTTGCTGTAGTGGTATGTGTGCAGATTCTACGATAACACTGAGTTACTGCGAATGGAGGAAATTGTGTACTCTTCGAGTAGAATATCAAATTCGACAATTTGCTCAAGACTTAAAAACGTCAGATTAAACGGAATAGCTACTGAAGACGGTGTTGTCGACATACAATTGGATCGAGAATTTAAATTGCAGCTGTCCACAGCCTTTAATAAAAGTATATGGTTGTTGAACGATTTTGAAAGAGCGAATTCGTTCAATTTACAACTTGAGAAAAACCGAAACGTTATTGTGTTACCCGAGTACGAACGTTTCAATCTATTATATTTGCGAGAATTACTCTGTTATAAAATGGATGAATTACATTTTAGAAGTTTCCAAACCTTTTACGAAATTTTTTTGGATGATATAACACATGTAACTGAAACTACGACAAAAGAAGAGCGTCTTAGCATAATATTGGAGAGCCAGTCCGAGTCAGTTGTAACATTATTTTGAAATGTTAACTAATAAACAGATTAATTAATTAATTAAATTTCAATAACTTTCATAACTTATAGGAAGAATTCTATAATAAATTACTTTTATATTTTAGTAAGCATCCCTTATAATAAAGACCAGGTTTAGAAATAGCTTTAGGCTTAAATATTATAAATTCCAGCGGCTGTCATTATAATTTAAAGCTCCAACCTTGCAAATCAAATACAATAACCCTTTTAAAACTTAGGTCGGTTATAGATTGACAAATCTGATGAATTTAAATGGAATAGTACCTTTTAACGTAAACAAAGAAAAGCAATTTTCAGTTGTAAAGCTTAATTTTCTTAATATTTTTGTTGATTGATAAGGGTTATAAAAAACGAAACATTATAAACAGTGTAATAAAAAATTTTTCTTGCTTGTTTTTTATTAAATTTATTTATTAAATTTATTTTAAATTTCCTAAACCCTAACCTGATATCACAAGGTCGAGAATTTCTTATTATTATTGCAAGCCCAAGGTAAAGTTGGATGGAAAATGGCTTGAGAAAAAGAAAAACTCTTAAGACATAAATGGCTAGTCGAGTGGTAGCTCTGGGTAGATCATGAGCTTGGGTCATGGGTTGTCAAAAGACCAAAAATATATTTAATGAGCGCCACCGTATTTTTCAATACAATAATCACCAAAACTTAACTGTACTTGTATTAGGGGAATGCGGAAACTTTATGTTAACAGCACTAACATAGCCCTAAAACCTGAATTTCACTCTTTTAAACACACTTACCAAAGCCTCAAACACCAGATGTCATACAGATGTCTCGGCTTGACCTGTGAACAAACAAAGGTACAACATGGACACCATTTGTGTCCTCAAAAATATTTGCCAAAAATAAAATAATAGAGTTTAGGCTTCTAAAATATACACCCAGGGAATTTGTTTTCATTACGCACAATTTCTGATCAGGGATGACTTGTAATTTTTACTTAAATTTTAAATAATAAAAAGTCATGCAAAAACAAAATAGATTCTATTTGAATAAATTTATGGATTCATGTTACTATAATATTTCCAATTCGTATTTCTATCATATTTTCACTTAATAATTTTTATGGAACAGAAATATACTAGTAAAGATTTGTATTTGATAATATAAAGATCTCTGAATGGATCTTTCTACAAAATTTAAATCTAAGGATTTGAGTTTACTTAATTATTCATATTACATATTTTTTTTCAAGCCATAGAAGTACTTCTTCGACCTTCACAGTGAAATTTAATTACCTAAATGCTAATAAAATAGCATGTAGATACCAAAGTTACTTTTACTTAACAGTTATTACGCGAATTCCACATGTTGACTAAAAATCAAAGTTCATGACTTCAAAATATTTAAACATATTTTAAATTAACGTAAGATGGCATGTGAGGTCTAAATAGGACACCTGAATCTATGTTTTTTATATCTGACATAAAATATCATTCACAACTTTTTAAATGTAAACTTTGTGTGCATGTGCAAACATTCTGACAAACAATAGATTTGTTATTTAATTCGCTGTTTTACCATTCAATTCTTTCTTTCCTTAAACGATTTATACGTTACAAAATTTTTAATGTACTATTTTCTTATTGCAACTTAATTAATATTCAAAGTGATTAAATTCTAAGGAACACTTACGTGTTGTAATACTGCTCTGAACGAAAGAAATAGGACTTTGACCTCAGCTGTCGGAAATTTCCATAACCATCAATTATCTGCGACGCACAAACAGATAGCATGTGAATACTTACAAAATTATTACTGGAATTACCAAAGTTCTTCTGAATACAACCATTATTTAACGAAACTAACTTCTGCTTGATTAAATTTAGTACTCCAACAAATTTCTAGATCCAAGATTTGCTTATTCGATATTATTTATTTGTGAAGTTGAATTATATGAAACTGCATAACATGAAATTACCATATACCATATTGTATAAAATTTTATCATATCTGATATTATATATGATGTAGCCATATATGATATTGCACTATAGGGAAAAATATTAATATAATGTAATTTAATTAATTTATACCAACTGTATTAATGATGTGGGTGAGCTTCCATTTCAATCAATTATCTATTCTTTTTCGGACTGTGTTACAGGCCACGTGCCTAGACACGACCATCTTGACTCCACTACGCCGCTTATCGCAGCTTGTTCCTTCAAACGTTGATAGCAAAGTCATCAAATTGACAACTCGACGGAGCTTAATAACAAATCTTAGACCACAAAGGTAAAGGAGTCTATATGCTATTATTAATTTTATGTATTAATTTTACTGAACGGAAATTTATAAATTATTTATTTTATATTATTGCCGTATTATTTTATATTAAAGAACGAAGTGTAACTAGAAAAAAAATACGTTACAACAACCAAACTATTTTCCAATTTGATTTGTTCAAAGATTGCAAGTAATTTTAAGTAGTCTGGAAACAACTATTGTATTAAAAATCCATTTCGGCTCAAGTGGGTTAACCGGTCTTTTGCTAATGGCAGACAACTGTCGCCAATAGGTATGGTCCACAATTCAGTAATTAAAATTCCAAGAAGATACAACATATTTAAACCCTTAGAAAAATAATTGCTTCCGTGACTCTCATCTTGAAAGGGGTTGGATTTGGTTTCTGAAATCTTGTTTTTGGGAGGTTCTATCAATAGTCATTGGATAACAGAAATATGACGTAAATAATGGTTAGAGTAGGAATTAATATATAACTTAAGGTTTTAGTCAAAAGACAGAGATTCCAATGGGGTTGTCCGTTGTCAAAAGGTAGAAACAAACGTAGTCAGAGAAGTTTGCGGGTAGCGTTCTCCGGCATCACAGATGTGATATTGCACTTAGTATCACGATAGTGAAATTGGAAAAAAGTAATTAACTCTTCCAGTTCGCGAGGGTTAATGTCCGTGTGTTCGCGGATTTATCAGTGATATAAAGTTTAGAATAAAAGGTTTGTATGCGTGTGACGCACAAGTTAAGTTAAATTATCAACAAGATCCTGCCGGGTTCGTGTGCCATTGAATTATTTAATAATTGCAAGGAACAAGAGCAACAAGCGAAATTCTTTCCCCCAATTTAAGAGCTGTTTTGGATTGGAAGGCAAGCCATCAAACAATTGACGATTTTTAGTAAGTAAGTTTTTATAGTTAAGCTAGCATAACCAATTTTTAGTTAGTTTATTTGTTAGGGAGTTTTAGCCATAAACCGTAGGATTAATTTAGTGTAAAATTTATAAGATAAGTTTTCTTCTATATAAAATGTTCGGGAATTACTTATGTGCATAAAATTATCAGAATTCCATATCAACCATTCAATCTAAATTTCTAAATTAAAATCCATGAATTTCCTAATGTAAAAGGTTCACGTTTATTGCTCTGTTAATTAAATAGTTTTGTTTGTCGTTGATTAAGTCAACAGTTTTTTATTTTTTTGACCATGAAAGTTGCATAAGTAGTCAAACAGTTAGGAATTGATTAAAAGAAACAATTGTCCTCCTTGGGATGACAAGTCTCTCAAGGTTTTGCATGAACAATTGGACATTCTCGACTTGTCTGGCGCCCTTGGTAATTGTCATTAAGAAATTGTCATTATGAAAGGTAAGTGCCAAATTTTTTTGTAGTATATTATATATTAATTTAGCTCTTTCTGCAAAATTTTAACCCTCTATATGATCCACGACCTTCTGCTAGCCAGTGCCGGTGACCCCCTTTAATTTTGATTTTACAGGCCGCCCCCATTTTATAATTTTAATAAAAAAAATATACTTAGTAGCTTTTCCGCCTGTAACACAGTAATTATTTGTTCAATGATAGCAGTAATGCAAACTATTTGATATTGTTAGAAATCATTCTTTGTCATCCAAACCAATACTTGAAAGACGTAGGTGTGAGACACTCACTAACACAATTATTTAGAAGATTGGATATTCCCGATTCGGTTGATTCCGGTTATTATAATGGATGTTAGAATACACTCATACAATACCATGTATATATTTAATACACTTTTAACTGCTTAAAGACGTTTTCATACTTGTTAATTGATGTTCTCACATCACTTGTATCATTAACACTAGCAAATGTATATTTTTAATAATAAATTTCATTGTGTTTTTAAGGTGTATAAAGTTTTTTACTGGCGATGTATTATTGCTGATTTAAACTTGTTTTTTTTCGTATTTATACATACACATTTGAGAAAGAATTTCTATTTGCAAATTGATTTATACAAAATCATCCTGTTTGCAGAAAAAAATACATGAAAATTTGAGAATATTTTTGATGCAGATTACCTATCGCGTTTTTCGTTACAGATTAATATGATGGTTTTGGCATTTCTTCGTATTTATACATACACATTGAGTATAATTGATAATTTCTACATTTGCCTAATTAAACAAGATCATTTAATAATTATCAAGGAATATTGAGCATTGTTTAGAAAATCCCTTCAAGATATGGGAGGTGGGAGGTTGTTACGTTTTTTTCGTGGCAGCCACGTTGGGCGCCAAATTTATGTTACGTTGGCTCGTAGCCGTGCGTAACCCAAAGAAAATCAAAGAAATGACCAGGCTCAATCGGAGAGTAGGGGGTTGTAGAAAGCAGACTGACAGATAATGTATGCGGCGGTAAGGAGTTAGTAACAGTACCTGCAATAAAAGAAATTAGAATAGCAAACCTGCAATAAAAAAGATTAGTCTTGCAAACCTGAAATAAAGAAAAAGAATAGCAGCAATGCAAAGTCTAAATTATTCAGTACTTTGTAGAATGTAAATAAAAACTGTTTAGATAAACTATATAATATAACAACGGTAAAAGCAATACAAAAATTTTTAGTACAAAGTGAGGTAATATTGGGGAGTAGCAGAAACGTTTCCTCACACACCAATTAAACATAAATCAGATAAAATGTTGACAAAAGATAAAGAGATAAGACACAATTGGTATGAATAATTCAGTAGTATTGATTTTTCTTTCTTTCTTTTTTTTTCTATGTTTTAAAATAGCAAGCAAGTCTATTGTAAAAGGTATCAGGACGACGAAGACATGGCAAAACAACGGATTGATATTTAAAGAAATAATAAGTAGGAAATAGTTCAACTTACAAAAAGTTCTTCAGGAACGCTTCCTCGCATTTGAAGTGTGGGATTCACGAGGTCCTGCACTAGCGAAGCACTTCACCCTTTACTGGGAGGGTGCTGATGGAACTTATCACACGTTACCCTAATCACCCCTACGTATTTCACTGGTGTTAGCAACAGACATTATCACGCGACGGAACTATGTAGCATTGATAAATTTCTTGTTACTTCTATTTCCTGAGGCAATAATTTCGAAATATGTTGTAGCACTAGTTTAATTTCAACTGGGACCAAATATTTATTATCTTCATAAACATCCCAAAAAGCAGTGAGAAACTTCAACCGATACCTTTGTAAGCCGGTAATCTGTTATATTTCGCAAACACGAAACTTGCACAAGCAAAGATCTGTTGTAGATTCTTTGGGGTTAAAAAATTCAGAAACTACAGTATCCACAGTATTTGGATAATCCAAAGTATGAACTACTCAAATAAGAAAAAGACAACGCCACAAAAACACAATTAGCAAAGCAACGCGTATCACTAAAATCGTATTAATTCTCACTATTTTCAAAGCAAACAGGACACAGGATTTTTAACGTCATTACTATATAGGAACGAAGAACAAAAAATACACAATTAGTACAGCAACAAGGAAACAGTATTTTTAACGTAATATTATATATAGGAACGAAGCACAAAACTACAACTCTCATCTGTTTTCTAGGAACTCGTCGCTATTACCACCGCTTATCGACTATTATCTAAACTTGTTAATAACATAAGGAAACATCCAATAAATGAATGCAGCCATCATATCTACTAATTAATCACGAACCGCTTATCACTTTCGACAACCTGGAAAGTAATTTACGAATAATCCAATTTACAATTTATTTATTAATGAAAATCAATCTTCAAATTATCTACTTTTAAAGTAATACCCACGAGTTAAATTGCATCAAAATCTGAATTATTCTGAAGTATTTCCTTTATACAAACAGCGATCTGAATGAAACGATGTATTTTTAAGTACGTTAACAGAAAGGAAGCGTAAAATGTTAAACTACAAAAATGCCCGTTACAAGGTGTATGGTGGTGGGAGATGTAGGAGGGGGGAGGTGGGCGGTGGGAGGGGCGTGGAGCGGAATGGCGGAGATGTGTAGAGGGGCGGGGGGAAGTATGTAGAGGTGGTGGCGGTGTGTTAAAGCGGTGGAGGTGGGAGATGTGTGGAGGTGGGACGTGGAAGGCGGGAGGTTTGTAAAGGTGTGTGGAGGCGTGAGATGGGAGGTGTGGAGGTGGGAGGTGGGAGGGTGGTAGAGGAGGTGTAAGAACCGGCCAATTTCCCCTACTTCCACTTATTTTTAGACTAAAATTTTAATTTAACAAAAATTGATTTTTTTCTTAAATATTGAAACGCCAGTAACTCGTCAGGGTTTCAATGAAAAAAGCTCTTCGACATCTCATTTTAAAGATAATTAAAATATCTTCAAGAAAAATGCATAACATTACTGTCTTCAACCAATCAGAAAAAGTTATTTTCCAAAATGCACACAAAAATGACATTTTTTCATTTTTTTGCTATTAACTTCAAGCTATCTTTACCAAAATGGATTCATGCATACATCAACATGTTCAAAATTTTATTCTATTCTACTTTCATTATATATGCTATATGTGTACGACCTATACTTTCAGAGTTAATACTGATTTTTACATGAAAAACATCCAGTATGACATAAAAAAAAATGTCTTTTAATTAATAACACGGCGAATTTGGGCCGTACAGAAATGAATAAAAAACGAAATTGTTCGTAATTAGATTCTCTACAACTTTTATATAAAACATTTTTCGATTGGAGACTTCATTTTCGAGATAAGAGTGAAAAATGCGCGACACGCGTACGCGGTTTCGTTGAGTCGCAAAACTACCGATGTTTAAAAAACTATATCTCTGCTCCATTTGGTCCTACAACTTGAATAACACAGGAAATTGTGCGGAATTTTGTAAGCTACAATTTTGGCGTTGACATAAATTTCCGCAAAGTTGATATTTTACGAGTTATTTGCAAAAAACTGATTTTTTGGACCTATTGGAACCTCTCCTGCCCGCAACGTAGCGTCTAAACATGGGGACTTTTAATATGTTAAACAGTACCCTAAAACAAGTCTGTTTACAAAGTTTCAGCGCAGTCAGTATTATTTCCTCCAAATTTTGTCATTTTACTGGTCTATTAGCCCAATTTCTAACTTGTTAAAGATGTCATACCATTGAACTAGGACAACGATATATTAAAATATCTATCAAATGAAACGGAAGATGCAATAGCTTTAGGTAGCAAATTTTGTAGCTGTTGAATTCTAGTGACTGAGAATTTTAACAGCATCTTTCTAAGCTGTTCAATTTTTCTAGGTTAACATGATTATGTAAATTGTCCCTATCTCAGTAAAACGAAATCGTAAAGCTTTACAACTCTATGGCATTTATGGCTCTATTAACTAAAAACCAAATCCCAGCTCGAAAAGCAACTTTATACATACACTCCCACACGCCTAAGACGCGCGTATAAAATAAGTCACTCTACATCAAACAGTAACAAATTTCTACAAACCTCTTGTCGCTCTCTTGTACAGCTATACATTATCCCTAATTGCTTTTTTTATATAGCGGCGGATTGTTTTCACATGTCGCATTAAGAATCTTCCTACTCTTCTTGTTTTATACGCAGCTTAATAAAAAAGGATGTTGCCATTTGTCTCGTCCCATAAAACAAGTGAAGCGTCGTGTAACTTGACCCAACCTTTGTAGCATGCTCCACTTAACTTTGTAAAGACGTTTAAGAGGGTTCAGGAACTTTAATGAATTTACGGAAAATAAGTAGAATTAGATGAACTTGTTTGATTGTGCTATAAACGTATGATGTAACTTTATGAGTACGGGTGATAAAAATGTTCCATTAGCGGTGAAGTGAATATTTATGCCATTGAATTCAATGAAAGACAAAATTGTCATTCTTTATGTTGCTGTGGTTACCATATCGAGTCAGTTCAAAGGCGTTTATTTGTAGCACGCTCTACTACCATTGGACAACGAAATGAACAAAAAATACTTCAAGAAAATACTAAAAGCTTAAGAAATATTTTGAAAAAAACCAAACTCGTTCAATTATCCTTTTATTATGTTCTTGAATTATTTGGAAAGCTAATTAAAAATTTCTATTATCATGTCTGTTTCAAATTTTTTGAGTTTTCCCTTAAACATCATTGTTTCCAATTATCGTCAACAGTATTTTCTTTGATAACCGTTTAAGATGTTTACTTTATTACTCTTTACCTGTAGTAGTGAAATCGGTAATGGGCGATCCTTTTAGTAAACACAATCAACCCATAGAGATGAACAGACCCGAGATGCTAGCTCACTAGCAAGACTGGAGTCAGATGCACCTGACATAGGGAGCACAATTAAGAAGTTTGTAGGCACTGGACTGTAACCAAAGACGCTTTCGCGGTCTCAACGAAAGAAGCTTGGAAAAGCCAAGAAAGTTGAAGCTGTGTGGAAGGTGACATGGGGTATCAAGAGACCCCAATCAGAAACTTTCACACCAACACCGACCAAGTCCCAGCAAACCAAACGTCCTAAGAGCGAAAAGCAAACATGGTGCAGTCGACAAGGGTTTATGAGTGGCGATAATCGATAGACGCCACCAAGACATTGCACTGACTAAGGAGCAGTTATTAGGCATACATGGCATGCTTGTGGATGCTGTATATGAAATACTTTTTGGAAACTCCAACCCGCTTCAGTTCGAGGGCGCTTGATTTGGCGATGGAATTCTTTGGCTGAACTGTCCTAACCTTGAAACTAAACGGTGCGTAAGAAAAAATCTGGAGACAAGGAAGACGCGTTGTCGTATAGACTTTTCCGGAGATGCTTGAGCGGGCTAAGTTCAAGGTCCATTACGGGCTGAAAGCTGTCTTGTACAAGACCAAAGCAGACAATTCTGCTTATAGTAATAGTAGTCCAACTGAACCCACTATTCGTATTATTACATAACCCACAACATTCTTTCATCCTGGTTAACATATCTATCGTTTGAATAAGTCGGCAAATGTTTAAGATTTGTAGTAGCTGATGTCGGATTGTGCTTTACTCCTTGCACACACATAGTACTCGTGAACTATGCCCCTGTAGTAAGAAGTCGTTTTCTACAGTTGCAACAACAAAGAATCTGTATTCAATGTGCCTTCTTTGCAAATATTGCAATTTTTTTACAAAGTCCGTTATTAATTGTTTTTTATATCATAGAGGTTTGTACATTTTTCTATTTTATCCTGAACGCGTTGGTGAGGGGCTTTCACCTTTGTCGTTTTGAGTGCTAATCCCTTATTGCTTTTTGGTATATCACAAAACCCTTTTTTGACTCCTACCCTCGAATAACCATCTATCGTATAATTATTTCGGTATGTTGTGGTAGCTACAGTTTTTGAAAGTACTGTATGAATAGATTTTAGTTGGTTGCTTTACTTTTTGTCTGATTTTCATATCGCAGTGGATGTGCTGGTTATCAAGATTATTTATCTAGGTCTCATTTGGAGTCTAGTCTTTTTGTTAATAATCGATGTGTTGGTATACGGCTTATTTTATCGGTATGCTACAGGTGGTCCCTCAAACCAATGTTTTAATAGCAACTTTCTCTGCTCTCTGCCTTTTCTCTAAGATGCTAATTCTAAAGCCCTAGTTTTTATCCCTCTATCGTGTTTCAAACTTATTTTTTGCCTTCGTTGGACCTGTCTTAGTCCCAAGACAACCTTCTATCACTTAAGAGTGGTTCCTACCACCTCGAGCTGCTGACTACATTTCGGCTGGTCGAGTAGTACTTTGTTAGGTTTTTCTATTGCTTTTACTCAATGCGAGCCTTCTTCTTTTCTCTTCTACCTGGTTGCTTTGAAGCTCCACGCATCCCATCTCCCTCTTTTATCGTTTCTATTTGTTCTACTTTTTTCTTTACTTTCTAAGTCGCTGCATAGTTAGAAGCCCTGGGAAAGGAAAGAACCTTTTTCTAGCTGTGTATCGCAAATGTTTTCTGTTGGGCCTACGTCTAAGCCGTCGACAGTGTCATTTGTAATTGATTAGGCCAGCGGGCTGATCCTCTTTCAACTGAAGCAGAAGAGCTGGGTCTGCATCCAAATCCTACCTGGTCCCTCATGCTGTTTTTATGAAATCGGTAATGTTTCAAGGAACTTCTTCTTCAGATGAGGAGGGAGGGGAAGGCGGCATGAGAAAAAAATCGCTTTACATACGGAAATACTCTACTCCCATGGAAGTACCAGTATGTTATCTAAATATGTATAGGATGGACGCGATGCGCCCTACCAGTGTATGGCCTCCGAACCAAAATAAGTGTTATCTGTTATCTTTTTCGTTGAAATTTTTTCTTCGGATCTTATCTTATTATTAGGTTAAACCATTAATGGTTAGCTGTTTATCTTTCTCCTTGAAATTTGCTTGGAGATTTTATCTTAGCTAAATTAATATTTCGAACCACAAATGGTTCTCCTTCTCTTTAAAATTATTTTTGAAATATCTTTGAAATACCTTACTGTAAACCAGAAATAGTTGTATATCTATCTTTTTTTTTTGAAATTATCTTCAAGATGTTACCTTATCTTACCGTTAGCGCAAAGCAAAACTATCTATGTATCTCTCTTTTTGAGAATATCTTTGAAAACCTACCGATTTGATGTTCCGAACCTTTGGTATTTATAATCAAAGGTAAGATTTATTGTATAAATGAAAAGAGTCATCTTGTCTTTTAGCTTTGTATTTGGTGGGGTAAGATTAATAAAATTACGAATCGTTATTGAAGTAGTACTGGTTAATTTGTTAAACTAGCGTTATTATTACTGCAATGTATTTTGTTTATATGTGGCTAGTAGTCAGCGTTGTAGTTTGTTTGATTTAATAGAATACTTTTATAAGCAATATAAGAAAAAATACATTTTATATTTAGTTTTATAATGAAATTAACTATCAGCTTTAAGTATTCGAGTCTCATACCACCAACTAATCTTGTGCGATCTATGTACCGGCAAACAAGACTTACGTGCTCAGATGATGTAGTCTGAGAGTCGATGGCTACTTATTTCCATTTCCTGGTATCGCAAGGATTGCTACACTTTAAAAATCAGGTGGTGCTTAAAGACATTAGAATGTAATTTTTCGTCTGCATGTACTTTGATACAAGGAAGTTCTCTTCTTTTTGTTTTTTTTAAAGCAATGACGCGACTGTTATGCTTTTTTTTTGGCTTCAGAAGACTTATTTCAATAGTTAGGTATAGGGGATTTCTAATTCTAAATTGCAAGAATATTTCCCATTGTAATTTAGCTAATACGAGGAGTACTCGATATGTATCAGGAATAAGTAATAAAAACAAAACTTAAGGTGCGAAAACTTTTTTACTGTTTTTCAAAATATTCTCCACGATGATTGATACACTTTTGTATACGATGGAACCAATTTTCATAGCATTTTTACATTTCGATTGAGATATCTCCAAATCATGGGTTTTGAACATATCGTCCGCCTCTTCTAGTGTCGAAGAAGGTTGTCTACGCAGTTTTGAACGATTGTCAAATTACGTAGGATCCAATGCCTGAATCTCACGATAAGTCAGTTACATAACGATCTTGCATTGTCAATTCGAGCACAGTATCGATGTTTTTTTGGCACAGCAGCCGATTTTGGACGACCTTCTTTAGGCTCATCCGCTAACGAACTACGACCACGATTGAATTCAATATACCAACGATATACAGTGGTTTTAATTGGAACTTCTTCCCCAAAAGTCGGAATAAGTTGATTCAAGCACGGTTGTGGAGATAATTCACGTGGACTGTAAAAAAACATCGCACGAAAATGTTCAAAAGTTAATTCCATTTTTTGGCCTAGACGAAATTATCAACTCAATCAAAACAAAACAAATAGTGTTCATATGGCAAAATGTTAAAAGTATATATACTGCCAAAAATGTCAAACTTTAGGTTAGAAACGTCAGATCGCACCTAGCAACAATAGTTTTGTCAGCTCCTGATATATATATATATATATATATATATATATATATATAAAATATAATATAATGCATCGTAACCTTGCAGGAATAATACTTTTTCTTTGTAGGTTTTTTTAGGTCTGCTGGATTTAAATAAATACTCTTTTTAATGGCCTAAATTTTCGCATATATTTTTTCTATGCTTGATCACAGGCTACAACTGCATTGACGCTTTATAAAGGATGAACAAAGATAAGAAAACTTACAGTGAGAATGATTGAAATTGACATCAGTGTTTGGAATAAAATAATGTTTTTATAGAATAAATATTAATGTAAA
Organism: Platerodrilus igneus; assembly: GCA_036346225.1. NCBI lineage: Eukaryota > Metazoa > Arthropoda > Insecta > Coleoptera > Lycidae > Platerodrilus > Platerodrilus igneus. The sequence continues at coordinate 4,166,983 of JARFIW010000012.1, read as the reverse complement.
TAGTGAAAATAAAATGACAGTGTCATTTTTGATAAAAGTTTATTATTTGTTTTTAACGACAGTGTTGGTTTGTTAGTGTATGGGCATGTAGGTGTTGTGTGTGTGTGTGTGTGTGTGTGTGTGTGTGTGTGTGTGTGTGCATGTGAGGGTGAATGTGTGTCTGTGTGTGTGTGTGTGTGTCTCTGTGTGTGTGTGTGTGTGTGTGTGTGTGTTATAGTGATTTAATTGGAATCTGTGTTATCAACAATTGAGTATATATAAATGTAAAATAAACAAAACAAAAAAAGAAAGAAATAAAAAGTGGTTGAAGGTGAGGGGTTTGAGTATTATTGAAGGCATTCAATGTTTAAATTTTAATAAATATGAATATATGACGCTTAGGTTGTCAATGTCCGTTTTTTTGTTGAAGTTGTTTGGGCTTTTATAGATGTAGCACATCTCCAAGAAAGTCCTTTTAAAAAGATTTTGTTCCACTTTTATTAGTTTTGGATTTGAAAAGTCCATTTTGTGATTTTGGTTGAGGATGTGAGTTGTTAATGCACAAGCTTTTGGTTTTACTCGAATGTCACTTTTGTGTTGCGTAATTCTTTGACCAATATTTTGTGACGTTTGACCTATGTAACACTGATCACAATCTAAACAGTTAATTTTGTAGATGGCATTTCTTTGAAGTTTGACTGGTGTTGCATCTTAAAGTTTGGAGTGTAGATTTCTTATTGTTAGTAAATTCTTTTTGCAATTTTGACATTTAAGTTTTTGAATACTTTGCTTAATTTAGTAGTTAAATTTTGAATAAATGGTATGGGTGTATAAATTTGGGGTGTACGGGATTTTGGTGTATTGTGATTATTTTTTGTTGGTGTTGTTCTGTGATTATATAGAAGTTTCTTGATCAATGTTTTTGGATAATTGTTATCTAATAATATGTTTTCCAAAAGTAATAATTTTTTTGTATGTAGAGAAGTGTGTGATAGCCTTTTGACCCTGTTTTTGAATTCTAATATAAAGTTTGTTTTCATGCTAAATGGATGATTTGATTTATAATTTAAGTAACGTTTGGTATCAAAAACCAATGAGTTCCAAACGTTACCTAAAACCTATCTGTACTTTTCTATATACACCTATCCATATTTATCCTATTTCTACTTCTACTTTTCTATATACCTATTTCTATTTCTAACTATTCTACTTCTACACTAAAATTCACCTATCTCTATCTTTTTGTCATTACGCTTCATTTTCTTATTTAAATCTGACTCTTTTCTTAATCCTCCAAGTCTTTCTTCTCACTATCCTAATATTCTTCATCCGTATTTCTCCTCCTTCTATTTCTATACTTATCATCCTTATTACTTTACGTAAAATAAACTTATCCCTACTATCCTGACTCCTAAATATTTCTTCTTCATTCCCTATACTTGTATGTTTCTCATTTATTATGCTTTCTTTTTCTGTGGACAAACCAAACGATACTACCTCAACATCTTTATCTTTCACCTCTATACAAAACTTTTCATCTCTTCTAGACCCTTCATGTACAACATTCATTTCACACAAATCTTTTAAATTCAAATTCAAATTACCAAAATTATCTTTGCCCCTTAACTCACTTATGCCTATATTTACTTCTTGTGTGTCACATAATGCTATTTTTACTTCTATCTTTCTTAATTCTGACTCGTTATTCACTATTAACTCTGCGCCACATTCTACCTCTACTTGTTCAGCCTCTTCTTTCACTATTACTTGTACCACATCTAACTTTTCCTCACTATATTCGCCTGAGTCGATCTCTCTCACTTCTTCATCATCTCCCTCTATACTATTTATACATAACACCATGTCATCTTCTGTGACCTCATAACTTGCCTTCCAGGGCAATATCCTATCCCCAATCCTAACTATTTTCCTCTCCATATCTATTATAACCCCTAACTTCATCATGCAATCGACCCCTAATATCCCTTTAAACTTTAACCCACGTACAATTATAAATTCTTGTTCACAGCTTACTGAACCTAACTCTACTTTTAAAATAACCATGCTATTTACAACAGCAAATCGTTTTTTATTCGGCGCAACCAGGTGACTTCTTTTTATTGGCATTATCCTGTCACACACTTTATTTTTAACTTCATTGACGAATTCCTCCGATACCAAACTCGCCTCAGCTCCTGAATCTAATAATGCTCCTAAATTTTTCTCAAAAATTTTAATCTCAATTATGGGCAAACAAAAATTTTTCTACAATTTCTGGCTCAATTTCTTCCTCTATTTTCAAAAACTCCCTAGGATGTTCATATTTATACACAGTGATGTCTAGTGGTTTGTCCTGCTTTAAAAATCCTGCCCAGGTCTGTTTTCCCTACTCGGTCCTTGTCTAGCTGTTACTTCCGCGTATGTCCTAAGCGTTTCCACTCGGTCCGTGTTTGTATTTGAAGTCCCCCTCATGTCAGGTGAACTGTTTTGTCTTGTAGGTCCCGGTCTCGGTGCAGGTCCCCTTCCAACACTGTGGCTCCTGTAAAATGTTCGTCGCGGTTCCCAATTCTGACGCTGATACGTATAATTGTTCCCCCGTCTTGCATAATTGTCCCATCTGTTGTCGAATCTAACCGTGTTTATCTGTCGTTCCCTTGGTTCCCGAGGTCGTCCACTGCTTACGTCATCGTACCTCTGCACGTACAGCAGAAACATCTCTCTGTCCACTATGTTTTGTAACGCTACGTGCTGTCTCACTTCAACCTCAAAATGTCTCGACAAGTATTTTATGATCTGTCGGTCCGTCAGTGGTGGGTTCAGTTATTTCGCAATGCTATACTTTCGTATAGCATATTGCTCCCTACTTCCTAAAAATTCTCCTTTAAATTTCCCCGTGATTAAATCGTCTCGTACCTGGTCTTGTCTGTGGTCACTCCAATAATGTTTCAAAAATCTGTCCTCAAAGTCATTGTAGGTGTCAATTTCCTCTCCTATTAAATTATACCAAGCTTCAGCATGGTCTTTTAGTAAAGCTTTTACAACATTTAACTTCGCCTGTTTATCGTACAAACAACTTATCAAACCTCTAATATTGTTAATGAATATTTGTGGGTTTACCCTACTATCCCCATAAAATTTCATCTGCTGCTCTAAAGACACATTACCTGTTACAAACCTTGGACCATCCCCCATTAAAGTCGCTACATTGTGCTTAATCCCGGTCACTTCTCTCTCTACCCGACCTAACTGATCCTTACATGAGTCCGTTACTTCAGTCATTTTTGCATTAATCTCGTCCTCACAGAAAATCCTTACATCAGTCCTTAATTGTCCCATTTCCTGATTTAAGCTTCTAATATCAGGCTCATTTTTATCAACCCGATTTTCAACTTCCCTCATTTTTATCGTCAGGCTATTTTTAAATTCAGAAAGTTCTCTGGTTGATTTATCAATTTTCTCGCTTAAGGTTTCATTCATCCGTTCCATTCTTCGTTTCGATTCTTTACCCATTTCCTTCACCCCACTTAACGTCTCATTCATCTGATCAAATTTCCTGTTTGATTCTTCATTCATCCTCTCTAGCATTCTCAAAATTAATTCATTTCCAGCTTCTCCCAATTCTGTCCTCGACTGATCCCTACTACCCCAGCTTCCTCCATTTTCGAATTTTTATCACACAAGGCACTATCGTCTCTTCTAAGTTCCACTCCTTGACTTCTTAACCACTCCTTTCTCAACATACGTTCAAATCAATCCCACACACACTCAAAATATTCTTAAATTTATACAAAACACAGACTCTCTCTCACAGATCGCCAGTTTTCTGGAATAAAATTATTAAAATTTTATCTGGAATTCGAGCCTCACTTTTGGGTCGCCATAAGAATGCTGTGTTACAGGGATTAATCTCTGGAACTCGCTAAAAATCATTCGAGCCCCAACGTTGGGCAGTCATAAGAATGCCGTGGATCCTTTGCATGAATCATGCGTCACGTTGGGAGCCATAAGATTGCCGTGTTTGTTAGGTAAAAGCCGCACCAACAAAAATATATTCGAAAATTTTATTAATTTACCAAAATCGAACATAAATTTCACACAATAGTAAATTAATCAAAAATTAATAAATTTCTTACCCCGCTTCCAGTCTCCTCGGTTGAATTGCTTTCTTCAACTGCTTCCGGCTAGCTCAGTTGGGACTCCTCTTGGATACCTAGATTCACTCCCATATTCTCTATCGTTCACGCACACTCTCAATAAAACCACAAAATAATACAACAATCATACAATATCTATTTTCCACTATTTACAAATAAAACTTCAAAATTATTTACATCTCAGTGATCAAGTTACACCTCAATAAATTCTATTTTGTAAAATCCAGAATTTTAACTAGAAAAATCAAACACATTGAATGTAACCTGAGTAAATGGGCCCTGAATAATACCTTATCTTTTTTCTGTATTTATAATTAATTTCAATTAGAAAACTCTGGAGTATGGTGAGCTCATGATAACCCAGTTAATTATGATTAATGTATGCTCTTTACTTGGCATACTCTTATTACAAACACAACAAAAACCCATGTACTCATAACAAAAAAATATTTAAATTCCTGAGGAACGTTAATCAGCTTTATATACACCTTTAGCTTTGTATTTAAATACCACAATAAAAGTTAGTTATACGTATTATTTTCAATACGCCCAATAATGTAAAATACCATCATAGTTCACTCTCACCCATCACAATAACCTTCATAGTTTATCAACAACAACAAATTCTAAAGCGTTACCTGGAATTTCTTGAAGATCCCTGCTCCGTTGATGATGATGCCATTAAGTTGTTTCGTGGTACTGCTCTGCTCTGCTGTCCGCCTCCAGATATTAGTAGTTGAACCCCTCTAAGTAATGCTACAATGCTGTTCATACACGATACATCCAACTTCAAATCCAATTATTATTCTTCTTTTATTTTAATTTAGATTAATTCACGTTACATAACGTCACTATACGAACTTGTTAAAAAAAATATATGTGGCACCTCAATAAAATTTAGACTCGGCACTATCCGCGTACAAATTATGAGGCTAACACCGTACTATTTAATTTAAAATAATTTTCTATACTTACAAGCTCGTGGTAACTTTCGTACGTAGTCTGAAGCGATCAAAATACTAAGAGACTTTTATTCATTTTCAAAAGTATTTATACAATTTACGCTGCCACCTCTCGGCTACATTTCACGCGAAGTCCTTCGTTTACAATAATATTTCTTAAAATTTTGGGTTCAACCGTCTTCTAATTCCCCGAAATTTAGCGTGTCGTTACGATATTTTCTGAAAAATTAACATTCAATATACCAGTGTTTGTCTGATGTACAACTAACGATATCGACCAATAGTCTATGCATTGACGTCTTACAAATCCCGCCTATATTAACGCTGTCCCTTGCTTATGCATATCCTACGTTTCCTTCTAACCTTGTTTGAGTGGTAAAAATCGATATTCCTGTCCATCTGCTATCTAACCCCACGTGGACTAGCATACGTACTTTAAATAACCCCTTATTAGCGTTTAATGCGAAAACATCCGACCGTCTGTATAATATACCTAGAATCTTGAGTTTTATCTACACAAAATAAATGGAACCTGACATTTAGAAAACATGCAGGTGTTTAATTAACGATCGTTTTAAAATAACATTTCTAGGATTTCGCTTTTCGAAGTATTTCATATCCAACGGCTGTTCGTTTGTTAACAACTCGTTTCACCTTGGTATTATCGATTTTTACAACCTCTTATGCGTTTTAAACGTTATATTCCTTTGAATTCAACTTAATTAAATTAAATAATTATTTCCATTGGCTTATGCAATTTATTTTCTTTACGCACCTATTAAATTCTTAATCCCTAATTATAAAATAATGGTAATACTTGATGCTTTAAATTGAATAAAATGAGATAAATTTCGCACGTAAATTTTAGTTGTTTCCTTTACACAGGGTGTTTTGAAATTGCTTTGTTTATATTTACATTTAACCCTTTAAAACCACTACAATATATATATATATATATATATATATATATATATATATCGAGCACCCCTAGTATAAATAGATTATGACGCATTAAAAATATGGTTTGGAGGTACCAGCACTGTTATGGAGGAATAACCTATAATTTATTATATGTATTTTGTTGGAGAGACGCGTTATCACACTTCGAAGTAATGTGTGTGATTGTTTCAATCAGCAAGAAGTGCAATATAAAACAGAGGTTTTTATAAGATGGTGTGAAACGAGTGCCATAATCGGACATATTACCTTGAGGTATCTTAACAAACAGACGACTGACCAATCAGTGTGTGTAATGCAGTAAAGTTACCTATGAAATCTATCCTTGTTAGTGAAACAGATAAACCAGTAGTCGTGGATTTGCTTGGAGTCAAGCGGAAAGTAAAAAAAGATTCCTTGTACTGCGATGTACCAGAAAAAACAGTTGAGGTAGTAACAGTAACCAAACAGATTATGCTATCGTCAATTGTTAGTCACCTTCGTCGCTCAGTTGGTATGCGTGTGACTATTGAAACATGTCATTTTACCTATGGTAAACGCCACGTTTCAGCTTGATTTATCTCTCCCTTTAAACCTCAGATTTTACTTTAAAAAGTCCATTGAACCTTAATATACACTTTTACTTTAATAGATTTATTATAATCTCAGAATATAAGAAGGTTATAGTACTTTATAAAGTACCGTGTTTTGTTTTTCTAATATTCATACTTGTTTGTAAAGTTGCCTACAATCCAGTATTCTTGGTATTTAATTTCACACTTACTTTGCAGAAGAGCTCTATAGTTTTCTTTCCTTACAATCCTAAATACCCGCTCTGATATTTGAGACAGATTGTTTGCCTGTCAAAACGTTCTGACAAAAGTTTCATTTCTTGTCTTGACTTGTGCACAACAGGTCGCTTTTGAGTTCAAGGTGATAAAATTGACCATGAGGTCGTATCAAGTATGTATTATTTTGTTAAATAAAAGATGTGTAATCATTTAAATAATATTACAGCTATCTTGTCTAGCGTTTCCTTCCTTCATGGGCTGCGAATCCCACCGGATTGCTTTTCCGATGGTAAGAAATTAACAGATGTATTTTAATTTCCTTTTGACTTTTTTTGCGTGTTAACTAATTCACATATTGTATTTTAGGGTCGTTCTCTACCCTCAGTTTTCCTATATTTGCACCTTACGCTCCGTAAAGAAGCAAATGTGTTTTGCTGTCGTTTGACCATGAGATGACGATGGCGTTGTACATTTAAATTAAGCTACCGCAACATACATTTTAGTTTTATTAATTACTCTCTTAAATTTTGGTTTAATATGGATCTATGAAGTTAACACAGAATAATGTTTTTCAACTTGTTTGTATGCTAGCGAATTCTACCTCATCATTTGTTTTATTTTGATGTTACCTGGGACTCCTGCAGTTTCTACACATGTGATTTGGATTTCTACAGATGTTCCGTTCAAGAATATCAGGGTAACAAAAATATGTTATTCAATGCACATGTCAGGTATGACAAACTAAAATACTATTTATCTACTCAAAATTTAATGAACTGATTTATACAATATTAAATTTTCTCTTTATGTTACACTTGTAAAACATATAAATCTTACAGATAATTTATCTGGTGTTCACAAATAGTAATTCTTTTATACATAGTCTTACTGGACGCATACTGTCCAAATGTAAGCCACACGTTTCATGAAACTTATGGTAGTAAAGTACATTTATTAATTTCGTTACGCATTTAAAAGCACAAGATACTTTTCTTTGTATTTTTGAACGTTTAGTTCACGTTAAATATTTTATTGACTTTTTATATGTTACATTCACATATTTAAAAAACTCTCTTAGACTTATGTACCTACTTTGACTAGTAAAAAAAAAAAAAGAAACATGTATCATAATCTTTACTGATCCTTTCATTTTATCTGACTTCATAGAATATTTATGTTTTGTTCAAAAATTTATTTTCTATAAAATTTAATAAACACACTATATAACTTTTCATAGTTTCTCACAGTTGTTTAATTTACAGTTATTAATTCACAAATTTTCTCCCCTTCGAGATTTTAGGTCTCTTGCAGCCTCTGCAACCTCAACGGTCGATGCTAGCTGTGCCAGAGTGTAATTTTTTTATGCTCTGTCGTGCGCCTATCCTTTTTAAAACACCTGGAAAAAGGGTAGGGTGCACTATTAAGCCCAAAGTCCCAGGTTCGAATCCCGACACGGTCAGCTTGAAAAACGTTAGATGAGCATTTTTCACAAAAATACGTCCTCGTTCGGATGAGAGGTAAAATGTAGGCCCCGTGTGTGTGCTGTTACGTACGTTAAAGATCCCTACCTTGCTTGGAACAGCACGGGTTTCACAGAATTCAAAATTTCCAGGTAAAGAAATTGATTCTTGGTCAGTGTAGTACCTTCGAGTGGGGGACATTTAAAAATCAAATGTGATGTCGTCAGCTTTTGTCGAGTCGATGGTGAGAAGAATTTGTAGCGCTCCGTAGACCCGAAAAATACTGACCAAAAAATATCATACGTTGTGATTCAGAAGTTGTAGATCGAGAAAGGAAAAAGGCCATTATAATTTTATCTGTCGATACAGATACAGCCCTTACGAAAATTCTGAGTCTTCGTATATCTAGATATTCCTGCGTGGTAGGCATGATTGTGATTCTGTATCGATTTGCGGGATTAACAGATGATATCAGGAGTAAAGATGGATTCACAAGCGTCAAAGAATTAAAGTATGTCGAGAAAAAATTGTGCTAAAAAAGAAGCATTCCGTAACAAAGAAGCATTCGAATTCCTAAACAAACTTCGTGCATTTGAAGGCAATGGTGGACTTATTCGGATAAAGACTAAGCTGCTATCTAGTAATGATACCACTTCTTTTCGCTGTCCAGTTTTACTCCTGTCAATACACACCAAAGTAACAATGATCATTTTGGAAAAACATCGTCAGCTTTGCCATGCAGGAGTCAATGTGCTTAAGGGAAGACTGTTGGATATTGAAGTGTCGAAAGCCGATTTGCGGTGTGTTAAATAGTTGCAGGAGTTAGTCTAGGCTATCACAGAAAAGACTTGACTAAAGGGTATTTAGTAGAAATTTAATCCATTGTACGTTTTTGCTGTCGGGGGTGGGAGAGGGACAACATAAGAACAGTCAAAAACGTTCTGCGACAAGTTCTAGATAAAGCAGTGCAGTAATACGAAGAACTATATACACTATATACACCATTGTGGGACTGTGAGGCTGGAGATGATTTAATACCTTATGTATTAGATTTAGATCAAATCGATACGGATTACCTAGACAAACGTGCACGTTAGGGACGATTACGCAATAAATATTTGGGCCTTCTAGCAAGTAGTAGTAAACAAAACAAAGTGATTTGGTTCAGGAAGATTCTGTAATTTTAATTAGCAATGACAAAATAAAACGAATCAATTGGCCATTGGCTAGAGTTTTTGTTCAGCAAAATGGCACGACACAAGCGGTTAGTTTACGAATAAAGGGCGGGGAATGTGTTCGAGCAGTGTAACGTCTATATCCATTAGAAATCGTTCAAAAGGATTTATCACCGATTGAAGTAAAAAAATGTGTTAAAGAAGTATGAAAAACGGGACAAAAATGAATCTCGACAACAAGGCGCATCAACTTGCGTGACTAAAAATGGACGAAAAGTGTGGATGCCAAACGTTTCAATTTGTTTGTATATTTGCATTAAATTTCGAGTTAGGTAGTTAGTGTTGATTTATTGTACATTTTAAGTGTTTTGGTTTGAAAATCAAAGTCGAAGGAATGTTAAAGCGTTGCTTAATAATTAACTTAGTTAGTTGTTCATAATAAAATTAAGAAAAATTAGGGCGACAATCCTGACCCAAAAAACAGTAGGTGGTTTTGGCTTCCAGTAAAAAACAGGTAAGCTCCTGGCTTGTTTTTAGCCGCGACGGCAGCCCGTGTAACAAAATTTGGGAACGTATAAATTACATCCAAGGTTATACATGGTTGGCGACGCAAGTAAAGCGTAAATGTGCATTCAATTTAAATTATTTTAACACCCTATAGAAATAACACTATAAGAAATTACTGTGACAGACGGTTTGGAGCTCTTCTATTTTGAAAGTAGAAAAATCTTTCAGAGTAAATGCTAATGTAACCTAGAATTTTTGTATTTGAGCCACGTTATTTATTATTTTTGTGTTTCTTTATTTTTTCTTCACTCTCTTTTCTCATTTATCCATAGGAACCCACTGCCGTACTACTGCAGTTAACCGACACACCTCTATATTGTTATGTGGTCCCCGTCCCTTCAGGGTAAATCAAAATCTAATTCATGTAACGCTTATTTTACCCTTAACAAATTTTTTGCACGTCCACCAAACGATGCTTCCAAGGTTCATACAAAATAGTATACCTGGTTTTACGTATGATTACTAACCCACATTTGGATTGTTCCAATGCTCCACCCGAAGGCCAGGAAGCGATTTTAGCTACCTGAAAATTAAAAATTTTGCTGTACTCTGGCTATACCGAGCAAGGTAGGGATCTTTAAAGTGTACGACGACACACGCACATGATCTACATCTTTTATCCCATCCGAACAAGAGCGTATTTTTGTGAAAGATGCTCGTCTAACATTTTTCAAGCGGTCCGTGGGATAGGTTCTGGGCCTTTGAAAGCTTTTTTTAAAAAGACATTTATTTCCAAATACACTTCTATCAAAATTATTTATACAGTAACTACAAAATTTGCTCAACAACTTGTGCGTTATGTTCATTAACGTCTTCTTATTAAAATAATCAAAGTTAATAATTACTAATGGTGGTGAGTAGCTTGAACAACCAACAATGCTAAAGTTATAAAGTACGAAACTGACTGGCAACCAGAGGCTCCTCAGGGTATTTATGTGATCTCTGCTCTCGCATCATCTTGTGGGAAGTACAGATCCCATGCTACTTCTTGATAACACAATGTCTTACTTCTTAGTAATCGTAATTATAAGAATTACTTTCTTATAGTTCATTGTGTCCTGCACCTGCATTATCATGTTGCGTCTGGAATACAAAGTAATTGCTTCCGTTCTCACGTCTGATATAAATTTTCATTAACCTCTTATAATGTGCCCTTCAATTATACAATGTAACATTCTATTTCTTAAGACATAATTATATTTATATTTGTATACATACTAATTGGGAGATATGTAACTCGTGTCGGTAATCGAACCCGGGATCTTAGGCTTAGTAGTCACACGCGAACCAACTAATCCACAGCGCCACCCGTATGATGACTATCTTCGGATAAAGAATTCATATTTTTCATTTTTTGAATCGCGCTTATTTTGTCAACATTCTATTTACTCGTCAAAAACTTTTAAAAGGTCCCTATTAGCTTGTTAATATGAGTTCAAAACAACCTCGTTATTCTCGTGCGAATCTCTTGCCCACTGTGCATAATTAGCTATTTTTTATGAGGCAGGTTTCCTATATCTTACCTCGAAATCATTTCGCTTCTTTGTTAGACCCACAATCTTATAAAGAATTGTTTCATGTCGTAAAACACGTGAAACCTGGAAGCAAACCCTACTTTTGTAACACACTCCACGTACCTGGGAAAATAGCCAAAAGGATAAGGAACCTTTAATTATTTCAAAGGCAATAAGTGCAAATTAAATGGAACTCATGAAAATTAGTTATATCCTTAAAAGCCTCGTATACAAGAAAAACTTTGGAACCATTTGATTTGCTGAAGAAAAACCCGCATCACAAAATGCAAACTGTTTTACTCATGTTTCGCATTTCACTTTTGTTGGAGAATGAGAAAGAAGCTTTTATAAAAACGTAACAAAGGCTTATAAATACCCGAAAGAAACTTTGTTCTATCAAAGCGCTCTATCGTATCGTTTGGTACATTCTATGCACTCCAAAAGAAAAATATTTCCAAGAACTTTTCAATAAAAATTTCCATGTGAAAAAGTGATCGAATTTAAAACAACGCCCGGACTTTGTTTATAACAGTACGGTTTGTTTGTAGAATTAATCAAGCAAAAGAATAACGCGTGGTTGCTTTGAAAAAGTGCAGTATAAATTATGTCCACACTTACGTTCTGCTTATAAGTTTAAACAGATCAATCAATATGCAAAATAGATTGAAATTGAACATGTTAGTAACAGTCTAACGTTGGTGTGATTTATTATATATACATTTATATAAGTGGTTTGAAAGTAAACGCTGCAAGATTACAAAATATAGGAAACAGACGACTGCAATAGAAATAGATAATGAGGTAGCAGAATCTAAAATTAGCAGGTATGCAATTTATAACCAATTCTATTTATCCTTTATGTGGAGCAAGCTATAAATGAAATAAAAAAATAGAAAAAATAAGTGTCACAATTCAAGCAGAAAAAGGTTCAGTGGAGCTACGTGGATGCTGCAGTTTACATAAGCAGAAACAAATAAGAAGTTAGTAATAAGACTAAATACAATAAAAAATCCTAGTAAAGATTTAGGTATGAAAAGCAATAAAAATAAAAGAGATAATGAAATTTGGTAAACAGGAGATCGGTAAAATGTGATCGTAAAGTTAGGATAGAGAGAATAAAAGAAGTAAAAACAAAGATTTCTATTTAGGAAGCTAAATTAAAAAAAGAAATGAAAAGTCTTTTTAAAAACGTATCAAACAACTCCACTATTTTAAACTTTGATATGAACTAATGAATAATTTTGTTCGTCATCGGAAAAGTAATTCAAGTATAAAGTACGAAAATTAATTAAAATTGATAGTTATTTTGCAAAGATAAAAGTCAATGACCGCTTTCGCTGTTGTTGCAGCTTGTCAGACTGACACATTTCGCTTTGCAAAATAACCAACAATTTAAATTAATTTTCCTTCACTATACTTGAATTACTTTCCCAATGCCAGTCAAAATTATTTATTACTATTTAGCTGGAAACGTATTAGTTTCTGTTAACAAAGTTCCTCATTTAACATTGGGTGTAGTACTTTCTTAGAAGGTTCGTTAGTGTTAAATAGGTAATCGGTCATTTGTTCATTTCTTTCCCGTAGAGTTATCACTAACAGACCCAATTAATATAGAAGAATTAAATTTTAAGGAAATGGAAAAAGACGAAAATTTAGAAAACGATTACAACCCAATAGAACATGACAAAATGTTAAGAGAAAATTTAAGTAACATTCGCTTTAATACCGACATCAATCGAGAAGAGCAAAGAGCAATTAAAAACTTATGTTTTGAATACCGCGACACATTCCACTGTGAAGGAATACTTCTATCATTCACCAACACAGTTAAACATAATATCGAACTAACAGACAAGAGGCCAATCTTTACAAAAGCATATAAACTACCTCATGCGAGCCAAGAAGAAGCTGACAAACAAGTAGCAGACTTATTAGAACACTCCGACTCACCATGGAGCAGCCCCGTGTTAATAATACCTAAGAAGTTAGACGCAACCGGAAAGAGAAGGTACAGAATGGTAATAAACTTCAGAAAGTTAAATGAAAAAACGGTAGATGACAAATATCCACTACCAAATACAACCAAAATTTTAGACAAATTAGGCAATTGCCAATATTTTTCAACATTAGACCTAGCATCAGGATACCATCAAGTAGAAATGGAAGAAAAGGATATATAGAAAACAGCCTTTAGCACACCTAGAGAATATTACGAATACAAACGAATGCCATTTGGATTCAAGAACGCATCCGCTGCCTTTCATGAACAATATACTACGATGAATACACTACGAAAAATGCCCTGTGTACCTAGACGACATCATAGTTTATTCCACATCATTAGTAGAACACATATAAAGACCAAAAGAAGTATTTGAAAGACTAAGAAAAGCACATTTCAAAGTACAATTAGACAAAAGTAAATTTTTATTATAGGAAGTATCATTTTTAGGACATATAATAACGCCCCAAGGAGTAATGCCAAACTCCGATAAAACAAATGCAGTTCTAAATTACCCTCTACCAAAGACAACCAAAGAAATTAAAGGATTTCTAGGACTTAGTGGTTACTACCGCAAATTCATTAAAGATTACGCTCAGATAACCAAGCCCCTGACAAATTTATTGAGCCAAGAAAAAGTAGGTAGCGATAAACCCATCAGCTACGCAGCCAGAACCCTAAATGAAACTGAACAGAAATATAGCACCATAGAAAAAGAATTATTGGCCATAATTTGGGCGACAAAATATTTTAGACCTTACCTATACAGAAGAAAATTTTACATGTACACCGATCATAGACCATTAGTATGGCTATGCAAACTTAAAGAACCAAATTCGAAATTACAACGATGGCGAATCATACTTGAAGAATACGATTACGAGATTATATGTAAAAAGGGAATTTATAACAACAACGCAGACGCTTTAAGTAGAATACAACCCAATGCATTAGAAACAGAAATAAGGGAAGATCCAGACGAGATCGACACAGAACGAAGAACCTAAAACCGCGATTAAAATCTTAAACGAAGCAATCGATATGAAACCCAATCAATTTATAATTACCGAAGTTTTAAATAACCCCAATCCCGTAAAATCTACAAAAGCAGATAACAAAAAGCTATACCAAATCCAAATAACCAAAGACGACAACGAGGAGCAATTAATTAAAATTTTAAAAGAATACACCCCCGAGAAAAAACTATTTTACTTTTACTTCAACACCGAACATTTATACAAAAGATTTTCAGAATTATACGTTAAATTATTCAATAGCTCTGGCCCTAAACTTATCAGATGTACGAGAAAATTAGTAACACTAGACGACCCTGACGAAATAAATGATGTAATTAGAAATCAACACGAAAGAAAAACCAACCATCGTGGAATTAATGAAACCATAAAGCAACTTGTAAGACGATATTATTTTAAAGACATGAAAGAATTGACCACAAATTTCATTAACCAATGTGAACTATGCGACAAAGCTAAATACGATAAAAAACCCCCAAAGATACCCTTAATGTTAACCAAAACACCCGACAAACCATTTCAAAAATTTCATGCCGACACTCTAGTAGTAGAAGCACAAAACTATTTAACAATTGTAGACGCATTCACAAAAACAGGCAAAGCAATACAATCACATCCAATAGCTCAAAGATTTTTACAGTACTTTGCGTTTTATGGAGCACCCGAAACAATAACTTTAGATAACGGCAGCGAATTTAAAAATGAGACAATACAAAACACTTTAGAACTCCACAAAATAAAAATTCATTTTATAACTGAAAACCGCCCTGAATCAAATGGACTGATTGAACGACTACATTCAACCCTGTTAGAACAAATTCGATTATTAAGAATAACTTATAAAAGGAACACATAACAAATTTAATGTCATATGCACTAATCGCCTACAATAATACAATTCACTCATCAACAAATTTCACACCACTAGAATTAACTTTAGGACATTCAGATTTACGCAATTCTTATGATATACATTACAATAAGGAAGTATATCAACAATACGCGAAAGATCACAAAGAAAAACTAAAAATAACTTATGACAAAGTAAAAGATAAATTAGATAACGATAAGGAACGTATCATCACAACCCGTAATAAAAATACCGACACAAATAAATTTTCAATAGGACAAACAAGCAAGCGACATAAAACGATACCCAGAACTTTGGGCCCATTTAAAATTAAGAGAATATCAGACAAAAATGTAGCAGTAGTAGACAACGGTAAAATAACGAAGTACATTCACTTGAAAAACTTAAGACACACTGTAATTTCAATGGACAATCATCACCCTTACCGTCAACCTCCGCCCAGATAGAACGCACAACCAAATAATAATAGAAAAAATAAAAAAAAACCAAGGTATACTACCTATAAAATTAGGCAGTATGCAAAATACCATAGACTATTGGACATTCGCACAATAATTCGACCTAGCAGAATTAAAACAAGAATTTCAAACAATCTGTTACGGTATTCCGCGCAAACACGAAAGAAAACAGTAAGAGTAAGTAAAGAAATCGTTTACACCGAATATCGCAACAGAACGGTGATAGAATGGTAGAATTTGGGCTAGCTCAAAAACGTCGGTGGGGGGCGTGGATGAAATAGAAAGAACACATTGGAAACCTCTATAAAACTATATTGTTAACATCGAATCTTGAAAGACTATTTACAAAACAATAAAACAAATAAGTTGCGTAATCGTTCGTTACGTGTTAGTAAACAAAACGAGTTATGTAATCCCACAATTGATATATGTAGAAAGAAATAGAATAATTAGGAAATGTTAAGTGAAGTACAACAAAGTAAATCAAAGACAATTTATACAGTTTATTAACGTTCATGGGAACGGAAGCGCTACTTTGTAGCACAGACGATAGTAACAGTGCAGATGTCAGGTCACAGGCGGTCACCGACGGTCACGTACCAAGATTACTTAGAAAGTAAGTTCGCAACAATGTATTTATGAATAGAGTTAAGAATAACCAGACATGAGATCTGCAAGTTCCCACAGCCATGTGAGGGGGTAGGGATATTATAAAAAGCCCGGGAGCCCCAGTCGAAATCAGTTAGTCAAGTGAACAGCTTTTACATTGCAGTTGCTGACTACTCACAAAATAGTACATTTATTATTAAATTTCGGAATAATTTAAATCAAGATTTGTAAAATTCCATCATTAATTTCTGTGTAATTAAAATAGATTGTTAAGAAGTTTGGAAATAGTTTTTTAAAAAAGCCGCTCCCAAGCCACGAACCTTAACTAGCGTCATAACATAAGCATATAAAATTGGTAAGCAAAATATATAACATCTTTTAGTCTAAATACTTACTTAATGGTTCACCTAAAATACATATAAAAGAAAATAAAACATTAACTATACAGTACTTCAGGAAAACATATATACATAAGTTATCTATACATGCTGCATTGTGAAGTGCACCTCCTCAAGAAATAGTATAACATTAAAATTAGACACCCTAGCTTAAATTAATCAAATATTATGTACTTTTAAAGTGATGCGTAAGTTCTGTTCGTTAATGTTTATACAAAAAACAAAAGAAACAATAAAACGGACTAACACAAACATTAAATAATTAAATTTTAATTTGAAGGATAATTATTACATCGTGCATTGTGAATGTGTTTGGTAATGTGGTGTTGGTAAATTAATGGATAATCATGAGTAGCAGCAAATAAAATGTCTATACTCCACAGCAGCATAAAAGAATTGCAAAAATAGAAAACTGTAACTTGAACTAGTTGACTTCGTATCATGTTGTGATGGAAAAATGCGACTGCATTTCTTTATTGGCTGCATGCTGGAACCACCAACTTCACTTATACTAAGAAAGCACTTTTAGTAGCGCGACTTTACAACATGTATCTTCGATAAGAAGATGTTGTCTTTAATTTTCTCTTTCAAAGCGCGGTCTCTATTTTACAAGGACAGAATTATGTATGGGGGTAGAGTATTTGGCTTTCAAAGATATTGCCGAAATATCAAGTCTGCAGAATGCCTAGACAACAGCTGCCAAAATAAAAACTGTAACAGCTTGCCAACAAGCAGATAACGCAATTATCAAAGGATTTGTAGATAAAGGAAAACAATCTTGTAACTTTGTAACATCTTAACAGCTGCAGAATACCAGATAACAAGTCCATTGTAAGCAGATGTAGGCAGGTGGTAAGTGGCCATCTTTTATAAGAAAGCTGTGCATTTACATGCAGCTTTTAATTAAAATGTAATCACTGCAGGTGCTAGGAAGTATTGTAACTACTTTGTAACGTAATGTTTCCTAAGCAGTTGTTTGATTTTATAAGGCAAACTTTTGTATAGAGTAATTACTCGAGAAATTTTATAAAATAACACTAATTCAAATGGCGGGAAATCGAGCTTGTTAAAAAATTTTAGAGCGTTATAAAAATGAATGCAGAAAAAATGAGTTGCAGGGTTTTGAACGTAACAAATCACAGAAAATTATTACCGATTAAAACAATCAATGGACATAGCAAAATCGGAAAGGAATACGCAATAGAAATGATAAATTATAACAGTATAATAGAAAGCATTTTAAGAAACATAGAAGATAAATTTAATAGATTAATACCCACCAAACAAACTACGAGACGAAAAAGAGGACTAATCAACGGATTAGATAACATAATAAAAACTATCACAGTCAATTTCGACAATCAAGATGCAGAACGTTATGACAACGCAATACAACAATTAATTGAGAACCAAAACGACATAAAAACCATAATTAGCAACCAAATATCTATAACCCAATCAACAATTGTAAAATTCAACGAAACACTAAAAAAGTTAGTAAGAAACCAGGACAGTATATCCAACCGAATACAAACCCTTGAAACCAACATGCAAACTATCATGTTACGCATGCGAGATTTAATTAGATTGTTACATGCGGAAAAGCTACTAAGTGTATCTTTTCCAGTCAAATTATAAAATGGGGGCGGCCTGTAAAACAAAATTTAAAGGGGGGTCACCGGCACTAGCTAGCGGAAGGTCGTGGATCATATAGAGGGTTAAAATTTTGAAAAATGGTTTAAATTAATTTAGAATATACTACAAAAATGTGGCACTTACCTTTCATAAAATATTGTGGCTTAATGACAATTGCCAAGGGCGCCAGACAAGTCGAGAATGTCCAAATGTTCGTACAAAACCTTGAGAGACTTGTCATCCCAAGGAGGACAATGGTTTCTTTTAATCAATTCATCACTTTTTTACTACTTATATAAAAAAATAAGAAAAACTATTGACTTAATCAACGGCAAACAAAACTATTTAATTCACAGAGCAATAAACGTGAACCTCTTACATTCATTGATTTAGAAATTTAAGTGAATAGGTGACTATGGAATTTATGAAAATTTTAAGTACATAAGTAGTTATTAAACACTTGTATATGAAAGAAACTTATATTATAAATTGTACACTAATTTAATCCTACGGTTTATGGCCAAAACGTCCTAACAAATAAACTAACTAAAAATTGGTCATGCTCCTTAACTATAAGAAACTTACTTACTAATAATTGTCCATTGTTTGAGGGTTTGTTTTCCAACGTAGAGCAGTTATTAAATTTGGGAAGAGAATCTCGCTTGTTGCTTCTGTTTGTAATGTTTAAGAAAATTGACTGGCACACGAACCCGGCAGAATTTTTGACAATATAACTTACTTGTGCGTCACACGCCTACAAGTTTTTAAATATTTATCTTGTATCACTTTAAATCCGCGAACTATGGGCATAATCCTCGCGAAACTGGAAGAGTAACCTTCTTTCCAATTTTTTTTCTAACGTGATACGAAGTTTAATTTCTATGTCATGCCAGAGAACGCTAACCGCGAAACTGCGTTTCTCTCTACTTCTTAACTACGGTCGGCCCCATTGGAAAAACTCCCCGTCTTTGGTTAAGCCTTCAAATATATAGATTAATTCCCTACTCTAATTATGAGCGTCATTTCTTATTATCCAATGACTGAACAGAACCTCCCACAAAACAAGATTTCAGAAACCAAATCCAACCCCTTTTTAGATGATGGTCACGGATGCAATCACTTTCCCACGAATTTAAATAGTTTGTATCTTCTCGGAATTTCTTAAATATGGCAATGTAGAATCTACCTACGGCGGCCGTAGTCTGGCTTTAACAAAGACCGGTAAACCTACTTGAGCCGAAATGGATTTTAAATACAAAAGATGTCTCCAGACTACTTAAGATTACTTGTAATATTTGAACAATCAATTGGAAATAGTTTTGTGCTATTATAATATTTTGTTTTGTCTAACCCGCTGTAAATCAACGAAAGTATTAAGCTTTTCAAACTGAAATTGGTTTTCCTTTATTTACGCTAAACAGGTACTAAGCTTTTAAGAAGTTTATTGTATTTGACTTACGGAGGTCTAGCCCTTTAAATGATGACCTGCCGCTGGAATTTTAGTAGCCCGAAGCTATCGGTAAATGTGGTCTTTTTATTATAAAGGAGCCTGACTTAATGTGAAGTAATTTATTGTGGGAATTTTTGTCTATACTTTATTCAAGTTACTGGATTTCTAATTAATTGATGTGTTTAATTGTTAACATTATAAAATAATGTTACACTCCCCTTACAAAAGGAGATTTTTTCCAAAAATCTTGTGTTAAGAGATTCACTCTTTCATTTCTATTTACTAACTTATCGTTTTCTATCCTTATCTTTATCCTAACTAGTATTCTTAAAACTAAGTTTTTGTTTAAAAAATTTTTAACACTATAAGCGTCGTTTTCAAGTCTCTTAACTATTAATATTAGGTTATTTTTATTAATATTAGGTTTTTATAACTATTCTTCTTCGTCATATCCAATTGGATTTGCTTTTAAATCTTTAACATGCCAAACTCCTCTGGATTGACCTGTTTCATCGGCTAACTCATAAGTATTTGTTGAAACTTTTTCTGTTATAGTAAAAGGACCTACATATTTCGGTGCTAATTTGGCATTGAAATACTTTGACGCGTCTGAGAGTACAAAATTTTTCTTCCAAACTGTATCTCCCACTGAAAATACTACTTCTCGTCTACGTAAGTCATAGTTATGTTTTGATTTATTATACGCTATTTCTAATTTCTTTTTTATTTCTTGGTATACTTTATTTAATTCTGGAATACGTTCTATTAGTTGTTTTCTTTCTGAAAATTGAATATCGCTTAAGTTTTCTGAAAAAATAGCTAGAGTTAAAGGCTACATTAAGAATAACGAAATAATATTTTTAATAGAGATCCTAATAGTAAAGAGCAACAATTATAATTATTATCATTTATTTGCTTTTCCAACGAAAGTTATTAGCAAATATCAAGTTATCATACCCAAAACCAAATTCTTATCCTTAAGTGAACTGAAATATGGTTATACAAACGAAAGATGTACCGAAGTAACATCAAACCGATACTTATGCCAATCATTGACGACAACAACCATTCAAGAAGACAGCCCTTGTGAAGTACAACTATTAAAATTTTTAAATCATTACGAAAACTGTGAAGCCAAACCCGTGCAAATAACCAACATGAAAATTCAAAGAGTTACAGAAAACAAATGGATAGCCATTTTCCCAACGGAAGTAATAGCAACCATCCACTGCAATAAAGATGAAAATAACCTAGCATTAACCGGAAGCAAATTAATCACATTTAAAGAAGACTGTTATGTAAAATTGAAAGACGAAGTAATCAGAGTTTATCAAGACCCCATAGCAACAAAGAAACTCTCAAACCTACCAGAATTACAGTTCAAGGTGGAACAACCAGAAGACGAAGAAATGATCAAGAAACCCGTGCAGCTAGAACATCTATATTTAGACGACCTCAACCACGCCATGAAATTAATGGAAAACTACAAAGAACATTTAAGTGAACTCAAAGTGCCCAAGTTGCACTATGACAATATAAACGTTTGGACAATTGTGTTAATCATTCTAATAATTTTTCTAATTATATATGTATTTAGATATAGGAATAAAGGAAACAGTTTTAGATTTAAGGAAACAAAAAGAAATAAAGAAACAATAAGTATTAATGAATTTTAAATAATGAATTTTATGAATTTAAAAATTAAGCAAAATCTTAATGTTTCATTTATGGCGGGAGGAGTTATGTATCCCCCAATTTACCTATATATTAAATAATAAAATCTAATAGGAATTATTAGAAATTGTTAAATAAATCATAAGTCAATTGCAACAATCTATTACAAGGATAAACCAGGCAGGTTATTAACAGTTCATGAGAACGGATATGCGATTTTGTATCCGAAACGACAGTAATACTGCAGGTGGCAGGTCACTGACGGTTAAGGTATCGGAATTACGTAGAAATACGATTGAAACAATGTAACAAAGTCTAGAATTAGGAGTAAAGCAGACATGAGATCTGCAAGTTCTTACGGCCATGTAAGGGGGTAGGATTATTATAAAAAGTCCGGGAGTTCAAGGACCCGACAGTCAGTCAAAGTATTCAGCATTATGATAGCAGTTTGCTTAGGCGACTCACCACATTAGTTCAATTAATTAATTTATTTCGATTTAAAGTTAAAATCAGTTTGTCAAAATTCCACATTAATTTCTGTATCAATTAAAAATAAATTTGTTAAGTTTTGGAAACGTTTTTTAAAAACGCAGCTCCCAAGGCCCGAATCTTAACTCGCGTTAGCGTTACAGTCTCTGTAGCGGCATCACATTACTAAAGCATTCTCTATAAATAATTGTAGATAATCAGGCTTATATTTGACCGAATAAAAAGTAGTAGACTGAAATTCGTTACTGAGTTATTACGGTCGGAGGGGGTCATTTATATTTTGAAAATTTATTTTTAAATTCTCATAATAATAAAATATGTTCATTAATTTGTTCTCATACTGACAATAGAACCTCATAGCATACTTAATCTCAAAATTATCAATATTTGACAAAGCGAAAAGAGGTTTATTTAAAACTTATTTTTCTCAAAATAAAAATGAAGATGAAGGTGTTTGTTTTATAATTGGCGTTGGTCCATTTTGCTAATTTAGTCTGGGTTTAAACAATATTTATGTTACAACTATTTATAATTGCGCCTTTCTAATCTTTCCCAATTTAAATGTAGCATGTAATGCTTAGGGATAGTAGCAGAGTAGTACATTATGGGCGTAATCACCCCCTCATTTCCTCCAGAATCCCTCATTTCCTCACTCATCTGGACCAAATTTACATGTAAATTCGCACTATAAAGTCTTTTTTTAAGAATCTCCCCTGCTCTCTCCTTAGAATGAATCTCCTCCTTGTGGAATTTTTTACCCCAACCATTTTGATTACATCACACCCCATTCTTTCCACCCCGAGATAAATCTTTCTCCACATTTCCACCCACGAGATAAACCTATCTTGTTTGGTATCAATTAATATTAGAATTTTCTCAGCTACCCGAATCTCTAGGAATTTTTCAGATTGCATCATCCCCAAGGAGCTACCCTCATTTTAAGATTTCTTACCTGTAGCGACTTTTGAGCGTTCTTATAAATTTTTTATACATGCGATACATCTTGTTAGTCTAAAATTTTAAGAATTCAAATCTGTAAACAGATTTGAAATCGGACCACGCCCTGCAAAGTTATACCCTTTAAAGTCCTGATCTTCTAATTTTGCTTTTGCTCTATAAGCAAACCTAACAAATAGTTTTCTTCGTCTATCCATTGCATCTTTCGAGATAAACCTATCTTGTTTGGTATTAATCAATATTAAATTTTCTCAGCTACCCAAATCTCTAGGAATTTTTCAGATTGCACCATCCCCAAGGAGCTACCCCTAATTTTAAGATTTCTTACCTGTAGCGACTTTTGAGCGTTCTTATAATTTTTTAGTCATGCGATACATCTTGTTAGTCTAAAATTTTACGCAGAATTTGAATCTGCAAACAGATTTGAAATCGGAACCACGACCTGCAAAGTTACACATATACCCTCTGCGAGATAAATCTTTCTCCACATTTCCACCCACGAGATAAACCTACCTTGTTTGGTATCAATTCAATATTAGAATTTTCTAGCTACCCAAATCTCTTTAAATTTTTCACATAGCACCATCCCCCAGAGAGCTACCCCATTTTAAGATTTCTTACCTGTAGCGACTTTTGAGCGTTCTTCATAAATTTTTATACATTAGCACATCTTGTTAGTCTAGAATTTTATACACAATCCGAATCTGTAAACAGATTTAAAACAGGACTACCCTTACCATTTTACACACCCTCTAAATTATAAATTTCCTGCAGCTCATACCTAAAAGAAAATCTAAAAACCATTCTTAAAACTTTTTATTACAGACAATTTTTACTAATACAGTTTAAATTTTGTAAACCACATTTCTAAATACATATTCACAATTTTTTATTCTTAACCTAGAACTCATATCGGCTTATACTTATTAATATTTATTTCTAAATAGAGCACCTTTTCCAAAGACCAACCGGACCGCATGTTTCAAATTCCTCTGATTTTGTTCTTATGGTTTCGCTTAAGACCTCGTACATATTTTCCAGATTACTAGAAGACGTTATAACCACATTTTTGTGTTAAAGGTTTCACATCGGTAGCCTCTTTCCCCATTTTGGTGTAAACGCCGTAGAGTTCGCAAAGACTTTTACTGCTGTATGTTGTATTCTTTTTCATTTATTAATCGAATAAATCGCTCTTTCTGCTTCCAAAGAAACTCGGACACTCCATCGTCGACACTGGCGTTCTTTATGCGATAGCTAGCCATACGGTTGTTAAACGCTGCTAACCATTTCTACACCATCGTCGCTAGTAGCGGTAACTGATGCATTTTATGTCTGTTGCTCCTTAAATGTGCGGCATACGTAGTTTTTCCATTTCGAAATCGCATACTTTACACATAATTCGTGGTTGTTTCGTACAAGACCCTTTAACAGCTGGCGGGCTGAACGTTTACGGCTTAATGACATGCCGTGCTGTTTTTCCTTGTGTCGCTGTAAGTTGCCCATTCTCGTAAAAGCGAAACCGCAAGTCCCACAGTTTAAGTACTTTGCTGCGGACGGATGTATAAGCAACCTTGGACGATGTTGCACCACAACATTTGTTCTGGTGCCGTTTGAGGCATTTTCCGGTAAAGGAAGACCGGAAAGTTGCATTTAAAAACGTTTGCAGGTACCATTTTAGTACAAAACAAAATCCGCACTATAAGACTTGACTTGTAAGCGAACTAACTTATAACTAAAGAGTTTACTCTTGCGCACCGGCTTTATGTACCCTATAGAATGCAAACCGAAGGTTTCCGAAAACCGAACGAAGTTGAGGATTCGGCGGGGAACTAAATGACGTCATAATCCTTGCTGCTCGTCCAATACATTTAGCGCCAATGCATGCACCTGGTTCGCTTCGTCGATGGTGCGAATGCCGTTAGTAGAAACACCGGAAAACGTCTTCCATGTTATACGGATCGCGTGCATATTAAAAATCCAAAAGGGTGGTAGCACACGCACAAATTGTGTGCAAGTCGTGCTGTAGAAGATGCAATGCTACTATAACCAAAAACACTTTAAACCATTACTAAGAAAATACCAACTTGTTGTCTACAGGATAACTTACAACAATTTAATTTTAAATAACTTCTACGTCATATTTTAGGAAATGGGGGCTTGAATATTTTCCAAATGAATCACCAAGCGAAAGTATATGCCTTAACGGTATTAAATTACCCATTAATTTCCCATTTTTACGACCGTGGTTAATTATAGATTAAAATTTAATTTGTGCACGTTCGAGCTTCTCGTAAACTAACATATTTTAAGCAACAATGCGCTGTATAATACATGCATACCCCTTCGCCGCGCTACTGCTATTCTTGTAATTGCTAGAAAAAGTCACTCTCCTTTTTACTGTTAGGAGCGATGCAAAGCACCATTTTTTATACTTTCTATAGCACATCTCGCACTTTTTCGTCTGATAATTAAATTTTGCTTCTGTAGGCTTTTACACTTTCGCATAGCGGTCGGCCGCACGTAATGATTTCTAGAACCGGTAAGTACTCGATATCTCCAAATAGAAATTAGATGCTCGATGTCTGTCAACTTCCAATTCCCTCGTAAAGGTAGAAAAACTCGGTCAATCATCCATTAAACTTCACCCGCTACCGTTTTGATAATTTCCAAACATTTTCGAACGACAATGGGCCGAGAATTTTTAAACCTCCGAGGGATCTTTAAGTCGTGATCAATTACACATCCGAGCTACGCGTAAACTAACATATTTTGCAGCAACTGTATAATACATGCATACCCCTTCTCTGCGCTACTGCTATTCTTGTAGTTGCTTGGAAAAGTCAGTCGCCCTTTTTACTGCTAGGGCCGCTAAAAAGCACCATTCCATACTTTATTTATAAGTGTAGCACATCGCGCACTTTTTTGTCGGTTAATTAAATTTTTGTTTATGTGACCTTTACACTTTCGCTTATTTAAACATCTAATACAATTAATTAACCACTTTCGATTATTCTAACGGAGAACCAACCATACATCCCCCGCACCGTTCTTTTTGAATCCAACGATCCTATGGGCTTCCACGCACTAACACCTAACGTATTTTCCTACTATTTGTTAAACAAAACTACCGGTATCGCCATTGTGGACGTAAACAGATGTTTGTGGATGTGTACGAGTATGTAACCATATACATTAAAGTCTAAGCTATTTTATTTAGTCCACGAAAACTACTATTTTCTAATCCACAATTAATAATCGCCTTTATAGGTTTAACATTTCTACCATTTCCCAATGACTGGTGCTACGTACATGGAAACTTTAATTTCTTATTGGAGAATTCTTATTCTCCCGCCACTGCTGCGTAGTTGCATGCCCACCCTTTTGGAGGTATATGCTCGTTATAGGTTGTAAGACCCTCGGTTTTATTAACTACAATTCGTGAGACCCCTTTAATCTTTTTAATCGTATCTTTCTCGCCTACAATACAGTAGGACTTAACATTACTACCAACAAATTCTAATACTGGACCCCCATTAAATACGTCTTTAATTTTCCTACAACTTTTTTATCGACAAGTGTTATATTGTATTTATTATACGCGGGGTAGTCACTCTTTTAAGATAAATATATTTTGCTAGGTATCAACTAATATTAAATTTTTCTAGGGACCCCAAATCTGTAAACAGATTTTAAATAGCTCCACCCATACAAAGTTATGCCTTTTAAAGACTAATTTTTGCCCATCTTTATTTAACTCCATCTTTAAAACCCTTTTTGCTACCCAAGACATATGCCTTTAAGCCAACCCATCTCCCGAAAATCTAAAACCTCCGTGTCCCGCGAATACCACGTGGAGATAACACGTATACTCTGTCAACCAGGATAGAAGCAGGAAGGATTTGGAAGGTGGGCGAAGAACTTAAAAATTATGGAATTTAAAACTAATATATACAAATATAAACAACTATCTTATATCTTTACGCCCCCATGCGTAGATTGTTGTACTATTAGGAATGATGTACCTTTGTCATCTTCCCTCGATAAACTAATTTTATTAATAAGCTGCGTATGCAAATCGTATTCTTTACTCCGGATACATACGCAGGCAAGTACTCGATACCATCCAAATAAAGAATTGGATGCTTGGTGACTGTTAACATCCGCTTCCCTCGTGTACGCCCAAAACACATCCCAGCCCTGGCACCCTGCCCATGCCCCCCTCCCCTGGTGCGACTGCTATTTCGGGGTAACGTCACAGCCTTTTATAAATAAAGAACAATGTTATATACTATTATAAAATGTTTATTCTGACATTATACATAACAAATTTAAAAATATTTAATGCCAAGCATGGGGTCATTTAAACTTAATTTTAATACAAAGTTATACACAGAAGACAGTCCTTTCTTTATGTTTGTTTAGTGGCTTTAATTTTATCTAATTTTATTCGCAGCTTAAAATTTAAATCGATACCCAAGTCTTCTATCTCCTTTTCTAACCAATAGTTTGATACATAAAGACCGTCTAGGTTTTCGAATTGTAAAATGTACCGAAGTTTGCCTCTATATTTAAAGTCTTTGATTCAATCGACAACCAGATCCATTCCTTCGTGTAATTCTTGCAGCTTGTGACAATCTTTTAATCGCAGCTTTCCCACTATATCCTGCATACGTATCTTGTTAAGCTTGATTGACTTCTTCTTGTCGGTATTGGAAGAAATCCTTATTCTCCCACAGACTGTTGCGTAGTTGCATGTCCACCACTTTTGGGAATATATGGTTGTTATAGGTTGTAAGACCCTCGGTTTTAAATGATCCGAAAGGTTTTTTACTAGGTAAATATACAATGTTTAGCGGAACCCCTTTGCGTGTGGTGTACGCCAAGGTTACGAAACCCGCATTCCTTAGTTCGTCTTTGTTATCTGCCATTTTGATAAATACGTTTTAGAATAACCTTTTAAAAGTATACGGATTTAGTACCATCCTTTTCTGCAAGAACGCCTACATAACTAAAGAGTCTTTCTTACTAACCGCAAATGCATACAGCTTGTACAACCCAGATGTATCTAAGTCAGTCCATCGGTACATAAAATAATCTTTTAATTCTTCCTCATTTTCTCTAATAAGATGTTCTTTGTCTAACACATCTTTGTATTGATCGCGTATTGTCGCAGTGTTCTTCCATGTAGTCCAATTTTCGCCTTTTGCATCCATTTCCTCTAATTCCAGTTGTCTTTTCCTTCCACTTACAGCGTATGGTATACATAATGGGGCAATTTCCTTTAGCGTAAACGGATGAGTTTACTACCAATATTTACGCGTTGTCGTACAACCTCTGGACGAATGTTAGGCGTATCTATCAATCCCCAATTCCGAAATTACTATTTCTTTTGGAATTGTAGAATATGGTGTTGCAGATTGTGTAAAATATGTACTACCTGCTTTAATGTAGCACTTGCGTAAGATTTTATTTTATCTTGGCTATCTTCCTCTACTATCTCCAAATAATTTAAGGTAAATAGTTAAAACTAAAAGCCGAAAGCACATACTTTATCAATTTTTCCCTTTCCTCTGGTTTTTCGGACAACTTAATTTGCAAGCCCGTCAATTTCTTTGTTTGCCATTCCCCAATACACGTACTGTAGCAGGTTATTATAACTAAAAACAGCTATTTTGTAGCTTGTCCGATAGCGTACTCCACATTTTGGCAAGTGATACCGAGTACATTGGCGCCTTTAGGAAGTATAACACTATCTTCCAATAAGGTTAAACAATCTTTTAAGGGTTTATACACTCGTTCCCACTGACATAGCTTCCAATTGCACAGTTGTATATTCTCGCTTCCAATCGCGTAATACCATGTTCTTTGGCCAAAGTAGACGCAAATGTTTCCCTTAAACGTACATCTGGACAACGTAAAAAATCTAGTATATGATTGCCAAGTTGTTTATTAACACCAGGACTTGTTATCTGACACACAAATTTGTTGTATATCTTAATTCTTGCATTGGTTGTTAGCCATGTTAAACAACCAATCCATGCAGTTTTATCGTTGTCAACTATAATATTACACTTTTCTTCGTATTCTCCCTTATAGCAAAAGTTATGCTTTGTAGTTAAATAATTACACACCTCCATCTTGCTAAATATGCCCGCAAAATCTTGGGTTACATCCATGTCAAAAAGATAGAAATAATCTTTTTCGACTTCGTCTAATATATCTGGTAGTTCCTCCAATAAAGTTTCCAACAACATCTGCTAGTTCCACTTTGTATGGAACACATATAGGATTTTGGAATTTTTATTAATGCATTCGAGGTTCTTCTTTTCCGATAATTTCTTTTACTCTCTGGCCCATCTTGTTAGTGCTTTCCAAGAGAAAACGGAAGCTTAGCTTTAACACCATGCCTAGCGGAAACAAATCGGTTGAACTTTCTTCGTAGATAGCTGTTAAATGCACCACAAATTTCTTTTTAGGATAAACATCCTTTTGTTTGCAGATGCTTGTTCGGTGTCAGAAAGGTCGCAAAATTTTAACCAACATTATATTGTCACAAAATGGTTCTGAATTGGTGTGTGTAGTCCACCAGTCAGCATCTTTCGCCTTCGACATAACAAATATTACCAATATCTGTCACCAGATTATTGTTGCACATAATTTTCTGCCAACAGCCATAATCCAAATCGCTCATTTGTCGGTTTCACTTTATTCCCAAGAAGTTGAGACACGTTAATCACCTTGGAGACGCTCATGTTTACCGTTCTAGCTACTATCGAATACTAAATTGAATACGAAAAAATTGTTCTCTTACGTATTCTACAGAGTGAGGACGTATATTGCCGAAGATAGTCGAATATGTTGTTATCCAACCTAAGCCGACAGGGATGCGCATCGACATATATCCGGATATATGTAGGATGTTAAGTTAGGGTGAAATTGCCCCATGGGGTGAAAAATTACCAATGACCACATGACCATATGACCCACCAATGACCCATGACCACATGACCATATGACCACATGACCAAACATGACCAAACCATGGGCCCATGACCACATGACCATATGACCACATGACCAATGACCACGGCCAATGACCCAACCATGACCATATGACCACATGACCATATGACCTAATTGCTTTTTAATGAGTTTTCTCATTAAAAACCCATTAGCACTAATTGCATTTTAATGAGTTTTTTCCATTAAAAAACAAGTGTGGACCTAGGTTAGATAAAAGGAAAAATTAATAGGTTGGGTCAGCGCCGCGGCGCGACCTAACCCCTAATTTAACAAGTGGACTGGGTTTGGATAAAAATTAATTTGGGTTAGGCCGGGATGGGGCCTAAATTCCTTTATTTCCTATTCAAATGTTTTAATGGGTCATTTGGCAATTGGTCTAATGGGTTTGGTTGGTCATTGCTTGGGTCATATGGTCGTGGTCATTATGGTCATTGGTCATTGGCCATATGGCCTAATGGTTCAATGTGGCATATGGTCCTGGGTGGTCCTGTGGTCTTGGTTCTGTGGCCATAAATCGGTTCATTATTCATAATGGGGGCAATTGCATATGGGTTCTGGGGAATTTGGTTGGATTATGGTTCTGAAACCTGTGGCTGGGACTTTCACATTGGGTTAACACGCCTGACCAAACGGATGTTAAAAGAATTCGTTTATTACGGAAGAAAGGTTAAACCATTTGGGTTCCCAAGGGTGGTTAAACCCGTTTTCCTGGCTTAACCAAGAAGAACCGGGCAAAATGAAGCGAATTTTTAAATGGTGGCGAAAAAGTGGAATAAATGGTTGAAACAGATAATTGGAAGTCGGTGTGTCTTTGACAATTTAAAGTTTTGGCTAACAACCAAAGCAAGAATTAAAAGGATTATAACAACAAATTTGTTGTTTGTAGGGATAACAACCTGGTGTTTAAATAAACAACTTGGAATCCATATCAGAATTTTTAACGTTTTAAGGAAAATTTGCGTCTAAATTTGGGTAAAGGGCTGGTTTTAACGCGGTTGGAAGGAGGAATTAAACCCAAACTGTGCAATTGGAAACTAAATGCGTTGTTTGGAAAACCGAGGTGGTATAAAACCCTTAAAAGGATTTGTTTTTAACCTTATTGGGAAGATAGTAAAAGTTAAAACTTCCAAAGGGCCAATTTGACTCGGTTCCAAAGAAAAATGTTGGGTGTATTGGAACAACTCCAAAATGGGCTGTTGGTTTGTCCTTTAACCTGTAATACGTGTATTGGGGGAAAGGCAATTAAAAAAATTGCGGGCTTGGAAAATTAAGTTGTCCGAAAACTTAAGGAAAAGGGAAAAATTGGATTAAAGTTATGGGCTGTTTTAACTTTTCCTTTTATTTGGGAAAGGGGAAGATCCAA
This sequence comes from Platerodrilus igneus, assembly GCA_036346225.1. NCBI lineage: Eukaryota > Metazoa > Arthropoda > Insecta > Coleoptera > Lycidae > Platerodrilus > Platerodrilus igneus. The sequence continues at coordinate 4,135,482 of JARFIW010000012.1, read as the reverse complement.
ATAAAATTTAAAACTTACCAAATGCAATTAAAACAGGAACTTTTTACACCAATTCCTGCAAACCATATTTAAACCAATTTCCAAAAAAAAGTAATTTCCAACATTCGTAAAGGTTTTAAAAAGGTGAAATCATCCGGTTTAGTGGAAAGCCCCATTTGAACCTACCTGGTGGAAGGAAAAGACAAAATTGGAATTTAAAGAGGAAATGGTTGCAAAAGGCGAAAAATTGGGACTTCTTGGAAAAACCTGCGAAATAAATAATAAAAAGTGAAAAAGGAACTTTATTAAAAATGGGGTTTAAAAGTTATTTTTGTCCGATGGATTTGTTTGGATAAACTGGTTGTAAAGGCTGTATGCTTTGCCGGAGGTGGGAAAGCTCTTTAGAGAGGGTTCGCAGAAAAGGATGGTATAAATCCGTATCTTTAAAAGGTTATTCCTGGTAATTTATCAAAATGGCAAAGGTAACAAAGGACCAAAACTAAGGAAATGGGGTTTTTGTAATTTGGGTTTAAACCAAAAAGGGTTCCGCCCCTTAAACTTTGTATTTTACCTAGTGAACCTTTCGGGTTCTTTCCGAGGGTCTTCCAATTTAAAAATAATTCCCAAAAAGTTTTGGAAGGCAAACTCGGGGCAAATCTGTTTGGAGAAAAAATTTTAATACCGACAAAAGGAATCCCATAAATAAACAAATAACTTGCGGATAAAGTTGGGAAAATTAATTAAAAGGGTTTGGTAACCAAGTGGCAAGAATTAAAAGGAAGGGTCTGGTTGTGGGGAATAAAAGATTTAAATAAGACAAACCTTCGGGTACATTTTCGAAACCAGGGTCTTTTAAATTTTATTCAAATATTGGGAAAAGGAAATAAAGGGATTGGGGATTGAAAAAATTTTAACTAAATAAAATTAAGATTTAAATTTAAAGCCACTCAAACAAACATTTTGGAAAGGGACGGTTTTGTTTAAAATAACTTTGTTATTAAAATTAAGTTTAAAAGAACCCATTGGTTGGCCCTTAAATAATTTAAATTTGTTAATGTTTAAATGTAAAGGAATAAACAAATTTTAATTAAAGAAAAAAATTGGCCCTTTATTTAAATAAAAGGTGGTGGGAACGTTACCCCGAAAAGGCAGTCGGGACGAGGGGGCGCAAATTGGGCGGGGTTCCGGGCTGGGATGTGTTTTGGCGTCCCGAGGGAAAATTGTTAAAAGGTACCAAAGGCTCCAATTCCTTTTTTTGGAATTGGAATCGGATTAACTTGTTGGGGTATGTACCGGGTTTAAAAAATACGTTTGCAAAGGAAAGCTTAAAAAAATTTTTATCAAAGAGAAAAGGTCATCATTTAAAGTAAAAAATCTTTGCATGGGCCTAAAGTAAAAGGTATTTTTAATTTGTAATATTGGTTTTAAATTTTCCAAAATTTTGGTTCCGGCCCAACCTTCCAAATCTTTTTTCACCGGTTAAAAGAAATTAAGGGTTAATTCTTAAACCGTTGGTTATTTCGCGGGACAGGAAAATTTTAAGATTTCCTAAAATGGTGGTTAAAAATTAAATTGTTGGTAGGAAAAAAGGGTTTTTTAAAGAATGGGTTTAAATTTGGATGGGAAAATTATCTTTGGGCAAACTTTGTTGGGTTACCTATTTTAAAAATCCGTTTAACAAAGATTTTGGGGGTTCCCTAGAAAAATTTTAAAATTGTTGGAACCAGCAAAATATTTTTAATCCTTAAAGAGGTGCTTCCCGGTTTATTTAATAAATAAAATTTTATAAATTGGTTCGAACAAAAATTTTTGTAGGAAAATTTAAAGACCGTTTTAATGGGGGTTGTAAAGGAATTTGTTGGTAGTAAGGTTTAAATGTTTTTGGTTTCAAAAAACAAATTTGGCTTTCACCCTTTTAAATTAAAATCCATTTTTGGGGGGTTTTCGGGTTTCACAACAAACCCAAGGAACGGGTGTTTGGGCAAAAATTTGGAAGCGCAAGGAATTTTTTGTTCCCCAATTCTTTTTGGTTTTTTGGTTTGTTTTCATAAAGGGTGGCGAAGAAACCTTTGGGTTGTTCGCAAAAAGCTTTGGCGGTTTTTTTGAGGGCCCAAACGTTTTAAATCAGCCTGATCACCAGGGGTTCCAAAGGGGATCCAAAAAAAAAAAAAAAAAAAAAAAACCCCCCCCCCCCCTTAGGTTAAGTTATTTAAATGGAAAACGTTGACTTTGGCAAGAATAAAATCTTACCTTAAAGGATGTGTGTTAAAACGTTTTGCTCGAAAAAGGGTACAGGTGTCGTTCTTGGGAAGGCGTTTGTTTAAATAAAGTAACCAGCGTAAAGGCGCTTACGGCGTTTAAAAAATGGGAAACACGATGTGAACCTTACAAAATTGTTAACGTTTTAAAAATTTGTAGAGGTCTTGCGAACATGAAAATCGGAATTGAACTGGGGTTTTGAAAACTTTAAAAAATTAAAAGGGATGGTTGGAAATAAAAGGAAATGAAATGGTTTTTCTGGTTTATTGAAAATTTAATGTTCGATTTCGGTATACCGAGGGTGTAAATGGAGGTTTTTAAATTTTAAAGGGAAAATTAATAAAAATTTATGATAAAAGGGTTTAAATTTGACAGTAAAAAAAAATGGGCCCCTTGGGGAAATTTCTTAATGTTTTGGATTGGGAAATTTTAAAATTTTTTAATGTTTGATACCTTTTTGGTTAATGGGAAAAAAAAAAAAAAAAAAAAAAAAAAAAAAAAAAAAAAAAAAAAAAAAAAAAAAAAAAAAAAAAAAAAAAAAAAAAAAAAAAAAAAAAAAAAAAAAAAAAAAAAAAAAAAAAAAAAAAAAAAAAAAAAAAAAAAAAAAAAAAAAAAAAAAAAAAAAAAAAAAAAAAAAAAAAAAAAAAAAAAAAAAAAAAAAAAAAAAAAAAAAAAAAAAAAAAAAAAAAAAAAAAAAAAAAAAAAAAAAAAAAAAAAAAAAAAAAAAAAAAAAAAAAAAAAATTTTGACTAACAAGATGATCGCAGAAAAAAAATTTAAAGCGTAAAAGTCGCTCAGGTAAAAATCTTAAAATAGGGTGCTCCTGGGGAGATGCAATTGAAAACCTAAATTCAGGTAGCTAGAAAATTTAATTTAATTGTACCAAACAAGATGGTTTATTCTGGGGGAAATTGGAAAAGATTTACTCGCGGGTAAAGTGCGGGGTTTAACAAAATGGGGGGTAAAAATTCCACAAAGGGTTATCTACGGAAGACAGGTGGAACTTAAAAATAAGATTTAAGTGGTTTCTGTAAATTTGGTCCAATAGTGAGGAAATGAGGGTTCTGGAGGAAAAGGGTGATTGAAATGTTATTACGTTATTGTAAATAAAAATTTGTTTTAGTTTTTTTGAACCCGAAGTTTAAGCAATATGCAGTGTACTCCTGATTTAAGTACTGTGAAAATAACATTCCAAAATGCTTTTATTTATACTTGAAAAAATACTTAAGCTATAGCAAACCAACAAATGTAAAATGTAAAACCCACGCTCAGCAAATCCAGTTTGAGCGACAAACATATCCTGCTCGAATTATTAGTACTAATTAACATAAGCACAAAAGTTTCACGTTCGTCAAACGCTAATTTGCATAAAACAATCTGTTTTTCTGTAATGTATTTGCATGTGACACCTGCACGGTCTATACAGACGTAATAATGGGAAATATACACATACCACTCGTTCCCTTAAATATCACCATATTCGAATTCTGTCATTCACAGACTAATTCCTTAGCAAATTTGATGTAATAAATGTGGAACAAAAGTATGTTAATTGGGTTGTTTGGTATCGCCAGTCGCTTTGTAATTTAGAAAATTTCTTACGAGTGAGCAACTGGAACCACATAAATTCGGTACGAGGTCGTAAAACTTTATTGGATAGCAGCAAATTTGGGCTTTCATGACCGCTCCGAAGCTCAACCACCAGTAATAAAGGATTTATTTTATATCGATGTTATGCGCAGATTAACTTTTAATACTCTTGCAGAATTAAAACTGATACAGGCATTGACAACAGCTTGAATAAATCGATGATTTAATTTTTTGTGTACAAAAATGTATGCCTCTACGTGTTTGTCCAATTTTTTTATTGTTTGTGATATCCTAGAGTTGAAAAGATCATATCGCAATTGACAACCATATATTATTGTTGCGGAATTTTTCATGTTATAGCCGCTTTGGCCTGATCTAAATTTTTAATTAAATCATTTAACCTACCACCTACGCCCGTCAAACAATCTCAGATTGTGCTGATAATGTCAGCGCAGCTTAATTCTATCTAGCGTAACTAAGTGCACCCTTTACGAAAGCTAACGCAAAAGAATTATTATATTTATGGGACTAAATCAGGGGTGGGGCCTATATTAACATTAACTCTTCATGTTGGAAGAACTTAATTATAGCACTGGCGCAAGTTACTTAGCGCTGGTACAACTTAGCGCATCGCTAGAAATAGCTAGCGCAACCTAGCGCACCTCTAGAAGTAGTTAGCGCAAGCATAGAAACTACATAATTGTAGCACTTTTTCTGGGAGGCGAAGTTAACGCTAGCTCTTGAGATATAGAAATTATGTTATACTGCAAGCGCTTATTACTTAGAGCTAGCGTTGTTATCGTACGACAGGCGGCTCCGTGGCGTAGTGGTACGTGTGTGACTCCTACGCCCAAGGTCCCGGGTTCGAATACCGACACGGTTCGCTTGAAAAATGTTAGGCGAGCATTTTTCAAAAAATACACCCTCGTTCGGATGAGAGGTAAAATGAAGGTTCCGTGTGTGAGTGTTGTCACACACGTTGAATATCCCTACCTTGCTTGGAACAGCAAGGGTTCGGCAAAATTCGAAATTTTCACGGTAAAAAAAAACTCGCTTCCTGGAATGTAGTACCTTCGAGTGGAGCATTAAAAAATCCCATGTAATGTTATCGCACGAGTCGGCGGCGTCTGAAAGCATGTAGGCTTGTCTTGATTATTTGTTTAATAAATATAAGCAAAATTAATTATAAGTTTCAAAAATACATAAAAATAAAAATGAAATTGTTAAAATTGAACGATTTTAACAGTTTGAAGCAGTTCGGAAGTCTTCGGTAATCTTCGGAGCTCTTCGAAAGGCTTCGTGGTTGTTTGTGGAACCATAATAAACTTAAACACTTATTGAATGAATGTATATACAGGTTGGAGTCGCGAGTGAACCGCCAACAAAGACGGACGCTTTTAATGAGCTAGACAAGTAATTACTGTGAAGTGTGTTAAAATATATTGTTAATGTAAGTGTGTAAAATTAATAAACTCTAGTTAGTGACTAGAAAGACAATTACGTCAAAGACTTCTTTAAGAACAAGAAAGTAGGACATCTTGTGAAAGTATTACGGTTAATTTCTTTCGTACTAGTTGACCTACTCAAATAAACAACATGTGAGGAATGCGATGTTGGTAGACTTATGTAAGATAAACAAACTCGACCTTGAAGCGATTATACAATCTCATTATAGAAAGTAGATCAATACAACAAATAGTTGATGGAGTGCAATTTGAATAAGTTTACTGTAACACTTTCGTGATACAAAACAATTATAGCAATTAAGTAGGAACGATAATCAAAGATACAATGTTCAATAGATCATCAATAACTGGTAGGTCACCTCCCTTCACGCCGATAAAATTCGTGAAAGAAGGTGAAAGCGAGTGCTGCGACAGCCATCAAGAACAACTAACACAAACAGCACAACTAGCTATCTGTACTGATCATAACGCACAAACGAATTATGAAAGTCAAAGTCAAACTAACGATTTGGAAAGAAACAACCCAAGTTATGAGAATGACACGGAAAATAAAAGCATAAACCAACACGCAGAATATTCCCTTATTGAAACCATTCAAAATAACTATGCCGATATTATGATCTACATAGACAAAACATTCGACCCTGGAAACAAGATTACGAAGGACAGGAAAAGCACGCTTCGTGAAAAAATCACGTCGCTGGCATTCCAAATGGCACAGCTTACGGGAGAAAACTCGGCAATTACAAGAGAAAATCAACATCTTAGAAACATAAACGGGAAAATTCAGGAAAAGAGCAATAGAAATAATACTGGTTTCGCACAACCACAAAAAACATACGCATCAAGTGTATCAAACACAAAACCAGAAAGTAAAGAGGAGGCAATAATCAGAGCAACAACTAGAACAAGCAACACCCTGTTCATAACTTCAAAACATGGGGAAGACGCTAAGAAAGTCCAACAAATTTTTACAAACACAATAAACCCAGCAAAAGACAAAATTAGAATTAGCAGCATAAGGACCACAAACAAGGTACTGATAATAGAAACAGAGCAGGAAACAGACGCAAAAAAAAATCTTAGAAAACACGAAACTTACGCAACTAGTGAAATGTGAAAGGGCGAGAAAGAAAAATCCACTAATTATTTTTTACGGCATACCATCACATTTAAGCGAACAAGATGTTAGTTCTATGATATACCATCAAAACTTCGAAGAAAGCATGAGCAATCAAGAATTTGAAAACAATTTCCATTTACGGTTTAAGACAGGACAAAAAGGCAAACGCACGCAACATCACGTAGCGGAGGTAAGCGCCGCACTTCGCCATAAAATATTAGGACAAACCAGAATTTATTTGGAATTTAGGGCAATTAGCGCAAAAGATTACTTGATAGTACCAAAATGCTTAAGATGCCAAGATCTCGGGCATGTAGCAAAACATTGCTCAAAAGCATTAGAAACTTGCGGGCATTGTGGAAAGGAAACGGATAAGGACTCGGGACACAAGAGAAACACATGTTCCAGTAAACAACAACCACCAGTGTGCATAGCATGTACAACAAGGGGCAGGAAATGCAACGCAGACTTAAAATCTTGCCCAACGCATAAAATGCTGCTCGAACGAATTATACAAAAACCGATTATGGAAACTACACCCTACCAAAGGAGAACAGACAAAACCATAACACAGACAAGAAACGAAAACGGCAAGCAACATTTACAAATAAGAATAGGTCAACTAAATTGCAATAACAATAGACTGGTAAACTTCGAATTGAGGAAAGTTGCAGAAGAAATGGCACTGGACATTTTGTGCTTACAAGAGCCATATACATTGGGACAAAATAAGGGGAATGCCTATAACGGCAAGAACCATACATACTGGCAATCAACCAAAAGCTGTCATCATAATTCTGAAAAAGAACTTAACAGCAACACTAATCAGACAGTACTGCGACGAACACACGATTTGCGTAGAAATAAATACGGAAGAAGTTGGAAACTTTATATTAACAACAACATATTGCCAATTTGCCGAAGAGATTGACCCTTACCTCAATAAAATCGAACAAATTTCCCAAACGTATAGACAACAACCCATAATAATCACGATGGACGCCAATGCAAAATCCGAACTCTGGCATAGTAGTATTACAGACTCCAGAGGGGCAAAGCTGGAAGACCTTATAAATTCCGAAAATCTGCATATCGCCAATAAACCAGATCAACCAACAACATACGTAGGAAGACCTGGGGTAGGGACGAATATAGATGTCACACTAGCAAATGGTAACTCCATCAACTCAATTCACAAATGGAAAGTAAACAATCTTGTCACACAAAGCGACCACAATCTCATAACTTTCGAAGTAGGGACACAAAACAACACACAAGTAAAACAAACACAAATACACAAATATAATATAAAACGAGCAGATTGGGAAATACTACTTGAAGATTTCGATCCCCCACCCGAAATAACGCGAAACGGCAACATTAACCAGTACTCAAAACACCTCACAAAAAGAATAAAGGCGGCTATGAACATGGCAATTCCACAAATAGACTACAACAAAACACATACGAAACAACTAACATGGACAAACGAACTACATCAACTAAAAACAAAGACCAGAAAGGCGCGCAAAACCTACCTTGAATCATATAGAGACGTAAAAGCACAATACACACAAACATTACTAAAGCACAAAGATGAAACTTGGAAAAAATTTTAGTAGATCACCTGGACACGGATCCATGGGGAATACCTTATAAGATAGCCAGATCAAAGATTAGACCACCAACAATGTTCTCCACCGTAAATACAAACCACAACACACAGACCACAAACTGGAACGACACGGCAAATACCCTTCTAGAAACGCTTTTATCAGATGACAACCAATACAACGAAACAGAGGCACAAAAACAAAAACGAGAACAATCAACCACCAGATACTCAACAAACAAACAAGCAGAACAATTTACAGAAAACGAAGTACTGGATGCACTGATGAAAGGCAAGAAAAAGAAAACACCCGGACCGGATGGAATACACAACGAGACTTTACAAGTTTTACGCACAAAATTATTAAAACCACTTACCTCATTATTGAACGAATGTTTGCAGCAGAAAAAGGTACCGAACATTTGGAAACAATCCTTAACAATAATAATTGAAAAGGGAAAGGCCAAGGAAATCTCCAACCCCTCAGCATACAGACCAATCTGCCTCCTAAACAACTTAAGCAAGATACAGGAACGACTGATTTGCAAAAGACTACAACAACACTTGACAGAAACTGGTAAACACCCCAACCAATACGGTTTTAGGACGGGAAAATCCACAGAGGATGCCATAAATGAAACTCTTAATACAGTACAAACCAGCAATGACAAATATGTTGTCACAATATCCATAGACATTAGCGGAGCATTTGACAACCTCTGGTGGCCATCACTCTTGACAAGACTACAACACATACACTGTCCAAGCAGCATTTACATGACAATAAAACAATACTGCCAAGACAGGTACACGACACTACAAGGAACTACCGGGAAAGCACAAAAACTATTAACGAAAGGATGCCCACAAGGATCTGTCAGCGGACCCATGTTCTGGAACATAGTAGTTGAGGAACTGCTTGAGATTCTCGGAGGAGCAGAGGAAGTGTTGGCTGCGTATGCCTATGCAGACGATATTATCGCTGTTGTCGGGGGACGATCTCGCTCGGAACTCCAACGAAAATCGAAACATTGCATGACGCTCGTAGACGAATGGTGCGACGATAACAAATTACAGACATCCAAACACAACGTAACCTACACATTGTTGAAAGGGACACAGACAGTGGGTCCGCGATTTCACACACAAGGGACACTAGTTAGAAGAACGCAAACAAACACCTACTTGGCAGTCAACATTGACGAAAAACAAAACTTTTGGCAACACATTTTAACAGCGTGTACGAAGGTGAAAACTGCCATGTTCACAATTGTAAATATAGCACAGAACAAATACCGACTACCCTTGAAACGGGCACACCTTTACTTAAATGCCACATTAACAACAATAATGGCATACGCTGCTAGCTGCTGGGCCCACAGACTCAATCTGGTAAGGTCAAGAAACAAAGTAAACCAAACCCAAAGGGCGATCATAATACAACTGACAGGAGCGTACCGAACTACGGCTTTGGAGTCACTGGCAGTCGTGCTAGGAACGATTTCTCTAGACCTGCAAATTAAATAAAGGGCCGCAATATACTGGCTAAAAAGAGAAGACCAAACAAAAATCAGGAAAATATTAGGTCGGAAAACGCACACAAAACGAGACATAAATGCAGCAATATTACAAGAATGGCAACTACGTTGGAATAATGCTACAACCGGAAGACGAACTTATGCATTGTTACCAAATGTACAAGAAAGACTGGACATGACGCACATTAAACCCTCAGACGGACTAATACACTTCCTAACGGGACACGGACCATACCCCACATATAGACATAGGATGAACTTTGTAGAAAACAATACATGCGCATGCGGAGCAGAAGGAGACCCGGAACACCTACTGAGGGAGTGTCCTGGACTGCAACAAGAACTACAGGGAATACGAAACAGTATAAGGGACAAAACAACATACCAATTGCTACGAGATCCGGAAATGACCGCTCACCTAAATAATGCTACACAAATTATTACCAAAAGGGCTCATGACGAATACATACGGCAACTCAGAAGAAGAATATAACCCACCAGATCACAACATTCAAGTGGATAACAAAACATCCCCTACTTACGAGTCTCACCAAGGCCGGAAGATATGGCAACATCTTCTTTCGGAATCCGGGATGGACCACCTACAAGAAAGGCAAAATACAACCAGTGATACAAAATATTTCTGGTTGGGAGGGAAAATACAATTTAGCCAGATTAGGGACGAATACTTGCTAACAAATTACAGTAACAAACAACCAATAACTTGATCAAATAATACAAGTATGAAAACTAAAATATTAACATATTAATATATACTCACATCTAAGCACACGCACACGCCAACACACACATGTACACACTCACACACACACGCACACATAAGCGCACACAGAGCCAAGCATCTAGTAAAGGGAAAGTGCGCATAACACGCAAGATGAGTACTAAGTACTCCGAACTCACATTGTGGTTGTGTGGACTAACCTGAGCTATTACACACATGTACGCATGCACACACACGCACATGCACGCACGCACGCATACGCACGCGCACACACTCGCACACCATCACACACACACACACACACACACACACACACACATACACACACACACACACACACACACATACACACGCAAACACAGCAATACTGAAACATGTTGATCTTACTCCAACCTCAGGTTGCCGAAGGCCGGGATCTAGTAAGGTGTTTCAATAGTATGTAGCAGTAAAGTAGGTAAAATAGGTTAAGTTAAAAAATTAACAGCAAAACATCAAATATAGCACATGTACAATAGGGCATAGAACGGTATGGTTTAAAATGTTAGGCGCCATACCAAATAAGCTGTTTTGGGAAATAAATGTACATCTAAATGTATATACAGGCTAAAGGGGGTGTAAAAGTCTTTGGTAGTCTTCAGAGGGCTTTGGAATTTGCTTGTCAGGCCGAGTAAAAACTTGAATAATGGTAGTTAGAAAATATTAACAGTTTGAAGAGGTCCAGACGTCTTTGGCGGTCTTCGGAACTCTTCGAAAGGCTTCGTGTTTTTCTTGTGCAACAACGTGAGGTTATGAAGAATTATCGTGTGCACGTATGTATAGCTTGGAGGGGTTCGGAGACCTTCGGTGATCTTCGGAAGTCGTCGTGGTAGTGGCGCCTTAGGCCTCTTCGAATGCGTCGCCGTTGAACTCTACGTGTCTGTCGTCCCGGTGATAGAGTTGACAGATGCAATCACAATAACGACTTGTTGGTGTAGTGTGGAACGGAGCTTAACGCCCATTAACCTTTAAATCTGTAAGAGTTAGTCATTTTGGCCTATTCTGTATTTGATTTAGGTACTTTTCCAAAAATTTTGTTGTACCCAAATGCATTTGTGATATCGTGTTAAGCGATTTTCAGAAGCGTCTGATATATCCCTTTCAGAAAATGCCATAAGACTACTGCCGATCAAGAAATGTCCCGGTGTCAAATAGTTTAGATCATTCGAATCACTTGAGAGAGGTTGAAGAGGTCGCGAATTTAAAATCGCCTTAATTTGTGCCAAAATTGTACCAAATTCCTCAAATGTGAATCGTGAATCTCCTGCAATACGAATTAAATGAAATTTTGTACTTTTTATCGCTGCCTCCCAAAGACCTCCCCATGTGGACTTTTAGGAGGAATAGGTTTCCATTTTATTTCTCTAGCTGCTAAGAAATCTTCCACTGAATCCATGTTTGCCCTTCCCTTGAAAAAATGCTAAACTTTTATAATTGGATTTTAGAACCTAAGAAATTAGTAGCATAGTAGCTGTATATAATAGAGGGGATACCTCTTCTAGAAATAAATCTTTTTATAGTTAAAAGGAAAACTTCTGTGGACAGGCTAGAAACCAATTCTACATGCACTGCCTTTGAAATCATACAAATGAACACCGCAATATAGCATTTTGTCAAAGGAGCCTTTCTAAAGTTTGAAGTTTTTGCAAAGAATGGACCACCAAAATCTACCCCAACCTTGGAAAATGGCCTGGAGGGTTGTACTCTGTCACGCGGTAAATCAGACATTATTTGGTCATATGTTTTAGCCTTTAATCGATAACAAACTAAACAATTTCTTATTATTCTTTTTATTTCTGTGAGACCATTTAAGGGCCAGTATTTTAAACGGACATTTGACAAAGTGGTCTGTGCACCAGCGTGTCCTAATTTTACATGATCATAATTGATTATCATGTTTGTAACGAAATTTTTTGAAGGTAGTAGAAATGGATGTTTTTGGTCGTAGGGTAAGTCTGAGTAGGACAACCTACCTCCTACACAAAGAATCCCATTGTTCTCACGAAACAGAGACAAACGTAGTAATACTTTATTTGCAATTATTTTGTTAGATGATAATTCTGAAATTTCCCTATAAAAATACTGGAGCTGTAAAACCTTAATTATGAAAATTTCAGCACCTTGGAGTTCCTCTATCTTTAATGAACCCGAGTAAGTTTTCGATTTATTTTTTAGGTTATTTACAAATCTTAAACAATAAGCTACCACTAACTATTGATTGATGAATTATAGTGACGTGCCCTAAGTATGACGGCGGACAGCGTCACCGTCGGAGAATACGCAGGCTATGGAAAGTGTAGCAGGCTATGGAGAGCACTGCATGTTGAAGGTTCTCAGGCTATGGGGAGCACTGCAAGAGGATTCCTTAGGTGAGCACTAACGAATGTCTTTCGGAGAATTTGCAATTATATTTACACACTTCCATTTCCTATGGTCCCTGTGTCGAAAAACGTTAATGATATCTTTAACCAATGAAATTGGTTTCAATTTTCGAGTATAAAAGAATAACCAAATTTTGTTTGACCAATGAGCGTGCTGATTTTTGTGTATAAAAAAAAATGAGCTAGAAATTCTCGCGATTAGTTTGTTCTGTTTTCAGCTCGTGTACTTTGATATAGTCATCAGCAATTCTTTAGTTTGTTCTGTGTTCAGTTCAAGCATGGTGATATAGTCAACATTCCCTCCCGCTGAAGAGTGTAGCGTAGCTAGGTTGTTGCAAAGATGCGGCGGGGTCCTTGTTAAAATATTTTAGCCTGTGGCGGCGTTTGTGTTTTGCTTTGTACGGCGGCGTCGGGCTTTTCCATGATCGCCTGCTGCTGGATGGGATAATTGTGGTCGAAAGGGTACCTGGTCTTGGTACATCCATCCACAGGTATGCTTTTCTGGTTGTGCGCTTTGCACATAATTGGGCAGAACAACGCGGGCTACGTGGTTAGTTCGTGGCCTGCATATTTCGATGTCCAGTGATTATAGGCTGGTGCTGGCTGACGTAGTTGGTTGGGCTGACCTATCGATCACTGGTTGGACTTCTTCTCGAAGGCTGCTGGGCAAAAATTCGTCTGCGAACAGGTTATTTGCAGTTGGTGTGGGTGGTGTGTTGGCGGCGATGGGCGTCATTGTTGTGTGGCGGCGTTGGACCTTTCCATGGTCCTCTGCTGCTTGGCGGTACAGTCGTGATTGAAAAGGTACCTCTTCTTGGGACATCCGTCCACAGGTATGCCTTTCTGGTTGTGCGCCTTGCACATAATTGGGCAGATCGACAAAGGCTGCGTGCTTAGTTTGTGATTTGCATATTTCGGTGTCCAGTGGTAATAGGCTGGTGCTGACTGTGGTAGTTGGTTGTATAAGCCTATTGACTACTGGTTGGTATTCTTCCCGAAATTTGCTGGGCAAGAATTCATATGGAAGCTGGTGAGTGCTAGTTAGCGCGTATAACCTGTTGGCGGTAACGGGCGTCATCGTTTCATTCCAGTGGAGCGTCTTACGGTTATATGCTCCGAAATGTATGGAGCCTTGTTCGTAATCCATCACCACTTTCTGGCGTTGAAGCCAAGATTCACCCAGAATGATATTCTCAGCGAGGTTTGCTGCTACCAAGAAAGTTTAGCGATCCGTCACTCTTCCGAGGGTGAATAGCGTGCGGAACTTGCCCTCGATTGCCATTTCTGTCCCTGCTTCGTCTAGATAGGCGAAGGGATGATAGGGTTCTACCCGTGAACCTGCAGGTATTCCATCTTCCCTAATCATGCACGTTGATGTTCCCGTATCTAGTAGTGCGTTGAGGGTTATCTTCTGTATGGTGACGAGGATCCTTGGTAGTGGGTCATCGTGGGTGATGTTTAGTCGCGCCAGTTCGTTTTGCCCGGCCGGGCGGTGTGTTGGCGCGGCTCGACCGGAGTGTTGTTTCCCGAGTTCCTGGTTGGACAGTCTGGTTGCCAGTGTCTTTGAGAGCAAAAGCGACAGCTTGTTAGTTGTTCTGCTGTGGGTGGATCTCTGGCAGCTGGTGTGGGGTTGGTCGTCCTTATTATTGTCTCTTTCACGTTTTCTTCGATTTTTGTGAGGCGGGAAACCATTTCCCATACTGTTGTTGGCACGTGACACTGAATTGGATTCCTCAGTGTTCGCCGGAAGAGATCCGTGAACAGCTCCATGTCACGGTTGCTGTCTAGCTTTAGGCGGTGGGCTTGCTTTGTCTTAGTGCCGAGGAAGACGCCTACTGATCGAGACGCCATCTGCTTCTGTCTATAATACTAGGAAGTTATTTTGGCTCTGATGGTTGGACTGTCGTACTTGTCTAGAAAGAACCTTTTGACTTCGCTGTAGGTGGGTTAAAACATCGCGTATGCTTTCCACCATGTGGCCGCTTGGCCTCAGAATTGAGCGGTCGTTGTAGGTACATCCGCGTTCATAGCTTCTATCTGTGGAAGGAATTCGGCGGGATCCTCCAGAAGGGTGCCAGAGAATGTAGGTTTTCTGCTTCGGAGGTGGCTGTGGCAACGTGGTACAGGTCTTCCACGAACGCTTTGATTGTGTCCATTGTGTTGATTGGTTGTATTTTTTTAGCGTCACTGGGTTGTTGCAGTCCCAGAACTGATGGTAGTTGTGTGACCTCTTGGGTTGGAGACCGCTGGTTGGTGTCCGGCTGGACGGGTGATTTCGGTTGACTCCTCGTTTTGAACATGTTGATGGTTCTTGCAAGCGCGCTGTTTTCAAAATCTTCTGTGAAGACTGCCCAATCACGTTGGACGCCACTTATTATCGTTCGAGTGGGCGGCATCTGAAAGTATGTAGGCTTGGCTTGATTATTTGTTTAATAAGTATAAGCAAAATTAATTAAAAGTTTCATAAATATATAAAAATAAAAGTTAAATAGTTAAAATTGAATGATTTTAACAGTTTAAAGCAGCTCCGAAGTCTTCGGAAGGCTTCGTAGTTGCTTGCGGAACCAAAATAAATTTAAACAATTACTGAATGAATGTATATACAGTTTAAAGAGGCGTAAAAGTCTTCGATAGTATTCGGAACTTTTCAGAAGACTTCGGAATTTGCTTGTGAAGCCGAGTAGCAACTTGAATAACGGTAGTTAGAAAATATTTAGAGTTTGAAGAGGTCCAGACGTTTTCGGCAGTCTTCGAAACTCTTCGGAAGGCTTAGTGTTTTACTTGTGAGACAACGTGAGGGTATGAAGAATTATAGTGTGGACGTATGTACAGCTTGAGGGGTTCGGAGGCCTTCGGTGATCTCGGAACCCTTCGGAAGGCGTCGTGGTAGTGGTGCCTTAGGCTTCGTCAAGTGCGTTGTCGTTAAACTCTATGGGGTTGTCGTCCCGGTGATATAGTTGCCAGCCGTAATCACAATAACGACTTGTCGGTGAAGTATGGAACGGAGCTTAACGCCCATACCTAGTTTGTTAACTATTGATTGATAAATTATAGTGACGTGCCCTAGGTATGGCGGCGGACAGAGTCACCGTCGGAGAATACGCAGGTTATGGAGAGCACTGCGCACTGAAGTATAGCAGGCTATGGAGAGTACTCCTCGTTGAAGATTTTGCAGGCTATGGGGATCACTGCAAGATGATTCCTTAGGTGAGCACTAACGAATGTCTTTCGAAGAATTTGCAATTATATTTATACACTTCCATTTCCTATGCTTCCTGTGTTGAAAAACGTTAATGATATCTTTAACCAATGAAATTGTGTTTCAATTTTCGAGTGTAAAAGAATCTCAAAATTTTGTTTACGCAATGAGCGTGCTGATTTTTTGGTACCACAAAAAATGAGTTGGAAATCCTCACGATTCTTAGTTTGTTCTGTTTTCAACTCGTGTACTTTGATATAGTCAACAGCGATTCTTTAGTTTGTTCTGTGTTCAGCTCGGGCTTGGTGATATAGTCCACAGCGTAACCTAGTGCATGCCAAGGAATAGGTAGCACAAGCATAGAGACTACATTATCGAACCCTTTTTCTGGTAGAATTGAATCCACATTAGATTTCCTTCATGTTAAAGCAACTCAGTTCTAATATTGGCGCAGATTACTTAAGACTACTGCAACCTGACTCGCCCCAAGATATAACTAGAGCACCCCGAGAAATATCTAGCGCAGACAATCAAGCTATATTATGGCATCTTATTCTGGTGAAACTGAATTAACGTTGGAATCATCCCTTGTTGATGCAACTAAGTTATTATGCTGGCTCGGATTACTTACATGCATAAAACTACATAATGGTAATTTCAGGGAGGTGGAGGAGTTAACGCTAGCCTTCTCTCGTGGTAGGGAAGCTAAGTTAGTCTGCTGGCGCAGATTACTTAGAGTTAGCGCAACCTAGCGCACCATAAGAAAAAGCTAACACAGACATAGTGCTTTCTTTCTGGTAGGTTTGAGTTAACGTTAATCTCCCTCTCATGAAAAACCAACTCGGTATACTATTGACGCAGATTATTTCACACTAGTGCAACTTCGCTCCCTGCAAGATATAGCTATCGCACACCCAGAATTACCTGGAGCAGGTAACAAAACAAGATTGTGGTATCTTTTTCTGGTAGAACTGAATTAACGTTAGACTGACCCCATGTTAAAGCAACTAAGTTATACTAGTGGCAGAGATTACTTAGGGCTATCGCAACCTACCGAACCCCAAGAAGTAGCTAGCACATCCCGAGATCGTGGCTATATAAAATACGCAACTGTCGCTCCTTTTCTGGAGAACTAAGTTAACGCATATTACTTAAAGCTAACGCAATCTAACGCAGCCTAAGATATACCCAGCGCAGACAGAAACTAATGGGAGCTTCTTTTCTGGGAAAGCCGAGATAACGTTGGCACCGTGGTGAAGAAATTAAGCCATACTGCTGGCACTGATTTCTTAGACCTAGCGCATCTGAAGAAATAGCAAGAGCAGTTATAGAAACTTCATTGGATAATTTTTTCCTTAGGGGGTGGCTAAGATAAGGTTAGCCCCCAATGGTAGAACTGAGCTATACTACTAGCGCAATAAGTAGCCAGCGCATGCATGGAAATTACATAATAGAAGCTCTTCTTCTGAGAGGGCTAAGTTAACGCTAGTTCCTAGAGTAGAGAAATTACGTTATACTGTTAGCACAGATTTCTTAGAACTAGCGAAATCTACAACAAGCATAGAAACTATATTATGGTACCTTCTTTCTGGTGGAATTGAATTAACGTTAAACTCCCCGTCATGATGAAGCAATTCAGTTATACTATTGGGGCAGATAACTTATGTCTAGTGCAACCCAGCTCATCCCAAGGTATAGCTAACGCACCCCGATAAATACCTAGCAAGGCAACAAAACTATATTATGGTACTTTTTCTGGTAGGACTGAACCACATGTTGAAACAACTAAGTTATACCGCTGCCACAAACTACGTAGGGCTATCAAAAGTTATAATTAGATGTTATTTATTAAATACAAATAATTTTGCGAAGATCCTAACTTAAATCATAATAACAGTTAAAGATAAATATACTTAAGGAGTATCCTTGAAAAGTAGTCGAAATAGAGGTAGCTGAAAGCATAGCAAGGTCCATTTATTACCTGCATGATGTACGGATGTGGAGGTGGAGATTAGGTTGATGTGTGAAGATGGAGGTATTGTGTGGAGGCGATATATGAAGATGGTGTGTAGACATGAAGGTGGAAAAGTTGTGCAGATTTGGTAGTGGAAGTAGACGTGGATTTGGAGTGGAGGTAGACATGGTGGAGGTAGAAGTAGAGAAGGAGGTGGTGGTAGACGTGGTGGAGGTAGAAGTAGAGAAGGAGGTGGAGGTGCGAGGTGGTGGTGCCACTGCACCAGACGCCTTGCATTCCATCTACTTAAGTGATTTTCTTTTCAGACTCAACCCTAACATCAAGTCTTGGTACTCAGACTGTTCTTAGAACATATTTTTCATACGTTCTTAATATTTCTGATGGGCCATGTGTTTATTGTCAAAGAGTTTCTGCATTTTCCCTCAGGTTCATTTATTTTTGAGCATGTTTAAAGATGCTGGAGCGCATCTTGCTTTTTAACTTTTTTGAGTTAATATAACCAATCCATGTCCAAACTTGTACCCTACCGTTAATTGAATCTCAAGCTAGTCGTCGGTACGGTAAGTGGTGAACTTTCGTCCAACAGAAGCATCTTTCATATCGCGGGTAACCCCATAAACCAGAAAAGTTACAAGTTTTCTGAGAATGAGCGTTCAGACCTTTCCTTCTAAAAGCAGAAAATTTCACATTTGTAATCTGCCTGCAAACTTCTATTGTATGCTCAAATAAGCTACTGTTCCACATGTCATAACCCAATATCACATTTGCACTACCTTTCAGACGCCTTTACTATTCGTTATCATAAGCAAAAGCTTTTTTACCTAACGCGGCACTGGTTTGCATAATACATTAGGGTCCCTTGTACTGCATTTGCATACGACACCTGCATGCTGTATCTAGAGAACTGATTGGAATTATATTTGTCATTCTACATCACCGAGTGTCACTAATACACAGTCCCCTACTCTTGCCAATGTCAGACTCATTCATTAACCAATATACTGTAAATTTACCGCCAGAACTTTGCTAATTGCCTTAATATGTATGGTCGTGTTACTATACCCATCAACATGAGGAATCATATTTTAGCTGCAAACAAGATTAACGTAGCATAGTTAATACGATGTAATCAAAAGTTATAGCTTAACTACTTCAGGTCGATGCTCAATTTCATGTTTCCCGAAAGCGTTGAATTACTAATAATTGTTTTAGTATACGCTCGAATAATTATTTTCGTACCTCAAATTAAAATATGTTTATTACAAAATTTAGCGAGTACCAAGTGAAACTCCAAAGGGTTGAAAAAAATAAATTTGTACAAAATAAGTTTCGAATTTCAGTTTGTTCTATCTATTACATTTGCTTACAACTTGAATGTTAAATTTTTCTGAAAACATAGTACAAAGCCTATTATAATTTATCTCGCATGGTAGAGCTATTAAAACATGCTTACGCCATGCGACCTAAAGAAAACTGTGCCACAGGAGCCCTATTTATGTCTGTAGGGCCATGCCAGACTATAGAAACAACTGGATAAGTATAGAGAGTTTATCTGGAATTAATATTGCAGCGCCGTGCCGTTTGGTCTACCTTTGAATGGAATGATGCGGCGGAACGTGAACAAGGCACTTTGCACAACCGATGGTTGATGGGCTCCTGCGGTGCAACATCTTTCAAATGAACTCAATTGATCGGTAACGAGAGCTTTATTAATCATATAATGAGAAGCCTCTTGAATATTATTTGCATAATTTCTGGTATGTTCTCGAAATAATTAGAACAATTAAATGAGGTATAAATAGGTATTACTGAGTTTTGAAATTCAGTTCTAATTCAAGTTTTGATTACAATATGAGTACTAATTTGAAACTTTGAAAGTCGTGATATAAAACTAATTAGTGTTTATATAAACTGCCTTATGTGAGACAAATTATTGTAGTGATCGATATAAATTTATTAAAGTAATCGATACAATCTTTATTATAGTGATTGATATAAATTAATCATAGTACATCTATAAAGTTAATTATAGGTCTTCGATATTAAGTAATTAAAAAGGCAGCATCGTAGTTTTGGAACTTAGTATTAGTATTGTTAGCGATTAGTGATTTTTGTGAGCGCTTTGAAAAATGTCACTGTAGATACGAGTTGTTTGTACAAATAGAGTTTTTGTTACAATAATAATAGTAAATATTAAAACAATAAATAACAAACGAGCTTTAACAGGAGATTATTAATTTTTAAGCTTATAAAGTTACTAATTTTTAATACAAGTTTAAGTGTTGCGATAGTCAATGTACTAACAGAAGTAAAGTTCATAATGCGTTCCCTTATAGACGCAATCCACTTGAATTAGTTGACGTGTAGAATCCGATGTTTAAAAATAGACTGAATGGAAACTGTATGTTACGATTTTATACGTTCGGGTGGTGTTTCAAAGCTCCCTCGAATGTAATTCGATACACTGGTTCAGAATCACTGGAACGGGATGTTGCTTAAATAAGACACTACATTTGATTTTTCGGATGTTCCACACGAGGGTACTACATTGGTCAGAAAGCGAGTTCTTTTACTTAGAAATTTTGAATTTTGCCGAACGCTTGGTGTTCCAAACAAGGTAGGGATCTTTAACGTGCGTGACAGTAGTCACACGCGAGAACTCCATTTTACCTCTCGTTCGAACGAGGTGTATTTTTGTGAAATAATTTAAAATATTTAATTTGTGAATTTCCGTCCAATAGAAAGTACTGCATAGTATTGATAATAACATATAGATTTCTTTACCTTTATGCTCTAAGGTTCGTTACTAAGCTCTGTCGAGTTGTCAATTTGTTCACTTCATTATCAGCGTTCGAACGGGCAAGCTGCTTTACAAGATAGGTGAAGTCAAGATGGTCGTGTGTAAGCACGTGGCCTCTAACAGTGTTAGAAAAAAGAAGATTAATTGATTGATTCTTGGTGTCTGGAGGTCGAGCCTAACAGCTGTAGCGTGAGCATGATTTTCTATAAGCTCCACCTAGAGCGGTTAAGTTGATCCCTGCAGGCCTAAGGAGATGGAAGCCCCTTTGACATCATTAATACAGTTGGTATAAATTAATTAAATAGATTATACTAATATTTTTCATCTTAGTGCAATATCTTAAGGCAATATCTTAAGGCAATATCTTAAGTCAATATCTTAAGGCAATATTTTAAGAAGGCAATTTCATACGTGTTCCGTATATTTTAACTTCGCCAATAAATAACATCAAATAAGTAAATCTTGGAGCTAAAATTTTGTTGGAAAATTAATTTCAATCAAGCAGAGGATGGTTTCGTTATGCAATAGTTGTATTCCGAAGAACTTTGATATTAGATGGTTATGGAAATTTCCGACAGCTGAGGTCAAGGTCCTATATCTTTCGTTCAGAGCAGTTTCGTAGCACGTGAGTGTACCTTAGGATTTAATCACTTTGAACATTAATTAAATTGCAATAAAGAATATAACATTAAAAATTTGAGTAACGTAAAAAGAAAATAGCTTTTGAGGAATCAGCGAATTAAATAACAAATTTATTGTTTGTCAGAATGTTTGCACATGCACAC
Source organism: Platerodrilus igneus (assembly GCA_036346225.1). Lineage (NCBI taxonomy): Eukaryota > Metazoa > Arthropoda > Insecta > Coleoptera > Lycidae > Platerodrilus > Platerodrilus igneus. The sequence continues at coordinate 4,113,998 of JARFIW010000012.1, read as the reverse complement.
AAATTGTACATTTAATAAGGTTGTGAATGACATTGTATGTCAGATATATAAAAAACATAGATTCAGTTGTCCTCTCTAGACGTCACATGTTGTCTTACTTTAATTTAAAATACGCTTAAATATTTTGAGGTCATGAACTTTCATTTTTCATCGACATGTGAAATTCGCGTACATACTGTTAAATACAAATAACTTAGAGTAATTACATACTACATTATCAGCACTTTGATAATTAAATTTTACTGTGAAGGTTGACGAAGTACTTCATTGGCTTAAAGAATATTATGTAATATGATTAATTTAAAAAATTTCAAGTCAGTATATTTAAATTTTGTAGAAAGATCCATTCAGAGATCTTCCTATTTTTGAATGTAAAACTTTACTAGTATATTTCTGTTCTAGCAAAATAATTAAGTGAAAATTTTTTAAGAGATACGAATTTAAATATTATAATTACATGAATCCAGAAATTTATCCAAATAGAATCTATTTTGCTTTTGAATGACTTTTTATTATTTAGAATTCAAGAAAAAAAAATTACAAGTCATCCCTGATTAGAAATTGTGTGTAATGAAAACAAATTCCCTGGGTATATATTTTAGAAGCCTAAATTCTATTATTTTATTTTTGGCAAATATTTTTGAGGACACAAATGGTGTCCATGTTGTACCTTTGTTTGTTCACAGGTCAAGCCGAGACATCTGTATGACATCTGGTGTTTGAGGTCTTGGTAAGTGTGTTTTAAAGAGTGAAATTCAGGTTTTATGGCTATGTTAGTGGTGTTGACATAAGGTTTCCGCATTCCCCTTATACAAGCACAGTTAAATTTTGTTGGTTATTGTATTGAAAAATACGGTGGCGCTCATTAAATATATTTTTGGTCTTTTGACAACCCATGACCCAAGCTCATGATCTACCCAGAGCTAACACTCGACTAGCCGTTTATGTCTTAAGAGTTTTTCTTTATCTCAAGCCATTCTCCATCTAAATTTACCTTGGGCTTACATTAATAAGAAGAAATTCTCGACCTTGTGATATCAGGTTAGGGTTTAGGAAATTTAAAGGTGTAATTTTTTAGCTGATAGTCACGAGGATAAAGTTAATAATAAAAAAACAAGCAAGAAATAATTTTTATTACACAGTCACGCAGTGAACGCTACACTAAAAAGCCTTTGCAAAAGCTGTAAATGAAGTTTTACATGTCCGTCAAGTTTCTACGCTGCTAGTAAAAGATATAGTATTATAACAAACTGGCTATATATGGTATTATTATAGCTCATTTATTCGATCCTCTTATGATGAAGGGAAAACGACAGTCTTCCGACTAAACTAGGGGTCTATTCCTCAAGTAGAGCTTATGAGGAGTGGTCGTGGGTTTCACAACAAAATTATTGTTTGTTTTTTTTATTTATTTATTTATTGAAATTGAAATATACAGGGTAAGCCCTAGTTACATATTTCACTATATTTAATGTGATATACATACTAAAATAATGTAGTACAAAACAATATGAATGATGCATATTAAATTATTGTAATATATGCATATGTAGTGTGTGCGCGCATACGTATGTATGTGTGTGTATGTGTATTTGTGGTTTTGAATATTAATGGCTAATTAATTTTTGCAATATCTTTTTAAAGCCATATTTATTACTTGAGAATAATGATAATGATTTGTTGTTATTGTTAAAGTTATATGCTGCTAGTACTTTTAGTATTGGTAAATTGCACCTTAATTCTGTTCTAAATGTGGGAATATAAAATAGGTTTTTAAGACGACCACAATACAGGGACAGAAAAACCTATTTTACTTAATATATAAGGACAATCAATTTGATTATTTAGAATTTTATATAGAAAGGAAAACCTTATTTTCTGTACTGACTCTAAAATACAAAATAGGGGGTGCAAAAGAAGCGCCACCAAGTCCTAGAATTATTAAGGAACGGGTTACCCTAAGGGAGATCTTGAAAATCCTCAGGGGGAAACATCGCTTTTACTGCAAAACGCAGGATCTAAAAAAACAATGTTATTATAATAACGAAGGACGCAAGATATACACTTTTGCTACCTTATACAATAGAGAAAAAGAGTAGTTATAAATATCAAAAATTTAAGTATAAATAGTAAAAGGAAATTTAAATATCAAATTTCTTGAAAGCGCTGTTTAGTACTCCTTTATTGAGTCACAGCCAATAACTTATTTTTTATAAAAGGGTATATATTCTTTTTAACTTCTAACTCATTTATCTCTATCTTTTAGACGCACTTGTCCAAAATACAACAATTGTTCAATTAAATCATATGGTGGTTCTTTAATCAAATTTATATTTTTCTGTAGTAAAATTTTATATACAAAAGTAGGAGGAATACACGCTTTCTGGAACCTCATTTGCTCCGGAAACCCTCATTTGCACCCTCTTTTGCTCCCTCATTTGCTCCCAAAACCCTCATTTGCTCCCAAAACCCTCATTTGCTCCCACATTTACATGTAAATCCCCATAAGGAGCAAATGAGGAGGAGCAACTCTCTCCTTCCTCATTTGCTCCCTCATTTGCTCCCAAAACACTCATTTGCTCCCTCATTTGCTCCGCCTTGTGAACCACCTTGTGGAATTTTTACCTCAACCATTTTGATTATGTCACACTTGCATTCGACTAACCATTCCATCTTTCGAGATAACCCTATCTTGCATTTTCATCTAAACATCCTCATTTGCTCCCACATCTGGCGACAGTAATAAATAACATTACCATCTTAAATTTTGCACAATAGTTTTCTTCGTCTAACCAATGCATCTTTCGAGATAACTCTATCTTGTTTGGTATCAATTAATATTAGAATTTTCTCAGCTACCCGAATCTCTAGGAATTTTTTAGATAGCATTATCCCCAGAGAGCTACCCCAATTTTAAGATTTTTTACCAACATCGATTTCTGACCGTCCTTATAAATTTTTTTAGCTATGTGACACATCTTGAATTTGAATCTGAATCTTGAATTTGAATCTGCAAACATATTTAAAATCGGACTATCCCCTGGAAAGTTATAACCCTTTAAAGACTCCGAGCCTCTAAAGTTTGCTCTTTGCTCCCAAATCTGAACCAAATAGTTTTCTTCGGCCAGCCATTGAATCTTTCGAGATAAACCTATCTTGTTTGGTATTAATTAATATTAGAATTTTCTCAGCTACCCGAATCTCTAGGAATTTTTTAGATAGCATTATCCCCAGGAGCTACCCCAATTTTAAGATTGTTTACCAGCAACGATTTTATGATCGTCCTTATCAATTTTTTAACCATGTGACGCATCCTGTTAGTCTAAAATTTTACACAGAATTTGAATCTGCAAACAGATTTAAAATCGGACCATCCCTTACCAAGTTACACTTTAAAGCTCTCAAACCTCTTTAAATTGTTTTGCTCATCTATAACATATGCTTTAACCAACTATTTCCCTAGAAATTTAAAACCGCAAGGATTTTAGAAACGAGTTCTTTATAAGCCATAAGTGTTTAATATTTAAAACCATTTTTTCAAACAGTAATGTGCTGTTTTCAGAATATTCAAAACCATAACTTTTTAATTTTAAACAGTTATCAAGGTTGGTTTAACATTTTCCTAAATAAGTACGTCACAAATTATGCTCAATGCTAAATAGTTGGAAAATACGTAGACGAGGACAAACTAATGGCTTTACAATTATGTGACGTAAAGTGAAAGTAGCCTTTCTTTTTTATTAATTAGCGGCTATATGATTTGAGAAATACAATAGATATGCTCAGTGCCATCCATTACAATCATCGCATCATTGCTGGAGGGTTTATTAATCATACAATGAGCGCCCTATTATGGTCATCCTTATAAATTTTTTAACCATGCAATACATCTATTGAAGACCGTCATATAAATCAAAACCAACTTCTATTATATGGTGGTGAGAATTTGGTGGAAATTTGCCTATCCTATAGGTTGTCTTACCAACTGGTTGGTTGATATTTAATTGTGATACTCGCACTCTACAATGTTCCAAAAGCTACACTCTATACGGAATTCAGATCAAACGAAAATCGTGTACAAAATTTGGAAATGTATACTACACATTTGTCAATTAAAAGGAGGAAAAAGTGACTTTTGTGTGTGTATTAGTTTTAATGAATAAAAATATATTACTATGTGTAGTGTACTTGTTAAGTATTTGAATTGAAATATAATTATGGTTTCAAACGTTTTGGTTTTATTTATATATAATGGTATTGTTAGGATACAATAAAAATACAATACTTCCGTTACTCGGAAGCAGTAGCAGAATCTTGGTTTATGTAATATCATCGAAGTTGAACAAAAAAATTTTTAACTTATAGGCGTGTTTCAAACACGCTGTTGTACTCGTTTCTATTAAAATTAAATGCGGCGCTCTTTGTTATAATTCTTTTCATAAGAACTTAGATACCCATTTCAGTTGCGTGGACATTTTGAAAAATTAAGCAATACCAATGTATACTTTATATTTTATAACATACACAAGCTAATAATAATATATAAAAATAATTTCTAAATTCACATCATTCATTTCTTATGATAATAGTTGAGGTGAAGTTCAAATCGGTAATATTTTATTCTACGACGAATTGAATCAGAGTGCCCTAAATGCTTTGGAGCTGGTTATACGTTTTCCGGATATATTTGTGCGAGATGTGATACGTACAAGAACATTAGTGGAAATGTTTAGACGTTTAAATTTGCCGGATTCTGAAGATTCAGGTTATGGTGATAACTAGAAAGAGTATATTATAAAAGACAGTTGTAGTTATAGTAAACAACTACGATCACAGCTCAAGAGATCTTGATGTAAATATATTGTAAATATATTGTTTAAGTAGTTTGTGAAATTATAATATATTGTATATTTTTTGAAAAAAGTATAAATAGACTTGCTGTTGTTTATTTATTAAGCATAGTTTGAGATTTTTTTTGAGTAAACACATAATTATCTGTTCTGGAGAGGGTTTAATCAACAGCGCTATAAGTTCTTCGCCATATAGTCTCACATGCTTTGTGAAAGAAATGAACCCCCATGCGCACTGCGAATGCGCACCCCTCTCTGTGCGACTGCTAATTCGGGGTAACGTCACAGCCTTTTATAAATAAAGAACAATGTTATATAATAATCAAATAATAGATGTCTGTCAAATTCCGATGCGGTGTTTAAATTTTAAACCATAGTTTTTTGGAGAAATTTCTGTCACTATATTCCTGCATATTACAGTTTATTCTCTTATACGTTTCTAAATTGTTGTACTTCAACTACAGATATAGATCGAATTATGTTAAACTCGATCGGTTTTATATTCACTGGCTACAATATTATTACTTTAGTTTAGCTCGGACCCTTCTGTCGACGGGATGCGCATAAGGCACAAAAACCGTTTGACATTGGAAATGCTAGTCAAATGGCCAACATTTACAAATAGAGCATTTACTATTATTATTAATTAATATATGCCTTGTAATTGAGCTATACGGTACTGATCTGAACTTTTATTAACATCATAAAAATAAATGTTTATTTGAATAAACTGTGCAGTGCATTTTATAATTAAATTTATAAGCTTTTATAATCGCCAAAAAAATTGTGGCAATATACCTAGAACGACGCTACACGATCACGTCAAAAGATAACAGAACAATAAGAAATTATATATTAGGAAAACAGTTCCTAGACAAAAGAATGTAAGCGATATGGATGTTGATAAGTAAGATCTTATGATACCAATACAGAACTTTGACGAATTTTCGGTATCCTCTACCAACAATGTAGGTAAACATGGATCTTTGTTCTCGTCTAACATACAAGCACCATTCGCTGGACTATCTAACTCTGGAAAAACCGGCCGCCTCAATATATTTAATTTTACATGAGAACGAACAAATTTTGAAATGATTATGTTTTCCTAAAACCTTTACCAACCAAAATGTGAACTGTTAAGAGGTATATTCAAACCCTTAAACGAAAAAATTGGTTATCACGAATATGAAAATTATGATCATCTAATAGGACCCGGAGATTACAAGGAAGATTCAGTTATGCTGTTTGACATATTGCTGCGAGCGAACAAAGCAAAATCACACACTTTTTCTCGTATGGTAGGCACAAGGACATTAATTGTTTTTACTTATGCCAAACTTAAGCTAACAACTTAAAACTTAGACCCAGGGATTGTTACATGCCAAAATTGGCATTGCACATTTTTAAATATGTGACTAAATTCCAGCCATTATTTTTAAAATAGACTTGTGCATTTCCGTCATTTCGGACAGTTGCGTTTGCGCAAAAGAATGCGCAGGCGCGGAGTGATGGCGCAATGCGCGCTCTGTAACACGACATCATTAGCCACCGAGACGTCGAACGGTGACGTTTGCCTGTGTGGTTCTTTTATTTCTTCTCTTTCAGAATGTAGGTTTCCTCTTTATCTTACTTTATCGTTCTTTACCTGGTTGTTCCTTCGTCATACCTACGAACAAAGAAGAGGGAAGACGTTAAATCTGGTTTCAACGATGGCATAACGCAACCCACACCAAAACGAGATACCCGGAAATCGGCATGGCCCCTGCGCAAAGATGGCCCGCAAAATCGTGAAGCGTTTCACATTTTTAGGTGAGTACTTTTTATTTTTTTAAGGTGCAACTTGTATGATTGTAAACGTATTTGGCATGTGGTACAATTTGACACGCATTTATGTCGTAAGATCTTTGTTGTGCAATAATGTGAACGTGGATAGTACCAGTGTTGCCAACTGTGGTAGTGGCTCTGAACGCGCGACGCCGGGGCATAACAGCATAACGCTAATAAAATTGCATTGTGGAGGTAGGACGATGCCAATCTTAGACATATATTTTCTAACCATGAGACATGTCATATCAAAATTTAAAGAAATGTGCTTAAACTGTTGGACTAGGGATGATTCGAAACATAATTTTATAACTATTGTGAAATATTTTGATATTGGTAAAGGGCAATATAGGAAAAATTTTGATCAAAATATTTGTATTGGGGATGACATAAATGGTCAAAAGTTTGTGAGACATAGAAAGGTTATACCAGTTCTCAGCAAAAACACAAAGAAGCACATGAGAAATTGATTAAACCGTTGCAGGAGACAGCATCTCATTTACAAGACATCGCCCAAAAATTCTGAAACCTAGGAGAAAAGTTAAAGATGAAAACTTGGAACCACTGCATACGTTGTATTGGATTAACGCATTATTAATTTATTTACACAAGCGCTAACTGACTAATGCTTATACCATAATTTACACAGACTCTAAGTGTATATATTTTAAGGACAATTTATTTCATATCACATAGATTAAGCCACAGATTGAACTAACGTTGGGTTGCACGATTTGGGCTATGATATTTTCCATGTTATTTTAGAAGCTACGAGTAAGTACTAGTGTCTGCTGTTGTAGTCAACTATCACACCATTGTAGACTTAATGACTTTTATCACTTTTATTTCTAGACGATCCGGCGATAATGTTACTATCCTCTTTAATATTCCTGTTCGTAGTATTGATCAACGGGAGAGTTCGTAGTCGTGATGAATGGCTGCTGCTTCAGAACAAGACACAATTATTACATTACTAAACGTCTCACAGAAACCAAAGATTATTAGAGTTTTCTTAAAGTTTGGATAACCCATGTAACGCGCCATATATGTAAGCATATTTTATTCTCATACTTCATAGGATTATTTAAAGTATGGGCGCTGTGCGGTAAATACATGAGCCTGGTATTTCCAGCGTTGCTGATAAAATATAGGGTGCTTAGCTAGGAAGGTAAATCGAGGAGACGAGTAGTTAGTTAATGTTTAGATGCGCGTAGATACAGATGGCTATGCCAGCTGTCTATGCCGAAGGTGTATCAGGTTTATTAATAATAAGGTATTTAGTCGTCGGATGTGCACACACTTCTAGTATAAAAGCTTTGATATCTACTCTGTAAATATCAATTGCAGATGTTTGCTAGTTGTGTTTTAGAGATTTACCTAGTTATGTAAAGCGTTACGGGTAATGAAGATGCTTTTGTAGCGTAATTTAAGATGTTGACAACGGTGTTACTGTAAACTGCAAGTAAAGTGAAGGATTTTTGTGGTGGAGCCACCCGGCGCACCGGCAGGTATTTATACGCTTGCACCTGCAAGGATTTCTAGAACGTAAGTGTTGACCTTTATTTTAATCTGATAATTTGTATAAATTTGTGCACTAGCACGTGCTGTAATCGGTTCGCATTAAGGGGTATTTAATTGGTAGTAATATAAAACATTCTAAACACTGTTAGGTTGACTTATTATTACCAGCGTTACGACGTGTGAAGTAATTTCTGTATGTATTTCAACAGTTAATAATAAATGTTATATTGCCCTCGGCCTGTTGTTGTATATTTGCTAACCTGCACCCCTGAGAACAATTAAGAGTATCACGTCTTTGTTCGTGCTCCACACGGATTGACATCTACACCCAATTGGGATATCTGCAAGAATATTCGAGGCAGTTATTCGGATACATCAATGATCGATGATGGTACTGTTTCAGCGTAACTAAGACTTAACAATTACTAAAAATATTCTTAAGAATATTATGTTGTGCTAAATATACCAGTACGTTAACGTAACAAATTCTACGAACAAACAACGTCTCTTAATTGTGACTTACGTTAATCCAAAACACGATTTCCGAATGATCATGATTTCTTAAAAACTGTTTCTCAGTTTATAAGCATACCTTTATCCGCTAACTTGCCCTAGACATGACAGATGATATTATTTTTGTCTTCGAAAGCTATTGCAATTAACTACAGCAAGTTAACAACAAATTCTAACGTAGTACCTTTTTCTGCTAGATGTGTAGACCGAAATTTTTAAGGTAGTACTACCTACCCGAGCATTGCTGGAAAGTTCTTTACTAAGTAAGAAATTCGTAACTCGCAGTTTTCAATTTTTAAAGCAGAAGAAGCATTAGCTTACGTCCAAAATCAGCTTGTTCACATACACCACAATATTAAATTTCCTCTTTCTTGGGATTATTGGTTGTCGCTATTCTAAAAAAGAGCTTTTTACAGCTTGTCACAGCCCTAAATATATAGTTTCCTATAATGCATTTGCATAGAACACTGAAGGGGAACTACATCAAATGTATCACTCTTCATCACCGCATGTCATTAATTTACACCTCCCTTGTTCTTGTCACTACGAACCTCTCTCATTAATCGGTTTACGCTAAATAAGCTGTAAAACTTTGCTAATTTCCCTGCCATGGATGGGTCCTGTTTTTATCATCATCAACGCGAGGGCTCATGTTTGAGCGGCTAATAAGATTGATGTAATCAGGAGTTATTACTTAATCAACTTTCGGTCAATGCTCCATCTCTCGTATCCTGAAAGCGTTAATTTGCAGATATTGACTTTAGGATTAGTGTGGCAATTTTTTTCGTACATGGAATTAAAAAACGTTGAGAACTAAAGTATTTGATGAATTAAAGAGAGAACTTAGGAGTTCGTGAAATGTTGAACTGGTAAAAAATAGATCAATTTCAGTTTGTATCAACTGATTTGTCTGAAAGTTAATACACAGGACGACAATGGATTGGAAAATTTCCACGAAACTACATGTGGTGGGTGTTCAAAAAATATACCTGTATACTTGTGCAAATGCGTACGATATTGTGGTGATTAAGGGTGGTATGTATCCCCTTCCATATTTTTAAAAATTTAGTTAACTAATTACTCAAATCTAAAAAGAAGAATTCTATAGTGTAGTTTCTGCAGAGGTATAACTATTTATTACATACCTCTTCCTGGAATTAACAATTAACCCTTTTTATACCAGCATAAATGCACCAATGCAGACAAACAAAGAGTAAGTAAAAATATTTCTCTTTGCCTAGTTTATTACTAAAGTCGTTCAAATGTTGGCCAAACCCTATTCCAAAACATAGACCTAAGTATAAAAATCTCCATCTTTTTTTAGATATGATTCTTCTTTAACTGTGGTGGGGTCGATTTCCTGGACGACGACCCTCAGAAAATCGACCCCACCACAGTTGAAAAAGTAAAGACCTTATCAAAGTCTTAAGGGTCAGAAAGGCTCTTGGACCGGATGGAATCTCCAACCGGGCTTTGAAAGCGCTGCCGGAAAACGCCCTTCGGGTGTTAACCGGAATTATCAATGCCATGTTGAGACTCCGCCACTTCCCATGCACGTGGAAAACGGCGAAAAGCAGGCAAATCTGCGACATTCCTACAGAACTACCGGCCAATTAGCTTGCTGTCGGTGGTTGGGAAGATAGCGAAAGCCGTTTTCGTAAGGAGACTCCAGGCAGCGATGCAGGAACACGACGTGATCCAGGACGAGCAGTTTGGGTTCCGTAAGGGACATTCCATCGTTCACCAAATACTGCGAGTGGTGGAGCACATTGCGGAAGGCTTCAACTGGCGACAGTCAACAGGCGCAGTGTTCTTGGACGTGTCTAAGGTTTGACATTATGGCCTACTCTACAAGATGCTGGAGAGGGTTACTACGCGCTCTCGTCTAACTGACAAAATCCTATCTTTACGATAGATGCATTGCATTATAATTTGAATAAGGGCCGCTATACTTGCGGCCACGTACCCAATGCTCCACCCGGAGGTACTACATTGGGTAGATGGTTTTGCAGCAGGCTGGACGGAGTGCGGTCGACGAGGTGGAGAATCAGGGCTTGGGTTCCCCAAGGCTCTCTTCTCTTGCCGGAAATCTGCGTGAGCGACCTACCGTAAACGGCAGACATCAGGATGGCACTATACGCCGGCGACACAGCCATTCTAGCCATGTACCGTGCTACGCACCTCATCATGCAGAGTCTGCAAACGGCAATGGACGCTCTCGAGGAGTGGCTAAGACTCTGGCGAGTCGAGGTCAAGCCAGAAAAGAGCACGGCAGTTTTCTCCTCGAAGCGGCGTCACCGACCTAGAGACGACCGATACCTTAGCGTTCAGACGTCAAGTATTTAGTGGTGATCCTTGATTGGAAGCTCACTTGGAAAGCTCACATCAAGTATGCGGCAAACAAGGCCAAGAGAGTTCTGGCTCTGCTATACCCCCTAGAACAATCGCCCAAGTAGTCTAAACGCTTCAAACAGGCTTATGCTCTACAAGGCGATAACCAGACCGACGTTTACAATGCAGTGATCCAGAACAAGACACTAAGGAGAGTCTTCGGAGCTCCCTGGTTCATTCGAAACGCTCAGCTTCACAGAGAGGCAAACCTGCAAACCGTCAAGGAACGGCTCCGGTCGAACGCAGAAAGGTTTTACGGATCTCTAAAAGATCACGAGAACCAGCAGCCCTGGGGGCCTATGAAGATGTCCTATGGCAACGACATAGACACTCCAGGGTGATGCTCCGGCAATGATCTTTGTTGCGATTCCATCAGATGTCCGAAAGGAATAAACTGCGCGTAACGCCATTTTTTTTCCAATTCGCGACGGCGGTGAAGAACCTAGTCCAGGTATGCTAGTCACGGGATCCCTATAAAGTCTACAACAAGGGATCTCGAGTCCGACACCAAAGTGGGTTTTTAGTGGGTATGTCCTTGCCTCGGCAAGGAAGAGTCCCACAGCGGATATATAATCTTTTACCACCATAGATACGATTTTAGAATTAAAATTTCGACTTCTGTGATATCGAGAGACCTGCCTAATGACTCTTAAAGAATTTCTTTTACTTTGGTTGATTTCCGGAAACTTTTGCTTCTTTATTTTGCTTTAAATGATTGCATATCTCATTTCTACCACTTGCTGGTAAGTTAAATTTATTATTTTACTTTATCTCCTGATTAAGTTTTTATAAGAAGATATTACGAATCCCGAATCTCGGAACAAAGATCACGGATCATGGGTCATGGACCACGTCACATGATTCACGGATCAAGAGAGAGATTATGAATCGTGAATTCTGATTCTTGAATCTCTAATCACAAATTATAAAATCACGAATCTGAAGTTACATATGATGAAACGCATTTTGAATCATGATTCACAATCTCGAACCATAATTTACGAAAACACCATCACGAGTCAGAAATTACGAATTAAGAATTACGAACAATGAAGTACAAGTAACAAATATCGGAAAACACGAATTACGAACTATAAACTACAAAAGTATGAGTTTATTACGTTTAACCTCCAGACGTATTTTATTACGCCCCGAATGGGGTCGCAAATTACTGCCGTCAAACGGTTATATACTAACATACGAAGAAGACAATTAAAAAATAAGCATAAGGATTACATTGATTAATAGTTGTGGTTAAGATGTGATTTCACTGACGTATAAATATGGAGCAGGGTTTCGTGAGGTCTGTTTCTTATATTTTGTCCTAGTTCTTGCAGTGAACTTCTAACATGCCATTTTGACTAGTGTAAATTGCACTGTTCCAGCTTTGTAACCATTCGGTTTTACCGGAGTTATTTTTCTCTTCTCTAAGTTTATTCTACGCTATATTTTGAATTTGCTTAAATATTAATAAATAGGTCATCAGAATTATATTATGTTATATTTAACTATTTACTACAATTACATTTTTTTCATAAGTATGAGTTGTGTATAAAACATTAAATAACTATAGTAATATCAGTTATGAATTGCTAATACAACAAATTGGGTTAATAATAAGGCTTAATGTAACAATTTTTGTCTAATGTCTGCTATTGAAGATCAAGTTTCTTTTGGCTTTCGAACTCGTAGAAAACGTCCTATGCCTTCTCACCCGGTAATGCTGAAGAAGGAAACCTGATACTCTTGAATCATTAAATTCATTCCATTCGAATGAAAATGGATGACGGCAGAATGCCTTATAATGTCCTCTGTTTGTAGTCACATTGTGATTCGAAATTGCGTATAAGTTATAACAACACTCGCTGGAGAAGTTTTTGTATGTATAATTTTGCATGTAGAGACAATCTATTGGGAAATTTATAGGTATTAAAAGTTTTCTTATGAATTTTCTTGAATTTGAAAAAAGTTTTAACTGTAAGTATTATTAATATTTTAGGGAAATTTTGTATTGTAAGCGTCAAATTGCAGGTTCTTCTTTCTTTGCATTTTGAACAGGTTGGTTTCTCATCGCCATCCAGTGAAAGACTCTCTGATAAAATAGTCTAAGCAAATAATTATGAAGGCCGCGCTTAAATTAAAAAATTTGAAAGAAAAGGAAAGAAAAAAGCAAATTTGATCTTGAGAAAGTAAAGGATATAAAAATATCCACGAAAAATTTCAAAAAAAATCAAATAAATTGCTGAAAGACATCGGGAAAATTTCTAAGACTAAGGAAGTAAAAAGAGATTGGAATAACATTAAACTCAGCTTAGACATGGCGGGCAGGGATTTTCTGGAGTATACACAAAAAGAAAATTAGAAATCATGGATAACAAAGGATATCCTGAATTTAATAGAAAAATGATGAAAATACATAAACCGACCAGACGAAGCAGGAAAATACAAAGCCATAAAATGGGATTTTACTCGCAGATACTAGAAAGCTAAAGAATAATGGATTGGAGAAAAGTGCAAAGAGGTACAAACTACGATGGAAATAGGAAAATCAGACGAAGCGTACAAACTAATTACAATGAATTTTAAGGATATAAAACCGTTTAGCAAAAAATATATGAGACGCCGAAGGAGACATCATTATAGAAAATGTAGAGAAAGTGGTTATATGGTAAGAATATATAGGGAGCTTATGTATACAATAGGAACAAGCAGCACTAGAACGGAAATCAGACATTGAAGAGGATGAGTTGGGATATCCCATACTTAGAGATGAGTTTGAATTAGCATTAAAGGGTCTGAAAAATAATAAGGCACCAGAGTGCAAGCAGAAACTTTGAAAGCCACTCGGCAAACAGTAACGAAACGCCTATTCCAACTCGAAAGCTATACGCATAAGACAGGCAAAGTATCCAAATATTTCAAACGTAACATTATAGTCACTATACCAAAAAAGAGAGACGCAGATAGATGTAAAACTTTTTGAACAATAAGTTTGACAGCACACAGACAATAGAAGAATAGAATAGAATAATACAAAGAACAAACAGTTGTAATAGAATTAGAGGCGGCTCCGTGGCGTAGTTTTTATGTGAGTGACTACTACGTCAAGGGTCCCAGGTTCGAAACCCGACACGGTCCACTTGAAAAATGTTAGGCAAGCATTTTTCACAAAAAAAACAACCTCGTTCGGATGAGAGGTAAAATGGAGGTCCCGTGTGTGAGTGTTGTCACGCACGTTAAAAATCCCTACCTTGCTTGGAACGGCAAGGGTTTGGCAAAATTCCAAATTTTCCAGGTAAAAAAAACTCGCTTCCTGGTCAATGTAGTACCTTCGGGTGGAGCATTGGAAAATCACATGTAAGGTAATAGAATTAGAGCAGGAAGGTAAAGAAGGTAAAGAAGAGGCACTGAATACTGTCAAATTCAGAAAGACATTTAGAAATACTTTGCAGGAATAAAAGATTGATATGCTTAGATTTGTAGATGATATAGCGGTATCAGCATCTATCAAGAAAAAGTTAGAAGCAGCTCTTAATGAAATGGAAACAGTTCTAACAGAGAGATACGGTATGAAAATTAACAAGAATTAATGTATGCAAAAGAGAAAGAAATAAATCAAGAACTGGAATCCAAATAGCAAAAGTGAACTTAGAATGGGTTAAGGATTTTTGCTACCTAGGAAGTAAAATAATGCAAGATGGGAAAAGTGCAAAAGATATAAAACATAGATTAGCACAAACAAGACCGTGCTGCATTTAACAAAAAAAAAGCAACTACTACGCTCAAAGGCAACAAACATAGAATCAAAGAAGAGATTACTGAAAGCAAATGTGTGGAGCAGAACACTGTATGGCTGTGAAACTTGGACAGAAGTGGACAGAAAAGATAGAAGCATTTGAAATGTGGTGGTACAGACATATGATGAAGATATCATGGGCAGACAAAGTTAATAACAAAGAGATTCTAGAAATGGTAGGAAACGAACGAAATATGTGAAAAACAGTACAAAATAAGACAAAAGGGAAGATAGGTCATATACTAAGACGTGAGGGAATAGTGTGGGATATACTAAAAAGAGAAATAGGAAAAAAAAGAGATAGAAGGTAGACTTAAGTAAGACCATTGAACAAAAATCGTCAAAAATGTAAGCTGTGGGAGTTTAAGAAAAATGTGTAAGCTAGCTCAGAATAGAAATCAATAAAGGTACGTGGTTAACCAGTTCCAAGACGGAAACCTAATGACGAAAAAATAACTGTATTTAAACCTAATAATTGTTATAAACAACTACAGGTGTTGATTTTGCAATATTCTCAACTAATGTTGGTTGGGCGAAAGGATTTGTTGGAAAACTATTAATTCGACAAATGTCTAATCGTTGAGGGATCTTAGTAGCTGCGGCTTGCATAACCCCCTTCACAAAGCACTTGTGTGTGGGTTATATTACAAGTAGAAATAGGAAAAAGAAGAGGTAGGGGTAGACCTAGATCAGATTATTGTATGCAGAAAATAAAAAATAAAGGCTGCAAAAATTTCAGGGAAATGCGTAGGTTAGCACAGAATAGAAACAATGGAGGTACGCATCTAACTAGATGCAGGACGGAATACCTATTGATGATGATGATAATGACACTGGTTATTTACTTTTATCAAGTCATCACGGCTTCGTGATATCCCACAGACTAGTACCTGAATCGATAAATTATGTAAAGTAACTTTAGTTTTGACTTGCCTCTTTTGTAATTGTAATATTTTAGATTTTTAACTTTACATTAAGTACTAAGGAGTATCACATGATTTAACATAATTTGTATTTAATCTTTAACTTATTGTAAATTATTCTACGTTTTGAAAATGACCGTATCTTTTGATTTATAGACGGTCGAAATAATTGTCGGCAAATAAGCAAAACAAGTTTGAACAAATATTTTATTAAATATACAAGTTGTGCAGCATATTTTTTTGTTTTATTTACTTATCTCTGATTAGATTGTAACAATAATTTGCGAGCATTGTGGGGCTCGCTTCACTTCCCTTGGTATAGATTTTCACAATGCATAGCCTATTGGCGAAGCCTTTTACCACGTTCGTCACTCACAGACCTTAAATTTGCGGATAAGGGTTCAAATGCGAGTACAGAAAATGAATCTTCAAAGACATCTTGCAACCCATACCCTTTGCGTGTGACAATCAAAAGACTAGCAAAGGTGGTAGCATAACTTTCTTTGTATGAACAAGAAGAAAATTTGAAACAATTTTTTCTCAAGTGACAAGGTTTTATCGCAATTTACAATCTTTTACAAAGTACCGTTTATCTTTTGCTCTGCAGTCCCATTCGCAAAGAAAACAGCAGTGCTTGGTGTAACCTAATTGCATTCCTAACAAAAGTGCTTTGATTTTTCAATCACCGCATCTGCTCCTCCCGTGTTTTGAATACTTCACGCTTAGAGAAGACGAATTAAATAAAAAGTCTGCATTCATTAGTTTTGTATGTACATCCTAATGCGCCAATTAGTCAAGGAACATTACACTAACTGATCATACGATGTTAAAAATATGATGAAAATCTTTTTCATATCTCATATGTGGAAAAATGCCTACCACTCTGTAAAAGATTCCAACCTTGCAACCTGAACCCCAACAATTTGGCTTGAGCTTTTGACAAATTTGAGTATCGTACTAAATTGTTAAGCTCACTTTGTGAAAGTAAATGTGTATTACCTCACGTGTTTAAAAATTAGGATCTGAATCTTCTTCCATAGATTCCACAGCATTATCTCCAGCAGCATTCATACTGTAGCGCCGATTGGTCTGTCTCTGATCAGGATAATTGCATTAGAACGTAAATGAAAGATTTGTACACAAAAATTGATATGCCGTTTGGCACTCCATTTTACAGATGGCTTGATTGAGAGGTACAAGCGTTTCGCATTAAAGAATTGTTTAGATCACAAAAAAAAAATCGAGAAAGTTAATTGCATAATTTCTGGTTTGTTCCCAAATTAACTAGTAATATTGAAATGTATTTAAATTGCCATCATAAATATTGGACATCACTTATAATTGAAGCTTTGAATATAATACTAGTTTTAATTTAAAGTTTTCATAGTCGCAGATACGTGATATAAATTACTGTTCATTTAAATTACTCTGTGTGATATAAATTGCTCAATTGATTATATAAATTAATAATTTGTGCTTAGATAATTAATTATAGTGCGTACATAGTAAGTAATTAAGAAGATAGCATCATACTTTAAGAATATAGTAACATGGGAAATAAATTGTTGTGAGAGTTTTTAGAATTCCATTGCTGCTACGAGTTCTTGAAAAAGCTTGTAGCATCAGTTTGAAAATAAAAAAAAGAGCCTTCATTATAATATCGTAAAGCGTATGATTCTGAACGTTGGGGGGCAGGTAAATTCGGCCGGTTGTAAACTGGTCAGAAAGTTTGGGCACTAAATAATACTTCGACTTCGGATAAATTCGTCAAGCAAAAATTACAATCTGCAAAATAATCTATAGGTTCTCTTCACACCGTGGGCATTGACCTAGGGGTACCATTGATCCATCCTCTTAAATTAGCAGCACACGTTGCACAAAGGTATATCCTGATCTCCTAAACTGCATCCAAAATAGGGCTCATTAACTTTTTATTTATGTAGTTATCGTCTTTCTGTGAGATTTAATCGTAAACTTGTCACATACGTAATAAATGGTATCCGTTAGATTTGCACACTTTCGCGATATCCTATAAAGTGCATCAGCAACGTATATTGTACAGTGTACACTAAACTATTATGTGTTTATATTTTATATGTATTTATACACGCGTTTATGATATCAACTGCTGCTCATCCTGTCCGCGAGATAGGTTTAGGGCCTCTTAGAGCAGCTTTCTAAAAAAGCTTCTTCAAAAAAACACTTCTATCAAATTTATTTTATACAGAATTTACAATAATGATTTTAATTACAGATACGTTATATGCAGTAACGTGTGGAGACCGAAATAATTCTAAGTTGACCTTCACTAATTAAATAAATTAAAATTACGGTGAGTAGCTGAAATACCAACAATGTTGAAGTTGTGAAGCTCTAGACTGACTGGCCATCTTGCTGTCCCTGCCCCCTCACA
The DNA here is from genome assembly GCA_036346225.1 of Platerodrilus igneus. Classification (NCBI taxonomy): domain Eukaryota; kingdom Metazoa; phylum Arthropoda; class Insecta; order Coleoptera; family Lycidae; genus Platerodrilus; species Platerodrilus igneus. The sequence continues at coordinate 4,095,767 of JARFIW010000012.1, read as the reverse complement.
TTGCTTGTGGGAACTGCAAAGCTCTTGTCTGGTATTTCTTTATTTAATACAAAGTATTACATTTTAATTATCTTAATTCTAATAATAAGTTTCTTATAATTTATTGTGACCTGCATCTGCAGTGGTAAGTAGCGTCTGGAATACATTATATTAACATCCGTTCTCATGTCTGGTTTATGAACTTCCATTAATCTTTTGTAATATGTCCTTCAATTATACACTGTTGCAATCTAACTTAAGTTTTGATAATTCCATTTATTTATACATATATACTGATTTGGGGGATATGTAACTCCTCCCGACCTAGATGAAAATTAAGGGTTTTGCTTAATTTTTAAAACTCATTATCCCTAAGAGTACAATTGTTATTTCTTTATTTACCTTTGTTTCTTATTTCTTATGACTAAACTTCGTTTCTTTGTTTCTATATCTAAGATACATTTTGTACAATAAACACATAGTTAATAAAATGATTACAATAATAAACAAAATTGTCCAAACACTGATATTGTCATAATGTACTTTCGGCACTTTTAATTTACTTAGGTGTTTTTTGTAATTGTCCATTAATTTTACGGCTTGGTTGAGATTGTGTAGGTCTAGGTGCTCTAGTTGCATTAGTTTCTGGCTGATTTCGTCGTCTTCGGGTTGTGTAATCTTGAACTGTAGTTCTGGTAATTTTGGGAATTTCTTCGTTACTGTTGGGTCTTGGTATAGTCGAATAATTTCGTTTTTCAATTTTTAATAACAATTTTCTTTTATGGTGAATACCTTACTTCCAGTTAATGCTAAATTGTTTTTGTCTTGGTTGCAATGGGCGGTTGCTACTACTTCGTGTGGAAATACGGCAATCCATTTGTTATCCGTAACCTTTTGAATTTTTATACTCGAAATTTGTACTGGTTTTGGATAACAATTCTCATAGTGATTAGAGAATCTTAACAGTTATATTTCACAGGAGATCTCTCTTTAAATAGCTGTTGTCGTTAATGATTGACATAAATATTGACTTGGTGTTACTTCTTTGCATTTTTCGTTCTTAAAGCCATACCTAAGTTCATTTAGGGAAAGGAACTTGGTTTTAGGGATAATAATTTGATACTTGCTAGTAACTTTCATGGGGAAAGCAAATAAATGATAATAATTATAAGTGTTACTCTCTACAATGATTTCTATTAAAAACGTAATTTCATGATTTTGACATAACCTTTTACTATGGCTATTTTTTCAAATATGAGTATATTAAATCCTGTTACTTCAAAGGGTAGTTCACTACTTGTTATAAGTGATCTAATCCTTATTAATTCATTCAATAAATTCGTTGGTTCTATTATAATAGCGTGTAATGTGTTTAGCAAATGCAACAGCGTTTTCTAGTGTGGCTAAAATTTGTTAGATTACAGCAAGGGTTAATATCATTTGGTTCAATATCGTGTTAAATCTGATTAAATCTCGCATCCCTAACATCGTGATTTGCATGTTACTTTCAAGGGTATGTGTTCTATTGGTTATACTGTCTTGGTTTTTTACTAGCTTTCTTAACGTATCATTAAATTTTATTATTGTTGCTTGAGTTAAAGATATTCGATTTCAAACAATGGTTTTACGTCATTTTAGTTTTCAATTAAGTGTTGTATGGCATTGTCATATCGTTCTGCATCTTGGTTGTCTAAATTGCCTGTGATAGCTTTTATAATGTTACTTAATCCGTTAATAAGTCCTTTTTTTCGTCTTGTGATTTGGTCTGTTGGTATTAATCTATTAAATATATCTTCTGTGTTTTTTAAGATGTTCTCCATTATACTGTTGTAATTAATCATTTCTATCGCTTACTCTTTTCCGAATTTGGCTGTGTCCTTTGATTGTTTCAGTCTGTAGTAATTGTCTCTAATTGTATAAAATTCTTGTTTTAATTCAGTTAAATCAAATTTCTGCATCGAATGTCCAATAATCTATTGTTCTGCATACTTCTCAATTTTACTGGTAGTATACCGGGGTTGTTTTTAATGTCTTCGACTACTATTTCGTTGTCGTCCGTACTACCTGAGTGGAGGTTGACGGCAAGGGTGATGGCTGTCCATCTGAAATTACAGGGTGACTTAAATTCTTTAAATGAATATATTTTACGATTTTTCCGTTATTCACTACTGCTACATTTATATCTGATATCTTTTTGATTTTAAACAGACCTAAATTTCTGGGGGCCGTTTTGTGTCGCTTACCTTTAAAATTCCTTTCGTACACGGTTTGTCCTATTGACAATTTATTTATATTGGCGTTCTAGTTGCGGGTTTTTGCAACACGTTCTTTATCGTTATATAATTTACTTTTGACGTTGTTATAAGTAATTTTTAATTTTTCTTTGTGATCTTTTACATACTGTTGGTATACTTCTTTGTTATAGTATATATTATAAGGGTTGCGGAAATCTGAGTGTACTAATGTTAATTCGAGGGGTGTAAAATTAGTTGAAGGGTGGATTGTGTTGTTGTAAGCACTTAGTGCTTTTGACATTAAATTAGTGATATGTTCTTTCTCATAAGTTAATCTTAACAGTTTAATTTGTTCCAATAAGGTTAAGTGTAATCTTTTAATTAATCCATTTGATTTTGGGTGATTTTCAGTTATAAAATGAATTTATATTTTATGGAGTTCTAGAGTATTTTGTATTGTTTCATTTCTAAATTTGCTGCCATTGTCTAAAGTTATTGTTTCTGGTGTACCGTATAATGTAAAATATAGTAAAAATCCTTCGGTTACATCAATACTATTCTTTGAAGTGATGGGTATCGCTTGGCCTACTTTGGTGAATGAATCTAAGATTGCTAAAAAGTTTTGGGCTTCTACTACCAGAGTGTCTGCATGTAATTTTTGAAAAGGTTTGTCGGGTGTTTTAGTTAACATTAAGCGTACTTTTGGGGGTGACCTGTCGTATTTCGTTTTGCCGCATAATTCGCATTGGTTGATGAAATCCGTGGTTAATTCTTTCACATCTTTAAAGTAATATCTCCTTATGAGTTGTTTTAGTGCTTCGTTGATTCCACGATGGTTGATTTTTCCTTCGTGTTGATTTCTAATTACGTCATTTGTTTTGTCTGGGTCATCTAAAGTTATTAATTTTCGTTTACATCTGATAATTTCACGGCCTGAGTTATTAAATAGTCCAATATATAATTCTGAAAATCTCTTGTATAGATGTTCTGTGGTGAAATAAAAGTAAAAACGTTTTTTCTCGGGGGTATATTCTTTTAAAATTTTAATTATCTGCTCCTCGTTATCGTCTTTCGTTATTTGAATTTGATATATTTTCTTATTATCTATTTTTGCATATTTTATTGGATTGGGGTTGGTTTGTAGTAACTGTTGGGGTGTTATTGTTATTTGTCATCGGTGCGTTTCTGTTGGGGTTTGCGCCGAATGTTTGCCTTGGTTGATTTACGTTTTGATTAAATCCTGGTGTAAATGTGGGTTTTGTAAAATTTGAATTTGGTCTTGGAAATTGCCTAAATTGGTTGTGGAAATTTGTGTTATTAAAGTTTGGGTTGTTAATTCGTGGTTGATTCATTCGTGCGTTAAATGGTGTAAATTTCGGTTGTCTGGGTATTTGTCTCGCGGCTTGTATTGTTTTCATCGGTGGGTAATTTCTGTTTGCGTTAGAGTTATACAGTCTATTTCTGTAGTACATAACGTTTTCTTCCTCTACAATCATGTTCATTGCTTCTTTTAAATTTTGGGGATGTTGGAATTTTATTTAGTCCAATAACCGTTCAGGTAAGGCATTGATGTATGCGTCTAAAGTCACTTCGTCGTACATCTTCGTCTTCAATAAACGAATATTTTGGTTGGGTTCTTCAATTTTTAGATTTGTCACAATTAAACTTCGTACGTCTTGGCACTTCGTACCGAATTGGTAGGGTGACTGGTTATTTTCCATCCTTAAGTTGTAACGGGCATTTTTTATAGTTAAACATTTTACACTACTCAATTCGTAAATACCTTTCTGCAATTACTATTTCTATATTTTATATTTGTTTGTATCAAGTAAATACTTCAGAATAATGCAGAATTGTATGCAATTTAACTCGTGTGTATTACTTTAAAAGTGTATTAATTTGAAGATTGATTTTCATTAATAAACTTATCGAAAATGATAAACAGCTCGTAAGTAATTAGTAGATATACATTTTTGTTCCTAATGTGGATATACGAGTCGAGTTGTAATAACAACGATTTTATATCTACAGACTAGCAGTTGTGGTTTGTTCTTCGTTCCTATATATTGTTTACGTTGATAATACTGTGTCCTGTTTGCTTTGAGAGTTGTAGTTTGTGCTTCGTTCCTATATATAATATTACGTTAAAAATACTGTTTCCTTGTTGCTGTACTAATTGTGTGTTTTTTGTTCTTCGTTCCTATATAGTAATGACGTTAAAAATCCTGTGTCCTGTTTGCTTTGAAAATAGTGTGAATTAATACGATTTTAGTGATACGCGTTGCTTGGCTAATTGTGTTTTGTGGCGTTGTCTTTTTCTTATTTGAGTAGTTCATACTTTGGATTATCCAAATACTGTGGATACTGTAGTTTCTGAATTTTCTAACCCCAAAGAATCTACAACAGATCTTTGCTTGTGCAAGTTTCGTGTTTGCGAAATATAACAGATTACCGGCTTACAAAGGTATCGGTTGAAGTTTCTCACTGCGTTTTGGGAATGTTTATGAAAATAATATACCTTTGGTCCCAGTTGAAATTAAACTAGTGCTACAGAATATTTCGAAATTATTGTCTTAGGAAATAGAATTACCAAGAAATTTATCAATGCTACATAGTTCCGTCGCGTGATAATGTCTGTTGTTAACACCAGTGAAATAGGTAGGTGTGATTAGGGTAACGTGTGATAAGTTCCATCAACACCCTCCCAGTAAAGGGCGAAGTGCTTCGCTGGTGCAGGACCTCGTGAATCCCACACTTCAAATGCGAGGAAGCGTTCCTGAAGGACTTTTTGTAAGTTGAACTATTTCCTACTTATTATTACTTTAAATATCTATCCGTTGTTTTGCCATATCTTCGTCGTCCTGATACCTTTTACAATAGACTTGCATGCTTTTTTAAAACATAGAAAAAAAAAGAAAGAAAGAAAAATCAATACTACTGAATTACTCATACCAATGGTGTCTTATCTATTTATCTTTTGTAAGCATTTTGTCTGATTTATGTTTAATTGGTGTGTGAGGAAACGCTTCTGCTACTCCCCAATATCACCTCACTGTGTACTAAACATTTTTCTGTATTGCTTTTACCGTTGTTATATTACATAGATTATCCAAACAGTTTCTTTTTTTACATTCTACAAAGTACTGAATAACTTAGACTTTTCATTGCTGCTATGCTTATTTTCTTTATTTCAGGTTTGCAGGACTAATCTTTTTTTTATTGCAGGTTTGCTATTCTAATTTCTTTTATTGCAGGTACTGTTACTAACTCCTTACCGCCGCATACATCATAGGTTAGTCTGCTTTCTACAACCCCCCCCCTACTCTCCGATTGAGCCCGGTCATTTCTTTGACTTTCTTTGTGTTACGTAGCATAAATTTGGCGCCCAACGTGGCTGCCACGAAAAAAACGTAACAAAGTTTATTCATTCGTGGACAAGACATTTCATGTTTCTTTGATCAGCGAAATATGCACTCAATATGCGTTTGAAATTGTCCCATTCGATGAGATCGTCTCGGCTGGCAAATAGTGTTAATGCTCTTCCGGTCAGTTTACTGTTTATTAGGCGGAAAAGTAAAACATTGCGATCGCTGTTGCCGGTTTTATAAAAAGAATTTTAAAAATTTCTCGTTAGCGGTGATGAAGATGCCTAATAATGCTTATTTCCGTCGTATAGGGGAATGGCCTCGAGGTAGAGTTTCGTATCGGAGTTCATTGTTTCTATTAATCAATAGTTATGTCAGTCGAATTTGTATTGCTTTTATATAAACTAAGAGTTACTTTTCAGTTTAGTTTGTATTAAGTTGTTTAAAAAATGGCTTTACCTATATTTTATATGTAATTATCAAGTACTATAATTACATTGAACAATTCTGTTTGGTAATTGTCTCATCAATTACTGTTGCGTTAAAGTGTATATTTATAACTTTGCAGAGGTCACAAATTGATTCGAGTTAAGTTCAGATTTTTCTAGATGATTTTATTTCAGTAATTATTCCTCGCAATAACTACGTTATAATTATACGCTTTCGTTTTAAACTTGTGCTGATTAATTTGTTTCGTTAAATGTTGCAATAATAAAGTGCATGAAACGCTTTTATAATTATACACATTCGTCAATTTGTTGCGCTGAAAATGTTTAATTATAGAACTTTATAATATCATTAAGTTTCAGGTTTCCTGAATAAATTCTTTCAGTAATAATTGCTGTAATAACAATGGTACAGATAATTGCGTTCTATTTATATATTCAAGCTTCAGACTAGCTGAATAAATCGTTTAATTTATCGTAGTAATTGTAATAAATTGTGCATATAAATGCGTTTATATAATTCGTTTGTTAAAATAAGTTTCCTGAATAAATCCTTTCAGAAATAGTAAAAATAATAAAATTGCGGTAATAAAATTGTACATAAAAAATTCTTTTTGTTTCTTACTAGCTAATATCAATATTCAGTCGATGATGGTTAGTAAAATGAACTTCGGTACTTACAAAAGTTTGTTTGCCAGTTCCATTATATTCTTTACCTCTACGTTTCTGGACTCGGTCTATTCTTGTACTTTGTCCAGGTGGTTCTTTGTTCCAGATTAAGAATAGAAATTCAAGACCACCAGTTTCCTCGATTTTGGATTCTTCTAATGCCCTTCTGGAATACTAACGACAGCGCCAGATAGGTTTTGGGCCTCTTGGAGCGGTTTTTAAAAATAGCATCTTCAAAAACTCTTCTATCAAATTTATTTTATACAGAATTTACAGTAATGATTTTAGTTGCAAGTACGTTATATGCAGTAACGTGTGGAGATCGAAATAATTCTAAATTAACTTTCACTAATTAAATAAACTAAAATTACGGTGAGTAGCTAAACAACCAACAATGTTGAAGTTGTGAAGCTCTAGACTGACTGGCCATCTTGGGCTCTCGAGGGTATTTATTCTGTCCCTGCCCCTCGCATTGCTTGTGGGAACTGCAGATCTCATGTCTGCTATTTCTTTATTTAATACAAAGTATTACATTTTAATTATCTTAATTCTAACAATAAGTTTCTTATAATCTAGAGTGACCTGCACCTGCAGTGTCATGCTACGTCTGGAATACAATGTATTCACATCCGTTCTCATGTCTGGTTTATGAACTTCCATTAACCTTTTGTGATATGTCCTTCAATTATACATCGTTGCAATCTAACTAAGTTTTAATAATTCCATTTAATTATACATATGTATTGATTTGGGGAATAAACTTGCGGCGTTTTTTACCTTAAGCCGAAATTTAGTGACATCTAAAACCTTCGCCAATGCTCCACCCGAAGGTACTACACTGGCCAGGAAGCGAGTTTTTTTACCTGTAATTTTTTGAATTTTGTCGAACCCTTGCTGTTCCAAGCAAGGTAGGAATCTTTAACGTGCATGACAACACTCACACACCGGACCTCTATTTTATCTCTCATCCGAACGAGGGTGTATTTTTGTGAAAAATGCTCGCCTAACATTTATCAAGCGGACCGTGTCGGGATTCGAAGCCGGGACCTTGGGCGTAGTAGTCACAAACATACCACTACGCCACGGAGCCGCCTGATGAGTCATCCGCTGAATTACGTTCATTACAATATGTAATACAATGTAGACCGTCTATAAGAAATATCTTAATACCTGAGGGTGATACGAAAATTGGTGCAGATTCCGACCAAAAATAAGTAAAAGACACCCATTGGACTTCCAGAAACAAAAATCGTGTTGGTCTGTGCTATTAATGTTATTAATATCAAATTAAGAAATGTAATAATGGACCAAGGTTATCGTAATGTTTATACAGGGAATAACTAATAAATTGAAAATGACCTCAAGGAAATCGCACATTTCATCTGTCACTATGAAGGACACATCTTCTAATGCAATGATATAAATGTAAGGCTTATGACCAATGAATAGCCACGGAAAATCTGCTGACGCTAATATAAATCTTACATTCACTAGTAACTGGTTGGATGATTTCGAATTAAATTGAAATCTAAAGGGTTAAATTAAATGAGGCAAAATTCTATCAAGCTGGATGATTAAAGAGATAAGTTACAATTAAAGCACTTAATTAATTAAAGGTTTTACATTGTTGCACACAACTTGAATTAGAAATAGACTATCTTTAGATTTCCTAACTAAAAAAAAAGAAGTATGCAAAGTACGTACTCGAGAGTATATAATTACTTACATATTGACTGCAGATATTAATTATTTCATTATATATCAACTCGTGCCATCATTTATCATTTTGGTGTGAAAAGGTTACCGTATCATAGCGTGGAATTATTGCTTAATCTAGTGGAAACTGAGCCTTAGCTTCGTGCTCATAAGCTTTCAGTCACATTTGCTCTCTGAGTTTCAATTTAGGCAGCTTCAAAAGCCTATAACTAGGTTCATACAAGATAGATCTACTAAAGGAATACTTTGGAAATATATGCGAAAACCAAGCTTTCCAGAACTTGCACCCAAACAAACTAGAGCTACTTTTTCTTTGCATCTCAGTCGCTTTGGTAAATCTTTGAAGAGTATCGCTATTTAGGCGATTTGATTGATAATTCATTACCGAAAATTTGCTAGTGCTTTGTTTAGAATTGGTGCGACCGTTTCAGAACGATAACGTATTTATAGATTTATTTTTATATCTTTTTCGTTATGAACTGTGTCAATATCTTATGGGCATTCGAGTCAGAGATTCAAGCCTTATGTACGCATTTGCCAAAAATGACGTTAATATTAGCTGCCAAGTAGAAAAACAAAATCTAGAACCATATAATCACCGATGTATGGTACGTTCCAGATATTACTCGAAATATTTTATCTGGTAATGCAGTAACTCGCAGAGGTCAAGAAATTACCCTCAAAGGAGAATTCTGCGCATTCACGACGAATGATGAAATTCGTATGATTGGCAAGATTAGAGAAGGTATCTACAAACTAAATCTACGAATCTTGAAATGCGACAGCCTAGAGCTGGTCAAAATTCAGCCACTTCAGTTATCGCATGAACGATTCGCTCACCAAACCAGGAAATACGTAAAGAAGTTTCTAAATCTCAAAGGCATTAAAGTTGAAGATGATCATGAATTCTGTGAAGGCTGTATTTACGAAAAACATCATCACGAAAGTTATAAAACTCGATTGCTACCCGTTACCAAGGTTGATGAAATAATTAGTACTGAAGTTTCTGCACCAATACCCGAACGATCTACGAATGGAACGCGGTAGTACGTCGAATTCAAAAATGAGTACCCAAAATTTCACACTCTAAACTTTATCAACCATTCCGAATGGCTTTGCACCTTAAAGACGTTCTAGATTACTAGAACGGGTGAAATGGCTTCCGCGTTCCAATGATCTAAAGCACCAACCAAAGTAGTAGGGTCTTTAGTGGGAACAAGACAAGACAGGCACCCGAAAGGGGGCAACAGCTTTTTCGCTACTTAGAGTACCAGAGACACTAGGGGTCGGTATGGCATTCTAAATCACACTACTGTGATATGGAAGGCAACAACAAACCACCACATTACTTCCCAAATAGACAACTCACTTAAATTGTTATTAAAGATGATGGCATCCCTGAGATCAAAAATTTCGGAGTTAAAATAGTCCCCCATTTGGATCTCCTAGAAGGAACTACTTCGGGAATGTGTTTGGAAAGTTTAGTAGAAAAGTCGGAAACATTTTGCGAGTCGGAGCGTGGAATTTTAGAACTATGAAGCAAGTAAGTACGCTAGAGAATTTGAAAATTGAAATGGATAGGTTAGCATTAGACATAGTCGAGGTCAACGAAGTTCGGTAGCCAGAGGCGGGGGATTTTTGGAGCGGATACTTTAGGGTAATTCATACAGGATCAGAGGAAGGAAATACGGGCGTGGAGATAGTTATGCGAAAAAAGATAGGACAAGGTGTAAAAATCTACTTACAAAAGAACGAAAGAGTACTCGTGACTAGATTAAAATCCAAACTCCAAACCGGTAAATACAGTAATAATACAATTATACATGGCCACCTCTAGCTACAGTGAGGAAGAGGTAGATGAAACCTATAAAGATATCGAAGACATACTAAAATACGTAAAAGGACATGAAAATTTAATAATTACGGGTGATTTTAATGCTATGGTAGGTGAGCGTAGGGAAAGAGCTACCCAGAAACAGGTGCAGACACTCACCAAAACATTGTAATTATGAAGGTTACTCTTAAATTTAAAAATTTGAAAAAAAGGAAAGGAGAAAAGAACTTCGACTTTGAGAAATTAAAAGATATAGATATCCATGAAAGATTTGGAAAAAAGTAAAATTAATTGCCGAAAGATATCGGGCAAATTTCCTATACTGAGGAAGTAGAAACAGAATAGAATAACATAAATCTAGTTTAGACATGGCGGTCAGATATATTTTGGGGTATACACAAAAGGAAAATAAGAAACCATGGATAACAAATGATATTCTGAATCTAATAGAAGAAAGACGAAAATACTAAAATAGATCAGATGAAACAGGAAAACAGAGATACAAAACCATAAAATGGGAAATTAATCGCAAGTGCAAAAAAGCTAAAAAGCAATGGATTGATTTAAAGTGCAAATAGGTGCAAACTAAGATAGAAACAGGAAAGACACACGAAGCATAAACTAATTAGAATGAATTTTAGGGACATAAACCCATATAGCAAAAATATAAGCAACACGAGAAGAAACGTCATTATAGGAAATGTGGAGAAAGTGATTATATGGCAGCAATATATATGGAATACATGTAGGAGAGGAACGTAAGCATTAGAACAGGAATCAAACATGAAAAAGGATGACTTGGGATATGCTATACTTAGAGACGAGTTTGAATTAGCATTAAAGGGTCTCAGAAATGGTAAGGCACCGGGTACACATAAGGTGCAAACAGAAATTGTAAAAGCCGCTGGACAAGCAATAACAGGACGTCTCTTCCAACATGTAAGCTATATGTATGAGACAGGCGAGATACCCAAAGATTTCAAACTATAATCACTATACCAAAAAAAGGGAGGCGCTGATAGATATGAAAATTTTCGAACAATAAGTTTGACAGCACACGTGTCAAAAATATTAATTAGAATTGTACAAAGAGGAATGGAAAAACGAAGAAATACTAGGAAAAGATCAATTTGGGTTTAGGTGAAGCAGAGGAACACGGGAGACTATTTTAGGTATGAGAGTGATAATAGAAAAGGAAAAGGGAAAGCGTGTATATAGGATTTGTAGATCTGGAAAAAACATTCGACAATGTAAAATGGAACAAAATGTTCAAAATACTCAAAAAGATTGGAATGAGCTCTAGAGATAGACGGATAATACATAGCTTATACAAACAGGAGTAATAGAATTAGAGCAAACACGTAGAGAAGTAAATATTAGGAAAGGTGTGAGACAGGATATCTCCCTATCCCCATTAACTTTTAACTTGTACATCGAAGAAACAATGCATACTGTCAAATGCAGGAAAACATAAAATTATTATGCAAGAAACAAAAGATTGATATGCTTAGATTTGCAAATGATATAGCGGTATTAACATCTAGCAAGGAAAAGTTAGAAGCTGCTCTTAATGAAATGCAAACAATTCAAACCGATAGATACGGTATGAAAATTAACAAAAACAAAACTAAAGTACTGATATGCAAAGGATGGTAAAATAAATCAAAAACAAGGATACAAATAGGTTACAAGAACATACTAGAGGTTAAGCAAGATGGGAAAAGCGTAAAAAATATAAAACAAAAATTAGCACAAGGTCGTGCTACATTTAACAAGAAAAAGCAACTACTGTGTTCAAAGACAACAAACATAGAAACAAAGAAAAAATTGCTTAAAACATATGTGTGGAGCACAGCACTGTACGGCTGTGAAGCCTGGACAGTAGAAGAAGCGAACAAGAAAAAGGTAGAAATATGATGCTACAGACGTATAATAAAGATATCATGGACAGACAAAGTTACAAACACAGAGGTACTAAAAATGATAGGGGAAGAAAGAAATATGTGGAAAACGGTAAAAATTGGAAGAGATAAGATAACATGCATGAGGAATTAGTGCGGAATATAATAGAAGCAGAGATAGGAAAACAGAGAAGTAGAGGCAGACTTAGGTTAGACTATTGCACACAGATAGTGAAACATGTAGGCTGTAGGAATTTCAGGAACATTTATAGTCTAGCTCAGAATAGAAATCAATGCAGGTACGCATCCGACCAGTCATAAGATGGATAAACTAATGATGAAGAAAATAACTGTACTTAAACATGATGATTATTATAAGCAACTATAGGTGTTGGTTGTGCAATATTTTCGAATAATGTTAATTGTGTGAAAGGATTTACTGGAAAACTATTAATTCGGCAAATGTCTAATTGTTGGGTGATCTTGGTAGCCACAGACTGCTTAACCTCCTTTACATATCACTAAATCTGCGGAAATAGGGCATATAATTAATTAGAAAACAATAGAAGGGGAACCGAGCTGTATATAGGCTGTGTGGGAATTTCAGGGAACTGTGTAGGCTAGCTCAGAATATAAATAAATGGAGGCACGTGTCCAACCAGTTTTGAGACGGAAAACCTAATGACAAAAAAATAAGCGCCGTTAGATATGATGATTATTATAAACTAGTTGTTGGTTGTGAAATATCTGCAACTTAATGTTGACTGTGCGAAAAGATATATTGGAAAAAATATTAAATCGGCAAATGCTCAAGGGCTGGAGGAACTTGCAGCCACGCTTCCCCCTTCACAACCTTAGATGTGATTTTCCAATGCTCCACCCGAAGTACTTACATTGGCCAAAACGAGTTTTTTATCTGAAAATTTGAATTTTGCCGAACCTTTGCTGTTCCAAGCAAGGTAGGGATCTTTAACGTGGTGACAACAATCACACACGGACATCCATTTTACCTCTCATCCGAACGAGGACGTGCATTTTGTGAAAAATGCTCGCCTAACATTTTCAAGCGGACCGTGTTCGGAATTCAGAACCCGGACCTTGGGCGTAGTAGTCACACCATACCAACTACGCCACGGAACCGCCTCCCCTTCACAACCACTGAATGTCGGAGAAATAGGGTATATAATTGTAAAACAATAGAAGGGATCGAACTGCATCTAACAAGAAAGAACAGCAGCTATGATCATAGGCAACAAACATAGAAACAAGAAGAAAACTGTTGAAAACATATGTGAATCACAGCACAGCATGCCTATGAAACACGGGCAGTAGGAAAAGTAGACAGAAAAACGGTAGCAGCCTTTTGGAATGCTGTGCTTCAGATGCATGAGGCTGATACCACGGACAGACAAAGTTAACAACAAATAGGTTATACAAATAGTAGAGAAATAAAGATATGTGTGGAAAATAAATAAAAGAAATAGAAGGGCAGAATACGTTCTAAGGCATTTTTGGGGAATAGTACGGATATATTACAAGCAGAGATAGAAAAACGGAGGTAGATGTAGATCTAGATCAGATAGTGATAGATGCAGACTGTGCAAATTTCAGGGAAATGTGTAGGTTAGTTCAGAATAGAAAACAATGAGAATACGCGTCTAACCAGTTCCAGGACTGAAGATCTAATGATAATGGGGAGTAGTATCTTTCTAATTATACACACCAACACACACACACAACACACACACACACACACACATACAACACAACACACACCAATATTGAGCTAGGCTTCTTAAAACAAGTACCACGAAAAGATAATATTTTGCACTAGTATTTAAACGCATTTTTAACTTAGGATTTAATAACCTCACTTGCGGAAAATTGGCACCGCAGTGCTTTTTATTTCCATCGTATTTGCTTGTAAACGTCCATGTGTAGGTAATAGACCACATTAAAGTATCGTATTTTTCATTTAAAACATTTTTGTTAATATAACAATCACGTGGAAGATATTTTCAAAACATCACCTGCTGATAAGAGGACAATAGCGAACTGCACTCGGTAAAATGGAAAATTACACGTTTACGTCTACTTTGTACAACCAGTCCGTAGTGCTTCCACGCAACACGTGTCTAACTAGCTAAGGAGTATCTGCAACCAATCTTGCCGACTCATAGAGTATGTGTAGGATTGGTGGCCCATTTATCGCACAAAATTATTAAAAGTTAACATATCAATAAATAATCCGTGTAAAGATAGTAAAGCGAAAATAACCTTGTAGAAACACGTACATAATTAATTGTAAAATTTCCAAAAACAAATGTTATTGATAATCGGATACCGCGTTTTAAACTTATTAGAATATTTCCGAAGCAAACGTTGGGATAAATAAATATCCAAAATAAAATAATTTCCGTAATTCATTAATAATAATATTTTAGGTTTTCATAGAATAGATTTAAAATATTCAATTTTATAACTGAATATTTAATAAAATTTTAGAGGATTCTAGACAAAAAAACGTTTAAATTGAAATGGAGTCGGACTTGCTAATAAACTTGCAAAATAACCGTCTAAACAGTACTGAATATGAAATTTTAAATTAAGAATGAACCAAATTACTTAGTTACAGGGACGGAACGTAACAGAGTTAAAAGTTGCCTTCATGTTTATACAGCTGAGTGTTCTGAAAAAAAAATGGATGAGGGTTTTTTGTTGTTCACTACCAAAAGAAATCTTAAAGGGATACTAGAAGTAAGGGAATTACATTACGTTACGTGTAATTGCAGTAAATGCGTAAGTAAACCTTTTTTCCTACTAACAGTTAAACAATTTGATATCAAATATTTAATAATTGTAAATACAGCAGGATTGAAAGGAGTCCGTACTATATTTTGTTTTAAAAGTTTTTTTGTTTATTGTACATGTGAGACTACCATTTGAGTTAATTGTCAGGGAATCTGAGAAGGTAATAATACTTCACGAAGATGTTTGCACTACGTAAATCCTCCGGGATACGCTGGATTAATGTTGCTTTCTATGCGAGTTGGTTTTCCTTTAATTACATGTTGATTTCTTAAGGGTTTGTAAATAAATTTTATTTCTTAAGGTTTCCTTTTCTTTCAACATTTTATCTTTTTGCACGGCATTACTTATTTCGATTCCTTTTTTGTTGCGGTACTCGGTGCGGCCATATTTCTCCTTGCTCACTTTACTACTCTCTTTCTTGTCCGCACGGATTACCGTAACATAAAATTTGGCATACCAAACGTGGGGCCTCAAATTTTGCTGGGGTTGAGAAAATTCCGAACAACATCATTACACCCTCGATCAGATGGTATGGTAGATGCGCATGAAGCGCACCTTGTGAAGCACCTCTTAAATGTGTCTCCAAACATCAGAGAGACTGGGACCAACATATACAAGTATTTGATTGACCTATCAACCTTCAGTTCATGATATCACTGGACAAACACGTGTATGTGCTGTACTATTACGCAAAATCGTTCTATCATGTGGTATTGTGTTTGGGTGCAAGCAAGCAGAAGCCATTATGGGTCAGAGCTCCGTCGAGAAGCTCATCCGCAAGATGTATGATATCCATTGTACGTTAGAAACAATTCCAAGTCACAAACCATCGGATGAAGACCAGATATGTCATCAAGGCGTTGAATTCGAGTTTCTTAGAGGGCGAATGCGTTTGACTATACAATCTTAGGCAAGTGTTGATTTTCACCAAAGTTACAAAAACATTGAGAAGGTTCATATGAAGTTATAAAAAAGACCAGGAATGTGGTATATCAGATTCGTAAGCTCCCAAAGAACAGTAGTCGTGCATATTAACAGGTTATTACTCTAGATTAGCGATAACGCGGTTAATGCAGACGAACGACAAATAGGGAGACAAACAAGCAGATATGTTCGTGAGGCTGAACAAAAGTCTGGACTTAGATATAAATTACTCCCTGTATGTTTGTTGTGGTTTGTTTTGTCTTGTTCTTAATTTCCTTTGGGAATTAAACCACTCATAGTTGTTAAAATCGCCTTTATTTACGTTTCGATCCATGACATGATCGTTGTCAAAATAATAAAAATTTCAATTTTGACATTTGTGACATAAATTGAAGGTGGCTTTGGTTTATTAATGTTTGATATATTTGGTCTGACTACATTAGTGAAAATTTTAAATTCAACAATTTGAGGACTGGAAAAATAATTTTTAACATGGTTCTATTTATACGATTGAGAGGATGGTTATTTAGGGAGTGTGCGATTACGTTACCGTAAGGTTAAGCAACCAATTATATATATATATATATATATATATATATATATATTGCTGTGAAACCTCCTAAATTAACTGGTCCGTCGACTTTCTTCTGTTACTCGCCTCTTTACTCTTTTCCGCCTCGGCTGCTCACCTAGTTAAACCTTCATCCTCATTCATAAAAAAAAACAAACACATTCCTACCACAAACATCAACGTTAACTCTATTTACATCAATATTCACAATACATTAAAATTTCAAAATTAAAATTCAGCATAAATTTCAGTATCAGAAACTTTCAAGATTAAATCTGTTATCATTTTAATGTGCATCCAGAATTAAAATCCTTATAGGATGCCTACTAATTACTTTAACAATATATGCAGACCTGAGTCTGAGTACAAAGGAGCATCTCCCACCCTTTACGTTAATTAACCAGGTTCGTCTAATTGAGCTCAAAGACATACCCAAATTTTCATCATAATCCAGAACATCAAATACTAAATACCCTTTCTACTTAAACAAGAAAATCACCTTAAAATTAAAATTTATTGTTAGTACAATTTCACTACTGTCCATTTTAAGTAAATAAATTATAAAGTTATTCAACACACACCAAACATCAAAATCGAACAACAAAGCATAATTTACCTGAAGGTTAATGCACTCGTAGCTCAATGTACATCGTCCTCTGTTAATCACACCAATCCAACTGGGTTATGTTTAGGTCCTCGTATTGCTGGTCAACGCTTTAAAATTTTATCACCACCATTACTTCTAAAGTTGTTTCAGGGCTTTTCCGGAACTCATCTGTGTATATCTGAACCTTGTTTTGTGGATCCAGACACGTTTACACCATTTAATTATTAAACCCCGAAAAATAGCAAAGAAATTCATACTTCTTTCACCAATATACGCCAAAACTGCCTACTTTTGTGTATTCATTTGTCGTTGAAATTTTAGACTAATTGGTACAGTGATACTAAACTTTATTACCTTGTATCTTCTTTTCTAAGTGCACTAAAGTACATTCATTGTAGCACGTAAAGAACAAACTGTTTTAAATCACCAAAATATACGAGCAAACTGTTTAAATTATTTAATCAAAATCGGAAAACTAAAAAGCACTGTTTAACGCATTGAATCAAGTCGAAAATCTAAGAGAGCTTGTTCATATTAACCTGGGTATATATAGAGGTTAGCCTGTCTGTCGGTCTTGTCCCCAAAACGGACAATTCTTCAGAATTTCGCATGCTAGGTTCCCATTCCGCAGCCCGGCATGCGATTTTTACGAAATTTGCACTCGCACCAGTTAAATCTCAGAAATTTCGACACGGCTCGCAACGTCTGGAAATAACTAATTGAATTTTATACAGAAATCTTATTTTACTTCTCAATTTTGCCTTTTATTTTCAACCAATCGCAACCCAGTGACGTTGCTCCACTCACGCCTTTACTATATGTGTCTCGGTCTTGCGCATATTATCTGTCTCTATCTACCCTGTTCTTATTGGTGCAAATTGATATTCTTTATTATCGATTATTTCAGTCCATGTGGACTGTGAAATAACCCACCTTATTAGCATTTCCGTAACTATTAAGCTACGGTTTCTCCAGCATTCTCTGTAACCATTTGTTATCTGCCAAATTTACGCAGAATGAGCCTTTTAAAAATACGCAGGTGTTCAAACATAATACTTTAAATAACACTTCTACGATTTGCATTTTATTGGGTTTTACAAGTTTTATAGATATTATATGTTACTAATGGTTCAATTAACTCCAATTAAAATAATACCCTTTAATTTTTAGTGACTCTAATCAAATATTAATTATTATCTGTACATTTTGTTTAATACCGGTTACTTAAAATTGAGTTAATTAATATAAATTTTGCACGTAATTTCTATTTGTTTCTTTACTAGGAATAATTAAATTACACGTAGAGCTTTTAATACTGCTTCCTTTTTTATAGCAAGCGTCTTGTACATAATTTAACTCCTTATTTTTAATGAAACGAATGAATTTTATGCTTCACGGTTTTTAATAACGCATACCTTTTCCCAAAGCTTCTACACGGTGATTAAAATTATTTGATGTGATTATTTAATTTTCTACCCTGGTCTAAATATGAGTAATATATATTGAAGAGGAAAACTCAGTATGATTTAGACTACCTCTTTGGTAGATTTTAACGTGACAACGATCCTAGGTCATGGATCGAAACGTAAATAAAGACGATTTAACAACTATGAGTGGTTTAATTCCCAAAATTAAAAAAGTTGTTTATAGCTCTGTACAGGAGTGCAGGCAAAACGAAATTTGGGCTTACACATGACATTTAAGATTATCTATTCGATGTACCATAGAAACACTCTTTGGCACATTGCGTAGCGGCAGACATTGATATGTCCCAAGGACTTGCTCAGGTGCTTAAAAATAAATTTGGTGATCAGGATCAACTTTGCCGAAAACAAATAGAGGTTGAGAAGAGTATACCGCTAAATGACCAACCATCGTAGCATCTATTATTTGATGACTATGTGTTGGTCTTCTGGTAATCTGAATTACCACGATCTGTGAAAGCGTTAGTGGATCTCGGGGGCCAGATGGTCAAATTTGGCAACAACAAGTTGGTCACACCCAAGAGCAGCTGTAGATACGGTGGAATAGACTGGAAGGGATACAAAATATTCCAGAAATATTGTTCCAGAAAGCCGGTATCCAGATCGCGGTGTGAGGTTAAAATCGAAATGATGCGGCGCCTGCTATGAAGAGTGTTGACTACTATCATCAATATGGAAACTGCAGAAATGGTTCCGCCTGTCCTTACCGCCACGAGAGCTTCCAACGTCCGGGCAGAACAGCTTCAAAAGAGAACAGTGTAACAAAACGTTACTTAGGCTAACCTTGACCAGAATAATACAGCTGAACGTTAACGAGGCCTCTGTACACAGAAGATAATCGATTGCCACCCTGTGGCGTGACGTCTTCAGGCGGACTTGATTAACGATTTGCAAAAGGTTGCTTTTGAAAACATTATTAAACTTACAATAGGAACCTTCTAGATATTATCAGCATGATTCCAGTACGTTCTTGGACTACTACAGAAACATCGACTACGCATATAAACTGCCGTTATAAGTATCACTTTGTTTAGTTCTAATTCAAGGCTTGATTTTAATACTAATTTTTATTTGTCTTGATCTATAAAATCCTTATATGAATTAAATTCGTGGTAACATTTTGTTAAAATAAATAGCTCTACGTGATATAAATTATCGTAGTGATCGATATAAATTACCACTTAGTGCTTTGATAGTTCATTATAGTGGTTCGATAGTAATTAAAAGGATAGCATTGTACTTTAAGAGGTTAGTATTTGTAGTGTTAGAGATTAGCTGGAAATACATTTTTGTAAGCGCTTTAAAATTTTACTGTAGCAACGAGTAATTGAAAAGGTTCGTGTATCCAGTTGATAATACAGAACTGTTGTTGCAAAATAGTTTCCGCTACAGTATGGCTTATAGGGAGGAAAGGGCAGGCAAGAGTATTTTCCATTCTACTTAATAACTTGAAACAACTACGAATTATATCTCGCAAAGCGAACTTAAATTTGAATGTTGTTCTATTAATAATCACTTTTTAGAATAGGGCAAAATTCATCCTCAAAGAATTTTTCTTGTTGACGTTTATGTTATTCAGAAACTTCAACTGCAATACGATATACTTTGTTTGCGTTTATATAACATGGTTTACATAGGCACAAAAAAAAAGCATTTCCCAAATTTACTCAGTGAAGGGCGCTGAGACGATACTCTCTTTTCCTATTGTCAGCTTTTATTTGGTTAGGGAGTTTCGTTTGCTTATTTGAAAGTGTATCAGTGTGTTCGACGTTTTCTAGCAATGGTTATTAGGTTAGAGGGAATCACACAAACTCGGAAACATTGACTGCTTAACCCCTTGTAGCTGTTTAGAATAGTTATGAGACGCGTATTGATCAAACTGAAACGGCTTTGAAAGTTGTATGTATTCTTTAAATAGTTGGTGTTTATTTCTACTATGCTTATGAGCAGATACTGAAGTATAAAAACAATCCAACTTAATTATTATTGCGTAAATGTTATAAAACTAATTTGGAAAACTTACACGTCGAAAAATATATACTCTATTTTGATTAAGCGAGGTTGAGAGTTTTAATTAGGACCTAAATACGACCACTTTTGTGAGAAACTTTAAAATCTCTGAAACTGAAATGAAATTACCAGAAAAGTATTGAACATGAAAAAGAAAAATTTCAATATTGCTACCATTGCATAGTAGCATACGTTTAATTTGTTCTCATGAATAGCCTAAAATAGCTAAAAATGATTGCAATAAGCCAATGTAGACCAGCCTATGACATTCGGTGAGACGGAAAACAACATTGCAGTGATACTAGTTCCTTAGAAGTAGTCCCTGGGCAACACTCTTTCTTGATACGTATGAATTTTAAGGTCTAAAATTGTATATAACATTTAAATTTGGCCGAAGATCAAATCATAGTATGCATCAGAGGATTACTCTATAGAAGGGGCGCTAGGTTGTTGCTTAGGCCGAAAACATAACGGAAGACTGTAAACAAACATGTTTTGATTTACCATCGATAAAAGACTGATGTTTATCTCCTGGTCAAGGAAGATAAATATTCCAGTCACTCTTGAACACTTTTTGGACGGAACCATATCGTTCAATTTGAAACGGTCAGTGTTTTAGAACCAATCTGTGAGAAATAACTTAATATCGACCCTCAACGATTCAGAGAAATTAGCACTTTTGTTACGGGTGAATGAAGCGATAAAATCCTTTAATTTGGAATTGCCCAGAGAATGTCAGAATTTCCCAACAAAATAAGAATACACTGGCTAACCACAAAGATACGGGTCTGGGTTCCTACAAAAATAATAGGAAAAAATATTTAACAACTAACTATTTGCAATTTCAAACTATGTTACAAATACAACTTACCTTGAAAGACTTTTAACACTGTCAAATTTATGGGTGCTAACTGTAGACGACGAGTTGTGCTTGGTGCTTTTAATTACATTAGCCTAATAGTGCAATGGAGTTCCTTTACGAATGCTACCTGTGTGTTTCAACAAATAAAACAAGAAATTCCAATCTATACGTCGCCTAAATCTTGTAATATAACATTATTTTATTTTCCTGTGATATTTAAGGGGTTATAAGAGTATTAGAATTAATTTTGCAATTTCTTTCGTTACTTAGCATGTGAACACAAAAAAGTATAATTTAAAACGCTTTTAAAAGCGTTAGTATAGAAATTAATAATTCTACTGTAATATTTTAAGAAGCTAGAAGTTTAATTTTCATAATCCTGCAGATGAAAATATTCATAAGGTATAGCGTATATAAGATATCATTTCAGATTTGATAGTTATATACATATTTTAACAGTCGTATTTAAGTATAGGAATATTTTTCCCAAAAGAGTTTAGAATGTGTAGTGGAAAAAGCGAATATCTAAATTTCATATTAGAAACCCTTTTAACCTTCATAGTTAAATTATAGCAAAGAAAAAGAGTAAGATTTAAAAAGCATAGGATTTGAAACCGTTTTAGTTTAGCGTTTAGTTTACAAGCAAGGTTGGCCGTTAGATCTACGAGAAGTGTGAAAGTGTTTTGAAACAGCCGTCCTAAAATTAAATTAAATAAACAAGGGAAACTGTCGCAATTTCTGTGTAATTTTTAAGGAAAACGTAAACAAATAACAACAGCAAATTCCTGGAGTTGTTGGTTATCGCTGTTAATTAAATAGATTTATAGGTGAAATGGATAAAAAGCCGTTGTCGGTTACAATGAAACTTGCCATCAGGGAAACAAAGAGGGGTTATTAGATAGCATGAATACAAGTAGGATAGATATAACACGTGTTAAGACATAATTTAAACGTTAGAGTTCGTTGAGCTGGAGTAGGTAAACGATTGATTGTTACTAATGGAAAAGAAACAATAGAGAGGTTATATGATAGGATGTGTACAAGTGAGATAGGCGTAGATTGAACGCTTAACGTTTGTTGACAACAGGGAAGGCAGATGAAGTAAAGGATAGTTGCTTTAGCGTGTATGTTAGAATGAAATGAGGGTAACACGTGTAATGAAAATAAGGGAACAAATGGGTAGTTATACAAGGTGGAGTCAGTGCAGAGCAAGAGAGAGGTGATGTGGGGCGTAGGTTGGAGTGAGATAGATACTACACATGTTGCATTAGGGGCGTATATTAAATGTTAACTTTGTCAGTTGAGGTTTAAATATACACAACGTGATTGGTGAAAGATATTTTGAATACGGGGAAACAAGGCTAGTAAGGGTGTGGGTTGTGAGCGTTAGTTGGATTTTCAAAAAAATGTTTTGAAAAATCGTGGCGGTGAGAGAAATTACAAGGAATTTTGAACGTGCGTTAGGATATTATTGGAAAGCGGTGGCCGCTGGAGTTTTGTTTGTGTGGTGCAGTGTTTGTATCGTAGAAATTGCTGGAATTTAACAGGCTTTTGTGGAGTGAGAAACAGTATACAAACACCAAGAGATAGTTGTGGGGCTCTCTCTGAGTTTCTCTTAGTCTCCGGGTTCGAATAGCGTAAAGCTGTCACTTAGTCTACAACCAGCCGATGGCTACAAGAGTAAAATACTTTTATTTAACGAGTTGAATAAATGAGTACTTTAAGTAAGTAAAGATTGTTTTAATTTTAATTTGCACTAAAACTGCAAAAGCATACAAATGGAAATGGAGTAGATATCAGTGGTTGGTGAATTTGATTGTGTGCCAACCATCAATGGTATTAGTAGCAGAGCTTGGAAAAATTGGATGCATCTTCAATGTGGTAAATGAGTTCATGTCATGGTCAAATGGTTGCTGCTGGCAGTTATGGTTATTGCAAGTCAAAATGGTGTTCTTGTATGCCGCAGTCTCTGAGGGAATGATAGCAGCTCGTATGCAGAAATAGTATCCAGGTAACTGTTGCTTTAACTGTTGTTTTTTATTACCTATGTGTATAAACTGGGGTTCCATGACCTTTGTGTATTGAGGGTGTGTATAATTTACGAACAAAAAGGACAAATTTGGGAAAGAGTTACTGATTGAATATTTTTTATATTGTATTATTTACAAAGTAAAAGGGACTTTTTGCTGTTTGATGTGCGAAAAGTAGCACGAGAGGTTATGGTTACTAGGAGCTCTTATTAAACCTAGGTTACAGTAAAACGTGTGGTAAAGCCCCGTTACTTTCTTGGATAATCAATTGAAAATAATCAATCTGGGGAAGTATTGATCTTTAAATGTATTATTTTATAAAGGCGTTATATATAATGTATAAATAATGTGTGAACGAGGATTTTAATTGTGATTTGGCGTGCATAAATTTTTTTATGAGTATGTGATAAATGTATGTGATTTTTCGAAGCAGTTATTTTTTTTGTGTGTTAGTTGAATTGCAGAAACCAACTGAGCAGTCGTGATATGTATTTCCGTTTAAGCGTTTCAAGCACAACATATCAACACTTCATCAGCTCCGAAGATCGCAACAATTAATGACGTAGTAGCATTTTAGAGTTTCTTTTTTTTTATAAGCTGTCTTTAACAGACACAAGTACGCAGCAATTAATGGCACCCAGAAAGTGGCGCTTTTGTATTAATAAGTGCAGGCCAACTTGAAGAGGAATTCGTAACAAAAACTTGTCGCCCAAAGGTGGGGCTCAAATTAGCATTAGAGTAATGGGTTAAGACCAGCAACGAGAGTACGCAGGATGAATGACGCCCAACAGTGGAGCACGAAGCTACGCTCGCAACAATATATATATATATATATATATATATATATATATATATATTGCTGTGTTAATAAGGTCATTTAGGAGTAGTTAGGACCAATAATGTAGCACACTTCATATAAAATACATGAGGGCTCAGAAAACGAGACAGTTTTCTGAAGAAAACAAGAAATACGATGATTAGACTGGAAAGTAAATGACAGCGCCCTGTATATAAACCATAATCATAATTAATTCAGTTAATGACACATATTTTAAAGATTTATTTGAATAAACAAATTCGCAAGTTGTTAAACAACACAACTGCAAGCTGAAACGCGACACGCATGGATAACGCATCATTATTACACCAAGAATCCCAATTAAAACAAGCAGGTTTAATAATACGTAACATAGCAAACGCATATAATTTAATGTATAAATTGTATTAAGTCTATTTGACTAGAAAATTAAAATCGACACCTGATTTATTGGAAACAAACAAGGCATGGTAATTAGAATCAAAGTTCACCAAATTTATTTGAACAAACAATGGTTTACTTATTTAGAAGTATGAAAATCCAAGCGAATCAATGCTATTAACTCGAAATGGTACGTGACAAGAAAACAAGTTAGAGAAAATTATCTGTGAACCTTCAACAAGACCACATGTGCGCGTGGATGTAAAAGAGTAGTTGTAGATACCTTGGCTATTGTGAAGCAAGCATCGGGCGTAACTTTGTGTGATCCCACCGATTTCTGGCAGAATGAAGGAATTGGTTCCCAGCAATATCTTAAAATAAGCACAAAAATGCAAATGAATTGATTCCTAGCTGACGGATTTTTGGTAGACGCACAACATTCACAAATTGAGACGAATTAGTTCCCAGCATTAACTTCGAGATAAGCATAAAAATGCAAATGAATTGACTCCCAGCTAATGATGGAATTCCTTGGATCATTGTAAACACAAACTGTAAGTTATGCGATTGTTTAAAATTGTTTTCTTGTACTGTGACATTTGTGCATGATGTTTTGGGTAAAATAGGCAAAAATGGATTACAATGCCTAATCGATACATTTTCGTTTGCACATTATGAAACACATCAACTTTTTGTTTGCACACCACTGTAGGCCAAAAAATTTTCTAAATTTAATCAGGAGGGGCGAACTTCACAAATGTCAAATATCGCATTTTTGTGCAATTCTAACATGTGATGACGGAAATCAAAGTATCTTCGTTTGCACATCATGAATCAAATCGCTTTTTTGTTTGCACACCTTTAGTTTAA
Source organism: Platerodrilus igneus (assembly GCA_036346225.1). Taxonomy (NCBI): domain Eukaryota; kingdom Metazoa; phylum Arthropoda; class Insecta; order Coleoptera; family Lycidae; genus Platerodrilus; species Platerodrilus igneus. Next base: position 4,070,256 of record JARFIW010000012.1, on the reverse strand, counting down.
AACTTATTTAACACTTACTTGCATAGTACCCGCTATACGAGAGATACAGTTCAAAATGTGCAACAATGGATTACAATGCCTAATCGATACATTTTCGTTTCCACATTATGAAACACATCAACTTTAGTTTGCACACCACTGTAAGTAAAAAAAAATTTAAATTTAATCAGGGTGGGGCTAAGTTTACACATGTCAAATATCGCATTTTTGTGCAATTCTAACATGTGATAACGGAAATCAAAGTATTTTCGTTTGCACATCATGAATCAAGTCGCTTTTTCGTTTGCACGCCTTTAGTTCAAAACTAATTTAACATTTACTTTCGTAGTACCCGCTATACGAGAGCTATTGTTCAAAATGTGCATAAATGGATTACAGTGAGCCTAATTGATAGCTTTTCGTTTGCACATTATTAAACACATCAACTTTTTGTTTGCACACCACTGTAAGTCAAAAAAAAATTTAATTTAATCAGGGGGGCTAAGTTCACACATATCAAATATTGCGTTTTTGTGCAATTCTAACATGTGATAACGGAAATCAAAGTATCTTCGTTTGCACATCATGAATCAGGTCGCTTTTTTGTTTGCACACCTTTAATTCAAAACTTATTTAACATTTACTTTCGTAGTACACGTTATACGAGAGCTACTATTCAAAATGCGCAAAAATGGATTACAATGCCTAATCGACACATTTTCGTTTGCACATTATGAAACACATCAACTTTTGTTTGCACACCACTGTAAATAAAAAAAAATTTTAAATTTAATCAGGGTAGGGCTAATTTCACACATGTCAAATATCGCACTTTTGTGCAATTCTAACATGTGATGACGGAAATCAGAGTATCTTCGTTTGCACATCATGGATCAAGTCGCTTTTTCGTTTGCACACTTTTAGTTCAAAACTAATTTAACATTTACTTTCGTAGTACCCGCTATACGAGAGCTATTGTTCAAAATGTGCAAAAATGGATTACAGTGAGCCTAGTTGATACCTTTTCGTTTGCACAATACCAGACATACACATGAACCTATACAGTTGATTGAGAGTAATTTAATCAACACATTTACTAAACTATTGTTTTCAAATGTATATAGTCCTATGTATTTACATTATTATATAGCGCTACAAGATGTCGCTAGTTCGAGAATTCGTTTTCAACCGTCTCGTATGAATACTAGACAACAGGAGGTATGTACTTCCCCTTAAGCAAAACTTGAAATTTCTGTTGTATTTTTGACTATTAATTTGCAGTCAGATACACCCGCTTGAGTTGATACTAGTGGTAGTTAGTACCACTAGTAGTAGTAGTTAGTGGTAGTTAGATAATTAAACAGTAATAGAGGTTTTTACAGCATTTTATAAATAACTGCATTTGTACCGGTTTTTTAAAACAGCATCGGTAGCTATCGTATAGCGGGGACTGCGAAAGTAAATGTTAAATAAATTTTGAACTATAGGTGTGCAAACGAAAAAGCGACTTGATTCATGATGTGCAAACGAAGATACTTTGATTGCCTCCATCACATGTTAGAATTGCACAAAAATGCAATATTGGACATGTGTGAAGTTAGCATCCCTGAATAAATTTAAAAATTTTTTTGACTTACAGTGGTGTGCAAACAAAAAGTTGACGTGTTTCGTAATGTGCAAACGAAAAGGTATCAATTGGGTTCATTGTAACAATGTTTTCACGTTTTGAACAGTAGCTATCGTATAGCGAGGACTATGAAGGTGAATGTTAAATTACTTTTAAACTGGAAGTGTGCAAACGAAAATAATAGATGTGCATACATGTGCAAACGAAGATCTATTAATTTCGTCGGTTTAAAATGAATTTGCTGAATGTCGGGGTGCTAATGCGAAGTTGGCCCGCCACAATGGTTTCTTTAATAACTTTTAAACGAAAGGTGTGCAAACAAAAATAGTGGATGTGCATACATGTGCAAACGATGATGTATTAATTCCGCCGGTTTAAAATAAATTTGCTGAAAGTCGGGGGGCCAGTGTGAAGTCCCCCCCCCCCTAAATTGTTTCTTGAATAATTTTTAAACGAAAAGTGTGCAAACAAAAATACTGGATGTGCATACATGTGCAAACAATGTGCAAACGAATGAGATATAGAAAGTTATTTTTTCAAAAACTGGGGGGGGCTAACTTCACGCGTGTCTAAACATCTAAGTAGCATTTTGTAAAAGGAATTCCATTTCACCAAAAGTGCAAAGTAATTAAAATCCCCTAAAAGAACCCGCTGGGAAGAAGACTCTCACAAACCAGATTAGACTAGACGAAATGGCGCGCATAATTTGACAGTGTCCAAAGTTTTTCAAGGTAAGTGTTATTGGGAATGTAATATTGGAATTGCACATAGTAAATTGTTACATTTTTGTACCTCCTGTTTTGTATGTTTTATGTAGGGATCTACATCCGCACTAGTGTTGTTAGCCTGTGCATCCTTATTTTGTTACAGGATTCCCGCTCCTTTTGTGCAATTCCAAATTTATAAATTTGACGCTTCATTCACCCGTAACAAAAACTATTACAAATCCTTTGGCAGAGAAAGCATTAGTTAATAGCTTGCAGCCTTTATTTTGGACTCAAATAGTGTCCGTATTTGAATGTCTAAAATTTTTCTTTTCCAGAAAATATTGTAGAATCTTTCTTAGTGGTTGGAACATCTAGATATTTTCAATTCTTCTTTAATCTATTTTTTACTAAATTTCTGAATAACTTGGCATTTTTCTCAAGAATTTGTATAAAATTTTTCAATACCATGGCGTCCTGTTAATTTTTTACGAGGATCTGTGCTCCTCATATTAACTCGATAAACCGCAACTGCTAATTCGAATCCACGCCCCATTTTCTAGGATCTTCCGGGACGTTAAGCGCGGAAAACCATATCCTCTCTTAAATTGTTGTTTGAAAGCCCTAGGTTGATACCATAGAGTGTGGAAAGCCTCAAAATCTCAAAGACAGAAAAAATAGTGCTGTTGTGTACGCTTCAGGATCTAAAAATACGTTAACATCCTTTTGCGATTAGGAAGTCTATCCTGTAGAAGTTTTCGTAAATAAAATACTCACAGAGTTAGAAGATGAACTCTTAAATTGTGTTAGAAATGTGACAAGAGCTACCCCTCCTGACTAGGTTTCAGAAAGAGGGCTTACCAAATGATGGGCAAGACAAAATTACGTATCTTCAAATAAAGGTGAAAGTACAGGACAGCTGTTATTTCACCCATAAAAAGCACGCGCAATTATAAAATCAAAAGATTTACAAAAGATAGCATTACTCAATTCTTTGCTAGATTAGGAACATTGGATTAGAATACAAATTTCTACGAAATACATTGTGTAATGTCCACTAATCTTTCAAAAGCAACAAGTCTCAAGCAAAAGAGAAAGTTTGTATTTAGCATTGGTAGAGGGGTTTCAACATCATGCTAGATGACGATACAAGTGGAAGATGCCAGGGGACATAATGAGATATCAAATAGATTGCATTCTTGTTCAACAACGGTTTAGAAATTTTGTAAAAGACTATAGAAGCTAGCCAGAAACAGATGTCGACATGTCACATATTTGTAGCAAAAAATTCAGTTTTTAACTCCGCAATTTTTATGACATATTCAGCAGGAATATCATCAGCTCATTATACGCGGCTCACTGAATTCTAACCATTATTGGATTTTTAAAATTTCTTCGCTTAAACGGCTGTGGTAAATTACAAACTTACTGGGAAATTATAGATTTTCTTAAACTAGCGTAGAAATAAATTGGGACTATTCAAAAATTTGTCCTATCAGAATGGGACATTTCAGGCAATATCTTTTTACTGCGATCATAATAAAATTCAGACCTATTCGTAAACCAATTTATCTGCTGATATACGAAAATTGTCATCTAAATAATAGGGTTTTAAGCTTATTTCTACTGCATTAATACGAGAGCCTTATAACTGTTCGAATTGCAAGGAGGGTTTAAACAGTCAATGTTTCGGCATGTGATTGTGTCTAACCTAATAGCTGTTGCTAGAAAACGTCGAACACGCTGATACACGTTTCAAATAAGCAAACGGAACTCCCTAACAAAATAAAAGTTGACAATAGTAAAAGACGATAAAACGATACCTTTCAAAGACCGATCCACGTCAGAGGGTATCATCTCAGTTTGCTTCACAGCGCAAATTTAGAAAACGTTTTCCTTTTTGTGGCATGTAAACCAGTCTATATAAATGCAAACAGGATATTCTCTGCTCATTTTAGTATGGCTTTCTGGATTAAATTTCTTTTATGAATATGTTTGAGAAATATTCTTCTAACGTGCAGCACGTCAGCGTTTTTAAAGCTAATGTTAATTTTGTAGGAGTACATAGATTAAAAGTAATCAACAAACCCACAAGAATGTACACGAGGAACGATCTGCTGAATTAAATAATATTTTTTGTGACAGTTAATCACAACGTCGTATTTGGGTTCTCCTAACAATGGGACATGCTCCAATTTAGACGAAATTGCGTTGTTTCCGTCATAGTAATTAAGCGTGTCGTGGTTGTCGTAAGTATATTACTTGGTCATTTCACGAATTTTCTACGCGAATTCCTGGATTTCATTTTTAGTAACCGTTGAACATCTCAGAGTGCACGTACGATGCTGGTTCTGCGATTTTCAAGTTAGAAATAATCCTTCTATTTTTCACACATGTTTTCTCACGTCTTGTAACAATTGTTTTTTTAAAAAAGGAAGAAATTCGCCGGATTAATTATTTTTAATTTTAATTAAGCTTTCATATAAATAGCAAACTTTAGTCCCAGATGGAAATAAAAAACGACCAATTATTTCCTTTCAATTCTACTGCAAGGTTATGTTCCATACTTTATTGTAATAATAAATTATATTCTTCAGGTGGATTGCACTAGTACAAAATCTTGTGAAAATTTTCAAAACCTCAAGGTAATTGTTTAAAATAATCATTTAACATTTGATATTGTAAGTAAATACTTCATTATTCTCAGATATGTCAAGGTTTCCGTCATTTTATAAACTCCGTTAGTGGTTCGTCTTAGTTTTGTTAAACATATGCCTTCTTTTACATAGTTTCTGGTACATAGGATCTTCCGAGACGAATCGTTTTTATGTATGAACCGCTTTGTTTGTTTGTTTGTTCTTCTCAATTGTGAGACGACTAAAGAAGTCTTCAAAAGTTTTTTATGTGATGATTTGCAACAAATTTGTCTAATATAAAAGTAAAAAACAAATCAACATTCCTATTATACAATTTAAGATTTAGCTAATTTATTTTATGAGAAAGTCTCAAATTAAATATATAAGTGGTATTCGAGATCTGACAAATCATAATTGAATTAATAAATTTGTAAATGTGTAAACTATTTAAAAATTCTTGTTAAGTACTATAAAACGAAAAACCTGTGATATTATTAAGTGATGTTTTTGAATATGCATTTTATAGTTTTATATATATATATATATATATATATATATATATATATATATATTATCTCCTCCTCTAGCTGTTTTCTTAATATTGCTATCAACTGGACTTTATCATTAAACAACTCTATCTACCAATGGCAAAATTCGATACGTTACCGCCTTGCGGGTTATCGCTTTCCTATTCAACTTGTGGCTCCGCCTTTGTACTATTTAAATCTTATGACCTCGGCTAGCATTTATTTGCAATTATAAAATTCAGTAAATTTAGATTTTATATAATGAAACCAATATGTTATGTACAGCTTTTGAAATTATTTGTAACACATTTCTTATAAATTTCATTTATTAACAACCATCTAGTATGTACTCAAAACCCAAAGTCACCAAAGAAAATTTATTATCTTTACCAACAAAGTGTAGAATATTCTAAACCTGTTTTCTTATTACTCATTCAATTCGTATGCAACCTCTTTTGTTGACTTCTTCACAAGCATATCATATTTAGCAAATTCAATATTAAAAATAAAATAAAAATTCATATAGAAAAACAAATGTCTTATAACTAAAAATCTGACCTGGTTTTATCTTTTTCACATCGACGCTTCCAATAAAAATGATCTTCCCCAATTCTGGATTCCATTCAAATTATTACACTATGGACCACCACCATTAAATTATATACCCCAATTTATTTCAATTCTTCAAACTTAGACTTTTATCATTCTTGCCCCAGACTTAAAATTGTAGTTTGTTTCATCCCTGTACTTCAAGATTGTATTATTCTTCCTTTCCCCTTGACATTTAAATTGTATTACTGTATTTTTCTTAACATCAGAATCCTAGTCTATTTCCCTTCAGACCTCGAAACCCTATTATTTTTATGTCTTAGTTTACAATAAATTCATTAAAAACGTACTTACGTTTAAACGGCAATTGTAATCTTCATATTCGCACTCATTTTATTTTTCACTTTTATACTTATTACGTATTACTTTATTTAATGGCAATGCACTTCGGCCTTCATTGAGTTCAAAACTGACTTTCTTATCAAGGTGCTTGCTAATATAATCTCGAATTCCCACTCCATCCGTAGGTCTGGTCTAGAACTCGTCGCTTGTCTCTGACCAATCAAATACTTGCTTTTAGAGCAGTTTCTGATGCAATGCTCCACGCTTTCCCATAATCACAACCTGCCCGCAGCTGTCTTTCATTATCAACATGCTGTATTTTGATAGATTACTTGCTTTTCTATAAACAACTGATGCAACCCGACTTTAAATTTTCATGTTTACATGTGATTCACGCAATTTTTAATCATTTCTCTTATCATATTGTTTAGATCTTTGTACGCATTTATATTAACTGCCTGAAACTCTATTTCTATATCCGTATTGATTTAATCGTCTGGAACTCTTCTTCTTAATGCGTGTCTAATTACACTTTATCATTTATTTCTCAATATACGCGTACTTCCACTGAAAAATATCCTTATTTGTTTTACCTAAATTAACTAAACTTTATCTACAGGGTATTTAATGTTTACTATTTACTTAATACATGTATTTCTCATTCCTACGCCAACCATGCGTCTTCCTATGTTCACCTGCGTCGCCCAAAACTATTTCTACTTTATATACAGGGTGTTGACTACTTACTATCTACAACCTATGTCTATTTCTTAATTATTTCCTTAAATAAGTGTAGTTTTCTGCTGCCTATTCTAATTACTCATTCCCGAACGACCTTTACTATAACGTGCACCCTTAAGCAACCCCTTATCACAGCATAATATATATATTATTGTGATATTTGGGGGTTATAACAGTATTAGTATTCATTTTGCAATTCATGGCGCCCAAGTTGTGGGACTCGAAGAGGAGTGCGTAGCAAATATATGGCGACCCGAACGTGAGGGACTTGAATTCTGATAATTAAATTTATTTCTGGAAACTGACGACCTGAAGAGTAGGGGTTGATTGTGTAGGACTTCTCTGTTTGTTCTGTATATGTGAGTGTGGGCTTTTGAACGTATGTTGAGAAACAAGTGGTTAAGGAGTGAAGGGGCTGAGATTAGAAGTAGTGATAGTGCTTTGTCTGATAAACCGGAACCGTAAATGCAAGCAGAGGCAGGAGGTTGTAGGGATCAGTCGAAGACGGAATCGAGAAATCAAGGGAACGAACTGATTATGAGAATGTTAGAGAAAATGCGACAAGGTAGGAAAGAGTCGAACCGAAAGTTAGAGAAAATGAGTGAAGAATCAAACAGGAAGTTTGAACAGATGACGGAAACGTTGAGTGAAAAATTGAGAAGTAAACTAAGGAATTTAGTGATTTTAAAATTAGTTTAAGTGCAAAAATGGATGAAGTTGAAATGCAAGTAAAACCTAATGAAAGGATATACTTGGAATTAGACAGGAAATAGGACAGCTGAAAACGAAAGTGAGGGTTTTTTGCGAGGAAGAAATTAATAATAAAATGACGGAAGTAAGTGATTTATGTAGGGTTCAGTAAGGTAGGTTTGAAAGAGAAGTGAGCGGAATCAAACAAAATATGACCGCTTCAACGGGGGATGGACCGAGATTTTATACAAATGATTTATCGTTAGATCAGCACATGAAATTTTTTGGGGACAATCAGGCAAACTGGCAATTTTTATCAATAGTGTTCGAGCGTTGGTACATAATTTAATGATGAGCAGACGAAATTAAATGTAGTAAAGGCTTTACTAAAAGACAATGCAGAAGCGTGGTATAATCTTGTGGGGCCAGACATAGAGTCGTATTTAGATTTCGAAGAAAAATTTTGAAACATTATTGGGGAGATCATGAACATGATCAAGTGCGGGATGATTTGATTACGGAAAAATATAAGGGGGAATTTGCAGGATCTTGTGAACAGTAAGCGATTAGGAAGTTTGGCATAGAAAAACAATTAATTCCGCCGTTAACAGACAGGCAAATTATCAAGTATCGATCTACACATTTTGAAGTAGAGGTTAGGCAGCACGTAGCATTTCAGAACATTACGGAACGAGAGACATTTTTGGAATATTTACAGAGATACAATGACGTGAGTACTGGGGGACCAAGAGAATATAGGGATAGAAATGTAAATCAGGTTAGATTTTAAAATAGGGGGGATAATTTTTACAATAGACGTGGGACAAATTTTAATAGACCGCAGTTGAGAAATAACTGGGAGTCCAGAAGAAATTATCATCGGAGTAGCAGCGGTACGAGAAGTATAAACCATGGACCGAGTGTGCAACGTAGAATAGGTCGCAGGAAATCTCTAGAGCGCAACCTAGTACCGGTACCAGAAACAATGAAATTAGGGGTAGGTCTGAAATTAGTAGAACGTATGCCGAAGTAGTAGAAGGACAAGCGAGACCGAATGGTGAGATGCATGGGAGACAGGATTTTCAATAAGAGGCATACCACTAGAGTTAGCAATATGTAAATATGAACATCCACGGTAATTTATGACGATTGAGGAGGAAGTTGAGCCAGAAACAGTTGAGAAAGTTTGTTTGCTGATAGTAAAGATTAAAATTTTAAATTATAAGGTAGGATCGTTGCTCGATTCAGGAGCAAAGGCGAGTTTAGTATCAAAAGAATTTGTGAAAGAAATTAGGGAAGAAATTTATGATTGAATTATGCCAATTAAGAGGAGTTATTTAGTAGCTCCAAACACAAAAATTAGTTTATATCTGTATTCAAATAGGAGAATATACTGTGATATTCCGGGGTTATAAGAGTATTAGTATTCATTTTGCAACTTATATCGCCTAAGTTAGGGTACTAGAAGAGGAGTGCGTAGCTATAAATATATATATATATATATATATATATATATATATATATATATTACTCATATTTAGACCAGGGTAGAAAATTAAATAATCACATCAAATAATTTTAATCACCGTGTATAAGGAATTTTATTAGATAATACGCTTTAGTAAAACACCGTGGAGAATAAAAATTTATTAGTTTCATTAAACATAAGAGATTTAAATCATGTACAAGACGCTTTATATCAAAAGAAGCAGTATTAAAAAGCTCTGCGTGTAATGTAATTATTCCTAAGAAATAAACAAATGGAAATTACGTGCAAAATTTATATTAATGAACTCTATTTTAAGTAACTGGTATTAAACAAAACGTACAGATAATAATTTGTATTCGCTAAAAATGAAAGGGTAGAAGTCAATTTTAGTTGGAGTTAATTGAACCATTATTAATAATAAGCATAAAACTTGTAAAAACCCAATAATAGTCAAATCGTAGGAAGGTTATTTAAAATGTTACGTTTGAACACCCCTGCGTGTTTTTAAAAGGCAATTTCAGTTTAATTTGTTTAGATAAACATGTCGATTCTATGGATATTGGAAACGGTCGGATGCTTTAGCACGAAATACAGACACCTGTGTATTTTTAAAAGGCACATTCTGCGTAAATGTTGCAGATAATTAATAGTTACAAAGAATCTTGGAGAAACCGGGGCTTAATATTCACGAGAATGTGCGATACGGGGTTATTAAACCCAGATAGTCCACATGGACTAAAATATAATCGATAATAAAGAATAACAATTTGCACCAATACGAACAGGTTAGAAAAGGAAAGAGAAAATGCGTCAAGCAAAGACACATATAGTAAAAGGCGTGATTTAAACAACGTCACGAAGGTCACAATTGGTTGAAAATAGGATGCAAATATCAGAGGTAGAAACAACAATTTCTGTACAAAATTAATTAGTTTTTCTCGGACATGTTTGCGTGCCGTGTGAGAATTTCTGAGTTTTGAATGGGGCGAGTGAAAAATTCGTAAAAACCGACGCGCGAGCGACGGACTGGGAACATAGAATGAGAAATTCTTAAGAATTGTCTGTTTTGGGGAACAGACCGACAGACAGGCTTTTTGCTATATATACCGGTGGTAATATGAATTTCGGCCTCTTAGACTTTTGACTATTCGATGCGTTAAAAGCTCTTACATCCGCGACTTGATTGAAGATGTTAAACAGTGCATTTTAGTTTGATAAAATAATTTAAAGTTTGCTCGTATATTTTAGTGATTCAAAATAGTTTGTTATTTACGTGCTAACATGAATGTACTTCAGTGCACTTAGATACAAGGTAATAAAATTTAGTATCACTGTACCAATTAGCAAAATTTACAACGACAAATGTATACACAAAAGTAGGCAGTTTTGGCGTATATTGGTGAAAGACGCATGAATTTCTTTGCTATTTTTCGGGGGTGTTAATAATTAAATGGTTCAAATACGTGTCTGGATCCACGAAACGAGGGTCAGATATACACAGATGAGTTCCGGAAAAGCCCAGAAACAACTTTAAATAAATGGTGATGGAGAAAATTTTAAAAACGTTGAGAATTAGAAGCCTTAAATATAATCCTGTTGGAATGGTGTGATTAACTAAAGGGACGATGTACATTGAAGCTTCGAGGACAGTAACCTTCAGGTAAATTATACTATTTTGTTTGACATTTTTGTGTGTGTTGAATAACTTTATAATTGATTTACTTTAAATGGACATTAGTGAAATTGTACTAACCATAAAAATGTTAATTTTAACGTGAAATTCGCTTGTTTAAGTAGAAAGGAGTATTTAGTATTGATGTTCGGGATTATGATGAAAATTTGGGTATGTCTTTGAGCTCAATTAGACGAACCTGGTTAATTAACGTAAAGGGGTGGTAGATGCTCCCTTTGTACTCAGACTCCGGTCTGCATATATTGTTATATTAATTAGTAGGCATCCTACAAGGACTTTAATTCAGGATGCACATTAAATGATAATAAAATTAATCTTGAAATTCTTTTTAAAAACTGAAATTTATGCGGAGTTTTAATTTTGAAATTTTAATGTATTGTGAATATTGATGTAAATAGAGTTCACGTTGATGTTTGTGGTAGGAATGTGTTTGTTTTTTTTTTTTGATTGAGGATGTAAGTTATCTAGAGGAGCAGCCGAGGCGATTAACAGAAGAAAGTCAACGGACCAGGTAATTCAAGAGGTTTCACAGCATATATATATATATATATATATATATATATATAAGGACAAGTTATTTGCAGTCCGCAATAAGAAAATTGTATATAAAGTAAGATGTATCTGTAAACAAACTCTTATGAAAATTATAAGAACCATTGACAAATACAAATCGGGCTGGTAGTTATATAGCCATTAACAAAACATTAGCTTTATTACTTCACAGGGGAGGAAACATCCACTGACCAATGGTTTCGGCTTGTTAGCCTCATCAGAGTGGAATAGTTTCCAAGAACCCTATGAAGTAATCGAAGCTATTATAATGATATAATTTCGAAATAATCACTGTACTATGGCAAAAGTAAATAAAACCGCCATCAGGTGATAAAACACCAACACTACTAAAGTGTGGAAGTACAGAATTGAACCGAAACTACATAATAAATTTTATAGATGACTATAAAAGTACGTCTGGCCATTGAGATTTGCGGAATGTTACAGCAAAATTTATTGCAAACGTAACAAACTTCTCGTGGCAACGTTCATGCCCCAAAGGCAATTCAAAATAAAGACAAGTTATTTGCAGTCACCAATAAGAAAATTTATATAAAAGACAAGTTATTTGTAACAAACGTGCAATAAGAAAACTTGTATATAAAATGGTAAGGTGTTATCTGCATTAACAAACTGCTTATGAAAATTAAAGAACCATTGACAAATACAAATCGGGCTGGTAGTTATATAGCCATTAACAAAACATTAGCTTTATTACTTCACGAGGAAAAGAAACATCCAACTGACCAATGGTTTCGGCTTGTTAGCCTCATCTAAGGTGGAATGGTTTCCAAGAACCTATGAAGTAATCGAAGCTATTATAATGATATAATTTCGAAATAATCACTGTACTATGGCAAAAGTAAATAAAACCGCCATCAGGTGATAAAACACCAACACTACTAAAGTGTGGAAGACAGAATTGAACCGAAACTACATAATAAATTTTATAGATGACTATAAAAGTACGTCTGGCCATTGAGATTTGGGGAATGATTACAGCAAAATTTTTAGTTGCAAACGTAACAAACCTTCTCGTGGCGACACCCAGAGATTCAATGGCCCCAGAAATGTATATAATAGTTCAACAATATAAAATAATAGAGCCAAGTTTGTTTCTACACAGATATGCATGGTTTCTTACCTATGGATGGTTTCAGTAGTTCAATTTATACATGATTAATTTCGAAATAATCATACTATGCAATATCTGATTACTAATTGGGGAATTGAACCTACATATGATTAGAGACTATAGAAAGTACGTCTGGCCAGAGATTTGTGTGAATGTTAAGCAAAATTTGTTAAATGCTATACACTTCTCGTGCAAAGTTCATGTAGCAATTCATAAATAAGTTCAAAGATTTGTTTACAGATACATCTTACTTTATATACAATTTTCTTATTGCGGACTGCAAATAACTTGTCTTTATTTATTTGAATTGCCTTTGGGGCATGAACCTGGGTGTCGCCACGAGAAGGTTTGTTACGTTTGCAAAAGGAGAAAGTGAGACGGGATATGTTTGGTTTAGTTTGGAGGGCGTAAATGTAGTTAAAATTAAAAATTCGTTGAGGCTAGTTTCGCTGAAAGGATCGCACGGTTGACGATTTTCGAGTAATTTTAACTGTTTGTATATCGTATTTCAAGAAAATCTGAGAGCCGTTGGAAGTTTACGTCGAAATGAGCGACGGTTTAGCGGGTAATTTTAGGAAACGAGTGGTCGGTTGGTGTTCTACTGGGAAATATTGTTGTCCGTTGTAGTTCTACGTGCTAAAACTTGGAAAAACGGGGGGGATACAGGAGCCTTATATAAACACCTCAGTGGAGGGTGACGCTCTCTTATTGCTCTTATTCTTACGTCCTTCGCTTGCCTACGAAGTTACTTCTAGTGAATGTATTAAGTGATTGTATATAATCAATAGTAATTACACGCAAGTTAGTGTGGTGTGATAATGAATCTACGTATTTAATGAATATAGAATTCTTAGCGAAGCGTATACGAAGTATGTAAGTACAAACGACTACTATTTTGAGTATTGGAATGTATGAAAATTGGAATTTAGTGGCAAAGGCAGTCATCATTGATTAGTTTGTTATAAATGGGAATATGATGTGGAAATTTTAGAAGTTGGATGCATATGGTTTATTTTAAATGAAGAGAGATTTTGGGGTAGCAGCATGCAAAAAGTGATGGTGCTTCAACCGAGGAGCTGTTCCATGGGCTAGAGCCATATCAGACGGCATCATCTTCAATGGCTAATTTGCGGATACCTGCTGAAGAATAGTTACCAGGTAACAAATTTTATAAAAACATTTTGTGATGATTATTGGCTGTGTTTGTTTTAACTTTTTGTGCTTTGGAGTGTTTATATTTTTATGAATTTAATGAACTGAAAATTTTATGGGACTTTAGATGTAGATGAAATTTATTTAGGTAAAAAAGGATAATTAATTTACAGATAACCAGGCTATGTTGTACAAAGTAAAGGTGACTTATTTTATTTTCATAGTGCTGTAAATTTGCACTCACATTTAAAGAGTTTTACTGTGAGCTCATATTAAGACAAGGTGTTAACGTCAGGTATGAGGATAGCCCTCTTACTTTAATAGGGTATTTGTTTAATGAGGTTATCGAATTCTAGTACAGTTTGAAAAAGGAATTATTGAGAATACAAGTAATACAATTGTACATAATGAAACGTATTTTGGAAATGTAATATTTATTTCATGTAAATAGAGTATGATGTATTTTGTGAGTTGCGTTATTTAGAGTATGAGTGTAGGGCGTGATTTCTTTTTAGGTTTCGGCATAGAAGCAGTGAGCGGGGGTTACTAGCTTGAGAAGTCCAGGTAAGCTTCAGTGGTTAGTTTGTTAAGTGTGTTTTAGTGGTGTCAGACCGGAGTAACCCAGGAAAACCTCACAACAATAAATATATATATATATATATATATATATATATAGCAAGTGACTCAAATTCAGCTACAAGGGCATCCTGTCGACGCGTTTCGCCCTAGTTGGGGCTCATCAGTACAGGAGTAGCAAGGTTGTAATATTTAATACAGACACCTTATGGGAAGTACAGCATCACCTAGCTCACAATTTGTGTCTTCGTGTTGTTTCACCTGACATCGCAGGTTTTTAGCAACAGTCGCCACGGAGGAGATCCGGCTCAACTGCTTTTTTCCATAGCCAAAAGTTATAATTTAAAACAAAGCAAGTTTACTGAGTCTTAAATTAATACAAAGTAAAAAAGAATTAATGGCAAGTGACTCAAATTCAGCCACGAGGGCATTTGTCAACGCGTTTCGCCCTAGTTGGGGTTCATCAGGACACGAGTAGCAAGGTTCTCCTCCGTGCCGACTGTTGCTAAAAACCTGCGATGTCAGGTGAAACAACACGAAGACACAAATTGTGAGCTAGGTGATGCTGTACTTCATATAAGGTGTCTGTATTAAATATTACAACCTTGCTACTCCTGTCCCGATGAGTCCCAACTAGGGCGAAACGCGTTGACAAGATGCCCTCGTGGCTGAATTTGAGTCACTTGCCATTAATTCTTTTTTACTTTGTATTAATTTAAGACTCATTAAACTTACTTTCTTATATATAAAAATATCTCAGACAAAAATCGTAGATCATGCAATTACCTACAAAAATTGTCCTTACAGTTTTTTTCATAGCATTAACCATTTCTGTGAAAGACCTACTCCACAGTCTATTTCAGTAAAATTTAATGGAATGTCAGGTCATCTTATTTTTCATTATCGTCATCATCTGTTTCCTCTTCTTCTTCTCTTCGTCCTCCTCCTTCTATTTCTTCTTCCTCATCTTCCTGGGTTGACCTAAATTGTTCTAACAGCGATACATCAGTTGTTTCGTCGTTGATGTAAGTGTTTACGTCTGTTGGAAATTCAACATTTGAACACGACTGGCCTTGACAAGTTGTGTATGCTGGTGAACAGGATAAGCCTACTTTTCTGCAGCTGCATTTCGAATAAACCTCTTTTTGCAGTTGCAAAAAATAATATTAGGGAGGTTTTCTGGTGCAGGTGGAAGTAGAATGTGGATTGGTTCCAATACTTTACTAATTAGCTTCCAACAACATTCTTCTGGGTCCAGTTGATTACCAGGCCACACTTGAATCTGGTACTATACACGATAAAAATGTTGGTTACAGAAGCCGCGGCTGGAGGAAGAGAAGCTAATTGCACACGTTTTTTATTACATTTATGTTTTGCAAAGATAAGTAACGTAACTTGTCTATGCAAGTAATTTCTTTGGAGCTCCATATACAGAAAGAAGAAAGCGAATTCCGTTGGTGATTAGAGTTTCTGGAGTAGCGTTCAAATCTTCCAAGTTTTTGCACATGTAATAAAATGGTGTTTTTCAAACAATTTAAAAACTGTTGTTTTACCCCTCAGGAACACTGTTGACGTTGTATCACAGCCAGTCAGTCGTAGCATGTAGAAATAGTATATAATTTTTACGTTTAGGATAATCCGATAAACTCATATTTGAAAATATTTGCGATGGTTGCCGGGTTTCAAAAGATAAATAATTTTTCAATTGGAGTTCGAGCGGTAATAAATTCCAATAGATCAACATCTTCACCAACAATAACATTTATATCAGTTGGATTGAATTGATTTATTGCAGTTTCTATGAGTACATTAGCGTCATTTTCAGTTTGCTTGACTAAAATATGTTCAGCGATAAATTTTTCCTTTAGCATTGTAATTAACCTAGACTTATTATGAATGTTTGACAGAAATTGTTGTTGGCTAGTTGGAACTGTCATAAATTGGTCAAAGAGAATATCAGAAGATGCCGATGTTTCTGCCATACGGCGACGTTGTTCTAGGGCTTTAATGTTTTTTGTTGAATCTGTCAAGCCATCAAATACTAAGCTACTCTTAGACCAAAATGTCTGCGTATATATACTAAACATATTTATCTGAGATGTTGCTGAATGTGTCTTCTCCATCCCAAACCACACGGTGCAATAAATATCCTCCATTGATAGTATATATACCATTTAAGTTGCCAATATCAATGTCTACTTTTTCAAAACAATCATAAATGGTGGATTTTTGTGATTTTCGCATTCCAACCTCATCGAATAAGGACAACGGTATGGAACCAATTCATATTCAAAATACTTTTAAATTTTATCGTGAAATACTGTAGTAAGGCTCATGCGACGAAATAATAAGACATGGTCAACAGGTACTTTCTCATCATGAATTTTTATGGTGCTACTCATAGCTAAAAGAGGAAGTACTTTATCAGCCCGTTTGAGTTTAATATTATCAAATGTCAGCCACGTCGTTATAGACATAGTGGAAATTCCAACTTCGCGAACTTTATGGCAGTTAATTTTATCATTACCAACGACTCCACTGGCGATAGACAAAATTTAATTAACCTCTGGGAAGGGATTATGTGACGAAAACCACTCTAGAAGTTTTTATACATCTTTAGAATCTTTCTTTACTCGTGAGTCACTTGCATCAGTATGCTGATCAGTTGTATCCACTCTTACATTCGTGAGTTCTTCCAATGCTTTACAAACGATAATCATAGCATGTTTACTATAAGCCCATTTGCTGATGACACTCTCTTTAGTAAATCTTCCTCGAGTAATACCTCCATCTGTCTTCATAGATTTCCTCATTGACTGCTCTATCACCATATCCGTTGAAGTCTCACAACTTAACTTATCAGAACATCTAACCGTGAAAAATCCTTCTGTGAATCGTTGGCAAACATAGAATTCATAGACTCTTCTAATTTTAACGTGTCTTGCAGATATAAGTGTGCACATTTAGCGTAAGGAAAATGTCTTGATTCGTGGACATAAAGAAGTATTCCTTTAACAGTATTCAAGTGAGCTTGCCAGTCTCCCGCAAGTTCAGCTCTTATAAACCCTTTTGCAATTGAAACCATGTGAAAATATTGTATCCATAGTTTAGCCGTAGGCCCTCGTTCTTCATATTCTCTTAGCTTTTGATTAAACTGATGAAATAATGCTTAAGACGTTTCATCGCCATGTTCAATTTCATTATAGAAAATAGTGTGTCATTTACTATGTTTTCAATATTGATGATAAGACTACATCTACGATGTCATCAAGAACAAGTTCTTTAGATATGACTGCTAAAGCAAGTTGAAGTAATGTATGAGCTCGGACAGCTCTCGCGTATGAATGGCCATTGAGCATTTTTTCTAATGACTTTGGTGCATAAATCAAAGAAAGCACATCCTTCATGCCGCTACCTTGCATTGTGTAACCAAATTCTCCAAAAAACGACATCAGCAGATGTAATTCTCCCAACCTAACCGCCTTGTTACCCTAAAGTATGCAGCAATATTTAAGGGGTGAATAATGGCATAGTTCTTTTATATACAAAACACCCTCTAGTTTGATTGTCACTTGAATATAATTAATATTTAATATTAGTACGTGAGGAGTGAAGAATTTAGATGTTCGTCTTTATACCAACAGTGTACTATTGTTTTGCCATTTAAATTCATAAAAGTAACTTATTAGAGTAATAATTTACATGTGTTTTTGTGTTTAGTTATCATTTCAGGTATGTGTTCTTAAAAAGACAAATTGGATCGTGTGACTAGTTGTTTCATTTTTTATACCCCCACATTCGTTTTCTTTTTTTTTTATTTCTTACACGTAATTCAGGAGGGCATTCTATTATTAATTTCGTTCTTTTCATACTGACCTGTTCGTCATACGGGTAACAGATTAATCACAAGTAATGCAGTGATATAATCCATAGAGCAAATAACACTAAACTACTACCGTCAAAGACACTGAAAATATTTTGCGATTAACCGATAAGCACAAAAATTACAAAGCCTTCTACACTAAGTTCACTCTACTGTGAAAAAATCATTTATTAATAAACGATACATAATTTTAGCAGATTAAGCTTTTGCACCAGAACACTTAAATAACACTTGTAGAACGCGAACGCTTTGCTGCCTTACTAGAGCGTTTTGGGAAGATTTGTACTAAAAATGCAGAAAGAAGGGTGGGGGGCATTCAGGAACAACCCCAATCTGGACTGCAATAACCTCGACTGCAAGCTGTAACCATATTACCACGAATTCACCTCGTCTACCATATTGATAGTGCATCCAAACTCTTCTACTGATACCATTAATTGTTGGTAATTACCACATCGACTAAACACTAACATATACTCCATTTTCGAATCACATATACCTTGCATACTCATTGCAACTTAAAAGCAATACTGTTTCTACTTACTTCATTTACACTTTTATGCAAAACGAAAAATCAATTTGTATAGAGCCGTCGGCTTGTTGAACACTAATAGCAACAAGTGCTTGTTGAAGACTAAGAGAGACCCTCAACCAATCTCTTCCAGTTTACATCTCTTTCTCACTCCACAAAAACCTGTTAAATTCCAGCAATTTCTACGATTCAAACACAAACTCAACGGCCACGATTTTCCAAAAACCCACTAACGTACACAATAATTCCAGAAATTCTTTCTCTAACCGAAAACATTTCCTTGAAAATCACTTGGTGGCAACAAACACGCGCATTTTACTTACGATTGTCGACCAAATCCAATACCCTACTCGCAAAAGTTAACGTTTAAAACATGCCTCTAATAGAACACATGTTATCCCAATTTTGCTCTAACATACACGCTAAAATCGCCTTTCTCTTATTTTGTTCTCACTCCCCTAAACCTTGTATTCTTAATCTATCTCACTTCTACACATTCCATCATATAACCTCTTTTTTTCTTTGTTGACCATTAGTAACAACCAACCGTTTACCCAATCCAACTCAACGAATTCTAACGTTTAAACTGTGTCTATGTTAACACGTGTTATATCTATCCTACTTGCATCTATGCTATCTAATAACCCCTCTTTGTTTCCCTGTTGGCAAGTTTCATCAAAACAGTCAACGGCTTTTACGCATTCCACATATACATCCTTACTAGAAAGTTATAAATTTTATTTTAATTGACGGCGGTGACCAACAACTCTTGGAATTTGCTTGTTATTTGTTCAACGTTACCTGTCCTTCGACGGTTACGTTCGTTTATAAATTAATTATTCTAGGAAGGTTTCTTCAAAACATGTTTTAAAACTTCTCGTAAATAATATAACAGCGTTTCAAATTTGTTATTTGTATTTTCACATGCTGAATAACGAAATAAATTACAAATGAATGCTACCGATGCCCTTTTAACCCCCAAATATCACAGTAATATATATATATATATATATATATATATATATACTCTGCAGAAGATTCGTGAAGCCAGTGTGTATGCGATGTTTAGAATTCATGTAAAAATAGTGTCGTTGCGGGGTTGGTCACTGTGATCGGTGTTCAATAAGTAGCGCTGATGTTGCAATAAACTAGATAAGCGATAAGAGCACAACTACACCTGCAAGCAATGACCGTTACAAATGGGGCGTTGTTTTTAAGTCAATCGTTAAGGGTGACATATTGAGCTCGTGTATATTTTCATGTGATATTAAATACAACACGTAGTATGGTTTTAACAAGCACATGCTAGCGCTGTAGCAGCAAAACAATCGTTGTACGATATCAAGCGTAAAGTACAGAATGAACTGAACAATGAGGTGCATTTTGTCTGTTTTAATATCATAGGTGGTGCAGTTTGTTCAAAATTCTAAAGAATCGTTCCTCTTCTCCTACGATTTCTGTAATTTAGTATTGAATGTGCATGTGTATGCACATTGTACGTACCTGTATGCGTTACCGAAGTATCAAAATATTTACTTGATTATTTTATAAGGTATTCAGGACGATTCACAACTTCATACAAATATTTTAACTGATGCTTAAGAAAGGAGCGTAGATTGATAGTTACGCATAAAAAATATTCCTTAGAAAATACCGACTCAAAATTTAAACGAATGCTTTTAAAAATATCTGTACGTGTATGTGTAAAGTAAAGAGGCGACATACTACAGAAACTGATTTGCAAGAAATCGATTATACTTTTTCTAATTAGCAAGTACCTGTACTCAATCAGGTTTTAAATCACACATAAGATCATCAACATTGTCGGAATGACCACTTTAACAGATGTTTAAAAAAAGGAGTAGAGTATTACTTACACAAAAATATGATTTCTTAAAAATTAGAAGCTTTTAACAAATATTTATACACCGAAGTGCATCGAGAATAGTTCAATTTCATTGTCGATCTATATCATATAATTATTAGGGAGTCATTTGTAACGTGCATTTTTGTAGTTTAACATTTTACACTATACTCAATTAACAAATACCTTTCTGTAACTACTATTTTTATATTTTATATTTATTAACTCGTTGACGAATGCGTCGTGTTATCATGAGTGGATTGCATCGTTCTTGTCTTGCCGTAAATATAAATTTTGTTCCTTATGTGGATATACAAGTCTAGATAAGTGACGATAAGCGGTGGTAATAGCGAGGAATTGATATAAACAGGCGAGAGTAGAGTTTAGTTCTTTGTTCCGATATATTAAGTACGTTAAAAATACTGCTTCTTTCTGCTTTTGACAATAGTGAGAATTAATGCGGGATTAATTTTCGTATTGTTCCTGAACAAGCACGGCATGTTTTTAGTTGATTTTCTGTTGGAAATAAAAGCGGTAAAGCTTGTTAAACTCGAGGCACGTGTGTTTTACGGACGGTTTTATTGCTTACGCGTGCTTACTAATTGTTTTTAGTTGTTTTTCTTGTGAGACAAATGCCTTAAGGAACATTAGACGGACTTACTTTCGTGATACGCGTACTTTACTAATTTGTGGTTTTAGTTGTTTGTCTTGTGAAATAATAGTCGTAGAACTTGCTAAACTGACCGATTCTTTCTTTAGGATTAATGTGCGTGCGATCTAGTCTAGTGTCCCTTTGTTTTATCAGATTAGTGCATACTTTGGATTATTTAAATACAGTGGATACTGTAGTTTCTGCATTTTTCTAACACCAAAGAATCTAAAATAGATCATCGCTTGCGCGAATTTCGTTATTTGCGAAATATAACAGAATACCGGTTTACAAAGGTATTGGTTGAAGTTTCTCACTGCTTTTTGGAGGTTTATGAAAATAATATACATTTGATCCCAGTTGAAATTAAACTAGTGCTACAAAATATTTCGAAATTATTGTCTCAGGAAATAGAATTAACAAGAAATCAATGCTACAGAGTTCCGTCGCGTGATGGTGTCTGCTGCTAACCGCAGTGAAATGCGTAGGTGTGATTAGTGTGACGTGTGATAAGTTCCATCAACACCCTCACAGTCCAGGGTGAAGTGCTTCGTTAGCGTAGGCCATCGTGAATCTCACACTTCCGTTGCAAGGAAGCGTTGCTGAAGGACTTTTGTAAGTTGAACTATATCTTACTTGTTATTACTTTAAATATCTATCTGTTGCTTTACCATATCTTTGTCGTTCTGATACCTTTTACAAAAGACTTGCATGATATTTTAAAACATAAGAAAAAAAAAGAAAGAAAGAAGGAAAGATCAATACTACTGAATTACTCATATCAATTGTGTCTTACCTATTTATTTTCTTTTAACATTTTGTCTGATTTATGTTTAATTGGTGTGTGAGGAAACGTTTCTGCTACTCCCCAATATTACCTCACTTTGTATTAAAAGTTTTGTACTGCTTTTACCGTTGTTATATTATATAGATTATCCAAACCGTTTTTTTTTACATTCTACCAAGTACTGAATAATTTAGACTAATCATTGCTGCTATGCTTTTTCCTTTTTTTTTTAGGTTTGCTTGACTATTTTTCTTGCAGGTATTATCACTAACTCCTTACAGCCGCGTACATGGTATGTTGGTCTGCTTTCTACAACCCCCACTAATCTCCAATTGAACCCGGTCATTTCTTTGATTTTCTTTGTGTTACGCACAGCTACGAGCCAACGTAGCATAACTTTGGCGCCCGAACAGAGACTGCCACGAATTACGTAACACATTAGCCTTAAGCCGGAACCTTCACAGTAGTATCATGTTATACTGAGCCAACAAAACGTGCTGGGATATTTTAGTTCCTCATTTGAAATGGTGTTTTTGCGAAATGCCGTGCAAGCTATTCTTTTGTGGTTATTTAAAATTAGCGAATTAATAGGGTTAAAGCTTTAATTTGTTCTCTAGGTGGGGTATCTTAAAAGGTAAAGTGTACGACGTTAATGTGATGGTAATGCAGGGAATTATATCAACGAGTTGGTATCCTACAAAACTGACACTAAAAAGCAGGGTTAGGTTTTCAACAAAATGAAGAGCATTTTGAACACCTTTTGGTAGCAGAATTGATCAGTAGTTCTTAATTTTTAAAGAATCATGTTTTTGTATAAACATAACTCTACTCCCCTTTATAAATATCGTTTACAGTAAGAAATTTACAACATTTTTGGGTAAAATGACCTGCTAGGAAAAAATAAAGTCGGTTCCTTGCAAATCACTTTCTGTGGTATGTCGCGTCTTTACTTTACACGTAGAAATATTTTTAAAAACATCCATTTACACTTTGAGTCGTTATTTTTTAAGATGTATTTTTTTATGCGTACATATCAATCTACGTTCCTTTCTTAAGCATCAGTTAAAATATTTCTATAAAGCTGTGAATCATACCATTGCCTAATTCTAGAGTACGTAGTGAAAATATTCAAAACAGCCTCCAGCCGAGTTCAACAAAAAATGCTGAAGATGATTTCACTAAAAGTGCTTCCAACATCCCAACTTAAAAAACTGCCGCTGCTAATTATTTAAAAATGCACATTGGTTAAGCTAATACCTTTAAATTTGTACTAAAATCAAAACGCGGTGAGAAATAGTTTAATTCGACAAAAGTTAAAAATATTAAACGCACACAAATTCTTAATGAGGTGGGCGAAGTTGGAGCATATAAAATAAAAAATATGCGTTCCTTAAGAAAGCGGAGGTGTAAATTAGCAGCACTTGACCTTGTTAATTACACCCACACTAGGTACTACGAACCGAAAGCAACGATAAAGGCGTTCATTTTAGGAATTCATTCATGAAAAAATTCCAGTTGACCATTTTCAAGGTTTATTATATGCCATTAATAATACATTTCATGCATTATTATTTCACTTAAGTAAGTAAGCCCGTATCACGCTACAACAGCATACATGGATAATTAACGATGATAAATTATTCTTCCAGATGTCATAAGTAGTTTCCATCCATGTCATTTTTTAACGAGTGAAAAGATGAATCATCAATCATCGTCCCAACTTTTACGCTTTTATTTTTGTGTTTGTTTTTGTATCCCACAAGTAAAAATTATCTTCAATTTGTTTAGATCGTTTCTAGAATGCTTAAGCGTGACTTGTTTCGGCGTCTTTATTGTGAAAAAGGTTTTTGGTTCAACAGAATTTATGTTCCAATTAGTTGTTTTAAATAATGTAATTTGCTCAACTCCAGCAGCGATTTTCGCACGTTCTGCAGAGGATCCCAGATTGCGATGGGGCTTGATTCTCAAAACACTAAACGTAGTATCTATTGGAAATTCGTAGTAACGATAGAATATAGTAATTTGTTATAGAAAAAAAGTTTTTACTGTGGATTTCGTATGAAATACGCCACATCAAACTGCTTTTCATTATACATAGAAAGTCCAAAAAAATATAAAATAGGCCTTCAAATCACAAAGGATTCGGTTAAGAAATACAAAGCACTATTACTGTAATAAATTATGTAAATATTAATATTTATTTACAGCGCATGGTGGTATCGGAAACCCCTATAAAGAATAACAGATATAAATTTATCAAATTGGTCATAAACACGTCCATCACTCATAGGTGTGTTATACAACCCTACAATGTATAGTTTTCATGTAACAATGGCCTAGGCGCTTTCTAATATGGTTCTTTGAATATAAAAGCTCACTTCTGCCGCATAAAGGATGATAAACCCCGCACCGTTTTGGTCGGTAAATGGGTTGTCATGACACCGGCAATAAAACCTATCATGCTGTATGGCTTTCTTTAGTGAACTACCCTCCCTCCTTTTAATTCTAATAAAATGATTACGCGTGTGCTTTTTAAGACCCATGCTCTTTCTTTATTAATTTGTCAGCAATTGCAATGGTTGTCTTCAAGACTGACATCGTCTCGTTATTCTATGAGGTTGACCTTGCAACGTAATGCATAAACCTAGATTTCTACGCGCTCTAGTCAAGCGAATCCTTCATTCCATTCAAGTTACTGTTTTCAAATTCAATACTTCAAACTTGGCTGTACTTCAGAAGATGTTGAAAAGAAATTGTTAAGTTAAACGTTCCTTTTGTCCACGATACTGCTGCAGTCTCATACGTACTTAAAAAAATAAAATTGTACCTCACGTGGTCGCTGTCAATCCTCAAATCTCTTTGATGCTTTTTGGGCAGGAACAACTTCTTCCTTTCCCTCTCTATTTGTCTATTTTTAAGTATATTGTTCTAAAAGGCTTTAGCAAAACGTCAAACTCTTGCGTTCCACTAAAAAGTTGGATGTCATTGTTCTACTTCAAAACTTAGTTAAGTAGCATTCATTCTCGTTAGGTAATATCGAGTGAACCTAATGTGGCAAATTATTGAAATCTTTGTACTCTTGTGTATGTAAATATAAAATTTGTTTGTACCTTAATCGGTAAATATAAAATATTCATCTGTATATTGGCGGAATTAGAGTAGCGCTCCCTGCTCTTTGTATTAATTGTGGCCACTCAAACAAAAAAACTATCCCAAATCTTTATTAACCAGTTCACAAATTCCCAGTGTTCATTTGGGTGGGTCGAAGACCTCCAGGTATCTTCCTTTACGGTTTCTTTTTTTTACACTTACAGTTAGATATCTACGGCAACTTTTTGATAACTATAATAACTAATTACATTTAATTACCACTTTCTACTTTCAACTAGTCATGGTTTTTTATTCTATAATCTGCTAATGCAATGTAAGAGACAGAAAAACCGTTATTCGTTTGATTTAACTCAAAGAGATTCCATTACAAAATTGTTTATCAAAATCCGGTGGTATTTTCCTGTCGAAGTTTGCAGAGGCGAGGCTGTCCCAAGGAAGACGGTGTTCATTTAAGGTTGTAATGGGCAATCCAATAATAGCTTCCTGATTTTTTTTAAGATAAAACACATCACAATCAATGTATCGTGGAATTCCTTTATTTAAATTGTTAGTTTGGTTCGAGCCATTTAATGTTTAAAGATCATCTTCATTTTGTTTTTGACCTTACTTAAGGTCGGTTTGACGCAGCTCTAACTTCTTTTCTATTCTGATCTAGTATAAAAAGTTCTACATACCCTTCACAATCTAAATTTCTAATAATTTGACTAATTTAGCTTGGTCTAGGTCTTCCTATACTCTTCTATCTTTTTCCTATCAACTTGACTCTACATAGACATTAGCAACCTGATGGTTCTTAAAGAACTCCAAAACATTTACATGATTCTCATTTATAAGGAAATGACATATTACCTAGTTATCCTATCCAAAAAAGGAAAAGTGTTAAATTATATGTTATGGTAAGGCTTAACAGCGAATCGCTACCAACAAGACAGACCGCTAACTAATTGTGAGTTATGTCATGGTATCATTCAGTTAACAGATTTTTATTTATTTTTTTTTTTTTTGTTTGTTTTGTTCCGAACTTACTTAAGGTCGGTTTGATGCAGCTCTAAATTCTTTTCTATTGTGGCTAGTCAAAAGGTCTACATACCCTTCACAACCTAAATCTCTAATAATTTGACTAATATAGCATTGTCTAGGCCTTCCTATTCTATCTTTATTTGTTAGTCTATAATCTAAGCCCTTACTTAAATAGTCCCTCAAGGCTTAACTGGTTCCCTATCATTCTATCTCCCCTGATCTTTAATTGTTTTCACATACAGGGATCCTCACCTATCCTTCTATAAACTTCCTCATTTTTACTCTTATCTGTCCAACTAATCTTTCATATTTTCCTATAATACCAAGTTTCAAAAGCTTCTATCTTTTTCTTATCAGCCTTTTTAATTGTCCAATTCTCACTACCGTATAATAGAACGCTCCGTACGTACGACTTTAAGAAACTTTTTCTATTATCTAAACTAATACTATTAGCTATTGGTAAGTCTTTCTTTTTTAAAAACATTTTTTTAGATTGAGCTATTCTAGCTACTGTATCTCTTCTGCTATGTCTGTCCTATGTAATTTACTACCTAAATAGCAAAATTCATCTACCTCTTCTAACTCGGTATTACCTATTTTTAATTTTGGTTTAGAACTAGGCTGCAACTCACTTGTCATTATATTTGTCTTTCCTGAGTTAATTCTCATACTATAGTTACTCTGTAGTATCTCATCTAAAATATTTAAAAACTCTCCTAACTCTTTTCTAGACTCTGCTATAAGTGCTATATCATCGGCAAAACGTAACATGTCTATTTTCTGTCCCTGTACACTAATACCTATCTCTTTCTCTCTCTCTCTGGCTAAGTTTAAAGCTTCCTCAATATAAACATTAGAAATCAAGGGAGATAGTATACAGCTCTGTCTAACACCATTTCTTATCTTAGTTTCCTTTTCTATTTCATTAAATCTAATTTTACTACGCATTGGTTTTTATATAGACTGCAAATAATTTTTCTATCCCTGTGAGAGATTCATATTTTTCGCAAAATCCTGAACATAACAATCCAATTAACCCTATTAAATGCTTTTTCTAAATCTACAAACGCGAAATGAGTCTTTTTATTTTTTGTAAACTTTTATCGATAATTACCCTAATCATTAGTATTGGTTCTGTAGTCCCTCTGTCTTTACAAAACCATATTGGTCTTCCCCTAAATAATTCTCAGTCAAAGCTTCTACTCTATTTTAAATTATTATTTTTAGTATTTTGGAAGCGTGGGAAGTTAAACTAACCGTTCTAAAATTCTCACATCCATCAGCTCCTGACGTTTTTGGGATCGGGATAACAATATTTGTTTCGAAATCTATTGGGACCTCACCTGTGTCATATATTACTTTTACTAGTTCATGTAACCTGTTTAAAGCTCTATCAAATTCCTCTCTTAATATTGAGAACCCTATTTCTACATCATCTTCTTGGTCGTTCTCTAACTCATCCACATCGTCTCCTTTATATAAATCTTTAAATATCCTTTCCATCTAACTGCTACCTCAACTTTATTTATTAGAAGATCATTATTCTCATCTTTAATACCATTATATTTTTTCCTATCTTCCCCGAAAAACTTTTTAACTGCCCTGTAAACCCTATCTGTCCTACCTACTCTCAAATCATCTTGTATTCACTTACAATTCTCCTCGATCCATTTATTTCTAGCTTTTCAACACTCATTATTTCTAAGTTTATTATATTTTTGCTTACTTTCACTATCCAATTCTCAAAAAGGTTTAAGCTTTCTTCTATTCTCTATTAAATGTAATATCTCCTTTGCTACCCAAGGTTTTCTCGCTTCTATTTTTTTCTTACCTATAGTCTGTGTTGCTGTATCATGTACAGCCCTTTTTATTTCTTTCCATCTATTTGCTACGTTTCCTCCTATAGCTATCTCTTTGATCTTATTATCTAATACTTGTTTATATTCCTCTTTTACCTCACTATCATTAAGCTTACCTAGATCCCATCTCTCTCTCTCTTTTAACCTTTCTCAGTTTTTAATTTTAGCTTACACTTCATTTTAACTAAGCTAAGATCGATATCTATGTTAGTCCCTGGATAACTACGACAGTTTTTAACTTGGTTTCTAAATCTTTGTTTAACTAAAATATAATCTATTTGGTATCTCCCCTTATCACCTGGCGCTTTCCAGGTATATCCTCTCCTGCCATGTTGTTCGAATAGGGTGTTTACAGTTACTAATCTATGTTCCTGGCAAAACTCAACTAATCTTTCTCCTATATCATTTCGTCTGCCATACCCAAATTTTCCTACCATTTTTCCCTTACTACCTTCTCCTACTGACGCATTAAAATCGCCCATAACTATTAAATTCTCATCTCCCTTTAGTTTTCTCACTATACTATTTATATCCTCGTATACCTTTTCTACGTCCTCATCTTCGTACTGAGTTGTTGGCATGTAAATCTGTATTACAACAGTGTCGGTGGGTTTTGTACTCAATCTAACCATAATTATTCTATCACTTAATTGTAAGTACTCTTTAACTTTACGTCGTAATCTTTTATCTAACACTATTCCTACCCCTGCCTGTCCATTAGTTGACGAAGTTGTAATTATTCTATAATTATCTTTCCAAAAATCATTACTATCTGGCCATCTCAACTCACTAATATCTAAAATGTCCAGCTTTCCTATTCTCAGTAATGACCTTACATTCCAAGTCCCTATCACTAAATGGAACCGTTGTTTTAAATTCTTACGATGACGAGCCCCAAGTACCCCCTCCCAGAGATCCGAATGACGGGGTATTTTACCCCCGGACAAGAATTTACTTGTAAGCTCTCCATCATACATATTTCGTGTTTTAGGCCACGCATACCTGGGAAATATTGTGGTAGGTTCCCATATCTTTCCACAACGCAAGTATTAATTTGTTTACTTGGTGGAGTATCTTAAAAGATAAAGTGTATGACTTTAATGTGATGGTAACGCAAGGAGTTAATCAACGTATTGGTATTCTACGAAACTGGCACTGAAGAGCAGGTTTATGTATTCAACAAAATGGAGAGCACACAGAACACAGAATTGATCGGTAGCCACTTCCATTTAAGTACGTAAGTATGCACATTTCATAAACATTCGTTTATAGTTTTTAATTTTTTAAAAATCATATTTTTGCATAAACATATCTCTATTCCCCTTTCTAAACATCATTTAGAGTAAGTAATTCACAACTACTTTGGGTAAAATAAACTGCTGAGAAAAAATAAAGTCAGTTCCTTTCAAATCGCTTTCTGTGGTATGTCGCCTTTTTACTTTACACGTACAGTACAGATATCTTTAAAAACGTCCGCTTAAATTTTTAGTCGTTATTTTTTAAGATGTAATTTTATATGCGCACATATCAATCTACGTCCGTTTCTTAAGCACAGTTAGAGTATTTCGATAAAGTTGTAAATTATCCTGTTGCATAATTTTAGAGTACGTAGTGAAAATATTCAAAACAGTCTCTAGCCGAGTTCAACAAGAAATGCTGAAGTTGTTTTCACTAAAAGTACTTACAACATCCCACCTTTAAAAATCGTACTCTTAATTATTTAAAAATGCACATTGGTTACGTTAATACCTTTAAATTTGAACAAAAATCAAAACGGGTTGAAGAATAGCTTAGTTCGACAGAAGTTAAATATTTTAAACGCACACAAATTCTCAATGAGGTGGGCGAAGTTGGCGCATTTACAGTAAAAGATATGCGTTCCTTAAGGAAGCGGAGGTGTAAATTAGCTCTTGATCTTTCATCTATAACGCATATTTTCTCATTTAAAGCATTTCATTATATTAATTATACCCACACTAGTTACTACAAACTGAAAGCAATAATATAGGCGTTCATTTTTGGAATTCGAATCATAAAAAAATTCCACTTGACCATTTTCAAGGTTTATTATATGCCATTAATAATACATTTCATGCATTATTATTTCACTTAAGTCAGCGAGCCCGTATCACGCTACAACAGCATACATGGATAATTAACGATGATAAATTATTCTTCCAGATGTCGTAAGTAGTTTCCATCCATGTCATTTTTTAACGAGTGAAAAGATTAATCATCAATCATCTTCGTAACTTTTGTGCTTTTATTTTTGTGTTTGTTTTTGTATCCCACAGGTACAAATTATTTTCAATTTGTTTAGATCGTTTCTAGAATGCTTAAGCGTGGCTTGTTTCGGCGTCTTGATTGTGGTTTATATATTACATTGAAAAGGTTTTTAGTTTAACAGAATTTATGTTCCAATTAGTTGTTTTAAATGATGTAATTTGTTCAACTCCAACAGCGATTTTCGCACGCTCTGCAGAGGATCCCAGATGGCGGTGCAGCATGTTTTTCAGAACACTAAACGCAGTACCTGTTGGAAATTCGTAGTAACGATAGAATATATCTTTGTTAGTTATGTAATTTGTTATAGAAAAAAAAGTTATTACTGTGGATTTCGTATGCAATACGCAACCTCAAACTGTTTTTCATTTCACATCGAAATTCCAAACAAACATAAAATGACCCTCAAATCACAATAAATTCGGTTAAGAATCACAAAGCATTCTTACGGTAATAAATTACGTAAATGTTTATATACAGCGCAAGGTGGTATCGGAAACCCCTATAAAGAATAATAGATATAATTTTATCAAATTGGTCATGAGCACGTCCATCACTCTTAGGTGTGTTATACAACCCTACAAGGTGAAGTTTTCATGTAACGATGGCCTAGGCGCATTCTAATATGCAGATATGCCGGGGTCCGGAAGTATAGTTATATCCATGATGATTACATCATGACTCATCTGAATTTTTACGTGCACGTTTATTTGAAATTCGCGAGGTGAAGCCCTAACGCTGCGCCCCCCAACAGCAAAAAGTTATAATTATTTAAAAGAGAAACATTAGACGTTATGACATATCTAGTGTGTTCTTTTTAACTTCAAAAATACGTTAACCTATATTCTCAACTATTCGTTTAACCAATGGGACATGGTCCCATTCGGCAACCGCCAGGAACGTTAAGCACACCAACGTCAAACAAGTATTTAGGGCGAAGCCCTAATATAATCAAAAAATAATTCTCCAATGGGGCATCCTCCGACGAACTATCCACCACCACGACCCTACGCCACCGAGCGTAAAACGGAGGATCTTTGAGGAGAAGCCCTAGCATTGCGGGGCCCCCTCAATATATAATGATTACGTCAAGACGCACCTAAATTCTTCACCACGTCTATGTAATATTTGCAGGGCGAAATCTCAGCGATGTCCCATTACATATTCATCCATCTATCATCGAAACGAATAACCGTCCAACAGCGCCCTCGGACCGAACCCCAGCGCTGCGC
Source organism: Platerodrilus igneus (assembly GCA_036346225.1). Lineage (NCBI taxonomy): Eukaryota > Metazoa > Arthropoda > Insecta > Coleoptera > Lycidae > Platerodrilus > Platerodrilus igneus. Next base: position 4,038,644 of record JARFIW010000012.1, on the reverse strand, counting down.
CCCCCAGAACTTACTCAAAGCAATGCAAATTTCACAATACCGGTATGTTTTGGAACCTGGCTTGCATATCTACTTTGGTAGCAGAATTGATCAGTAGCCACTTCAATTTAAGTATTTAATAATACACATCTCATAAACATTCGTTTATATTTTTTAATTTTTAAACAATCATGATTTTGCATAAACATAACTCTACTCCCCTTTTTTAGGGTTCCGTACCTTATAAGGTATAACGGAACCTCTATAAGATCACTCTCGTGTCCGTTCGACCGTCTGTCACAGAGGGTTTTCTCGAAAATATGTAACGTAGGAATTTAAAATTTGGCACAATGCTAGATCTTTATGGCGCGCACATAAATCGACAGTTAGAAAATAGAAAAAAAAATTTAAGATTAAACTGACGGTGGTAAATTCGGTCAAAAAAAAAAGTTTTAGTAAATATATCGTGTGAGGTATCATTTGAAAGAGGATTCTAAAATGTTTCTAGAATAATTTTTTTATAATTTTCAGTCTAATAGTCTTCATGATATAGCTCAAAATGTGCAAAAAATGACCGTCCCCCCCCTGTTTTCCTACATTTACAAAGCTAAAATTTTGATTTAATAGGGACAGTAGCTATTGCATAGATTATCGGAAAACTGCAAGTGTTTTTGACAGTGTAATAGTTGCTGGGAAAAACCTTTTTAAACACAGTAATAGACAACGTATTTACTAATGTACCAGTACAATGTGGGACAATATATTCATTTTTCAGTTATCGCAATCAAATTTAGATAAGATTTATATATACATAAAAAATAAAAACAGCTTAATTTGGTTTATTGATTGCTCGCTGTAGTATTGGTACGAAACCCTAATAGTACGAGCAGGACTTGCTCCTGGCCAACTTTTTAAACATCATTTAGAGTAAGTATTTCACAACTTCTTTGGGTAAAGTGACATGAGAAAAAATGAAGTCGGTTCCTTGCAAATCGCTTTCTGTGGTATGTCGCCTTTTTACTTTACACGTACAGATATTTTTAAAAGCATTCGTTTAAATGGTGTAATTTTTTATGCGTATATATCAATCTACCTCCTTTCTTACGCATCAGTTACAATACTTCTAAATCATCCTGTTGCATAATTCTAGAGTACGTAGTGAAAATATTCAAAACAATCTCTAGCCGAGTTCAACAAGAAATGCTGAAGTTGTTTTCGCTAAAAGTACTTACAGCATCCCACCTTTAAAAATCGTCACTGTTAATTATTTAAAAATGCACATTGGTTACGTTAATACCTTTAAATTTGTACAAAAAACAAAACGGGGTAAGAAATAGCTTAATACGATAAAAGTTAAATATTTTAAACGTACGCAAATTCTCAATGAGGTGGGCGAAGTTGGCGCATTTACAGTAAAAGATATGCGTTCCTTAAGGAAGCGGAGGTGTAAATTAGCACTTGATCTGTAACGCATATTTTCTCATTTAAGGCATTTCATTATGTTAATTATACCCACAGTAGGTACTACAGACCGAAAGCAATAATAAAGGCGATCTTTTTTGGAATTCAAATCATACAAAAATTCCACTTTACCATTTTCAAAGTTTATTATATGCCATTAATAATACATTTCATGCATTATTATTTCACTTAAGTAAGCGAGCCCGTATCACGCTACAACAGCATACATGGATAATTAACGATGATAAATTATTCTTCCAGATGTCATAAGTAGTTTCCATCCATGTCATTTTTTAACGAGTGAAAAGATGAATCATCAATCATCGTCCTAACTTTTACGCTTTTATTTTTTTGTTTGTTTTTGCATTCCACAAGTAAAAATTATCTTCAATTTGTTGAGATCGTTCCTAGAATGCTTAAGCGTGGCTTGTTTCGGCGTCTTGATTGTGGTTTATATATTACATTGAAAAGGTTTTTGGTTTAACAGAATTTATGTTCCAATTAGTTGTTTTAAATGAAGTAATTTGCTCAACTACAACAGCGATTTTCGCATGCTCTGCAGAGGATCCCAGATTGCGGTGCAGCTTGTTTTTCAGAACACTAAACGTAGTACCTGTAGGAAATTCGTAGTAACAATAGAATATATCTTTGTTAGTTATGTAATTTGTTATAGAAAAAAAAGTTATTACTGTGGATTTCGTATGCAATACGCAACAACAAACTGCTTTTCATTATACATCGAAATTCCAAACAAACATAAAATCGTCCTTCAAATCACAAAGGATTCGGTCAAGAAAGACAAAGCACGCTTACTGTAATAAAGTTTATAAATGTTAACATTAATTTATAGCGCCTGAAAGGTTTTGGGCCTTTGGAAGCTTCTTTTTAAAAAGTTTTGCTGTGATATCTGATTTTTTGTATTCAATATAGTAATATCTGAAGGAAACAATTTCACAATAGAACAGGACGTTATTATCATTTAATTAGCTTTAAATGCATTACTAGGAAATATTTAATAGCAATAAACACTTTGAAAACGTATTTAAAAAGGACTACGTAACGAAAAAGTCATGTGTGTTGCCTAATCCGTAGGCGGATTATATCCTTTCTTTTATTAAATTAAAATAGCGCTTGCGTAAATAGTGTCACGAGGTGACGCGCAAGACATATCAGCTGTTCTCTACGTCGAGCATACTAAAAGGCAAACTCGCCATTGTGGTTTAAAATGTGAACGAAGCTACAAACTTCAAAGGATGCGGACACGATTGCGTGTCAAATGGTCTTCGGATATTCATAGTATAGAAGGAGGATTCGTGGTCGCTTTGGGGGGCCCCAGAATTTTATCATTCTTCAGGTTCCGGCAAGACAACGGATCACGCTTCTTGACAAACATGGCTAGAGAGATCAGTGACTATTAGCGCGTTTGGAATAACCAGTCTTAATAATTAGAATTAAGGCAACGTTCGTTATGGATGTATTTAAAGCTGTTGTCTGACATTTATTGCAGAAGACATATTTAGCAGATGTTAGTCGTCAACGTTATATCCTAGGCATTAAGTTTTGTAATCAGGACCTGAACTTCTGCATTGCAGTTCGTTTAGAAGAGGTAACTTATTCACCTTCGCTAAGTCCAGGTATTTAAACTTTCAGTTACTACGTTTGCTAGATTTTTAAAAGTGTTCATTGGATTGACGAACGATATTAAATTTTAATAGAGGATTACTTAATCATGTTAAATTTTACGAACGATTTAACTTTGCGTAAGATCATAAAAATTTTAATATTTCCTTAATTTGATAACAGAGTTATTTTTTAAAATTGTACTAAACAAATTTAAACAAAGTGAAATATGGTCCTTTAGAAGGTAATATTAAAGTAATTTTGTAAGACACGTGGGATATACATGTGTTCAAAAACAAAGAGATTCCAAAGTCCACTTCCTGTTTAAAAAAATTTAATTACAGATGTCTAATCTTTAGTAAGGTCATTGTGTCATTTCTATACCAGGATAAATTTGAAATTTTATTTACTTAAACTAGCTACGTGTGATTTAGATTTTTTTATAAGGAATATGAACTAAATTTATTTGACATATGTGTAAACCAATACACAGATCTGTTCGTTGGGAATTAAGAATCTTGTTTTAAAATGTTATTAAAAAAAGGTCTTGTTATGTCAAGAGAGATCTATACTTAAAATCAGAATTCAATTTTATTATTTTATACTTGTAACAATATCTAACAAAAAAAAAGAAAGAGAGAAATTACATAAATTACATTTTTGGATTCAAGTTTTTTTATTCTATGAGTAATTAATTTTAATAAGAGTACCTTTGAGAAAATATATTTTTTAAAGTAACGAAATTAGACGAATGCCGAAACAATATAAAAGTACAGACATGCTACAATTGATTTATTCTTGATATCCATTTTTAACTAAAATACCTTTGGTGTAGTAATCTCAAGATGATTAACTCATAATTATTATTATGCTCTTTTATTAAAAAGCACAAATAGTGTCTTTTTAATAGAAAATTTGTTGTGTAACATTTTCTTTCAGGATCATCGTGATAGAAGAGGATGCAGATACGTTCAAGAGGTTTCCAGATATGTTAGTTCATTAAGTTGTAAGTTCTTTTATAGTGCTTATCCAATGAGTTTCTGTATAATTATAACCTTCATTTAATACAATGTAACATGCTATTACTAAAACATAATAAATGCGTTTAATTTTATATACATTTTAATATGAGGGATATGTAACTCCTTCCGACTTAGATGAAAATTAAGGCTTGTACTTAATTTTTAAAACTCATTGTCCATAAAGTTTCATTTGTGGTTCCTTTGTTCACTTTTGATTCTTTGATATTATATCTAATAAACATTTTGTACAATAAGTATACAGGTAATAAAATAATACAGTAATCAATAAAATTGTCCAAGTACTGATATTGTCATAGTGTAACTTTGGCACTTTTATCTCGTTTAAATGTTCTTTATAATTGTCCATTAATTTCACTGCGTGGTTGAGATCGTCGAGGTCTAAGTATTCTAGTTGCATTGGTTTCTGGACAGTTCCGCTATCTTAGGTTTGAATCTTGAATTGTAGGTCGGGTAGATTTGAAAATCTCTTCGTCAGTGCCGGATTCTGATATACTCTAATAATTTCACTATTTAATTTTAAATAACAAACTTCCTTTTTGGTGATCACTTTGCTTCCAATTAGGGCTAAATTGTTTTTGTCTTTGTTGCAATTGGCAGTTGCTATCACATCTTGAGAAAATATAGCAATCCATTTGTTGTCTGTAACTTTCTTAATTTACATGTCCGTAATTTGTACTGGTTTTGACACACAATTCACATAATGATTCGAGAATCGTAATAATTGCACTTCACATGGGCTACCTGTTTGTATAGCCGTTCTCGTTATTCATTGATAAGTATTAGGCGGGTGCCACTTCTTTGCATTTCTCACTTATGAATCCATACCTAAATTCATTTAGGGAAAGGAACTTGGTCTTGGGAATAATAATTTGATATTGACTATTAATTTTCATAAGGAAAGCAAATAAATGATAATAATTGTAAGTGTTAATCTCTACAATTGGAATTTCTATTAAAAATGTAATTTCATGGTTCTTTACATAACCTTTTACTATGGCTATTTTGTCAAATACAAGTATGTTAGATTCTGCTACTTCAAAAGCTAGTTTACTATGAGTAATAAATGATTTAATTCCTAATAATTCGTTTATTAAATCAAGCAGTTCGATAATACTAGCATGTAAAGTATTCAATTTAGCAAATGTTACAGCAATTTCTAATGTAGCTAAAATTTGTTGAATTACAGTGAGGGTTGCTATCATTTGATTAAATATAGTGTTAAATCTTATTAAATCTCGCATTCCTAACATTGTGGTTTGCATGCTACTTTCAAACGTTAGTATTCTGTATGTTATACTGTTCTGGTTCTTTCCTAATTTTTGCGGTGTATCTTTAAATTTTGCTATGGTTGATTGAGTAAAGGAAATTTGGTCTGTAACAACAGTTTTTATGCCATTCCGGTTGTCAATCACTTCTTGTATTACTTTGTCGTATCGTTCAGAATCTTGGTTGTCTAAATTACCTGTGATAGCTTTTATGATATTACCTAATCCATTAGTAATTTCCCTTTTATGTCTTGTGGTTTGGTCTGTTGGTATTAATCGATTGAATTTGTCGTCTGTGTTCTTTAGGATATTTTCCATTATACTTTTGTAATTAAGCATTTCTATCGCATACTCTTTTCCAAATTTGGCTGTGTCCATTGTTTCTTTCAATCTGTCATAATTGTCTCTAATTATATAAGATTCTCGTTTGAATTCAATTAAATGAAATTTTTGTGCGAAAGTCCAATAGTCTATTGTGCTTTGCATATTTCCCAATTATACTGGTAGTATACCGGGGTGGTTTTGTTTATATCTTCTATTACTACTTCGTTGTCGTCTGTTATACCTGGGTGGAGGTTGACGGCAAGGGTGATGGCTGTCCACAAGGGTGATGGCTGTCCATCTAAAATTACAGGGTGTCTTAAATTCTTTAAATGTATGTATCTTATGGTTTTCCGTTATCTACCACTGCTACATTTTTGTCTGAATTCTTTTTGATCTTAAACGGATCTAAATTTTTGGGGCCCGTTTTGTGTGGTTTACTTTTAAAGTTTCTTTCATAAACGGTCTGTCCTACTGCAAATTTATTAATATTGATGATTTCATTGCGGGTTTTTGTAATACGTTCCTTATCGCTGTCTAATTTATTTTTGACCTTATTATAAGTGATTCTTAGTTTTTCTTTCTGATCTTTGGCGTATTGTTGATATACTTCTTTATTATAGTGTATATCATAAGGGTTACGAAAGTCTGAATGTCCTAATGTTAATTAGAGGGGTGTAAAGTTAGTTGAAGAATGGATTTGTATTGTTATAAGTAATTAGGGCATATGACATTAAATTGATGATGGGTTCTTTCGTTATATTAATCTTAAAAGTCTGACCTGTTCTAATTATGATAAATGTAATCTTTCAATTAATCCGTTTGATTCCGGGTAAGTTTCTGTAATAAAATGAATATTTATTTTATGAATTTCTAGGGTATTTTGTATAGTCTTGTTTCTGAATTTACTTCCATTATCTAAAGTTATTGATTCAGGTGTACCGTAAAATGTAAAGTACTATAAAAATTCTTGAGTTACGCCAATACTATTTTTTGAAGCCATGGGTCCTACTTTTGTGAATGTATCTATCTATCATTGATAAAAAGTTTTGGGTTTCTGTTAACAAAGTGTCTGCATGTAATTTTTGAAAAGGTTTGTCGGGTGTTTTGGTTAACATTAAAGGTACTTTTAGTGGTGATCTGTCGTATTTTGCTCTGTCACATAGCTCGCATTGATTGATAAAGTCTGTAGTTAGTTCTTTCATGTCTTTAAAATAATATCTCCTTATGAGTTGTTTTAGGGTTTCGTTTATTCCAGGATGATTTGTTTTACCTTCGCGTTAGTTGCGGAATACGTCGTTTGTTTCGTCTGGGTCATCTAAAGTTATTAGTTTTTGTGTGCGTCTGATAATTTCTGGTGCTGAGTTATTAAACAAATATTTAGTTCTGAAAATCTTTGATACAGATGTTCTGTGGAGAAATAAAAGTAAAAACGTTTTTTCTTCGAGGTATGTTCTTTTAAAATTTTAATTATTTGCCTCGTAGTCATCTTTCGTTATTTGGATTTGATATATTTCCCTATTGTCTGGTTTTGTATATTTTACCAGGTCGGGGTTGGTTAAAACTTCGGTAATTATAAATTGATTTGGTTTCGTATCTAGGATTTTAATAGCAATTTTTGGTTCGTCATTTTGTTGAATGTATAGTTTCTTTTTCTTCTGTGTCTTCTCTTATCTCGGTTTCGTCTACGTTACCTGCAACTGACTCTGTCTCTATGATCTCGTAGTAATATTCCTCTAATCTAATCCTCCATCTCTGTAATTTTTAGTTTGGTTCTTTGAGTTTACACAAACATCATACTAATAGTCTATGGTCTGTGTATATATAAAATTTCCTTCCTTAAAGGTATAGCCTAACATGTTTTGTTGCCCAAATTATGGCTAATGGTTCTTTTTCAATAGTACTGTATTTTTGTTCAGTTTCGTTTTATGTTCGTGATGCGCAGCTGATTGGTTTATCGCAACCTACTCTTCCTTCTCAATACTGCGCCTAAAGCAACATTGGATGCGTATATTGTTAATATTAGCTGTTTTGAAAAGTCAGGGTACTTTAACATAGGGTGATTCGTAAGAATACACTTAATTTTCTCTACTGCTTTAATAAATTCCCGTGTGTGTTCGATTTTATTACCTTTCTTTAAACAAATGGTTAGTGGTTTGGTCATTTGTGGGTAACCTTTAATGAATATTCTGTAATATCCACGGAGTCCTAAAAATCCCTCTATTTCTTTGTTTGTTTTTGGTAAAGGGTAGTTTAATACGGCATTTGTTTTATCTGGGTTTGGCATAACACCTTGTGTTCGATGAGTGACGTTGAATATACAATTATGTTGTCAAGATACACAAGACATTTCTCGTTATGTATCCCTCTCAAAATATTATCCATAATCCTCTGAAAAGTGGCGGGTGCGTTCTTTAAGCCAAGCGGCATGCGTTTATATTCATAGTGTCCTCTGGGTGTACTAAAAGTTGTTTTGGTCATGTCTTTCTCGTCCATTTCCACTTGGTGGTATCCTGAGGCGAGGTCTAATTTCGAAAAATATTGATCTTTTTCAAGTTTGTCCAATATTTCTGTAATATTTGGTAGTGGGTACTTACCCTCTACAGTCTTCTCGTTGAGTTTTCTGTAATCGGTAACCATTCGGTATTTGCGTTTGCCTGAGGCATCTAATTTCTTTGGTACAATTAGTATGGGGCTGTTCCATGGTGAGTTTGAATGTTGAATGGTATCTTGATTTAATAAGTCTGCTACCTGTCTATCTGCTCCTTCCTGACTTGCTTGAGGTAGTCTATATGCTTTGGTGAAAATCGGTTTCTCGTCTGTTATTCGAATACTATGTTCACTGTGTTGGTAAAAGTTAAAGGTATTCCTTCACAATGGAATATATCTCAGTATTCAAAACATAATTCTTTTATTGCTCTTTCTTCTTAGATGTTAATATTGTCGTTAAAACGAATGTTACTTAGATTTTCCTTTTAACATGTTATCGTAATCTGTGTGGTTGGAATTACTTTCAGAGTTTTCATCGATTACATTTCAGTAAAATTCACTTCTTTTACTTCTATTGGTGTTGTTAAAGACACTTCTATGGGGTAGTCGTATGAGTTCAAAATTGTTGTAGTGGCGTAATTGTCTTTTATATGTACTAACGCAGTGAGTGTTTCTACTTCCTGTTGAAATGGCATGTGATTTATTATTCCTATGTCGCTTTTCGAATTTACTAAGACGTTTACTTGTTTTTCTGTCCTAGGTTCGATGGTAAACGTTTGATTGCTTTGAATACTGCTGTTTTGAAATTTAATTGGAATTTATCCGTGTTTTGTTCTTAATAATCGATTTTTTTATACCAATATTCGCTCTTAATTTTCTTAAAAGATCCATGCCTATCAATCTGTCGTATTTGTCGTTAAATTCAAAAATGCAAAATTTGTGTTTCATTTTTACATTAAAAGTTTTAGGTAAGGGTATATTCGCAATAAATTGGTGTAGTGTCGTTTTGTCTGTTGTTTTGATTTTAAAAGGTTCTCTTTCTACAAAATTTAAATAATGTTTTTGCACGGTTTTGGGGCTAATTAAAGTTTTGAAGATCCTGTATCGATTAATAATTTAATTTCAGCATGTGGAAAAATGTGTTGATTAATATTGTTTAAGTTAATTACGTCTGATCGTATATGGTTCTGTCCAACTGAAAATTTGAGTACGCGTTTTCTTCATCGTCCTCTTCGTAATTTTCGTAGGGGTTGTTACATTCGTAATTTTCTGAGTAATTTGCTGCAATGTTTACTTGGATTTATATAATTACTTGTGTCCTCGGATTTAGCTTGATTATTAAAATCTTCTACTGCTTGGTGAAATAGTTCTTCAGAAGAGAGTTTCGTTTTTGTGTATAGTCGGGTCTAATTTGAGATGTTTTAGTGTTCTGTCTGGTGTTACCAGATGAAGTGTCCATAGGGGTTAGTTTGTAATAATTATTGGGGTTGTTGTTGTCATTCGTCATGAACATACATGCATGCATACAGCTCTATACCAACAGTTGGAAAAACCATCCCAAACAACGAGTTAGTCTCCGGTGCAACATTAAATTTTCCAATGCTCCACCTGAAAGTACTACATTGACTAGGAAGCGAAATTCTTTTATATGGAAAATTTTGAATTTTGCCGAACCCTTGCTTTTCCAAGCAAGGTAGGGATCTTTAACGTGCATGACAACACTCACACACTGAACCTCCGTTTTACCTCTCATCCGAACGAGGACGTATTTTTGTGAAAAATGCTCGCCTAACATTTTTCAGGCGGACCGTGTCGGGATTCGAACCCGGGACCTGGGCGTAGTAGTTACACGCCGACCAACTACGTCACGGAGCCGCACAATGACTAGTATAACGTTTAAAAACCGCATGGTTAGCTACCGCATAAAAAACGTTGACGCTGTGAGTGGGATATTCGAGATTCTTCGTAAGGATAAGAAGCGGTTTATCCGTTCCGTCGGCAAAAAGCAAAAGAGCATATGGCTGCAGAGGTAAATTGTGAGATATATGGTACTTATATCAAAATGGGGGTGAACCAGGAAACTACCGATGCCAAATCGCCCAACATTAAAAACTGTATACGAGACTATGCCAGGTAATGAGAGCAAAATTTGAAGGACGTGCATCGGAGTGGTCTCGTAGAAAGTGCTGTACTTGGAAGTTAACATCAATAAGTATAGCCCACTGGGATGATCCTCGTACATTATCCAATTACCCAAGCAGAACTCTACAAGACGAGAATAATGATTTAATATTTACTCCCAAATTAGGTTAGAAAAGCTCCTTCTGTAAATATGTATATGTATTACAGTAGATAGTAAGCATAAATAGCTAGTACTGCAAACTATTTATAATTAAATAAAGGTTTTTAAAAAAATTGTACTAGTAATCTGGTTAAATTAATAATAAAGATTCATATTTCGTAGAAAATTTGAGACTATTCCATATTTTAGGCACCAACAAAATATTTAGAAATAAGAAAGTTATAGAATTAAGATTTAGAGGTTGTACTTTGATAAGCGTGGTCCAAGGTTAAAATCAATGGCGGATCCGTACTTTCCGAATAATCTTAAGACATCTAATGCTTTACACACTAACAAAATGTTTAAATAAAGAATTATAATATTAACATTTAGGGGCTGTTAATTTGCTAATGGTTGGTCCAGTGTTAAAATTAATGTAGACATTTGTATTTTTCGGAGAATTTTAAACTATCTAATGTTTCAACGCTAAGATGTTTATAAATAAAACCGCTGCTGCTCCAAGTAAGGTAGGTGTTTTTAACGTGCTTGACATCATTCACACACAGGACCTATATTTTACCTCTCATATGAATGAGGGCGTATTTTTATGAAAATGCTCGCCCAACATTTTTCAAGCAGACTGTGTCGGGATTCGAACCCATGACCTTGGATTTAGTAGTCACATGCATAACAACAGAACCACGGAACCGCTCAATGAACAGTATCCTACATTTAATTTTCCAATACTCCACCCAAAGGTATTACATTCGCTAAGAAGCAAGTTTAGCAAGTTTTTTTCCTGGAAAATTTGAATTTTGCCGAACCCTTACTGTTCCAAGCAAGATAGGGATCTTCAACGTAAGTGACAGCACACACACTAGACCTCCATTTTACCTCTCATCCGAACGAGGGGCATTTTTGCGAACAATGCTTGCCTAGCATTTTTCAAGCGGACCGTGTCGGAATTCGAACTCGTCAATGATTAGTAGAGCGTTTAAAAACCGCTTGGTTAGCATGGTTAGAACATTGACGTTGTAAGTGGAATATCCGAGTCTCTTCTTAAAGATAAGAAGCGGTTTATCCGTTTAGTCGGCGAAAAGTAAAAGAGCATATGGCTACAGAGGTAAATTATTAGATCTATGGTACTTATATCAAAATGGAGGTGAACCAGGAGACTACCGATGCCAAATCGTTCAACATTAAAAACTTGATTATATCAGTCTCAGCCTCTAGCTATCTAGAAAATGTATAAGTGACTTTATGCCAGGTATTGGGAACAAAATCTGAAAAATTTGAAGGACGTGTATTGCAGTGATCTTGGAGAAAGTTCTTTACTTGGAAATTAACATCAATAAGTATCCCACTGGGATGATCCTCGTACATTATCCAGTTACCCAAGCAGAACTCTACAAGAAGGGAATAAAGATTTTATATGCATTTCTAAATTAGGTTAGAAAAATTCTGTCCGTAGATATATATATATATATATATATATATATATATAGTAGTGGTTTTAAAGGGCTAAATTTAAGTATAAACAAGATAATTTCAAACACCCTGTATAGAGGAAACAACCAGAATTTACGTGCGAAATTTATTTCATTTAGTTCATTTTAAAGTAACAAGTATTAACATAATTTTACAATGAGTGAATAAAATTTAGTTAGGTTCGTAAAGAAAATAAATTTTAGTAGCCAATGCAATTATTAATTAATTTAATGGAGTTTAATTAAACGAGTAATTACGTATAATACGCATAAAAGCAGGAAAAATCGATAAAACCAAGGTGAAACACTTTGCTAACACATAAACAGCCGTAGAATAAAATACCCTGAAAATCCAACTCCGAGAAATGTTGTGTTAAAACGTCGGTTAATTGAACACTTGCATGTTTTCTAAATGTCCGGTTCCCCTTAATTTGTGTAGATAAAAGACAGTATTCTAAGTATATCGGATAAACGGTTGGAGGGTTCGCGTAAATGTTAACTAAAAATTTCCTTAAAACGCAGAAAAATAGACGGTCAATGAAATACGTCGAAATGAGACAGACATAATAACAGTGCATTTCAAAACGCACGTATTCAGTCCACATGGGTTAGTTTGAAACGCGGACAGTAATATCGATTTCTACCACTCAAACAAGGTTAGAAGGAAACATACAATATGCATAAGAAAAGGACAACGTTAATATAGGCGGGGTTTTTAAGACGTCAATGGATATATTATTGGTCGATATCGTTAGTTTTAGAATAGACAAACACGGGGATATTTGAAGTCAGGTTTATTGGAAAATATCGTAACGACGCGCTAAATTTCAGGGATTTCGACAACGGTTGAAACAAAATTTGAGGTAGTGTTATTTTAAATTAGCTATTTCACGCGAAGAGTGGCCTAGAGGTGGCAGTCGGAATCCTATAAATACTTGAAAAGAATTAGCACGGCTCTTCTCTTTTAATTTCGATCTCGTAGTATTTACACCGCTTCAGAATACGAGTTTGTAAGTATACGTATTTTTAAATTAAATAGTACAGTGTTGGCCTCATAATTTGATACGCGAATAGTGGCGAGTCTAAATTTTAATTGAGGTGCAACATTTATTTTAAACAAGCTCGTGAAGTGACGTGAAGTAACTTAAATTGAATTAAAATTAAACTAATGTACGCAATTATGAAAGAAGTGTAATTAATTTGGATTTGAATTTGGATGCATTGTGAATGCAGAACATACGGCACAACTTAAATGGTGTTCGTCTACAAATAGCTAGAGGCGGCCAGCAGAGTAGAGCGAAACAACTTAACGGCATCGTCAACGGAGTAGAGATCTTCAAGAAATTCCAGGTAACGCTTTAAAATTGTTGTTGTTATAAACTATGAAAATTGTGGGACGTGTGAGAGTGAATTATGAAAGGTATTGTGCATTTTTTGCGTATTGACAATAATACGTATAACAAACTGTTATTATGGTATTTCAATATAAATCTACAGGTGTGTAAAAAGCTTATTAACGTTCCTCAGGAATTAAAATGTTTATTGTTAAGAGTACATGGATTTGTTTTTTTTGTTGGTTGTAAGAGTATGTGAAGTACAAAAGCATACATTATTCATAATTAACTGGGTTATGATGAGCTCACCATACTCCAGAGTTTACTAATTTAAAATAAATTATAAATAAAGAAAGAAAAATAAGATATTATTCAGGGCCCATTTACTCCGGGTACATTCAATGTGTTTGATAATTTAAATTAAAATACAGGACATTACAAAAATAGAATTTATTGAGGTGTAACTTGATCACTGAAATGTGGATAATCTTGAATTTTATTTGTAAATAGTGATAAATAAATATTGTATGATTGTGGTATTATTTTGTGGTTTTATTGAGAGAGTGCGTGAACGATAAAGAGTATGATAGCGAATCTAGGTATCCAAGAGGAGGACCAACTGAGCTAGCCAGGGAAGCGGTTGAAGAATTAAGGTGATGAAGAGAGGAAGCAGAATCTGGGTAAGAAGTTTTTTTTTGAATTTTTTTTTATTTTTGGTGAAATTTTCGATTTTTGTAAAATTAAAATAAATTAATTTTCAAATATATATATATATATATATATATATATATATATATATATATTCTGTAAACTATTTATATTTAACGGTTTTGTTTGGTCTCTTTGTCGCACGTTTTCGTAGTTAATTTTAAGTTAATTTAAATTCGTTGTTGTAAATCAAATAGTAAAGCTGTCATCCCTTGTATCGTTATATCCTGTCATAAAACCTCCTTTGTGCATGTGGAAATTATGTTGAAAAAAGGGTAGTGACAGACACTCGCTCAGCGACAACGAAGCCAACCGGTTGTTGGTTCGGTTCGCGAAGTGAGGTAGTCAATAGTGTTGCCAAATGTGATTTTATCGATAAACCCCTAAAAAACACAGTGAAAGTGCAAACGTAACACGTACAGTAATTCGCCATACAGTCCACTTAGTTAAAGAATAGGAACGACACTTAGAACAATAGAATAACGCGGAGGTAAGTCGATGTACGAAATTATAAGACTCCCCGCGCATTAAACAGGTTTTTTAAAAAATTGTGCTAGTTATCTTGTTAAATTAATAGTAAAGATTCATATTTCGTAGAAAATTTGAGACTGTTTATGATTTAGGCACTAACATAATGTTTAGAAATAAAAAAGGTATAGAATTAAGATTTAGAGGTTGTACTTCGTAAGGGTGGTCCAAGCTTAAAATCATTGGCCGATTCGTACTTTCCGAAAAATTTTAAGACACCTATTGTTTTAGACACTAACAAAATGTTTGGAAATAAAAAGTTATAAAATTAACATTTAGGGGTTGTTAATTTGCTAATAGTTGGACCAATATTAAAATTAACGTTAGGGATTTGTATTCTCCGAAGAATTTTAAACTACCTAATGCTTCGTACGCTAAAAATATATTTATAAATAAAAAAGGTGGGACATTCGAATTAATGGGTTGTAACTCGATAAAAGTTAGTCTTAGGGTAAAAGATGGAAGAGTTGAGAATAGAAATGTCATAAGGAGTCGATAGGCGCCAAGAAGTACCTCGAAAGTTTTAGGGGTGCGATCAATTTTTAGGGATGGAAGGTCAAACATGTTTAAAAAACAGTAGAGCTAGCATAGGTTAGGTAGGGACCATGCGGGGCCGAACTTGCACAAGGAGGATCCTCCTTGTGAAGCCTCCGCCTCCTTATGGGGGTTCTTATAGTTGGTTAAAGATTTGCTAAATAAACCTTAGACTTTCTTATGGGAAAATACATGTAAAAATGAACGATTTTGCGCTTGTACGATCGTAGCCTACCTACCGGACTCAAAAAAATAACTGCTAAAATTATTAAGGCTAAATTTGAATTATCGAACTACGAAACAAAAATAGATTACTTGACCCATCAGCTTTCAGAACTTGTGAGTGTCAGACTCATAGTACAGCTTACAGTTAGGTTTCGTTAACTGTAGAAATCATCAAAGGGCGATACATACTAAGTTTTACAATCTAGCCTGAAATAGGTGCGTTCCATCGAACGTTTCCCTTAAAGAAACGTTTTCTGCAACAGAAGTTTATGCGGTTTACTGGCGTAGATGAACTATTTGTTTCACATGATGTTGCGGCGCCGCTTGTTGTAGCAGTGACCAGTATAATTACATTAGGCCATAAGCAAAAGTTTTAAGCACAAAAAATGATTGACAGGTCCTGCTGTGCGAGATCTCTTGATTGACAGCTACAAGACTAAACATTTAAACATTACATTGGTACGTTCGAGAATGTTATTTGCATAATTCCCGTATGTTTAAGAATAGTCTAGAACAATTGGATAAAGTATAAGTTGCCATTTAGGGGTTCTGCAGCGCAGTTCCAAATGAAGTTGATTTCTGATTGAAGTTTTGATTACGATATGGTCTAGTTTAAAGCTTTGATTATTGTGATATGAAATAATTAGTGGTACATATGTGATATAAGTTGCTATCGACATAAGTGGCTCCCTGTTGATATACATTCCTGTAGTGATAATACAAATTAATATAAATTAGTAAATGGTGCTGGGATAGTTAATTGTGCAATGCTTTGATAATAAATAATTATGATGATAGCATCCTAGTCTCAAAAGCTAGTAATTATACCGTTAGCGAGTTACATATCCACCAAATCAATATATGTATAATTAAATAAAAATTATTAAGAAACTTAAGTTAGATGCAACAATGGATAAATAAAGAAAAGGTTAATGAAAGTTCACAAGCAAGTTGTAAGAACGGATGTGAATACAATGTATTCCAGACGTAAGTGATACTGCAGGTACAGGTCACAGACGGTTATAAAACCGCAATTATTAGAATTAAGATTATTACTTTGTATTATATCAATTAATAAAAAAATAAGCAGACATGAGCTCTGCAGTTCTCACAGAAATTTCAGGGGCAGGGACAACATAAACACCCCGGGAGCCCCAAGAAAGTCAGTCAGTTTTGAGCCTCACAGCTTTTGCATTGTTGGTTGTTCAGGCTACTCGCCCTAATTTAAATCCATTTAACAGTAATTTCGACTTATAGTCATTTTATATAGTTTTGTAAAGCTCCACTTGTAATTTCTGATTAAATACAAATTGTTACAAGAGTTTTTGGAAGAAGACTTTTTAAAAAGGCAGCTGCCAAGGCCTTTACGTAACTAGCGGATAACTGAAAACAAATCGTTGTGAGAGCTTTTAAAACTTTCATTGTAACCGTTAAAAGGGCTTGTATAATCAGTATGAAAATAGAGAACTGTTGTTATTGCAAATAGAGTTTACGTTACATTACAAAAGTGTTTTATTCATTACTCGTAGGGAGTAATAAGCACAAATTATCCAACCAACACAATCATAAAGCAGATTTCTATGCTATATCTGGTTGCTTAGTGGAACCGTCCATCGCCGTATATCACAAGCGAAATTTAGCCTTAACTCGTAATTTATCGTTTTTGATTACTTACGTATAACTTGTTGTGGCTTCTCTAATGCGGTTTGTATACTAAGTTAAGAGGGTTTCGTGTCTATCAAAATTAATGTTTCAATTAGTTGTTTTAGATGAGGCAATTTGCTTCAGTCTAGAAGCGAATATCACACGCTCTCTAAGGGACCACAAATTGCGGTTCATTCCTAATTCGTAGATGAATACTAAACGAGATATTAGAGATACGGGCACGTATTTAAGTACGCCATTATTCAATTTTCTTTTAACTAATAGAATCGACGGTTGCGTAAATAATAATCTAGAAGATCAATAAACCAATAAAATTGTCAGTGAATTCCTACTATTGTAAACACATTTGCTGTTACATTCATTTAGCACAAATAAAATGCTTGATACTTGAAGGTATGTTCAAGAAAAATCTAGACTGATCAAAGAGACATTATTTCCGAACCGGAATTCTTCTGACGTTATGTAAAAAGCGCAAAGTGTGAAGGGTTAACAAGTTAAAGATAAGTCGTAAAACTTAGTCCAGGGTATTTTGTCGCGCGCAGAATGCACCAAGATGTGTACTTAAATAAAGTTGTAATATGTGACGCTTTAGCGTTACATTAAATAGAAACCGTATGCAAAAAGCCGAAAATTAACCTTAAATGAATAAATTAATATTGCGGCATCTTGTGTAATTCTCATTTGATTTATAATAATGTTCAGTACGCATGGCATTGCAATAAACAGTTAGTTCTAACAAAATCATAAACTTAATAACCACAAAAGTATCGTGCTATTCCTGTTAAATTCAAATTGGAACGGAACTTAGGGTCATAAGTTATTTTAGACCATAAAAGGGGTAAACCTGATATTTATTTCAGTAAACTTTCATAGCAGAATCGTGTTATTTTACAAAAGCTTTATAATTTGCTACGTGCATTGACGTAGCCTTAAAAAACCCAAAACGAAACAGTATGACCGGGTTCAGTCGGCAAGTGGGCGGGGTATTATACATATAAGCACGTAAAGGAAAGCCTGAAAAAATAGAAAAAAATATCCACTCATTTATTCGTGGTACCCAAAAAGAAACAAACAATCAATCCTTACACCCTAAACTTAGCAAACAATATACAAAAAAACCAAATCATTTTTTTTATATGGTGAGCTGCCGGTTTTAGGTTACTATCCTAGATTACTTTTCAACTAAAAACGAAACAGAAACGAAATTACCCCTCTAAAACCAACAGCTCTACATCAGCATGGTAAATCTAAACCTAAGTCTATAAATATAATGACAACGACAGGTTCAATTGTGCCAGCAAGTCTTTAAACCATATTTATAATAATAACTAGTATATTTTTAGTTATTTAAAAACAAATAGTAAAGCATTAATATAAGAGCAGTAAATACCAAAATAGTTCAATAATTTTCATATATAAAAATTAAATTTGGAAATGCATGAGCTTAAACAGTAAAATCCCAAATCAATATGGTCTCAACGTAAGTAGTGGAGAAAACATTCACCTTCGAAGTTGCTGACGTCGGAGTTGAATCACTAGCTGGTCCACAGCAACGAGTTGGTGGACCTACACCCAGAAGGAACGCACTTGGCCTCCCATTACAGCAAGGGACGACTATTCATCGTGGCTTTAAGGCCACCGGAAGCACGCCGTATTGCGTGCGCGAAATTTTCATAGCGAAAACGACACGGAAAAAACCAGAATAGATGTTTTCATCTTGCTATTCGAAAAGAAATTGAATATTCATTTCGTTTAACTAAGGAGCAGAGTGTAACGTGCATTTTTAATAGTTTAACATTTTACGCTTTTTCCCAATTAGTAAACACATTTCTGTAACTACTATTTTTTATATTGGATATTTATTAACTCCTTAGGCGAGTGCATCGTATTATTAATAAATAAATTGCAACGAAATTTAAATTGGATTCTTCGTAAATTGCTTTCCGGCTTATCGAAAATGATAAACAACGGTAATTAGTTATTAGATATGATGGTGCATTCACGTTTTGTATGTGCCTTATGTTATTAACGAAGTCGGATAGTCGTCGACCAGAGTTCATGGTAACAACGATTAGAAATAAACAGATTAGAGTGCAGAGTTGGAGTTCGTTCTTAGTTCCTATATATTAATTACGTGAAAGATACTGTTTCTTCTTTGCGTGGACAATAGTGAGAATTACTGCGGTAACAATTTTAAAATTGTTCATGAACAAGCACAATTTTAGTTGTTTTACTTGTGAAATAAACGTTGTATTGTAACTGTATAAAGTGTAGTTCTGATTACTTTTGAAGGAAGTATGTTTGATAGGCGAACGTGTTTACTCGACCGGCACGTGTGTTTTACGGAACATTTTGACGGACGGTTTTATTGCTTACGCGTGCCTACTAATTGTTTTTAGTTGTTTTTCTTGTGAGACAAGTGTTGTGGCAAGGTCATTGACGGACGGTTTTTAGTGATACGCGTTGCTTTACTAACTGTGTTTTTTTAGTTGATTTGTCTTTTTTTATATTTGAACTGTGTGTGCGATCTAGTTTTCGTGGTCCTTTTGTTATCAGAGTAGTGCATACTTTGGATTATCC
Source organism: Platerodrilus igneus (assembly GCA_036346225.1). Classification (NCBI taxonomy): domain Eukaryota; kingdom Metazoa; phylum Arthropoda; class Insecta; order Coleoptera; family Lycidae; genus Platerodrilus; species Platerodrilus igneus. Next base: position 4,019,123 of record JARFIW010000012.1, on the reverse strand, counting down.
AAATACAGTTTTTTAAGCTGGAGTGCTTCCAAAAACAAATGATGATACAGTTGTAGCAAATAAAACACCTCACGTTACTGTTAGTTTAATGCATTACATCGTGCCTTGAAAGCCCGTGACTCTAAATTTTTATTACTAATTTTCTTTACAATTTGTGTTACAAAATCTTTCAAAATTATTGTCTCAGGAAATAGAATTAACAAGAGATTTATCGATGTTACGTAGTTCCACCAGCATGATAATGTCTGCTGCTAACACCAGTGAAATACGTAGGTGTGAGTTAGTGTAAAGTGTAAGCAATTCCATCCACACAATCACAGTCAAGGGTGCAGTGCTTCGTTAGTGTAGGACATCGTGAATCCCCCACTCAAATTACAAGGAAGCGTTACTGAAGGACTTTCTGTAAGTTGAACTATTTCCTACTTAGTATTACTTTAAATATCTACCCGTCGTTTTTGCCATATCTTCGTCGTTCTGAGACCTTTTGCAATAGAACTGCATGCTTTTAAGAAAAAAAAACCCAATACTATTAAAATTACTCATATCAATTGTGTCTTATCTTTTATCTTTTATTAACATGTTGTCTGATTGATGTTTAATTGGTGTGTGAGGAAACGTTTCTGCTACTCCCCAATATTACCTCACTTTGTACTAAACATTTTTCTGTATTGCTTTTACTGTTGTTATATTATATAGTTTATCTAAACAGTTTCTTTTATTTACATTCTACAAAGTACTGAATAACTTAGACGTTTCATTGCTGCTATGCTTATTCTTTTTTTTCAGGTTTACTATTCTAATTTTTCTATTGCAGGTACTGTTACTAACTCCTTACGGCCGCGTACATGGTATGTTGGTCTGCTTTCTACAACCCCCCCTACTCTCCGATTGAGCCCGGTCATTTCTTTGATCTTCTTTGTGTTACGCACGAATTGCGTAACGTAACATTTTTGGCGCCCAACTTGGCTGCCACGAAAAAAAAACGTAACAAGAGCTCAAAGTAATATTGTTGTTAAGACGTAAAACTGGGAAAACACGGTTTATTGGGATAATACGCGGTTTTAATTCTGCGAAGCTTTTAATGGAAAACACATTCGAACCAATTATCGGATACTTAGAACCAGTTATCGCCTATTTAATTTTAGCATAAACTTTACGTTAAGGAATTCTTAGAAAGAGTATTTATGATTAATTAGCGTAAGGATTTAACAATAGAAATCGAATTGCTACAAACAGAGAAATGAATTAACACGTGAAAGGTTTATTTTAATTTACAGAATTAATTTTAGTTTGTAACGTCAACGGGATTTGAGTTGAAAATTATGATAATTACTTTATGCTGAAAATAAAAGTAACAAATTACAAAATAAAGATAAATTTATTAATATATGTCAAATACAGAAGAGCTTTCTACAAATTTCAGTTTCATAAAATAGAATCAATATAAACCACAGACCATATCAAACAGGGATTTTTACAAAGTAACAATAAACAAAGACGCTAAGTAGTGGAACTCTCCACGATCAAGTTACAGATGGTTATATTTTTCATACAAAGAACAAATGGTTTCAGTGTATTTAATCAGATCGATAACAAAATGGTTGTTGCGTGGTGGGATTATACGAGGTCACGTCTAAGTCACGTATAATATGAATGTACAATGACAATCCTCAACAAACACGAGAAACAGGATAGACGAACGCTTAAACAGTGAAGGAAAACTACAAATTAGTTACTCGCGAATCATAGACCAAGAAATTGTAAGGGTGACTGAAAAAAAGAGTTAGCCGAGTAGCTATGAATTAAGATGAACGATATCATGGGAAAACCTCTGCACCACTGTAGTTAACCGGTGCATACTTATTTTGTTACTGGATTCGCATCCCTTTTCGGAAATTCCAAATATAATAATTTAGAGCTTCAAGCACTCGTAACAGATGCTAAAGGCAAAAAAAAATTAAAAGTAAATTTTGCTGATTACTGTCCAGCACAAATTTTGATTTGCCTTTTTATAGTCAACAAAATGTGTCCTAACATGGGTAAATTTCTAGCATGAAAAATTGAATCAGTTATTGATTATATCACACCGAGAGTCGGCCCAAGTCAAATAATATTTTTTAAACCTTTCCATACACTAATTTGTTGTCGCAAAAATATGACTCTTCAACATCAGAAACAAAAAGTTTTAACAGTTCAATTCGATTGGTGTTACCTTATAACGCTGGCGCGTTACGTAAATCAATATTAAGCAGTAAAAAAAATATATTAATTTCAGTTAGTTAAATGAGCTTTTAGCACGAGAAATACCCTAAAAAATTATAAAAGCTGGATACTTTTCAGTAATAACCTGGTTTTAGTTCATTATAATATTAAATTGGGATACAGGTAAAACCACTAATAAAGATCGGGACTTTACACTCTACGTATAAATTAAGAAAAATATGCAGATTTTGGTAAATAACCTTTATGCGTAAAAATTCACTCGAGATCAAAAAAAGCTCAACAACCGTAAACGCTTAAATCTAAAGTCATAAAAAAATGCATTGCAAATGTAAACAAATGCGCCGCATTCGTGAGAATAAGATGACCGTGGATATAAACAGAATGACAATGAACTTGATAATCCTACAGTTTAAACACACAAAGTGTAAAAACAAAATTTTTAAGGGAGGGAAATTAAAATATAGGACTAGGTTCGAAAAGACTGGTGAAGAAGTTACGAAAGAAACGAAAGTGCAGGTGGGAGACCGTAAACCCCTCGTGATATGGCCAACAGTAGACCATTTAGTGACGAATCACCCCCACATTTGCTCCAGAATCCCACATTTGCTCCCACATCTGGACCAAATAGTTTTCTTCGACTAGCCATTTTCATCTTTCGAGATAAATATATCTTAAATTTTTCATCTTTCGAGATAAATGAGCATCCACATTTCCACACACGAGATAAACCCATTTTTAAGATTTTTTACCGCTAACATTCTGGACCAAATAGTTTTCTTCGACTAACCATTTTTCATCTTTCGAGATAAACCTATCTTGTTTGGTATCAATTAATATTAGAATTTTCTCAGCTACCCGAATTTCTAAGAATTTTTTAGATAGCATCATCCCCCAGGGAGCGTTCTTCTAAATTTTTTTAGTCATGCGATACATCTTGTTAGTCTAAAATTTTATGCAGAATCCGAATCTGCAAACAGATTTAAAATCGAACCACACCCTGCAAAGTTACACTTTAAGCTCTCAAACCCCTTTAAAATTTTTGCTCGTATATATTTAACTCCATTTTTTAAAACCTTTTTTGCTACCCAAGACATATGCTTTAACCAATACAAAGAAATAAGTACACAAAAGTTTAATAATTTATTTACAGTTTAATAAAGTAATCATTCAAATGTAATGGGTTTTAAATATCTAAAATGGGAAGGTCGACTTTTGGTGTAAGGATCGCCTAGTTAATAATTAAGAAAGCGCATTTTGCTTGTATGAAATCTATGGAATTTCTCCTGTAATGAAAGAAGAATGCATTCGTAATTTAAAATGCGTGCTACAACTTTCGCTAGATACCAACCATGTTAATTAGTGAATTACCGATTTAGATTCTAATATTAATTGATTTGTGTATGACATCATTAACTACCTAAATTTCAGAATTAACAAAATGTAATAAACCAGATTAAGTACTGTTCAATAATAATCAGAGTGAAAGTAAATGGGTCTTATTACATATTGAAATCCTAAATTACCTTACGTGACGCGGTAGAAGCATTATAATTCAATATTTTCGAAACTTCCAACGTAGTATTAATTCATTTGTAATTATTTATAATCCAACAAATATTTTAGATTCTTAACGAACATGTGAAAGCTGTTTAAATTTCTTCTCTAAACAAATGCGGTTATTACAATAGGAAAGTACGCTATATGCAAGCGTAAGGAGTCTACAAATCTCAGTGTAATAAAAGATTCATCAGTTTCATCGTCGTTTTCCTTAGACAATCTAACGTTTTTTGTAAACGATATGAACCTCTCCTTATTATTCGGGATTACAAGCTGTTTAAATTTTTTCTCTAAACAAATGCGGTTATTACAATAGGAAAGTACGCTATATGCAAGTCAATTAACAGCAATTAAATATTGCTTACTGACCTACCTTAATTAGGTTGCTGTGCTATTAGGACCAGGGTATGCAGACTTTAACACCTCCATCTCGCACGCTTTACACGGATGTTGGTTGTTTCGTACAAGACCCTTTAACAACTGGTGGAGCTGAACGTTTACTGCTTAATGACATACCGTGCTGTTTTTCCTTGTGTTGCTGTAAGCTATTCTTGTAAAAGCGATACTGCAAGACCCAGAGTTTAAGTACTTTGCTGCCGACGGATGTATAAAGCAACCGTGGGCGATGTTACACCACGACATTAAATGGCGGGCTTGAATATTTTCTTTGGAAACAATCGAAGATTGCCGAAAACACTCGAAGAGTGCACAAACGCGATCACTAAACCACAATTAATAATCGCCTTTATAGGTTTAACATTTCTACCATCACCAATGACTTTAATTTCTTATTGGAAGAATCTTTATTCTCCCACGCACTGTTGCGTAGCTGGATGCCCACCCCTTTTGGGGATATATGCTGGTTATAGGTTGTAGCACCCGCGGTTTTACTTAACTACACTTCGTAAGATCCCTTTAATCTTTTTTAATCGTGCCCTTCTCGCGCACAATACAGTAGGACTTAGCCTTACTACCTACAAATTCTAACACCAAGTCACCGTTAAACTCGTCTTTAAATTTCCCCACAACTTTTGTTAACATGTGGTAAATTGTGTTTATTATTTGCGGGGTACACCACTTTAAACTTAAAAATAAAAGCAGGATAGTTTAATACGTCTATTAATAATTTATGGTAATGTTGGCGGTACAAATATGTAAAAACAAACTTTATCAAGAAAATATAATGTTTTAATAGAATACATACACGTATTGATAACATCTATAAACCGCTGTGGTAACCAGAGTCTGGCGAATCTGGGATATCCAAATCTCTAAACATTTGCGCAAGCGATTGCCTTGCAGTTGCATCTTTTAAGTACTGAATGGAAACATTTAATAAGTTCCAACACTGTCAAGTAATTTAAATTGCTGCAATCATTTGACAGAGAAATACTGGCACTGCTCTCCCCCTCTAATAACGTTTGAACCCTTTCTTCCTCCGTCGTATTTTCACCATCCTTTTTTATATCACCAACAAATTTTTCGTAAAATTCTGGAAAGTTTCTACACCTTAACTCAGCCATTTTAAAACAGATCAATTCTCGCAAATTTAATAGCTTGATGCACTCGTACGCAGGTAGCACAATAACATTCCCATCTTTCGTAATCTCCATATTATATAAATTCTCTTTTCAAAATTGTTCAACAACCATATACTTCTATTAAAGGCTGTGCTCAGCTGCAATTTGAAATCTTGATCAATTGTATCTCAACAACATCGTTTCCAGTAGTCAGACCATTTAATCTGACTTGTTTTGAGTCTTGAGCAAATTGGCGAATTTGAAATTCCACTTGAAAAGTACACAATTTCTTCCAATCGAAGTAAGAGAATGTTATCGTAGAATCAGCACACATACCACTACAGCAAATCACTTGGATGACAGGTTGAAGACCACCATATAAATCAAAACCAACTTCTAATATATGGTGGTGATAATTTGAAGGAAATTCGCCTAACCTATGGGTTGACTTACCAACTAGTTGGTTGATATTTAATTGTGGTACTCGCACATCACTTGTAACGTCAACACAAGAAAAATCCATCTTTAATTTATAATTTTAATCAAACTCGACGATACTTTGACGACTAATGCACTGGAACATGGCTCTCGCCTTTTATGCCGATGGTCGAGCGTGCGCAGCTCGTTATTATATTAGTTGGCGTTATATGCAAGTCTTGACTGGAAAAGTGACGCGTATAATTGTTTTATAGTGGGTTTTACCTGTATGTATTTAACCACCAACGCCATTTTAGAATTATTAAACAAAATTACTCTTAGCAGTATTTTTAATATACCATGTGTAAGATTTCAATTATTATTGTGTTTTCTTCAGGTTCTCAAATCCCTCGGAATTTTTTTCAAATCGAATGACTCCTTACTGATTTGCAGATTAACCTTTTGCAAGCACCGTATATAATTCATCTTTAATCTATTTCTAAACCGTATCGCTCTGTCTTTTGAGATAAATCCCTGGTGTAACCTATAAAATTAGTATAGAATTTTCCTGGGGAATTGAAATTAATTATCACGTGTTTTAAAATTAGTTCCAAGCAAAGACCTGTATATATTGTATTAATATTCAAAACCTATCAACAAAACACCTTTGAATTTTTATTTAGATTTAGCTCGATAATAGAGTTAAACTCCAAAAATATTTATTAGTGGCTAGAATTGTTAAAATTTTCAATTAGTGAATCCACATACAAATGATTAAACCAAAAGGTATAATACATATATTAATTCTGCACGGTGACCTAGAAAGTGGTTCGATAATCTATTTTAAATGTAGTTCAACATAAGACGTATATTCTAAATAAATTTAGTGAAATGTATGATCATTAGCCTTGCATCGTTTGTCGATGACGTCTGACTATTAATTTAATAAAAACACTTTCCACAATTCTAGTTAATATACGGGAATACACATTCTATAATTTGATTTAAATTGGGTTAATGTAAGGACAAATTATACTTATACTTTCTCTATGTACATAAATACGGGGGAAATGATACCAAAAGTTCGTTTTAAGTTTATTTTGTAAAACGTAAAGTCGTTTATAGTGTAATTAATAGTAATACTGAATTTTCAGTCTTTGGTTTAAAATTTCGTGTGAGGACTATCGACAAAGAAGAGTAAGTCTTAGTTTGAATTTTGCAAACGTAGAAGAAATTAATATTGACATGTATAATTCAAAACTGTTAATCAATAATTTTTCTAGAATGAACATCTTAAGTATTGCGTGCAGTGTGTGCGAAAATGTTTTTACTGGATGTGATGCCATAAAAAAACACAACGAAAGGCACATCGAGATGGTTTATTTCCAGGAGGAACTAAAAATTACAGCGAATGAGTGGGAACAAATTAAGGATTTGGAAAACCAATCGACCGCAGCGCATAAAGAACGTATAAACGCCGCAATTCAGTTAGAACGAACCAAGTTACTATTTGAAAAACCGTACACCATAACAAAATCTTCTTCCAAAATCATAATTGTAGGCCTGTATCCGTTCGACGATTACAAAATAATTTTTAGATTTGTTGACACCATTTCGCAGAGCGTATTTGATGTATCCCTCAACGTATTTAGGAAGTTTATATCAAATCTTCCACACATTATACGCACTATGGAAGTTGGCATGCAAAATCAGATATGCAAATTCGACAACTTGCGTTTTTATTTAAATAAAATTGTTTAGTGAAGATGATGACATTTGATGGGAATTTATGATATTTACCAAAGGAACTTTAGAGCACTTTTAGGGGTATCTCAGATCGTTCTCAACCATGCTAATACTTTAAAGAACTAACGGAAAGGTACTCTAATATAGATCTGTTTCTGTTAGATGTCGCAATGGAAAGATATAATAGGAATGATATCCACAGAATCTCGCACATGATGTAATTAAAGCAAATACAGTAATAGTGATATTGGGGTCATATTATACAATTTATAAGAACCTACCCAAGATTGTTTGAAAACAGTATTTGTAAACAAGTTGAGTATATGGAAGAATACAACAGGTTTCCATTCCACGCATTTACGAGCGATGTTTAAATTTTAAGCCGAAGACTGAAAATTTTGTTACACTATTAATTACACTTTTGTTTTCTTATAAGTTTCTAAATTGTTGTATTTCAACTACAGATATTAATAGATGTAAAAAATTATGTTATAGTTTTAAATAAAACGATTCTGATTAATAATTTTGTAAAACGTTTATAACACCCTTTTAAAAATAATACACATCTTTGTTATAATTCTTTTATAATTACTTAGATACCCATTTCAGTTACGTGAACATTTGAAAAATTAAACAATACCAATGTATGCTTTATATTTTAAAACATAAACAAGCTAATATAACAAAAATAATTTCTAAATTCACATCATTCATTTCTTATGATAACAGTTGTGGTGGTTAAATTTTATTTTAAAACTTACAATTTAGTATATATTCCATTTGAATATCTGCCAACAGTTTATAAACCCCATCTCCTCGATTATTTCCATAAAATCATCCAGATCCTCGGCATTGATAACACTGCAGTACAGTGCTGTATTGCTTCCTCGTATGACTGACACATAAGACATTTTCTCCTTCTATCAAAGCGTTGCCCACATTCTGCTTTTTACTCGTAGAAACATTGCGAAATCTTCGAATAACCTCTTCAAAGTCTTTATACATATTTATTATATTGTCTCTTTAAACCGTACAATCAACAAATAATAACTTCTACGCGAACAGTCCTTTTATATGAGCTACTACTATTCGGATATGTACCGATTGCACCCGATTTGTGTACGTACGAAGCAACAGGTAGGAATGTATTCTATGAATTAATCTATTACATTCCTTAACAAAATGCTAAGGACTTTAAAATAATTATAACTCTTGTTAGACCTCTAGCCTCCGGATAAACGTTATTATTTTAGGTTGTGTCACTGTTTTCTGAATCAACTTCCTACACACTTTTCCTAAACTATGCGTATCAATTGGGGTTACACTTTACTCTATAAACCGACTTGTATATTTTTCGTATTAGTCTCTAGCTATCACGTCCGTATAATAAAGATTGTACAGACTCGTCGTCAACTGGTGACTTAATCTTTTTAAAAAAACTAGCCTTTGTTTTCAAGTTTAACCCTTGTTGTACGTGTGGGATTCTTTCCGCTATTCCTTGTGACTAGGAATCGGTGATTTGCAACAGTTTAATCAATTGTTTGTACACCTCTTAATTTTTGTAGAGATGTAGTGTCTCCTTTTGTATACCACAAAGTTCTTTCGTACGGAATCCTGCATAAAATGAAGCTTACGTTTATTTACAATTAAATCTTTAACGTTCGTCACCATGAAACTTCGGATTGGGGGCTAACCATTGAACCCTTCTTCTATATTTATATACTCCTCAAAATTTTACTATATCGCCCTTATCCAAATCAAAATCTTTTACAATAGTAATAAAACTATGTTCAGTCACCCCAACACTGCAAGCACATTTCTTTAAATTTTGGATATGACATGTCGCCACTTATATGGTCCAAGAAAGATATGGCGAAAGTTTTGTGATCCTGCGTCCATAATGCGATTACATTGCGTCATCTCAGAGTCTATGTTTTAAGGTCCTAGCGTAAGTTTGACATAAGTAAAGGAAATCAATGATCTTATGTCGGAGACACTTTACTTTGGGGCAATTTCACAATCAATTTCACCCTATGGGCAATTTCGCTCTATGGGGCAATTTCACCCTATGGGCAATTTCACCCTATGGGTAATTATACTCAACTTGTTTACAAATACTGTTTTCAAACAATCTTGGGTAGGTTCTTATAAATTCGTATAATATGACCCCAATATCACTATTACTGTATTTGTTTTTAATTACATCATGTGCGAGATTCTGTGAATATCATTCCTATTATATCTTTCCATTGCGACATCTAACAGAAACAGATCTATATTAGAGTACCTTTTCCGTTAGTTCTTTAAAGTATTAGCATGGTTGAGAACGATCTGAGATACCCTAAAAGTGCTCTAAAGTTCCTTTGGTAAATATCATATAATTCCCATCAAATGTCATCATCTTCACTAAACAATTTTATTTAAATAAAACGCAAGTTGTCGAATTTGCATATCTGATTTTGCATGCCAACTTCCATAGTGCGTATAATGTGGAAGATTTGATATAAACTTCCTAAATACGTTGAGGGATACATCAAGTACGCTCTGCGAAATGGTGTCAACAAATCTAAAAATTATTTTGTAATCGTCGAATGGGTTCAGACCTACAATTATGATTTTGGAAGAAGATTTGTTATGGTGTATGGTTTTTCAAATAGTAACTTGGTTCGTTCTAACTGAATTGCGGTGTTTATACGTTCTTTATGCGCTGCGGTCGATTGGTTTTCCAAATCCTTAATTTGTTCCCACTCATTGGCTGTAATTTTAGTTCCTCCTGAAATAAACCATCTCGATGTGCCTTTCGTTGTGTTTTTTTATGGCATCACATCCAGTAAAACATTTTCGCACACACTGCACGCAATACTTAAGATGTTCATTCTAGAAAAATTATTGATTAACAGTTTTGAATTATACATGTAAATATTAATTTCTTCTACGTTTGCAAAATTCAAACTAAGACTTACTCTTCTTTTGTCGATAGTCCTCACACGAAATTTTAAACCAAAGACTGAAAATTCAGTATTACTATTAATTACACTATAAACGACTTTACGCTTTACAAAATAAACTTAAAATGAACTTTTGGTATCATTTCCGTATTTATGTACATAGAGAAAGTATAAGCATAATTTGTCCTTACATTAACCCAATTTAAATCAAATTATAGAATGTGTATTCCGTATATTAACTAGAATTGTGGAAAGTGTTTTTATTAAATTATTAGTCAGACGTCATCGACAAACAATGCAAGGCTAATGATCATACATTTCACCAAATTTATTTAGAATATACGTCTTATGTTGAACTACATTTAAAATAGATTATCGAACCACTTTCTAGGTCACCGTGCAGAATTAATATATGTATTATACCTTTTGGTTTAATCATTTGTATGTGGATTCACTAATTGAAAATTTTAACAATTCTAACCACTAATAAATATTTTTGGAGTTTAACTCTATTATCGAGCTAAATCTAAATAAAAATTCAAAGGTGTTTTGCTGATAGGTTTTGAATATTAATACAATATATACAGGTCTTTGTTGAACTAATTTTAAAACACGTGATAATTAATTTCAATTCCCCAGGAAAATTTATACTAATTTTATAGGTTACACCAGGGTTTATCTCAAAAGACAGAGCGATACGGTTTAGAAATAGATTAAAGATGAATTATATACGGTGCTTGCAAAAGGTTAATCTGCAAATCAGTAAGGAGTCATTCGATTTGAAAAATCTGAGGATTTGAGAACCTGAGGAAAACACAATAATAATTGAAATCTTACACGATGGTATATTAAAATACTGCTAAGAGTAATTTTGTTTAATAATTCTAAAATGGCGTTGGTGGTTAAATACATACAGGTAAAACCCACTATAAAACAATTATACGCGTCACTTTTCCAGTCAAGACTTGCATATAACGCCAACTAATATAATAAGCGAGCTGCGCACGCTCGACCATCGGCATAAAAGGCGAGAGCCATGTTCCAGTGCATTAGTCGTCAAAGTATCGTCGAGTTTGATTAAAATTATAAATTAAAGATGGATTTTTCTTGTGTTGACGTTACAAGTGATGTGCGAGTACCACAATTAAATATCAACCAACTAGTTGGTAAGTCAACCTATAGGTTAGGCGAATTTCCTTCAAATTATCACCACCATATATTAGAAGTTGGTTTTGATTTATATGGTGGTCTTCAACCTGTCATCCAAGTGATTTGCTGTAGTGGTATGTGTGCTGATTCTACGATAACATTCTCTTACTTCGATTGGAAGAAATTGTGTACTTTTCAAGTGGAATTTCAAATTCGCCAATTTGCTCAAGACTCAAAACAAGTCAGATTAAATGGTCTGACTACTGGAATCGATGTTGTTGAGATACAATTGGATCAAGATTTCAAATTGCAACTGAGCACAGCCTTTAATAGAAGTATATGGTTGTTGAACAATTTTGAAAAAGAGAATTTATATAATATGGAGATTACGAAAGATGGGAATGTTATTGTGCTACCTGCGTACGAGTGCATCAAGCTATTAAATTTGCGAGAATTGATCTGTTTTAAAATGGCTGAGTTAAGGTGTAGAAACTTTCCTGAATTTTACGAAAAATTTGTTGGTGATATAAAAAAAGTATGTGGAAATACGACGGAGGAAGAAAGGGTTCAAACGTTATTAGAGGGGGAGAGCAGTGCCAGTATTTCTCTGTCAAATGATTGCAGCAATTTAAATTACTTGACAGTGTTGGAACTTATTAAATGTTTCCCATTCAGTACTTAAAAGATGCAACTGCAAGGCAATCGCTTGCGCAAATGTTTAGAGATTTGGATATCCCAGATTCGCCAGACTCTGGTTACCACAGCGGTTTATAGATGTTATCAATACGTGTATGTATTCTATTAAAACATTATATTTTCTTGATAAAGTTTGTTTTTACATATTTGTACCGCCAACATTACCATAAATTATTAATAGACGTATTAAACTATCCTGTTTTTATTTTTAAGTTTAAAGTGGTGTACCCCGCAAATAATAAACACAATTTACCGCATGTTAACAAAAAGTTGTGGGGAAATTTAAAGACGAGTTTAACGGTGACTTGGTGTTAGAATTTGTAGGTAGTAAGGCTAAGTCCTATTGTATTGTGCGCGAGAAGGACACGATTAAAAAAGATTAAAGGGATCTCACGAAGTATAGTTAAGTAAAACCGCGGGTGCTACAACCTATAACGAGCATATATCCCCAAAAGGGGTGGGCATCCAGCTACGCAACAGTGCGTAGGAGAATAAAGATTCTCTCCAATAAGAAATTAAAGTCATTGGTAATGGTAGAAATGTTAAACCTATAAAGGCGATTATTAATTGTGGTTTAGTGATCGCGTTTGTGCACTCTTCGAGTGTCTTCGGCAATCTTCGATTGTTTCGAAAGAAAATATTCAAGCCTGCCATTTAATGTCGTGGTGTAACATCGCCCACGGTTAAGCTTATACATCCGTCGGCAGCAAAGTACTTAAACTCTGGGTCTTGCAGTATCGCTTTTACAAGAATAGCTTACAGCGACACAAGGAAAAACAGCACGGTATGTCATTAAGCAGTAAACGTTCAGCTCCACCAGTTGTTAAAGGGTCTTGTACGAAACAACCAACATCCGTGTAAAGCGTGCGAGATGGAGGTGTTAAAGTCTGCATACCCTGGTCCTAATAGCACAGCAACCTAATTAAGGTAGGTCAGTAAGCAATATTTAATTGCTGTTAATTGACTTGCATATAGCGTACTTTCCTATTGTAATAACCGCATTTGTTTAGAGAAGAAATTTAAACAGCTTGTAATCCCGAATAATAAGGAGAGGTTCATATCGTTTACAAAAAACGTTAGATTGTCTAAGGAAAACGACGATGAAACTGATGAATCTTTTATTACACTGAGATTTGTAGACTCCTTACGCTTGCATATAGCGTACTTTCCTATTATAATAACCGCATTTGTTTAGAGAAGAAATTTAAACAGCTTTCACATGTTCGTTAAGAATCTAAAATATTTGTTGGATTACAAATAATTACAAATGAATTAATACTACATTGGAAGTTTCGAAAATATTGAATTATAATGCTTCTACCGCGTCACGTAAGGTAATTTAGGATTTCAATATGTAAATAGACCCATTTACTTTCACTCTGATTATTATTGAACAGTACTTAATCTGGTTTATTACATTTTGTTAATTCTGAAATTTAGGTAGTTAATGATGTCATACACAAATCAATTAATATTAGAATCTAAATCGGTAATTCACTAATTAACATGGTTGGTATCTAGCGAAAGTTGTAGCACGCATTTTAAATTACGAATGCATTCTTCTTTCATTACAGGAGAAATTCCATAGATTTCATACAAGCAAAATGCGCTTTCTTAATTATTAACCAAGCGATCCTTACACCAAAAGTCGACCTTCCCATTTTAGATATTTAAAATCCATTACATTTGAATGATTACTTTATTAAACTGTAAATAAATTATTAAACTTTTGTGTACTTATTTCTTTGTATTGGTTAAAGCATATGTCTTGGGTAGCAAAAAAGGTTTTAAAAAATGGAGTTAATATATACGAGCAAAAATTTTAAAGGGGTTTGAGAGCTTAAAGTGTAACTTTGCAGGGTGTGGTTCGATTTTAAATCTGTTTGCAGATTCGGATTCTGCATAAAATTTTAGACTAACAAGATGTATCGCATGACTAAAAAAATTTAGAAGAACGCTCAAAAGTCGCTGCAGGTAAGAAATCTTAAAATGGGGGTAGCTCCCTGGGGGATAATGCTATCTAAAAAATTCTTAGAAATTCGGGTAGCTGAAAAAATTCTAATATTAATTGATACCAAACAAGATAGGTTTATCTCGAAAGATGAAAAATGGTTAGGCGAAGAAAACTATTTGGTCCAGAATGTTAGCAGTAAAAAATCTTAAAAATAGGTTTATCTCGTGTGTGGAAATGTGGATGCTCATTTATCTCGAAAGATGAAAAATTTAAGATATATTTATCTCGAAAGATGAAAATGGCTAGTCGAAGAAAACTATTTGGTCCAGATGTGGGAGCAAATGTGGGATTCTGGAGCAAATGTGGGGGTGATTCGTCACTAAATGGTCTACTGCATCCCCTGTCGTAAAAGATTCCGGAGCTAACATAGCCCTCCATTCAGATCTCCGGAAGGGGACTACGTCGGTAGATATATCGACAAGTTTAAAAGAAGAGCAGGAAGCATTTTGCGAGTCGGAGAAATTTTAAATACCGCTGGACAAGCAGCAACATAACGTCTCTTCCAACTTGTAAGTTATATGTATGCGACATGCGAGATACCCAAAGATTTCAAACGTAACACCATAGTCACTATACCAAAAGAGAAAGGTGCAGATAGATGCAAAAATTTCGAACAATAAGCATGACAGCACACGTGTCAAAAATATTAACTAGAATTGTACAAAGACGGATGAAAAAACGGGTTGAAGAAATACTAGGAGAAGATCAATTTCGGTTTAGACGAAATAGAATAACACGGGAAGCGATTTTCGCTCTAAGTGTAATAGTGAAGAAGACAATAGAGAAAGGCGAAAGCGTGTATATTTGGTTTGTAGATCTGATAAAAGCATTCGACATTGTAAAGTGGAAAAAATATTTAAAATACTCAAAGAAGTTGGAATGAGTTATAGGGATAGGCGAATAGTACATAGCTTATACAAAGAGCAAACAGCAGCAATAGAATTAGAGCAGGAGCGTAGAGAAGTAAATATTAGGAAAGGGGTGAAACGGAGACATGCCCATCCCCGTTGATTTTTAACTTGTATATCGAAGAGGCAATCAATACTGTCAAATTATTATGCAGGGGCAAGCGATTGGTATGCTTAGATTTGCATATGATATAGCGGTATTAGCATCTAGCAAAGAAGAGTTGAAGCAGCTCTTAAACAGTACCAACAGAGGGATACCGTATAAAAATTAACAAAGTTTAGTATGAAAGGAGGAGTAAATAAGTCAAAAGTAGAATACAAATTGCAAACGAAAACTTACAAGAGAATAAAGATTTCTGCTACCTAGGAAGTCAAATAACACAAGATGGGAAGAGTGAAAAAGAAAAACAGCGATTAGCATTAGCAACTACTATGCCCAAAGACAACAAACCTAGAAACAAGGAAAAGATTACAGAAAACATATGTGTGGAGCACAGCACTGTACGGCTGTAAAACGTGAACAGCGGAAGAAGCGGACAAGAAAAAGGTAGAAGCTTTTGAAATACGGTGCTACAGACGTATGATGAAGATATCATGGACAGACAAAGTTAAGAACGAAAAGGTACTAAAAATGATAGGTAAGATAGAAATATGTGGAAAACGATAAAAAAATAGAAAATAGGATGATAGGACACATACTAGGGCATGAGGGAATAGTGCGTAATATATTAGAAGCAGAGAAAGGAAACAGAGATGTAGAGGTAAACCTAGATTGGACTGTTGCACACATATAGTGGAAGACGTATGTTGTGGGAATTTCACGGAAATGTGTAGATTACCTCAGAATAGAAAACAATGGAGGTACGCGTCCTATCAATTCTTGGATTGAAGACCAAATAATGATGAAGCGGATTTCCGTCTGCAACCACATGTTGGGATTTAAATAGTTCACTTGGGGGACCTAACGTACCGAGGAAGTAAACGGGTGAAATATTGGTGTTCCTGGATGTGCATAATTAATTTAGAAATCCAAGAAGTGGAATTCAACTATGAATACCGCTTGAGCGTTTCTTCTTTTTTGTTTACGCTTGATAAATATATAGACGTAAACCTGTAATTATGAGCTATAATTGGTTATAGAGCGACGGAGTTCGTCTTTTTACGTCCAAGTATAAAATTATTGGAAGGAAAGATAGAAACTTTTGAAAGGTTAAAAAATATGTACATATTAATTTAAACGCAAGCTTTAGTTGTGGGATGCCTTTGCTAGTTAATTTCTTTGTAAAAATGTAGTATTTTTAATGTGCACTGAAATAGCGGAAAAGTTGGTATTGTGCTATGTTTCTCTATATATTGTTGTTAATAGCATCTTCAAATGAATGGGATTTAAAATATAGCATATTACATCTTAGAAACTAGAACGATGGAATGGTAGTGTTATTTAGGAATTAACGTGTTTTTAACAAGTTCTGTTAATAATACCTTGCCAGTTGAATATTACAAAAGGTTTGTCTTTTCTTAGGTTAATGTAGTGTATTTATATTTCCGGAATTTACTGTTAATAGAGTATACGCTTAGATAGAATTTTATTTGGAGTTACTTATAAGATAGATAAAAGTAAACATTATGAAAGGATATCCAGTTGCGCCAGTGATGACGTCATATTTAGGAGAGGCCATAATTAAAAAAGTTGCTGTAGTTTGACAGAAAGCTAATTTAAAGTATGGTTAAGGAAGGCAAAAAATTAAGTGACGAGATTTTAGAACAAGCAAGGACCTACCCGGAATAACCGTCCTCCGGGTAACGAAATTGTCGAAGGGATTGCTGGAACAAGACGGTTTAGTTGTGTTTATATTTGATAAATAATAAATCTTTTCACGTTACGTGGTACTTGTAAAGTAGTTTTGTATTCCGACGATTATACTTTTTTTTTATTATTTGTATCGTCTCTTCATAGAAACCCACTTCCTAACCCTTAAAATTGTTACAGAGTTCCGGCCGCTTCTGGGCAAATCGAAATTAGAACATAATGCCACTTTTACCCATCACAACCTTCATACTCAACAAAAACAAACCAGAGTAGAACGTCACTGCAAAATCTCTTTATCTATTTTCGTGCCAAAGATGCACTAAAAAGAATCCGCAATAGCAGACATAATACGTATCGCTTGCATCATCTGTGGCTCAAATTTAAAATACATTTACAAAGGTCAAATGGACTCTTGTTGTAGCGGTTAGAACGCACGGGTCAGACAGAGACAAAAGAAAAGCGAAATAAGGACCTAAACGAATCACGATTACGTATAAAAAGACAAAAGAAACGTAGAAATATACCCGGCTAACTACAAACGCGGAGAGTGGGATGGTTCACATAAACAAGAAAAGTACATCGCTATGAATTTTTATTGACAATAAACATAAAAATTTCTATTTAAACAAACCAAAACATTATACTTTACGGACAGTCTAATAGTTTAGATATGACGTGCGCATTTCCTATGGTTACATGTAAAAGAAAAGGATTGGTAATGAATAAAAAAAATTATGTTACGACTTTCTTAGTAGTAAGCGTGTTAAGTGAAAAGTATATTAAATGTAGAACCATTTCTAACAAATATTTTACAAAGCAATAGGAAACACTAGCAAGGCTAGTTTTTAAACGGGTTTTAATTGTTTCGTTCGTCAGCACAATGTGACTTGGGTTTATCCCTCGGTATGTAAAAAAAAACAAGGTCACTGTTGAGTACATAAAAAGATACTCAAAAGAGAAAAGCGGGAGTATAACCAAACAGAAATTAAACAAATGTGGCCTTCAATATTCTTACCAGATGTCCAGTTAGAGTCGTGAAGATTCTTGAATCCAGAACACTTACTACTACACTCGAAAAATACTATAAAGCGGTGAGGTAGTCCTATACGGCTACTGACCACCAAAACAGAATCTTATTGCCCAAGCGGCGACAATAGACTGTGTTAGACCCCACAGTTACCAAACATATGGCAAACAAGATAGAAAATTGAAGGTGAAACGCGACCGGGTTTATTAAATTTAAATAAAAGAGCAGATATTACCACTAACAAATAAACTTAAAATTAATAAGCAAATGATAACAATTGAAACAAACAGCGGGACAATTGGGCACATAACGAGCAGAATTAAGTAGACTAAGAAAAATATTCAAAAAGAGGAAGGCTGGCGGTCAACCTGGCCTCCAGAAACTTATTGTCAATTTTTTTTCACTATAAACAAATGATGACAATTGAAACAAACAGGAGCACAATCGGGCACAAAACGAACAGAATCCAATGAACTAAGAAAAATCGAAAACTCAAAAAAGCGGGAGCTGACGGTCTACCTGACCCTCCGCACTTATTTTCAATTTTTTCACTATAAGCAAATGAGCGCAATTGAAACAAACAGCAGCACAATTGGGCACAAAACAAGCAGAATTCAATAGACTAAGAAAAATTTGAAAAACTCAAAAAAAAAGGTAGGCTGGCGGTCAACCTGGCCCGGTGGCTCCGTGGCGTAGTTGGTATGCATGTGACTACCACGTCCAAGGTCCCGGGTTCGAATCTCAACACGGTCCGCTTGAAAAATGTTAGGCGAGCATTTTTCACAAAAATACGCCCTCGTTCGGATGAGAGGTAAAATGGAGGTCCTGTGTGTGAGTGTTGTCACAAGACGAGCACAATTCAACGAAATAATAAAAATTGGAAGAACTCAAAAAAGTGGAGGCTTTCGATCTACCTAGCCCCTGCACTTATTTTCAAGTTTTTCACTATAAGCAAATGAGTACAACTGATACACACGCTGGCACAGTTGATCACAAACGAGCACTTATTTTCAATTTCTTCACTATAAGCAAATGATAACAATTAAAACAGACAGCGGCACAATTAGGCACGAAACGAGCAGAATTCTAAGAATGCAAAGAAAATTTGACAAACTTCAAAAAAATGAAGGGCAGGCGGTCTACCTGGCCCCTGCACTTATTTTCAATTTTTTCACTATATACAAATGAGAACAATTGAAACAAGCACCGACACAATTTAGCACAAAGCAAGCACAATTGGTGAGGAAGAACAAAGGTTTAAAACTGAAACTGGGGGCCAATTTAACCTATCTCGCCTTCTATTTTATTCAATTCACTTGTTATTGTTTGCAATCGCTTACATTTACAACCGATCTGTGATTCACTAGAAAATTATGTAATTAAATCGCAATTAATACATAAGTAAATGTTCTACAAAACAAAAAAGGATTCAATATACTCCCATATATCACTCCCTTACGAAGACACTAATGTAGACACTCTAAGATATTAACTTAACACTTGTATTCGTTGAACATTTCTTGTCAACAAAACAAAACGTGTTACGGGTGTTTGAAGCATTAAATTATTAAATTTGTAAATTCCCAAAATGGACGGGAATCCCGTAGCAAAATTAAGATGTACCGACTAACTACGCTGATGCGAGAGTGGGTCCCTATAGAAATAAATAGAAGAAAATAAAGCAATATTGAATAATAATCAAAAATTTCACGTTAGTACTTACCAGGTTAGGTTTTCAATTCGTCAAGTTTATGGGCGCTAACTACGTCTAGTCTAGTAGATTGCCTCTCAATAACCAGTAACCCAGGAGAGTTTAATTATGGGTGAAATCTTGGTGAAACTCGCATGTTTGAACAAATAAAACACAAATCTTAACTCATCTTACTTAAATCTATTCTAAAATAACATTATTTCAAGATTTCTGTGAATAAGCATGCATATAACAATTTTTAATTTACTTACATTAATATTTAGGGTAGCGACCTAGAGATATTTGTATAACAAAATACATACAATAAACAAAAACGGTATAATTCATTTTCAGTCCAATCTTAATGCATCAAAACCTATATAGATAAATATTACCATCTGTTGCAATTAAACATGCAATGTTCAGACCTTATATTTTTAATAATGGAACAATACACATTCGTCAATACTATATAAATGCCCACAAATATAAATACAATCCAAATAACAACATCTAATGCTGTTAAAATTTAACTTACAGTTTCGCCTTTAAGTGACTACTAAGTCCTTTAAGCCAAAAGTAATTATTTCATCCTTCGGCGCATTGGACACCAAACTAAGTTGCTGAAAAAGCAAGCTGTCTCAATCAATTTCAGCGTTTGTTAGTTATTTCAAAATCCGTGGTGTACTACGTTATAATTCCATAATCAACGGGGTATTTTACGACAAACCAAACTTCTTACTTTTTTTTACTCCCACATATGTTGGCGTTGATGACACTTTAAGTAATTAAATAATTTAGTTTCGGCGGACGTTTAATGCTGTCATGATCCCCACTTTCTCTTCTTTAGAGGGATATGTCACTGATGTACCTAACACGTGAAAGATGCATGCCTATTAATGGCTTAGATGTCGTGATTAACTTTTCTTTATATAACTAATTCAAAACATTGTCATTATATTGTATGAAAAAGATTAAATCGCTTGTAATATAATACTAGTACATTTTCCCTAATTAGCGTTTGATTATTACATTGTATTAAAAAATAAAATTAAGTGTGTCTGTTGCACTTGCATCTATGTAACATTGAATTTAATATATTTAACTAACATTTCTAAAAGTTCCTTTTATATTTGGGATGTTTATATTAATAAATTTACTGTTATTTATAATTTTAAGCTTTCCTAAAGAAATAACATGGCCTCACTATAGAAGTTTATAAATATTTGATTTACTTCTTCGTGGTTTAAAATAGTTTATAACCTTACGATCGCTCCTAATTTGTATTTAGCAGTGAAGCGGCGTTTATTTTTGTGGTTCTTAAGACTACCATTTCAATAAAAATACCAATTTTATTAAAATGCAATAATTTAAAATGATATTATACATAAGATCAGAACTATACAAAGTATTTCTTCTTTTCGCATTTGGTTTTGGTTTAACGTAATGCCAAACAGTTACAAACAGTGCACAAAAAGACTTGTTTCCAAATGGTTTTAGATTAACCAAAACATTTTTAAAACTTACTATTTCTACAACATGTTGGTTGTAATCGAACTGCCTTTTCAACAGCATGTAGCTACAATAAAATTTTCTCAAAACTCTCACAAGAATTTACTTTCAGCTAATCACTAACAGCACAAATATTACCTTCTTAACACTACGATGCTATCTTCTAAATTACTTATTATCCAAGCACTATAATTAACTTTCCAAGCATAAATTATCGATTTATATTATCACTACAATAATTTATAACAAACACTTTAGTAATTTATATCACATATAGGGCAATTTATATCAACCGTAAGTTATATCACGTCCTTCAAAGTTTTAAACCAAAACATATTGTAATCAAAATTTCAATTCGAAACGCATATCAAAGCTTTAATTAGAACTGTCCTCCAATATTCATGCCGGCAATCTATATACATTATTCAATTGCACCAGTTATTTCGAGAATATATCAGCAATTATGCAAATAGCGTCTCGAATGTACCTATTGTAATCTAAATAACGCGATGCAAAACTCTTACACCTGTCAATAAAATCTATCTAAAAATGTGGTTCTGCAGAGACCTATTAATTATCTTTTATGTACAAACACCTCGCTAACATTGAAATGTAATTATTCTGGTCAGAGGTTGGCTACAGACACTATAATACGGTAAATATCATTATTTAGTAGTTTGGGTTAAATTTTCAAAGATGGTAAGACACAATTTTTATTAAAAATAATAATTTCACGGCTAAGGCCTTATAAATCAGTGTAAAAAGCTATAGAATACAAAAGCTTTTATAAAGTAAAATTCGGAAATTTAAAAAAAACGTCATTTACTTACGTGAGCATGCAAATCTGATCCAGAGCACAAGACTTACCTGCAACAAATAGAATCATATTAGTAACACCGGATTTATTCACCGAGAAACTAGTATATAACTATTAGCCTCACCTATAGGTGATGTCAAATAATAAAGAAACATTGTTATAAAATTGTAAGGCAATATATAAGTAGAGCTGTCAATGGTAAATATTTTACTCTTTTTGTAACAAAAAAAAAACTATTTTGTATACCAGTAAATTAAAAAGTTCTTTGCTAGAGTTCGAGATATAAAATTCATCGTTGATTTATAACGAGATCATGTTTAACCCTTTCAACCCTGATTTATCTTCTTTGTTAATAAATAGGATTTGTATGACCACTGGGATTAATAATAAACAAAAAGACAAAAAATGTCAATATTTTTTTAGTTTTCAATAATCACTTTTATAAACAAAGCTGAGATATATGTGTCCCAATAGGTATTTAGGTTGGGACGTATTATGTCCCAGCAGTTACTTATGGAATGTTGTGAAGCATTTGAGACAAAGCGCAAATTGCACATTCAGCAGATGAATTTCGTTCTTTTCTCCTTTTTATTTACACCGCATTTATAACAACGTCTTCGAGTATCGATTTCCTTAGGCATGTGATCACTTACGTTTAGTTGTCGTTCAGATGATTTCAACTGTCATCCAACTTTTCAAGTGCGTTTCTTTCCAGCAATTTTCCTACCTTTTGCGATAAGGTTTTCGGCAAGAGGGACAAGATATCTAATGAACGCGAGTCGTTTGTGGGTAATTTCTTTATACAAAATACGTGAATTATAAACTGCCATCATGAGCTTTTAATATTGTAACAAAAACTCTACGTGTAAACGCATGGTATTCAGCTGAGTCCATTCTTTTTTCCAACATCAACATATCTTGAAAGTACAAATGTGCACATTTTGCATAGAATAAATGTCCAGCTGCGTGAAAAAATTGCAGTATTTTTTGGACAGTGGTCAGATGGAGTGTCCAGTTTCCCAACCTCTCTGCCTCTATGAATTGTTTAATTATAGTAACCATTGAAAAGTACTGAATCCACAACTGAGCCGTAGGTCCGCGACTTTCAAGTGTGTGCAGAAATCGCTTTGAATACTTCATTCTCTTCAACATTCAAAACGTTAAATCTATTTATATTGTTAAGTGTATTTTCCATCATCACTGCCTCATTCTCTGATAGATCTACTGACTTCCAAATCAATTTGGCCAGTACAAGATGAACCAAAACATGAGTCCGTACAGCCCTTGGGTAAGCATGACCACTCATAATTTTCTCCCCACTGTTTGTTGCGTAAATCATTGTCAACATTTCTTTTAGGCCACTTCCCGCCATTATGGTTCCAATGGTTTCCATGAAAGACATAAGAAGGTGAAAGCCCTCTAGACGAATCTCCATGTTTTGCATCCCAGAGTTATCACAGTTTCTTATTATTTCTTGCGTTTTTAAATAGAGAGGCTGTGCGAACGTGACGAAACACGTTTTCTGACCAACTTTTATGCTCTTCTCCCTTGCAATCAAAAGAGCAGTATAAATGGTGTCATATTGAGTTGGTGGTTTATTAATAAAAGGAAGACTTACAATTTTGGAGCGCTCATACTTTTTTTCCTGGGTAGCAACTTCCATGAACCCATTCCAACCAGGGATCTCAATACTGTCTGAATTCTTGTCATACAACCACAAAATATCTGAGCCAGAAGGCAGTATTTCATTATTCAAGGGCTGAATATTTACATCTACAATTGGTACACTTGCCAAGCCGGCATCTACACTACGTTTTTTACATGTCGCCAAGTCAATATTGCCGCCTGCTTTTTCTATGATTTCACTAGTTAAACACCTACAAATCTTGGTACCATTGCTATCAGGTGTTATTGCTTCACAAGGAGTAACTGTCATAGTGCCTCCCATAGCATGGAACGTTGCCAAACCATTAAGTGTGTTCACGCTGAAGTCTGCATTGTCGAACACAAACTGCAGGAATGCATTATTTTGAGTGCCTGCTTTTGAGGTTGTAATATTGTTAACAACTCAAGTAAAGTGGCATCAGTATAAGTACAATGTTGACAGTAGGTTAATACGATGCATAAACCCAAAATGGCAGTATACATAGACACCAACTCCATTTAGGAGGGATGAAATACACGAACGGGGTCTCGCTGCTGAAATAACTGCATGTGAAAGTACAATGCACTTTTTTTACAACTATCCAAAGACCCGCGCTTGTGCTTTAATACTATACATTCAAATAAATGAAGGAGGGTTGGAGGAATTACAGACTCTGCATCCATTAGAAAGTTATCTGGTGGAATGTATTCTGTAGTGTTGTACACCTGTGAACGAATGTCTTCAAGAATAATATCAGCAGCAGCTGTAACTACTCGTAGGTTTTCTTCTTCCGGGTTTGATTTAAACTCCTGATACCAAATTTGTGTGAGAACTTTGTATCCTACTTTTTTTTAAACAAACAATAGTTTTCTTGCGACTGTTTTCAACAATCAATACATCTTTTCCATAGTGAGCAAAAAGACGAGCTTTGATGGTTCTTACGCCAGGGATGTAGTCACTTTCAATTTGATCAATCAGCTCATCCATGCTGAACTGACACTCCTCAGATTTCTCTTCAAGGTGAGAGATTATTTGTTCCATTGCTTCATTTACATTGTTAGCTGGCCTACGTCCTCCTATACAACCAGTTGATGGTCTTTTGAATAACTTTTCTTTGACAAAACAGGTGGTGCTGTGAATGTGCTTTTACCAAATCCTCAGTATTCTGTAAGCGACTTATTATTTTGTGTGCCCACTCATCTTCTCGATTTTCAGCTGCTTTCCAAACTGTTTCCCTTAATCTTGGCATCTCCACTGTGATCACATTATTTCTTTTTAAATGGCAGCTTCGTTCGGGCAGCCAAAAATTTCGCCGTTACTTTTTCACCACGCATAAAGCAGTGATCTTTAAAGTTGAAAGTCGATCCTTTTGATCGAGTGGGTCGAGCATCTTCTTGTTCCGCAGCAGAACGTCGATTATTTGATGCTGCATCATACCTGAATGAGTATAAGTTTTTTGGCAACCAACATGTACAGTGACTTAATTCGAGTATTTCAACAATCGCGTATAGTCCGGAAGAATACGTAATACGCTCGATTTTAAGAGAGTTTCAGTTCCCCATTTTTTTACTGTCACAACTTCACCCGCATTCAACCTTGCTCTACATATAAAACACACACTTGCAGCTGGAGTGGTCATTGTAAACCGACGTTTTCACTAGAATAGCTACAAGAAAAATTTTACAAGAATGTCTACAATGAAAACTGCACAAGAGTGTCTACAATAAAAAACCGAAAATTAAAAATGAAACGAATATCACACTGTTAAACCGTGAAGATCCACCAACAAACATTGGAATACAACTAGTGATTAAATAGTAAAAATTCATCAAACCTGTGGGAGCTGTCACCCACACGGCGGTCACTCCTACTACAGCTCACTCGCGGTCACTTGCCCTTAAACCCCCACCGTATGGTATCGACTGTCTTGCAATGGGATTATGTATAATTTGTAAACTAACAGATGTTATATGTTTTAGAAACATATCTGAATTTAAACCTTTTTGCTTTTAATAAATACTGTAAATACATTAAGTTATATTAATATACCCTTACTACGTCTTTTCTTTAAAACATTTCAAAACATTTAAAACATTGTACAATCAAATTTGTGAATTTTCAAATTGTCGCTAAAAATGTGTAATTTAATGTTGAAAACTTCAAATGGTGGCCATTTTGAAATTGTAATAGATAGAGAGGTCTGGTTTTTGCAATAAATAGTATTTTTCCATTATCTATCCAACTATGTGACACATGATGGGAGTTTATGACTTGGACATTTTATCTTAAACATAAGATGGCGTCTTCCAAAATGGCGGATGCCCAAATCTCAAAAAAATGAATACTTTTTTGTCATTTGTTGACTGGACTATTTGTATAATAAACTATCACTATTTACTTGATCTATCAGGTAAAAATAACCTGAAAATCTGTACTTTCACATTTCTGAAAAAATTATCGAAATTAAAATTGCTCTATCTCGGGTAGTATTACCGTTCAAAACTTCTTTATGATCTTAAATTGTAGACAACTTACTCTAGTTTAAAAAAGATATGCACATATTTTCTGTACTAAGAATATATTTGGAGATATTTTGAAAAACTGGGACAAGTTCAAAAATTTGATAGTTTTTTAAGATGGTGTCGCCCGCGGAGGCGAGGGGAATTAAAAAACTTGAATTTTTCAACAGGGTATCAATCCACACAACATATCAAGAAATTGAAACTACCCTAATTAATGTAACTGTTCGGTTTCTTTGTCGCACGTTTGTGTGGTTGATTTTAAGTTATTTTAAATTCGTAGTTGTAAATCAAATAGTAAAGCTGTCATCCCTTGTCCCGTTATATCTTGTCGTAAAATCTCCTTTGTGCATGTGTAAATTAAGTTGAAAGAGGGGTAGTGACCGAAACACTCTCTTTTCGATATCAGAGCGAAACGGTTGTTCGTTCGGTAACGTGAGTTAGTCAATAGTGCTGGCGAATGTGAATTTATCGATAAACCCCTAAAAAACACAGCGAAAGTGCAAACGTAACACGTACTATAATTCGCACACAGTCCACTTAGTTGAAGAATAGGAACTACGCCTTAGAATAATAAAAGAACGCGAAGGTAAGTCGATATTCAAATTTATAGGACCCCCCCGCCCATCAAACATGGCCTTCGTAACAGGATTATTTAATTAATTAATTAGTTCCTATTCCTTTCGCTTCTTATACTTTAATTTAATAATTGTCGTAGTTTTGATTATGGTTGAGCGTGTTACAAAGAGACTAACATCCTGCTTGCACATTTAATGGTAGAAACATTTGGTCGAAACGGTAGATTTGACAATATATCCCTTGTCCTTTGTCGCAAAGATTAGTGTCGGTCGTCGGTTTCCTTTATGTAAACTATTTTATATTTTAAATTCTTTCCTTATTTTTCGTCGTCAAGTTGAGGAAACACTCGGGTTATCCAACTTAGTATAACAAAGGGGTTAGAATTTATGGGAAACGTTAAACGTTTTGTCGGGCGAGCACTGTAATTAGTTGCATTTGTCTATTAATAATTTAATTTAGTAGATAATTAGTTGTTACTTGTAGTGTATTTGAGTTACGCATTGTTTTTACATTAATTTTTATTGTCGTTCATTAATCATTAATCAGATATGTTTATATCAATTGATTAAGCTATTCTTGAAGCTAGATTTGTAGTTAAAAGGTTGGATCATATATACAGTAAAATTAATCAAACGGAAAATGTATCGAATGCTTTAATTACAGCGTCGATTAAAAGTGTCGAGCGAACTGAAACTCATTTCAAGTCTTTCTGCAAGGATATTTTCTTTGATGAGAAGAGTGAACAATTGGACGAATTTTCGGCTTTTTGGGTAAAAATCGATGATTATCTATTAGATATTCGTATTATCGCTGAACAATGTGAATTAGATCGCGTAGAAAATAATCCGCAGGAGGAAAATATGAATAATTCTTAGTCGGTAAATAGTGGGATTGACTTGAAATACCTTTCTGTCCCGCGGTTCTCGGGACGAATTTCGGATTTTGAGAGTTATTATGCAATTTATAAGCAATTGATTCATGTTAATGTCAGTTTGTCATCCGTTGAAAAATTTTGCTATCTCGTAGATACACTAGATGATTCGTCGACTGCGTTAATAAAACATTTGCCATTAAACGATTGTGCATACGATGAAGCCTATAAAATCATTACTAATCGTTTTCAGTCCAAGAGGTTATTACTTTCAACATATTTTAGTGCTCTCGAAAAATGCCCTAAGATCAGTTCCTCAGATTCGCACATGGAACTCCGGCAATTAATTAGTCGTTTTGATGAAAATATATTCGCGATAAAGCAGATGGAAATAGATCTATTAGATTTCATGTTGTTTAATCTGTTATCAAGAAAACTAGATACAAACATTTTAAAGCGTTTCGAATTAGGAAATAGTGACGAGATTCCTTCGCTTAAAATTTTAAAGTCGTACATTAAAAAACAATGTAAAGTGTTGGAAATAAATGACATGGCTTCAGGAACATGCTTAAAATCTCGAGATTCCGTGAAACAAAAGGAAACATTCGTTAGCATTTCGGTTAAAACTTCTTTAGTTGGTACCACCAATGATGGTAAAAATTGTAGCTTGTGTCAAGCTGTGCATCCTATTTATAGATGTAAGCAGTTTCTCGATAAAACCCCTGAAGAAAGATTTGAGGTGGTAAAGGTTAAAAATCTTTGTCTTAAATGTTTAAATACTTCACATTCGATGAAAAACTGTAAGATAGATTGAACGTGTAAAAAATGTCAGGAGAAAAATCGGTGTCTCCACGCAGACAAACTCATCGTCAAAGGTCAGCGTCTCCTTGGACAGCGGCGCCTAGACTTACTTCTACTAGTAGACCCAGTAAAGACAATCCGTCGTCGGCGGTTGTGCATGAACAACCTGCCACTAGCTCGTTAATTTCAACGTCATTAGAACATACAACCACACTGTTAGCTACGGCAATGGTGTCGGTGCTTGATTATACAGGAAAATTGCAATTTGTTCGTGTAATTTTAGATAACGGATCCATGGAAAGTTTTATGACTGAAAAGTGCCGTCAGAAATTAGACTAGAAGAAACGGAGAGCCAATGGTTGCGTTCAGCAGAAAAAAACAGCTTGCGCTACCGCTACGTAGCGCTAGCGTCTTTTGCTGGACAATGGACAGATGTTTGTAAGTGAACGCACAGAGAGCGTTAAATATTTGCGCTACAAAAGATGGCGACCGCTCCCAAGCAGGTTTGTATGTAGCGTACGTGTCCAGCAGAAATATCGGGAACCGTTTGCAAACTGTTGACTCTGCTGAACGCGACCATTGTCACTGTTCAAGGACTAGGTTTGAATCCGTTGAATTCGGAGTACGGTCTCTGGCATATGAAATTGATCGTTATATTTTACCTAACATTTGTAATCAACTACCTTCGTCGTCTATAGAGGTCAAGGAATGGTCGCCTACTCGAGGTTTGGCCTTAGCTAATCTTAATATTCCTGGTAAGATTGATATGCTGCTCGGAGCGGAAATCTTTGCTCAGGTTTTGTTGAACGAATCTCGTTGGGGTGTCGTTAACGCGCCAGTTGCGATTAAAATAACCTTTGGATGGGTGTTAACGGGAAAGGTCGTTGCCCCGAATAATTCTATTACATCGATGTGAGCTTTCGTTGAGCCCATAGACAGCGACATTCGTCGATTTTGGCAATTAGAAAATA
Organism: Platerodrilus igneus; assembly: GCA_036346225.1. Taxonomy (NCBI): domain Eukaryota; kingdom Metazoa; phylum Arthropoda; class Insecta; order Coleoptera; family Lycidae; genus Platerodrilus; species Platerodrilus igneus. The sequence continues at coordinate 3,989,703 of JARFIW010000012.1, read as the reverse complement.
TTCCCTCCAAGAAACACATTTCTCCTGAAGAAGAAAGGTGTGAAAAGGAATTTGTGGAAAATTATAGACGTAACAAAGACGGTCGTTTTGTAGTGTCCTCGCCCTTTAAAATTTCTGAACCCTCATTCGTGGGTACGACATCGATTTGTATTAAAAGATTTTTGTCAGTAGAACGTCGTTTGCTAACAAATCCTGATTGTATTTGGATTATAAAAAATGTATAGAGGATTATTTGAAAAGCCGTCACATGGTTCAAGTGGAGTCGCCTGAAAATTCGTCGGTTCATGAGAAAATGTATCACATTACCCATCATGCTGTACATAAGCTTGATAGCACTACCACCAAATTGCGTGTGGTTTTCGATGCTTCATGTCCGGATCAATCTAGAAATTCTTTAAATGATTGCTTGGCTATTGGCCCTGCTCTGCAAAAGGACATTGCAGTTTTGTTATTGCACTTTCGTGTACATCTTATCGCAATTACAGCTGACATTAAACAAATGTATCGGCAGATTTTGATTAAAGATACTCATCGTGATTATCAACGTATCATCTGGAGATTTTCTCCGTTGGATCCTATTATGGACTTTAATTAAATACTCTGACTTATGGAGTTTCGTCCTCGCCTTTTTTGGCCTTGGCTACTGTTCAAGAATTGGCAAGGTTAGAATCGATTAATTTTCATTTCGCGTCATCGGTATTGGCGAGGGATACCTATGTTGATGACTTAGTCACTGAATGCAATTCGATTGACGCTGTTAATCAATTAATTATTGAGTTAAATAGTATTTGCACTAGTGGTGGTGTTCAATTAAAAAAATGGAATAGTAATTGCCCGGAAGTGAAGTCCAACTTAAAAGAGTCCCTGTCCAGTTCGGAAGAATTACATTTCAAGATAAAAATAGTATTTGAATAAAAATTTTGGGCCTTTCGTGGCACGCTCTTAAAGATGTATTTTTATACAACTTAGACGTTGAAGAACGCACTTGCACTAAACGTAATGTTTTGTCGGCTATCGCAAAAATTTTTGATCCTCTCGGTTTAATAGCGCCTTTAGTACTTTTCGCTAAACCTTTAGTTCAAGATCTTTGGCTTTTAAGCCTAGGTTGGCCCAAGAGCCGCCATTGGAAGTCGTACAAAAATGGAAACATTTTTTGGGTGAATTGCGAGCGGTTTCGAATATTAAGATTTCACGTGGCATCGTATGTAATAATTTTAAAAAGGTAGAGTTTCATGGGTTCTGTAATGCTTCTGAAATCGGGCATGCAGCTGTCGTCTATTTTCGTTTGTTCAATTTAGAAGGTAATATTGCCATGTCATTAGTAAGCGCAAAATCGAAGGTTGCGATACTAATCGCGTTTCATTGCACTGTCTCAAATTATGTGCTTCCGTATTCTAGGCAGATTTAGTAGATTTCGTCAAAAATACTTATACAGATAGTTTATCATTTAGTAATATTTTCGTGTGGTCAGATTCTATTGTTGTTTTGTCTTGGATTCGGTCTTCCTCGCATAAGTGAAAGACATTCGTTAGCAATCAATTCAAGAACGTATTCCTCCATCTTCATGGTTTCATGTTAAGTCCCAGGATACGGATTGTGCCTCACGTGGACTTTTGGCTTCAGAGTTGGTTCATCATCCATTATGATGGACAAGGCCTTTCTGGTTAGTGTGTCGTAGCGAAGAATGGCCAGTAACGTCGCTGCCAAAACTTATCGACCCATCTTAGACGGACGTCGAATATCGTACCCTGTCGTTAACAGTCGTTATGTCTGAGAATTTCTTAGATTTGTGTTGGATAAATTTTCAAAACTGCAGAAAATTTGTAAGATTATTACATGTATTCGTCATTTCATTCGTAATGTTCAATGTCCGGCAGATTTGCGTTCAAAATATTCTGATGGTTTCTCTCTAGCTCAGCAGCAAGAAGCTATACATTTATCGATTAAAAGAGTTCAAACAATTGTTTTTGCCCAAGACATTGCAAATATTAAAACTGGAAACTTGTTAGTAAACAACTTCGTAGCCTTAGTTCGTTTCTAGATAGTCGTAATTTGTTGAGGGTGGGCGGTCGCCTACGTAATTCAGAGTTATCGCATGATGCAAAATTTCCAATTTTCCTTCCTCGGTCGCATCGATTGACTGAAATTATTATATTAGATTGGAATGAAAGACATTTACATCCTGGAAATCGAACAACTTAATTTTTATTAACTCAAAATTATTGGATCTTGTCCGCAAAGAAGGCTACTATTCGGTAATGTTTGAAATTCTGCATTCGTTGCTTTCGTGTAAACCCTGTGGCTTTCTACCCCCCTATGGGGGATTTACCAGCTTCTGGGTTAATTCCAGGTAAGGCGTTTTTACACGCGGGAGTCGACTTTGGTGGACCTTTCTCTGTGACGATGAATCAGTGTCGTAGCGCAAAATCATTGAACGCGTATATTTGCTTATTTATTTGTTTCAGCACTAAAGCTACCCATTTGGAATTAGTGTCTATCTTGTCGACAGACGCTTTCTTGGGTGCTCTACGTCGATTTATTGCTCGAAGAGGCAAATGTATCCAAAACCATTGTGACAATGGCACTAATTGCGTTGGGGCCTCTCGTGAAATCTCTCAATTGATGCGCTATTCGGCAGGCGTTGAGGAAATCAAATTTGTCTTTAATCCTCCTGCTGCTCCTCGTTTTGGTGGGTTGTGGGAGGCCGGGATTAAATCGGTAAAATCCCATTTGAAAAAAATTATCGGTGAACAAATTTTGTCGTTTGAAGAATTCTCGACGGTGTTAATTCAAGTCGAAGCGATTCTCGACTCACGTCCATTATGCGCACTGAGTCGCGAACCGCATGATTTTTCATATTTGACCCCGGGTCATTTTCTTAATGTTGAACCAGTCACGGTGTTACCAGATCCGGATTTGTTGTCCATAAACCCCTCTCGTTTGAATCGCTGGCAACTGTTGCAGCAAATGCAACAAGGGTTTTGGAAGAAATGGAGTGCTGAATACCTGCACACATTGCAGCAGAAAGGTAAGTGGTTGAGGAATTCCGCTACCCTACCTATTGATTCGTTTGTCCTCTTAAAGGAAGAAAATAACCCACCCTCTCCGGTGGCGTTTAGGAAGAGTAGTGGATGTTCATCCTGGTATGGATGGTCTCGTTCGGGTAGCTACAGTCACGACATCCCAAGGGTTAGATAAACGTCCTCTAGTGAAACTATGTTTACTGCCAATTACTTCATATTTAATGGTATGTATACATATATTCGCATATATAGGTTTGTCGGTTTAAGTTTCTTAGTTATTAGTTATAATTATTTTTAAACATAAAATAGGTTAGTTCATAATTATTTTGGTGGGCGGGATAATCAGTCTCTTTGTCGCACGTTTGCGTGGTTGATTTTAAGTTATTTTAAATTTGTAGTTGTAAATCAAATAGTAAAGCTGTCATCCCTTGTCCCGTTATATCCTGTCGTAAAACCTCCTTTGTCCATGTGTAAATTAAGTTGAAAAAGGGGTAGTGACAGAAACACTTTCTCATAGATATCGGAGCGAAACGGTTGTTAGTTCGGTAACGTGAGTTAGTCAATAGTGCCGCCAAATGTGAAATTGCCGATAAACCCCTAAAAAACAAAGTGAAAGTGCAAACGTGACACGTACTATAATTCGCATACAGTCCACTTAGTTGAAGAGTAGGAACTACACCTTAGAACAATAAAAAAACGCGGAGGTAAGTCGATATACAAATTTATAAAACCCTCCCGCGCATTAAACAGTAACCATTTACGACAATTTGACTGGACTATATTACTCTAAATACGAAGATATTTTATCCACCATTCCCGACATCCAAGATAAATTTGCACTTTTCGGCTATGGACAGGTTTTTACTATGAGAAGTCGTTCGTGGGCATAGTAAATTTAGGAACCACCAGCTGTATGTCTAATTCAATCAACACATTCAGCAGACAGGAACCTTGGTCCATGAGCATTGGAGTCACGAGATTGAAACGTACGTACTTTTACCGTAAATTGTTAAAAGCTTCCGACACAAGAATTCCTTAATATCACTCATGCGTATTTTATATTTTAGTATTAAACATTTCCCCTACATTTCGAAATCCTACAGATTTTAATGGAAATACATTTAACGCTTCTAGCCGTACATGCACGTATAATCAAAATCATATTTTATTCAATTGTTTATTTATAATACGTAGGAGCTGCAGCATAGTTCAAAAGAATGTACAATTTAATGGGACATTTTCGTTGATTTATTTTTATTAGAAGCTCAACACATTAATGAAATCCCACACAACAGTCATGATTCGGTGAGTTGTTTTTTATTCTGTCTGTTGTAGAAGATTTTAGGTTTAATATAACATAAATTTTACAGCTACGATAAACACGTTACGTGCAACACCTAAAAAGGTAGCTGAAGCGTTAAAACTGGAAAACTGAAGTGAAGCAGGAAAGCAGCTTAACCCCTTGAGGTTTACTGGAGGATAGAATCTATACAACTGCCTATCTTGTGTTATTATTGGAAGCACGCTACCGGGATATTAGAAGCTTTCCCTCTAGTGAACGTTGATTGCATTCAAAGGATCCGTATTTAAACTGCATCGGATTATAATAAAGACGTAATAGGCGTTGACGGAGACGTGAGTAATTATGAAGTAGAGTAGTTTTAAAACTTAGGTTTCCATAAAATGTTTGCAAAGATTTTCAAGCTTTAAAAGATTACGAAACAAAAATTATACACTTCAGAAGTAGATATAGTTTATAGATACAAGGTGATTCACAACTTCATAGAAAAATTTAACTGTTGCTTACGAAAATGACGCATAAAGTATTAATTCTTAAAAACTAACGACTTAAATTTAAACGGGTGTTTTTAAAATGTCTGTACGTGTACCTGTAAAGCAAAAAGGCGACATATCACAGTACGTGATTTGTAAGAGACCTGTTTTATTTTTTCGAGTCAGCAGGCCACTGTACTCAATCAAGTTGTGGGTCTCAACCTACACTACTGACGCTTTAACCCTTTGAGGACCAAGAACTTTCTGTGTTAATAATTTGATTTTCTTGGGGTTTTATAACAAAACTAAAATAAAAACACAAATTTATCTTCTTCTTCTTTCGATTTCGGCCAACTATGGACAACGTGAAATAACTTATGGTGATTATCTTTCCCCCTTCTTTCTTCTCATCCAGTACTCTTTCACTTCCTCTCCGTGTTGTTTCTTTCCTTCTTCTGTACATTTTGCTCATCTTCTTTTTTCCCTTTTCTTGGAAACCTTTGAACTCTCTTACTTTTACTCTGTGTTTTTCTCTTTGTTCTACCACTTTTCTATCTATTCTCCTTTCTTCCATGTCTTTTCTGATTTCCTTGATAGAATTTGAGGCAATCAAACTCAGTTATCAATTTATTCAATAGACTTGAGATGTAAGTAAAACTGACAAAGTAGCACAAACAACCATAATAATTGAAAATTTCATTGGGGGTTTTTCCTTGGAAAATGATGAGTAGAGGACTCCAAATTAGAACCTTGTAAAACATCTGAAGTCGCACAGCATGGAATTGACTTAAATCCATTATATATAACATAACGATCGGTGATAGGGGAACTTAAGACCTTAAATACATGGGCCAGAGTTCCCTTAAACATCAGATGGTGGATTTTTTGTGGTATTTTTGCAGTCGTAAATGAACAACTTACTCTTCTAACACTTGCACCAACTCTTGAAGACATTCATTAATAAAATAAGTCAGCAGAAATTATTTACTAAGCTAGTAAAAATATTAATACAATATAACAATTTCATACACCATTAAATATCTAAACGCTTATAAAGCAAGCCCTACCAAATTATATATCATTTACAATTACTACATCACTATAATTTATGTAACATACATGCAAAACTTCAAGTAACCCGCTGGCTGTTTAGTATTAAACTAACTTGAACATATATCTGATATTAGGTTCACAGACTTCAATCACTGACCACCAAAATTTTGATAATAAGAAATTAGATAACAATAAATAGTAAATCTTGGGTGAATGAGTTGACATATATCATCTCTCGTTGTTCCGAGGCATGACCTGTATAAAAGATTACAAAACAAAAATTATACACTTCAGAAGTAGATATAGTTTATAGATACAATGTGATTCACAACTTCATAGAAAAATTTAACTGTTGCTTACGAAAATGACGCATAAAGTATTAATTCTTAAAAACTAACGACTTAAATTTAAACGGGTGTTTTTAAAATGTCTGTACGTGTACCTGTAAAGTAAAAAGGCGACATATCACAGTACGTGATTTGTAAGAGACCTGTTTTATTTTTTCGAGTCAGCAGGCCACTGAACTCAATCAAGTTGTGGGTCTCAACCTACACTACTGACGCTTTAACCCTTTGAGGACCAAGAACTTTCTGTGTTAATAATTTGATTTTCTTGGGGTTTTATAACAAAACTAAAATAAAAACACAAATTTATCTTCTTTTTCTTTCCATTTCGGCCAACTATGAACCACGTGAAATAACTTATGATGATTATCTTTCTTCTCTCTTTCTTCTCTTCCAGTACTCTTTCATTATTTCTCTATATTGTTTCTTTCTATCTTCTGTCCATTTTGCTCGTCTTCTTTTTTTCCTTTTTTGGAAACCTTTAAACCCTCTTACTTTAACTCTGAGTTTTCTCTTTGTTCTACCTCTTTTCTATCTATTTTCATTTCTTCCATGTCTTTTCTGATTTCCTTGATCCGTGTCATCTGTGTCTTAGGATTTCTGTCGAAGTAATTGAATAGTAGTCGCTTTGTTAATCTTTCCACATTCATTCTTTTAATGTGACCGTAAAATATCATTCTTCTCTTTCTCATTGTGTCTGTTATTTTCTCTGTTTTTGAATAAATCTCCCTTATTGTTTCTCAGTTTCTATTTTTCGTTTTCACATTTTGGTCCCAGGATTTTCCGTAAAATTTTTCTTTCTCTTTTTTCTACCGCGTCTAGCTGTCTGACTGTGTTCAGTATAAGGCATTCTAAGACATAGAGGCCCCCTGGTTTGATAATGCATTATAGTACCTTATCTTTGCATTGATGGATATGGACTTCTTATTGTATATATTTTTTGTCAAGTGGAATATTAGTTCTATTTTTCTTGCTCTTGTTTGGATGGCTTCTTTGCCAAGGGCGTTTGGTTGAATTACTTCTTCCAGGTATTTGAACTTGTTTATTCCCTTAATTTTTCCATATTTTGTTGTGATCTGTTTTGGTATATCTTTTCTATAAGTCTTGTATTCTGTCTTTTAATATATTTGTAGTCCAGCCTTTTCTGCTGACTCTTGCAGTATATCAATTTGTTTTTTGCATCTTCTAAGTTTTCAGCTAGTATTACCAGATCGTTTGTAAAAGCCAGACAGCAAATTTCCAGATTATCCTTCTTTCGCACTATTTTTTATTTTAGGAATTCCTTCTTCTCCTATTCGTTTACTCCACTCTCTCATTAGCTTCTGCAGTACACAGTTAAAGAGTAGTAGGGATAACCCATCCCCCTGTCTTACTCTTGTTTTAACCTCAAAGGGTTCTGAAATTTTTCCAATAAATTATACTTTTGATTTCTGTTTGTTAGAGTATTTTTTGTGATAGCGATTGATTTGTCATCGGCTCCGAATTCTTCTAATGTATTGAATAGTGTTTCTCTATTTATAAACTCGAATACTTTTTTAAAATCAACAAATGTTGCATGTATGTCGTTTGTTCTTAGTCTTCTGTATCTTATTATAAGTTTCGGGTTTAATATCTGTTCAACACAGGATCTTCCTTTCCTAAATCCTCTCTGGTAGTCACCTATTTGTGGGTCCATTTGGAGCTCCAATCTATTTTGTAGTGCTTTGGATAGGATTTTGTATGTTACTAATTGGAGCGAAATTCGCGATAATTATTTGTATCTGTTTTATCTCCTTTTTTTTTGTGTATTGGGTGGATCACAGATGTTTTCCAATCTTCTGGTATTTCCTCTGTTTCCCAGATATTTTGTATTATTTTATATAGGATTTTGACTGTCTTGGTATCTACGTTGTTCCACATTCTTTAACAAATAATCTGTTGAATTTCTGTTAAGTCTAGTGGTCTGGAGTTTTCAAATTTATAATTTGGACTTCGTTTTGGAAACTTTGTTTTTGATTTTTTACAGGTTAATAGTTTTTTGAAGTATGTTGCCAGTATTTTACAGCTTTTTTGGTTATTTAGGGCTATTTTTCCTTCTTCGTTTTTGAAACGCAGATTTGATGGTTGGTATTCTTGAAGGTTCTGTTTAAAAGTTTTATAGAATGTTCTTGTGTTGTTCTTTTTAGTCTACATATAGTTGTTGTAACTGGATCTTGTCAAAATTTCTATTGTTTGTTCTTATTGTTTTTGCAGTTTGTGATCTCTGTCCTTTGAACAAAATATAGTCTTTGTCATTTTTGGTTGAGCGCCATGTTGTCCAGCTCTTAATCCTAAGTTCAAGGGCTTCTTCGCACTGTTCATTCCACCACCTGTGTTTTTCTGCCTCTTGAGTGGAGCTATCTCCATTGATGTCTTGACTATTTTTGTTTTGATTTCATCCCATTCTTCTGTTTCAATGTTTAGTTTTCCTGGAATTCCCGTCTTTTTATATTTAATATTTCTGTGTTAATCCTGTATATTTTAGAATAATTGTTAATTGTCTTTTTTGGGGATACATTTCATTTTAATGTTGTTAGGTAGTGGTCCGTTTCAATGTTTGCATCTTTCTGAACTTTTACATTCATAATTTCCTTCTGTCAATGAAATGGCGATGTGATCGATCTAGAATTCTCCCAAGCTGTGATTTGGTGATTTCCATGTTTTTTGTTTTCTTGGTAAATATCTAAAATTAGTGGAGATTAGTTAAAGAATAGCACCTTTGCATAATTCTATCAGTCTCTTTCCATTTTTGTTGGTTCTTTTGTGGGCAGGGTATTCTCCTACCGTTTTTTTTGTATTTTCTTTCTTTTCCGATCTGTGCGTTAAAGTCACTTAGCAGGATCTTAATATTTTTTCTTGGGATCTTTGATAGTTCATGTTCTAAGGATTCCCAGTATTTCTCAACTTTCTGTGGGTTTCTTCTGTTGTCTTCGTTAATGGGAGCATGGCAGTTTATTAGGGTATAGGTCTTATTTGCACATCTTAGTGTCCTGATTGCTAGTCTTTCATTTGGTGAGTAGAAGTCTGTTATAGAGTTGATTATATTCCTGTTCACGATAAAGCCGTTTCCTAGGTGTGGTATGCCTATTCCCATTGGGTTTAGGCCTCTTTTACCCTTGAAGATCCTATATCCTTCCGATTCCATTATAATAAAAAAATTTTTTAACAACACAAATTTATGTTGTTAAGAAATTTTTTTATTTGTAATTTTTTCAAAAATAGGTGGTTCCACTAAAGGACCACTGGGAAATAAAAACCATTTTTATCCCTTATAAAACTTTTTAAAACAATTTTGTTTGTCCGTGAGGCATAATCCCACATGACAAGAACCGCAATGCCATCTTGTTCTGCGAGGTTTTGCGTTTGTGCTGCAATTAGCACATCGCACTTGTACCATATTCCGGCATATGTGCAGCCTTATCAGTTCTTTTCTCTAAAGGAAGCTGGACTTTGAATCTACTGGTAGGATTTGGAATACTCGCACTTCTCCTTTCCTCTGGAATACCAGTTTGGGCTCCAATTAGTCCAGAAAGCACCACCAGTTTGAAATCTTTCAATGACATTGTCGCTATCCCAAGCTATCGTGTTTTGAAGAGAGTAAAATAATTGACAACAGTCAAATTCAAAATATGCCAAAAAATCCTGTCACTATTTTTTGGACTTTATGTCAATTTGTAACAAGCATATCTGATTTATTCACATACCCCATGTGCCGATTATAATCCTTTACTAATTTTAAACGTTTTACTGCATCCTTACTTCCGTCTTTTTGTGTGCTTTGAACTTCTTCTTCATCGCTTGGACTGTGAGAATTACTTAAAAACAAAAGAGGCTTATTATCCATCCATTTCAATGCTAAGACACCATCTTGACTTATCCTCCCTTCAATATCTCCTCTTTTCATGCTCTTGTCATTTTCGAAATCAGTAGGAATGTCTCTACTTTCTGTTCTAGCCGTTCCACATGCATGTATGCATTCTTTCGATAAATCCCTTTGTACCTGAATGGAATTAAAATAATTATCAAAATGCACTTAATGCTAAATCAATTGTTTACTCCTTTATAACCCTTGCTCCTAAATTTCTTTCGGTAATATTTTCAATTTTTCCTGTGTATATTTGGAATTGAGAAACATATCCTGTTTCGTCCGGTCTCATACAAATCTTGTAGCCTCTTTTGATGTGCTTCGTCGCCATATATTGTCTGAAACTACTTCTGCCCTTAAATTTGACCATCGATTCATCTACGGAGATATATTTCAAGGGATGATAATACATTTGGTATATATTAATGTATTTGATAAGTCTTCTAACATTGGCCTAATTTTGTACAACTTATCGTAATTGATTGCTCCCCTTTTTGGCTCTAGTATATTATTGTTTAGATGTAAGTGCGTTAAAGGATATCCAAATCGGTTGCAAGACATAACCGAAAGTATAAAATTGTCTCGTAATCCCATTTTTGATAACCAATGATCCCTATAACTAGATACTTTTTTGATGCCCATAAGCAAATTGATTGCCAAGAGATGTTTAATTTCTTCGACAGTCGTTGAAATTATATGGTTTTCTCATGCTTTTGTGTTATGTATAAATTAGTTTGAAAAACTATAGTTTCTAAAAGACTTACAGAAAATAATGTTTGGAACACATCGAGTGGATATTCCACATTATCTGAAAGGTTTGGCCCTACAGGTTCCATAAATGGTTGAACATTGGTACTGCTAGAAATGTTTTTGTTCCATTTTAACAGATTGTTCTTCGTTTGATACTATACTTCTTTGTAGTAGTAATTCATCTTCATTGTCCTAGTCACTCTCTACATTTACACCTATCACTGATTCTATAGCTATTTCTTCAGCTTCTTTCATATATTACTCAGTTTCTCTTTCACGTTCACTTTCAAAAGTATTTGATCGATGTGAAGGAATTTTTTCAATTAGTGCATAAGCTTGATCACTAGTCAATTTACTAACGTCAAAACTATTCATTTTCAGATCCTAAAAAAATAAAAATTATTTCAGGCCCAGTGGTACCATATGAAACCACTTATAATCATAGATCATAAAAGAGGTAAACTACATATTCAATAGGACACACTCATAGAATCATGTAACTATATAAAGGCTATAATATAATGCAGAACTTACCCTGCATTCGCTTTAAATTTACTGTTTACCATACGAAGTATAAATACAACCACTCACATGTAAAACACTAAGAGCAAATGCATGGGAATCGTATGGGAAATGCGCTCGAAGCGTAGTTATAAGTCAAATCTTGTCGATTGAATTAGTAATAGCCAGTGGTGATTCCAGCTATCGATCACTAGGCCGCTCAGAAAAAAGATATTTATTCATAATCCCATGGTGGAACGACTTTACTTGAAAGGGGAATAGCCTAATGGTTATTGAAAAATGTTTTTTTAAAATTAAATGCTTTCGACAAAGAAATGCTTAGAGAATAACTGCGTGTCATTAACCAAATTTTACTACCCTTAAGCCGTAACCTTTACTATTATGTTATCTTAAGTCAACGAACCGTGCTGGGATATTTTAGATCCCCATTTGAAATAATGTTTCTGCAAAATACTTTTATGGTTATTTAAAATTATAGGTATTAAAAGGTAAGGGTTTAATTTATTTATTTTGTGAGGTAAGTGTATGACGTTAATGCAAACGTTGATAATACAGGATACAGGGCATTTACATCAACATATTGGTATGCTGCAAGAGAGGCACAAAGAAGCACGTTTGTGTATTCAATAAAATAGAAGACATTTTGAACACGTTTTGTAAAAAGAATTGATTAGTAGCTACTTTAATTTAAGTATGTAGATATACACATTTATAAACAGTCGTTTAATAAATATTGTTTTTGCATAAACATTACTCCACTCTTATTTTTAAACATAGTTAAAGTAGGATTCAGAAATTCATTGGGTAAAGTGATCAGCTGATCAGAAAAAATAAAATATATTCTTTGCAAATCACTTTCTACGGTATGCTGTCTCTTTCCTTTGCACGTCTTCCTACAGATATTTTTAAAAACTTGTTTAAATTTTAAGTCCTGCTTTTTAAGAAATAACTTTTTTATACGTAAATAGCAAAATAAGTTCCTTTCTGTAAACTGTATAAATTTACCGTACGAATTCACACTCTATAAAGCTCTAAATACACCACTAAAGTTAAATAACGATACGCTCCATTTAGAACAGATTTATTGCGTATGCAAGGTGACCCAAGGGTGTGAAAAGGTCCAATATCTTATTTGGGTTAAATGAATAAAAGTTGTAAGAGACGCAGCATTTCCATTACTCCAAACCATTTGCCGATCTGTTCCTCAAATGGAAAATGCCATTTTCCTTTTAATAGTAAATATATTCCTAGTTGTAAACTTAGACTTGCGAATAGCATTTAATCAGCTTTAAATATATTTAGAATTATTATTGATCGCGATTGTGAGCTTCAAACAATGTGTTGTATAAATACAGCAACCCACGTACGCTTCTATATATGGGGTCGTGCACTTCCCTGACCATTCACGAGTCGTGTACGCAATCAACCAGTTCTCTAAGTTTGAAGATGGCCATATTAAGTACGTCCAGCTTTGATAAGCAATATTTGACTTCAAAGCGATTTTATTTAACAATTAATCCTAGGGTTCTTACACATTGTAATTCGGTTAGGAAATAGTAAGTGTAATTACCTTCAAGGCTCTATTAAAATGTATTTATTATTAAGTAAATGCGGTTTTGAGTTCCCAGCACTGTTTGGGAAATTAATTATAACTATTAGTATGTATTCTGCGGCGCAAACATGTTCCCACGTTTTGAAATAAATAGACGTCATTGTTTTGACTAATGAGAACGCGCTACGTTCAAGAAGTGGTAGACAATTAAGAAAAACAACGTCGGCCATAGATCAGTTTGTTCGTAATTATCTTACCATGAAAATGAGTGAGAAGTAGTAGAGTTTTTCTGTCTGTAATCCCTCTACCTTCCCGTACCTAATATTACCTGTGTTCCTTGTCTAATGTTGTCGGTAATGAACTAGCTAAAACAATTTGCATGCAGAACAAAATTTGGACCTGTGGCTCTGTTTATGTAAAGAAACAATAAATTTATAACAGCTAAAACCGTAATTAAGGATTCAGTAACTTTGCCTTACCGTAATTTAATTATTTAGGACTCGAGGTAAGCTTAATCCTAGCATACTTAACTTATGCTCGTTTTGTAATATCTTAAATAATCTTGATTGCAATTCATGTGAAACCAATTACGCCCCCTGTACGAACAAGTACTATACTACTGTATTGTACTTTTTAACTGTCTAATTGATAAGTAACAGCTTCTCGGCATCCGTAGCTACTGAGTATTAAGCACTGTGTATGTTTTTGATCCTTCAAAACGATCGGCGGTCTTCTAGGACTCTTTCGCTTGCACTACAACCCCCACAGTAACATGTATTAAAAAATAAATGCAATATTTATTTTATAAAACAGAATGATACATTGAATTATGGAATGTAAGGCAATAAGTATCGGTTGAGTTCATACTAGAATAGAATAATAGACATTTACTTTATAACACAGACGCAAGTTGATACAATTTAGATAAGAAACAATGAACAGCTACCAAGCAGACTTATGTATAATTACCCAGAAATAAAAACATTGTGTGTTATCAGGAGATAAAATAAAAACAATTTTGCAGTTTCTCATAGAATGATGTGAGACCAGAGGCTTCATGTTAAATCAGAAAAGTTCTTCAAGTACGTCAGTCTTCGAATTTCATAACTTTCACATTCTAAGAGTTCAAGCTACCCACGATTAATTATTAAAAACAGTAACTTTTAAAGTTTCAAACCTGTACTTAAAGAAACATGCTGTTTCTGAATAAAACGAGTCCGTTGGTAAATAAAATAACAAAATTAATTTTGATAGTTGTAGTTCTTGAATAAGCCTTTTAAAAAGACACTTCCAAAGATCTAACATCTATTTCGCGTTAGGAAAAAATATTTTGCGCAATATGAGTATATCATTGGAGATATCGCGTTCACAAATAACACTGCCGAGAAATTAAAAATGAAAAAATATTATTAAAGACGTTCTGAGCTACAGCCCTTTAATCTAAATTTTCTACTTAATCTACCACTCCTGACGCTAGTGTACCGGTGTCTCTAGATACTAATAAATCTAAACCAACTCAATCGACTCTACACCTCCCGTCTTTTGGAGGTGATGCTACGAGGTTCAAAGCTTTTCGATAGTTTAGTTCAATGTAACTACGATCTCTTCGATTTGGACAAGTTTTTAAATCCAGTTTGCGTTGATAGGATCTTTGAGAAAAGATCGACAAATTTCCAACATCGAATTCTGAAAACCTGTAAAATTGACACTCCTTTGCTGATAATTTGCAAGCTCTTAAGAAATTTATCTGCTGTAGAGTATTCAGATTATCTTGATTAGCCTGGATATGTACACTTCCCGTAGCTCTGAATTACATCAACGTCATAACGCTAATGATTTATTTTAAAAACAACTTTCCTTTATTCAATTTGTTTGTCAATCAGATTATCTGGTTTCATTGTGACAACTTGCCTATGCCTCGCCCCGCCCTTGCATGGTTGTTCACAAAACTTCTAAAGTACGTTAAATGACAGCCTTAACATCAAGATCAAGGTGATTATCGTCCCATTATTTTGATTAACTTTCTTCTAAAGACCGCTGAGGTTTTGTAAAAAAAAACATTAACATTGTATAAAATGTCTTAGCATTTTAAATAAGTGCAACTCCAGTGATCTAGCCATTGTTGCAATCAAGGTCATCACTCCTTCTTACACTTGCCCTAAACCCGTTGTGATTACTAGCAATAGCTTCTGCAAGTTTGCTACGCCTTTTGACATCACAAAGTTTTTGTTTTAATACCAGAAATAAGGGACTATTTTAATCCAAAAGGAGTAAGTTTTTTACTATCATTAATTTAATTAGGTTACCACATGTAAGGTTTATGGTCGGGAATCCGTAATTTATCAATGTATTCTTTTAAGCACGCGTTTTCCCTGGCCACAGGAATATGTCGGTATCCCGCTTAGCCAATAAGAAATGTTTTTGTGGTGGGGAAAACGACGAGTTCGTGCGAAAGGCGCGTTTTAAACCTTACTTTACCGTCAACTACCTGCAGACTAAACCTGCGCGCGCTCAGACGATAAAACCTGAATTTCTCGTGACTACTTCTGTCCTCTTCCTGATATCGCAAGTATCGCTGCGATTTAGAAACTAAGTGGAGCCTACTGACATTAATCTTTTTAGTTTTCCGTGCATGGGCGTTCTCATACAAAAAAATTTCTTTTATTTTTCTTTCAAGCTTTGCTGCGATTGTTACGCCTTTTGGCTGCACAAAGTTTTTATTTCAAATTAGGAATAAAGGATTCTTTAATCTAATAATCCTAAAGTTTGTAGCTTCAGAATTCATGCGAACTGAGGTCGAGAAACCGTAATTTATCAAGCCACCACCAAGTATCTGTTCACTAAAGTTGTAGGTACAACAGCCCTCTTCACTGTAAAAACCTAGATAAAACAACGAGTGCAGAAGCATACCCTTGGGCTAGAGCTATTAATCGGGGTGAGCCATTTGCTTAATTTTTTAATTGCTTTCCTTGTATGTAAATTTGTAACCGTTTGACAGCAATAATTTGCGACCACATTTGAGGCGCAATAAATTATGCCCGGGATTAACGTTACACTTTACGCCCAAACTGGTAACGTAATAATTGGCGCTAAAACTAAAGTGATTTATCTCGAAACATCACCCTATTTATTTTAACATCCTTTTTATAAATGACTTGGTCTTATTTCTAATTTGACGTTGACGCAAAAATTGTTTTCTTTTTACCCTAAATTTTTTTGTTGTTTATGTAAATTTCCGTAGCATAAATATATTTATACTTCGCGTTTGAATGCTAAAAAAGCGTTTTATTTAAACTTGTAGAAAATTCTTTTGTCTAATATTTCCCTTCCGTATTTTTTAAATTAATTTTTTATTTTTTGAGTAGTAAATAAAAAGCCGTAAATTGATTTTTTTTAAATTTTTTCCCGTATATTAAATTTAAACTTTCAAAACAAATTATCTACACTTAAAAACGAAACAGGTTCCTTGGGAGTTTATTCCATGCAATATTTTTTTTACAAAGACCGAAAATGAGCGCACATTGTAACTTAAGACGATTCCTAATCAGAAAAGAGAAAATAGACCAATTCGCCGCACCACGAATTTAGATTTTGATAAAGGGTGGAAGACTTTTTGAGCCCGTTTTATGATATCTAGGTTAATGTATATTCACCAATCCTCTGCCTACAAAATTGAATTATTGCGCATTAGCTCTCGTTTAATTCATTTAAAACGTCTCGATTCATTCTCACTTTTGAATGTTGACTAAGAAAATTAAAACTAAATCCTGTCTGAATTACTGCTTATCGAAGGATTTGTACTTGAAAAATTAGATCTCGTTCCCGATACTGCTGAAACTGCTTTAGATATAAATAACTTATCATTATCAACTGACATGGAAAATATTTGTCTACCCGTACCTGTACATAAATGGAATTTAGCGGTCTCAGGTTATAATTCAAAAAATTTTTGGCTTCCTTTTCGAAAGGATTGATGATTCAAAAACCTCTAAAAATTATATCAACAAATGGCTATATAAAAGTGCTGTTGAACTGTTTTCTGATTGCCTTAGCTTAGTTCCGCAATATTATACACAAGATCTATAGTCCGTCAGAACTAGTAGAGCTCTTAGGAAAAGATTTCGGTACCTTCGACAATGGCCGTGAAATTTTATCTAAATTCGCGCTCGTTCCGAAGCTCCAAATAAAAAATTTGTATGCATTAATATGAAACAAAAAAATTAATTTTGTGTTTAGTTTTATAGTGGATTTAAGCGTTCGTTATAAGAGTTTGAGTCTCATACTCTCCGACTAATTGTGTGCTGTCGGTGCGGCGGCAAACAAAACATGTACGCGCTCGGATGATATAACCTGAATAGCGAGTGGCTACTTGTTTCCGCTTCCTGCTATCGCAAGTACTACTACGGTTTAGAAACCAGATGGGGCATACTGACATTATTTGATTTAAGTTTACCATGCATGTGCGTTCTAGCACAAGGAAACTTTTTCCCTTTTGAAGCTTTGATGCGATTGCTACGTCTTTTGGTAGCACAAAGTTTTCTTTTTAATAGTAGGAACAGAAGATCTCTTAATTCAAAAATCCTAAAGTTTGTGAACTCTGGGTTCGTGGAAACTAAGGTTGAGAACCCGTAATTTATCGATGCATTTTTTAACCCCATGAACCTCATGCCGCATGCGGTTGCCACATATGTAGTAAATTTCGCCCGGGGTTAACGTTATACTTTACGCCCTAGCTGGTAACATAATAGGTTCCTCCCCCGCTTTTACATTGTTAATTACGCTTCTTTGATCCACTACAAACTCACTCCAAGAGAATTACGGCTTTGTTATACCCATCGACTTTAAATGTTGCTTTGTCACGTTCAGGACCTGCATGCGAATATTTTTGTTCTTACTTAGCAATCTTACAACTCTTGCTTCTTTTTACGGCTATTTGAGAATTTGCTAACAATTTCGATCCATTAAAAAATTTTCTTTCTTATCTTACACGACATTATTGAGATGTTCCGCTTTATATAATTTTACGCAAAAGGTAGGCAACTTTTCTTACACATCGTTCATCGTTACGATCGCTTCTCCTTAGGAAGCGTTGACGAGATTTTTCGAGTGTTGACAGTAATCATGTAGATGTTACTTTTCGAGTAAGAATTATATTCCAAATTATCAGTGCTATACTAATAAAAGATCAAAAACAATGGGTAACCGATTCAGTAGAATGATGGATAAGCAGATAATATCAGAAAAGTCATTAATCGCAGTCCAACAACTTATAGAATTTTTAAACCAGAATGTACATCGCAGAGACGTTTTTCACTGGAGACGAGTAACTATGATTTTTATAGAATTAATACGATTATCAATAATTAGCAATAATTACAGCACTAAATTGCTTTCTCAACACGATTACATCTTATTTATTACAAATTTATCTAAATGTTCTATCCTAATGTATATAGACATTATGCGTATTTATTCTAAAAACTTAAAGGACAATTTATTTCACATCACCTCTGGATTAATATCCAGACTTGTTACGCCTTTTGGCTGCAGAAAGTTTTCATTTTAATATAAGGAACAAAAAATTCCTTCAATCAAAGAAAGCAAGCTTTTTCCAATCTTTAATTAATGAAGTTACTAAAATAAAATTGCGGATTCCAGTTCTCGCGTATTGCAGAGAAATAGTCCACAATTTTATTGTATGTATTCGTTTAAGCACGCATTTTTCCAGGCCAAAGGAATGCGTGGTAATCGAGTTTAACCAATGAGAAGTTTTTGTGGGGTGGGGACAAAAGCGAGTTTATAAAAAAGACTCATTTTAAACAGAACCTGATTGTTGACTACCGTACGACATCCATGTGTTAACGCGAATGCGCGTTACTTGCAGGAAATGTACCCGTGAAATCCCTTAGCTGTTCCGTATCTAACCCCCACAAGTATTTGTTCTCTAAATGTAGGTTGAACACCCTTCATTGCGAGAATCAGTAGCAAACACAAAAAACGGATCTTCACGAAACCCTGATGTACCTGAAAAGGTTAGCGATAATTTTCGACTGGAAACAACAAGCGGGGAAGCCTTGGCTACATTAGATTTTCCCCAATGCTCCACCCAAAGGTACTACATTGGTCAAGAAGCGAGCTTTTTACCTGAACATTTTCAAATGTTGCCGAAGTTTTGCTGTTTCAAGCAAGTTAGGGAGGATTCTTTAACGTGCGTGACAACACCCACACGCGAGACCTATATTTCACCAGTCACACAAACAACGATTTATTTTTTTGAAAAATGCTCGCATATTATTTTTCAAGCGAACTGTCTCGGGATTCGAACCCGGCACCTTGGGCTTAGTTTGTTTTTCCGGTAGAAGAGAAATCTTTCAAAGACACCATTCCTCGTGGTAGTGTGGGATTTCCGCCCACTAGAAAGCCTACCCGCCATTTACTCATCTTCCGGAACCGCTGTAGTATTACCTCAGAAGATAGTTTGTTCATCTTGTATTATACAGTTAGTCTACTATCTATGGCCTATGTTCCCATAATCCTTTTACTCATCTGCTTTGCTGTCACCCACTGTTTATCTGACACGAAAATATGTTGTATTAGATTGCCTACATTTGCAGTTTTTCTGGTAACACGTGTATACACGTTCCTCATTTCTTGCCACATGTAGCAGTTAAAACGTGTATGAACTGCATCATCCACTTTGCCACAATATATACATTCCTCGTGTTCCGCAATTTTATATTTGTGTAGGTTTGATCTAAAACAGCTGTGTCCCGACAGTGACTGTGTAAGCCAGTAATCTACTTCGCCAAGTTTTCTTGTGTTCCATTCTTTTAACATCCACGATCAGTTTTCTGGTCCATCGGCCTTTCACTGACGAGTCTTATCTATCTTGCCACTTATATAAAAGTCTTTCTCTAGCATCACTTTTTATCAGTTCTAGCCGTACCTTTTCTCTCTCGATAGCGAGTAGATCAATTGAAGGTATAACCAAAATTACCAAAATAGCATCAGCAGATATAGTTCGATAACGGTTGCATACCCTCAATGCCGTTTTCCTAGAAGTTGTTTGGAGTTTCTTCTTTAGTTTCTGGGTCTTCATGGCACCTGCCAAGACTAGCGCGGCGTAGAGTGCTACTGAGTGTGCCACCGTACTCAAGAGTTTCTTTTTTCTTGACATTGAACCACCTACATTTGGTATTAGCCGGAACAGTGATACCACCATTTGTGCAGTTTTATAATTTACCTTGTATATGCGATCAGGAAATGTCAGTTTCCTATCAAGTCACACCCCCTAAATATTTGATAGAATTTTGTGGACTGATCAAGGTGACTCCTACTCTCACAGTTATTTCTGTCAATTTTCTTCTGCTTGACTGATTTCGTCTTTTCTGTTGGAAGCTTAAGCCTTTTGTCGGCCATCCATGTGCAAATCTCTTCAATTGCTACGTTCGCCTTCGTAACTTGTCACTACAACCATAGTGAGATCGTCAACAAAGGCCACCGTTGTAACTCCTTCTGGTACATCCAAGTCTACTATACCATTATCATAAAATATTCCACAGCGTATGGCCAAGAACTGAGCCCTGTAGCGCTCCACCAATTACACTTTTCTTTTGTCGACAACCATCTCCTTCAAGAATAACCCATCGGTTTTGGAGGTAATTTAGTATTAGCTGCACTATGTCTTTTCTATTGTCGAGCATTTCTAGTCTATTCATGATTTCATTTCAGGCAGTCGAGTTAGAATTCTTGATATCAAATGTTATCCGCAAACAAATGGACTGCTGTCGATTAGTAACTCTTCATGCGTCCATTACTATTTGGACTATCATCCGGATTGCATCCACTTTGGACTTTCCTTTACGGAAACCAAACTGTCTCTCCGAGACTCCTTCTACCCGGTCCAAGTCATCTTGCAGTCGCGCTTGTACTAGGTGTTCCAACAGATTTCGTGCTGCATCCAGCTCTATAAGCTGAGAGTAACTCTATGGGCTTGTCTTTTTTAAGTAATATCAATTTTGCACGTTTCCATGTTTGTGGAAATATTCCTGTATTAATGGATACGTCCATGACTCTGAGAACAGTTTCTGGTATTACGTGTACCGCTGACTTGATTATCTCTGCAGGTATCTTGTCCGGTCCTAGAGATTTGCCAGGTTTCAGGTCACAGTCGGTCACTCGTGGCTACCAGGTCCTCATATATAGAGGAGTAATTTCCTCTGTTCGTTCTTGGTTCGCCACACGCTGGTGTACCGAAACTTTACAAGCTCCTCCACTCTTTTCATAGGTATTGGTTGGCGTGGAGAATTGACGCGCATTCTTTTCATTGCAATGTTGTGTGCCCGTCTCCATACATCATTATTGATTTCTTTCATAGCTTGGACTAGCAACTCTTCTTTTCCTTGTCTTCCGTTACTTAAGCTCTCTTAGCATCTTTATATACTTTGTGCGCAGCTCTTTTGTTTTCTCGGGAATGTCATGTCTATTTGATCTAGAATATTCCCGCCTTTTTCTGAGACATTGCTTTCTACACACGCGTCCACCAGTAACAGGGGTATTTCGCCCTACGGTGTTCGTCTTCATTGACGCATTGCAAGCTTTTTTCAATAAATTAATGAAATCTTTGGCATTTTCAATCACTGTGGTTTCTTCACAGCACACTGTTTCAAATATTTTCAACTGCATACTGTTTAAGGCCCATCTATTGGATGTATTTGGTTTTGGGCATTCTTTGACAGATTGTAACACAAAACAAATATATCTGTGCAGACTCGTGCTCTCGTTATCTAGCACTGCCCAATCTTTAATGTTGATTGCTATTTTTCGGGTAGCAAAGTTAATGTCTAGTACTGACATACAATCTCTTCTCACAAGATTAGGTTGGAGGGCTCCGGTTAATACCACGAGATTTATCCCAGAAATCCAGTTATTTAAATTTTTCCCTCTAGTATCGATAACTGGCATTCCTCATTCCGGAACCTTGGCATTAATGTCTCCACATGTCAGTGTTTCTTTGTTGTTCGTCCTAATGATGTCATTTACTTCGGCTAGTTCCATTTCAAAATCTGCGACTTTAGCATTAGGTGAAAAGTACTAACACGCAAAGCAACTAACCCGCGAAGGCGCCGGTGCCTTGATTAGAGCTCTATATCAAGGTAAGACTTTGCATTTCTTTTTAATTGTTTTCTTGCATGTAAATCTATAGTCATTTAACGGCAATAATTTGCGATCACATTTGGGACGTAATAATTTACGCCCGGAGTTAACGTAATAACTGACCCCAGCTGGTAACTTAATAGACTGAACTCCCTGTCTGGTTGTATGGTTTATATATTGAGCCAATTATTCCAGAACTCGGAAGAATATTTTAGATTCTATGAGTTTATGCACGAATCGCCTATTCAGTTCAATTTATATAGATTCGATCAATACATACTTGTAAGTGGCAATCAATCCGTTGTTTGTTTAACGACTTTATCCCGTTGGCCAAGAATGTTACAAACTAACTTACAATAGATTTGACTTCGTTGTCAGACAAATCTGACAGCGCTCAGTTTTTATGGTCTATATATGGACAGGTACAGAGTCGTTCTGATTTAGTACGAAAGAAAACGAGTTGTTACTAAATACAAGTGTAATTGCATAGAGCAACAAGCTGATTTTAATATCAGCGTTGATAAACAAAATAAAATTATATTTAAAATTTTATGAAAAGCGCAAATCATCATTCATACCAATATTTATAAATCAGTTGACTTTATCCATTCAATCGTGGTCATGAAATGAAGCGTTCCTGGGCCGTCAGAGCTATTGGTATAAAATTCGACGGCTTCATGTGGTAACCCACACTGAAATGGCCGAATTACATTATTTAAAAGTAATATTTACGAAATTGTTGGTTTTATAAAATTTTAGGTTGAAGATTATTTTCTATAGAGATTTTATCTGCAACTACAATACCTGATTCACAGTTTCATGGCAAGCTTAAGCTTCAAGATCTTGGACTTCATTAAATATTTCAGGCTTGATTTGTTATCTTATAGAAACCCTTTTAGTCTTAGGTGTCTGGCAAGTTATTTATGTATTCTGTATTCTTATTTTCATATTAAGATGTTGGAATTTAAATCCTGTTTATGTCCTGTCCTGCATTAAAAAACAATGGTATGCAATGTTGTTTGTTCAAAACGCAGTGTTGTTTTTGAAGACAGCGTCTAGATAAGAAATGCCTTAAGAATTTATATATGGAATTGTTTAATCGAATGAGCCATATTTTCTTGCTTAACTATTTCTGATACAACCATACTGAAAAGTCTCAAGATTATTTGTACGTCTGCAGTCTTTTTCACTAGAAATACGTGTCGTATTAATGTTTAAATTAACTTGTCCGGTTGACTGTTGCAAATTTTAAGTTTCAAATGTTATGTATGTTTTTAGTCCGGTATCGATTTACTTAAGGTAGAAAAAGTGCCATTACAGATTACCTATTTTTAGATTAGTAGATAGGCTACCTACGTTTCGGCGCAAAAGGTATTATTTTTAAATGAAAAGTCAATTCCTGACTGTGTACACGAAATTTTCGAAAGTGTGTTTATTGTAAGATATGCTGATTTATCTGATTTATTCAAATGCTTTTTTATTTTCACTCTCAGTGGTATGCAAGTTCTACCAATACAGGTGGCCTGACAATCTTCACAATTGAACCTATAAACGCCACAATTTACAATTGTTCAATAAGGTCTTTAGAGTGAATTAAATGTTGTTTCAACACAGAGATTGAGTTACTATACATTTCTATTGCTTTTTTGATTTTGTTATTAAGGTTAGATTCTATAAACGGAATTGAAATGAAATGTTTTTCGGATGTATTTTCAGTGAGGGTGATATCAACTTGAATAAGTTTTTTATTCATTATACTATTGATCAATTTAGAAACAAGATTGGGGGTTATATCCATTGTTAATCGCTATTTGTTTTATTATATTAATTTCTTTATTATAAGTATTGATATAAGGCCGGTCTGAATTCAACACGGTGTACGCGTATGTTTTTTCCATGTAACATACACGTGCACCGTTTTGAATTCAGACCGGCCTTATATATTTTCAATGTAAAATACGTGTGGGCACGTTTTGAAGTCAGACCGGCTTTATATTACTTTCAATGGAACATACGTGTGTGACTTCAAAACACACGTATGTTACGTTGAAAAATGTAAGTGCAGAGAAAATGTGGAGCTGTTTTGAATTCGGTTTTCTAGCGAGAAGTTATAAATTAGGTCAGATGCAAAATATCGCATTCAAGTCAATTGTGTTTAATTAAAGTGGATTCTGATTTATGTTTTTTACTTATGTTTAGAGGCTGCAAATACACATGGGCCGGTTTCAATTCAAAATGTGTGTTCACTCTTGTGATAGGTTGAAAAGTAGGTTGGCAAAGTACGCAGATGGTGGTAATCTGCTATATAAGGAGATTGCTCCTTATATTAATTTAATTAGTCGAAGTTTACTGCATATATTTACATACCTACATATACAAACATGTATATAATTGATATTCAGGGATTTAATACAAGAAAAACGAGTTCGTGTGCAAAGAAATTGCGGTTTTGAACTTGTTGGAAGGTGTTGTTTGGCATCAAATTTTTAAACTGTCAATGCAGTCTAGTAGTTTGAGCCAAGATCATATAAAACATAACGACTGGGTGACAAGGAATATTCATGGTCTTTCTTGGGATGAAACTTCAACGGCTGAAATGGTGTCATCATATATAGCGCTTTCTTTGAAGTAAATTATCCGACCCGGTGAAGAAGTATGTGTGAAGGGTCTAGAAAAGAAGAAATTGATGCAAACCTATCTAATGCAAAACGTTGTAACTGATATGCTTGCACTAGGTTGTCCTAAGCTATCGGAGTTAAAAATCAGCAATCGTTTACTATGTAACATCCATTGTTATAGACACAGCAATAATAGTCTGCAATGTGTAAAACAAAATTCTTTGTTATTAAAACAATGGTTTGATAATAATAAAAAAAAAACAATAGAAAAGAGTGTGTCTGTATTATTATTATAGTCAGTAAGAAATTTTTAATGCTGATGTCTGCAGAAAAAACAATTAAACTCAGTCAGCACGAATGGGACTCTCAACCCTGAAAGCAATTATAATTGATCAACGCAATAGCTCTTTACAGGTTTTACAACATTTAACAAATTGTACAGATATCTCGAAATTTGCCAAACACAGACAGACAGACAGACAGACTGATTGCACCAATTTCTCATTCTCGCTTTTAAAAAAATAACAAGTTGTAGTTATTAAATCGCGAACACACAGTTATCTGCAAGAAATATATACTGATTTGCCAAAGACAGACAGACTGATTGCATCAATTTTTCATTCTCGCTTTAAAGAATAACAAGTCGTAGTTATTAAATCGCAACTAATGCTATAATTAATCCTACACCCGATGAAGAAATAAAAGTTGTTTTAAACAAAGTTTTATGGAAAATGCC
The DNA here is from genome assembly GCA_036346225.1 of Platerodrilus igneus. Classification (NCBI taxonomy): domain Eukaryota; kingdom Metazoa; phylum Arthropoda; class Insecta; order Coleoptera; family Lycidae; genus Platerodrilus; species Platerodrilus igneus. Next base: position 3,964,293 of record JARFIW010000012.1, on the reverse strand, counting down.
GCATGTAGCCGTTGATGATACTCAACAAATTGATGAGCGTTGCACAAAATAGGATTTGCATATTCCGTTTAGAGGATGGGAGTTGCATGAATATCAACTTCTACAAGAAACGCAACGTCATACATGGAACATCAAAATAACAACAAATTATAAAAACCAAGATTTGTGATTGTTGGTTTCCAAACCAATCGAAAAAAAAATAGATACATGAGCAACTACAGTCGATTTGATCATTGCTATTTAACCAACATGAAACTCTATTTAAATTCAGAAATTTTCCGGTACGATAACTTAAATTTGAAGTTCGAGAATAAACAGACTGCGTTGTTATATGAGATGTATGCCCAGTTTCAGCAATCATACTACAAAAAGAATAATGAACCACTTTTTAATCCTAAAGATTTACGAAGTATTGCGACATTAGTAGTCATAGATTGTTCTAGACAAAACGAAGCGTTAAAATCTGGTACTGTCGATATTAGATTAGAATTTGAAACTAGCAGAAACGTTTTGCCAAATACATCTTGTCATTGCCTTATACTTCATGATAAGATAGTCAAATACAATCCACTCTCAAACAGCATAAGAATATTATAATTACTTTATTAGTACTGTACCTTTACAAATTATGAAAAAGAAAAAACAATAAAATCATTTAGCAATCACAGTATATTTATTATTATTTTACATGTTCAGGCGCCAAAGGTAAGTCACTGTGAATTTCATGTAAAGATACTGGGTAGTGTAAATCGCATTCAAATAAATAAATATATCCTACATCAGATTCATCGGCAATATTAAGTTACGTCTAAACGTAATATTTCTGGACTGGTGCCATTTAAAAAGAAATCAAATTCTCCATATGAAAGATATTCAGACATTGCAGCCCCATATAAATTATTAACATCAAAATACATTAAATATTTAGAATTAATATTCTGTCTTTTAATGCAATTGGAATTGGATCGTGATACTGAATCAAAATGTAAATAGTTATAAAGTCGGAAACGGGAACAAATGAACACACTCTTTAAGCAGATCATGATTGTTTATATTTACCTTCCAGTGTAACACTTCACTGTTAACTTTAAAATATCACTACTGACATCGGTCACTAGCTAAATTACTTTATAATTAATATCTGTAGAAATTTATTGACTATTTATACATAAATATGTTCTGATGTAAGCAAATAGCTATAAAATTAGACATTTGCAATTTTTCAGAAAAATATAGCAAATTCGAAATCTTGCTGATAACTATAAAAATGCAAATTTGCAATTTTTTTCAGACAATGAATCAAATTCATTATGTTGCTAAGAGCACCATTATTTTTGCTTACATACTGTTTTTTTCTATTCATTTCAGTATTGAAACAGTACTGACACTTTAGAAAAAAATTACAAATTTGCATCGTTTTCTGAAAAAATTGCACAAGAAAATTTTATATATTCAGCATTGCTCGTGTAATGAACTTTGTGTAAATTATATCGCCAATAATCTAAAACTTATTTCAATATTACTGTATTAGTTAAGGACCATTTGCATCGCATTATTTTAAACGACATTTAACTAATTTAAGTTTTTTATTTTACTCTATGCCATCCTTGAATTTAAAAAAAATTATTTTAAACCTCTGTCATGAGTTAGTTTTACTACGTGCTATAATTAATCCTACACCTGATGAAGAAATGAACTGCTTTAACAAAGTTTCATGGAAAATGCCATGCGTTGCACAAAATCACGATTTGCATATTCCATTTACAGGATGGCATGAAACAAGAAACGCAACATCAGATTAATAGATTCCATTTTTTCCCTAAATTTTTACTTAAACAAAAAAAAACGTATTTTTAATACAGTATTGCCCGAAATAAACAGTACTGAAATTGTAATTGTTTTGTATATTTAAAAAATACATATTATTGACACTTTATTATATGTTCTAAATGTGCACCTCCTCGTTCGAGACAGACTTCATAACGATGTTCTAAGTTTCTGGTCATGTTATTAAATAAGGGTTGTCTCAGGGCTGCGAAGAAGACTCTAACGGCATCCTTTAATTCATCGATGGTTTGTGGTGCCCGTTTGAAAACGGCATTTTAGCCATGCCCCAAATGTATGCGTCTGGAGGTGTGAGGTCTGGAGAATGTGAAGGATAAGGGAAGTCAGTAAATCGTGATATGAATTTGCTTGGAAAATGTTCTTGAAGAAATTGACGAATTGCGGCAGCAGTATGGCAAGTTGCCCCGTCCTGCTGAAAAAATTGGTTTCGAAATGCCAAGTTACGTGCACGACAGAATTGACGTAGATCAGGGATAAATCGTCTTAAAATTTGTCTGTACCTCTGTTGATTAAGTGTGACTTGCCTACCATTCTCTTCGATAAAGTACGGACCAATGATTCCGTGTCCGGAAACAGCACACCAGACACTCACTTTTCACTATGTAAAGGAACCTCTTGAACCTCATCGGGTCTGGCAAAGCCCAGAAATCGATTTGTGCGACGATTCACATAGCCTGACAAGTGAAAATGTGCTTCGTCTGAAAACCAAACATTTTCAAAAATTCAGGATTTTCATACTGTAACGCGAGAATTCTGACGCAATATTCCACTCTACTGCGATAATCCCGAGGATGTAGTTGTTGATGTACCTGAATCACATACGAAAATGTACCCAGCTCCTTCAGGATTCTTTGAAAGGAAGTTCTTTTTAAATCAAGTTGTAACGCTGTCCTTGCCTGGCTGACTTTCGGATTTTCTAAGATTTGCTCAAAAACACGTTCATGGTTATTGTTGTTGTTAACTGTCCTGGGACGCCCTGAGTTTCCTTTTCGTTGGCACAATACACTACCTGTATTTCTAAACTTTTCAATAACCTTCAAAATTACAGCATTACTTGGAGAACGTTTATTAAACCTTTGTGTGAATTGATCAGACACGTATAGCAAACTTGCACCATTACGTCGGCCGATTCCGTATGAACGAAAATAATGCTCTACCAGAAACACTTTCTCCTCTGTACTTAACACCATTTTTAACAATTAGGCCCTACTAATTACTTGTTTGAGGTTTACTTGACAGGTCTATACTAGCTAACTTGAGTGTAACAGCGCACGCATAAAAACACCGCCAACTTAGTTTCAGTACTGTTTATTTCAGGCAATACTGTATTTTCTATGCAATATAGGTTAATTGCGAGATTGTTGAGCTTCTCAATTTTTTTATTTCTTTAATACAATTAGAAACGAATGGGATTGTAGCGTAATATTGAATCAAAAAAGTTGATAGCTAGATATTCTATGAAGATTTTGTAAAGCAGTAACCAAGGCTCGAAGAATGCAATGTTGATCGTTATCGGTATTTTTTTGCCGAGAGCATAATTATTTTTTGCTTACATACTGTTTTTTTATTCATTAGAATAATTAGATAGCTGAATATATAAAATTTTCTTGTGCAATTTTTTCAGAAAACGATGCAAATTTATAATTTTTTTCTAAAGTGTCAGTACTGTTTCAATACTAAAATGAATAGGAAAAAACAGTATGAAAGCAAAAAATAATGATGCTCTTAGCAACATAATGAATTTGATTCATTGTCTGAAAACAAATTGCAAATATGCATTTTTTTATAGTTATCAGCAAGATTACGAATTTGCTTTATTTTTGTGAAAAATTGCAAATGTCTAATTTTATAACTATTTGCATAAATGTTTTAATATTGGTTTTAAAAAATTAGGTTTTATTTTACCCTACGATTAAGGTGTGATTGATTGATTTTTTAAGGTACTAGATTTATCTCCAGGTAACTAAACGAAGTTTAAAACACTAGCAAAACTCTCAAAAAACGCTGACATAACATCGCAAAGTGTAATAAACTATAACTTCCTTGCAACTAGAAAAAAAAATGCTTGTGGTATGCGATTTTTTTTATTTCAACTTAGACACGCAATGTTAATTCTAGGATAAAACTGCAGAATGCTTTTTTTAAATACTGGTTTTAAAAAATTTGTGTACTTAATCAAATCAGAAAAAACGGCATTCTATTTTTGTTTTAAAGCAAGATATTAAAAATTAAATTTATAATAATTACAAGATCGGTTTTGTTAACGTTTCATTTGCACATAGCATGAGTGTAAACTATTAAACCTACAAAAATTGACAGTTTAATTTAATCTTGGATTAGATGGATTTAATCTCGGTAAATTTTAATAATGATACAATTTTCCCAAAATGTTGCTTCAATTAAAAAAATCCCTAAAGATTTAAGTATCCCAGAAAAAATCTACATTAAACTCATGGATAGTCGAAGAAAACTCTTAACCTAGGTTAGATATGAATCCAATGAGCAAAAAAACTTGGGGTACGCAATGCACCACATTATGACTTTCAATCCTTAATGCAAATATATGGCAAAAGAATATTATAACAAAAACTTTCAATCCTTAATGCAGACCTATGGCATAAACCATTATAGCGTTTTTTCTATAATGAAAGCATGCATTGTGGAACGTGTAATTAGAACTTTAAAGGGAAAAATTTAAGTGATATTGTGAAACAATACAACAATACGAGTACTCGCTGTCATATGTAATTTTTTGTAGTCAATACTACAAAAAATAGACAATAGAAATAAGTCTATGATATCGATTAAAAAATGTATAAAAGTCAAGTTCTTTCAGTTGTACTGAAAAAAAGTAAATATTTCAAATGATTTCTAGGTAAATTTAATTTTTGTGGTTTTGCAATTGACAACTTTAATTTTAAAATATGGTATATAAGCGTGCACCGTTTTGAAGCCAGACCGGCCTTCCATTAATGCTGACTGAGTGGATTTATTTAGTATTCTGCTGATGTTAGCATTAAATTTCTCGCTTTTATTTTTCTGCGGACGTCAGCATTAAATTTATACATGACTGGGTTTATTAAATTTTCTGTAGATTTCATATTTCTACAATTGCTATCTAGACAATACCTTAGCATTAAATTCTTGCTGACATGGGTTGAATTTTCTGCTGTTCTAGTTGTTTAATATCCTTATATACTCAAGATGTGTGTGTGATAATCGCTCAATCTTTATTGTCAAGTTGTAGTTGTGTTCTATACAACAAATCAGAAATAAAAACTTTTTTTTAAAAAATGTCCTTGTCAGGAAGAATAATGATAGTGGTTAGGTTAAAATTATTGAGTAGTTTATAGTCAATCCAAATGAAGTGCTGGAAAAAAATCGTTGACTCCGTGAGCAGATCCACCAATTGCAACGTTATCATATATTTCAATAGATTTATTTCTAGTTTTTTTGAAGTTTGAGCATTTCATAAATTTGCTCGTTTATATATTTTTTGCAGATAACTGAGTTTGCGATTTAATAACTACGACTTGTTATTCTTTAAAAGCGAGAATAAGAAATTGGTGCAATCAGTCTGCTTGTCTGTCTGTCTTTGGCAAATTTCGAGATATCTGTACAATTTGTTAAATGTTGTAAAACCAGTAAAAATCTATTGCGTTGATCAATTATAATTGCTTTCAGGGTTGAAAGTCCCATTCGTGCTGACTGAGTTTAATCGTTTTTTCTGCAGACATCAGCATTAAAAATTTCTTACTGACTACAATAATAATACAGACACAATCTTTTCTATTGTTTTTTTTATTATTATTAAACCATTCTTTTAATAACATTTATTTTGTGTTGCACATTGCAGACTATTATTGATGTGTCTATAACAATGGATGTTACATAGTGAACGATTGTCGATTTTTAATTCCGATAGCTTAGGACAACCTAGTACAAGCATATCAGTTACAACGTTTTGCATTAGATAGGTTTCCATCAATTTCTTCCTTTCTAGATCCTTCACACATACTTCTTCACCGGGTCGGATAATTTGCTACAAATAAAGCGCTATATATGATGACACCATTCCAGCAGTTGAAGATTCATCCCAAGAAAGACCATGAATATTCCTTGTCACCCAGTCGTTATGTTTTATATGATCTTGGCTCAAACAACTAGACTGCATCGACAGTTTAAAAATTTGATGCCAAACAACACCTTCCAACAAGTCCAAAACCGCAATTTCTTTCTACACAAACTCGTTTTTCTTGTATTTAAATTCCTGAATATCAATTATATACATGTTTGTATATGTAGGTATGTAAATATATGCAGTAAACTTCGACTAATTAAATTAATATTAGAAGCAATCTCCTTATATAGCAGATTACGACCATCTGCGTACTTTGCCAACCTACTTTTCAACCTATCACAAGAGTGAACACACATTTTAAATTGAAACCGGCCCATGTGTATTTGCAGCCTCTAAACATAAGTAAAAAACATAAATCAGAATCCACTTTAATCAAACACAATTGACTTGAATGCGATATTTTGCATCTGACCTACTATATAACTTTTCGCTAGAAAACCAAATTCAAAACATCTCCACATTTTCTCTGCACTTACATTTTTCAACGTAACATACGTGTGTTTTGAAGACACACACGTATGTTCCATTGAAAGTAATATAAAGCCTTCTAACTTCAAAACGTGCCCACACGTATATTACATTGAAAGTATATAAGGCCGGTCTGAATTCAAAACGGTGCACGTGTATGTTACATGGAAAAAACATACGCGTACACCGTTTTGAATTCAGACCGGCCTTACATCACTACTATTATAGTTTGATTTAGATAAAAGAATATTGATAAGTCTGTGTATAAAACAGTTGAAAGCTGCCATTTTGTGTAGCCAACAATGTTTGTTTTCTTTAAAAATTTATGCTTATTTTCAAATTCCATTTCCAAAGTGAAATTCTTTCCTTGCGGTTTCCTTTTCTTTCAGTGTAAACGACTTTCCAGTTAGCATGACATACTTTGGATTCCCCTTGGTTTTGTAGCGGTACTCGGTGCGGATTTACTGTTCTTTTGCTTGCTGTACTTTACTTTTCTCTTGTCCGCACCATTGCCATAAAAATCTGCACCCACCATACAGTTATAACGCCTGCGACCAGGGACCCAATATAATCCTATAACGTATAAAACCGGGCTCGACATGGGCCTATTATGTACAAGACTTGGGTCCACCAAGGGCTTATATTGCCCGAGACACGGGTTCGTATCGGTGACGTTTCTACTCTACGCTGAGGATCCGACTGTAGGGGTATAGAATTGAATTTTATATATAAAAAAGTGAAAGTTATAAACTCGCTTAATGATGTCATGTGATCTTAAATAAATGACCTTGAAAGGTACAAAGACTAGCAACACGGATCTTAAATTTTCCCATAAGAATATACATGTCAAAATAAACTTTTTACGCTAGAACATTGGTAGACTATCTACTTGGGGGCTTTCAATTTAAATTAAGAAACATTTCAGTTATTCAGTATTGACACGCTGGAAGCTGTTAAAATAACTTTGAATTTTTGATTTTCTTCTGCAGAAAATTTGTGTATGGTATTAGGTGTTTAAGCGTTAGTTTTGTTACAAAATACGGATGGTTTTCACCGTTATTAGATAAAATATTTTGATTTTTTTATTGCGTTCGTATTAAAAAGAAGATCGATGTTTGACTTAAGTGTTGCAACTCCGTTGTCCTTAAAATACTTTTACAAACAAACACAAATAAATAAATAGTCAAATAGTTAAACATATTAGGACGCGTTCCACTACGTTAGCTATAAATTAGATGAACAAAGAAAATTTACTAAACTTGATTAGTTAAATTATATATGACTGCATCTTATATGAAAGACTCCACGAATAATTAATCTTAATTAAGTATGATATTTCAAATTTTACCTATAAAAATCCAAGACGATGACTTAATTTAAAACGGCAAATGAAAAAATATTCTAATATGACAAGACACTGTGTAAGCATTTCCCATAAACAAGATAATTTAAATTGGACAGATATCGTCGGTCCCGACAACCAAGGACAGGAAAATAATACCGTACTAGAACAATAATATAAATTACACAAAGTAACGTAACAATAACGTTGCAAATAAGTATAGATTAAAATCGATACAATGCATTACCAAATGCAGACAGCAATTAATAGAATTTTATAGTGGAAAAAATGACACGAGTTGGACATTCAACGGAAAAGAATGATTAATTATTCGCAAACAGGGAATTAGAAAAAATCAAAATAAATCAGTACGAGCGAGTAGAAAGGGGGACGTGAAGTTGAAAGTTGAAAAAAAGTACAATTTTAAGGTATTGGTGCAATATGAATTTTTCTTGCTACCTATTTTGTTGAAGTTAAACTTGTACGGGTACGGTACGTTTCAATTCAAGTGTTATAGAACCAATGTCAATATAAGCGGATAAGGAGGTTAGGAGCTGGAGAGTTAACACCGTCATTAATTTTGACTTTTATGTTATGTTGTTTAATGACGATGTGTTAGATAGGAGCGAAAATTGAAAATACTGATGGTTTCTGAACATCCCACAACTTTCAGGATGAATAAGAACAGTGAATAATATATGAGCTTTTATGTCTACTTTTTATAATTATGTACATGGGAATTTTAAATGTAAGTTTCATTGGTGAATTTCAGTATTTTGAATGAACAATAAAAAGATAAAAGGAAACGCGGTATTTGACTATTATCTATGTGTGTTATTAAAGGCATTTCCTAAAATTAGGATTAATAATATCATGTAATTTAATATGGGAAACAAGAAAATTGGAGTGATAGTATTATTGATGGACTTAATTTAATGTTTCTTTTGGGATTTCTTTTAAGTGTATTTATATTTATATTGCAATTATTTAATGCGATAAAGGTTAAGTATAGGTTGGCTTTAATTTGCATTTATTTATTAGCAGCTGTATCAAAATTACATAGAGAACCTAAACGTATTTATTTCAACAACTCGATCTCGTAATTAATTTAATCGCTTGTAAAAGAAGACTCCGGTTGGACCCCTATTGGTTCGCACGGTTTATGTATTGGACAATCACGCTTTTGGCACCCCTTCAGAACGAGCTTGAGCATACTCGTGCCTAGCAATTTTTCGATTTCAATCGATATTTAAATACACTCTTGTAACTGTCAAGTATCTCATTGTTCGCTTACAAATTCTATACCCTTTTCATTCCTAGGTAATGAGAGGACATTGTTATAATATCCTGTTTGGTATTCTCCTACCAAATACGTCAACTTATCTTAATTAATGTTTGCACAGATATTGCGCACAACGTCTAAAAGCTTAATGGTGAATATTTAATAATATGTATCAAAATCGATTTGTGATGCTAAATCTTTAAAATCAACTCATCATCATCATTAGGTCTCAGTCCTGGAACTGGTTAGACGCGTAGCCTCATTGTTTCCTACTCTGAACCAACCTACACATTTCCCTGAAATTTGTACAGTCTGCATCTATCACTATTTGTGTGCGAAAGTCTGATCTTGGTCTACCTGTACCTCTTTTTCCTATCTCTGCTTGTAATATATCCCATCTACTTCCCAGAAATGCCTTAGAACGTATACTGTCCTTCTCTTTCTCCTATTTTTTTTTTTTCACAGATATCTTTATTCCTCTACTATTTCTATAACCTATTTGTTATTAACTTTGTCTGTCCATGCTCCATCCTCATACATTTGAAGCACAACAATTCAGAAAGGATTCTATCTCTTTCTGTCTGCTTTTCCTACTACCCCTATTTCATAGACTTACTGTGCTGTGCTCCACACATATGCTTTGAACAATTTTCTTCTTGTTTATATGTTCATTGTCTTTGAACATAGCTGCTGTTCTTTCTTATTTGATGCAGTTCGATCATCTTCTATTGTTTTACAGTTATATACCCTATTTCCCGATATTCAATGATATGTGAAGGGGGGTAAACAGCCTTTGGCTGCCAAGTTCCCCCAGCACTCAAGACTTTGTCTAATTAATAGTTTTTACAATACATGCTTTTGCATACTCAACATTAGTTGAAAATATTTCACAACCAACAACTAGTTGTTTATAATAATCTTTAGATTTAAGTGCACTTATTTTTCGTCACTAGGTTTTTAGTCTTAAAACTGGTTGGAGGTGTACCTCAACTTAATTATGTTCTGAGCTAGTCTACATAGTTCCCTGAAATTCTCTCAACAGCCTACATACAGCTCGATTCCCCTTGTATTGTTTTCTAATTATGTGCCCTATTTCACTGAGATTCAGTGGTATGAGAAGGGGAGGAGGTTCCGAGGCGTAGTTGGTATGCGTGTGACTACTACGCCCAAGGTCACGGGTTCGAATACCGACACGGTCCGCTTGAAAAATGTTAGGCGAGAATTTTCCCTAAAAATGCGCCCTCGTTAGGATGAGAGGTAAAATAGAGGTTCCGTGTGTGAGTGTTGTCACGCACAATAAAGATCCCTACCTTGCTTGGAACAGCAAGGGTTCTGTGATTCAAAATTTCCTGTTAAAAAAACTCGCTTCCTGGCCAATGCAGTACCTTCGGATAGAGCATTGGAAAATCACATGTATGGTATGAGAAAGGGGGTTAAGCAGCCTGTGACTGCTAAGGATCCCTCAACACTAAGACATTTACCCTATTAATAGTTTTCCAGTACTCCTTTAGCACAATTAACATTAGTTGAGAATACTGCAAGACCAATACCTGTAGTTGTTTATAATAATCATAATGCTTAAGTACAGTTTTTTTTTCATCGTCTGTTTTTCCATCTTGGGACTTGTAGGATGCGCACCTCCATTGATTTCTATTCTGAGCTAGCCTACACATTTCCCTTAAATTCGCACATCCTACATCTTTGACTATCAGTGTGCAATAGCCTAACTCAAGTCTACCTCTACTTTTCTTTTTTCCTATCTCTTCTTCTAATAAATTCCGCATTATTCCCTCGAGTCTTAGTATGTGACCTATCATCCTATTTCTCCTATTTTTTACTCTTTTCCACAAATTTCTGTCTTCCCCTACCATTTCTAGTATCTCTTTGTTCTTAACTTTGCCTGTCCATGATATCTTCATCATACGTCTATAGCACCACGTTCCAAAGGTTTCTACCTTTTCCTTGTCCGCTTCTCCTACTGTCAAGGCTTCACAACCATACAGAGCCGTTGCTCCACACATATGTTTTAAGCAATCTTGTCCTTGTTTCTATGTTTGTTGCTTTTTCTTGTTAAATGTAGCACGACTTTGTGCTAATCTTTGTTTTATATCTTTTGTGCTTTTCTCATCTTGCGTTATTATAAGCTATTATAAGTTCTCGTTACCTATTTGAATTCTTGTTTTTGATTTATTTTCCCCTCTTTTGCATACTAGAACTTTAGTTTTATTTTTGTTAATTTTCATACCGTGTCTCTTTGTTAGAACTGTTTCTATTTCATTAAGAGCAGCTTCTAACACTTGTTTGCTAGATGCTAATACCGCTATATCAACTCCAAATCTAAGCATATCAATCTTTTGTCCCTGCATAATAATTCCAAATGTCTTCCTGCATTTGACAGTATTCATTGCTTATTCAATGTATAAGTTAAAAATTAATGGGGATAACGCACATTCGTGTCTCTCCCTATTCCTAATATGCACTTCTCTACTTTCCTGCTCTAATTCTATTATGTACTATGTACTTATGTACTGTCCGTCTATCCCTAAAACTCATTCCAAACTTTTTGAGTATTTCAAACATTTGTTTCCATTTTATATTGTCGAATGGTTTTTGCAGATCTACAAACCCTATATGCACTCTTTCCCCCTTTTCTATTGTTTTTTTCATTATCACCCTCAGAGCTAAATAGCCTCCGGTGTTCCCCCATTTCACCTAAACCCAAATTGATCTTCTTCTAGTATTTTTCAGCTCGCTTTTCCATTCGTCTTTGTACAATTTTAGTTAATATTTTTGAAACGTGTGCTGTCAAACTTATTGTTCGAAAATTTTAACTTCTATCCGCGTCTCTTTTTTTGGTATCTCGCCTGTCTCATACATATAGCTTACAAGTTGGAAGAAACATTCTGTTACTGCTTGTCCAGCGGTTTTTAGAGTTTCTGCTTACACCCTGGCTGTACCCGGCGCCTTACCATTTTTCAGAACCTTTAATGCTAATTCAAACTCATTTCTAAGTATAGGATATCCCAAGTCATTATTTTCAATGTTTGATTCCTGTTCTAATGCAGTTAGTTCCTCTCCTGCGTATAAATTCCCTGTATATTCTTGCCATCTAATCACTCTCTCTAGATTTTCAATAATGACGTTTCCTCCCGCGTCCCTTGTATTTTTGCTATACGGTTTTATATACCTAAAATCCATTCTAATTAATTTATATGCTTCGTCTGTGTTTCCTATTTCCATTTTAGCACTTCCATCTTTGCACTTTTCATCAATCATTTATTCTTTAGCTTTTCCGCATTTGCGAATAATTTTCTATTTTATAGCTTTGCATCTTTGTTTTCCTGTTTCGTCTGATCTATTTTTGTATTTTCGTCTTTGTTCTATTAAATTCAGGATATCCTTTGTTTTCCATGGTTTCTTATTTTCTTTTTGTGTATACCCCAGAATATCTCTGGGCTCCATGTTTAAGCTCGATTTAAAGTTTTTCCGTTCTGTTTCTACTTCTTTAGTATCAGAAATTTGTCCGATATCTTTCAGCAATTCATTTAACTTTTTTCAAATCTTTCGTTAATATATTTATCTTTTAGTTTCTCAAAGTCAAAGTGCCTTTTCCGTTTCTCTTTTCAAATTTTTAAATTTAAGAGCGGACTTCATAATTACGATATTGTGGTCAATGTCTATATCTGCTTCTGGGTAGCTTCTACAGTCTTTTACTTGATTGCTAAACCGTTGTCTAACAATAATGTAATCTATTTGATATCTTCCTATATCTCTTGGCATCTTCCACGTGTATCGTCTTCTAGCATGATGTTGAAATAATGTACTTGTGATGGTTAAATTGCTCTTGTCGCAAAATTCTACCAACCTATTTCCCATGTCATTTCTCGTGCCTAAATCAAATAAACCTACTGCCGCTCCTTCCCTACCCTTACCTACCACTGCATTAAAATTCCCCGTAATTATTAAATTTTCATGTCCTTTTATGCATCTTAGTATGTCTTCGATATCTTTGTAGATCGCCTCCACCTCTTCCTCGCTGCAGTTAAAGGTGAACATGTTTACTTGCATTATTACTGTATTTACCGGTTTAGATTCTAATCTAACCATTAGTACTCCTTCGTTCTTTTGTAAGTAGTTTTCTACACGTCGTCCTATCTTTTTCGCATAACTATCCCCACACCCGATTTACTTCATCTGATCTTGTATGAACTACCCCGAAGTCTCCACTCCAAAAATCCCCTGCCTCTGGTCAGCGGACTTCGCTGATCCCTACTATGTCTAGTGCTAACCTATCCATTTCAATTTATAGATTCTCCAGCTTACCTACTTGCTTCATACTTCTGACATTTCACTCTCTGACTCGCAGAATGTTCACGGATCTTTTTTTATACTTTCGGAACACATCCCGAAGTAGTTCCCTCCCCGAGATCCGAATGGAGAACTATTTTATTTCCAGAATTTTGTACCCCAGAGGATGCCATGATCTTTACCAACAATTTCTGTATGCAGTGTGCTTGGGAGATTATGTGGTGGTTTCCCATTGCCTTCCACATAGCAGTAGTGTGTCTTAAGTAGTATAACTATGGAGAAGCTGGGACAGCCTTTTTTAAAGGGTCATAAATATCTTGTAAAGGGTGTGTGTATTATGGAAAAGAGAAGTATGTATGTGTGAAGGTCATGTATGTGTAGGTGTGTGTGTGTGTGTTGGTATTAGTTAGGTTTGAGGATAACGATAGTATGGCTATGGAGAAGCTGGCCGGCCCTTTTTAAAAGGATCATAAATATCTTGTAAAGGGTGTGCGTATTATGTAAAAGAGAGGTATGTATGTGCAGGTGTGTGCGTGTAGGGTGTAGGGTATGTATGGTTCGTCGGTGAAGTTAACGTGGAAGTCGTGCCGCCGCCCTCGTGATAAAAGTGTGTGTGTGTAGATATCGATCGGTGGGGGGTGTGTGTGTGTGTGTGCGGTGTTGTTGTCGTTTTATTTGCGAAAAGAAAGGTATGTATCGTTATGTGTATAGGTGTGTAGGGGGGGCGTGCGTGTTTTAGTCTAAGACGAAATATCGTAAGGGGCGCGCAAGTGGTGCGAACGTGTTTTTGTTTTAAGAGTGTGTTTTCGGGATTATCTCATCGGACACGTGCAAGACGTTTCAAGTAATCTTTTAATAATTTGAAAAATGTTACGCTCGATGTGTCGTAGGCAATTATGATGAAGTATAAGAAGAATAAGGCTGGGGGGAAAATAACCGCAAGGGTTTTTTTTATTACAGGTGTCGATAAGAAAAAATTGCGTGCTGCGTTTGTATTTGAAAAAAAAAATTTCTCCCCTACTACGAATAATAGTTTCGTCGTCTTGGTAAAAAGAATATCCAAAATATTTTTCTATTTATTATTGTGTAATTATTCGAACGGTAAACATCGTGTGTCGAAAGTGCAAAAAATGTCTCAAGCTTCGGACGAATTAAAAATTCCAGACGCGCCTACCTCAACGCGTGCAATTTTAAAACAATTGAAAAGTGCTTGCAACGTAGGTCGAAAACGTCACTACGAATCGATGCTGCTAAATTTGAAATGTAATCAGATCGTTTCTAATGCAAAAGCAAGCGTGATAGGGCGATCAGAGGGCAGGTGTTAGTAAAAGAATGGATCCGGCGATAATACTAGTGCGAAGGACGACGACGAGGGTTATGCGAACGACGTCGAAGTCGACGATCCTGCTGAAAATTTCGATAGATTAACAACAAAGAAGAATGTCAAAGACGTAGAACGTCGAACAATATCGTGTGGGTCGATTTGAAATCGGCTTTCGCCCGCAGGATACGTTCGAGTGTTGTGGTCAATTTATATCACATAGATCCCATGCAATTTTTAGAAGATGCATTCGCCCTAATAGAGCGACGTTTGAGAAAATGTTTGAGAAAATTCGGATCTCTTAAAATTAATTTCGTGTTTAACGGTGAATACGTAAAGCCCAACGCATCAACATCATCATCGTCTTCAGAAGCCGTGGATACATCGTCATCATCATCGTCGTCGTCGCTCAGACATTTTACTACTAAAAATTATAAAATTTTAAAATTGAAGACTTTCAAACTCAAGTTAAACCCGAAGCCATTCAGGAATTGAACAATAAACTGGGCGAATATACCGAAAAGCAGAGCGGGTTAGCTCTTTCGAGAATATTAAATTTAGGCGTCAATATAAATCATGCAGGAACATATAGTATGCATTCTTAAGGAAGGGGATAAGAAAATTGTCTACGAGATGATATGTTTATTTTTAATCATATACGTTTGTAATATAGAAGAATGTTGACGGTCGAGGATCTTACGAAATTACCGCTCGAGTATATCGAGAGGCATGCAAGTAAAGACGTCGCCAGAAATTTCGATAAATTACCGGAGTATTTGCAAAAACAATTATGGACGCATCGCTATTGTTTAGCGCATGGCTTACAATCGTCGTCGCATGCAGATCAGATAGATGGACCTCCTCTGCAAATAAAATCGTGTCCTGAATGCGCATGTTCTACCCCATATGTACGTGCGCACAACAACACATCGCAGCCCTGCAATAAAAACCTATGAATGCAATTAAAAATGCTCATTGTTCGAAATGACTCCTAAAGGACCGCCCGCAGCCGTCGCAGCATATCTCGCCTACTCTTTAATATGTAATAATTACCTATACATATTTAAACCGAGCGTGCCCTCCTGGCAAAGAAATCCGGTTCCCGTAGATCCTCCGAATGCATTCGTATGTTTCGAAGTTGTTGAAAATAAAGACGTTTTGGCATTGTCGAAGTCCGAGTCGTCACAACAACAACAACAAATAAGATGCTCTCGCTCTAAAGATTGGAAACGTATGGAATTAATTACCATGCAGCTGCAACAGCAATGGCAGCAGCAACAGAACCATTCGGAAGAGGTTCCCTTATCGCCATCATCATCAGAGACGTCGTCGTCGTCGTCGTCCGCGGTATCGAGAGACCTTTTAATTTATAAAAGTTATCTAGGAGGAGAAGAGGACGCCTTCAACGACGACGAGAAATAGAAAACGTAGATGGATCCGGCGACGGCGAGGCCGGCAACGACGACGACGACGACGACGGTGCCGAACGGTTGAACAATGGATGCGCGGGCGATTGTGTCGGAGACGGAGTTGGCATCGATCCTTTTCTGATGTTTAAAATAAGATTTAAATACAATAGCAGTTTTACGGAGACCGAATGGTACGTCATGCCATGGAATCATAAACGAATCGCCTTCGAAAGAGAAAGAGAGCGAGAAAAAAAGATCGAGAATTTGATAGTTCAGATGGTGTATGGACGTATTTAGAACACATCGTACTTATGCAATTAATAGGAGCGTGGGCATACTACATCTATTACAAATATAAAAATAAACTATGCGCGCATGAGCAACATCGTTTGCGCTCGAACGAAAACCTACACATGCAAAATAATTTTCAGTTCTAACCGGGAGGTATCTTCGTTCAGGGTGTGTATGTGCGCGTGAAATTTTGCACTTAATTAAATAGCAATTATGGTGAAGTATATTCAAGACGAAAATAATCATACAAGTGGTGACGACAGACAAGTATTTTTAAATAACGATGATGATGACGTAATTTCGTCATCATCATCATCATCATCTACTTGTGCAGTATCTGGATCGCCGCAAGTTTTGTCAGGTATTCATGTCTACGATAACGATCAGGCGATGGATCCCCTGATATGTAGCACCGAATACCGATTGAATTCCTCCAAGGAGAATACGCAATGGTGCGCTCACGGTCATACGATCGAAGTGGGCTTAACCAAACGAAAGAGCAATATGGATTTTAGCCCTGTTATCAGACTTATATGCCCCAACAGATTTTGTAAAGAAGGCGAATTGCAAATGGACGAAAACGAGTGGAAAGATTTGTCGTCTATCAATATCGAACATAAATTTAGAAAATTTTTTTCCAACCGCTCGGATACTGCCAAGGTTGCATCTGCAGGCGCTACCGCCGCCTCCGTAGTCGCAGACGTATGGCACTGGAGGCGTGAAATGCATCAGACGATCGACGGATACTTGGAAGTGGAATTTAAAGACGAATACGAGTCCATTCATAGAGTCGAGGTGCAAAAAACTGCTGCGGCTCTCGCCGCATTAGAATCAACAACAACAACAGGATCCGGATACAATATTGCGCGAATTTCTCTCTCCCGCGAAGAATTTGCAAAAGTGTTTACTCTAGCTCCTCTTATAATGCTCAAATTAGAAATATTGAAAGGACAAGATTTTCAAGAGTTCTACGATAGAAATATAGAGTGCGTCGCCACTTGCCTTCCCGAAGAGTTCGGAGCTTACGCGTATAACAGGTGCAAGAGCAGTAGCGGCGACGGCGACGACGATGGAGGTGAAGGCGGGCCCTCCTCGAGGATGCTGGACTTTATTCGAACCTGCAGGATCAAGTCTTATGTCGAGTCGAGATGATAAGCGAATACGTATTTGGAAATCCATCCCTAAGTACCCTAAACGTTCTTTACGACATCAACAGACTCGGCTTATTAGAAATCACGCGCCATTTCCCTCACAAAATTGTCGATGACGTATTATGTTTATATCAAAAGAATTTAAATGTCGAAATGAAACCTTTGTATTTTAAAGATAGTGTATGATCCTTTTTGTAAATAAAATTTATTCTGTATGCAGTTATTTTTATATATATATATATATATATATATATATATATATATTTAAATTGTTACGTTATTGCAGGAGAGATGTTAGTCAATGTTGGTACACGGGGTGAAGGGTTGTTCAACAACCTCTTAAATAAATTGCCCTTCGAACTGCACCTTCCTGGTCATAACTTCTGCGGTCCCGGAACCAGGCTACAAGAGCGTTTAAATCGCGGAGACAAAGGTATTAATCCTCTAGACGAAGCGTGCAAGCAGCACGACATCGCGTATTCGCATCACAAAGACGTGGAGCGCAGGCACGAGGCCGACAAGGTCTTGCAAGAAGCGGCTTGGCGGCGAGTCAAGGCCAAAGATTCTAAGTGGTCCGAGAAGCTCGCAGCGTTGGGCGTAACGGCTGCAATGAAAGCGAAACGCAAACTAGGAATGGGAATAGACAAGAAAATGGCCGTGAAACTGGATCGTCGACAGCGAGGACGACGACGACGACAAAAACGACGACGTCGAGTACGTCGATGCTCGGGTAAATTCAAAGACAATAACGGCAACGTCGGCAGAAAATGCTCCTTCAGAGGCGGTCTTATAAGTAAAATATCTAAAGAAATCAGAAAACAAAGCATCAAGAGTAAAGGACACGGAGATGCTTCGCATAATCGTCTCATTTCGAGCGCGATGAATGCCGCAAAATTATAGTCAACAGGATGGGAGGTCGTTCGAAAATTAAAGTACCGCGCATAATACCGGTGCCCAAGCGAGGAGGCTTATTGCCCTTGATTCCGATATTTGCGGGCCTTTCGGCGCTCGGAGCACTGGCCGGCGGAGCGTCGAGCGTTGCAAACGCCATCAATTCGGCCAAAAATGCAAAGAGGTATTTCGACGAGAACGCGCGTCACAACAGAGCCATGGAAGAGAAAAAAGTCGGCAGCGGATTGTATTTAAAGCCTCACAAGAAAGGTAGCGCCTTGTACTTGAAACCTTATCCGGGGGATTCAAAAAACGGATGACTTCGACGGTGCCGAGGAATGCTAAGCTCGCCACCACCACCACCACCACCACCACCCTTACACCTCCCATGCGCGCATTGACCGATCTCGATCTGCACAAATATGCTAAAGGTGTTCCGTATTTTAGAGGCGTGTACATGCGAGACGAGTTGCCGCTAAAAGACGCGACGGAAGCTTAGCACCGCCGTGGCGAAACGAAAGTGGTATTATAAATTTAGACGATGGATCCGGTTCGGGCACGCATTGGGTCGGTTATAAAAAAGGGCCAATACGGTGATATACTTCGATAGTTTCGGAGACCTGAGGCCTCCGAGGAAGTCTTAAGATATTTTCACGGTAGCGATATATATTATAACGTGGAAAGGGAGCAAGACTTTAACACGATCGTGTGTGGTCATTTAGTGTTGAAATTTTTACATAAAGAACCATAATGCCCTCGAGCGCTACAGTCATGTCTAGGACATTCACGATATTCGGGTATGGAAATACCATCAGCAGCGGTACGCTATACCCACCTGTGAGACTGAACGATGGCGGTACGTACACCTGCGGCTTGGTGGGTCTTTACACGTGCAACACCGTTCGAAATATTTACGAGGGAAATAATAAGTTCTATTACGATAAAGATAAAGAAATCACCATCGACGAGGGATGCTACGAAATAGACGAGCTAAACACGTTCCTGAGAAAAAAGATATTGGAGTCGGCTAAAGCCAACAAAGAAATTAATTCGTCCGTAACTTTGGACGACGACGGATTGGTCGACGGCTTGTTTTCTTTAAGAGCTAATAATAATACCCTAAAGTGCGAAATAAAATCGAAATACTCCGTAGACTTCACGAAGCGCGGCAACATCGGTCGAATGCTGGGATTTTATGATCGAATTTTAGAGGAAGGTCGTTCGCATACGTCCGATCGCGATGTGGAAATAATTTCGGTATCTAATATTTTCGTAGATACTAACATTACGACGGGAGCGTACCGCAATAACCAACTTTGTCATAGCATTTACGAATTTGGCCTAACCGTGCCCCAGGCTACAGCATAGAACAACAACCCAGCAATATAATTCGTTTCCCTCTGTGCGTGGACGAATTCGATAACATTACGTTGAGACTGGTGGATCATACGGGTGAAGCGGTTAATTTTTCGAAGGATACGTACCTTTGCGTTCGCCTAGAGCTAAGACGCGAATAATAAAATTATTATTAAGTTAAAATGGGCGTCGTTTACGATGACGAGCGTCAGCATCAGCAGCAGCAACAGACGTTAGCCGCAGTCGTCAATATACCTATGAAAAATCCGCGCGTTGGGCATTGTTATCGTCGTTGCTGCCGAAGTCTTCTTCTTCTTCTTCTTCTTCTTCCTCAAAAACAAACCTATATAAAACGCAAAAAACGTTCTCGAAATCTGCAGTCGCACGCAAATCATCGTTAGGCCATAACGAAATAAAAAGCGGAAGAGGTGTGAAAAAGCGACATCATATTAAAAAGAAGAGGAAGAAGAACCTCGCTCTTAGTCGCGCAGACGCAAGTTTCTTAAAAGCGCTCGGCTACAAGCTTTTGAATACGAGAAAGAAAAAAAGTACTAGAAATGGCTAAACGTGGCGGTAAAATACGTGGTGATTTTGGTAGTAGCACGAAAATGGTCGCAGATCACATCTCGTCGGTGATTAGTTCTCCTTTGAAGAAATTACGTTTCGACGAGGTGGCCAAATTAGACGTATTCAAAAGGCCTCGCTACGAAGAGACAATTTCGAAAGAAGATTATTATTCGTATTTACCCTTCACGCGAAATCCAAACCACAGCGATAGAGTGATTATAGAAATCCAAAATTCCGATGCTATAGTCGCAACCTACGACAGTTACATTAATATTAAGGGAACGTTTTCGGTGAAAACCGAAGGTAAACCGTATACGATAACGAACAACGCAATATTATTCTTGTTCGATGAAATACAGTACAAAATGGGGAGCACGCATGTGGTCGACGTTTGTAAGCAGCCTGGTATAACGTGCACGATGAAGGGTCTCGCTTCGTATCACAAAAAATTCAACGGTTTGAGCAATAGCACCTGGGACCCTCGAGGAGATACAAACGCCGACATCTTTAAGAACGGACGCTTCTCGTGCAATGTGCCTCTAAAGCATATTTTTGGATTTTGCGAGGATTATAAACGAGCCGTCGTAAACATGCCGCAAGAGCTTGTTTTAATTAGATCCAAGAGCGACGTCAATTGTTACAAGAGCGACGAAAACGAGCTAACATTTAAAATTACTAAAATATCGTGGGAGGTTCCGCATTTAAAGCTTAGCGATGAATCGAAATTAAATTTATTCCATCATTTGCATAAAAATCCCAGAATTGTGGTTTACTTTCGTCGCTGGGAGCTTCACGAGTTGCCGTCCTTTCCGTCTTCGAAAATTCACGTTTGGCGTATTAAGAATTCGAACGAATTAGAAAAACCTCGATGGATTCTATTTACTCTTCAGCATGGCAAGTATGATAATGCGAAGCAATCGGCATCCCAGTTCGATCACTGCAATCTGACAAATTTAAAACTATACCTTAATTCCCAAGAATTTCCACTTCAAGATATGAATTCGGACTTTGCCAATAACGATTATTCGACCCCGTTCATGCACTATTCGAAATTTCCGGAAAACTATTATGCAGGCGCGAGCAATTTGAGCTACGCTCTGTGTTGTTTGAACGACTATCAGCAATTTGGCAATTGTCCCGTGTTCGTGATCGATTGCAGTCGTCAAGAAGAATCTATTAAAAATTCGGCCGTCGATATACGTCTCGAAATCGAATCCAGCAACATTTTCAATCAAACCACTAAAGCATACTGCTTAATTTTGCACGACTCTATATTCGAATACGATCCGTTTACGGAAATCGTTACGCGTCATATTAGCGAATAATAGACATGAAGGTTATTAAACAGAAACAATCTCTACCGGTTGCAAATATGGATCTAACGCTCGAACAGGATGATCCTTATTCCTATTTTGGAACGCGCAAAAGCACGGAGATCTCTTACCGGCCAGCATAAGATGCATCGTATGCGGACCTTCTGCGTGCGGTAAAACAAACCTGATTTTGAGTTTGTTACTGGCACCCAACGGATTGGAATTTGAAAACGTTTACATTTACTCCAAGTCGCTATTTCAGCCCAAATACGATTTTTGAGTCGAGTTTTGAGACCGATCAAGGGACTAGGCTATTACGAATTTAGCGAAAATTCCGAAATAATTTCACCGCAAGATGCTAAGAGTAATTCGATTTTCATTTTCGACGACATTCAATGTCACGAACAAAACGCGATTCGTCAATATTTTCAATGAGCCGTCATAAGAATATAGACGCGTTCTACCTCAGCCAATCGTATGCAAGAATACCGAAGCATCTTATTCGCGACAATACAAATTTAATTATAGTTTTTCGCAAGACGAAATGAACTTAAGACATATCTATTCGGAGCACATTAATACCGACATGAGCTTCGAAGATTTCAAAAGATGTGCCGTCTAGCGTGGGAAAAAAAGACGGCGATGGCAATAAAGCCGGATACGGATTCTTAGTGGTAGACAAAGAAAAAGCCATAAACGAGGGCCGCTACCGTAAAGGATTCGATCATTACATATGTATTTAAAATCACGACGTTCGAGCGAACTTTCATCAACGCAATGTCTGCGGCTGCGATGAGACGAGGACGACGACGACGTCACTCTACGAATTTAAATCGAGCCGTAGTGCAGGCCACTAAAACGATAAGAAAAAGTTTTAGATTTTAAACGAGATCAAAATCGAGCTCAATTAAAATACGGAATGAAGCATGCTCAATTACTAGAACCGTTAAAATCGCTATCAAAATTCTCTGCAAGTAAAAATCCTAATTATATTCGACGTCAGAATGCGGAGCACGAATCTGATAATGTCGGCGACGGTTCAGATGTCTTACTTAAAAAGTATGCCGACATCCTGTCCAAAAGCGAGGATCCCAATATAGACGATACCGGAATCGGCATTCAATACGACGACCTTTCGAATAAATGGTCTATGGGCAATTCAGAGTTAGCTATTGCAGACGACGGATCTACGATTAATATTAGAAATAAAAAATATCCTATTACGGAGGGCTTACTTCGATTGTTAACTTATAAGAAAATCCCTTCGAATAAGAAAACGCCTGCTGGCAATCCTTCCGAGCTAGATGTAAAAAATTACATCGATATTTTGAAGAAAACCAATGCATATAATAAACTGTTTCGCAAGGATCTGCCTAAAACGCCCAAATATAAAAATTATATCGTTCCGAATTTAACACCGTCGCCCGTGGCGACTACAATATCTACGCCTCCTCCCTCGCCGCAGCATGCTTCGTCGCCGTCACCGTCGTCGTTGTCGTCAAGAGAGATGAATACAGCATCGGCGACTCCTACGATTCCCATGCAATTACGATCCAAAATAGCGAAGAAAAAGAAAGGTCTCGGTATGGATGATTTATCGAAAAAAAGACAGCCATTGAGTAATATAAGCAGAATTTGGCGATACAAAAAATTCGATAATTCTAATCATGAGATAGAATACGTTCATTGGGACTCGCCGGCCGAGCTGGTGAGCCGGCTTCGTTTGTTGATGGCCGAACGTTCGGCGGGCAACAATAGCTCTCAGAATCAAAACGAATTTCTTTCTATTATATCCGAATTAAAGGAGGCGAAATTAATCGCCTAATAAAATATACACGTCCTATAGAATAGTCTCAGAAATAAAATGGTCGTCGATAAATTTGGAAGAGCGTATGTTGCCAGAGACTCTGGAGGCGGAGGGTTTGGTAATACCGCTGCGCGCGGGCCTCCTGGTGTAGGCTTTAAACTAACTCCGGAAGGCGATTTCAACATAGAAAATAGAAAACTTTGCAACGTAGGCAATCCCGTGACCGGAACGGATGCGGTAAATAAACGAAGCGCCTTGGTATTGGACGAGGACGAGAAAATAGTTAACTTGAAGGATTTTAGAATAGTGAATTTGGCCGATCCTAAAAATCAAACGACGGCGTAAACTTAAAATTTTGCAGCGAAGAACTCAATCTGCGTATAGGCAAAGCATTGGAAATATGTTTGACCGCTTCATCTTCGGGAAAAACGCATGCTAATAAGAAACTTAAATTTGACGCCAAGTCGCGATCCATTGTAAATTTGCACGACCCGCAGAGCTCGGCGATGCCGTTAACAAGAGATACGTGGACTCGACGTTGTCAGAAAAAGCGCAAAATTTTATGAAACTAACCACGATCGACGACGGTAAGGCCAAGAACTTCGACTCTCGAGGCTTGAGAATTGTCAACATAGGCGAGGCCGAAGATGAGCACGATGCCGTTTCTAAGTTCTATGTGAACGCGAGAATACAAAATCTTATCGAAGGTGTCGCCATTCACCGCGATAACGTGATCATTCGAGATGTATTGCAATCGGTCGTTCAAGTGTTGAACGAAGTTGTTTTAAACACGAACTTCCTAATTTTCAACCACTTGAAATTAGACGGGGTCAAGACGTCTGCTGGAGAGGATTTACAATTTCACAAAATTAATACCGACGTTATAAGACACCTGCACGTGTTATTGGAGCAAGATAAAGCCTCGTCGTCTAACTCTCATACTCGTGTCAAACCTTAAAAATGTCTAAGAAATATAACGATAAGGAAATACTAGTGGATGAACTGCACAGAGGGGTTAGAATAAATTTTCCACGTCGAAGAACGATCATCAAATCTTATCACGACTTATTCCAAGCCGATATTGCTGAATTTATTCCATATTCGAAATATTATAAAGGGCATAAGTATATTCTACTCGTGATCGATTGCTATTCGAAATATTTATGGACGAGACCGCTTAAATCCAAGAATGGTCATGAAGTCACATCTGCGATGCGCGAGATTCTAAATGAAATTAAAAGATCGCGGCCGCCTTTACCGAAAAATCTGCAAACAGATAATGGTACAGAATTTTATAACGGCCAATTTGCACGGCTGATGAAGGAATATGGCGATATTAATCATTACTCCACATATAGCTCAATCAAAGCCGCCATCGTAGAACGTGCAATCAGAACGATAAAAAACAAACTGTATAAAGCTTTTAGTCTGAGAGGCAAATGGAAGTGGATCGATATAATCGATTCGATTGTATCGAAATACAACGATACGGTGCATTCGACCACTAAAAGAAAACCCAAAATGTGACCGCGAAAACGCGTCTGAAAGTTTACGATAAATTAAAACTGGCGACTAGAAAACCTCGTTATGCCGTGGACGACTTTGTACGCATTTCAAAATATAGAAGTATTTTTCTAAGGGCTACAATGCAAACTGGAGCGAGGAGACGTTTAAAATATGTAAAGTGTTTCGAGCAAATCCGACTACTTATTTACTCGTCGACATGCATGGCGATCCAATATTGGGACAGTTTTATGAAGCTGAGCTGCAGAAAACGAGAGTTCCAAATATTTACCTTATCGAGAAAATACTAAGGCGAAAAGGAACCAAAATTCTCGTCAAATGGTTGGGCTTCCAAGAGCCTTCCTGGATTCAAAAAGCTGATCTTATATAGATTGTTACATTTAAAAATAAAACATTTGTTTTTATATTTTTATTATATAAATATGTTACGTTTCAAAAATAAAAATTTGTTTCTTTTTTGTTTGATTTTTATTATACATTTTTTGATCTTGTAAAAATAAGAAAGATAGAGACGCTACAACTGCGATACTTTGACATGCAGCAGCACTTAAAATGTATTATTTTAGTTTATTTTATACATAATATAAAAATAAAAATACAATGCAGTTTTTATCTTGGCTTGTTACAATATTTTAATTAATTTTATAATAAATATAAAAATAACAAAATACAATGCTTTTTCTTGATTACAATATAACAAAGAGAGCCTCTACAACAGCGCTTAAAATATATTTTTAAATTAATTTTATACATAATATAAAAATTAAAAAAATACAATGCGGTTTTATAATATAAAAATACAAAAGACAATGCAATTTCTTTCTCGTTACAAGATTTTAATTATTTTTTATAATAAACATGCAATTCACAAAATAAAATATGGTTTTATTCAAAGGTCCTTTATTAGATAGTGCCCATGAGGCAAAGTATCTATTCCGTTAGATAAAATGTATCTTTTA
This sequence comes from Platerodrilus igneus, assembly GCA_036346225.1. Lineage (NCBI taxonomy): Eukaryota > Metazoa > Arthropoda > Insecta > Coleoptera > Lycidae > Platerodrilus > Platerodrilus igneus. The sequence goes on along the minus strand of JARFIW010000012.1, from coordinate 3,938,318 downwards.
TCAATTTTCGTCTGACGTATGGAATATACCTTATGCAAATATGATCGTATGCTATTTTGGTCTCGTTCTATGACTACTTTATTTCGTAACGTATCGAGATAGTGATCGAAACAGATTTGCTGATCGATAATGTACTTTTTAACACCCTTAGCCTTCTTTATTATCTCACGGCCTTCTATTTTTAAAGAGTACATTTTCGATCGAAGGCCTACAAAGTGCGTTAAAATACGACCTCTAGTTTCGTCTTTCATAAGACCAATGACTTTTTTATTAATTAAAGGAATTTTATAGATGTTATCGGGATCATAAGCGCTCGTATCAAATTTTTCTAGATTCGTCTTTATACACTCTTCATAGAAATCATTGCACGTCACACTATACAAAAGGCTGTCGGTGTCCATGTAGCATAATTCGCAATTATTTGCAAATTTTGCCTTCATGAAATCGTAGTGAAAATTATATAATTCAATTTTGATAATTCTAAGATGGCCATACCTATGTAGATAGGTTTGTTGAACTCTATCTCTGTTTTGCTCAATTCGATCGCGACCAGATTTTTGTCAAAAATCGTTGCCGAATGGAAATTTGGTTTGGAAATTAAAGATAGAGCACCATACCGACCGCTCCAATGAGTCACTAATTTTATGACGCGTCTTTTCCTAACATTCTCCATTGTTTTACCAAAATGGAATTGTTTGCAAATTTATATAGATTTTGTGCAAATTCCGTTTTAGCTTCCGTGCGCATTCTTGTATTTAATTCGACAAACGGTCTCAACCAAGGAGACTGACCGAATTCTAAAACCTTATGAACGCGCGTCATAACTACGCCCGCAGATAAATAAACCTGGAGATTTCTGTAATGCACAACGTAGTTGAACTTTTCGTGAGAGTGCACATTAATTTTGAAAATTTCGAGCCCGGAGGCGTGTCCTGTTCTGGGCACATCGGCAACTCTTTCTGAGCGTCGTGAATGTCCGTAGGAAATTCCAAGTCGCATTCGATAATATAACCTTTATCGCTCGTAATGCTCACCGTTGTAACATTAAATTTTAATATTTCTTCAGGCGTTAGCCATTTGAAATCCCCGTAAGGCAAATAGCAAGATTCGGCATGACCATAGAGATTATTAATATCTCCGTAAAATAAAAATTTATTCGGCTTGGATGGATCATACGTTTGGGGATAATATTTATTATTGGATTCTACATATCGTTTTACGACTTGAGTAAGGCCCCCCCGAATGCCTCTTTCGATCATTAAAACATGCCGACGTCACAAATTAGTTCTAGCCTGATTTTAGTATATAATAACATGCTAGACCACGAGTAGCTCGCCAAAGTCACAAAATTTAAGGGATCCAATTTGTATGTTTCAAGACAATTTTTCTAAAGTCTTGGAATATATCGCAAAGTAAAAGAATGTCGCATTTTAAATATAGGTCCGCGTAGTCGCCTAAATTTTTGCATTTAAAAGTGCTCCATACGGTTTGCGCATGAATATATTCCGATTCTTCAATATGTGATTCATTAAGATTGCTATAAAAACATTCTATAGGAGGAAGATTTTCTTCGCTTAATTTCAAAATGTCATCCAAATACTCGTAGGGAAAAATACCCTTGCGCATTAGCAATTTAATGCGATCCGGGTTTAGCGAGCTAAATTCCTTTTTTAAAACTTTAAAGTCATCGAAAGACAACTCGCATGCTAATTTTTCCAATGACATTGCCATAAAGCGAAAGGAATCTATGAATCTGAACGTCACATTTGCGTCGTTGTATTTTTTAGAAAATGTTATGTATTTTTCATTATTCAAGGGTATTATATTCATGGGGCCTTCGAAAGCGTTAGCAAGCTCTTTAATAATAAAATGAGCATCATAATTGCTCAAATTATGATAGACTACGGGAATAATTGGAAATAACCTAAAATTTAAATTACAGCTGCTATGCGCAACACCTCTTACAGAACCATTCATGTGATCGTGATCGATAACCTTTTCGTCGTCCGGCAAAAATCGACTTCGCAAATAAAGCACGTTTTGCCGTCGAGGCATCTATAGAGGACGTAGCAGGCTCGTTTTTAAAAATGCGCTCCCATAACATATGGCAATATGTTTTAATTGTCGCACAAACCAAGAAATGCAGTCTGTGCCCGTGTATGAACTGTAATATGAAAGAGATTCGTCATATCCACAATAAAAATAATATCCTATTGAAAACGGAATATGTTCCTGGTATTTGAAAGTGCGTTCTGATTCGGAAGCTCTTTCGGTTTTTTAATAAGGCATTCTATGTCAGAATAAACCACCATCGGCACAGGTATTTTATACTTAAAATCTTTAAATTGTAAATATTTGTTTTTTCGGAGGGTAAAATAACACGACACTCGTTAAGTTTTTCGCATACTTGCTCGTGGGCATCGAGACGTTTGCGATCGTAAAAATAGGAGAGACATCTATCGCATACGTAAAAGTGACCCGTATGTTTAGTTAATTGACCTCTCACAAGTGAGGCTAAATTTTTATAAGACAATAATGATATCTAACGCCCCGTTTATAATCTTTAATATTTTTTTAATTCTTCCAAACTTTTTCCAACTTTATCGGCCTCGTCGCCGTCGTCGTCGTCCTCGTCGCCGTTGACGTCTTCGCCGTCGTCAGAATTAAATTTTGACGACTCGTCGACATACGCATCTTCAACAATTAACAGATTAACGTGTTTATCTCGTTTTGGCTAGTTAATTGTACCGGAGTTACGATGTATCGATCGCGTTTTAAAATAAGAGCAAAAACATTTACATAAATATCATTCTGCTTTTCGAATTTCGATATATCCGATATAGGCATGGGGCTGACGAAATTTTTCATATTAAAATTTCTGCAAAATGCGGATACGAAGTTGTGCGATTAGCATGCTTACCTGCTGTAGGCTTAATTATTCCGGCTAAAACGCTCCAATAAAAGCATGAAAATCATTGTTTCTAATGTTTAAACAGGCCTTTTGTTTTGAATTGCGATAGGAAGAGGCATGAAACAACTCGCGTGAAACATATCATAGCATTTATTAATATTAACATTTAAAATAATATTTCGGATAGCGTGAATCCTGACCCGTGCATTGCGTCGTTCTCTATTTTATCCAACAAGCGTGTTGCGATATTGCACGCAAACCACTCGTTAAACTTCTCTAAATTGCCGAAACAAATTAAAAGTTGGGCGTCAAAAATACCTAGTTTGAAACTCATTTTCGTTGAGCGCGACGGAAAATTTGAAAAATCGCACGCTAACACGACATTAATTTTAAGGTTTACCGAGTGATTTTTAAAATCGTATACAATTTGGATAAAATTAGTTTTTACAATCTTCGATAAATAAATTAAGATCTTTATGTGCAACATTAATAATTTGAGCTGTTTGAATTCTCGATTTAAACGCAGACACGATCGGCTTCCAAACCAATTCAGAATGTCGAGGCGTGCTCCGAGAATACATCCATTGTTTAGGAACATTCTGCCGCAGTAGTTTTTTTAATAGATTTTTAAATAGCATTTTATATCTTTTCATATGGCATAGAAGATTTTCGAATAGATTCAGATAACTAGCCGAGAGCGAAGAACAAGTTTGTTTCACCGTTCTTAAAATCGATTCGGTGTTGTGAATGTGTGATTTTAATATTCGAACCCAATTGCGAAATACTTTAGTTTTACGACATTTCGTTAAAATTGCGTGCACTTTTCGATACAACTGTAGCATCTGATCACAACACATCGAAACGCCCGCGTCCGCTTCGATTTTTCTGTTAGTTAACATTTTTTTTTTCGTATTTCAATGCCAACTTTCTGTATTTTGAACCGTGCAATTTTACTAATACGTTCGGCGTATCGTCTTTGGGCGATAAATCGCAGGACCATAAAATGGCTTCTAATTCGGCATGCAGTTCCCGTTTTATTATAACAATTTGTACGAGTTTAAAAATCTTATACAAAAGGATAAGTCAACAGCATATTTTTCTGAATCTGTAATTTTTAGATGATTTTATAGAAAATACATCTGTCGTTCTAACACATTTACTATAGACAAATAAATCGCCGATTTCATGCAAGCGCATGCGGAGGGTTTTCTGCAAATCAACAAAGAATTAATAAATTGAGTTGAAAACACGAATTCTCTATTTTTAAGTCCACGTATAGGCAATCGGTTCTTAGAATTGCATAAAAGAAAATGTCACTTTCACATTTATACTGAAAATTAAACACTGTTTTTAATGGCGATACGGCAGATTGATCTACAAATCTAAACAACCTAATACCGGCCGAGATGCTTTCGCTAATATTATAAAATGCCCTTCGGTCGTAATTACATAAATTAAAAGCTTTTCTTTCATACGAGACACGTCGGTGAAGCAAAACGCTATTGTGTTAGAATACGAATCTTCTAAGCACGTTAAATTGTCGAACAAATTAAATTGCATGCAAAATAGAAAAAGGGCTCGAGACCCAATCAAAAACCGTCCCGATATTTAAAGTCTTTTAAATAAGCAGGCAATTCCTTGCATGCGATTCTATAAAAATTATGTGGATAATCCGCAATTAGCATATCACGATTGTAATGGGTTGCTGATCTAATTCTATATTCAATACTCATAACTTTAAAAATCAAGATGTAAAAATACTAAAATTATAAAAATTAATTACCATGTATAGGTAGGTATTCTAGTGTGATGACGATACGGATGGCTTTTTTGCTCTTGCCGTTCTTGATTTTCCTTGGGAGGATCCGTGAGGGCTGATGATGATGGATCCTTTTGTTTTCGCCCATGCAGCAGAAGGAAATACTCGCTGCAGGATTAGGTTTACCTTTAAAATAAACGAATTTCGTATTAGTTTTTTAAATAAAAAATTAAAATATTAAATACTGACCAACTTCGAACGATCCTAGGTAGTGCAAACAAAGGCATTCCTGTTTATTCAGCTCTTCGATATCTTTGTCGCTAATTACGTCCGCGATTCTCTGCGGAAGGAACACAACGCATTCTTCTAATTCGACGAGAATGATGCGAGAATTCTTCTTTGACTGAAGAGATTTGATGCTTAAAACCGGATAAGGGCGCTGTAGCTCGAGATCTTTGACTTTTACGGTCTTCTTCCTATCGATGCGGCTTACTGAATTGATTTTTTTAATTAACTCCATATTTTAATTCTAATTACGAATATAATTACATAAAGTTAAAAAATATATTTACAATTATTACCTGTTTTTAAATGCAAGCTGCACGATGACAAAACACGTTGCACGACTCTCAACCTTATATTTTACAAGATAAAAAAGCCTTACAAGGGATCCTCTATTTATATCGTTCCGAATGACGTACAATTTATTACGCATCTGAAAACCGCTCCCCACATACACGATTCAGACATTAACGATAGCAATTCATTAGAATTAAATAGCATTGCCCTTGTTTTGGACAAAAAAAAGCGCTCATTCAAATTAAAACGCCATCTTTTATTATGCGGATATTGAAGTCGCATAAAAATTAATGAGCATATTTTTTATTCAAAAATGTAAGTAACAAAAACATTTTCGCCGACTCGGCATCGATAAAGAATATAAAAAATCCCAAACGTCTATATTTCGAGGATTTATGAGCCCATATTTGTTAAAAATAATGGGTTCCTATATAATTAATGATGCAAAACGATGTGTACTGAAATTAAAACTTACTCACGAATGATGTAATCATTAAACTACAGTATTTTCTTAACGCGTTCCAAGAAGCTATCTTTTATACATACAATGTTTTAACAAAAGCGATTCCCGACTTCGATAATAAAAATAATTATACAAAACATACTCGATCATTTATATTTTAACTTCCGCTTTATATAATTAATGTATACTATACAAAATTTACGACCACTTTTTATTTCTCGGCAAAAATACGATTCGTCATCGTATATGCTTTGGGTTCATATAATGCACACAAAATTAAGGAAGAACTTTTTTACCATTTATACCGAAACAATTACATTTAAAACGTCTTGCACGTGTCCGATGAGATAATCGCGACCCCGTTTTTTTTCTCTGGCCCGACGATCTGAAATCTCTGCGTTATTTTAAATACTTCATCATAATTGCCTACGACACAGCGAGCGTAACATTTCCAAATTATTAAAAGTTTACTTGAAACGTCTTGCACGTGTGTCCGATGAGATAACCATGACCCCGTATTTGTATACGAATTAAATAGCGCACTTTCATCATCTTCTCTCTCGAAGGGCAAAAAATACACGCACACGTCATCGATCGAACCATCTTGAGCAAAAATACGATTACGTCAGTAGTATAGCTATGGAGAAGCTGAGACAGCCCTTTTAAAAGGGCCATCGCAATTTTTTTTCTTATCGACACCTGTAATAAAAAAACCCTTGCGGTTATTTACCCAGACTTATTCTCGATCGCGACCACCACCACCCCCGAAAACACACTCTTAAAACAAAACACGTTCGCACCACTTGCGCGCCCCTTACGATATTTCGTCTTAGACTAAAACACGCACGCCCCCCCTACACACCTATACACATAACGATACATACCTTTCTTTTCGAAAATAAAACGACAACAACACCGCACACACACACACACCCTCCACCGATCGATATCTACACACACACACACTTTTATCACGAGGGCGGCACGACTTCCACGTTAACTTCACCGACAAACCATACATACCCTAAACCCTACACGCACACACCTGCACATACATACCTCTCTTTTACATAATACGCACACCCTTTACAAGATATTTATGATCCTTTTAAAAAGGGCCGGCCAGCTTCTCCATAGCCATACCATCGTTATCCTCAAACCTAACTAATACTAACACACACACACACCTACACATACATGACCTTCACACATACATACTTCTCTTTTCCATAATACACACACCCTTTACAAGATATTTATGACCCTTTAAAAAGGGCTGTCCCAGCTTCTCCATAGTTATACTACTGTCTTAGAATGTCATACCGACCCTTATGGCCTCTGCCACTCTAAATACCGAAAAAGCTGCTGCCCTCCTTCGGGGACCTGTCTTAGTCTGGTTACTTGCTAAAGACCACACTAATTTGGTTAAACCTATAGTTCGGCTCTTTAGATCATTGAAACACGCAAGATATTCTTCAGTTCTAGAATTTTATGACTTCGTCAAGGTGCAGGTCCGTTCAGAATGGTAAAATCAACTAATTTTATAATATCTGTTTAGTTTTTTTGTAAGCTTTATTCCAAACCTTTTTGTTTTAATTTTGTTCCAATTTCCTTTTATTGATTTCTTAGCTTAACTATTTCCGTAGCTCCGCAGAGATTTAAGTCTACTGCAACGAATACAAACCCAAAAGGACGCGACTGGATGTGTTGTGGTGTTCCTCATGCCCTGTACTTTGACTATTCTTTTCATACCAACGACAAAAACCTAGAGTATAGGTTTAATGGAACGAGAGTTGGTAGATGCAACAGCGGTCTGGTCTCTATTAGGCGGCTCTGTGGCGTAGTTGGTATGTGAATGACTAGTAGGCCCAAGGTCCCGGATTCGAATCCCGACACGGTCCGCTTGAAAAATGTTAGGCGAGCATTTTTCACAAAAATTACGCTTTCGTTCGGATGAGAGGTTACATGGAGGTCCCGTGTGTGAGTGTTGTCACGCGCGTTAAAGATCACTATATTGCTCGGAACAGCAGGGGTTCGGCAAAATTCCAAATTTTTCAGGTAAAAAAAACTCGCTTCCTGGCCAATGTAGTACCTTCGGGTGGAGCATTAGAAAATCACATGTAAGGTCTGGTGTCTATTACGATTGTGTATTGTAATAAAGTTCAATTTACTGTTCTTTATTCGCTCAAATATAAGCCTGATTATTCATAAATTCTTAATACATCAAGCAACTACAGAGGTCACCAGTGATAATTATTACCAATGTTACTGCATTAATTTATTTTTCGACACTATATTTATTACTAAATTTGACAGCATTATTAATTTCAAACACTAACAGTTCTATCTAAATTTATGTTGATGTTAAACGTGTTTATTTTAACCACCTGGGTACAAAATCAGTTTATAGTACTTATGGATTAATACTTAGACTGAACTAACCGTCGGATCGTACGGCTTATATATCTAACTATAAAGCTTCCACATAATACTAGAAAGCGTAAAACCTTTCTAGAGTCTTTGAATTATATCAACCGTTGTAATTTCACTCAATGGCTTTATTTCTTTCAATTCTGAATTGTTTGGCGTCATTTTGCAGTACTAATCGTGTATATTTTGTATTCTCAGTGCAGCAACACTTGAAATAACTAGGAAGAACAATGGTTTCTTGCGATATAAAAATTCTGAAACCGAATTTCTAAATCACTTCTTATCTCGACACTATCTTTAAAACAAGGTGGCGTTTTTGAAAACACGACATCGTATACCATAAATTGTTACTACGAGTCACCAACAGCATTTAAAATGTATGAACGTCTTAATACAAAAATAGAAGTTCAGTATACATAAATAACTTCCCAGAGACACCAAAGACTAATAGGGTTCTTATAAGATAACGAGTCAAACCGAGAAAATATGCGCATAATAAATAAAATCATGGTATACTGCAGTTTAAATCCGCTATGGAATCATGGTTTACCCACTAACTAGCGTTGCAGATAAAAGATATAAGTTCATTCTTAAATTTTATAGAACCAAGAATTTGTTACATAACAGATATGAATAATTTATTTCAACACTTCAGTGCGAGGTGTCACAAGCAGCCACAATTACAATATCATTAATATTAATAATCTGAAGATTCTGAAGTCGTTCATGCCATGGCCATTCTAGAGTACTACATAGAGGTTTCGATTATGGTAAATAGGATAAATAACCTTTGTTCAATTAATAACTGTTTGGTAGAAATTCATCAACGACACTAAGGCTATGTTTAATTTTAAGTGCAACGACCCCATATGTAACACGAAGCACTAGGGCAAAGCAAAACAGTTTCGGTGATTGTAACGGCAAAGAAGGGTTACAGTGTATACAAATTAAAAAGGGTCGGAAAAGGGTTGAGTTTACAGACAATGACCATTGTATGTAAAGCACTTGCTACGAATGCACTGGACGTGTTGTTTTCAACTACTCTAAATATGAAGAAACCCGTGTAAAGCCATTTGTAACCACGCATTTAATGCGGACGCTAAACCTTAATAAAAAATTATTGAAAGTAGTAACTATTGTTCTTGGAATAATCATACACTTAAATTGCTTTGTTGTGTAATTGAAAATAAAATGCGAAGAAGACTTCGATTTTTCTTTATAAATCCCACAGCAAAATCACCGGCCAAGTGGTAGTTTCCGTATCTGTAAATAATTGAATAGACGAAACAAAAATGTTAACTTTTCAATTTCATTTTCCAGCTCCAATGTCCCTTTTGAATTATATAATATACAAAAATTGAAATTGATAACCTACTATTTTAACGCTGTATTTATAATTCCAAATCTTTCAAAAGTGCACTTGTATCGATTTTTGATATAAGTGGTAATGACCTATTTATTTAAAGATTTTCTCATTAAAACTCCGTATTGGCCAGATTGAGATTAAGAAATTAGGTTTTTTTAAAGGTGGTTATATCTATATTTTATTGAAAATATTTAATGTCAATAGTGGTTAAACGCAGGTTGAATTGTACTTGAATTTATTTAGGAATTATAGTTCATTCGCTTTAACTTTAGGATGACGTTACAACTGAATAAAATACTACATTGCCAGTGTTAACTTGAATTATAATATACAGAGTGTTTTGAAGCATCGTTTAAAGATTTTAAGTGCATGCACTACGATCGAAAATAAGGTTGAAAGTCATAATAAACATATGTCCGCAAATTAACTGTTTACGAGAAAACAGGGATTTTATCGCAATTGTAGAAGTGTGCACTCTTTCAAAAAACAAGGGTTTTTCTCGAATTATCTGGCAACAGTGTTTTATTCGTTGGCGCAACTTTGGAAGATTGTATACCGGTGTTGCGTACACTAAACTTTTCAAATAACTCGGGATACTAAAGTCCAATGGGTTTAGATCGAGAGAGCTTGGAGGCCAAGCAATGGGACCTGCTCACTCTATCCATCTCCCAGGAAATTCATTGTTACGATGTTCCCTAACAGCAAGCATAGAGTGCGAATGAGCACCATCTTACATAAACCAGAGATTCAGTCTCAGATTTAGAGGCAAATCTTCCAAATTTAGGTAAAGTATTTTCCAAGAACTCGAGGTATGCCAGACCAGGCGACTCCGTGGCGTAGTTAGTATGTATGTAACTACTACGCCCAAGGTCCCGGGTTTGAATTCTGACACGGTCCGCTCTAAAAATGTTAGGCGAGCATTTTTAACAAAAATACACCCTCGTTTGGATGAGAGGTAAAATGGAGGTCCCATGTGTGAGTGTTGTCACGCACGTTAAAGATCCCTACCTTGCTTAGAACAAGGGTTCGGCAAAATTCGACACTTGAATGTGCCCAGGTAAGCACAAACCGACTTCCTGAATGCTAGTACCTCTCGCCAAGTTGCATTGGAAATCATATGCAGGATATGGCAAGACCTGTTAGCATTGTGGCAGAACAATCGATCCTAACCAAAGGAATTTGGTGTACGGTCATGCCTAACCAGTGTTTGGGAAACTTTGCGAGGTTTCTCCAATCGATAGCATAGAATGCTGTCACACAAACCGCATGGCAATATTCATAACTTAGTAACATGAACACGATGTTACAGCAACAATCTTGCCGATCAGCAAACTGTTTGACTACTTTTTCACAGAAAGTCTATCCTCTTACTACACAATCGAAAAGCCAGTTAAGATTTGACCCGTTGGAACTGGTAGGTATAAGTGTTGCTTGCAAAGGATCTCAAACAAGATACGCTATCATTCACTTTGACAAATTTTCGTCAAACTAGTACGGTTCACCTTGACTCATTGTGATGTACATATAATCACTGCCGTGAAGACATAAGACCGCTTCTCAAACAAACGTTTTCACTGTAGGTTGACACTGCTGAAATATCTATACAAAGTCGCAATTAGCGTGTCAGAATATTTACGTTTGCATTGCTATAACGAACGTGTTTGTAAGATTCATACACGACTTTATATGAAAGCTATACGCTATTTCAGCATAAAACGCGAACAATTGAGTTGCTACAAATTGCCGAAAGCCTGCAAAATCAACAATGCCCTGCATTAACAGATGAAGCTGATAGACTGTTTGACTTGGATATTGTTGTCGTGTTACTCTATTTGATTATTCGTAATAGAGCTTCAATTTGTGTACATATGTTATATGACAATTAATACCTACTTATTTTCGATTTACTAAGTCTTATGACTATTAAACGTATTTATTGCAAAACAACCTGTATTTGAATGACTAATGGATACAGGAAATACATGGTAAGAGTGAATTGTAGCAATCACCGTACAGATTTATTGGTCGATTTAATTGTATGTTATGAATAACAATATCCTTCAAACGCAAATCTAGGTATTTATTTGTTGGCATACCGTTACCTACACTTCATACTACATTTGTCGTCGTCCTAAAGTTAAATTGAATGAAGCTATAGGTAAAATCACCTAATTGTAAAATAATATCCAGTCACTCTTTTGGAAATTTATTTTACAATTTTACGCATTTAAGACAAAACTTAATAATTCGCTTAATATATTTTAGAGAAAAGTAACGTATAATGTAATAGAATTTAAAAACCGAAGCAAGAAGACCCTATGCGGAATAGCCGTCTTCTGTGTAGCATAATACCGAACGGGATTACTGTACCGATGCTTTGGCGCCCCTCAATTATGACAAAGAGAATAACGCTTTCGGGGTAGGCGATTAGTGTATCCTAGTTTGCTTGTATGCTAACCATTTTTATCATTACTTTATTTGAAATTTTTCAATTTTTTTATCATTTTTTCCGTAAGAATCCACTCCCCCACAACTTAGTTAGCCAAAGCACTCTTAAGGGGTATTCACCCCTTCAGAAAAATCAATATTTATTAAAGTAACGCTCGTCTTATCCCTAACAAGGATAACGTTAGCAATAGACTCCCTAAGCTTCGCGTTTACTCATTCATGAAAAATTAGTGGAAGTACAAAATTAGACGTTATCGAATTTACTCGACCTGAAACACTTATTGGGAGTAGCTGTTTTATTGTATATCTCCTAAACGCGAGAGTGAACGGAACGAAATGTTGAGTATTTGTTATATGACACCGCAACTGGGTCGCATTCTGCGAAATTATTATGATTGGTTAGGCAATAATTGCCATTATGGTCCCAAGATTCCAAATTTAGTTTAATGTTGCTGCTGCGTCTTAAATATATTTTTATCGTTTCTTACGTTGGTTTTATCGATAACAGTTGCAACTCAAATAAGATGCATATTTGATTCCCTTCCCGAAATGGCAACGAAATCTAGAGACCATATAGTTCACTAACGTATAACAGTAAAAAGTAGAGACTGTAATAACCTATAAATTCCACTTTTGTATACGGATAAAGATATAATTTCTTTATAGATATAGCTTCCATTATAAACAGTTATGAACAACGGTCCAATTGTAACGTGTTTAGTGAAATAACCCGTATTGTGCTTTTTCAATTATTGCACAACCAGTTTCCATTTCTTATATTCATTAAATTTACTGTATATACTTTAAAGGTAAAATTAATTTACCTATTTCTTGAATCCGGTGCTGTTGTATGTTATAAATTATTAGATAAATCGTAGGCTTAAGAACGATTTAATAAGTATAATTACTGCAAGCACGCAATATCAAAGCGTCTAGGTTCTCTATTCCAATAAGTTGTCGGATTTCAACCAATTTGAATGAGCCAATGCCGCGTAGTGATGAACAAGTGTTGAAACGACGGAGGTGATTTACAGGAATCAAAGTTGATGACGTCGATACTGGAAATCAACTAAAACGACTGTGTTTTATCTAGGTGCTCGTTTTAGGTTTTACATTTTACGTTCTGCAAGGGATGGACCGAACAAAATTTTGAATCATCGCTATGTAGCGTTCTGAATTGACAAAACAGCCCGATTTCCTTCTTCAAAAAAATAAGGACCGATTATTCCCATTTCTGACACGGCGCACCAGACTGTGACTTTAGGACTATGCAGAGATCTCTTTCGGGTTATCGGCACACCAGTAGGGAAAGTTTTGTTTGTTAACGCTGCCAGACAAGTAAAAATGTGCCTCCTTGCTAAAAAATTGCCTCCTGAGGTAAATTTTCAAGCATGTTTTCACAGGCAACAACTCGATTGTTCCTATCACAAAGTGATAATTACCTGTACGATAACCATTTTGTACGGATGATAATAAAGATCCTCATGCAGAATTCTTCGTACAGTGCGGTTTGAGAGGCGAAAAGCGGTCGCAATGCCTGCGTGCAGAACGTCTAAGCGACCGCATCACTGAGCGCCTGACCTTCTCGATGCTTTCGGGTGTCCGAGTTGTCCTGTAGACGCCCACCACCTATCTTGATAACAGGTCCAGTCTCACTAAAGTTTTTGACCCAGAAAACGATTGAGCTTCAATCAGGAACTTGTTAATTTCGAGGAATTTCATATTTGACGCGAAACGCTCATTGTCCAGTGATGACGGACTCATCTTCGCGGATATACACTTCTACGGCGAAAGCGCGCTGTGCGTCAGTCCACATGGTGTTAGACTAAACCGTTTGCAAGCTAAAACTGTTAACCTTGCCGCTTGTACACTGGGTATCCCCACATTTAATGCGACGTGGTCCGAGTATATACGAACGTTTTGAAAATAGGGAGATAGTTTAGCCGCACCCAGTACTACTAGAAGTTGTAAAAGTTTAATTTAAATAAAGTGAACCAGAATGATAAATAAAGTAAACTTAATTTCTACCACACAAGATGATGTTTTATGTACAAAGCTTAAAGATTTGATAACAAATAACTAATCTTGACGAGGTGTTTTTTCTAAACATCCCTTTCAGCTTTTTATAAGCAAAATTATAATCTCTCACCAGTAGTACCTCAGTGAATGCGGCAAACCAGAAATGTGTTACTAAATTTGTGGTATCAACAGATTTAACCATTTATAATTTTTCTTAAGTTTGGTTCTACAGTGCATCAGCACATAAACACATGTTCATTCATGGACATATTGGTTGTAAGTTCTACTCTCAAAGTATTTATGCGTACTTCCTTTCGTCTCCCCAGTTTTCGTGTGGCTCTAAACGCAGTGACGCCCCGCAGTCCCTGGTGGTAAGTCAACAACATCATCTGTCGCCCTCAAACCTATTACTTGTCAAGTAGATAGGTAATTGAAATCATATAATCCATTGCACAATTTTACAATACGAATAATGAACCCGATGAACAAATCAAGCTTATCTTACCTTCATCCATGTAGATAGTTATGGTAGAGCCAAATACTGAATCCTTGTATTACGACAATTTTCGCGCAACGTTCCTCCAACTACATATGCTTGGGCGTATAGGTTTCAGCGTCCCCACTACATTAAATTGCAGTGTAGTTTGTTATAGAAGTACAACAGTAAAACGGAACCGATATTCTGGATAAATAAAAAGAGCTGATTACACAAGTAACTTCACTGCATAAAACTCACCACTTACCGTTCGTCTTTAGATACGGTACACCGTACAGTCTGCAATCATCGCGGTTAACTTATTCACTTGTCCAAACGACTACCATTCCTTGTTATGCGTTCAGATTGGTTAAAGACAACGACCTACATTATCTAAAGCGTGGGAAACATCCTTTTAACATTCCATTCCCCCAAAATACATAATAAAGTTATTTCTAAAAGTCCTGATCAGACTGGGAACTCAAAACAGCATTTATATAATACGTTATAACGTACTTAATTCTACAAGAAAAGTCCCCTAAAATAATTTATCATCGTCATCATTCGGTGATCAGTCGTAGAACAGACTAAACACGTACCTCCGCTGTTTCCTATTCTGAGCTAACCTACACATTTTGCTAAAATTCCTACAGCCTGCATCTTTCACTATCTGCGTGCAATAGTCTAATCTACCTCTGCCTCTTGTTTTTCCTATCTCTGCTTGTAATAAACCCCGCAGTTTTCCCCAAATGCCTTAGAACGTGGTTGGAAACCACCTCCTAAACGGAATATTTAATGACGAAAGGATAAACTTGATGATTATTGTAGAAACTATAGGTGTTGGTTTTGCAATATTCTCAACTATGTTGACCTTGCGAAAAGATTTACTGCAAAACTATTGATTTGACAAATGTCTAAGTGTTGGTGGATCTTGGTAGGCATCAGGTTGCTTAACCCCTTTCGCATATCCTACATTTGATTTTGCAATGCTCCACCCGTAGGTACTACATTGACATCTTTCGCATACCACTAAATATCGGTGAAATGAGGTATATATTTAGAAAACAATAGAAGGGAACCGTTCTGTATCTAATAAGAAAGAGCAGCTGCTATGTTCGGTGACAACAAATATAGAAACAAGAAAAAATTGTTAAAAGCATATGTGTGTAGCACAGAACTGTACAGCTATGAAATAGAGACAGTAGGAGAAGCAGACAGGAAAAATAGAGAATTCGTTTGGAATGTGGTGCTTTAAATGTTTGATGATGATGGCATGGACAGACAAAGTTAATCACAAAGAAGTCCTAGAGACAGTAGATGAAGTAAGATGTTTGTGAAAAACAGAAAAGTATAGAGAAATAGGAGATAGGACACGTTCTAAGGCATTTGGGAAAATTGCGGGGTGTATTACAAGCAGAGATAGGAAAAACGAGAGACAGAGATAGATTAGACTATTGCACGCGGATAGTGAAAGATGTAGGCTGTAGGAATTTCAGGAAAATGGTAGGTTAGCTCAGAATACGAAATAACGGAGGTACGTGTCTGTTCTGTTCTACGACTGATCACCGAATGATGACGTTGATGAATTAGTTTAGGGACTTTTCTTGTAGAATTAAGTAGCGTTATAACGTATTATGTAAATGCTGTTTTGAGTTCCCAGTCTGATCAGGACTTTTAGAAATAACTTTTTATGTATTTTGGGAGAATGGAATGTTAAAAAAGATGCTTCCCACGCTTTAGATAATGGAGCTCGTTGTCTTCAACCAATCTGAACGCATAACAAGGAATGGTAGTGGCTTGGACAAATGAATAAGCCAACCACCATGATGATAGACTGTACTAGGGCTACCGTATCTAAAGACGAACGATAAGTGGTGGGGTTTTTTACAACAATCATCAAGTTTATTTTTTCGTCATTAAATTTTCCGTCTAGGAAGTGGTTGGACGCGCGTCTTCATTGACCTCTGTATTGAGCTAACCTACACATTTCCCTGAAATTCCCACAGCCTGTATACTTTACTGTATGTGTTCAACAGTCTCACCTAGGTCTATCTCTACATCTCTGTTTATCAATCTCTGCTTTTAATATATCCCGCACTATTCCCTCATGACATAGAACGTATCCTATTATCCTATCTCTCATACTTTTTATAGTTTACCACATATTTCTTTCTTCCCCTATCATTTCTAGAACTGTTTTGTTCCTGACTTTGTCCGTCCATGATATTTTTAGAATACGTATTAGCACCACAAAGGTTTTCTATCTTTTTCCCTGTCCGCCTCTCTTACTGTTCACAGTAGTATAGTACTGTGCTCTACATGCATGTTTCCAACAATTTTTTCCTTATTTCTATGTTAGTGGTCTTTGAACATAGTAGTTGCTTTTTCTTGTTAAATGCAGCACAGCCTTGTGTTAACCTTTGTAATATATTTTTATGTTTTTCCCATCTTGCGTTGTTTGGCTTTCTATAAGCAGAAATCCTCAACTTTTCGTAAGTTCTCGTTCCCTATTTTTATTCTGGTTTTTGATTTGTTCTCTCCTTCTTTACATTCTAGTGTTTTCGTTTTACTTTTGTTAGTTTTCATACTGTATATCTCTTATAGAACTGTTTCAATTTCATTAAGAGCTACTTCTAACTCTTCCTTCATAGATGCTAATACCGCTATTTCATCTGCAAATCTAAACATATCAATCTTTTGTCCCTGCATAATAATTCTAAATGTCTTCCTGCATTTGACGTATTCACTGCCCCTTCGATGTACAAGTTAACAATCAAGGAGGATAAAGCACATCCCTGTTTCAGCCTAGAATAATTATTTAAATATAATCTTTGTGTAGCCAAATAAGACGTAACAAAGTCACTCATGCAACCACCTAGGCAGAACCTTAAACCAAATGCGTGGTGAGGGCAATATCGAAGTGATTCTTTTATAAAGTATTTAACGATATCAGTTTCATTACAACGTACTACATTTAACCATATGCACAGATTATATATGCACCTCAAAGATTTCAATTGTTACACGAAGGTTTAAAGCTATAGACATAAAACTGCGTTTTTCTTTAATTATATGAAACAGTTTCAGCGGATGAACTTGCTTCCCAGGTTCGAATCCCGACACGGTCCGCTTGACAAATGTTAGGCGAGCATTTTCACAAAAATACTCCCTAGTTCGGATGAGAGGTAAAATGGAGGTCCCGCGTATGAGTGTTGTCACGCACGTTAAAGATCCCTACCTTGCTTGGAGCAGCAAGGGTTCGGCAAAATTCCAAATTTTCCAGGTAAAAAACTCGCTTCTTGACCAATGTAGTACCTTCGGGTGGAGCATTGGGAAATCACATGTAAGGATGAACTTTCTGAATATTTAAATACCTTAGCTGGCATCAGATCAATACCTTATCAAAAATTAAGACACGTGAGAACCACCTTGCAAGTAGAGATCTGGTATAAAACAAAAAATATTAAATTGGAACTCCAAAGCAGCTTATGTGGGATAAAAGATGATTGCAAATTTGAATTCGTATCAGGTTTTATACTTTCTCACTGTGTTCTCAGATTTCTATAAATATCCTGAAATTGAGAACAGCAAGATTAAATTTTTTCCGACAAATCGATTCAAACGAATAATTATGGACTTCTGTCGGTATTGTGTGTTTTGTAATTAAATAACCCTGATGATAATGAAATAAAAATCCATCTTGGCTTACTACTAAATCTTTTGCAGTTGAATATAATACATGAGGGTTTCTAAAGAAATTTACTTGTGCTATTGAGGTATTACTGTTCGCCATTACAGTTCAGTTATTTATTGTCCAGTCAACAAAAATAAAGTAACGAAAACTCCTTTGCAAAACAACAGTTCTTTATTAGCAACCGATTACACAAGTCTCTTAAATAACTTGTAGGTACTGTAGAATTCTTAAAAGGATTTACGACAATTTATTTTTAGCTAATCTCCACCAGTCCAAATATTAACTTCTTAAAGCTACTACACTATCTTCCTAATTACTTTCAAAGCACTATAATTAATTTATATCGATTACTTTCATATCACAACTTTATAGTTCAAATAATAAAGTAATATTATATCAAAGCTTTAAATTAGAATTGAACCTCAAAACCTCTTAACGATAATTTATACCTTAACCAATTGTTCACGATTATTATGAGAATGTACAAGCAATTATGCAAATAACATTCTAGAGGTTTTATATGGTAAGGTTCCTATAGCTCTTAAATGTAAACTCTTGTAACCTCTGAAGATGTCGTGTCACAGGGGCCTATCAATCATCGTTTGTGTAAGATTATTCGTTTACGGTCTGATATATTATTCCATTCAAAGGTATACTAAACGACGCGGTGCTACAGTATATGATAATTTCACTCGTCTAAGCTCTAAATATTAAAGAGGGTTTAGTATAACTTATTTCTAGGTTGTTCAAACGCACAAAACAAAAAATTGCTTCTAGCAATTAAAGGTTGTTCAGAAAAAAGAAAAATCTGCTAAAAGGAATAACCACATTTAAAAACGGCTTAAAATGTATAGGAAAGGAGGAACCTGGTTATTGTTTGTGTAAAGAAACATATGACGTTGTACGCTACTCGAAAAGTTCCCATCTACAAAACTAAAATGTAAGGTTTCACTCGTGAAGCGTTCAGTTTAGAAGAGCTCGTAGAAAAAATCTGAAAATATATCACAAATTTGGAAAATCGGCACGTTAAGAAAGAATGCTGCTGGTTTTATAAAAAAGTTATTTGCCAAGAAAATGCAGAAGCTAACAACCAAACAAAAACGAACTCTATTACTGCCGGAGAAGAAAATTAAAAAATTCCAACTTAAAACGAATGCCCTAAATAAGCAATTAAACTATTTACGTATCATAGTGTTACGAGTAAAATGTACCTTCATCATTAGGTCTTCAGTCCTGGAACTGGTTAGACGCGTACCATCATTGTTTCCTATTCTGAACTAACCTACAGATTTCCCTGAAATTTGCACAGTCTGCATCTATAACTGATCTAGGTCTACATCTACCTCTTTTTCCTAGCTCTGTTTGTAATATATCCCATACTATTCCCCAAAAATGCCTTAGAACGTATTCTGCCCTTCTATTTCTCTTATTTTTTCCCCAGATATCCTTGTTCCCTACTATTTCTATAACCTATTTGTTATTATCTTTGTGTGTCCATGCTATCGTCCTCATACATCAGAAGCACAGCATTTCAAAAGGCTGCTACCGTTTTTCTGTCTGCGTTTCAGACTGTCCATATTTCATAGGCATACTGTGCTGTGCTCCACACATATGCTTTCAACAATTTTCTTCTTGTTCTGTTTGTTGTCTTTCCTTATAGGCGCTGTTCTTTCTTGTTAGATGTAGTTCGGTCAACTTCTATTGTTTTACAATTATATACCATATTTCTCCGACCTTCAGTGGTTGTGAAGGGAGGTAAGCAGCCTGTGGCTGCCAAGTTCCCCCAACACTTAACCATTTACCGATTTAATATATTTTCCAATATATCTTTTCGCGCAGTTATCATTAGTTGCAGATATTTCGCAACCAACAACTAGTTGTTTATACTAATCATCAGATTTATCTGCGCTTATTTTTTCGTCATTAGGTTTTCCGTCTCAAAATTGGTTGGACACGTATCTGCACTTATTTATATTCTGAGCTAGCCTACATAGTTCCCTGAAATTCTCACACAGCATGTGTATACAGCTCGTTCCCCTTCTATTGTTTTCTAATTTTATGCCCTATTTCACCGCGATTCAGTGAAGGGGGTTAAGCAACCTGAGGCTACCAAGATCCCCCAACACTTAGACATTTGCCAAAGTAATGGTTTTCCAGTAAATTCTTTCACACACTTAACATTATTCGAGAATATTGCCCAACCAATTCTTGTAGTTACTTATAATAATCATCATGTTTAAGCACAGTTATTTCTTCATCATTAGTTTATCCATCTTGGTATTGGTTGGATGCGTACCTCCATTGATTTCTATTCTGGGCTAGCCTACACATCTCCCTGAAACCCCTACAGCCTACATCTTTTACTATCTGTGTGCAGTAGTCTAATCTAGGTCTGCCTCTTCTTATCTTTTTTCCTATCTCTGCTTCTAATATATTCCGCACTATTCCCTCATGCCGTAGTATGTGGCCTATCATCCTATCTCTCCTCTTTTTTACCGTTTTCCACATATTTCTTTCTTCCCCTACCATTTTTAGTACCTCTTCGTTCTTAACTTTGTCTATCCATGATATCTTCATCATTCGTCTGTAGCACCACATTTCAAACGCTTATACCTTTTTCTTGTCTGCTTCTCCTACTGTCCAGGCTTCACAGCCGTACAGTGCTGTGCTCCACACATATGTTTCAAGCAATCTTTTCCTTGTTTCTATGTTTGTGGTCTTTGAGCACAGTAGTTGCTTTTTCTTGTTAAATGTAGCACGGCCTTGTGCTAATCTTTGTTTATATCTTTTGTGCTTTTCCCATCTTGCGTTATTTGGCTTCCTAGGTAGCAGAAATCCTTAACCTCTTGTAAGTTCGTGTTACCTATTTGTATTCTTGTTTTTGGTTTATTTTCCCCATCTTTGCATACTAGAACTTTAGTTTTAGTTTTGTTAATTTTCATACCATATCTCTCTGTTAGAACCGTTTCCATTTCATTAAGAGCAGTTTCTAACTCTTCCTTGCTAGACGCTAATACCGCTATATCATCTGCAAATCTCACCCCTTTCCTAATGTTTACTTCTCTACGTTCCTGCTCTAATTCTATTACTGCTGTTTGCTCTTTCTATAAACTATGTACTATTCGTCTATCCCTATAACTCATTCCAATCTTTTTGAGTATTTCAAACATTTTTTTCCATTTTACATTGTCGAATGCTTTTTCCAGATCTACATACCCTATATACACGCTTTCCCCTTTTTCTATTGTTTTCTCTATTATCACTCTCAGAGCTAAAATAGCCTCCCATGTTCCCCTGTTTCGCCTAAACCCAAATTGGTCTTCTCCTAGTATTTCTTCCGGCCGTTTTTCCATTCGTCTTTGCACAATTCTAGTTAATATTTTTGACACGTGTGCTGTCAAGCTTATTGTTCGAAAATTTTCACATCTATCCGCGCCTTTCTTTTTTGGTATAGTTACTATGATGCTACGTTTGAAATCTTTGGGTATCTCGCCTGTCTCATACATATTGCTTACAAGTTGGAAGAGACGTTCTGTTATTGCTTGTCCAGCGACATTTAGAATTTCTGCTTGCACCTTATCTGTACCCGGCGCCTTACCATTTTTCAGACTCTTTAATGCTAATTCAAACTCATCTCTAAGTATAGGATATCCCAAGTCATCATTTTCAATGTCTGATTCCTGTTCTAATGCAGTTAGTTCCTCTCCTGCATATAAATTCCCTATATATTCTTGCCATCTACCCACTTTCTCTAAGTTTTCTATGATGACGTTTCCTTGTGCGTCCCTTATATTTTTGCTCTACGGTTTTATATCCCTAAAATTCACCGTTTGTGTGCTTCGTCTGTCTTTCCTATTTCCATCTTCGTTTGTACCTCTTTGCACTTTTCATCAATCCATTGTTCTTTAGCTTTCCTGCATTTTCGAATAATTTCCCATTTTATGGATTTGTATCTCTGTTTTCTTGTTTCGTCTGATTTATTTTTGTATTTTCGTCTTTCTTCTATTAAATTCAGGATATCCTTTGTTATCCATGGTTTCTTATTTTCTTTTTGTGTATACCCCAGGATATCTCTGGCCGCAATGTCTAGGCTGGATTTAATGTTATTCATTCTGTTTCTACTTCCTTAGTATCAGATATTTTCCCGATATCTTTGAGCAATTCATTTGACTTTTTTTCGAATCTTTCTTCAATACTTTTATCTTTTAGTTTCTCTAAGTCCAAGTGCCCTTTTCCGTTTCTTTTTTTCACATTCTTAAATTTAAGTGCGACCTTCATAATTACGATGTTGTGGTCAGTATATATATCTGCTTCTGGGTAGCTTCTACAGTCTTTTACTTGATTCCTAAACCGTTGTCTAACAAGAATGTAATCTATTTGATATCTTCCTATATCTCCTGGCATCTTCCACGTATATCGTCTTCTAGCATGATGTTGAAATAATGTGTTTGTGATGATTAAATTGTTCTTGTCGCAAAATTCTACCAGCCTATTTCCCCTGTCGTTTCTCGTGCCTAAACCAAATAAACCTACTACCGCTCCTTCCCTACCCTCACCTACCACGGCATTAAAATCCCCCGTAATTATTAAATTTTCATGTCATTTTACGTATCTTAATATGTCTTCGATATCTTGGTAGATGGCTTCTACCTCTTCGTCACTGTAGCTAGAGGTGGGCATGTATACTTGTATTATTACTGTGTTTACCGGTTTAGATTCTAATCTATCCATGAGTACTCTTTCGTTCTTTTGTAAGTAATTGTCTACACAATATCCTATCTTTTTCCGCACAACTATCCCCACACCCAAATTTCCTTCCTCTGCTCCTGTATGAATTACCCTAAAGTCTCCACTCCAAAAATCCCCCGCCTCTGGCCACCGAACTTCGCTGATCCCTACTATGTCTAGTGATAACCTATTCATTTCGATTTTTAGGTTCTCTAGCTTACCTACTTGCTTCATACTTCTAGCATTCCACGCTCCGACTCGCAGAATGTTCCCGACTCTTATTTTCAACTTTCCGATCGCATTCTCCGAAGTAGTCCCCTCCCGGAGATACGAATGGGGGACTATTTTAACTCCGGAATCTTTTACCCCAGAGAATGCCATCATTTTATTATAATTTAGGTACGCTGTGTACTTGGGAGGTAATGTGGTGGTTTCCCGTTGCCTTCCACATCGCGGTAGTGTGTCTTAGACTACCATACCGACCCCTATGGTCTCTGCCAATCTAAGTACCGAAAGAGCCGCTGCCCTCTTTCGGGGACCTGTCTTAGTCTGGTTCCTCACTAACGACTCTACTACTTTGGTTGGACCTGTAGTTTGGCTCTTTAGCTCATTAGAACACGCAAGCCATTTCACCTGTTCTAGTAATTTAAAATTTCGGCAAGGTGCAGGTCCATTCGAAATGGAAAAAATATACCTTATGTTACTAAATTTCAATTTGCCCTAAAAGGGCAAGGATCCTGTTTGGTCTCTTTGTCGCACGTTTTCGTGGTTAATTTTAAGTCATTGTAAATTCGTAGTTGTAAATCAATAGTAAAGCTGTCATCCCTTGTCCCGTTATATCCTGTCATAAAGCCCCTTTGTGCCTGTGTTGGATTAAAGGGGTAGTGATAGACACTTGCTCATGGACATCAAAAAGAAATGGTTGTGTTGGTTCGATAGTTAAGTCAATAGTGTCGCTGAATGTGAATTTATCGATAAACTCCTAAAAACACAGTGATAGTGCAAACAAAACACGTCCAATAAATTGCCTTACAGTCCACTTCGTTGAAAAGTAGGAACGACACTTAGAACAATAGAATAACGCGGAGATAAGTCGATATATAAAATTATAAGACCCCGCGCATTAAATAAACATGGCCTTCGTACGCTGGATTATTTAATTAATTAATTAGTTCCTATTCCTGTCGTTCCTTATTTATACTTAATTTAATAATTGTCGTAGTTTTGATATATTTGGGCATGTTACAAAGAGACTAACATCTTGTTCGCGCATTTGGGTATAACAGTAGATTTACAATAAATCTGTTTTTCTTTGTTGCAAGGATTAGTGGTCAGTCGGTTAACTTTATGTAAACTAAATTTATGAGGGTGTATTTTAAAGTCTTACCTTATTTTTCGTCGTCAAGTTTGATGAACCACTCGGGTTTCATTCAACTTAGTATAACAAAAAAGTTGTTGCTATTTATTTGAAACATTAAACGTTGTTGGGCGAGCACTGTAATTAATTGCATTTGTGGATTAATAATTTAATTTCGTAGATTAATTAGTGGTCGTAGCGTATTGAAGTACGCATTGTTTTTACGTTAATTTATTGTACAGATATGGTTATAACAATTGATAAAGCTATTATTAAAGCTAAGTTTGTAATAAAACGGTTGGATCATATATAAAGGAAGATTAATAAACAGGAAAATGTATCGATTGCTGTAATTAGAGCATCTATGAAAAGTGTAGAACAAATTAAAACTCATTTCAAGTGTTTTTGCAAGGAAATTTTTTTTGATAAGGAAAGTGAACAATTGGACAAATTCTCGGCTCTTAGGGTGAAAGACGACGATTATCAATTAGATATTCGTATTATCGCTGAACAATGTGAATTAGATCTCGTAGAAAATAAGCCGCAGGTAGAAAATATGAATAGTCCTTTGTCGATATATAGTGGAATTCGCTTGAAACAGTCCCGCGGTTCTCAGGTTGTATTTCGGACTTTGAAAGTTATCATGCAATTTATAAGCGATTGATTCACGATAATGCCAGTTTGCCCTGTGTTGAAAAATTTTGCTTATCTCGTAGATGCACTGGATGATTCGTCGCGTGTGTTAATAAACATTTGCCATTAAAAGATTGAGCATACGATGAAGCCTATAAAATCATTACTAATCGTTTTGAGTCCAAGAGATTATTATTTTCGACATATTTTAATGCTCTCGAAAAATTTCCTAAGGTAAGTTCTTCAGATTCGCACACGGAACTCCGGAAATTAATTAGTTGTTTTGATGAAAATATAATCGCGTTAAAGCAGATGGATCTATTAGATTTCATGTTGTTTAATCTGCTAACGAAAAAATTAGATACAAACGTTTTAAAGCGTTTTGAATTAGAAAATAGTAACGAGATTTCCTCGTTCAAAGACTTAAGGTCGTACATTGAAAAGCAATGTACAGTATTGGAAATAAATAACATTGCTTCAGGAACATACTTAAAATCTCGAGGTTCCGTGAAACAAAGGGAAAAAGGAAAGTTCGTTAGCACTTCAGCTGAAACTTCTTTAGTTAGGACCACCAACGATGGTAAAAATTGTAGTCTGTGTCAAGCTGTGCATCCTATTTATAGATGTAAGCAGTTTCTCAATAAAACCCCTCAAGAAAAATTTGAGGTGGTAAAGGTTAAAAACTTTGTAATAAATGTTTAAATACTTCACATTCGGTGAAAAATTGTAAGTTAGATTGGTCGTGTAGAAAATGTCATCAGTCACACAATTCGTTACTTCACTTCGATAAACGAGAAAAATAGGTGTCTGCACGCAGACAAACTCATCGTCAAAGGTCAGCGTCTCCTCGGAAAGCGACGCCTAGACTTACTTCTACTAGTAGACCTAGTCGACGGTTGTGCAAGAACAACCTGCCACTAGCTCGTTATTTTCGACGTCATTAGAACATACAACCACGCTGTTAGCTACGGCAACGGTGTCGGTGCTCGATTATATAGGAAAATTGCAACCTGTTCGTATAATTTTAGATAACGGATCCATGGAAGTTTTATGACTGAAAGGTGCCGTCAGAAATTAGGTTTGAAGAAACGGAGAGCCAATGTCACTGTTCAAGGACTTGGCTTGAATCCGTCGTTGGTGTCTGGTACACTATCGTGCGTAGTCAGTCCCTCAGGAGCAAGGCATCCAGCATATGAAATTGATTGTTATATTTTACCTAACATTTGTAATTAATTACCTTCGTCGTCTATAGGGGTCAAAGAATGGTCGCATACTCGAGGTTTGGCTATAGCTGATCCTAATTTTAATATTCCTGGTAAGATTGACATGCTACTCGGAGCTGAAATCTTTGCTCAGGTTTTGTTGAACGAATCTCGTTGGGGTATCGCTAACGAGCCAGTTGCTATTAAAACAACCTTTGGTTGGGTGTTATCGGGAAAGGTCGTTTCCCCAAATAATTCTATTACGTCGTTGTGTTTTTTCGTCGAGCCCTTAGACAGTGTCGATTTTGGGAATTAGAAAATATTTCGTTCAAGAAACACATTTCTCCTGAAGAAGAAAGGTGTGAAGAGAAAATTGTAGAAAATTATAGACGTAACAAGGACGGTCGTTTTGTAATGTCCTCGCCCTTTAAAGTTTCTAAGCCCTCATTCGTGGCTACGAGATCGATTGCTATTAAAAGATTTTTGTCATTAGAACGTCGTTTGCTAAAACATCCTGTATTGTATTCGAATTATAAAAAATTTATGGAGAATTATTTGAAACATGACTCAAGTGGAATCGCCTGAAAATTCGTCGGTTCATGAAACGATGTATTATATTCCCCATCATACTGTACATAAGCACGATAGTACTACAACTAAATTGCGAGTGGTTTTAGATGCTTTGTGTTTGGATCAATCTGGAAATTCGTTAAATGATAGCTTGGCTCTTGGCCCTGCTCTGCAAAAGGACAATGCAGTTTTGTAATTGCTCTTTCCTGTACATCCTATCGTAATTACAGCTGATATTTAACAAATGTATCGACAATTTTGGTTAAAGATACTCATTGTGATTATCAACGTATCGTCTGTAGATTTTCTCCGTCGGATCCTATTATGGATTTTAAATTAAATACTGTGACTTATGGAGTTTCGTCGTCGCTTTTTTTGGCCTTGCGTACTATTCAAGATGACACGGTTAGATGCGATTAATTTTTCTTTCACGTCATCGGTATTGGCGAGCGATTCCTATATTGATGATTTAGTCACTGGATGCAATTCGATTGAAACTGCAAATCAATTAATTGGTGAGTGGAATAGTATTTGCGTTAGTGGTGGTTTTCAATTAAGAAAATGGAATATTAATTGCCCTTGAAGGAGTCCCTGTCCAGTTCGGAAACAATTACATTTCAAGATAAAGATAGTGGTTCAATAAAAATTCAGGCATTTCGTGACACGCTCTTACAGATGTATTTTTATACAACTTAAACGCTGAAGAGAGCACTTGCACTAAGCGTAATATTTTGTCAGCTATCGCAAAAATTTTCGCTCCTCTCGGTTTAATAGCCTCTTTAGTACTTTTCGCAAAGCCTTTGGTTCAAGATCTTTTGCTTTTAGATCTCGGTTGGGACTGAGAGCCGCCATTGGAAGCCGTAGAAAAACAGAAACATCATTTGGGTTAATTGACAGCGGTTTCGAATATTGAGATTTCGCGTCGCATTGTATGTAATAATTTTAAAAAGGTAGAGTTGCATGGGTTCTGTGATACTTCTGAAGTCGGTTATGCAGCTGTCGCCTATTTTTGTTCGTTCGATTTAGAAGGCAATATTGCCATGTCATTAGTATGTGCAAATTCTAAGGTTGTGCCTACTAATCGCGTTTCATTGCCCCGTCTCGAATTGTGTGCTGCCGTACTCTTAGCAGATTTAGTAGATTTCGTCAGAAATACATATACAGATAGTTTATCATTTAGTAGTATTTTCACGTGGTCAGATCCCACTGTTGTTTTGTCTTGAATTCGGTCTTTCCCGTATGAGTGGAAGACATTTGTTAGCAATCGCATTTCTCATATTCAGAACATATTCCTCCATTCTCGTGGTTTCATGTTAAGTCCCAGGATAACCCTGCGGATTAAGCCTCACGTGGACTTTTGGTTTTAGAGTTGGTTCATCATCCATTATAGTGGACCGGGCCTTCCCGATTAATGCGTCGTAGCGAAGAATGGCCAGTAACGTCGCTGCCAAAACTTATCGAATCATCTTAGACGGACGTCGAATATCGTACTCTGTCGTTAACAGTCGTTATGCCTGAGAATTTCTTAGATTTGTTATTGGATAAATTTTCAAAACTGCAGAAAATTTGTAGGATCATTACATGTATTCGTCATTTCATTCGTAATGTTCAATGTCCGGCGGATTTGCGGTCTAAATGTTCTGATGGTTTGTCCCTAGCTCAGCAGCAAGAAGAGGCTATACATTTATTGATTAAAAGAGTTCAAACAATTGTTTTGCCCAGCACATTGCTGATATTAAAACTGGAAAACTTGTTAGTAAACAATTACGTAGCCATAGTCCGTGTCTAGATAGTCATGATTTGTTGAGGGTGGGTGGTCCTGCGTAATTCAGAGATCGCATGATGCAAAATTTCCAATTTCGCTACCTCGGTCGCATCGGTTGATTGAAATTATTATATTAGATTGTCATGAAAAACATTTACATCCTGGAAATCAAACAACTCAATTTTTATTAACTCAAAATTATTGGATCTTGTCCGCAAAGAGGGCTATTCGGCAATGTTTGAAATCCTCCATTCGTTGTTTTCGTGTAAACCGTGAGGCTTTATGTCCCCCCTATGGGGGATTTACCAGCTTCTAGGTTAACTCCAGGTAAGGCGTTTTTACATACGGGAGTCGATTTTGGTGGACCTTTCTCTGTCACGATGAATTGTATTCTTTACGGTACATTTTGAATCGAGATATTTTTATTGCGTTAGGGAATTTATTTGATTCTAGTTGTTATTTTGACGCTTAGTGCTTGTTGTATTTTTGGTAAAATTTGATATTTAATTGGGCGGTTTGAAGTTTTAATAAATACAAGGTTGTTTACGGTTCACCTTTAAACAAAACATTTTTATTGGACCAACGTTTTGCGTTCTTCTAGCGTCGCTCTTTTAGCGTCGTAACGGTCAAGTCGTTTTTGAGCTGCGTTTTAGGTGTCATTCTTTGTCGTTAGTTTTGTCAGCATTGTGGTCCACCGCGATGAGGAGCCGCTGCCCTGGAGGAAGAGGGGAGATCGGTCGGAGTCTGCTAGGTCGGAGGCTGAGGGCGCTGTTGGGGGTAAACAGCTGAAGGTAGTGTTAAAGGATGTTATGTTAGAGATTCAGGAGGAGGTACAGGAAGTAGAAGAGCCTGTGTCTGCGGCGGTCGTGTCGGGGGAGTCGGGGCCTCCCGCGGTGGTTGCGGCGCCAGAATTGCCCTCCACTTCGAGAGCCCAGCGCACGATGTCGACTAGCAGCAACGTTAGCGTTGATGCTAGCGACCTCGATGAGCTGGAGCTCTTGAAATTCAGGGTCAGGAAGGCGCACGCTGCCGTCTATGGGAAGGTGCCGACGACCTCCGCCACTATCGTCGTTGAGGACAGGAAGATGGTTCGGCACGCAGTGGATGATATCCGCGACGTTACGAACCAACTTATAGGTATGGTTAGGGCGCTTCGTCTTTGCCTAGATAGTCCTGGGAGAGCTGGTGTTGTGGGGAAATCCAGCGGTGGTTGCTTCTGTTTCAGGGCAGCAGTGTTCCCGGGGCCAGGAGGTGCCGATGCCGCGGAAGGTGTCGTATGCTGCAGCTGCTGCGGGTGCAACGCCTACCTTTGCAGTTAGGGTCGACGCCAGACCAGGCCAGAAGGACGACGTGATGACGACCCTGAAGCAGAGGTCAATCCCGCTCGAGATGGGTTTGTTGTTGTCGGAGCTCGTAGGACGCATCGGGGCGGTGTCGTTGTGGAGTGCGCATGTCGCGACGACGCCAAGAAGTTGCAGTTGAAGGTTGGCGGAAACTGCAAGGAACTCGTGGCGAAGACCATCGAGAAGAAACGTCCACGGGTCGTTCTTCCGGGGGTCGAAGCGGGGATGAAGGCTGAAGAGCTCGTGCGGTTGATTGCGAGCCAGAATCCCCGCTTCGGCGATTTGAAGCTAGAAGACCACCTGAGAGAGAAGTTCAGGTTTGGCGGAAAGGGCCCTAGGGATCCCTTCGCCAACGTAGTCTTCGAAGTGACCTCCACACTTCGAGGGCGTATATTAGCTGATGCTATTAACCTCAGGTGGCGAAGAGTACGGGCCCGGGACCACTTCTCGATGACCCAGTGTTACCGGTGCTACGAGTACGGCCATCGATCGATGGAATGCAGGGAGAAGGTACAGTGGTGCGGTAACTGTGCCGAGGTCGGGCATGAATTCAAAAATTGCCGGAAGGCAGTCCCCTGTTGTGTGGTTTGCGCCAGGGCAAACGACAGAACTGGCGGTGGCGCGAAGGTCGATACGCGCCACGACGCCAAGTCGAGTAGATGCCCCACGATGCAGCGTCTGAAGAACGCAATCACACAAAACATCGATTATGGACTGTGAAGATAAAACAAACTCCATAAGAAGCAAGAAAATTAAGTTCGCGCAACTAAATCTCGGGAAAGGAAAAGGGGCAACAAATAACTTCGTAAAGTTATTCTTCGAAAATAATATCGACATCGGGCTTATACAGGAACCGCACCTGTATAGCCACAAAATAACAGGTTTTGGGAAAGGGGTTACCGTTTTAAACGCAAACAGCGAACGACCGCGTAGTGGAATAATAATAAATAATGGGACGTGCGCCGGAATTATCCTAAACAATCTGTCGAATGAGTTCATAACCACCGCAGAAATAAAAACGGGATTGCATACGTTTTAGGTGATAAGCACTTACCTTCCGCCGATCGATTCCCGGCGGGAGAATCCTCAAACAGAGGACTTAATAAATCAAATTGAAGGAATCCTTCGTAAAATCGGTAGAAATAGAAATTTAATTATCGCGGGAGACTTTAATGCAAAGTCGCCATTATGGGGCAGCCCTATCGAAGACGATAGAGGCTCGCAGGTTGCTGATCTTTTTACGGGATGGGACCTTAGTGTGATAAACACTAATGATTCACCTACGTTTGAGACGCATAGAGCAGCAGTTTTATAGATATTACTGCAGTCTCGCACGAAATGTTAGAAACGATTTGTAATTGGAAACTAAGGTCGGACGAGGAAACGCTCTCTGACCATAAATTAATAACATGGGACGTTGAAACCAAAACAAGCGCAAACGAGCAGCTAACTATATTTCCGCGGTTCTGTAATAAAAAGCAAATTGGGAGCGGTTTAAAGAAAAATTTGGCGAAAGTATCCTGCGCTCGAAAATGAGCTATTTAACTGCCGAGAGGCAGACGAAGTAGAAACACTCGCGAAAAATTGAACGACGCGGTGGTAGACGCGTCGTCGTATTCCATGCCGCAAAAGAAAACATTTAAAGACAGCGTACCCTGATGGACCCGGGAACTAACCACCAAGCGGGCAGAAACGCGTAACCTAAGGCGCCGCTATCAACGCGCCTCGGGAGATATAAGAGAACAACGGAGAATAGAATATAATCAAAGTTACCACGAATATAAAATATTAATAGAAGAAACGCGAACGAATAAATTTAAAGAATTCTGCACGCAAAACTCAGAGAAAGAACCCTGGGGAATTGCATACCGCGTAATTAGAGGAAAACAACAAAAAATCGCGATCAGTAATATAAAGAAAACAAATGGCGAATACACGGAAGGTTTTAAAACCACAGCGGAATATTTACTAGAGAAATTTTTCCCATCGGATAATTCCGAGGGGGATGAAGGGTCGCACGATTTAGTACGTCGGGAAGCTGCAGAGGCGCAAGGAACAGGTGCCGATAAGGCAATCCTAGTTCACGAGGTCGTCAGGGCTCTTAGGAGGATGAACCCTAAGAAGGCACCGGGGCATGATGGAATCACTTCAGACGCAGCTCTGCAGGCGTGCCTGTTAGCCCCGTGTATCTTTGTTGGGTTGTTTAATCGTTGTTTAGAAAGGGGCGTTTTTCCGCGTTGCTGGAAAATCCAGAATGTGAAATTTATACCCAAACCTAAAAAGGCGGATGCGTCAGATCCGGGCAGCTATCGTCCAATTAGCTTGCTACTGGTGCTGGGGAAAGTTTTAGATCGCGTTATGACTACGCGTGTTGAACACCTAGTGCGAGACAGCGGCGGTTTTAATAACCGACAGTTTGATTTCGTGGAAGGCAAGTCGACTACCGACGCGTTAGAGTTCGTTGTCGGGGAAATTAAGCAGGCAAGAGATGCTAAAGAGTACTGTATCGTTGTTGCTTTGGACATTTCAGGAGCATTTGATGCTGTCTGGTGGCCATTAATCGTTTGCGAGTTAGATCGTAGGGGTTGTCCGCGAAACTTGATGTCTTTGGTCAAGAGCTATTTCTCGGGGCGATTGGCACAGGTTGAAATTCCGGGTGAAGTTCTGTCGCGTGAGGTGGAAAGGGGATGCTCGCAAGGGTCATGTTCTGGTCCCACATTTTGGAAGTTGTATGAGAGCATCTTTAGGGTCAAGTTGCCCGCAGGATGCTCAATCGTTGGGTTTGCAGATGACACACTTTTAATTGTAAGATCGAGATTGTTAATGGAAATGCGCACAAAACCGAACGAGGCGCTTAATAAATTACACGAATGGTCGCAGGCGGTAAAATTAAAATTTAACACGGCGAAGTCAGATGCGCTTTATTTCGGCACGAAACCAGGACAGAGACCTCCTAGGTTAGAGCTAGGAGGAGAAAATCCGTTTAAAGATTGTATTACCTACCTCGGCGTCAAGATCGACAATAAATTAAATTGGAAAGCGCACGTACAATACGTAAAAAGTAAGGGCGGCGAAATATCAAATAAAATGATGGCGGCGGCTAAAATAAAGTGGGGTTTCAGGGCGAATCGCTGAGGACGGTTTATGTCGGAGCAATTGAGCCGGCAATACTGTACGCAGCTTCTGTATGGGCAGAAGGTTGTAAAGTCCGGGAGATGCGTCAATTGACGAGCGTACAACGCATAACCGCGGTAAAAGCGGCGAGGGCGTACAGGACCACCTCCACGGAGGCTGTCCTGGTGATCAGTAGGACTCTCCTATCGAATATGTCGTTAGGGAGATTAGAGATAGACGATTAATAAATATAGGAAAAGGGCGCGAAATTATCGAAGATCTTAATCTTGGTAATAGGGAAATTGCAAGAAAGATCGTTGTATCTGAGTTGGGGCACCCGGCTGATATTAGAGGATCGAGTTTGTCGAAGGTGATGAGGACGCGATGGGTATCAGAATTTATACGGACGGTTCACGTATGGACGATGGGCAAGCAGGCGCGGCGTTTGTCGTGTATAAGCAGGAAGGAGGTGTTTCGGTTTCAAACCAAACTCGCGAACTGGTGCACTATCTTCCAGTGCGAATTGGTAGCCATACGAGAGCTATCGATTACGTAATAAACCATACGGGCCGAGTCGAGTATTATATAATCAGTGATAGTAAATCGGCGCTAACGGCTTTAACAAACATGAACACCTCGACAGATCTCCAAGCGGACGTCTGGAGGATAGCGCGTACGGCGCTCGAGTTTCGACGTTTAAAGTTCTGTTGGGTCAGGTCGCACAATGGTAACGTAGGAAACGATAGGGCTGACGAATTAGCTAAAGAGGCCGCGACGGGCGACTTTCGAATATCACATTCGTCGATACCGAGGTCTTTAATCAAAAGAAAGCTGCGCGAAAAATCAATTCGACAATGGGAAGAGAGGTGGAACAACGCTGATACGGGCAGGTTGACCCACAAATTCATACCGAGCATAGAAGCTAGAGGTAGGATCGAGGTCAAGCTCGATCACAAAATGGTGCAGTAGATAACAGGGCACGGCGCCCTAAAGGCGTATTTACAAAGGTTCGGACTAACCAACAGCGACCGCTGCGAATGCGGTGAGGGCGCGGAAAGCGCAGAGCACGTGCTCTTCGACTGCCCGCTTGAGGCGGGAAATCGAGGGTTGGCTGATAGCAAACTAGCTATCCTAGGTCTGGCATGGCCAAAGAGCCTAGAGAAAGTCGGGGAAGTGGTTAACCACAAGGCGTTCTGGACAGCCTTAAAAGAATTCGCGGGAAAGGTCGCGAGATTAGACAATGATAACCGCGTGTAAAATTCGGTGGGGTTAGTGGAAGGATTGGAAAATTTTAGATTGACTTGGCGTGAGTAAGGATACGAGCATAGATATAACCAAAACCTGATATTAAAAAAATAATCATAATAATAATAATAATAATAAAATGACATGATAATTATACCTAAATGTCCAATATGCACGAGAAATCCCCACACCATTAATACAATCACCGCCTATATTCATAATTATGTGCGGAAAATCGGGAAATCGAGAATAAATAATAACAAATAAACAATAACAAATAAATCAGAAACCCTCATTAAATTAAACCAATAAAATAAACAAAGATAATAAAATAGAGTGAAACCGCGCATCCCCCCCAGGACTTGAAAGTGAAGTGATAGTGATTGTGATCCTCCCAAGAATATGTAGTGCATACCCACCAGGACTTTAGCAGTGCACCCCATCTTCCCCTTAGAAGTAAGTTACAGTTAGATGTAAGCAGACGACCAGATCTTCCGATGCAGGAGAATTTTATCATGGAGGTAAGACTTAAATTGTGTTGGCTGTACTCGCACAAGCATTGATTTACATTAATTAGTAGTTTTTGAAATAATTTAACAAGCACGTTTTGTGTGTAATGGCGCTAGCCGACATATGCTTGTGGAAGTGCACCTGATAAATAGGGTGATGCTTTTGCTATTTTGTGCACCGCTATATGCTTAACGCTTATTAGACATTTATTTATATATTTATATAATTATATTTATTTATATTTTATATTTACACTTTATATTTATTAGCATGTATTGTAGTATTTTGTTGTGATATTTGTTTTGTTTGGCGTTCTGTCTCCATTTTGGTTGCAGTATATATTTGGGAAGGAAGAGCAGAATTGAGAAGATTGTAATCATAATATAAATCAGTTAGGGAATGATAGGGAAAGCTAGGGATAAATTTAAATTAGTTAGCTAGATTTGGATAGTTTTAAGACGACCCTTCAGGTCGCACTGGTAAGCAGAGCCGGCGTCTGCTATCCGGTATTACGGATCCCTCCCCCTCTCATTTTTGCTTGTGTCTTGTTGATCGGGTACACTTCAAAGTCAGCGCTAAGGATACCATTATTTACAATCCTGTTTTTAGTTTTTGTTTTTAGTTTTTGTTTCAGTTTGTCAGATTTTTATGTTTGTTAGATTGTTAGAGCTTGTTAGGTTTGTTAGATTTTTAGGTTTGTTAGATTTTTATTTAGTTTTTTATTTAGGGTGGATTAACTATGAAGTTGGAATGAATTAGAAGCACGATTATTTTCGCGTTTAAACCCAATGTAGTACCTCCGGGTGGAGCATTGGGGACGTGGCCGCAAATATAGCGGCCCCTTATTCAAATTATAATGTCACGATGAATTGGTGTCGTGGCGCAAAATCATTGAAAGCGTACACTTGCTTAGTTATTTGTTTAGGCACTAATATGTCTGTCGGTTTAGGTATCTTAGTTAATAGATATAATTATTTTTAAATATAAAATAAATTAGTTAATACTTATTTTGGTGGGTGGGATGTTTGATATCTTTGTCGCACGTTTTCATAGTTAATTTTAAATCATTGTATATTCGTAGTTGTAAATCAAATAGTAAAGCTGTCATCCCTTATCCTGTTATATCCTGTCATAAACCTCCTTTGTACCTGTGAAATTAAGTTGGACTTAAGAGGTAGTGATAGACACTTGCTCATGAACATCGAAAACAAACGGTTGTGTTGGTTCGGTAAAGTGAGTTAAGTCAATAGTGTCGCCTATTGTGAATTTATCGATAAACCCCTAAAAAACACAGTGATAGAGCAAACGTAACACGTCCAATAAATCGCCTTACAGTCCACTTTGTTGAAAAGTAGGAACGACACTTAGAACAATAAAATAACGCGGAGACAAGTTAATATATAAAATTATAAGACCCTAGCGCATTAAACTGACCCCATAACATTATAAGAGTGCTTCGGCTAACTGCAGTGGTACGCAGTGGATTCCTATGGAAGAAATTATGAAAATAGTAAGAATAAAGAATTAAAAATAAAAATAAAATGACATATGATACAATAAAACTATACGTTACGCTATTACTTATATTGCAAAGCTTTTTTTTGTCAAAATTAAAGGGCGCCAAACCGTTTCCCACAAAACAATTCGTTCTGATGCTATTTCTATACGGAAGACAGTTAGCAGCAGATATCGTCACCAGTTACTAATAACAAAACTTTGATAAAAGGGACGTTTAGCGAACTAGTTTATCGAACTATTTTTTTGGCGTCAAACTGTAGTCCATTATTAAAAATTAGTTAAACGTTTTGCTCAAGTTTTTGTACACAAACAAATTGCTTGAAAAGCCTTCACAAGAGGGTTTTGTGAAGTACACTGTAATTTATAGTAGTAAAGTACTTACTTAAATACGCTTCGTACTTTATCAATATCTGAATAGAACACCATCTAACCCTCCTCTCTATTAATTGCTAATGCAATTATTAAGTTTCTAACATCAAAACACCAAGCCGGTTGTATTACAAAGCTTTACATCACCCTCCGTAATTAACATCGTTCAAAGTAATGCATACATTAGTTTATACTAAACACCTAAGTGTTTTGTGGTTAATTTCCGTATACACAATTCTGCTCGGACCCTTTTAATTAGTAAAAACTAACAACCCACGTTTCGTCGCTATAGTTCTGCTTTGCCTTACCCTTTGCATTCCATGCATTACGCCTGAAGGGGTTATTGTAATAAAAAGTAGAACAATAGTTGTGGTGTTGCTTGTATCTTCCTTTATTTAATTATGAGTGAAGTAGTTACTAAAGCACTATCTATAATATTCAAGACCTACCTGTAGCACCGTATCACGTCTGATGTAACGAAATACTCACAGCGTGTTCAGAATCTTTAATATTAATGATGTGATTTATGATATACGTGAGGCCTTAAGTTACTCTTGACATGCATTATTAAAAATTATATTTTAAGAAAAGCTCTCGGTTTCTACAGAATTTTATTGAATTGATTACGCGTTATGTGTGCTAACTACATACTAAACCAAGCGTAGTGAACTTTAGTAGGTATAACTTGTCAACATCATTAGGACTTCAATCCTGGAAATGATTGGAGATACCTCCATTCTTTCCAATTCTGAGCTAACCTATAAATTTTCTAGGAATTCCCACAGCCTACATCTTTTACTATCTGTGTGCAACAGTCTAATCTAGGTCTACCTCTAATAGTCGTTTTCTCGTTCTTCTACTGTTATATATCCCGCACTATTATCTCATGTCTTAGTATATCTCCCATCATCCTATCTCTGCCATTTCTTACCGCTTTCCACATATTTCTTTCTTCCTCTGACATTTCTAGAATAGAATCTCTTAGTTCTTAACTTTGTGTGTCCATTATATCTTCATCATACGTCTGCAGCAGCACATTTCTAAGGATTTTACATTTTCCTCCGTCCGCTTCTTTTACTGTCCACGTTTCACAGCAGTATACTGTTGTGTTCCACACACATGCTTTCAACAATATGTTCCTTGTTTCTATTTGTTGTCTTTGAACATGGTAGTTGCATTTTCTTGTTAAATGCAACACGGCGTTGTGCTGTTACAGGCGGAAAAGCTACTACGTATGCAAAATTATAAAATGGGGGCGGCCTGTAAAACAAAAATTAAAGGGGGGTCACCGGCACTAGCTAGCGGAAGGTCGTGGATCATATAGAGGGTTAAAATTTTGAAAAAAAGGGTTAAATTACTTTATAATATACTACAAAAGATTTGGCACTTACCTTTCATAAAATATTGTGGCTTGAAGACAATTGCCAAGGGCGCCAGACAAGTCGAGAATGTCCAAATGTTCGTACAAAACCTTGAGAGACTTGTCATCCCAAGGAGGACAATTGTTCCTTTTAATCAATTTCTCACTTTTTCCTACTTATGCAACTTCCATGATAAAAAAAATAAAAACTATTGACTTAATCAACGGCAAACAAAACCATTTAATTCACAGAGCAAGAAACGTGAACCTCTTACATTCATTGATTTTGAGTTAGAAATTTAAGTGAATAAGTGACTATGGAATTTATGAAAATTTTGAGTACATAAGTAATTCCCAAACACTTGTATATGAAAGAAAACTTATATTATAAATCGTACACTAAATTAATCCTACGGTTTATGACCAAAACGTCCTAACAAACAAACTAACTAAAAATTGGTTATGCTACTTAACTATAAGAACTTACTTACTAAAAATTGTCCATTGTTTGAGGGTTTGTTTTCCAACGTAGAACAGTTCTTAAATTTGGGAAGAGAATCTCGCTTGTTGCTTCTGTTTGTAATTTTTAAAGAATTGACTGGCACACGAACACGGCAGAATCTTCTTGACAATATCACTTACTTGTGCGTCACACGCCTACAAGTTTTTTAATAGTTACCTTGTATCACTATAAATCCGCGAACATATGGGCGTAACCCTCGCGAATTGGAAAAGTAATCACTTCTTTCCAATTTTTAATATCGTGATACGAAGTGAAATATTCTATCTGTGATGCCGGAGAACGCTACCCGCGAACTACGTTTCTTTCTACTTCTTGGCCACGGACAGCCCCATTGGAAAAACTTTGTCTTTGGCTAAAGCCTTCAGTTATATAGAGACTAATTCCTACCCTAATCATCATGTACGTCGTTTTCTGTTATCTAATGACTGAACAGAACCTCCCACAAAACAAGATTTCAAAAACCAAATCCAACTCCTTTTTAGATGAGAGTCACGGGAACAATTATTTTCCCAAGGGTTTAAATTATATTGTCCCTTCTACGAATTTCTTAATTATTGAAATGTGGACCATACCTATGGAGACAGTAGTCTGCCATTAACAAAGACCGGCTAACCTACTTGAACCGAAATGGATTTTAAATACAATGGATGTCTCCAGACTACTTAAAATTACTTGTAATATTTGAACAAATCAAATTGGAAATAGTTTTCGCCTTTTATAATGTTTCGTTTCCTATAACCCGCTGTCAATCAACGAATGTATTAAGAAGGTTAAGCTTTTCAAACAGAAAATTGCTTTCCTTTATTTACGCTAAAAAGTACTATTACATTTTAATTTTATCAGATTGGTCAGTCTGTAACCGACCTAAACTTTAAGAGGTTTATTGTATTTGATTTACGAGGGTAGACCTTTAAATGATGAAAGCCGCTGGAATTTAGTAGCCTGAAGCTATTTGTAAAGCTGGTCTTTTATTATAAGGGAGCCTGACTAAATATGAGGAAATTTATTGGTGGAAATTTTTGTCTATACTTTATTCAAGTTACTGAATTTTAATTAATTGATCTGTTTATTCGTTAACATTATAAAATAGTGTTACAGTGCTAATCTTTGTTTTATATATTTTGCACTTTTACCATTGAGCATTATTTAGCTTTTTAGGTAGAAGAAATCTATAACCTTTTGTACTTTCTCGTTTCCTATATGTATTGTGGTTTTGACCTATATTCTCCTCGTTTATATACTAGTACTAAAAAATAATTCCAAATGCCTTTGCATTTGACAGTATTCATTAGCAGTTCGACATACAACTTAAAAATTAATTGGGATTGGGCACACTCCTGTCTCTCCTCTTTCTAATATTCACTTCTCTACGTTATTTCTCTAATTATATTGTAGCTGTTTGCTCTTTGTATAAACTATGTTCTATCCGTCTATTCCCATTACTCATTCCGACCTTATTGAGTATTTTGAACGTTCTCCCCTATTTAACAATGTCGAATGCTTTTTCAAGATCTACAAACCCTATACACATGCTTTCTCCTTTTTCTATTATTTTGTCCGTTATCACCCTTAAAGCAAAATTGGTCTCCCGTGTTTCCCTATTTGGCCTAAACTCAAATTGTTCTCCTAATATTTCTTGAACCCGTTTGCGTTCGCCTTTTTACAAATTTACTTAATATTGTTGACACATGTTAAACTTATTGTTAGAAAATTTTCACATATTTCTACACCTCTCTGTTTTGGGATAGTGACTATGGTGTTACGCTTGAAATCTTTGAGTATCTCGCCTATCTTATGTTTTATTATTTTTCAGGCCTTTTAATGCTAATTGAAACTCATTTCTAAGTATAAGATATCGGAAGTCATTCTCTTCAAGGTCTGATTCCTGTTCTAGTGATTCTAGTTCCTGTCATGCATATAAATTTTTTTTATATTCTTGTCATATAACAACTTTCTCTATATCCTCTATAATAATGTTTCGTTATATTTTTGCTATACAGTTGTATATTCCAAAAATTCATTCTAATTAGATTGTCTGCTATGTCTGTCTTTTATATTTCCACCTTAGTTTGCACATCCTTGCACTTTTCATCAATCCATTTGTGACGTTCCATAGAAATAGTTGTGGTATCTCGCAAATATAAACTATCCGTCTACAGCAAAACACTCTTGTCTTGACTCGAAAGTATTTATTTTACTGTTTTTAGAATAGGAATACAATTTTTTGTGACGAATCACCGTATTTTCTACTTTGACTGTTCTGCTTTCATAGCAAACTTAACAAAACTATATAAACATGACAAAACGACAAACCTGCGCTAACAATACATTCTACTAAAACTAACCAATAGAACATTGCATATTTAAACCCTTACCAACATTCTGCCACCTGAGAAACTATTCTCTTATTTTCTCACAAACATAACGCAAAAGCGTTATCTCAAAGAAACATCAACAGTAAAATTTACGCACTGACATATCTTCTAAGTAAGTTGACCTGTCTGCCCCCACGCGTAAATTGCACCGTTGATCCCCCGGTTTTAGCACTTTCTGTGGCTTCTGTAGTTGGTTTAACCAAAGCCCCATCTATTTCGTTCTGAACCCATTGCCGGTTTCGATCTAAGGGTTCATCAATAAATGCCCCGCTCTCTTTGAGCGGGTACACTCTCTGGACAGGCCACACGACTTAACCCTTCGCAGTTGCGACTCGTACTAACCGCACTTGTTCATCCTTCCCTAGCAAAAGTTCAACTACACGCCCAATAGGACAATCTAAACGTTTGTCCTTATCATTGCCGACCATCACTACCTCTCCGATAGTTACCCGCCGCGAAGTTTTTCCAGTAGACTGTAACTCCAATTGTCTAAGATACTCGTTTCTAAATCTTGTCGAAGATCGATACGTAGTTTTTGCATCCATCTAATTTTCCTGCAAAGTGAAGATTGTTCTAATGCATCACACTCTGGTAAACCATTTTCTGCTTATTCCTGTAGAAACATGACTGGTGTTAACGAGACCAAATCATCCAAATCGTTAGATATGTACGTCAAAGGACGAGAATTAATAAGCACCTCACAATAACACAAAAAGGTTAATAAATCTTTATAATTGAGGGACGTTCGTCCCAACACCCTGCGGAGGAATACCTTCAAGAATCTAATTAGCCTTTCCCAAAAACAACCCCACCAAATTATACGATCTATGGCAGATCTTTCAACGATTTGATTCCAATAAAGTTTATTCCATGAATTTTCGAGACCTATAAAATTTGTCCCGTTGTCACTGTACACCACCTTTGGTCTTCCTCGACGAGCGACAAATCTTCTTAGAGCATTCATGAAACACTGTGATGACAAAGAGGTGGCGAGTTCCAAATAGACTGCTCGGTACACAGCACACGTGAATAGACACACCCAAACTTTGTTACCGGACTTCAAATACAACGGCCCCAAAAAGTCCACCCTGTTACTTCAAACGCAACTGCATCACGCACGCGATCAACAGGCAAGGGTGAAGTTTTGACTATAAAATGTTTTGCAGTGTGCCTTCGACAAACAACACATTTCGATACAACACTTTTAACATATCGCTGCAACCCTAAAATCAAATATTTTTCTCGTAGAAAATTTAACAAACCTTGTACTTAATAATCTATAGGAACACTGTGGCACGATTTAATTAAAAATAAATAAAAACCCTTAAACACAAAAATATTTAAAATACTAGATTCAAATTTCGGCCACTATGTGGTCATCATCCGTATGAATTTTAAATAATAATTAGCTGTTGTTCCGGAACACTTCAGAGAATATTCTCCCCACCACTTAGGCTGAAGTGAACCTTCCCAAAACACAATTTACTATAATGTTGCTTTAAACATTATCGAGGATATTCTCCTCACCCGCAAGCTGGTGTTCTCCACAACAAACAAGTGAATTGTGACGTTATAACGATAATCTACTTAATTTATACTAATTCTAAATCTGCTGAAGCGGAACCTAATTAATTTTGCTTTCTCATTGGTTGTTGACCAATAGGGAAAGCAAAGCAGATGACTCTATGGGTCCTTTATCAGTGTTTAAGAGGGGTAATTTATGTTTAACAATTTTAATTGATTCATGGGCATTTAAGAAGGAAAACGTTGGTACCGCTTTTAACAATTTAACATTTTCTAGTTTAACGGGGTGGCTGGTTTCAAAAATATGTTTGGCGACCTGAGATCTTTTGTATTTACCATATTTGAAGTAAGCAATGTGCTCTTTAAAACTTGTTGTTATATTCCTCGTCTCCCTTATACTCAAACCCAATAAACCTCCCAAAGACCCCAAATCCTAGAAACCTATTGCACTCCTTCCAACACTTGGCAAACTCCTTGAACAGACCGTCCTATACAAACTAAACTCACACGTAGAACGTCATTCCTTACTCTCACCTAACCAACACGGCTTTCGCTCGGGACATAGCGCTGAACGTACAATTCGCTCCCTAATTCAAACGGTCCAAACATCCCCTTATACATACGTAGTTTCCTTATTCCTCGACTTCCACTCAGCCTTCGATCTCCTTTGGTGGTCCAATTTTCTTAATCAACTTAAACAAGCCAATTTCCCTTCCAACCTTTGCCTCTTTATAAAATCCTTCTTCTCATCACGAACAGTCATCCTAACCTCCAATTTCCACTTGGTTACCAAACCTCTCACCCAAGGATGTCCAAAAGGTTCCCGTTTATCATCTACCCTATGGAACCTCGCAATCAATCCTCTCTTAGACCTCAATATCCCAAACATATCCACCTTTGCTTACGCCGATGACGTAGCTTTCCTTATCCACGGCAGCTCTCGTGCCTTTATAGAATCCACCGCTGCCGTACTAATTAATTCAATTGAATCCAAGTCCTCTTTAAACAGACAACCATTTTCCTCAGCCCAAACCGAAATCCTAAGATTCACATCTTTAACACACCAATTCCCCTCTCAACAACAGCTCGCTACCTTAGACTCCACATTGACACACGCCTAAAAATACACTCACATCTCACCAAACTTCGAACCAAAACACAAACTATACTCCAAAATCTACTTCACGCACTCCCAAAGTCAGTCCACCTCATCAATCCAACACGAAGACTAATCATTAACCACATCATAATCCCGATCATCAGATACGCAGTAGATTCTTGGCTCCCGCTTACACTCCCCCCCCCCTCCTCCAGACGAACGCTCAACACGATCATAAGACCTTTTCTACTATACACCTCAAGAATGGACAGAACCACCTCCACAGCGTCTTTGTATGCCCTGCTTCAAATCCCTTCGATCGAAATCCAACTCAACTCCTCACTCCAAATCCAAAACCTCAAACATAACCTACCAATCATCCTACACGACAGAACACTTCACTCCATTCCTGGCAAGATATTTGGTCCCAGTCCACCACCGGCAGATATACATTTGATATCTTCCCCGATATCACAAACATTGCTCCACGTATTCCTTTCTCTAATCCCCCTACAATGCAATTTCTGTCCGGCCATGGTAACTTCCGTAATAAACTTCATCAATTCCATTTAACTCCTTCCCCTCACTGTCCTTGCAACAATCAATCACTAGAAACACCACAACACCTGATATATTCCTGTCCCCTAACCTCTCTACTACAAATCAACCTCAAGCAATCTACAAACTTTGACCCGTTCTCCCCACTTCCTAACATAAACTTCCTAGTCACTAACTACCCTCAAGAATTAAACCATTTCCTAAATGAAATCCGTTTAACTAAGCAGACCACCCACAACCAGTGGCACTAACACACTTAATATACACTCTTGCAATTCACTACCACATCACACTTACACTCGCACTATGCACACAATCAGTTCCACTCCACGTGCACAGTCGACGACAAAGGTAGTGGCGCAAATTCCCTCACCAAAACTTCAAGAACCCCAGTTGTCTTTGAATTATTGATTCTATGTTCTTAAATATATGTAAATACCTATAATGTACTGCTAGTATGGGCCCTGGCCTAGGTATAGTCCACAACAATAAATTAATTTATCTATCTATATTCCTCTTGGTCTGACCAATATATTTTTGAAAACACCCTGGCCCTGAACAACTAATTTCAT
This sequence comes from Platerodrilus igneus, assembly GCA_036346225.1. Classification (NCBI taxonomy): domain Eukaryota; kingdom Metazoa; phylum Arthropoda; class Insecta; order Coleoptera; family Lycidae; genus Platerodrilus; species Platerodrilus igneus. The sequence goes on along the minus strand of JARFIW010000012.1, from coordinate 3,893,809 downwards.
AAATCCCCATTTTTGCAACTTTTCCACCTTGTCTTTTAGGTTACCTAACAAATCTTTAATTTTATTAGTATTACTTGTCCCTACGCAAATTCCAAAAAATTTGTGAACCGGCGCGAACAAGTTTCTGTAAAAGGTATGTGTTATTTTAGTAGACCTACCATATCTGACTACCAAGTTTCAAAGCTCAGGTCTTACAGAAGCTAAGAAATGAATTTTTAAATTTTCTTAAGATGTCCGTAGATAAATTTGGAACAATTTGTGAACCGGGATGAACACGTGTCTGTAAAAGGTATGTGTTGTTTTGGTACACCAACCCTAGCTGCTTACTAAGTTTCAAGAGCGCAGGTCTTACAGAAGCTAAGAAATTTTTTTTTTAATTTTCTTATGGTGCATTACGCATATTCCAAAAAATTAGTGAGCCAAAGCGAACACGTTTCTGTAAATGGTATGTGTTGAGTTGATACACTTACACTAGCTACCCACCAAGTTAAAGAGCGCGGATATTACAGAAGCTACGAAATGAATTTTTTAATTTGCTTAAGTTGTCCCTACGGAAATTCCAAAAATTTGTGAACCGGAGCGAACAAGTTTCTGTAAAAGGTATGTGTTATTTTAGTACACCTACCATAGCTGACTATCAAGTTACAAAGCTCAGGTCTTACAGAAGCTAAGAAATGAACTTTTAAATTTTCTTAAGATGTCCGTAGATAAATTTGGAACAATTTGTGAACTGGAATGAACACGTTTCCGTAAAAGGCATGTGTTGTTTTGGTAAACCTACCCTACCAAGTTTCAAGAACGCGGGTATTACAGAAGCTAAGAAAAAAATGTTTAATTTTCTTATGGTGTCATTACGCAAATTCCAAAAAAATTTGTAAACCGGATCGAACACGTTTCTGTAAAAGGTATGTGTTGTTTTGCTATACCTACACAGGCTCTCTAACAAATTTTAAAAGCGCAGGTTTTACACAAGTTATGAAAATTATATGTATTTCAATTTAAAAGAGCAACTGCTTAAAATATGCACGTTCGAATTATAGGAATCTCAAAGTTATTTAGTTTCAATCACCCTTAGATTTAAAATGCGTAAAGATAATTGAGTTAATATAAGAAATATAACTGAATAATAGGAATGCGTGTTTAGTTCAGTAGGCGTGGTTTAATAGTGATTGAAATTGGTAGGTGTATCCATATTTAGCTGTCGGTAGATAGTGGCCGCTAGCTTCACTAACGTGAAATCTTTCAGCAATTCATTTGACTTTTTTTCAAATATTTCGTGGATATTTTTGTCTTTTAGTTTCCCAAAGTCAAAGTGCCTTTTTCTGTTACTTCCTTCAAATTTTACCTGATTGCTAAAGAATTGTTTACCAAGAATGTAATCTATTTGATATCTTTTTATATCTCCTGACATGTTCCACGTGTTTCGTCTTCTAGTATGATATTGAAATTATCTGTTTATAATAGTTAAATTATTTGTGTAGCAATATTTTATCAGCTCATTTCCCCTGTCATTTCTCGTGCCTAAACCAAATAAACCTACTACCGCTCCTTCTCTACCATCACCTACCACTTCATTAAAATCCTTGGGAATTATTAAATTTTCATGTCCTTTTACGCATCTTAGTATGTCGTCGATATCTTTGTAGATCGCTTCTACCTCTTTCTCACTGTAGCTAAAGATGGGCATGTATACTTGTATTATTACTATATTTACTGGTTTAGATTCTAATCGATTCAAGAGTACTCTTTCGTAAATAGTTTATTACACAGTGTCCTATCTTGTTTCGCTTAACTATCTCCATACCCGAATTTCCTTCCTATGATTCTGTATGAATTACCCTATAGTCCCCGCGGAACTGCCTCTGGCAACCGAAGTTCGCTGATCCCTACTATGTTTAATACTAACTTATCCATTTCAATTTTCAAGTTCTCTTGCTTACCTACTTGATTCATGCTTCTGACATTCCACGCTTCGACTCGCAGAGTGTTCGCGACTCTTTTTCTAAACTTTCCGATCACATCCTCCGAATTAGTCCCCTCGCGGAGATCCCCGAATGAGAAACTATTTTAACTCCGAAAGTTTTTGCCCCAGAGGATGTCATCATCTTAAATGACAATTTAAGTACGCTGTGTACTTGGGAGGTAATGTGGTGGTTTCCCGTTGCCTTGTCATAGAATGCCATACCGACCCCGATTGTCTCTGTCAATCTAGGTATCAAAAGAGATGCTGTCTTCTTTCGAGGACCTGTCTTAATCTGGTTCCCCACTAAAGACCCCACTAATTTGATTAATCCTGTAGTTTGTCTCTATAGATCACTGAAACTCGCAAGCCATTCTACCCGTTTTAGTAACCTAGAACTTCTTCAGGGTGCAGATCATTTCAGAACGGCTCATAGATTGGTGATCTGCAAGAAATTGGGTATACAGTAACGCAATGTATGTCCTTCTAAAGCTTGTCATAGATGTACACAATTCGCTATCAACCAAACTTACGAAGTAAGTTAGGTTAATAAGATCGCTACTTCGCCGTCGTCGTCGCCGTCGTCCGTTGCACGTTTTTTTCGTTTTATAAACATTTGATATATGGATTTTGTTCAGTTTTTTACGATGATTAAGAATATGCTAGCCAATTTTCGATATCTCATCTAGTTTTCGAGTAATTCGACTTTAAAGTCGAAATTTTGGTTATATAAAACTTCAATATAACAAAATATAAATATTATTTTTAGATTAATATCGACCTCCTGAGCATATTTTTCCATAACATCAATACTCCATGTTGATTGGTTTTCGAGTTATTCGACTTTGAAAAATATGTTCGAAAAATTTTATAAAAAAATTTAATAAGATCGCTACGTGGTCGCCGTCGTCCGTTGCACTGTTTCCATTGTTTTAAAATACTTATGATATATAAATATTGTTCAGTTTTTCATTTTGATATAAAAAATAAACTTGTGTGAATTTCTATTACATAATGGCTTTAAGTTTGGTTGTATGGCGGCATAGATTTTTTAGTTTGCTTAGGGAAAGATGGTTTATATAATAAAAGCGTTTCGACTTACTGAAAGTTAGAGAGGCGGTTCTAACTGTTAGCTTCAGTGACGTTAATTTCCCGAAGTTCAAGAGAGCGAGCGCACGTTCATTTTTATTGATAACCTAAAGACCGGGATCAAAAAAATACTTTACACTGCAATTGAAGTGAACTCGAGAGCATGAGCTATTCGCGGTTCTGCTCGAAGCTCAGGTCGAATACGAGCCGAGCTTCGACTTAAACCAAAAAAATATTCTCGAACTGTCGAAATTAGTACTTCCGAATCAGGACGAGTTTTCCTAAAACTCGAATCGGAACAGCTCAAAACCAAAACAAACAGTGAAGTTTGAGACTGCACGCTATAAAGCCTACGTTTAAGTTAGCCGTATCGGGCACAAGAATGAAACATGAAAGCTTCCGACTTTTTCAGGATCCTTACAAAGCTGTAAAACTGTAGATATCTTCACACAAATCAAACGATATGTTTTTAGAGTTCCGTACCTTATAATGTATAACGGAACCTTTATAAAATCATTTTCGTGTCCGTCCGTCCGTCTGTTACACAGGTTTTTCTCGAAAACTATGTAATGTAGGAATTTGAAATTTGGCACAATGGCAGGTCTTTATGGCGCGCACATATATCGACAGTTAGAAAATAGAAACAAATATTTTTAGATTAAAATCGTGAGGGTTAATTCGTTCAAAAGAAAAAAGTTTTAATAAATATATCGTGTGAGATATCATTTGAAAGAGGATTCTAAAAATATTTTTTTTATAATTTTCGGTCCAGCAGTTTTCATGATTAGCTCAAAATGTGCCAAAAATAACCGCCCCCCCCCTGTTCTCCTGTATTTTCCAAGCTAGAATTTTGATTTTAATAGGGATAGTAGCTATTGAGTCATAAATTATCGGATAACTGCTGATTTTTTTGACAGTGTAATAGTTGCTGGGAAAAATTTTTTAAACACTAATAGACAACGTATTTACTAATAATGTACCAGTACAATGTGGGACATATATCCATTTTTCACTTATCACAATCAAATTTGGATAAGATTTAAATATACATAAAAAATAGAAACAGCTTAATTTGGTTTATTGATTGCTCACTGTAGTGTTGGTACGGAACCCTAATAGTGCGAGCTCGATTCGCTCTTGTCTAACTTTTGTAAATAATTCAGAGTCCAATAATAGTACGCCACAATGTAAACCCTAGGGTCTAGATACGAAAATAAACATTTAATATAAATGGCAGGTCAGCAACCTAAGATCACAGGCTCTATTGAATAACAATATTAAACCAAATGCATATAAGAGGTTTTGGAACTGCTCTTAAGCTTGCAATAGCATTCTTATACATATCGCGCTCATGAAGTCATTAAACCTGTAACATTAAGGCTGTATAACTTGTACCTTTCACTTTAACGTAGCACATACAGGAATTTACTAGAAATTTTATAAAAAGGGAGCAAGTACTTCTTGTAAAAAATTGTAAATAATACATGACTAGATTTTGTGTGAAGCTTCACAAGCAAACACAAATCACATCATTAATATTAATGATCTGAACAGGTCGAGATTATTTTTGTCCAACAGACAGAGCACAATGCACATGTAGATCTGGTATGTTATTGACTAGTACCTACTTGAGTAACAATCAAGTAAAATAAAATACCAGAACGCCACAGCTTTTGTTCTAGCTTTTAACACAACAACCTCTGTAATAAATGGATATACGAATGCAAGGGCCAGGCGAAAGCAGTTTAGTACAGCAAACTAGGCAAAACAAGGACCTCTAGCTTTTTATAATAGTAAGGGTCCGAGAAGGGTTGTGTATAGAGAAATTAACCGCAGAACACTTAAGTGGTTAGTATAAATTAATAGATGTATTCCTTAATAATGATAATTACGAGGGAAGGTAGAAAGGGTTGAACTTCTTCACATGGTATGCTGGATGATGTAAACTTAGTAATTTATTTTACGGTTAATATGTAGGATCATAAATTAGGGTTCTTCCGCAAATGACGCAAAAATTTAAGTTTTAAGTTCATCTAACGTTCGATTTAGGCTACGTAAACTACTTAGAACACATAAAAAAGTCCGCAGTCCTTATTTACATATTTTGTGGTAAATATCAAAAGAATTGTGCATGAAGCGTAAATCTGAAAATCAATTGTAAAGGGTGTTTCAATAAGAGCGCAAGATTTCAGTGTTCAATAAAACATGGTTTTCTGTAGCAAAGTATTGAAATATTTATTGATTTAGAAAATATACATTTGGGAATTATGTATGAAACAAAATATCTTGTAAATTGCCGCCACGGCTTTGCTGGCATATGCGTACTCTTTTGACGAAATTTTCAATAACTTTATCGAGTACATGTGGTGGTATTTCATTGATACAGCGTCTAATTTTGGCTTTCAATACTTCGATGGTTGCAGGCTTATTGGCATAAACCTGTGACTTCAGATAACCCCACAGCCAGAAGTCTAAAGGCGATAAATCGCAAGAGCGAGGAGGCCAATTCCGGTCACCAAATCGGGAAATGCCACGACCAGGAGCAAAATTGTGCAAGATCGTCAATGTTTCACAGGCAGTATGATATGTGGCACCGTCCTGCTGAAACCACATGTCGTCAAGATCGATAGCTTCCAAATGAGGCACAAGAAACTGTGTTATCATAGCACGATAACGTTCGCCATTCACCGTTACTGCATTTCCTTCTTCATTTTCGAAGAAAAACGGTCCAATTATTCCTCCAGACCATAATGCACACCATACGATGACCCGTTGTGGATGCATTGCTTTCTGATGGTCATTCGTGGATTTTCTAAGCTCCAAATGCGACAGTTTTGTCTATTAACGAAGCCATCTAGGTGAAAATGGGCCTCATCACTGAAAATGATTTTGTTTTCAAAATCAGAAGATTGCTCAAGGATCCAATTGGTAAATTCTCTGCGCTGGATATGGTCTCTTGATAGAAGTTGTTGAGTCAGTTGGATTTTGTAGGCATGCAGCTGTAAATTTTTCGTCAGAATTCGTTGAAGAGTGCCTGTTGAAATGTCCAATTCTTGGGCCCGATGACGAATTGACGTCTCTGGCCTTTCTGTCACACTCTCGTGAACTGCCGTGATGTTTTGTTTTGTACGATCTCTACGCGCTCGTATCGTGTGTTTCACATCATAACCGAACCAGTACTTTCGAATTTTTGGATTATCCTTTTCACAGTAGATGAATTAGGCACATTATTTCAACCGAATATTGGTCGCACTTTACGAATAGTGGCAATTATACTTTCACCATTTTGATAATAATTTTTGACAATCAAGTCGCGTTGTTCTACGGTGTAATGCTCCATGTTTGCTAACTCCCATCTGTCAACTTCCGATCTGTCACGTCATAATCATGTAACATTTTGACTGTCAAACGTGGCGCGCAAATCAAATCTTGCACTCTTATTAAAACACCCTTTATTTTGCTTCGTTCTGGATTGGCCTCGCGCTTCCTAAGCTTAAACTCGTATCCTTGGTTGTGAGTAGTTAGTTATCTATTTTATGGAAAAACAATCTTTATTATTATATCCGTTATGTTTGCAATTAAGTAGAAAAACTAGGCGATGTAGTGCTTTTATTTCACTTAACTCTATTTGGAATAACAGCAGCTCGTAGCTACAACTGAATTGTAAAAGCTCTCACTACGATTTATTTTCAGTTAATTCCGATATTCTGGAACAGTATTTCTAGCATATTTCGTACCACCTTCCAGTCTAATCCATCGAGCCCACGACCGATCTTGGGTATGGCCAACTTCTTGTCTTTAAATTCAATCACCTAACCCTTAAGGTCTACAACACCCTTCACAGATCCTGGCAATCCGATTTATCACAAGGCTATTGCTTAGTCATCTAGCAGTAGATTTCATTATGTCGGTCCGTTAGCCGTTTGGTCTTTCCAACCTCTGGCTGTTGACGGAAAAGTTGATCTAAATCACCAAATTTATTTTTAAACATCCGAACAAGTTATTGGAACATATTTTCTTTTTGCTTGTTTGTACAGAATCCTTTATTTATTTTTATGTGTAATAGATAATCGTGGGCGATGTTTTCTTTGTTTTGGTTTTTTTGGTATTTAGGTGAATCCCAACCCCCCCCCCCCGCGTGTGATAGTTAGCCTGGTATTTACTTTTCTTGTGGCTACGTCTAGGTACGTAGCATAAATTCTGACGCCCTGACGTGGGGTCGCGAGTTTGTTTTAGTTAATTTTTGTGCTCCGATTTTGTTTCGTGTAACTTTGGACCCGATTTTGTTTTAGTTAACGGCTACTTCGATTTGGTTGTGATTAACTTCTGCGCCGGGTTTGTTTTAGTTAATTTTGCTCCGATTTTTTTTTGTTGTTAGTGCCTAAGCTCCTACATTACCCACATTTCTCGGCCTGATGCTACTTATTTTTTTCTTCCATTACGTTGGAACTGTTATTTACTTTTTCTTTAGGCTCTTTGCTGTTCCCCACATGCGGTTCGATCTTCTTAAATTTTAGTTTTGTGTTCTTTCTAAATCGCTCAATATTTTCGGTTGGTTAATTTCAGATTATCAGAATTATGTTTTCGCCGATAATCCCAGTTCATTGAAAACACTGGCGGCCAAAATTTTTCTTTTTTATTCCTTTCCTCTCTGTACATTTTGTTCTCCCCGTCACGTCTAATGTTAATTCTTTTTTCCTCCGATTTTTTTCTTTTATTCTACAGCCCTATTCTAATTTCTATTTTGTTGTTTCGCTCCTATTAGTGTTCCCGAAGTTAATCCGTCGGATATGTTTTAAATTGTCTTGTATTCGCAATAATTTTATTTTCTTTTGACTTCTATCGAGTTACGGTTAGCCTTTATTTAGTTACTTTCTACCAATTTCTCTCTTTCTTTCTTTCTGGTGTCCCAAACACTCTTACTGTCGAAGAACTCCGACGAACTCACCATGTATCAGAATTTCAGTTATTTGAGTCGGCATTGGACTTGTTCGATTTTATAGCGTTACTTTGGTATCGTGGTTACCGGCATAGGTTTTCTGACTGGAAGTGGTTGTCTAATTTACTGATTCAACATTTTGAACCCCCGGATTTTGCTTATAAGTTTGTCACTACTGAGGAAAATACTTTTGTTTCACATAACTGAATTGCTAAGATTTCTCTTACGTATACGGGTAGATCCGATACTTCTTCCGTACGTTTTACTATTCTTCTTCCTAGTTCTGCTTCTACTCGTCAGGTCATGTTTCGACACGTTGTACTCGTCCTCAAGTACTCAATTTCCATGGTTGCGGATATAAGGGAGTTCTTCGCTGCAACTGTCCAAATTGTCATCCTACTACTAATAGGTCTTCAAATAATACTTCAACTTCTGTTCTCAGCTCTAAGAGCCAAACTTCTGCTTCTAATTCTACATTCTCTTCTGTCCCTCATCCAGGTCATCCTGCTACTAGTATCAAACGGAATTTTCTCCGTTTCTAGTTACACATTCTATTCTACTCCTCCTTCTGCTCGTCCTACTTATTCACTCTCTCCCCAAACTGTGCCTCCACCACCATTGCAACCCATACTTCGAATTAGTGACTTGCAGGTAGCTTCTCAAGTGTTTGTTCCCGCTTTCTTAAACGATTCTACCCAAGAAATTCTTGTCGTGTCTGCAAGCATACATGTCGCTGAAGTGACGACAATTTCTAATTTAGTCAGCAAAGGTTGTGAACCTTTATCTATAATGTCTGTTGCTGTTGCTGTCAAAATTTTACATGTCCAACTTTCTTAAATTGTTCTACTCAAGAGATCTCTGTCGTGTCTACAATAACAGCTGTAGCTGAAGTGACGATAACTTCTAATTCAGTCTGCAAAGGTCATCTTGACGTCCATGAACCTGTATCTTTAATGCCTCTTCCCGTTTTTGTCAAAATTTTACCTGTTCCTGCTTTCTTAAATGCTTCTACTCAAGACATTTTTGTAGTGCGTGCAATAACAGTTGTAGCTAAACTGACGATAATCCCTAATCCTGATTGAGAATATCCTGTGGAAGTTAGTAAACCAGTGTCTGTGATGCCTGTTGCTGTTGTCGTCTAAGTTTTAAATGATCCTGTTTCGTTATCTAATATTGTTAAGGAATCAGTTCATATTGTGGCTGAAGTTTTGTCTGTTCCTACTCTGTTGTCTAACAGTGATGCAGTGTTACTTGATTCTACTCCTTTATCGGACGTTGATGAAACGTTACCTGCTCTTACTCATTTTTCTGATGTTGACAAAATTCTTTTTGATTGTGTTTCTTCATCTCATGCCGACAAACTTCTACTTGCTTCTGTTTCTAGCTGATGTTCCTTTATCTACTGTTGTTGAAGTTCTTCCTGATGCTGTTTGTTTTTGTAAGGTTGATAAAGTTCTACCTGATTCTGTTCCTTTATGTAATGTTACTGAAGTGTTAGCGGATTCTGCTCCTTTTCCTAAGGTTGATATTCCTACAGCCAATGCTGTCTATTGTCCTAACTGTGATACTTCTAGTTCTTTACCTAATGTCGTTGAAAATTTATACGTTTCTGTCCTTTTATCTAACCTAACTGTCGCGTGCTCTGCTTGTGTTTCTCTCGTAAGGTTGATTGTCATACAGTCAATACTTTTTCTCTTTCTACCGTTGATATTCTGATCACCCATGATGTTTTCTTTTCTACCGTGGACTTTCTAACCTCCAAATCTAACAACAAACAACGTTCTTCCTTAACTCGTTTCGAGTTTCCTATACTACCCTTGCCACCATCTACACCGCGTGCTACCACTACTACACCCCCTGTTGTCCTTGTTTTGCGGAAAACTGCCCATAAGTAGCAGAAATTTGTCTATACTGATGCAGAACCTACAGATTTTGGTCGACGAAATCCTAATGTCTTTGATCTTGTTTCGTTCTCTTTCTGGCGACGTAAACACCTTAAGCCCAATATCTAGTCCTCGCGCCCTTTCTTATGCCGACTTTGCTCTCTTTAGGTTATGATTTCTGGACTTTAAGTTTTCTTTTTATTTACTTCCCTGTTTGCTGGGTTTTCTTTCTTTTTCTTTTTCTTTAACCCGTGTGGGTCCGGGAATAGAATAGTCCCACGGTACGACCTGTCTGTCGTAAGAGGCGACTACAGCGGTCCAACACATACACACACATACACACACACACTTTATATGCGTCCGATCTATACCCATACACTACATACACACACATACACCCACACACTTCATAAACACACAGCCCTACTTAGTTCTCCTTTCTTCCGTTCTCTACTTGGTTCTTCTTTTCTTCGTTTCCTCCTTGTACTCCTTGACCCCATGTGGGTTCGTGAATAGAATAGCCCCACGGTACGACCTACCTGTCGTAAGAGGCGACTACAGTGGTCCAACACCTACACACACACACACACACACACACACACACACACACACACACACACACTTTATATACGTCCAGTACAATCCATACCCACACACTTCATAAACACACAGTTCTACTTGGTTCTCCTTTCTTCCGTTCTCTTCTTGGTTCTTCTTTCCTCCGTTCTCTCCTTGTACTCCTTGACCCAGTGTGGGTCCGGGAATAGAATAGTCCCAGGGTACGACCTGCCTGTCGTAAGAGGCGACGATAGCGGTCAAACATATACCCACAAGCACACTTTATACACGCATAACACATACACACACACTTCTTACACCCACCCACACACGCACACGCCCACACCTACTCATACATAACTACACAGGGATTCTGTTTTATTTTAGTTTGTACGATTCTTAGTTTTTTTTTGGGTTTTGTACTTAGTGTGCCGGTCTTCTTCGCTGTCGGTCTCTATACTGATTGTATTTCGTCCATCCGCTCCTGTGGTAGGTGCTTTCTAGTCCGTTTTTCTTTCTTCGGAAAACACGACTTAGTCAACTTTAGAAAAAGTCAGCATTTCTGTTCTTTGGTTCTTCGGTTACAATTTTTGGTAACTACAGTTTGCAGTACACCGTTTCCTTTTACCAACGCTCTCCCTCTCTTCCTCTCGTTCTCCCTTATTGTCCCTTTGTTTACTTGAGGCTTGACCTTTGGATCCTGTGTTGGCTTGTACTGTTGGTTTTCTTCCTCGTTCCTTTTCTTACTTTAGTCTTTTTGCGAGAAACCAAATTCTTCTCCTGAGGTTGAAGAGTTTACTGTTTCTTCACTAGAAATAGCCGTCTTCCGACGACTTTTTCAGTGTCAATGCCGTTCCATCTTAGTCCTCGTTGCTTGCTTCCCTTTCTTCCTTCCTTTCTTTTTATTTCTTCCATTATTGGTCTTTCGAACCGGACGAAAGTTCTTTTTTTTATTTTGGGGCGTTTCTTTTTTTTCCTTTTTCTGTTTTTTTTTGTTTGGTTTTCGTAACAAATTTCCTTTTAGTTTTTAAGCGAATTTTTTTGGTTTAGTTTGAGTTTTTTCTTTCTGTTTTTTTTTGTCCTGCCCACTCCCATTACTTTTGTTTTCCTAGCCGAATCTGTTAATTTTGCTGGGGGGAAATTTCTTACGTTCCAATTTTGCTTTAAAGGTTTCCTGGTTAACTCAAATCCCTTTTGCTCTTAAAACAAAAATTTATTCGATAAATTAAATAATCAATGCCTTGTTTTAGGTATCCGGTAATCTGTTAAATTCTTCAACATAATTAATAATAAATACGCTTTCTACAAATTTTGATTTTGAACTTATTTATTTCGAAACGACAAGTTTATGCAACAATTAAATAGTTTTTATACTGTTCTAGGTACCTGCTATCTTGATACACACTACGACCGCGTATAATGGGTTTCTCTATTGTTCCAATGTAAAGACTTGTTGAAATAAGATCGTGCACTATCCGATAAAATCCGGATTTTCCAGTTTCAATTGCGCTTCGATAAGCAAGGAATTGCAATTCGAACTGGTGTTATTTGAATTTGCTTCTACAGCTTGTGCGTCCACATATTTTCTACATTATTCGTCACCGTATTTCAAAAGCAATGCACGTTTGTTTTTTTTTTCTGTTCGACACTAGGTGTCTTGCGTGGATTGGTGAGTTTCCCCGCGCGTACCCATTCGAATCAGATTCTCTTTTTAGCTTTCTTTAGCTGGAGGCCAAATGGGTTCTTTCTTTATGTAGACCAACTGCTTTTGTGTGTAGGCCAACTGCTTTTGTCTGTAGACCGCTGCTGCAGTTATGGTAGCAGGATAAATAGATCCTGACGACCATGGCGTTGCTGTGATGACTCATCCTCCACGGCTTGCGAACTAAGTATCCGAACACCTACAGGTATGCAACCCCTTTTTTTGTGTGTGTGTCAATGGTATATTCCGTATCAACGTTTGGTGTAGTTACGTGACATTGTAGAACTATTGTTCGTTGCTGCTAAACGATATTATCGCTCTACAGGTGTGAGGTATCTTTGTTAAAAATGTTGGACAGACATACGCTTACGCTTTTATACTGATTGTTTTATTTTACAAACGGTACTATGTACGATATAAAAGATGTCTGACAAAAGTTCTCACACGTTAATTCTTTCTTACTAATTAGATATTTTCCAAAAAGTATTAGGTGAAATTTTAAAAACGCTTGACAAAATCTCTCACATATTGATTTGCTACTAATTAATTTTATTTTATGTAAATACGAGATGCGCAGTTCGTATCTAATGTACGTGTGTGTAGTTAGCACCCCATTTTTTAAAAATAACAATTTTAAAAATTGTTCTAGATTGTTCTAATCTTGTACCTCATTGTTCCAATTCGACATTACTTTATTCCAAAAGATTCCTCCAAAATTTGGAAAAACCCCATTTTGTTACTGGCTACCCATTTATCGAAAATCGTAGTTTTGCCCATCGCTTAACATTATTCTAGTTGTTCCAAATATTGTTCCAAAAGGACAATTCCGGATCTAAACGATTCTTCAACAAAACTGCAAAAAACATTTTTTGCTAGCACCCCATTTTTCCAAAATCGAAATTTTGGCCCTCGATTAAGATTGTTCTAATGCTCCAAATATTGTTCCAAAAGGACAATTCCGTATCTAAACGATTCATCAAAAAACCGGCAAAGAACATTTTTTTGTTGGCACCCCATTTTTCAAAAATCAAAATTGTGGCCCTTGATTAAGATTGTTCTAGTTGTTCCAAACATTGTTCCAAAAGGACAATTCCGTATCGAAACGATTCTTAAAAAAACGACAAAAAACGTTTTTTGCTGGCACCCCTTTTTTCAAAAATCGAAATTTTGGCCCTCGATTAAGATTGTTTTAGTTGTTCCAAACATTGTTCCAAAAGGACAATTCCGTATCTAAACGATTCTTCAAAAAAACGGCAAAGAACATTCTTTTGCTGGCACCCCATTTTTCAAAAATCGAAAATTTGGCCCTCGATTAAGATTTTTCTAGTTGTTCCAAGCATTGTTCCAAAAGGACAGTTCCGTATCGAAACGATTCTTCAAAAAAACTGCAAAAAACATTTTTTTGCTGGCACCCCATTTTTCAAAAATCGATTTTTTGGCCCTCGATTAAGATTGTTCTAGTTGTTCCAAACATTGTTCCAAAAAAGACAATTCCGTATCTAAACTATTCTACAAAAAAACGGAAAAAACATTTTTTTACAAACAAGGCAGCCGGGCCAAGAGTAAACATACTTTTCTCTTCTCGCTCCAATGGATAACTTTTTGTTCTGGGCTGTCCTAATCCTAAAAAACATAGTTCTGCAGTATGAATCTCCTATCACCAACGGTTCTCCCAAAATCGATGTTTTTACTATATCGACAAGAGTAAACATGGCCTTCCTTCTTTGTTCCAATGGCTAACTTTTTGTTCTGAGCTGTTATAAGCCTAGAAAACATAGTTCTGCCGAATGAATCTCCTATCACCAGCGGTTCTCCCAAAAATTGATATTTTTACTATATCGACAAGAGTAAACATATCCTTCCTTTTTTGTTCCAAAGGCTAACTTTTTGTTCTGAGCTGTTCTAAGTTTATAAAACATAGCTCTGCATTATGAGTCTCACATCGCCACCGGTTCTCCCATAATCGATGTTTTTACTGGATGGACAAGAGTAAATATAGTTTTTCTCGTTTGTTCCATATAGCTAGCTTTTTGTTCTGACCATATAGTAGTCATCGTTTTCATTACAAAAATAAGAAGGGAATTATGAATGGATGTATTTGACAAGGATCTTAAGTCATGAAACGATATGCCAATAAACGTATATACCTATAAAATCTTCGTGGCTTTTTCCTAACGTAAAAAGGAAGGCTATGTTTACTCTTGTCGATATAGTAAAAACATCGATTTTTGGGAGAACCGCTGGTCATAGGAGATTCATACTGCAGAGCTATGTTTTCTAGGCTTAGAACAGATCAGAACAAAAAGTTATCCATTGGAGCAAGAAGGGAAAGGTATGTTTACTCATGGCCCGGCAGTTTTGTTTCTCAAAAAATGTTTTTTTCTGTTTTTTTTTAAGAATCGTTTAGATACGGAATTGCCTTTTTGGAACACTGTTTGAAACAACTAGAACAATCTTAAGCGAGAGCCAAAATTTCGATTTTAGAAAACTGGGGTGCCAGCAAAAAAATCTTTTTTGTCGTTTTTTTGAAGAATCGTTTAGATAGGAAATTGTCCTTTTGGAACAATATTTGGAATAACTAGAACAATCTTAATCGAGGGCCAAAATTTCGATTTTTGTAAAATGGGGTACCAGCAAAAAAAAATTTTTTGTCGTTTTTTTGAAAAATCGTTTAGATACGGAATTGTCCTTCTGGAACAATATTTGGAACAACTAGAACAATGTTAAGCGATGGCCAAAACCGCGATTTTCGATAAATGGGGCGCCAGTAACAAAATGGGTTTTTTCCAAATTTTCGAGGAATCTTTTGGATTAAAGTAATGTCGAATTGGAACAATGCGGTACAAGATTAGAACAATCTGAAACAACTTTCAAAATCATGATTTTTAGAAAATGGGGTGCTAACTTCACACACATATCTAATGTACTAAATTGTTCATATCACCTATTTGTTTGCTTTGAAATAGCAACGCGTAATTTATTTTCTTTTTGCTTATTTGTACAGAATCCTTTATTTATTTTTATGTGTTAATAGATAATCGTGGGCGATGTTTTCTTTTTTTTGTTTTTTTGGTATTTAGGTGAATGCCCCACTCTCCGCGTTTGATAGTTAGCCTGGTATTTACTTTTCTTCCGTCTACGTCTAGGTACGTAGCAAGGTATAAAACATATTTTGTTTATTATTAGGTAATGTGATTGTAATGGCAACATATGTGAAACATTGATACTAAATCGCCACGAGTGAAATCGTTTGACCAACTCACACTTGCAAAATGTATCGAATATACACGAGTAAGAAATGTCAATCTTTCTATTCGTTGCAGTGTAGCGACTACTGATCGCTTCTACATTACTCCATCGGTGTAAGTTTAACAGCACTAAAACTTGATTTTCGTGTCGCAAGGTTTATAAAACAAGGACAATAACTTAACTGTCCCTAAAGAATTTGTCGAACCACCGGAACAAGAAACTTAAAAAAGGACACACACACGCGTAAGGGAAAATCGAAACTTATGGACACCCAATTCTTACAACAAGCAGGTGAATACTTAGAATTAGAGGTCCGTGAAGTTAGCCGCAACATTTTTGAATTTTTAAAAAATATTTGTCATAATTAAGCGCTATTTAGGCGCCATTTTGCGCCGCTAAAACAAATTTTGCGCCGTCTTGGCAAACAAGTTATTAATAAAATAAGATTTTTCCGGCCAAGTTCACGAAGCCGTACTTTTTCAATGTTGAATTTAGCATCAATTAGGCGCCATTTTGCGCCGTTGAAAGGAAATTTTGCGCCCTCCTGTGTAACAAGTTATTTGAAAAAAACTATTTCTCCAAACTAGCCAAAATCGAGGTGCGTGAAGTTGGCCGTTCATTTACATTTCCAATGCTCCACCCGAAGGTACTACATTAGCCAGGAGGCAAGTTTTTGTTGCCTGGAAATTTAGAATTTTGCCGAACCCTTGCCGTTCCAGGCAAGGTAGGGATCTTTAACGTGCGTGACAACACTCACACACGGGACCTCCATTTAACCTCTCATCCGAACGAGGGCGTAATTTTTTGTGAAAAATGCTCACCTGTCATTTTTCAAGCAGTCGGCCGTGTCGGGATTTGAACCCGGGACCTTGGGATCCGTAGTTTTATGCTTACTACATTGATCCACGGCGACGCCCGTGAAGTTGGCAGCAACATTTTTGAATTTTTCAAAAATATTTATGTCATAATTAGGCGCCAATTAGGCGCCATTTTGCGCCGCTAAAACTAAATTTTGCGCCGTCTTGGCAAACAAGTTATTAATAAAATAATATTTTTTCGGCCAAGTTCTTCTTCTTTATTCCATAATTTAGAGCCAATTAGGCGTCATTTTGCGCCGTTGAAACGAAATGGTGCGCTCTTCTGTGTAACAAGTTATTTGAAAAAAACAACTATTTTTCCGAACACTCTAAAAACCTGAAGTTGGCCGCTACTTTTTTTGAATTTTGAAAAAAATTTTGTACCAAGTTTAAGCTGTAATTAGGCGCCATTTTGCGCCGTTGAAACGAAATTTTGCGCTGTTCTGTGTAACAAGTTATTTGAAAAAAACTATTTTTCCGAACTATCTAAAAACGTGAAGTTGGCCGCGACTTTTTTGAATTTTGAAAAAAATTTTATACCGAATTTAAGCTATAAGTAAGCGCCATTTTGCGCTGTTGAAACGAAATTTTGCGCTCTTTTGTGTTACAAGTTATTTGAAAAAGCTATTTTTCCGAACTATCTAAAAACGTAAAGTTGGCCGCGACTTTTTTTGAATTTTGAAAAAAATTTTGTACCAAATTTAAGCTGTAATTAGGCGCCATTTTGCGCCGTTGAAACGAAATTTTGCGCCCTCCTGTGTATCATGTTATTTGAAAAAAACTATTTTTCCGAACTATCTAAAAACCTGAAGTTGACCGCGACTTTTTTGAATTTTGAAAAAATTGTTGTACCACAATTAAGCGGTAATTTGGCGCCATTTTGCGCCGTTAAAACAAATTTTTGCACCCTTCTGTGTAAGAAGTTATTTAAAGAAAATTATTCCTCCAAACTAACCAAAATTGTGAAGTTAGCCGCCACTTTTTTGAATTTTGAAAAAAATTTTGTACCAAATTTAAGCTGTAATTACGCGCCTTTTTGTGCCGTTAAAACAAAATTTTGCGCCCTTCCGTGTAAGAAGTTATTTAAAAAAAACTATTTCTCCAAACTACCTAAAATCGTGAATGTTCGGTCTCTTTGTCGCACGTTGCGTGGTTAATTTTAAGTTACTTCAAATTCGAAGTTGTAAATCTAATTGTAAAACTGTCATCCCTTGTTCCCTTATATCCTGCCATAAAAATTCCTTGTGCATGTGTGAATAAGTTGGACAGAGTAGTGAACAAACACTTTCTTATGGTTATCGAAGCACAACAGTCGTCGGTTTTTCGTTCGGTAACGTAAGTTAGTCAAGTGCCACAGACTTTATTTGTTAAACCCCTAAAAAACACAGTGCAAGTGCAACGTAACACAGACTCAATTTCGCATACAGTCCACTTAGTTGAAGGAATAGGAACTGCAGCTTAGAACAACAAAAAACCGCGGAGGTAAGTCGATGTATAAATTTATAAGACTCTCCGCGCAATAAACAGTGAAGTTGGCCGCGAATTTTTTGAGTTTTGAAAACATTTTTGTACCAAAATTAAGCGGTAATTAAGTGCCATTTTGCGCCGTCGAAACAAAATTTTTCGCACCCTGTGTAACAATTTATTTGAAGAAAACTTTCTCTGGCTATCTTAGACGCGTGTCTTCAATGTTGAAATTACCGTTGTTTACAATAAGTATCGTGGTTGAGAGATAATTGTATTATTTTAAAACGTTACGTACAAATAAAAACATTATAACCAGTGGTGTCTTGCATTTTGCTGAGTACACAGGATTTATTTAAGTATAATATAGAATGAAGATTTAAATAAATAAAAGTGAAATATAATTCCCTGCTGACTTTCACAAAATCTCAGTTAGAGATATTAAAATCGGCATTTAGGATCTTAGTCTTAAATAATAAAATACTTGTATAAGCGTTTTTTAAGAAACTACTCTAAAGCGTGTAGAATAGAGAATGAAAGTTGGTATGAAAATTTTATTTCCTGTTATTAACTTGAAACTTCATAAAAATATATTATTAAACAAGTATTTAAATTATGTAAAATTACTCACAACCAGGGGGTGTAACTCCATGGTAATACTTTCAAATATGATAAAAAATGATATGAAAATTACGAATTCTTCATGCATGAAGTGGCGGGCGACAGCTAATTTTTGATAAGAGAACACTGCTGGTGGCCAACTATATTATGTTCGCTTACTAGATGTGTCCGTTAGTTCTAGAATTTGGTATAAATCAAGATATGAATGTATATACAGTTCGGAAAAATGGTTTTTTTCAAATAACTTGTTACACAGGAGGGCGCAAAATTTCGTTTTAACGACGCAAAATGGCGCCTATTTACCGCTTAAATTTGGTAACAATTTTTTTCAAAATTAAAAAAAGTCGCGGCCAACTTCACGCTTTTAAGTAGTTCAGAAAAATAGTTGTGTTTCGAATAACTTGATACACAGGAGAGCGCAAAATTTCGTTTTAACGGCGCAAAATGGTGCCTAATTACCGCTTAAATTTGTTACACAAATTTTTTCAAAATTCAAAAAAGTCACGGCCAACTCCACGCTTTTAGGTAGTTCAGAAAAATAGTTTATTTCAAATAATTTGTTACACAAGAGGGCGCAAAATTTCGTTTCAACGGCGCAAAATGGCGCCTAATTGGCGCTAAATTATGGAATAAAGATTTTCTGATAATTGAAAAAAAATGCGGCTTCTTGAACTTGGCCGGAAAAAATCTTATTTTATTAATAACTTGTTTGCCAAGACGGCGCAACATTTAGTTTTAGCGGCGCATAATGGCGCCTAATTGGCGGCCAATTTCACGCACCTTAGAATTGGGCTATCACGTCTCATATGCGATCTACCTATTAATATTTTGTTCAAAGGCCCCAATTCTTTTTATTTAAAATTTGTACGCAATGGAGATTTTGCATGTAACAGTGTGTAAATAGGACATGACGTGTACATTTTAACATTTACATAAATGATGGAGGCTGCGGAAAATCAAATAACGTTGTCTTACTGCTGATTACATCCGAATGTAAACGTCCGTAGTAACGATGTAACCTTTCCAACAATGTTAATTTGCTGTTTTACATCTTTTAATTTGCAACACTGTAAGAAGAGACTTTGTAGACATTAGTAACTCAGAACTGTAATCGATGAAGTAATCTGATCGGTGACTTGGGAATTGGATAAATCGCTAATATAATTTATGTAATGCTGATTAAGTGCTGACACATCGACGTTCGAAGCACATTAATCTTGAGGATATCGGATTGTAAGCGGCGAACTTGTAACTGAAGACGCCCGATTAGAGGGAGTATAAAATTTGCTAGAATTGTGGGATTGCTAAGTTGTGAAAGAAATGCCAAATCCTTCAGGCCATCACGCACGAATGGTTATGACTACATGTAACTTAATCTAAAAGCTTGTTGGAGTTTCAAGAATGAAATGTGTTCGGTTTAATTAAGAGTGAATGTGGCAGTAAAATTCATGCACGCAGTTCACTATGCGTCTTATGTGATAGCTGAGGTATCAGGATTGAAATAGATTTTATTGTCGGTTAGCCATTTTTCTCATCCAGCTATTAAAAGTGTATTTAAGGTGAATAAGATACGAAAAGCTCAAAATGAATATAATATCTACTGAAATTATTTGTTTTTGATACTATAAATGTTTTGTCGATTACAAAAACTAGCAGTTTGCGTGGCATTTCGTAGGAAATTTTATAATGAAAAATGGAATTTTGCCGAACCCTTGCTGTTGCAAGCAAGGTAGGGATCTTTAACGTGCGTGACAACACTCACACACGGGACCGCCATTTAATCTCTCATCCAAACGAGAGATTTTTGTGAAAAATGCTCACCTGCCATTTTTCAAGCAGTCGACCGTGTCGGGATTCGAACCCAGGACCTTGGGATCCGTAGTCTTACGCTTACTACGTTGATCCACGGTGAAGCTTGTGAAGTTGGTCGCGACCTTTTTTTGAATTTTGAAAAAAAATTGTACCAAAATTAAGCGGTCATTAGGCGCCATTTCGGGTCGTTGAAGCAAAATTTTACGCACCCCGTGTAACAATTTATTTGAAGAAAACTGTTTCTCTGGCTATCTTAGACGCGTGTTTTCAATGTTGAAATCAACATTATTTACAATAAGTATCGTAGTTGAGAGATAATTGTATTATTTTAAAACGTTACATACAAGGAATGCGCTATAGAAAATATTATTGTAGTCTAAACAAATAAATACAATATAACCAATGGCGTTTTGCATTTTGCTGAGTACACAAGATTTATTTAAGTATAATATAGAGTGAAGATTTAAATAAACAAAAGTGAAATACAATTCGCTGCTGACTTTCACAAAATCTCAGTTAGAAAATTAAAATCGGCATTTAGGATCTTAGTCTTAAGCAATAAACTACTTGTATAAGCGTTTTTTTTTAGAAACAGCTCTTAAGCGTGTAGAACAAAATGAAAGTTGGTATGAAAATTTTATTTCCTGTTATTAACTTGAAACTTCATAAAAATATATTATTAATCAAGTATTTAAATTAAGTAAAACTACTCCCAACGAGGGGGTGTAATTTCATGATAATACTTTCAAATATGATAAAAAAGGATATGCAAAATACGAATTCTTCATGCATGAAGAGGCGGGCTACAGCTAATTTCTGATAAGTAGACACCGCTGGTGGCCAACTATATTGTTCGCTCAAGATATGAATTGTATATACAATTCGGAAAAAATAGTTTTTTTCAAATAACTTGTTACACAGGAGGGCGCAAAATTTCGTTTCAACAGTGCAAAATGTCGCCTAATTACCGCTTAAATTTGGTCAAAACTTTTTCGAAATTCAAAAAAGTCGCGGCCAATTTCACGAGCGTCGCCGTGGATTAATGTAGTAAGCGTAAAACTACAGATCCCAAGGTCCTGGATTCGAATTCCGACACAGCCGATAGCTTGAAAAATGGCAGGTGAGCATTTTTCACAAAAATTACGTCCTCGTTCGGATGAGAGGTTAAATAGAGGTCTCGTCTGTGAGTGTTGTCACGCACGTTAAAAATTCAAACCTTACCTGGAACGGCAAGGGTTCGGCAACATTCTAAATTTCCAGGCAACAAAAAACTCGCCTCCTGGCCAATGTAGTACCTTGGGGTGGAGCATTGGAAATGTAAATGCACGCTTTTAGGTAGTTCGGAAAAATAGTTTTTTTCAAATAACTTGTTACACAGGAGGGCGCATAATTTCGTTTCAACAGCGCAAAATGGCGCCTAATTACCGCTTAATTGTGGTACAAAATTTTTTTCAAAATTCAAAAAAGTCGCGGCCAACTTCACGATTTTAGGTAGATAGGAAAAATGTTTTTTTTTCAAATAACTTGTTACACAGAAGGGCGTAAAATTTCGTTTCAACGGCACAAAATGGCGCCTAATTACCCCTTAAATTTGGTATAAAATTTTTTTTCAAAATTTAAAAAAGACGCGCCCGACTTCACGCTTTCAAGTAGTTCGGAAAAATAATTTTTTTTTCAAATAACTTGTAACACAGGAGGGCGCAAAATTTCGTTTCAAGGCGCAAAATGGCACCTAATTACCGCTTAATTGTGGTACAAAATTTTTTTCAAAATTCAAAAAAGTCGCGGCCAATTTCACGAGGCGGCTCCTTGGCGTAGTTGGTATGTGTGTGACTACTACGCCCAAGGTCTCGGGTTTGAATCCCGACACGGTCCGCTTGAAAAATGTTAGGCGAGCCGATCGGATGAGAGGTAAAATGGAGGTCCCGTGTATGAGTGTTGTCACGCACGTTAAAGATCCCTACCTTGATTGGAACAGCAAGAGTTCGGCAAAATTCCAAATTTTACAGGTAAAAAAAATTCGCTTCCTGGCCAATTTAGTACCTTCGGGTGGAGCATAGGAAAATCACATGTAAGGCCAACTTCACGCTTTTAGGTAGTTCGAAAAAATAGCTTTTTTAAATAACTTGTTATACAGGAGGGCGCAAAATTTCGTTTCAACGGCGCAAAATGGCACCTAATTACTGCTTAATTGTGGTACAAAATTTTTTTCAAAATTCAAAAAGTCGCGGCCAACTTCACGCTTTTAGGTAGTTCGAAAAAAAAGTTTTTTTCAAATAACTTGTTACACAGGAGGGCGCAAAATTTCCTTCCAACGGCGTAAAATGGCGCCTATTTGGCGCTAAATTATGGAATAAAGATTTTCTGAAAATTGAAAAAAGTGCGGATTCGTGAACTTGGCCGGAAAATACTTGTTTGATTAATAACTTGTTTGCCAACACGGTGCAAAATTTAGTTTTAGCGGCGTAAAATGGCGCCTAATTATGACAAATATTTTTGAAAAATTCAAAAATGTTGCGCACCTCAAAAAAATGTCGACTTGCTCGAATAAAGTTCAACAAAGGGTTCAAAGGTTATTAAGAATATCGTCAAAACGCTATAATATCAGTGACAAAATAACAAAGTTTGTTAAAAAATAATAAAAAATAAACATGAGTAGATAAGTTACAGGCATACGAGAGCAAAAGAAACAGGTATTCTTATGGGATTTAACATGGGAAATTCTAAGGTTCATTTTTAAATTTTGATACCAACTATGGGAATTTTCATAAGGAACAGCCATATACGTTACAGTCGTATCTTGTGTCCGTGAAAAAATTTGTTCACATTCCCAACACCTACGATTAGGCATAACAATAGATGAAATAAAATTTAATACAATATTTATACATTTACAATAATATAACTGTTTGTATCGAATATGTTTTAGTTTTCTTGGGAATACATTCTATATTTAGACGTATTGTACATTCATCTTACTATTGTGTAGGGTGCAAAAACGACCCTGAAAAGGCAGGAAAACATGTCCGTGATGAGTGATGAATAGTCGGAAACGGGACATGGAGTAGACTCGATGTACTTAATACAAAATGAATGTAAAGCTAGTTGCCATAATATGCTATGTAATATTTTTTCTCGTTACTGAATAGATTAACTGCTAATGGAAAGTTTTGGGCGTTCACTGTACGAAAATTATGTGAACCAAAAATGCTTGAGTATTGGACTCTACATAAGTGCTCCTTCGTATCGGATGTGGTTATTGGCAATTGTGAAAGTAATTAATGGATACAAATTAAAATTTATTATTAAGTGCTATTAATTGGGCGATTGAAAGATTGCATGAGGTCCTTCGTTGTAATAGCGTGGTTTATTCGTTGAGACTAGAAATTACACTGTTAAAATAACGAATTTAAAAGAAATTATTTGATGAAATAACGGGGCTATGTAACGTGTCACTTTGCCTGAGACATATTACCATGTTGCAGCTAAATAACCTCTCAGTTTCACTACGGTTATTTACTTCTGATTTGAGTTTATTTTATTACATACATTTGTAGTGTTTTAAAATAAATAAGTTTTATTATTATGAAATATTTTCTGTTTTATTCAACAATCTTGAATAATTTTCTTTCCGTTTAAAATACATAAAACGCATATAAATACGTATCTATAAAGTATTAATTTTGTTCATTAGCGGTTATGTTACCACATGCATAACTTGAGTGGATTCGAATTCTGTCATTTCAATTTATAACTCCAGTCTTATTTATCCCTTCTAGCCTTATCTTGAGGTTTACCTGTTTGTTGACCGGCTGTTAAATTGCCCATTTCCTTCCCTGATTTCCAATGATCCAGCAGTAATTCTTGTCTGTCGTAAAGTTCTAGTTATGGAACAAAATAAGGTATGTGTTTTATAAAATGAATTTAATAGTTCCTTACAAAATAAGTTTATAGGATTTTTCTATGATGCATTCTCCACATGCTGTACTGCAGAAACCCATTTTAATTAAAAAGATGGTGAGATGCAAACAGATTTAATTCTTGTTTGTCGTTGAAACACGCCACCATTATATATCTAGTACTAATTATTTTAGGGTCGATCTGCGGGATATCTGTTTAATAATTAAATCCAGTATTATACAATTCAAGGTGCCGGCGTAATTATCTAAATTCCTAAATCTAATTTTACTTTCTACCTAAATTTTCTTGGATAAAATACTTGCAAAGAAGAGTTTCGTATCTATATTTTGGAATGCAATTTTGGTATGATCCTGTGATTCTACTTCAAGGACTTCGTTGTTTGTTACCTGATAAGAAGTGAGAAAATATAACATATGTTACTAAATCGTTATCTTACACACAGGTATGTTCTATTTCTGTTCTAATTTGAGACACTCGTCAAAGAAGTTAAAAAATTTTCTTTAAATTATGGTTTGCTTTATTAGACTGTTGATAATATATATATATATATATATATATATATATATATATATATATATATATATAATTAGAAATGCAAAATTATTATAACGCCATTATCGAAGCTACATTTATTAAATCTCCTAAACGTAAGTAAAATTTAAAATACAAGGTTAACTTTTTGTCAGGCAAAAATTTCATGAAATTTTTCGTCGTAAATTAGCTATCTATAGGATGTTTTATTTAAACAATGAATTGATACATACAAAAATGTTGTTAATTGTTGTTTTATGTATCTTTAAAGTGTTATCACATTTTATTTCAAAATTGAAAATTGTAGTGACAGCTTAGATTTTAAATTTTTTTTGCAATAGTTTCAATAATTATCAAAAGTTAAAAATTAGTATTGTATTGCGAGTTATAATTAGTTTTATGTTACTCTATGGAATCCAGAATTTATTTACAGTTTTGTACATTGTTTTTTATAATAGAAATTGTACTGTATTAGAACTAAAATCTCGTATAATCATTATACGTTGGTACCTTGTTCCTTTCTAGTGTTTTATTTCTTTTACAGTGTATCTTTATCTTTCTTTTCAGCCGTGTTTTCAAATAGTCTATTTATCAACCCTGATGATTTTAAGTCTCATGTTATTCTCCGCAACTCATGAGGGTCGATGTTAGCAGAGCCAGAGTGTGTTCCACATTCTGCGTGTTCGTATTTTTCGCCCAACAGAAAACAAAAAAAAGTTATATTAGGAGAGAGAAGATGAAGGACCTTCTTACACAAACCAGCCAAAATGTCAACAACAGAATTGACAAGTTTTTATCCAGGTCTAGTATTACCATATTAAATTTGGACACTGAAATTACGCACTAACTCAATTTTGGCAGAATAAATTAACTGTTGTAAATGCTTTCCTTTAGGAATCCTTGACCCTACATATTTTTTCAGAATTTAAACGCAGACAATTTTTATCCTATAAGTTGTTCAAAAAAGGGAAACAGATTCTTGTTAAAAAGTTTGAATCAATAAGTAACGTACTATAAAGAACTTTTTCACGATAATAGTAAGTGGGAGTAAACTTAAGTGATGAACTGTAGTGAATTTTACCTGCCTAGTTGACAAGTAGTGACACATGTGTCCCTGCCTAGTTATATTTGACAATACGTCAAAACTCAAAACTTGACACCATCCGAAAAATCGTAACAGAGGGTTAATATAAATTGCGACGTACGTGATTCAAAATTTTGTTCATATTTCCAGTTGAATCACTGGTTTGAGTGACTTAATTGGTATCTAAATACAAATTGGAAGTATGTGACTTTATTTATTCTTTTTTCAATGCTAATTCAATTTGAAATGATCATTAGTCTGCATAAAAGTCAAAATTATACTTTCATTTTACTAACTCAGCAAGCTACCACTAGGCCCTCCACCTCTAAACCTTAAGTAATTCAAGCGCTGAACCGACAATCTAAACGTTGTTTTAAGTCCAATTGGTGGCAATCATTTTAGCAGCTTCGATTGCTAGTTTAGTTTAATAAAAACATAACGCATTAATTGTGAATAATGGTCGTATGTTAATCGTATAAAAAGTATAAAAATTAAAATTAATGACAGCAATAAACATTAAAACGGGATTCAATATTCTAATCTGATGCAATATGTTAAATTTTGTTTATAATAAATATGGATTAGTTTGAATCGATTTTTATAATGTCACATTAATTTTGATAAATAGAGGATTTTGCAGAATAATAGTACGTTAACACTAAGAATGAGATTTATGGATCGTGTTTAACTAATATATGCCAGTTTGTGAATAAAGACGTAAAAAGTGTCCTAACTTGATTCGCCTTGGCTAAATTAACATAAAAATAAATTTAATGTCGATGGTGTGATTGGAAAGATTAGTATCAAAATGATGAAACATTTTTGAAGTCAATAATTAAACAAGCAAATAATTTCTAATCTTAATATTTTAGCGTTGTCCGATATTTATTAATAGCCGAAAATAAGCCGCAGTTCAAAAATTGTTGAAATTCTCGTTTCGAGTACTACGCAATTCTTAAAAGATACACACCAGAGCGAGTTTATCCATCCTGCCGGACGTGGGCGCTTGCGCCTCAAGTATTCCTAAAATGCAGCCCACGTCGACAAAACAAAAAACGTAAACCCAAGAATTTTGAAATTCCTTTATTCTTATGAAAGTAAGATATTTTGTCGAATATTATAAAAATAAGAACAAATATATGCATGGCATAATCATAATTAGAAGTACAGCAAAAGTGGTCTAATGTGATGGTTGAAAGGCTTATTTTTTCTCTCGCCCGAAAGAGGTCAACAGCTCTTTTGATACTTAAATAGGCAGAGACCGTAGGGATCGGTTGGCAGCCTAAGACATACTACTGCGATGTGGAAAGCAGAGAAACCATCACATTACTCCCAAGTACATAGCGCACGAAAAATCTTTTAAAATGATGGCATCCTCTGGGGCTAAAAGATTCCGGAGTTAAAATAGTCCGTTCATTTACATTTCCAATGCTCCATCCGTAGGTACTACATTGGCCAGGAGGCGAGTTTTTTGTTGCCTGGAAATTTAGAATTTTGCCGAACCCTTGCCGTTCCAGGCAAGGTAGGGATCTTTAACGTGCGTGACAACACTCACACACGGGACCTCCATTTAACCTCTCATCCGAACGAGGGCGTAATATTTGTGAAAAATGCTCACCTGTCATTTTTCAAGCAGTCGGCCGTGTCGGGATTTGAACCCGGGACCTTGGGATCCGTAGTCTTACGCTTACTACATTGATCCACGGCGACGCCAGTTAAAATAGTCCCCAATTTCAATCTCCGGGAGGGGACTACTTCGAAGGATGTGATTGGAGAGTTTAGAGAAAGAGTCGGGAACATTTTGCGAGTCGGAGCGTGGAATGTCAGAAGTATGAAGCAAGTACGTAAGCTAGAAAACTTGAAAATTGAAATGAATAGGTTAGCTTTAGACATAGTAGCGATCGACGAAGTTCGATGGCCAGAGGCGGGAGAGTATTGGGGCGGATACCTTAGGGTAATTCATACCGGATCAAGGAACAAAATTCGCGTGTGGGGATAGTTATACGAAAAAAGATAGAACAGTATGTAGAAAACAACGAAAGAGTATTCATGGTTAGATTAGAATATAAACCAGTAAATACAGTAATAATACAAGTATACATGCCTACCTCTAGCTACAGTAAAGAAGAAGTAGAAGCGATCTATAAAGATATCGAAGACGTACTAAAATATGTAAAAGGACATGGAAATTTAATAATGTAGTGGTAAGTAGTAGGATTGGGGGATTCGAACGCAGATCCGCCTTATGAGATCCACCCATTGGATCCACCCGATCCACTTTTTACGTGTAAATTCCCATAAAGAGGATTTGCTAAGTCTTATTTTTAAGGGATTTCCTCCTTGCTCCCTCCTTGTGGACTTCCTTGCTCGGACACCCCTACATCAACCATTTTGATAACGTCACACCCGCCTTCTTTCCACCCGCGAGAAAAATCTTTCTCCACATTTCCACCCACGAGATAAATTTACCTTGTTTCGTATCAATCAATATTAGATTTTTCTCAGCTACCTGAATCTCTAAGAATTTTTTAGATAGCATCATCTTCCAGGGATCTACCCTCATTTTAAGATTTTTTACCAGTAACGATTTCTGACCATCCTTATAAATTTTTTAGCGATGCGACACATCAAATTAATCTGAAATTTTACGCAAAATTTGAAACTGCAAACAGATTTAAAATCCGGCCACCCCTTACTGTTTTACACACATACCCTCTGCGAGATAAATCCTTCTTACATTTATACCCACGAGATAAATGTACATTGTTTGTTATCAATTAATATCAGATTTTTCTCAGCTACCCGAATTTATAGGAAGTTTTCAGATTGAATCATCCCCAGGGAGTTACCCTCATTTTAAGAATTTTTTACTAACTGGTTTTTTAATCACCCCCTAATACTTTTTAGAGGGTTCGAGATACGGATCCATCTTGCTGTTTTACGCAAAAGTCCGAATCTGCAAACAGATTTAAAATCGAGGCAACCCCTTACCGTTTTACACACATACCCTCTAACGATCATATAAATGATTATTTTTGTTTCTTTCGAGAAAACATTCTAAACCCAACACACTTTATAAAAAACATGAGAGACTTTTAAAGAGTTAAAAATTTTATCAATTTCCTAGCTTTACATTATAATTTCTAAATACATGTCATAACATAATTATATAGTTAAGTCAATGCTAAACTATGTACATTTAATCTATGTAACTTACAACTAACACCTAACCTATATGTTTATGCCCCCATGCATAGGTTGCTGTACTATTAGGGATGACGTACCTTTTATCATCCTCGCCCGACAAACTAATTTTATTAATTAATTGGGTATAAAGTTGGTGTATATGACTTCGAATACACACCATGCTATGTATAAGAGCACCAGAATTATTATGTACAATAATGTCCTTAAAACTAATTACATTAATATACTTAACTACACTTCGTCAGACCTCTTCAATCTTTTTAATCGTGTCTTCCTCGCTTACAATACATTCATTTACATTTACAATGCTCCACCCGAAGGTACTACATTGGCCAGGAGGCGAGTTTTTTGTTGCCCAGAAATTTAGAATTTTACCGAACCCTTGCCGTTCCAGGCAAGGTAGGATCTTTAACGTGCGTAACAACACTCACACACGGGACCTCCATTTAACCTCTCAT
The DNA here is from genome assembly GCA_036346225.1 of Platerodrilus igneus. NCBI lineage: Eukaryota > Metazoa > Arthropoda > Insecta > Coleoptera > Lycidae > Platerodrilus > Platerodrilus igneus. The sequence continues at coordinate 3,864,474 of JARFIW010000012.1, read as the reverse complement.
CCGAACGAGGGCGTAATTTTTGTGAAAAATGCTCACCTGCCATTTTTCAAGCAGTCGGCCGTGTCAGGATTTGAACCCAGGATCGCTTACAATACAGTAGGACTTAGCCCTACTACCAACAAATTCTAATACTAGATCCCCATTAAATTCGTCATTGAATTTCTCTACAACTTTTTTGTTGACAAGCGGTATATTGTATTTATTATCCGCGGGGTAGTCACTCTTTTAAGATACATATATCTTGTTTAGTATCAACTAATATTAGATTTTTCTAGGGAGCCCGAATCTGTAAAGAGATTTTAAATAGGACTACCTCTTTCAAAGTTACGCCTTTTAAAGACCCAAACCTCTAATTTTTGCCCATCTATATATAACTCCATCTTTAAAACCTTTTTTTCGCTACCCAAGACATATGCTTTAACCAACCATTTCTTGAGAAATCTAAAACCGCTGTGTCCAACGAACACCACGTGGAGATAACACGTATACTCTGTCTACCAGGATAGAAGCATGAAGGATTTGGAAGAAGGGAAGGTGGGAGAAGACCTTAAAAATTATAGAATCTTACAACATGCTTAATACAAATGCAAACAACTATCTTATATCTTTATGCCCCCATGCGTAGGTTGATATGCTTCCGGGGATGACGTAACGCTTGTCATCTTCGCTCGATAAACTAATTTTATTAATAAACTGGGTGTACAAATCATGTTTTTACTTCGGATATATACACCGACAAGTACTCGATACCACCCATATAAGAATTAGATGCTTGATGACTGTTAACCTCCGCTTCCCTCTTGTACGCCCAGACACATCCCTACCCCATGCGCACCCCTGCTCATGCGTACCCCTCTATGTGTGACTGCTATTTCGTGGTAACTTCATAGCCTTTTATAAATAAAGAGCAACGCAATACTATTCTAAAATTTTTATTCTGACGTAATACATAACAAAAATTAAAAATATTTAATGCCAAGCATGGAGCCATTTAAACTTAATTTTAATACAAAGTTATAAACAGAAAACAGTACTTTCTTTATGTTTGTTGAGAGTGGTTTTAATTTTATCTAATTTTATTCATAGTTTAAAATTTAAATCGACACCCAAGTCCTCTATCTCCTTTTCTAGCCAATAGTTTGATACATAAAGACCGTCTTGGTTTTCTAATTGTAAAATGTACCCAAGTTTGTTTCTATATTAAAATCTTTAATTCCACCGACAACCAGATCCAATCCTTCGTGTAATTCTTGCAGCTTGTGACAATCTTTTAATCGCAGCTCTCCCACTATATCCGGCATACGTATTTTGTTAGCTTAATCGATTTCTTCTTGTTGGTATTGGAGAGAACCCAGGCAAGAAAACATATCGAATGGTAATAGATTACAGAAAGCTAAACGAAAAAACGGTAGATGACAAATATCCACTACCCAATATCACCGAAATTTTAGACAAATTAAGAGAGTGTCAATATTTTTCAACATTGGACCTCGCATCAGGATACCACCAAGTAGAAATGAACAAGAAATATACATCGAAAACCGCATTTAACACACCTTTAGACCACTATGAATATAAACGAATGCCATTTGGACTAAAGAACACACCTGCTACTTTTCAACGAGTCATGGACAATATATTGCGAGGAATACACAACGAGAAATGTCTTGTGTACCTAGACGACATCATAGTTTATTCGACATCACTGGTAGAACGTATAGAAAGATTAAGAGAAGTATTCGAAAGACTACAAAAAGGACGTTTTAAAATACAACTAGATAAGCGCGAATTTTTACAAAAAGAAGTATCATTTTAGGACATATGACACCCCATGGAGTCATGCCAAACCCCGATAAAACGAACGCAGTACTAAATTACCCCCGTACCAAAAACTAACAAAGAAATTAAAGGACTTTTAGAACTTAGTGGTTACTGCCGCAAATTCGTTAAAGGTTACGCACAAATAATTAAGCCCCTGACAAATTGTTTAAAGAAAGGAAACAAAATTGAACACACCCCAGAAATCATTAAAACCGTAGACAAAATTAAAAGTATACTCACGAATCACCCTGTATTATAATACCCAGACTTTTCAAAACCACTTATATTGACAACAGACGCATTAAATGTAGCACTAGGCGCAGTATTAAGCCAAAGAAAAATAGGTACAGATAAACGCATCAGCTACGCATCCAGAACCCTAAACGCGAAATAAAGCACAATAGAGGAAGAATTATTAGACATAGTTTGGGCAACAAAATATTTTAGACTATACCTTTACGGATGAAAATTTGACATATACACCGACCATAGACCATTAGTATGGCTATGCAAACTTAAAGAACCGAATTCAAAATTACAACGATGGCGAATCAGACTCGAAAAATACGATTACGAAATTATATACAAAAAAAAATTAAAACAATAACGCAGACGCCCTAAGAAGAATACGCACTAGAAACGGAATCAATTATAGGAAACGTAGACGAGACGGAAGTAAGAGAAGACCCAGAAGAGATAGACACAATACATTCGACACAAAATGTAGAGCCAAAAACCGCGATTAAAATTCTAAACGAAGCAATCAATATAAAACCAAATCAATTTAAATTTACCAAAGTTTTAATCAACCCCAATCCCATAAAATATACAAAAACAAGCAACAAGAAAATATACCAAATTCTAATAACCAAAAACGAAAACGAGGAACAAATAATTAAAATTCTAAAGAAATACACCCCCGAGAAAAACGATTTTACTTTTATTTCAACACCGAACAATTATATACACGATTTTCAGAATTATACGTTAAATTATTCAATAACTCTGTCCGTGAACGTATCCGATGCACAAGAAAATTTATAACGTTAGACGACCTTGATGAAATATACGACGTAATAAGAAATCAACACGAAGGCAAAACCAACCGTCGAGGAATTAATGAAACATTAAAGCAACTTATAAGACGATACTATTTTAAAGATATGAAAGAATTAACTACAGACTTTATCAACCAATGTGAACTATGCGACAAAGCAAAATACGACAAAACACCTCCAAAATACCCTTAATGTTAACCAAAACACCCCACAAACCATTTCAAAAATTACATGCCGACACTCTAGTACTAGAAGCACAAAACTTGTAACCATTGTAGATGCATTCACCAAAATAGGTCAAGCAATACCCATCACCTGTAATAATAGTACTGACGTAACCCAAGGATTTTTACAATATTTTACATTTTATGGAATACCCGAAACAATAACTTTAGATAACGGCAGGGAATTTAAAAATGAAAAAATACAATACACTTTAGAACTCCACAAAATAAAAATTCTTTAGAACTGAAAACCACCCCAAATAGAACGGATTAATTGAAGGATTACATTCGACCCTGTTAGAACAAATCAGATTATTAAGATTAACTTACAAGAAGAAACACATCACCAACTTAATGTCATACGCACTAATCGCCTACAACAATACAATCCACTCATCAACAAATTTTACACCCCTAGAATTAACATTAGGACATTCAGATTCCCGCTACCCTTACGACATACATTAAAACAAGGAAGTATATCAGCAATATGCTAAAGATCACAAAGAGAAACTAAAAGATAAATTAGATAACGACAAAGAACGTATCACCACAATCCGTAATAAGAATACAGACGCAAATAAATTCTCAATAGGACAGACCGTGTACAAAAAAATTTCCAAAGTAAACGACACAGAAATTTAGGCCCGTTTAAAATTAAGAGAATATCGGACAAAAATATAGCCGTAGTAGACAACGGCAAGATAATAAAATACATTCACTTGAAAAAACTAAGACACCCTGTAATTTCAGATGGACAATCATCGCCCTTACCGTCAACCTCCAACCAGATAGAACGGACCACGAAATATTAATTGAAGATATAAATAGCAACCCCGGTATACTACCAATAAAATTGGGAAGTATGCAAAATACAATAGACTATTGGACGTTCGCACAAAAACTCGATTTAACGGAACTAAAACAAGAATTTCAAACAATCAAAGATAATTACTATCGACTAAAACAATCAATGGACACAGCCAAATTCGGAAAGGAATACGCAATAGAAATGATGAACTACAACAGTATAATAAAATGATGAATTATAACAGCATAATAGAAAGCATTTTAAGAAACATAGAAGACAAATGTAACAGATTAATACCTACAGAACAAACTGCAAGACGAAAAAGAGGACTAACTAACGGACAAGGTAACATAACAAAAGCTTTCACAGCCAATTTAGAGACGCAGAACGTTATGACAACGCAATACAACAGCTAATTGAAAATCAAAACGATATAAGAACCATTATTAGCAACCAAATATCTCTAACCCAATCAACTATAATAAAATTCAACGAAATGTTAAGAAAGCTAGTAAGAAATCAAGATAGTATAGCCAAGAGAATACAAACCCTTGAAACTAACATAAAAACTATCATGTTAGGAATGCGAGATTTAATTAGATTTAATACAATATTCATTCAAATAATATCAACCCTTACCCTAATCCAACAAATTTTAGCCACATTAGAAAATGCCGTAACATTTGCAAAATTAAATACATTATACTCTAGTATCATACAACCAACTGATTTATTAAAAGAATTATTAAGAATCAGATCATTTATAACTAACAGTAAATTACTCTTGGACGTGAAGATTCAAACATTCTTATATTTGGAAAAATAGCTATAGTAAAAGGCTATGTAAAGAATAACGAAATAACGAAATAAAATTTTTAGTAGAAATCCCAAAAGTAGAAAGTAACAATTATAATTATTGTCATTTATTTGCTTTTCCAATAAAAATTACTAGCATGTATCAAGTTATCATACCCAAAACCAAGTTCCTATCCTTAAATGAACTAAGATATGGTTATACAAACGAAAAATGTAACAAAGTCACGCGATTATGCCAATCGTTAACAACAACAACCCTCCAAGAAGACAGCCCTTGCGCAGTACAATTACTATTTCAAACCATTACGAAAATTGTGAAGCCAAACCCGTACAAATCACCAATATGAAAATTCAAAAAGTCACAGAAAACGAGTAGATTGCCATATTTCCAACAGAAGTAATAGCAACCGTCCACTGCAATCAAAACGAGAACAATCTAGCACTAAACGCAAACAAATTAATCACCTATAAAGAAGACTGTTGTTTAAAACTGTAAAACGAAATAATCAAAGTTTATCAAGAGCCCACGGTAACCAAGAAACCGCAAATTTACCAGAATTACAATTCAAGATAGAACAACTAGAAGACGAAGAAATAATCAGGAAACCCATGCAACTAGAACACCTAGACTTAGACGAACTCAACCACGCCATGAAACTAATGGACAATTATAAAGAACGCTTAACTGAATTAAAAGTGCCAAAGTTACATTATGACAATATAAGCGTTTGGACAATTGTATTAATCATTTTAATTATTTTATTGATCATATATGTATTTTACAAAATGAATCTTAGATATAAGAACACAGAAAAAAATTTTAGACTTAAGGAAACAAAGGTATATAAAGAAGCAAAAATGCCCTTAGGGACGATAAATTTTAAATAATAAATTTTATGAATTTTTAAAAATTAAGCAAGAAAAACCTTAAGTTTTCATTCAATCAATGTATTTATAACAAAATAGAAGTTATTAGGAAATATTAGAAATTGTTAAAGAAAATATTAAGTCAAGTGCAACAATGTAATTCAAGGATAAATATAAAAAGGTTATTAACAGTTATGAGAACGGATGCAATACAATGTATTCCAGACGATAGTGATACTACAGGTGGCAGGTCACAGACGGTTAAGATACCGCGATTACCTAGAAAGTAAGATTGTTACAATGTATTATGAATAGTGTTAAGAAATAAGCAGAGATGAGTTCTGCAAGTTCCCACAGACATGTGAGGGACAGAGACAACATAAATACCCCGAGAGCCCCAAGACCATCAGTCTGTCAATCATAAGTATTTCAATTTTAACATTGTAGTTTGCTTAGCCTACTCACTCATATTAGTTCAATTATTAATTATTTTTCGACTTAGAGTAATTATAAATCAGTTTGTCCAAATTCCATCATTAATGTCTGTATAAACTAAATAAATTGTTACGAAGTGTTGGAAGAAGTTTTTAAAAACACCGCTCCCGAGGCCCGAAACGTAACTACTCGCGGTGTTCATACGCATCCGCCAAAAACTAACCTTACAACCGTTACTACTACACTGAAGGGATTGCACGTGTTCTGAGTGAGTACCAACTTTATCACTGACATTTAGTCAACTTCAATCTGATGCAGTGTTGCCACAATGGGCATAACATCTTCATTCTCATTACTTCTGGCACAAACGGTATGTACTACTTATAGTTAGTTTAACCTCTCCCATTCTGTAGTTGAAGCGTGTCCACAACATCTATGCTCTCATCCAATGCAAGCGAAACGCTATTCAATGTGTTTACCTTGCTGATCAGTTGAATTTTTATGTTTCCTGCTGAATCTTCAATACTATGCGTATCAGTTTGACGCGACAAACGAACTTCATTAAAAGTCGATAATTTTTCTGGCTCAATTTCTTACACTACTTCAAGGATGCTTTTATTTTGACAAACTCTCCGCTGTAGAAGGATTGTTGTTGCTTAGCCTGCCCTATTTTTCTGTAGCGACAAACGAACTTCATTAAAAGTCGATAATTTTTACCTGTGCTCAATTCGTGTACACTACTCAGAGGCACATGCGTTTATTTTGACAAACTCTCCGCTAAAGGACCTGTTGTTAGCCTGCCCTATGGTTTCAAAGTTGTAGTCATCGCAACCGAATTCCACCTTTGCATATGCAAAATCCGTGTAACGTGTCACTAAAGAGGCACATACGTTTATTAGACATTTGCAACAACGTGTTTTAGCTGCTTGGTACAAAGTTGTAGTCATCGCAACCGAATTCCACCTTTGCATATGCAAAATCCGAGTTTCCTGCAATAAAAACATCCCCCTTCCTTTAATATTTACACAATATTTTGAAAATTGTAATGATATTAACTTTGATTAATGTGACTGAAACTGAGCTCGCACAAAAGCTCTTTCAAATCGCAAAAGCTATAAAGTTAGTTGTGCAGAAACGCTTTTAAATCCGTTCGGATGCGCATCCGGCTTGTAATGAAAAGTGGAATTTATAATTTAACCAATTTTCCAAGCAAGAAAGTTTATATCCAGTGATTGATTGACTGATTGCTATCGGAAATCATGATACTCGTGCTACATGCGGTTAACGAACTGTCCTCGCTTGTCTGAGAGTGACGTTTGGAGCGTCTCCCATTAGTGGGATTTATGCAAATGTGGAACATCTACGTTTCGAACATGGTACAGTTGGACTCGTAATAGTATTAAAAACGAACAGAGAGCCCTTTTGTTGCTTGGATCATTTCCAGCATGTTTTTGTAAAACACGCGACATATTATTCGTGAGAAAATTTGTGACAGTTGTCAGCTGGTTTCATTTCTCTCTTTTGTAAGTAACTCGGGTTTTTCATAAAAGCAAAAGCGGGCGAGCCTAAATGACTAACAACGAAAAAGTGATAGATGAATACATCTGCGTTTCATCCCGTAGTTACAAAGTTTATGGTTCTCTTATATGCCTTACAATATTTCCATTATCTTACCGCTGAAGTCTTATATTTCTAACAATCCTGAAGCGTATGGTTGCACTACTAAGTACTGACTGGAACATTTGTCGAGAATTTGAAAGTATCCCAGTAAAAAATCAACTCTAGTAGCGATTAACCTTTAGTTTCTCTCTTTTAATAATAAATCAAGGGTGGTTTGACGCAGCTCTCGACTTTCTCATCTTGAGCTATCTCTTTCTGTGTCCTATAACTATGGTTACTTTCGTCCTTCTTAATCTAGCCTATATGCTTCGGATATGCCTACCTCTGCCTATTTTACCTTCAGCTCTACCCTCTATTACTGCGCTAACCCTTCTTTGCGACTCAAACTATAGGCTATGATCCTATTATACCTACTGGTAAGTACATTTGAACCACTAAACCATGTCTTAGAAGCTATTACTAACAACTTTATCCGTCCTATAGCATTACATCTCAAAAACTTTGAACCTCCAACTCTTTTGCGTAATGGCAATTTTCATAGCTTTAAACAAAAACTTTTAATAGTATTTTTCCTAGCAATTAGAGCTATCAAAGATTTTAATATCGCACTGTAGGGGTATGAAGCAACCATAGTCCTACCTAATTAACCAATAAGCACGCAGCATGCAATAGCATGCAAGCATAAAGCACCCCTTAATCAATAACGGACTCGTCTGACACTGCCAAAATACAAAATAGAAACCTCCAAATGTACGATACAAACAAACCCACGGTATGAAAAGAGCTTCAAGCGATAGTAAATTACGTCCTATTTGTTCTCCCTTTAAGGTAATCGCGAAACTTCTTAGAGGGAACTTAAGAGTAGTGCCAGACGAAAGTCACCAAACTCCTCGTACACCAAGTGTTTACCTTCAGATTATCTTGTTGTGTCCACCGAGTCTAATGGGATAAAATGGAATGAACTCTCACAACACCATAGACAGGATTCCTTCATAGCTTGGACCGATCCATCTCCACATCATCAGAATCACCTCCTGGAACACCTGTCACCAAGCACGCTAGGATTTGGAACATTCCACCAGTTAACCGCTTCAATTTCAACTAACTAAGGGAACCGCGACCCATGTGGTTGGTTATCCATTGGGCGCGTCTCCAGGTGGTGGATAGGAAAAATCCCAGGATATATGGCCAAGGGATTGGCTATCTATTCTGGGAAGGATCGCGATAAGCTTATATCTTTCAGTGACCCAGTAACCTGAGTGGCATGAGAACCACGATATAGTTGAGAGCAAGAGACTGTGCTGATGCGGGATAAAATCGCTCCCTAGCCAAGTGAAAACGATCCCGCGAACCAAACCCCTCAACACAAGCTGTAGTCTCGTGGTTAATGGGCCTGCACTGAGGTAAACAAAGCCTGTGGGGCAATTCTGCAACACTGTCATACCGTGCCTTACCTGCCGTCGTGGTCATGTCCCACGGGCAAAAGGGTGTGAGGGTTTTGACTTAACTGACCGGACCAAAAGGAGACAACCTCGTTAAAAATTCCTAAATCCCGTGGTGTAGGATCGAGCCCAGGGGATGCGTGGCTGGATAGTTGACCAGTCTCAATCGGTCCAAAACTCGGGGAACAGGGCGGCACCCCATTTTATTCACGCCTTCCATGCCAACAGGGGACACCTGGCATGGCGACCATTTACATCCCCCATACTCGTGGGAACAATCATAAATAATATTGGTACCACTAGTAAAACTGAATCTGAAGAGGTGGAATCAGCAATGGAGGACCCCTCAGGTAACCAGAATGTATCCATGGAGGTGGAGCAAACCCGGAGTGCAAGTCCGCTTGCAAGACCGTTGTCTGAAACACCAGACATGGAGACTACTATAAAGAAACTTGCAGGCACTGAACTGCAAGCAAAGAGTCTTTCGGAAGTTCAGCTTAGAAAGCTAAGGAGAGCCAAGAAAGTCGAATTTGGGACTTGGACGGAGTTAAACCCGTTCACTATATAAGTTGATGGGGGACTACGATATAGCCCTTATCCAGGAACCTTGGATTTTCAAGGGAAAGGTGCTAGAACTGAGTTCAATCGGTGGCGCACTTGTATATAGTAGATCCACTGATAGACCCAGGACTTGTATACTAATCAACTTAACGAGGGTCAGCACAATAAGTCTTTTAGGCTGCAGTACGGCGTAGCTGTTTGGCAGACGCACCCGCCAGGGGGGAGTGGTTTTAGTGGGTATGCCGTAAGGAGAGTCCCACACATTGGCTATAAAAGCTTTCCACTCCACCGGGTTTAGATAACTATCAAAAAAAAAGGGAACCGCGAGCCGCCTGTACGTCAGCGACCGCCCATCAACTGCTAGGTACCGAGCTTATGGACATCTGACTTCCACAAGGTGCCGCTTGCATTCAGCGTATCCCATGCCAGGGTAAGTTACAACCATGATCATCTTCACCAAACACCACAGTCGTGAAACTTCAACATAGAAACTCATTCTGCAACTTTCATATCAATATTGTAACTTGTAAATAAATGTTATCTCTGTTGCTATGAAGCATTAACAAGGTGGCGCCAGACGACCAGGACACCACGTTAATAACCGCCCACGCGATGCGACAGAGTTAACATGGGTTAACTTAAGTGTTTAAAGTCAATTTAAACCATTTAAAATGGCCTAGCAAGTAAACATGGTAGCCACGCTAATTCCACCCTTCTGACCAGCGGATTGAAAATTATAGTTTTTACAAGTGGGTCAAGCTTCGAAATAAGTGGTATTACATAGAATGCTACAAAATACTCACGCATAACATCAAACTTTGAAGTTAAATTCACAGAAAAGGTCCTGAACATCATAATTAAACCGTCCGAGACCGACAAAATGCTAAAATCAAAACCGAGTTAATTAAACGGTTAAGCTCATTGTAAAAACAACGAACCAGAAAACTGTTGGAGTGCAAAATGTTAGGCGACAGAAAATCCTGACATTTATTAAGGAGCTTACAACAGCCGAGTGTTACAGTGTCAAAATCAATCTGGTTAGGCCTATTGCCAATACAAATGCAAGCAACTTTAGCTACTCGATCGCAAGCAGCAACCCTGGAGGACACAGTACGTTTAGTAGAAGAAGCCGTCTACCAAGTACAATCTGGACAACACGCTAATACAACTACAGATATAAGCTGTACACGTCCGAAAAAGCTTATACAAGGAGAGCAGCACTCAAAATTCAGCTCCGGCAAACACAAAGCATTACAACTAAACAGCGTAGCAAAATCCCTTCTAAACAATTATTCCGAACACGGCAACGTAGCCAAAGCACACGACGACAGCAACGTCCGAAAGGTTTATGTTGGTTCCAATACAAATTTGAAGCCACAGCACGCAAGTGTACACAGCCTTGCAATTTCACGATCCATGGAAACCCCGAACGCCGCTTGTACATAGAAGATCGAATCACATCTGTGGAATTTTTAATAGATACTGGCACAGACACCTATGTATACCCAAAAGTCAAAGTCCGCGGAATACTCAACACGGCGAACTATCAGTTATTTGCAGCAAATGAGACAATCATAAACAAATATGGTACAGTAGCGCCGACTGGCCTGCCTCTGACCAAAATAATTAAATTGGAATGTAAGCAAGGTGTTTGTTCACAAAAGATGATTGATAGGTTTTGACTGACAGGTGCAAGAGTTTTGCATAATTTCTGGTACGGTTTAGAATAGTCTGGAAGATTTGAATATGTATGTAAATTACCGTTGTCTTTATTAACGTTCAGTTCTAATTGAAGCTATGATATGTGTTCTGAGAGAAGATCTCATTACAGTTCTAATTTAACGCATTCATAGTTGTACATATAACATATAAATTATCTTTCATATAAATTACTGTTGATATATATTAATGTAGCGATTATATAAATTAATAATTAGTGATTAACTAATTAATTAATTATTAATTAATTAATTATAGTTAATTATAGTTAATTAATGGGATAGCATCGTAGTTTAAGAAGTTAGTAATTATACTGTAAGCGATTAACTCAAAATGAATTGTTAAGAGAGCTTTTAGCAAATTCCTAGCTACGAGTTGTTGAGAAGGCTTTATAGTCAGTTTGAAAATAAAGAACTGTTGCTTGTGCAAATAGAGTTTTCACTACAGTACTAATCACATTAATATTAGATTTGGGACTAAGCCGACCAATAACTTGGCAATTTGTCACGTCAACAAACCTATTATTTGACATGAATTTTCTCGAGCACAATACATTACTGGTAGACGTAAAAACAAGAAACTTGTTGCCTCATATACAAAACTTTTAATCAAAAACCAACTCGTCAGTAACAAGCATACGACATCAACAACGGTAGTCAGTTCAAAATACCACAAACAGCGAACATAGCCCTTCTAACAGGTCTTCCCACGCTAGTAAAACATTGTACCGAATATCACATTCTGACGACTCAAGGACCTCCATGCAGATTGGCGTCTGACCAATTCAAAATCATTAAAGACAAGTTTACCGCAATGGTCCAGTTGGGGATACCAAGGCCATCCAAATCAACATAGGTTTCGCCCTTACATTTGGTTGACAAACACAACAAAGAGTGGCAATATTGTGGAAACTACAGTACTCTATCCGCCCGCACAGCTTCTTATATGTGTGCTATCGCGTTTGTGAAAAATGTAGCACAAAAACTGCAAGACAGAAAATTGTTTCTACAATCCATCTTACCAGTATCACTAATTCCCTCTAGCAGAAGAGGATATAGAAAAGACGGCTATAACAACGCTTTTTGGTTTATTAGAATTTCTATATGTGACCTTTGGATTACGAGAAGCCACACAAATGATTCATGGACGAAGTTTTAAGCGGACTTGAACTTTGTTCGTGCTACATTGACTACATACTGCCAGCATCTCAGTCTGAAGAAAAACACAACAGGCGTTTGGAAATTCTCTCCAACAGATTAAAAGATTACGGTGTTATCAGAGACCCTGTTAAATGCATCTTTAAACAAAATGAAGTCAAATTTCTTGGCTACCTCATAACCAAAGATGGCACCAAACCACCATCAGAAGAAATCAGCATTATACAGAATTTCACAAAACCTAAAACACTATGACGATTCTTAGGTGTGTTGAATTATTACTGACGTTTCATAGCACCAGCTGCTGACTCACAAACTACGCTCACCGACCTACTAGAAGGCAAATCAAAAGGCAACGCACTAATCCATTGGACAATCGAAGTAAACATAGCTTTCGAAAAGAGTAAAGACAGCTAGCGCAAACCCTGCTACTCACACATCAACTTCCCGATACAAAGCTATATATAGCAACAAACGTTTCAGACTTTGCCGTTGTTGACGTAATCCAACAATGGAGCAATCAACAATGGCAACCTATAACTAATGACCAAACAAGATATTCAGCATCCAACCGAAAACTTATCGCGATTTACTTAACTGACAAATAGTTTAAACACATGTTAGGGGGTAGATATTTTGCGATCTATACAGACCATAAAGTCTAACCTTCGCTTTTTATTAGAAATTAGAAAAATGTACGATCACTTAATTTAGATATTTGAATTGCATAAGCCAATATTGGACACACATCAAACACACTTTGGGAAAGAAAACCTTGTCGTAGACACACTTTCTAGAACATGCAGCATCAACTTTCAACAACTATCAGTTTCCCAGCAACTTGATAAAAGTTTAAAAGTGTCAGGGAAAATAACATCAACTCAAATTTGACTCACAGACTTACACAAATTCCGAACTCTGACCAAACAAATTTTTGTGACATTTCAACAACGATAGCTCGTCCAATCGTAATAAAAGAATTTCGAAAAGAGTCTTTTGCAAGCACTTACAACTTAGCTCACCCACGAAGCTGGTAAACCAAAAATTAGTTTGGCCTCGTATCGAATCAGACTGCCGCACATGGACACGACGTAGCATCCACAAAAATACAAAATTTAAAACTACCACCTTCAAGTTTCGAGCATGTCCACATATACACTGTGGACCATTACTCGTATCAAAGGAACATATTCACATCGACCGCTTTACAAAAAGGTCAAAAGCAATACCCTGCAAAACGTTAAAGCTGAAACGGTAGCCAGAGCACTCATAGAACGGAGCATCGCTCTCTTTGGCGTACCACTCAAGTCACAACAGATCAACGCCGGCGTTTGCATCATAACTATTCAAACAATTGGAAACCTTTATCGGATTTACGAGAATCCGTACAACAGCATATCGCCCGCAGTCCAATAGCACCGACAACTAAAAACTGCATTGATCTGCTACGAGAGAGAAATGTATAGAAGCATTACCACTTGTCCTGCTCACAATCGGAAATGCTTGGAAGGAAGAACTAAACACTACAGCTGCACAGCTTACATTTGGCGAAACGCTACGCACACCAGGTGAATTCCTCATAAGTTCGAGTAAGCCAATGAAACAAATACAACCCGAGACAGTTGAAAACCAGGTACGTTACTAATTTCAACAACTACAACTAATTCTAGGAACCTAGTATATTATCAGAAAAACGTTCATATTCAAAGAATTGAAAAACTCAAGCCACATTTTTTTACACTGCGGAAGCAACAACAGTGCGGTACCAACTGCAAACGATAGACCATACAAAGTAATCCACATTGACGACAAAACGGTCACCAATTGGCATACATGGCAAGAAAACAACTGTTTCAATCAACAGGATCAAGCCTGCATATATAAAGAACGAACCCTCACCCTCAGAAACTGTCGACACAATTCCACAAAGAACGAAGTTCCCCCCCCCCCCCTCCGCACTCATGACTGTAGAAGAATACACTTTTCACTTTCTATCGTGACTAACGCAGTCACTAGACAGGGAGTATGTAGGAGTATGCAAGCAACCAAACCTCTAACCAATTGATCTATAAGCACATCACATGCAAATATATAGCAAGCATGCATAAGGGACCGTGCATTTATATTTCCAATGTTCCACCAGAAGGTACTACATTGGCCAGGAGGCGAGTTTTTGTTGCCTATAAATTTAGAATTTTGCCGAATCCTTGCCGTTCCAGGCAAGGTAGGGATCTTTAACGTGCGTGACCACACTCACACACAGGACCTCCATTTAACCTTTCATCCGAACGAGGGCGTAATTTTTGTAAAAAATGCTCACCTGTCATTTTTCAGTCGGCCGTGTCGGGATTTGAACCCAGGACCTTGGGTTCCGTAGTCTTACGCCTACTACATTGATCCACGGCGACGCCTGCATAAGGGACCGCTAAATCAATAATAGACTCATCCAAACACCCATCTAAATACAAAATTCTTGCTTTATTTAAGTACTGCAAATGTTTGTTGTTTGACGCCACAGGACTAAGACCATTTATAGTGATAATGGCACAAATTACATAGGAACTGAAAATGCGTTATCACTATAAGATTGGACTAAAATTTAGAAGCACACATCAGTCCAGCGCATCTCATAGCAATTTAATCCTCCATCAGCGCCAAGATAGGGAAGTTTTTGAAAACGTCTAGTAGGTCTACTTGGTATGGTGCTAGGGAGTGCTTCTTTATTCACTGAAGAACTATTAACTGTACTTTGTGGCTGCCAGGCTGTGATCAACGCTAGACCACTAACGTATATATCAAGTGACACAACATGTTTATACAAGTTCATGCGGGATTTGGAGTACCCGATTGTGACAACATCGAAAGGCCGAGGTTGTGTCGTAGAGCACTTCATATGTATAGGTTGCGCGAGCATTTGTGATATCGGTTTCGATTAGAGTATCTCGGTCAGTTGAAATTGTGGTATGATAAGAATTATAAGAGAAAGGTTGCTCTGGGAGAAATTGTGCTGATTGGCAATGACAAGCATAAACTGACTATTAGTTGCATAGTAGAAATGTTGCCTTACAAGAAAATTTGAAATAGAGCATGAGCTACAGTCTCACGACGTGACCCAAACAATAGGCGAGGAACAAATACATATCGGGGTGAAGATTGTGTGAAGTGGTTTACTATGGATCTACGTCAGTTTGCAGAAGACGTTGAGACGGTATTTTTATGACCCTATGATATGTCTCCGTTAACATGAGAAGAAGAAGCTGAATTTACGACTGCAACACATTGTTATATTTGTGAGGAGCCGTTCAGTTTAGAGGATAAAAAAGTTCGAGATCATAATCATTTAGTGCCGACTAATAATTACAGAGAACCGGCGCACGAGCGCTCTAATATGAAATATCAAGATTCTCATACAATTCCTATAGTTTTCCACAACTTGAGTGGTTATGCTAGCCATTTCATAATTAAAAGTATTTCTTAAGATTTGGATGGTTGTGTGGAAGTGTTACCAGTAACAAAGGAAAGATATATCTCCTTCACAAAATATATTCGTAAAAACTTGGTCAACTATGGATTCATCGATATCTTCCGCTTTATGAGCTCATCCTTGGAAACATTGGCTTCATATCTAAACGAATATCCGTTATTAAAAAATGAATTTTCTGGATTTGCAAATGAGAAGTTTGAATTACTAACTAAAAAAGGTGTATACCCATATGATTTTATCGATTCGTTTGAAAAGCTGGGTTACACTTCACTACCTAGTCAACAAGAGTTTTACAACATGCTGGAAGGTATAGGAATTACTAAGAAACAGTATGCGCATGCACAAAAAGTGTGGGAAGCATTTAATATTCAAAACCTGAGGCAGTGCTCTGACTTATACCTAAAGACTGATGTGGTGCTATTGGCTGAAGTATCTGAACAATTCCGTTCAAGTTGTCATTTAACTTTAGACTAGACCCCACCCACTATTACACTCTTTCAGGATACACTTGGGATGGAAGGTTAAAGCAGACTCATCAGGAACTCGAGTTGTTGACCGATATCGATCAGTTACTGTTTATAGAAAAGGGTATACGAGGAAGTCAAGTGTGTTCGGAACGACGTGCATCGGCAAACAATAAATATTTCCCAACGTATGATCCTTTTAACCCCGATGTGTATCTTATGTACTATGACGTTAATAATCAATATGGATGGGCGATACGCTTGCCCTTGCCCTATGGAGGATTTGAATGGGTTGACACCAATATCGACGTGACATCAGTTCCTGATGATACTCCTGAAGGCTACATCTTGGAAGTCGATTTGGAGTATCCTGAGCATATCCATGACCTACATAAGGATATTCCTTTCTGTCCGGAGCACATTGACCCGAAGACTGGAGAACCACCTGTGGAGAGAACCCAAAATACTAAATTAATAGCCACGTTGAATTTAAAATGTAAATTGAAAGATCTATTATAAAAATAGGAAACAAGCTTTGGAAAATGGACTTAAATTATCTACAATTCACAGGGTGCTGAAATTTAAACTAAGCTGCTGGCTAAAATCTTACATTGATCTCAATACTGAACTTCGGAAACGAGCAAGGAATGAATTTGAGAAGAACTTGTTCAAGCTAATGACCAATGCTGTCTTTGGAAAAACGATGGAGAACAAGCGAAAACATTGTAATGTGAAACTTGTGCAAAACTGGGACGGCAGGTATGGAGCCGAAGCTAAGATATCTAGCCCGTTATTCAAAAATGTTACAATCTTCGATGAAAACCTTGTGGTGGTGGAACTTCTTAAATCTGAAATATCTTTTAATAAACCTATACATGCTGGTATGTGCATTCTCGACATAGCCAAGTTGATGATCTACGATTTTCACTATGCATATATGAACGAAACCCTTGGAGATGGGTGCCAAATTCTTTACGCAGATACGGACAGTAAATCAGGATCCTAATAAAACTATGAAGCGGGATTGTCGGCAACGTTTCGATACTTCCGACTATCCTTCCAACAACATTTATGGAATTCCGTTAATTAACAAAAAAGTATTGGGGATGATGAAAGACGAAAATAATGGGCGACTATAACAGATTTTATTGGGTTACGATCAGAGATGTATGCGACGAGGATTTTTAAGATAGCCGAGAAGAGGAAGAATCACCTGGCATCCGAGACTTTGGTATTACAAAGAAAATTAAAGGAATTAAAAGATCAGTGATAAAGAATCGAATTACTTTTGAGGATTATGTGGATTGTATAGAAGATTACAAGGAAGTATTTGTAACGTAGAATCTTATTCAATCATCCAAGCATCAAGTTCACACTATCGCTCAGGAGAAAATTGCCCTAAGCTCGAACGATGACAAACGCCACTTACTTCCTGGTTTATATGCAACACTACCTGTCGGACATTATTCAATTGTGGAGCAAGAAGAAATATAATACTTATTACAAATGTAGAATATTGATTGCAAATATATTATTCTCAATAAAATTTTATATAGTTTAGTGTTATCCTATTCTTAACAAATAAAAGTAATAGACTCCTCCAGTTAGGATGTTGCTAACCTGAATTGACGCACGGATCCTCCTTATGGGGATATCAATGTATGGTACAAAAATGACCAGAACGGACCTTAGTTTTTTCCATGAGGAAATACATAGGAAAAGTGCAGTTTTTGCGCTCGTACGTACCCTGTATACCTACTGTTCTCAATAATTGTAATACTGAGGAATGACCGATATTGTATTGTGACGCATAGCAATGCTTCTACCAGTTGCGTGCAGAAATTGTTGAACTTCCAGCAAAACAAGAAGCTGCACATTTTCATTTTATTTTGTCATTGGGCGTCTGTAGTTGAAAGATCTTTCACAGCCTTGCATTCTCAAAACTTACTTCCTATTCTTCTCACTGTGTACTCGCAGATTTGTTGATTAAGGTTATTTATCTCTGACACTCTGACACACTCTAATGAGTTGTAGCACGATCGCATACTTCCATCATCATTAATACTTCAATTCCCCGCTGATTGTTTAACAACTATTCACTTATTTTCATCGGACACTTAAAAATTCTTCAACAAGTGTATTCGTGCAGGTACCTAGAATCGTTCTTTAAATTTATTCGGCATTTCTATTAAAATTGAGGGCCGTTTTTCTTAATCCATTTCTCATGCAACTTGTAAAATTTTATTCTGTTGAACTGCGATTAATGGGCTCTATCAAAATACCCAATTAAAAATACAGGTATCTAATAAAAAATATTTCGATGCTGTTATACCGTCACTTCGTAATTATCTGCAAAAAACTAATTTACATAATTAATTTCTAAACGATTTATTGATCACTATATCTAAAACTTGCAACTGTGATATCACTCCACCTGGAATTATAAGTAAATCGCAATTTAGTCTTCTATTTCCAAATTTGTTTAACCGGTATTAAAATAAGTATTGATCTAAACCAATGTGGCCGTAAATGTAATCGCCACACTATTTTCATACAATCTAACACCAGACGTTTCTCCAACTATCCATTTTCTTGGACTTTAACAATTATACTGAGAAGAGAATCCTATAAAAAGACAATGTGAAAGACGACACTCGACTGACAATATCGACACTTTGACGTTCGCTTCGTTAGATAGGTATGGAAGTATGTGATATGCAGGAGGATTGCAGTGTAAAGGATCCACTGCAACATTCAAGGATAAACCCAGTAGAATGATGATGGTAGAATCAGCCAGCTTTTTGCTCCTTGCATTCATATCTAACCTAGGTTAAGAGTTTTCTTCGACTAACCACTTTAGCCTGATCTAGAATTTTCTGGCCAATATAACCCTGTTTGAATTTTTAAAATCGGACTATACTTTACAAAGTAACACCCTGTTAAAGCCCCCAAACCTCTTAATAAATGTTTTTGTCGACTATGCATGGTTAACGTATACAACCAAAGTTTTCTTCCACTAACCATTTTAACCTGATCTAGAACTTTCTCATCCAACCCTGTTTGAATGTTTATAATCGAACCGCTCTCAAGGAGTTACATCTCTTTAAAGCCCAAAACCTCTAAATTTTTTGCTTATTTAATTTTAACTCACAGTGTTGGAAACTATTATATGCTATCCCATCCAGTACTTAGACGATGCGACTGCAAGGCAATCGCTTACGCAAATGTTTAGAGGTTTGGCTATGCCAGATTTACCAGACTCTGGTTATCACAACGGTTTATAGATGTTATCAATATATGTATATATTTTATTAAAAACATTATATTTCTTGATAGAGTTTGTTTTACTTATTTGTATCGCCAACATCAGCAAAAATTATTAATAAACTTATTAAACTATCTTGTTTTTTATTCTTAGGTTTAAAGTGGTAACACTCCTAAGTTTTTTTATTGTGTAGATTAAAGTAAATGTCCGAAGAAGGTTTTAAAGATGTGAGTTAAATATAGATGAGCAGAAATTATAGGTACAACACGTGTCCTTCTTTGATTATATACTGAAACTGTAACCAATAATTGCATTCTTTTTAGCGCCACCAAATATGCAGTTAATAGTACCTCATTAAAAGTTACTAGTACTAGGAAAAAAAGTTTCACTTTCAAAGAAATCGACTGACCTGACCGCGTATGAATAAGTATTCCTAGGTTAGTGAACAATGTTAATAAGCTTATAATTGCATTCGCAAATGATATACAAATTCTTTAATTTAATAACAATGCATGTACTTTTGCTCGGTGATTCATTTAGAAAATAGTCAAGTCCGCGATTTCTAAAAATATAACGTAGAAGTTAATTAAAACTTAATTGTTTTATTAGTGACTATCCTGTAGACAATAGCATGATATACCCTTGGTAAACGTTTATAGTGTTTTATTAAGTTTCTCTATGAAATATTTAAGGCATCATATTTTGAGAAAATGTGCAATTGCTAGTCTTTAGGGCTTTCTAGAGTTGATCTTATTTGGAAAATTCCTAAAGATTTGGGTTTCGCAGAAAAATGCAGACCAAACTTATGTGTCGTACCCTAAGACGATTTCGGATAACTTCTTAAAATCAGGGGTATAATTTTGTAAGGGACAATTCCGACGGTTTTAAATTATCCGGGAAATTCTGGATTAAGGCATATGTCTCGGGTAACCAAAAAGGGATTGAGTTAAAATTAAATAAGCAAAAAATTTAGAGGTTTTGAGCTTTAAAGGGATGTAACTTCTCGGGGGTGGTTCGATTATAAACATTCAAACAGGGTTAGATGAGAAAATTCTAGATCATGTTAAAATGATTAGTCGAAAAAAACTTTGGTTGTAAACGTTAATCATGCATAGTCACAGAAAACTTTTATTAAGAGGTTTGGGGCTTTAACAGGGTGTAACTTTGTAAGGGGTAGTCCGATTTTAAAAATTCGAACAGGGTTAGATTGTCCAGAAAATTCTAGATCAGGTTAAAGTCGCTAGTCGAAGAAAACTCTTACCTAGGTTAGATATAAATGCTAAGAACAAAAATCTGGCTGATTCAACCATCAACATTCTACGAAACCCAACTATTGATGTCAATTTCGACATTGTTGCAAATCATATTTTATCTGAGCCATCTTCCAGTAGCATGACGTATTGTGACGCCTGATTTGACAATACAACAATTTTGCTTTAGTAATTATCCTAAAGAATTCTTTATTGTAGAATTAAGTAGGTTATGACGTACTACATGAACGCAGTTTTGAGTTCCCAGTCCGCTCCGGACTTAGAAAAATAATTTTATTATGTTTTTCGTGAAATAAAATGTTACATAATGTTTCCCACGCTTCAAAAAATGCACGTCGCTGTCTTCGACCATTGAGAAAACGCTATGCTCAATAAGTGGTGGACAGCTGACGATAGTCGGAAAACGAACGGCGGGAATGATACTCGGGCTATACTGGGCTATCGTATCTGAAGGACAAATGCTAAGTAGTGCGATATAATTCGCTAAGTTTTCCTGTTTATAATCCCTCTACCTTTCCTTTACCCAAAAGAACTATATTCCCGGTTTTAATGTTGTATGCTATCAAGGAACTCCACTGCTATCTCGCGAAAAAAGGCCGCGGAGGTCCATACGCCCAAGAGTACGTAGCATAAGAAACAATACACAGAAACATTTACCGCGCAGCAATGGCCGTATTACAAGGATTCAGTAATTAGTTCTACCTTATCATAACTGTCTAGATTAATCAAGGTGAGCTACAGTTATTCATTGAGTTAATTATACATTCTGTATTGTAAAAGTTTGTGCAATCTTATAACACATTCTGTGCGAATACCCTATGTACTATTGCACCTCTTACCTGTCTAATTCACACGTAACAATTTGGCGCCTAAAAAACATGGTTTTATTTATAGCACACTAATTACATTTCTCATTGCTAGCTCCTTTCAACTTTAGAAGGCTTCTTAAAAAAATTAAATTAAAACCAATAACGAATTAATTTGGTTCATTTAAGATGATCTGTCTAGGTCTCATATAGAGCTTAGTTTATTTTTAAATATTGACGCGAGTTAAGGTTCGGGCCTTTGGAGCGTTGTTTTTAAAAACAATTCCGAAGACTTAACAAATTTATTTTAACTTAAAACAGAAATTACAATGAAATTTTGAATAACTTGTAAAATAACTTTAATCAAAAAACATTTAATTAATTGAAATAAGGTGAGTAGCTTGAACAACGAAGTATGGAGTTCGAAGACTGACTGCCGGGCCTTGAGCTCCCGGGCTTTTTATAATAACCTGCCCCTCACACAGCTCTGGGAACTTGCAGATCTCATGTCTGCGTTTCTCTTAATTGTACACTTTATTACAATGTAACAATCTTAATTCTAAGTAATTGCGGTATGTTAACCGCCTGTGATCTGCCACCTGCAATATCACTGCCCTCTCGGATGCAAAGTTGCATGTCCGTTCTCATGAACTGTCGATAACCTCTCTGGGTTATCCTTGTATTACAATGTTGCAATGAACTTATACTTTATTTAACAATTTCTAATAATTCCTATTAGATTCAATATATTCAATACATATAGATAATTGGGAGATACATAACTTGCGTTAGCACACGCGTTTACTTTATCGCTAACAAGTAGGTGGTCCCTTACACCGATTCATTCTAACATGTGCATTCTCTACTCTCTGCCTCTCTCTAGGATGATTTACCTTAAAACTTTACTTTTTATATTCCTCTTCCTCCGTTTCACCTTATTTTT
The DNA here is from genome assembly GCA_036346225.1 of Platerodrilus igneus. Taxonomy (NCBI): domain Eukaryota; kingdom Metazoa; phylum Arthropoda; class Insecta; order Coleoptera; family Lycidae; genus Platerodrilus; species Platerodrilus igneus. Next base: position 3,841,710 of record JARFIW010000012.1, on the reverse strand, counting down.
CCCTTCGTTGGACCTGCCTTAGTCCCAGACAACTGTACATCGTGAAAGAGTTATTCTCCCCTACTTCCGCCCTCTGACTACATGTTGGCGGGTTTGATTAGTGCTTTGCTATCCATCGATTTTTTTTTTCGCTTTTGCTCAATGCGAGCCCTTCTTCTTCTCTCTTCTATCTGGTTGCTATGAAGCTCCAAACATCCCATATCCTCTTTTTACTTTTTCTATTTTTTCTATTTTTCCGTTACTTTCCAACTCGCTGCATATCTTGGAAGGTATTTAATCCACGACATTGGATCGTGGGCGTGGAGACCTCCATCGGGCTTTGTATCGCCACTGTCTTCTGCTGGGACTACGATAAAGTCGACGACAGTGCAATTTGTTATGGATTTGACCTGCGGACTAACCTTCTGGGCGGCTCCGTGGAGTAGTTGGTATGCGTATGACTACTACGCCTTCGTTCGAATGAAGGTCCCGTGTGTGAGTGTTGTCACGCATGTTAAAGATCCCTACATTGCTTGGAACAGCAAAGATTCGGCAAAATTCAAAATTTTTCAAGTAAAAACTCGGTTGCTGGCCAATGTAGTACCTTCGGGTGGAGCATTGGAAAATCACATGTCGGGACTGACCTTCTCTACCATGCAGTACCTTCGAGTAAAGCATTGGAAAATCAATTGTAGCGGCTGATCCTATCTTAATCGACGCAGGGCTACGGGGTCTGCATTCATATTCTACTTGGTCCCTCATGCTGGGTGTCGCTTCATGGAACTTCTCCTTCTAGAGGGCATAGAAAAATCTCTCTTTCCGATCTAATGAGATCATTCTATCCCCTTGGGAGTCCCAATATATTATCTGTATACAATGGAGGGGCGGAGTAGTGTGCCTTGCCAAGACTAGGGCATTCAAACCAAAATAATTGTTATATGTTATCTTTCTCTTTGAAATTTTCTTTAAGATTTTATATTATCTAATTAATAAAGTAAATGGTTAGTTATTTATCTTTCTCTTTGAAATTGTTTTGGAGATTTAATCATATCTAATTAATATTCTAAACTATAAATGGTTACTTATCTACCTTTCTCTCTGAAATTGTCTCAGACATATTACCTTATATAGTTAATATTTTTAACCATGAATGGATACGTATCTATCTTTCCCATTGAAGCTATCTTTGAGATTCTATCTTTTCTGACTGGTGTTACAAAGCAAAAATAATCTATATCTTTCCTTTGAAAGTGTTTTTGATGTTTTGAACTTTTGATATTTAAGATCAAAGGTTGGATTTATTGTGTAAGTGAAAAGAACTTAACCTGCCCTTTAGCTTTGTATTAGGCAGGGTAGGATTAAAAAATTTACTTATCCTTAATGCAATACTATTGACTAATTTGTTAACGTGAAGTTTTTATTAATGTAACACATTTTGTAGTTAGTAAGTAAGTAAGTAAGTAAGCCAGTGTTTTTAATTTGTTTGAGTTAAAAGAATGCCTAATAGGTATTTATAAATGTTTATGCATTTATATGAATCATCATCACCAGGTCTTCAGTCCTGGAACTGGCTAGACGCGTACCTCCGTTGTTGTCTATTCCAAGCTAGCCTATACGTTACCATGAAATTTCCACTGCTTACATCTTTCACTATCTGCGTGCAATAGTTCGATCCTAATATAATTGTACCTCTCTTTTTTCCCATCTCTGCTTGCAATATATCCTGCACTATTCCCCAATTGCTTTAGAACGTGTCGTGTCCTTCTATTTCATCTATTTTATGTTTTCCATAGATATCTTTCTTCCCTATTATTTCTAAACCTCTTTGTTATCAACTTTGTCTGTCCATGCTATCATGATCTTACATCTGAAGCACCACATTCAAAGAGACTTCTACCTATTTCCTGTCTGCTTCTACTACTGTTCATCCCTATTTCATAGCCACACAATACTGTGCTCTACACATATGCTTTCGATAATTCTTTCCTTATTTCTATGTTTGTTGTCTTCGAATATAGCCGCTACTCTTTCTTGATAGATACGGCTCGGTTCCCTTCTATTGTTTTCAAAATATATACCCTATTTTACCGATATTGAGTGATGTGAATAGGGGCGGCTCAGTGGCGTAGTTGGTATGCGTGTGACTACTACGCCCAAGGTCCCGGGTGCGAATCCCGACACAGTCCGCTTGAAAAATGTTAGGCGAGCATTTTTCACAAAAATACGCCCTTGTTCGGATGAGAGGTAAAATGGAGGTCCATTGTGTGAGTGTTGTCATGCACGTTAAAGATCCCTACCTTGCTTGGAACACCAAGGGTTCGGCAAAATTAAAAATTTTTCAGGTAAAAAGAACTTGCTTCCAGGTCAATGTAGTACTTTCGGGAAGAGCATTGAAAAATCACATGTAAGGTATGTGCATACGGTTAAGCAACCTGCGGCTACCAAGATACTCCATCACTTAACCGTTTGCCGAATTAATAGTTTTCTAATAAATTCTTTCGCACAATCAACATTAGTTGAGAATATTGAAAACCAACACCTAGATTGCTTATAATAATCATCAGGTTCAAGCACAATTATGTTTTCATCATTAGGTTTTCCGCCTTGAAACTCGTTGCATGCGTATCTCCATTGATTTCTATTCCGAGCTAGCCTAAACATTTCCCTGAAATTCCCACAGCCTACATATTTGACTATCTGTGCGCAATAGTCTAGCCTAGGTCTACCTCCACCTCTCTTTTTTCTTATCTCAGCTTCTAACATATTCCGCACTATTCCCTCGTGCCTTAGTATGGGACCTATCACTCTACCTCTCCTGTTTTTTTACTGCTTTCTACATATTTTTTCTTCTCTACCATTTCTAGAACCTCTTTGTTCTCAACTTTGTATGTCCATGAGATCTTCATACGGCTTTATATCAGTAAAATTGGTTCTAATTAGTTTGTATGCTTCGTCTGTCTTTCCTATTTTCATCTTAGTTTACACCACCTTGCACTTTTCGTCACTCCATTGTTCTTTAGCTTTCCTACATTTGCCAATAATTTTCCATTTTATAGCTTTGTATCTCTGTTTTCCTGCTTCGGCTGGTCTGTTTTTGTATTTTCTTTTTCTTCTATTAAATGCATGATTTCCTTTGTTATCTATGGTTTCTGATTTTCTCTTTGTGTATACCCCAGAATGTCTCTGGCCGCCATGTCTAAACTGGATTTAATGTTATTCCATTCTGTTTCTACTTCCTTTGTATCAAAAATTTTCCCGATGTTTTTCAGCAATTCATTTCACTTTTTCTCGAATATATGGTGAATATCTTTATCTTTTAGTTTATCAAAATCAAAGTGCCTTTTTCCGTTCACTGTTTCAAATTTTTAAATTTAAGCGCGATCTTCATAATTACGAGTGGTTAGTGTCTATATCTGCTTCTGGGTAGCTTCTACAGTCTTTCACTTGAGTCCTAAATCGTTATTTAACAAGAATGTAATCTATTTGACATCTTTCTATATCTCCTAGTATCTTCCACGTGTATCGTCTTCCAGCATGATGTTGAAATAATGTGTTTGTGATGTTTAAATTGTTCTTGTCGCAAAATTCTACCAGCCCATTTCCTCTGTCGTTTCTCGTGCCTAATCCAAATAAATCTGCCACCGTTCCTTCCCTACCCTCACCCATCACTGCATTAAACTCCTCCCGTAATTATTAAATTTTCATGTTCTTTTACGCATTTTAGTATGTCATTGATATCTTTGTAGATCACTTTTACCGCTTCCTCACTGTAGCTAGAGGTGGGCATGTAAACTTGTATTATTACTGCATTCACTGGTTTAGACACTAATATAACCATGAGTACTCTTTCATTCTTTTAACGATAGTTTTCTACGCAGTATCTTATCTTTTTTCACATAACTATGCGCACACCCGAATTTCCCCCTATGGTGCTGTATAAATTAAATCCCCTAGCTCTGGCCCCAAAACTTCACTTATCCCTATTATGTCTAATGTCTACTATCCATTTCAACTTTTAAGTTCTCTAGCTTACTTACTTGCTTCATCCTTCTGACATTCCACGCTCTGACTCGCAGAATGTTCCCAGCTCTTCCTTTATACTTTCCGATCACATCCTCATCCGAATGGAAGACTATTTTAACTCAGGAATCTTTTACCCCAGAGGATTCCACCATTTAAATTACAATATAAGTACGCATGCATCTGGGAGGTAATCTGATGGTTTCCCGTTGTCTTCCACATTGCAGTAGTGTGTCTTAGAATACCATACCGACCCCTAACGTCTTTGGCACTCTAAGTACCGACAGAGCTGCTGTCCTCCTTTGGGGACCTGTCTTAGTCTGATTCCTTACTAAAGACCCCCACCAATTTGGAAAAAGCTTTGGTTCAACTCTTTCGCTCATTGGAACGCCCAAGCCGTTCCACCCGTTCTAGTAAACTAGAACTTCTTCAAGTTGCAGGTCCATTCAGAACGGCCATTTATTTGCAATGTAAGAAAAAATGCATCTTGTATTTGGTTTTATAGCGAAATTAAGTGTTAGTTCTACGTATTGAAGACATACTCTCGAATAATTTCATGCGGCCGAGGTAGCGCCAAACAATACTCTTGCACGTTCAGTTTCCTGGTATAGCGAAGATTGCTACTATTTAAAAACCAAGTGGCACCTTAAGACACTATTTAAAGCACAAACTTTCCGTTTAATATGAACAAAGAGCCTATTTTTGTTTTTCGTTTTGAAGCTTTGAGGCGATTGTTAGGATTCATTTGTCTCACAACGATTTCATTTTAATAATTATCCTAGGGAATATTTTCTTGTAGAATTAAGTAGGTTTTGCGCATTATACAAATGCGGTTTAGAGTTTGCAGCCAGCTCGGAAATATTCGAAATGATATTATTATATTTATTATGTTTTTCGCGCAATGGAATGTTGCACAAGATGTTTCCAACGCTTCGAAAAATGTACGTCGTTGTCATCGACCAACAAAAACGCGCTACGCTCATACAGTGGTGGACAACTCACAGCAGCCGAAAAACGAACGACGGCGTGATATTCAGACTACACTAGACTACCGTATTTGAAGGAAGAATGATAGGTAACGCATTAAATGGAGTGAGTTTTCAAATCTGTAACCCCTCTATCACACAACACATACATACAACCCTCACACACACACGTATGTAACACGCACGCACGCACCCACCCACACGTACGCACGCATCCACCCCCCCACACACATGCATACACAAGACATGCCCTCAAGCGCGTGCACACACACACACACACCTTACTCACGGTTACTCTCTGGGGGCAAGCCAGGTCTGCTTTAATATTAGGTAGTAGACTACTGAAACGTTGGAACAAATAAATAAAATAAATAAATAGCCACTCTATCTTTCATTTATCTAAAACATATGTGATCTCTGTTTTAATGTAGTTGATTATTAACAAACGCCAATGCTGTATGGTTAAGAGAAACTCCCGAAACCCATATGTACAAGTGTACGTAGTTAGAAGAACGATATATAGTATATTTGCCGTACAGCAAGGGCCGTATTACGAGGATTCAGTAGTTGGCTTTACCTTAACCAAATTATCTATATTAATAAAGGTAATCTTGAGTTATTCGTTGGTTAACTATACATACTGTATTGTAAAAAAATTAATCCAATATTATTACGACCTCTACACGCATACGCTATGAACCATTGTACCTTTTACCAGTCTAATTGTCAACTGACAGTATTTGTAGCAATTCTAGCAACTGTTGTTCTTCACGATTTTGAAACAGCTACTAAAAAAGGCCCAGCTAAAATTATGCCGAGAACGCTAAAAGAATAATATTGATTTAAGGAAGCTCCATGTTAAGGATAAGGTACACTTATTTTGATGAGAGGAGAAACAAAATCCTAAACCAAGAAAAGAGGGAATTCGTTTGACAAAAATACTATCGCAAAAAAGGATATTGTTCTTATTTTTGAATTTGAAGTGGTACACATCGGACAGGTAATACCATCTCCTGAATCTACAAATAACCTATTTTGATATTACTGGTCTTGTAGGCAGTGTATGTGACGGAACCGTTGTGGCACTACCTGAAAATGGTACTGTAGGGTAAAAATATTTGGAAGAAACCCTAATAAAAAACTATTGCATATGTAAAACACAAATTTTGAAAATTTTAGAGAAAAACATGGTTTTATATTGGGTCAATTCAGTAATTACCATAAGTAAAGTAGACGCATAAATTTTGAACGACAAACTCTTTAGAAAAACTTCCTCGCAATGTTGTTTCCAACCAAAATTTGTACAAACATATTTTCTGTTGGCGGAATGTTTTATTTACGGTCTAGCATTTTACGATTGAAAAACTAGCTAAACCCATATATTAATCACGATTTAATACAAAGCTCAATAAAGAATAGCATAGCTTTCATATATTTTGGCATTAAAAGTCTATCGGTATAGCTTTAATGTTTTGTAGGGTTGGACTACATTACAAGATTAAATGCTAGCATTCTATTGCTACGTTGATGTTAGGTATTAAAATTTACACCAGTTACGCTAAAATTGCGCAACAAATTGATTACTAAATTCAATACCCAGCAAAACGAAAAGATTTTGTAGAAGTCATAAGCAGCACGATAAGACAATCGATGGCGACAAAGGATCCGTAATTCAGCAATTGGATAAACTGCTAACATAACTTATATAATTTTGAATTAAATGCTGACATCGACATTCGATGAACATCAATCTTGAAGATATTGGATTGCACTTAACGAAATAGTAATCTAGAAGCGCCATTGGGGACTGTAATTTTTGCTATAAGATTACTAAAATCTATCTTGCAAAGAGAACAATTCTTTCACGTAACACATGGGAATAAAGGCGATTTCCCATAACCTCATTAACGTATGGCAATTTTAATTCAAAATTAGATTCATGCAAAAAATTTGTAACGCTCGCATGTTACATAAGTACACATTAGGTTGTGCAAATAAATTTATATACTTCCAGTTAGTTCAAGCGCTTTATTGACAATAACCCTGAAAAATTTAGAAACTTGAAGTGGTTTACGTTTTATTAATATGCTATTTCAATAAGATATCAAATTAAGACAAGAAAAATTACCAACAAACCGAGAATATCACCCTTCACAATAATATTTGTATCATTCACATGGGGTTTAAAATATCATAGAATCACAAAACGTTATAAAATTTAATACGTATGACAAGTTTTCGGTATTAACTGTGGGAAGAATAATCGTTCACACAGGTATAGACACTGAACTAGTGATGGGCACAATCGATAGTCTATCGATTGGACTATCGATAGTTTGAACTATCGATAGTTACTATCGAATTATTTTTTTTAATGAATGAATTTCTACTATCGATAACTTGCGATTGTAAAGCGTACTATCGATAGTCTCATAAACTATCGATAGTACTGATGGAATTATTGACTGCTTTTCCTATCGATAGTTATGCAACAAGCGATAGTTAATGAACTATCTATAGTGCTACCAACAATCTGCTAAACAAAATTTTTGTACAGCACTGTCAATGTCAATACACAATAGTTTTTGAATGATAGTTATATTGACCATTAAGTTAACCACTAAAGGAAAATGCCGGAATCCCAACTAAATGCACGTGCACTGTTGGTGTGTGAAAAAATTACCAGTGTGGGAATTTTTTACAAAACACGACAACAAAGTTATGTGTCAAGTTTGTAAAAGAGTTGAAATTTTGTGGTAATACGTCCAATTTAAGTGATTATTTACGTCGACGGCACCCAACACGTACCAAACCCGTGCAATTAGTTCATGTAGTAGAAGCAATTGACTGTCATCAAGAGATACCGCCAGTAACATTAGTGAAATCGTTAACAGCAATACTGCTTCCATGGCGAAAAGTGCCAGCGTAGCACCACGGTTATCCAGTGCAACAACAACGTTATCGGATTTAGCTACTTCAGTATCAAATCCAGCATCTTCGATCAGTAGTGTGCTTCCTGTGGTTGTAGTTCCTACAAGAAAACGGAAGCTACAGCCAACAATGACGCGCCAAGTAGTTCCTTTAAACGGATCATTAAAACATAAAATCACAAAGCTTGTGCTTAAAATGATCGTCAAGGATTTGCAATCACTATCCATAGTAGAAGAACCTCATGAAGGCACTCGAACCTCGGTACACATTACCGAGCAGAAGGACAGTATCAAGAGCATTTTCCAAACTTATATAATACAGTCAGTGCAACAATCAAACTCGATATCGATTACAACTGATATTTGGACATCCTTTAACACCGAATCTTACTTAACATTTTTTTCATAAAAGTCAATTAAAGTCAGTGGTCCTTAAAACAGAGTATTGAAGCGGGCTACTACTACCGCATTTCTCTAATTTAAAACAAGTAATAACAAGCGTCTTTATTACTCACTGTTCACAAGTCTAATTAACAGTATATGCCTTATTTGTAGATGTTTTCAGTCCACTCAACAATAAAGTACTATTACACTAATGAATTTACAAGCACTAATATCTTCTTAAACTAACTTCTTTACCATAGGTCAATTAATAACACTAACACAACTATTATTTATTACACTTACATCTATTTATGTATACTACAAGCTGCATGTACATTAGACACATCATATAACATTTATGTATACTCTTGGACTTCCAAAAGCTCAACTACTATATAACTTTACACGTAATAATTTAAGTTCGACATTCTGATATAGACTAACCCTTGCATTCATTAGCGGTCTTATATATACTCTGAATTAAAAAGGATGACATCCTCCAGTAATTACTAGAAGAATTCTCGAACCCTGGAGAATTGTGTTTGACGGGTTGCCTAATAGTAGCTCGCAACAGTATTATCGAAGAAAGTGATACTGCTGAATGCCTATCAAAAATTTTATCAAGTGTATTTTATGAGTGGTCTATTATAAATAAAATTACAGTTGTTGTCACTGATAATGCAGCAAATATTAAAAATGCAGTGTAACTTTTGAATCTTGATCATTTACTATGTGTCGCACACACTTTAATTTAGTAATATCAGACGCGTTGGAACTGTGTGGGGATTTTCAGAATATATTGACAAAATGTCGAAAAATTGTAACGCATTTTAAACAGTCTGTAGTTGCAGCTGATGAATTACGAGTTACGCAAAACCAAATGGGCATACCCCAACTTCAACTAAAACAAGATACTTTAATTCACTGGAATTCTTCGTTAATAATGATGGAGAGATTAGTAAAACTAAAGGAACCGTTAACGGTAGCATTAGTGACACTTCCAAAAGGTCCAGAATGCTTAAACTGTGAGCAGTGGAAAGTTCTTGAAGATTGTGTGCCTCTATTGAAGCCATTTGAATTCGTTACCACAGAGCTATCAGGGGATCAATCTGCTTCATTAATAGTACCTTTAATAGGTGGATTGCAACATAATATCGTACGACTCAACTCTACAACTGAAATTGGAAGTTTATTAAAATCCAGTTTAATAGAGCCAATACGTAGCACCAGCAAGGCCATGAAGTTTAGTTTGTGGCAGGATTTGATGAAAAACTAAAAAGAGTACTAGCTTCTGTTAACTTAGAGGCAAATACTTTACTATTATTAAACAATTACAAGGATTTGCCTTATTTAAAACGAAAAGAACGAACGAACAACAAAGTGCATTTTTAAATTTATATAAACTGGCAATAAAATTTCTGAGCATGCCGGCTACCTCTGTACCTTCGAAAAGAGTATTTTCTCAAGCTGGTTTAATAACAAAGAACCTTACGTGTCATTTTCCAATGCTCCACCCGAAGGTACTATATTGGCCAGGAAGCGAGTTTTTTTACCTGAAAAATTTTGAATTTTGCCGAACCCTTGCTGTTCCAAGCGAGGTAGGGATCTTTAACGTGCGTGACAACATTTTTCAAGCGGACCGTGTCAGGATTCGATCCCGGGACCTTGGACGTAGTGGTCACACGCATACCAACTACGTCACGGAGCCGCCCTAATAACAAAGGACCGTGCATTTACATTTCCAATGCTCCACTTGAAGGTACTGCATTGGCCAGGTGGCGAGTTTTTTGTTGCCTGGAAATAAAGAATTTTTCCGAACCCTTGCCGTTCCAAGCAAGGTAGCGATCTTTAGCGTGCGTGACAACACTCACATATTTTTTGTGAAAAACGCTGACCCGCCATTTTACAAGCAGTCGGCCGTGTCGGGATTCGAACCCAGGACCTTGGGATCCGTAGTCTTACGCTTACTACATTGATCCACGGCGACGCTAATGACAAAGGACCTTACATGTAATTTTCCAATGCTCCACCCGAAGGTACCACATTGACCAGGAAGCGAATTTTTTGTTGCCTGGAAATTTAGAATTTTGCCGAACCCTTGCCTTCCAGGCAAGGTAGGGATCTTTAACGTGCGTGACAATACTCACACACGGGACCTCCATTTAACCTCTCATCCGAACGAGGACGTAATTTTTGTGAAAAATGGTCACCTGCCATTTTTCAAACAGTCGGCCGTGTCTGGATTTGAACCCAGGACCTTGGGATCCGTAGTCTTACGCTTACTACAATGATCCACGGTGACGTCAATAACAAAGGACCGCAGAAATCGCCTTAAACCTAAAAACGTCTTTATACAATGACTGAAATCCTACGTTGGATCCATCACTTATTTTCTTCTTTAATTGTTTATATCGTCAACCTTTTTTTTAATTCGTTACAATATTTCCTCTGGTGATGAGTGAACAGTACACTGGCCGACACGACCTTAATTTGATGTATTTGTTCTCTAGGTGCTTCTAAATTTTCTGGGCTTCTCACTTTTTGTTTTACTACTTATTTTCCAAATTTTAATTAAATAACTGAGCTGTTTAGAGATGAAAATATATTCGCTTCGATTATAACGTCAAAAATTATTTTTATAACAAGATTTTTTAAAATTCTTCCTAAATACAACAATCATAGTCAATTCAACATCTTTTCTATAACTATTCTTGTAGCTTTATTTGTCTCTAGTTATTTTTTATTAAATATAAAATTTTCTTTTAAATATTTCTAGAAATGTCCTTCAATTCATTTTCTAGCTCTCATTATTTTTCCATGGTAACTGCCATGGTACCTGACACCTTTTTTTCTATGGATAATAAACTAGTTCTGCCACTTTTATATCCAATTTCAATCAATCCTTTTAACTGTGTATACTTTTATCTGTCCTCTTCAATAACTCATTACATCACTAGAATAGCACTAGTGCTCTACCTTAAATCTAATAATTTTTACATTTCATATTATAATAAGCTGTGAGTGTAAGTGAACCTAACCATAAATGTCGTTCGTTTAAAAATCATTCGCTAATAACAATGTTTCTCTCCTCAAGCTATCAATAATGCAATTAATTATAGATAGTAAAATTCACTTGTTTAAAAGATCATTTGATAGAAGTATTGTAATGATATAGTTTAAGCTATTGATAATTCATGAGACTATCGATAGTACAAACTATCAATGGTCCAATCGATAGACTATCGATTATGCCCATCTGGCAGTACATATACTAAGGTTTTGTTTGCAGATTATTGGTAGTACCATTGATAGTTCAGTAAGTATGGATTGTTACATAACTATCGATAGGAAAAACAGTCGATGGTTCGTTCCATCACTACTATCGATTGTTGCTTAACTATCGATTGTAACTATTGATAGAAAAAACAATCGATAGTGCCCATCAGTACACTGAACTTGACTATAAGACAACTACAGGCGCACAAAGTGTGAGAACGAAATTTTCTTAAAAGAGGGAGATTGAAATATGGGGATAGGTTCCAAAAAGTAGGTGAGTTACGTTAAGAAGGAAATGATGGTTTAGTAACAGTTAACGTATAGAAGGTAAACCCCACGATAGGCGGCTGATTATGAATTGTTTTGAGCTCTGTTAGAAAATTAGGCTAGAAAGATAAAGTGTGAACCATAGAATTTAAATTCGGGTCCGTTGGCGTTATTAAACCATGAAAGGATCATAAAGGTAATAAGCAGGTTTCACTATGCAACTAAATGTTGAAATATGCTGGAAAAGAGACGAATTGGTCGAGAAAGTAAACAGGTGAATCAGTGGAGTTAACCTGAAAATCATTAGCTTCTTAACAATGTGAGTACTGTTTCCCATTTTCGGTTAGTCTTGATAGATGAACATGCGATAAATATAGGTGATAAATGGTTCATAAAGCAACGAAATTAGTTTGTTTACATTTAAACATAATACTATTGGAAAGAAAGTGCGAAACGCTAAGAACTAGGATAGTATTATTTTAAATGCAAGCTTTAATTGTGGGATGTCTTAGCTAGTAAAGTTTTGTGTATTTTATATTTTTAAAGAACATTGGTATTATATTAACACAGACTGGTATTGCGCTATTTTTCTATGTATTGTTGAGAGATTTCCAAATAAATAAGATTTAAAATTTCGTATAAATCGATCAAGGAAACTGGAATAGTGGAATGGTAGTATTATTTGCGGATAAATGCTTTTTTACGGAGTTCTGTTAATAATGCCTGGCCGGTTGGCTGTTACATTAAGTCTGTCTTTTTTTAGTTATGTATGCATATTTCTGAAATGTACTGTTACTAGAATTTAAACCGCGATGGAATTTTATTAGAACTATCTATAAGATTGGTAAAAGTGATTATTGTGAAAGAATATCCAGCCACCTCAGTGATGAAATCATATTTGGGAGAGGACATTATTTGAAAATTGCTTTATTTGAACGAAAGTTAATAAGCGTTTCCTAGGTATGGTAGATAACGTTAGAGGTGAGATGACGATGTTTTAGAACATCGAAAACAAGGAGACCTATCCGGAACAAATGCCTTCCGGGTAGAAAAAATATCGTAAGAATTGTTGCGACAAGAAGGTGCGCTTGTATTTGGACAACTAGTAAAACCTTTCAAGGTAAGTGGTACTTGTAAAGTAATTTTGTATTTCGGCTTATTTCACATGTTTAGAATGTTATTATTTTTATCATGTTTCCCATAGCAACCCACTTTCGCGCCACCAAAGTTAGCCAGCATACCATTAAAATTGTTCCATGTTCCCGCTCTTTCTGGGCCAATCGAGATTCGTAACGCATCGTAATTTCTGTTCGTAACAGATTCACGTAAAGTCGTTTTACGCCAAATGTTCTCTACGCGCTTGCGTGTAAGGGCTTTCAGTAATATGAGACAGAAAAAAGATTTATTTATGGCACTGAAAATGCACATATTCAATACTAATGTCGCTTTTACTAACAAAAAAGCTCATAAATCGTCAAGGAAAACAACAAGTAATATTGCCGTATATAATATATATATATATATATATATATATATATATATATATATATATATATATTGTAGTGACAGTAGGAACTACAAGGGTTCTAAAGGTTGTTTTGTGTTGAGAGTGGTGTATGCCAAATAGAGTGAGCCATATATCAGATCCCGTAATTTAAAATGTATGTTTGCCGTACTTTACATACGTTAAAGTATTTGAAATGTTAGTTGAAATGTAAGTGCCAAGACGTAAATTATAATGACTTGATGACGTGATAAAACACACAGTATTCAAGGTTTTATACTGAGTTGTAGTTTAATAGGCCATTGAACGTACATTTGCCAACCGAAAACCGGATGCGTCTATGGATGTCCACTATTAACCACGCAGATCCAGGTTCATATGTGAATCATTTCGGCTTTTATTTTACTAGAATCAACCTTTGGACAAACATGTAACATCAAAATTATAAGTAATAGCAGTGTCAAATATGATTGAAGGGTTGTGCGATATTTAGGACCAATGATTGAACATTATGTATAAAATAGGAAAGTGCAAAAGACAAAGTTTAAGGTATTAGTGACACGAACTCGGTAATACGACGTTATTGGATGGTTTTTTTTATATACTATGTAATAGAGAGTAGGCAGATAAATATTGTAATTATCACCTAGGATAAGTAAACAAAGAGTCGATTTCGCAATATTTTTGTAATAAGACGTGTTTATAAACTGCGCTAAGTTGTTTTGAATATTTTTTGAAGATTAAATAAATGAGTTTGAATTGTACGAGTTTAATTTATAAAAGAAGAGTAAGGATAAGTAACAGTGAAGAAATAATTAATAGCGGCGACGAGTAAAAGTTAAGATTGGAATTAGTGCGACAGCGAACCGGCGGAAAATAAGATTGAATTGGAACGAGATTTATATAGGCAGAAGGCATCGAATAGGAATTATAAGAGTGAAGAATATATTAGGATTGAATTGGATATGGTTTTATGTGTAGCGGGACATTGAATGGTAAATAGCAAAAGGAATGATTTGGAACGAGCGGATTAAAGAGAAGTAAGGATTGATTTGGAACGAGCGGATTAAAGGCGCAAGTATTGATTTAGAACGAGAGAAGCGAAATTAGAAGACAGCGTAAGAGTAGCAAGTGGAATCGTACGAAACAAAGAAGAAATAACACCGGAAGAATTAGCGCAGGGGAAGTAAATAAAAAAGGGTATTCTAAATTCTAAATTCGGGTCATATTTATTTTAGATTTGGGCGCAGCAAAATTAAGGAAAAGATACCTGGAGGCTAGACGGCAGTTTTCAAAGTGATAGTGAAACCTTGTGAAGGCGCATACGGCGAGAAGGATTTTGAGCCAGCATTCAGAGAGGCCGTTAACGACGTATAGAACAGGTGAGTACTGTGTTGATATAACGTCAAAGTCAGAAATTTTGTGGTAGTAATTAATTTGGCACAAGGCTACGTGGATCATATAAAATTTGGCATATACAAAAGTAAATTATAAAAAGGTACTAAAACAAAAGATAGTGCAGTTTGGTTGGGCATTACACATCTACTTACCACTGAACCCACGGTAAGTAGGTGGATACCCTGGGAAGAAAGAGTTCATATAGTCGAGGCATATTTAAAAACAGTTTTGATTCATTAACCAACCAAACGTTGCTAAAGCACGTAACGTAAAATCAATATTTGCACATTATATAAAAATCATTAAATTAATATGAAAAGGCGCGAAACAAAGAGGGGGGTGCAGCATAAGAATATATATGTTATGTGTTAGCGAATTAACCCTAACATGCCTTTTATTTATTGGACATTCAAGTCTTCATTTTATATATTTGTTTAATCTATAGTATTTTGTATAAAAGTAAAGAAATTCCATTGGTTTTCTAAATCCGGCTCTGTTTATTCTATAAATTATTAGTTACAGTGTAAAAATAAAATGATTTTAATATGCATAAGTACGTTGAGATTAATAATTTCAGGGATATTTATGGCTCTCGGGAATGTAATGAGAACACATGCTATTAAAGTGACAAAGTTCTCTATTCCAGCTGATTGTGAGACACCAGATGATTTGTATAAGCCAATCTGGAAGTGACAAATAAGTGTTGGGACAATGAGGTAATTACATGGACTTGAATTAAGCACGTTGAGTACCATAATTCACAGAAGCCGTTGTGCCTCCGGAACATGCATTATCGCGTTCTTCGAAGTAGGACTCGAAGTTGTGGTTCCTATTTACGTAGACTCGTTCAGTACCGAAATTAACAGAAACGGTTGTGTTCTGCGGAGTGCCGTTCTCGCAAGCATTTCGATATAGGGTCGAATTTATCGTTCCTACCTTTTTTACATCTATTCCTTTAGGGCACTACAGAAAATCCATCCAAGTAAAATAAATTTGAGAAGTGGGCCACGGAACTCTGAGAGGAGCTCGTCGCCGAAACATAAACTGTGTTACTAACTTAGTAAGCTTTAGATAGGAATTTGCATTATTGAACTTAAATATTTAATTTAGTAAGAGTCTGGGAAATATAATAATGGCATTTTCTACGATACATATTGCTTATTAAATCTAAAATGTCAAGATTGTTTTCTTTCTTCCTTTGTATTAATTATAAAAATCTACCAACTGTATTATGAACTATCTATATTTATTTAAATGGAGTTTAACGCTATCCTTGAGCGTCTGTTCGGTTTAGATGGTATATCTGCAAACATGTCAAAATGCATACCTGCTTTGTGTGGGATTAAAATTACATATACCTCATTACCGAACTAGAAAATATTTTTAATTTCGTAACTAAATAATTATCTTAAGTACAAGAATAAAAAAAGAAGCTTTCTTTAGTGTTTCTAAAATTTTTAAAAACTAAATCTCATTATAATTTCGTTCCTTATTGTAGCGGCGTAAAATTATGTATGTAATAGCGCTATCAGATCTCGTGTTTAAGATGTAACCTATAAATAATTAATTTTCGTTATTAGTTCTGCATTGAAATATTTATTTATCTATTGGTTCCAACGTTTCAGTAGTCTGTTACCTGAAATTTAAGCAGGCCTGACTTCCCCCCAGAAAATAACCGTGAGTAAGGTGTGTGTGTGTGTGTGTGTGTGTGTGTGTGTGTGTATGTGTGTGTGTGTGTGTGGGCGCGCTTGAGGGAATGTGTTATGTGTGTGGGGGAAGTTTTGTGTATGTGTGTGAATGTGTGTTGTGTGTGTAGTGTTGATATCCGTGTTACGTTCCCCTTCTAGGACGAGGACCATAGGCAGCCGGAAATTCCAGTCGTCAAGGAAAAACGCTCAACCGATATTGCCATATCAGTCCGGACACTTGACAGTCGAAAATCCAAATGTTAATAAGGCAATGTAAGTGTGTGAATAAGCATTTGTGTTTGTACAGCGCTTGAGAAAGTAACTGTGAGTAGGGTGAGTGTGTGTGTATGTGTGTGCGCGGACTTGAGGGTGTGCTATGTTTGTGTGTGTATGTGTTTGTTTGTGTGTGTGTACGTGCGTGCGTGTGTCCGTGCGTGCGTGGGTGCGTGAGGGTTGTGTGTGTGTGTTGTGTGTGATATTGATATCCGTGTTACGTTCCCTCTAAGACCAGAACCATCAATGGCCGAATATACCAGTCGTCACGCTTCTGTGTTGAAATATCACGAGTTATTATGGTGCTATTCCTGACGACATTAATGCACTTAAAATTGACATAAAAATTCGTTGCGACCAGGATCGACGAACACCACGTACCTCTTCTGTCAGTGTTAGAAAAAATTTGCTAAAAGCTTATGAAAAAGGTAAAGAACATTAACTTTTAAGATTACATATATATAATTACCGAACCAGAAAATATTTTTAAATTTCGTAACTAAATAATTATCTTAAGTACTAACATAATAAAAGAAGCTTCCTTTAGTGTTTTTAAATTTTTTAAAAGATTAAATTTCATTATAATTTCGTTCCTTATTGTAGCGGCTTAAAATTATGTATCTAATAACGCTTTCAAATCTCGTGTTTAAGACATAACCTTTAAATAATTAATTTTCGTAATTAGTCATGTTTTGAAATACCACGAATTATTATGGTTCTGTTCAGGACCACATTAATGCACTTAAAAATGACAGAATAATTCGTTGCAATCAGGATCAATGAATGCCACGTACCATTTTTAGCAGTGTTAGACAAAATTTGCTAAAAACTTATGAGAAAGGTAAAGGACGTTAACTTGAGTAAACTAAATATTTCTTTTGCATTAGGAGAACATGTTTGGAAAAAGAATCATGTTATATCTGATGCAGCTAAAAATTTTCTGTTAAATTCGCTCCAAAATTTATTTTGTGCAGGTGACACGGGTGGTTAAACTACTTATCTATGAACTTGGAGATCTTGTTGGCGAACCACGAGGCAAGTGGTATATAAAAAACCTGAAACGTTTTGCCAATAAAGTTCATCAGCAATAATTAATACTTTTATTCACCTTTTAAAATGTCTTGTATTTTTAATGCGCTTAGAAATTTAACGTTTAAGTTTGGTGGCAAAATCTAGGACTATCTTGGTACAGGAAGGATCCTAGAGTCCAAAGATATTATTTCGTCATATTTTGTTTGCTTTAGGATGATAAAAACGTGAGTTTTGCCATTAAGAAGTATACAACTTTTGCATCTAGGCTTTAAGGTAGTTATTTCTTTCTCTATTATGCTTGTGGTGGGAAATCTTGCGTACTGCAAACATCTTGGTTGATTCGAGGCATATTAAAAGCACTAGTTGAACGAGATATTTTCTGTCCGTTAAATACTTGTACTTACTTCCATTGAAACTTCCTCTTACATCGACTATAAATTAGACTTTTTTCTCAATTTATAAAATATCTTCGAAATATCTGGAGGTTTCAGTTGTATAAACCAACTATTATTGGAGTTGTAAAAGGTTTCTGTCAACAAGAATCGCTTCAAGCTTTTCATGAAAGAAATTTTTTAAATTCCTTGCTCCAACACGCAACAGATTCGATGTGTAATGAGAAAATAAATTACTAATTTAACCAATCTTCAAGCAAACAGCATATCCAGCGATTGATTGACTGATAGATATCAGAAATCACAACGGTCGTGCGACACGCGATTCACGAACTGTCCTCGGTTAGCTGTTGGTGACTTGTAAAGCTTCTCACATTACTTTGATTTAATACAAGTACACATTTTCACGTTTTGCAATCTGGTATCGTTGAAATCGCGCATAATGAATAAATATCAAGAGAGGATGGAAGAATTCTCGGGTTACTCTAATCATTTGCAGAATGGTGCTAGTAATGTATGCTATATATTATTACAAAGAAATGGTGACACTTCCTAGCTGACTTGATTTCTTTCCTTATAAGTAAGTCAGGTTTTCACAAAAGGAAAGGCGAGACTAAATTACTGAAAGAGAAAAACGTGACAGATGGGTGCATCTGTTTCACCCTCGAGTTTTAAATTTTACTATTTCTTTGTTACTCTTCTGATATTTCCATCTTGTTAGCCTTAAAAAACTACCCACGAAATGCTGTTTTTTAAATTAGATGCACTTAACTTATGATAATGTGTTAGTGATACTAGTTTTGAAGCATTGAAATTTTGTGACAATATTTTAAACTACGTTGAGTTTGTTTTAAATTTAATATCAGTTGTGCGTGCAATTTGTAATGGGAAAATAACCAATGACCGGTTACGTTGTTAATGCAGCTCCTCAGATTTGTGTATTTTTCCTTCAAGAACGCCAACACAATCGTAAAATCTCGAATATGACGCAAATTTAAACACAAAGTTGATGTAAGGGTTCTGAAGTTGGTTTCTGAACCGAAAATGAATTATAAATTAGTTGTGTTTGTTGGTATTGTATATGGAGACCACCAGTGACCGGATTCGCTATTTTTGCAGCTCCTCACATGGTATTGAGGTTTAATTTGCATAACTAAGTTACAATGCTTTTCCGGCTTTTGCATATTTTCGGTACCTTTAACTCTTTATGCAGTTACACTTCGCTGCTCCAAAAGAGGCGTACGCCTAAAACATTGTATCTTCGCCTTTGACAGCTCTTGCTCCTCGTAAAGCTTTATCAGATGCTTTTATTAAGCATTTACCCTGGTGAACCCAGTTCGTTACTATCAGTCACGTGTAGCTGATAATACAAACAGAACCGAAAGTGACCGAAACAAAAGCTTGGTATTAAGCGGTTTATTTACTTTAAGAATACATTCCTGCGAAAGAGAAACCGCGGCAGAACTCTCACCACTCTTCTATAAATATACAACTTCGGAAAATGCCAGAACTCTTAATTGTCTTTAGAAAGAAATGAAACGCAACACTGCAAGAATCGTTTAATTATTCTAACAATCAGTATTGAAAATATATACGGTAGAGTAAAATTACAACTAGATGGCGAGTGTAATTCAGATGCGTAATAGGTTCCAATAAACTTGAACATCAAGATTCAGTATGGTGCAGTCCAACCTATATACATCATACTAGTATTATATATAAAAAATAATGCCGAAGAACTAGGACAAATTACAAGAGATCCATGACAAGGGAAGAACGACAGCACCGCTTGACTATATACCATGAAACATAAGACAACTACACAAAACAACTATACGAAGTGAAAAGGCATACATGGAGAGTCTTCGAAGAAAGACACTTACTTACAGGTTAATCCTTGGGGAACTTTCAAAGTAGTAACCGACAAATTGAAAAGACCAACTGCATGCTCAAGTTTAAAAAAACCCGACTGCACTGAGGCAAGGAACTGGGAGAAGACGGTGACCATGTTCATGACAACAGGACTACCCGACGACGAACCACAAGACGAAACACCGGAACAAAATGCTAAACGTACACAAGTGACTGAACAAAATGGGCATGGCAATAGACCATGAAACCGGGTAAGCGAGACTATCCGAAGCTACATGGACGAAGAGGTCATTGCCGCAATGCGGCGCTCAAAGCCAAAACTCCAGGATCAGACGGGATAAAGGTGGAAGTGATGGGAATACTAGAACATAAAGTGATACCCCACGTTACGCAGCTTTTACTATGAATGCCTCAACCAATCTAAATTTCCGAACATCTAGAAACAGGCAGACATTGTTATAATCCCAAAAGATAAACGGAAACCCCCAACAAACACACATTCATACAGACTGTGCAGTAAACGTTGGAGTGTATGTAAAATTGAAACTGCTCCAGAACGATTTCAAACGCGTAAAAGCTTAGCAAGTGAACTGTAATTTACCAAAATGGCGAAAGCATACAATTGGAGGTATTGGCGCGACAAACATTAATACTGGTTAAACTGATCAGTGACTGCTTACCTTACAATTGCATTCACCATTGGAGTCCCGCGAAGCTAGTGCGTTGTTCCGTATTGACGCAACCTGGTCGGGTACTCGCGGACAGATAAACTATTAGCTGAGATGCCGGCAAAAGGAGATTCAATACTCTGTCTGTACGCCAAAATAATCATATCACTTCGCCGTATGCGCAGCAAACGACAATAAACGATATGGCCGTTGAAAGTGTAAATCGCTGACCTCCAAAGGTATAAAGTTTTAACACAGACCAATATGCCTATTGAACACATTGGGTAAGACATTTGTACGACTATTATGCGACAGGATGCATAAACACAGAGAACAGGTGGGCATGCATCCACAGGGTTGAGTGTACGATCCTCTCTTTTGGGATGTTGTGGGCGGGAACTGTTGGAGATCCTGAAAACCGCAAAATAGATTGACATAACTTACGCAGACGACATCTTATTCGCGATGGAAGGGAATTCGAGGAAGACTTCGAAGACAAACCGGCAAGCGCACTACTCAAACTACACAACCGAACTGCTAGCAACAAACTAAAAATCGCGAAGACAAAAATCACATACACAGTAATCAAGGGAACCTTTAAACATAACCCATGCATTTTAATAACAAACCAATCGCACGAGCACGAACATCCAAATACTTGGGAGTGACACTGGATAAAAACTCAATTACATTCACATCATCACAACATGTAACAACACGACACAGGCAATGCAAGCCATTGCCAGCTTGGCACAACGCGACTATAAAATACCACAATACAACGTGCTACTGTACCTTGGCAGTATGCTGGCAAATATGGTGTCGTATGTAGGGAAGGTAATGGCACACTAAATGACAATACTAAAACCGGAAACAGGCAAACTGTTAACAGAACACAAAAGGGCACACTAATTCGAATGACTGGTGCCTACAAGACGACCGTCACTGATGTCCTGTCCGTGATTACCGGGATAACGCCGCTAGACCTGATAGTAAAGGAAAGAGCTGCAATGTTCCACCTTCCCGAAAGTCGATAGGAGAATGTAGAAGAAATGCTACAATCTCCAGCAAACACGAAGAATGGGATAAGAGAGTAGGTCCTGTGCGAATGGCAAACGGACGTTTTTATTTGTAAAGCGCGATCGATTCTTGCGCAACTGCCGTCGGGAACGTTATCCGAACACGTGCAACTGAATATGATTTATGGACTTTTGCATAACAAAGTTCGACAGAAAATACCGCGCGATAAAGTTAACGATTTTAATAAACTTTTGTCTCAATCGAGATTGGCAGAAGAAAGTTTTGAGCGACATGAGTCAGAAAATAGTACTAAACGTATTCGTTGTCATTATTGTAAAAATGCGTTACATACAAAAAGTGAATGTCAAAAACTTTTGTCGAAAAGTAAAAATAGCAACTCAGTAGGTGGTTTTTACAGGAATCGGGACCTCATTTCCTCCAGCTTCCCTCATTTCCTCACTCATTCTGGACCGAATAGTTTTCTTCAACTAGCCATTTTCATCTTTTAAGATAAATATATCTTGTTTTGGACCAAATAGTTTTCTTCGAGTAGCCATTTTCATCTTTTGAGATAAATGTATCTTGTTTGGTGTCAATTAATATTAGATTTTTCTCAGCTACCTGAATTTCTAGGATTTTTTAGATAGCATCATCCCCCAGAGGTTATTTTTAACAGTTTACTCGCCTCATATGCTCCAGCATCCTCATTCTGGACCAAATAGTTTTCTTTGACTAGCCATTTCATCTTTCGAGATAAATTACCTTGTTTGGTGTCAATTAATATTAGATTTTTCTCAGTTACATGAACATCTAGGAATTTTTTAGATAGCATCATCCTCCAGAGAGCTACCCTCATTTTAAGATTTTTTGCTAGTAGCGATTTCTGACAATGCTTATAAATTTTTTTAGCCATGCGACACATCAAATTAATCTAGAATTTTACGCAAAATCTGAATCTGCAAACAGATTTAAAATAGGGCAACCCTTTACAAAGTTACGCCCCTATAAAAACCCGAACCTTTCATTTTTTTTGCTTGTTTATTTAGCGAACATATAAAAGATTATTTATGTTTCTTTTGAGATAAATCTATCTTGTTTGGTGTCAATTAATATTAGATTTTTTCAGCTACTTGAATTTCTAGGAATTTTTTTTAGATAGCATCATTTCCTAGAGAGCCATCCTATGCACCCCACTAAAGTGTAACAACATAGAAAACAATAATGACTAACACAATGTTTTTCTAATATACCAGAATTTAGACATAATAAAGCAAACAAAAAGCTAATTCATTTATTAATCATTTCATCATTTGCAAAATATAAATATCTTATCCTACTTAAAAATCCATATTAAATCATTACAAGATGTAATATAATACATGTTCTTCGTAGAACTTATGGGTAATATAATCAATATTAATATAAACTATATAATGAAAACCTATTGTACCCTAAGAAACAATAGGTCTATAAATTATTCGATTATAAAATATAAATAATATAAACAATATAAAATAATATATACAATATAAGTAATATAAATAACGTAAACAATATAAATAAAAATAAAATAATAATCAAATATGTATATCTTTGTGCCCCCATGCGTAGGTGGATGTTCTATTAGGGATGATATAACGTTTATCATCTTCTCCTGGTAAACTAATTTTATTAATCAATTGAGTATACAAGTTGTGTTTATGACTACGGATAGTGACCGTGCTATGCATGAGAGCACTAGAATTATTATTCACAATATATCCCTAAAACTATTTACACTAATATTTTGTACAATACTGCGACTAATACCCTTAATTTTAATAACATCCCTTTCACTAATAATACAGTAGGATTTGGCTCTAGTACCCACAAACTTTAAAACCAAATACCGTTAAATTCGTCTTTCAATTTACCTAGCACTTTCTTATTAACGAGTGGGATGTTATCTTTATTGCCTCGAGGGTAGTCGCTGGTGTCGAAGTGTGTAATGTTGACCTCAATATCACTGTACAAGTCCGGGGTCACCACACTATACACAAGGGAATCTGTGTCCGTATACAAAAGCGACAGTCTGGAACCATACAGATGTTTCATGATGTCATAATGGAAATCATACATGAGGGTTTTTGATAAATCTAAAACTGAAAACCTACATAAATCGGTTCGTTATATAAAACTTTCACCCTATCCATTTGTATAATCACCAGATCCTCGCCTAGCACAGTACAACTATTGAAACCAAGTTATTGGCGCACAATTTTTTACCCTCTGGCGCCCACCGCGTAACAATCTTCACATCCACCCTTTTGTCGACATTCTCCATAGTCTTCCCAAAAACGGCATTGTTCATTAATTTAAAAAAGTCTTTTCGAAAGCATTTTTGGCGGATGTCCTAAGGGTGGTGTTCAGATCGATGTAAGCTTTTAACCAGGGCGCTTGGTTGAATTCCAGCACGCGATGGACACCAGTGAGTCTAAGACCATTACATTATTTATATTACTTATATTGTATATATTATCTTATATTGTTTATACTATTTATATTTTATAATCGAATAATTTATAGACCTATTGTTTCCCAGGGTACAATAAGTTTTCATTATGTAGTTTATATTAAAATTGATTATATTACACATAAGTTCTACGAAGAATATTTATTATATTACATCTTGTAATGATTTAATATGGATTTTTAAGTAGGATAAGATATTTATAACACATCACTCAATAAGTCCGTAGGATAACTAAGAAAAACACATTTTTTTGGCGAAATTCGATTTTATTCATCAACATACATTCCTTCAAGAGTGATACAATCAGTCCAACGCCGTTCTAGCATTTCGATACCTTTTTTGTAAAACAATTCGTCTTTGGCCTCAAAATAAGCTTCAGTTTCAGCGATCACCTCTTCATCCGAGCCAAATTTTTTTCCGGCGAGCATTTTTTTCAGGTCTGCGAACAGGTAGTAGTCGCTGGGGGCCAAATCTGGAGAATACGGTGGGTGCGGAAGCAATTCGAAGCCCAATTAGTGCAATTTGGCCATCGTTGCGATCGACTTGTGACACGGTGCATTGTCTTGGTGAAAGAGAATTTTTTTCTTCTTCATGTGTGGCCGTTTTTTGACAATTTCTTCCTTCAAACGCACTAATAATGCCATGTAGTATTCGCTGTTGATTCTTCTTCCTTTCTCAAGATAGTCGATGTACAAAATTCCGTGCGCATCCCAAAATACAGACGCCAAAACCTTACCAGCCGACTTTTGCGATTTTGGCCGCTTTGGACGTGGTTCTCCGGCTGCAGTCCACTCAGCTGACTGCCGATTAGACTCTGGAGTGTGGTGGAGGATCCATGTTTCATCCATTGTCACATACCGACGCAAAAGTCCTTTTATTCCGGTTGAACAGCTCCAAACAGCTCTCAGAATCATCGACACGTTGTTGTTTTTGGTCCACTGTGAGCAAACGCGGCACCCACTTTGAGAACAGCTTTCTCATGGACAAATGTTCATGCAAAATAGTGTGCACACTGCCTTCTGATATCTTCAAGGTGTCAGCTATCTCACGCAATTTCACTTTTCTGTTTTCCAAAACGATTCGGTGGACTTTTGATGTTTTCCGGTGTAACCACCTCAATTGGCCTTCCAGAGCGTTCAGCATCGTCAGTGTCTGTACGGCCACGTTTAAAATCAGCAAACCACTTCTCCACCGTTTGTCTCGATGGAGCAGAGTCCGGATAACACTTATCAAGCCATGCTTTGGCTGCGATGGTATTTTACCCATCAAAAGCAATGATAAATCAACACGCGAAATTGCTTGGAATTCATTTTTTTGAAAAACTCAAAAGTATCGTCACTTAAACCTCTGTAACTTGTAAACTAATCGTCGGATTGTCATGAAATTTTGACAGATATCTTTTTAAGGTTAGTACTTCCTACAAATCATATGGATTATTACATAGCAACGCCATCTATGTGTCATCCTGCGGACTTATTGAGTGATGTAATATTTTGCAAACGATTAATAAATGTATTAACATTTTTTTTTGTTTTATCATGTCTAAGTTCTGGTATATTAGAAAAACATTGTGTTAGTCTTTATTGTTTTCTATGTTGTTACACTTTAGTGGGGTGCATAGGATGTCTCTCTAGGAAATGATGCTATCTAAAAAAAAATCCTATATAATCAGGTAGCTGAAAAAAATCTAATATTAATTGACACCAAACAAGATAGATTTATCTCAAAAGAAACATAAATAGTCTTTTATATGTTCGCTAAATAAACAAGCAAACAAATTGAAAGGTTTGGGATTTTATGGGGGTGTAACTTTGTATGGGGGCACTATTTTAAATCTGTTTGCAGATTCGAATTCTGCGTAAAATTTTAGATTAATTTGATGTGTCGCATGGCTAAAAAAATTTATAAGCATTGTCAGAAATCGCTACCAGCAAAAAATCTTAAAATGAGGGTAGCTTCCTCGGGGATGATGCTATCTAAAAAATTCCTAGAAATTTAGGTAACTGAAAAAAATCTAATATTAATTGACACCAAACAAGGTACATTTATCTCAAAAGATGAAATGGCTAGTCGAAGAAAACCATGTGGTCCAGAATGAGAGAGCAAATGAGGATGCTGGAGCAAATGAGGCGGGTAAACTGTTAAAAACAACCTCTGGGGGATGATGCTATCTAATAAAATCCTAGAAATTCAGGTAGCTGAAAAAAATCTAATATTAATCGACACCAAACTAGGTACATTTATCTCAAAAGATGAAAATGGTTTCTCGAAGAAAACTATTTGGTCCAAAACAAGATAGATTCATCTCGAAAATGAGCCAAACAAGATATATTTATCTTAAAAGATGAAAATAGCTTGTTGAATAAAACTATTTGGTCCAGAATGAGTGAGAAAATGAGGGAATATGGAGGAAATGAGGTCCTGATTCCTGTAAAAAGCACCTACTCGACTCCGTAAAAGTTGGTGGTGGTATTTCGCGACAGGACAATTCGGGAATTAAAGAAAAACCTCCGGTTAAACCAATTGTATGTTATGGTTGTGGTAAACAGTGATTTATTCGTGTAAACTGTCCTTCCTGTAAAACCACTGAAACCGCTGCATTAGAATTTCTTCGTATGGACGCTTTGATTTCTCCGCAAGCGAGACCGGTCCTCCAAGTAAATATTTAAATCACGGTGTCTGGGAAGGGTGGATACGGCCCAGTAACACTGAAAGATTGCTGTACACATTTGCAATACCCTGAACCACAAAGCTACTTAAGTAATAGTTATTACTTGTCAGCGTTCTATAATTATGACATTTATCTACTTAAGGCTATATAATGAGTGGAATGTAGAACTGAAGAGAACAATAGTATAATAATACCGTAATGATTCGAAGAAAACATGTGAGACGCTAAACGTCCTTGTGTAAATTATTATCAATTAATAAATTATCAAAGAAATAAGCGTAGTTCATTTTGATTTAACTAGCTTGGATCAAACATCAGATGGCGATCTAATAAACTAGGAGGAACAACATTACCATAATTAGCTTTGCTAATCAATCCTTAAGAACATAGTTAGTTTTTATAGTATAGTAGAGTAAGACGCCCTTAGATCGCCCCAGTAAACTCTGCCTGTGGCGGGGTGGGTGTTGTACATAAAAGGCACACCCATTCAGTAGTGCTACAGCCGGTCCCAAGCCCGGATAAAGGAGGAGGGGTCTTTCTTCTCGGCTCTACCTTGCCTCGTAGGTACCCCCTGGTATCTATTTTTGGGTGGAGCCTTCTTTAAACTTTCCTATGATGGGTCAACTTTCTACTCTTATGCTATCAACTCCGACTCTATTTTCTACTGGCCCCGAGTGGTTATTAGGTTTTCCGAGGGCGGACGGGCTTCTTCCTTTCTTTCTTTCCTTCTCTCTCTTTATTTCTTTCTTTTTATACGACCGAAAGTACATGGAAATGATTAAGGGCATAAATGGAATATATCGTATCAGAACTGATTAACGACCCAGGCAAAGAAATGGACGTTCTCCAGACCGAAGACTGAAACTGATGATGGAATCGATTAATAAAGACATATTACCCCAGGGAGGTACCGGCACCGCAAGTGCCGGAGAATCCTCCACCGCTTCGGCGGGCCGCCTCATGGATTCTGGGGGAGGCAATTACTCGATTTATCAGAATCAGTAGCTCAAAATGAAAAGGAAGAAGAAATGGTGTTTAAAAGATGTCCAAGAGTTAATAGAACACCCCCTCCCAAACAGAGAAGTCACTCAGTAGGCTAGTTAGAAATAGAAACAGATACCGCTCAAGACCAACTCCAGCAGATCAAAAGACGAAAAGTTGCGGTTCCGCACCTAATGGGGATAAAGGAATCTACTGCCTATACTAAGATAGATCTGGTAGCACAACCACAGCTAGTATTAATTAAACACGTTTCCTTTAGTAAACAGAACAAAAATGTGCATATACCCATAAAAATTATCTTATGGAAATTAAAAAAGCCGCTATGGATTTCATGTCTAAGTATCATAATAGAGAGGAAAAAACCTGAATAAAGAAAGTTCTCCACATAAGGAAATTGAGCATCTAAAAGCTAGAATTGAGAGACTCGAAAGAAATAAGACCGGGACGAGGATGGAAGGAGAAAGAAGAGATGCTGAAACCCAAGCAAATGCTTGGGATATACAAGCGGAGAGCTATCTGAAAAATCTCCCGTCGGTGATTACTAAAGAGGGGTGGAACAATATTAAGAACAAAATCTGGAAGCAGGAATGGTATGGTCGGACGGAGATCATCGAGGAAAATCCTCTAGGGGCAAAGGATGGCGTAACAAACATCGTCTTTGTGGAATCAAACGATTGCATAGTAGACCAAGGGATACAAAAACAATTTCGAGATAAATATCCAGAGCTACAACACACAGGTGATGATTTAGATGTAGTAGAACACTTTACAAGGATACGGTCTAAGCAAAATCAGTTCGTATCTAAAAGAAAGATAGTTAAAGTAAAGATCGACAGCAACGAAGAGGTATGCTGAATACCCTTCATGAAATAAAAGAGGAAACTAAGGAAGAACAGTGGATAGCTTTCCACCATGTAAATAACATGGAGGTAAACACCTTACAAAAAATGATATCGTGGGTATACCAAGATACAAAAGCCAGGATGGCAGTGTATACGACGGCACAAAAGCTGAATAAGGGACAAATCGAGCGTAAACCAAGCTCATATAAAGACACATATGCAGTAATTGTTGATTGTAAAGGAAAAGATTATCAAACGATAGGACTGAACTAAAACCTGCTTTAAAGACTGACGCAGTTGCTCCCATGATAGAAGCGGTAAGGAGAACAAGAAATGGGCAGGTTTTAATAGTTACTAGAAAATATGATGCCGTACTGCCGAAGATAAAAAATATTATACAAAATAAGGGAGATCAGGTTCAGGTCAGAGAACTGGGAAGAAAAAGTCACGAAGAGATGGAAATCTTCCACATCAAAGGGCTGGATACCACAACGGAGCGGCATTAGATAATTGAGGCATTATAGGAGAAAATCGGTACTCTTGAGCAAAAAGACTTCAAGTTAGGGGAATTAAGACCTAGCAGATACCAAAAGAAAATTGTCACATTAACTGTGAGTAAAAGCGTTTCACATAAACTCCTAGATAGAAAAATTAGGGTTGGGTTTTCAAAATGCTTTCTGGAAAGAAGAATAGCCATGCAGAGGTGCTACAGGTGTGTGGGATATAACCACCTCGCGAAGACATGTACAGGTCTCGATAGATCTGATCTCTGTCATAGGTGTGGTTAACAGGGGCATAAGGCCAAAGAGTGTAATGAGGAAGCGTTTTGCGTTGTGTGTAACATAGAAGGACATACACCGGGTGGAAATAGGTGCCGAGCTTTCAGAAGAGCACTAGGAGAAGCAAGCCAGACAAGACGGAGTGATATTCCAATATATAATTAATTATGTTTAGTAGGCGCTAACAACTGCATTATAAACCTGGCGTAATAAAAATTCTGCAAATAAATCTAGATCGACACAGAGCAGCAGACGATTTACTGACACAGGTGGTATACGAAGAGAACATAAATGAGGGCATTATTCAAGAGCCGCCTAAAACTATGTCAACAAAATACTGCGTCGACAATAAAGGAGACTGCGCAACATGGTTAAATATGGGTGCAGACATCAGGAACATATATAGTGGAGACGGGTTCGTAGAAGTAGAGCTCAGAGATTTCTGGATCTATGCCACCTACCTCTCACCAAATGAGGATGTGGAAAGTTTTAACAGACTATTAAGTAATATAGAAACCCATAGCAGACAAACAGGGAAAGACTTCCTAATTGGCGGAGACCTCAACGCGAAAACAGTCATGATTGGGTCAACTACTACGAATAAAAGAGGTTTGACCATGGTTAAATGGGCTGAATCAAATGACCCTGTTTTCGTTAACGAGGGAAGTACTCCGACTTTTGTCAACGCCAACGGGCAATCAGCAATCGACGTTACGGTTGCATCGCAGGGCTTGGTGAACAAAATTAATAGGTGGCAAGTTGACGAAACCTCCGAGACCATGAGCGGACATCGATATATTTGCTTTGAGGTTAACCTTAACGGTACACATAATGGAGACAAAGAAATAAACTTTCCAGCGGAAGATATAGGGTGGAGGGCTACCACTGCGGGCTGTACGACGACAACTGACAAATATCAAGATATCGACTTAACAAACAGCTCGCGGTTAACACTTTCGTAAGACATATTCAAAACGAGTGTAACAAATATTTACCACACAAAATGGCAACAAGTGGCAAACGTCGCGTAGTATACTGGTGGACTAATGAAATCGCTGACCTCAGAAGAGGTTGCGTAAGACAAAAACGGTTACTGACTAAATTTGGCAAAAAACCGGAAGATGCTCAGAATAGAGCAATTGCAGCCACAAACTATAAACTGGCCAAGAAGGCATTAAAAATGGAGATTAAGAAACAGAAAAGAGCAGTGGACTAAGCTATGCGAAGAACTTGACGACGATATATAGGGTAAAGGGTATAAGATCGTGGCGAAAAAACTGAATTTACTCCCCCGCCTAACGATTTCTGAAAAAGAGATTGATGGGCAAATTTGTAGGCTTTTTCCAACTCACCCGCTGATAAACCCTATGACTATGGATATGGCAAGAAACGAAATCGCATGGTTCACAGGGGAGGAGCTTGCAAAGCGACCTCTAAACTAAGAACAAAAAAGGCCCCAGGGCCGGACTACATACCACCTGAAGTCATTACAATAGTCAGTAATAAATATCCGGAGACGGTGCTTAGAGTGATGAACTCATTCCTATCTGAAGGAATTTTTCCAGACAAGTGGAAGATAGCGCGGCTAATCCTGCTGGCAAAGCCAAAAAAAGCAAAAAGATAACGAGGTAAAGTATAGACCCATATGTCTGCTGGACAGCTTAGGAAAGCTCTTGGAAATTTTGATCCGCGAAAGGCTGAAAAAAGAGATTGAGGATATGGGAACGATACACGATCAACAACACGGGTTTCGAAAAAATAGATCTACGACAAAGACACTGGAGGCGGTGATTAAAAAAGTGGAACAAGGGAATCTAAAGGCGTACAAGAACAGAGAGATATGCATTATGATAGCTTTAGACGTGGAAAATGCCTTTAATTCGGCCCCAT
Source organism: Platerodrilus igneus (assembly GCA_036346225.1). NCBI lineage: Eukaryota > Metazoa > Arthropoda > Insecta > Coleoptera > Lycidae > Platerodrilus > Platerodrilus igneus. The sequence goes on along the minus strand of JARFIW010000012.1, from coordinate 3,810,325 downwards.
GGGGGAAGATCATAGAAGCCCTACGTCAAGCAAGAGTTAGCAATTATATCGTCAGAATGGTGATGAGCTACCTGAATAAAAGAGGTATTATAACAGAACATGGGAAGCAAGTGACAGTCTCAGCAGGAGTCCCCCAAGGCTCCGTCCTGTAACATTATTTTGTAATGTTAACAATTAAACAGATTAATTAATTAAAAATTCAGTAACTTGAATAAAGTATAGACAAAAATTCTCACAATAAAAAACTTTACATTCAGTCAGGATCCTTTATAATAAAAAGACCACATTTACCGATAGCTTCGGGCTACTAAATTCCAGCGGCAGGTCATAATAATCTAAAGCTCTAGACCTCCGTAAGGCAAATACAATAAACTTCTTAAAAGTTTAGTACCTTTTTAGCGTAAATAAAGAAAACCAATTTCAGTTTGAAAAGCTTAACCTTTCGTGATTGACAGGCGGGTTATACAAAAACGAAACCTTTTATAAATAGCGGAAACTATTTCCAATTGATTTGTTCAAATATTACAAGTAATTTTAAGTAGTCTGGAGACATCAATTGTATTTAAAATCCATTTCGGCTCAAGTAGGTTTGCCGGTCTTTGTTAATGCCAGACTACGGCCGCCATAGGTAGATCCCACATAGCAATAACTAAGTAATTCGTAGAAGAAAAAAAGATAATTTAAATTCATGGGAAAGTGATTGCATCCGTGACCATCATCTAAAAAGGGGTTGGATTTGGTTTCTGAAATCTTGTTTTGTGGGAGGTTCTGTTCAGTCATTGGATACCAGAAAATGACGTACGTGATTATTAGGGTAGGAAATTTAGTCTATATATTTGAAGGCTTTAGCCAAAGACGGGGAGTTCTTCCAATGGGGCCGACCGTGGTTAAGAATTAGAGAGAAACGTAGTTTCGCGGTTAGCGTTCTCTGGCATGACATAGAATATTAAACTTCGTATCACGTTAGTAAAAAAATTGGAAAGAAGTGTTACTCTTCCAGTTTCGCGAGGGTTATGCCCATATGTTCGCGGATTTATAGTGATGCAAGATAAATATTAAAAACTTGTAGGCGTGTGACGCACAAGTAAGTGATATTGTCAAAAATTCTGCCGAGTTCGTGTACCAGTCAATTTTCTTAAACATTACAAACAGAAGCAACAAGCGAGATTCTCTTCCCAAAATTAAGAACTGCTCTACGTTGGAAAACAAACCCTCAAACAATGGACAATTATTAGTAAGTAAGCTTTTATAGTTAAGTAGCATGACCAATTTTTAGTTAGTTTATTTGTTAGGACGTTTTGGCCATAAACCGTAGGATTAAATTAGTGTACAATTTATAATATAAGTTTCTTTCATATACAAGTGTTTGATAACTACTTATGTACACAAAATTTTCATGAATTCCATAGTCACCTATTCACTTAAATTTATAAACTAAAAGCAATGCATGTAAGAGGTTCACGTTTATTGCTCTGTGAATTAAATAGTTTTGTTTGCCGTTGATTACGTCAATAGTTTTTCTTATTTTTTTTTTATATAAGTAGTACAAAAAGTGAGGAATTGATTAAAAGAAACAATTGTCCTCCTTGGGATGACAAGTCTCTCAAGGATTTTTACGAACATTCGGACATTCTCGACTTGTCTGGCGCCCTTGGCAATTGTCATTAAGCCACAATATTTTATGAAAGGTAAGTGCCACATTTTTGTAGTATATTATAAATTAATTTAACCTTTTTTTCAAAATTTTAACCCTCTATATGATCCACGACCTTCCGCTAGCTAGTGCCGGTGACCCCCCTTTAATTTTTGTTTTACAGGCCGCCCCCATTTTATAATTTGACTGGAAAAGATACACTTAGTAGCTTTTCCGCCTGTAACAGTCCTTGGACCCACTCTATGGAAAATTTTCTACGATAAAGTATTAAACACAAATACAGGAGAAGGAGTATCAATACATGCATACGCGGACGACTTGGCTGTCATAGTTAAAGCAAAATCAGCTGAGGACGTTCAACGGAAAGCGGAACTTGCTTATAATAAGATTGAAAGTAAACTTGTAAAAATGGGTATTAAACTGGCTGTACAGAAAACGGAGCTTGTAATCCTCCAAGGTAGGAGATATATTAAGGATATTACTAACCGTCTTGGCAACACGATAGTAGCCAGTCAGAATTCGATTAAGTACATGGGAGTAATACTCGATAGAAATCTGAAAATGACTCTACATGTGAAGAATGTATGCGCCAAGGCGGAAAATATCTGACAAGGATAACTCCTAACATAAACGTACCTAGATCGACAAAACGCAAAATGCTCATGCACGTAGCACTTTCAATCATAATGTATGCCACTCCAATTTGGGTTCCAGCTTTAAGATATAAATATTATAACAATATGTTAGACCGGATAAATAGACGAATGGCTATACGTATTACATCGGCGTACAGGACGGTCCCAACTGTGTCGATACTGGTAATAGCAGGAATTCCCCCTATAACTCTACAGGCTGAGATGCGAAGCCAAATACACTAAAAGTGACGAGCCTTTAAGAACGCGGCAAAAGAAATTATGTACCACCAATAGCAGAGAGTGTGGGATGATTACGAAGGATGTGCGAAGACGTACATAAAAGATGTAAAAAAGTGGGTAGACAGAAAGTGGGGTGATATGGACTTTTTTATGACGCAAGCCTTTACTGGACATAGCACTTTCTGCTCCTACTTAAAGAGGATTAAAAAGAGGGATGGAGATGACTGTTGGTATTGTGGTGTAGAGGATACTTCGAAGCATACTATCTTTGAATGCATAAAGTGGGCCGATCTTAGAGAGGAGGCGGAAAGAGAAAAAATGTACAGATAACTAAGTTAAACATCAGTGAATTACTTCTTAAAAGCGAAACTTATTGGAATGCTATACAGAAAGTGATAACGCAGATCATGAGGGAGAAGTTGCAAAAAGACCTGAACTACCAAATGTAAGACAAGGAGAAATATAACTATATTTATATATCCCCACAAGCCGACCGAAGAAATGCTTTACGGCGATTCCGGCGAGCTTCTACTACAAGTGGGAAGAGAGGGAAGGGATTAGTCGGTAGGCGCTAATAATAGCGAGAATCCGACACTTCCCCCGACTTAGAATACCGCCAGTCGGGAGAGTATATAAGAAATATTCCTAATCCTCTATAAAAAAAAGATCGCCCCAGTAAGCAGAACCGGATTTCAACCGCCGTTTTTATAGCATTTTCTTCCGTGTGTCTTTACTTTGCAAATCCAAAATCCACTTTATGGAGGCCACATTAAATTTAATTTTATTGATTTCATTTTATTTGGGGCAGGTCAATTACATTTTAGAGCTCAATACTATCGCACTTAAACCCAATACAATACTTTCACATGGAGAATGGAAACGTGGCCGCAGAGCTGGTGTTAAATATTTTATACCTCTTGTGGAAATCATATTCTCAAAATTTTACTTTCTTGTTTTATGAGGATTAATGATATAAAACTCGTCAGTGTGTTGTATAGCTATATCTTGCGATCTTGTTCTCTTCGGCAGTATACTAGAATTAAATAGACCGTACAAATTGAAATTAAGTAATGGATTAAGCTCTTTGTTTGAAAGGCTGTTCTCTGGAGCTTTTCTTGTGACTAGATTAACTTTGTGGAGTTTAGAGCTACTGATGTAGTATAATCAAGTACAATAAATTATTTCACTAGGTTTTTTCAAGTACTGCCTGGATTTAAACCAGTCTGTAATATATCATAAATGGCATGTTTACCTAGAAACATAATAAATCAGCGAAGATGTAATCTAGGTAAACGTACACATACAATTACTGTATTACTGACCACCCAAATCGCCTGCAGATGCCTCGAGGCGATACCTCCGTGTCAGAAATGATACGATGCGTCTGCCACAGACTTCAAAGCATGTGCAAGCAACTGTTAAATATATACATCAAGACGCGGTATGAAATTATGTCTCAAACGCTTTAAATATAATTGGAGTGTAACAACAACCCCTAGGGGGTGCCTTTCTCACCCAGAAACCATTAAAGCTGTGTTAGCATCACTGGAAGCGGGTTTATTAAGTTAAAAACTAGCTCGTTTGTATACTTTGTAAATTAATCTAGAACACTAGCCATGAAGTTGTACATTTACAGACAGGAGCGGCTCTAAGCGATAAGTGAAAAGTATTGCTTTGGGGTGCTCTGTCATATGCGGCGTAAAAAATTATCGGCGCACATCGTAATATTTTCAAGACGTAGACCTTTTTTAACGACTGAATATTTGCGACTATAGATAACCAGGTTGGTCATTGTTGGTATATTAAAGGTTGATTTTTAACCCCACTCCAATTAAATTTGGATTGGTGGTTTGAACCGTACAAATTTTGCGCATCAAATTATCTTTTAATACTCGAATTGTGGGATTTTTTAATCTTGCATGGATGTTGAGGAAGAAGTAAATTTATTAGAAGGATGTCACTTTATTGTATTGCCCTACTTTAAATTTATCTTTTTGTCTCCTAAAATAGGAACATTAACAAAGATATAATTAAGTAAGTATACAGCTAACCTTTAACTCGTTATTTACAGTTTTCAAAGATTAATTTATTCAACGTTAATAGTTTTATAAATTACTAAAGGGCTAAGTGTCCCTACTATCACAATGGTAATAACAGAAAACCTCTTGATTTTTTCTTCTGATATTAAGATCATTGTATTCGCTGTAGCTCTAGTAACATCCTCCACTCCCGTATACTGATCTGTAGAATCAGTTTACCAAATTTTTATTCGTTAGGTCTAAAACAGCAAGTTTCACTGCCGGTCACACGAAGACCTCGATCGTTGCATGAACTACAGCTCGTCGCACGTGACCGTTTCTCCCTGCAATTGTATCAACGACGATAGTGCTTTGAAGTTGGCACGACAATCTTTAAATTTTAAAAACCAATGATAGTTCTAGTAGCACTTTTCATAGTTCTAGAGTTCCTGATAGAAAATAAAAAAAGTTCCGCATTTTTAGCACCAAAAAATAGCAAATGAAAAATTGTCGTGCTAACTACGCGAATCTAGCACGACTCATACTCCTCTAACCTATAAGACACCAACAAATATCCCAACTTATAGCAAGAGTTCCCATTAGTTCTAATCGAGTTCCATCTCTCTATGTAATTAAAATAAAAAATTGCAATAATTAGGTTATTTGCATAAACAACGTATATTGTACCCAGCACGACACTTAGAGAAAAAGTATTGTGCTAATCATTTCTATCGCATTTTTCGATAATATATATATATATATATATATATATATATATATATATTACTAGAAGGTCATTATCTTTAAACTATATTATATATATATATATATATATATATATATATATATATTATATATATCTAACAACTACGATCACTTTTAGCCTGAGTTCCAGTGGCTAACCATTTTAAAATAATTTTTTAATTTTCGGTCTAGCACGACACTTGGAAAAAAGGGTCGTGCTGATCGTTTCTAGCGAATTTTTCTATATATATTGCCGTGGTTTTTGGATTAAAAATCGAACCCCTCTAATTATTAATTTTATAACAAATCGAAAATTTGCACACAATAGAAAATTAAAAAAAAAGCATTATAAATTTCTTACCCTGATTCCTCTCTTCTTAATTTTGAATTGCTTTCTTCAACTGCTTCCGGCTAGCTCAGTTGGACATCCTCTTGAATACCTAGATTCACTCTCATATTCTCTATCGTTCACGCACACTCTCAATAAACCACAAAATAATACAACAATCATACAATATCTATTTTCCACTGTTTACAAATAAAACTTCAAAATTATTTACATCTCAGTGGTCAAGTTACACCTCAATAAATTCTATTTTGTAAAGTCCAGAAATTTTAACTAGCAATATCAAACACATTGAATGTAACCTGAGTAAATGGGCCCTGAATAATACCTTATCTTTCTTTCTGTATTTATAATTAATTTCAATTAGGCAACTCTGGAGTAAGGTGAGCTCATGATAACCCAGTTAATTATGATTAATGTATGCTCTTTACTTGGCATATTCTTATTACAAACACAACAAAAACCCATGTACTCATACCAAAAGAATATTTAATTCCCGAGGAACATTAATCAGCTTTATATATACACCTTTAGCTTTATAGTTAAATACCACAATAAAAGTTAGTTATACGTATTACTTTCAATACGCCAAATAATGTAAAATATCATCATAGTTCATTCTCACCCAGCACAATAACCTTCATAGTCTATCAACAACAACAAATTCTAAAGCGTTAACTGGAATTTCTTGAAGATCCCTGCTCCGTAGATGATGTCATTAAGTGGTTTCGTGGTACTGCTCTGCTCCTGCCTCCAGATATTAGTAGTTGAACACCCTCTAAGTAATGCTGCAATGCTGTTCATACACGATACATCCAACTCCAAATCCAATTATTACTCTTCTTTGATAATTGTTTAATTTCATTCACGTTACATAACGTCACTACACGAGCTTGTTAAAAAAAATATATGTGGCACCTCAATAAATTCTAAACTCGGCACAATCCGCGTACAAATTATGAGGCTAACACCGTGCTATTTAATTTAAAATAATTTTCTATACTTACAAGCTCATGGTTGCTTTCGAACGTAGTCTGAAGCGATCAAAATACCAAGGGCTTTCATTATATTTTCAAAAGTATTTATACCATTTAATATGCCACCTCTCGGCCGCATTTTACCCGAAGTCCTTCATTTATAATAATATTTCTCAAAATTTTGGATTCAATCGATTTCTAAATCCTCGAAATTCAGCGCGTCGTTACGATATTTTCTGAAAATTACTATTCAATATTCCCGTGTCTGTCTGATGTGCGACTAACGATATCGACCAATAGTCTATGCATTGACGTCTTACAAATCCCTCCTATATTAACGCTGTCCCTTGCTTATGCATATTCTACGTCTCTTTTTAACCTTGTTTGAGTGGTAGAAATCGATATTCCTATCCATCTGCTATCTAACCCCACGTGGACTGCCTACGTGCTTTAAATAACCCCTCATTAGTGTTTAATGCGAAAACATCCGACCGTTTGTACAATATACCTAGAATATTGAGCTTTATCTACACAAAATAAGTGGAAGTTGACATTTAGAAACCTGCAGGTGTTCAATTTTAACGAGCGTTTTAAATAACATTTCTACGAGTTGGCTTTTCAGCGTATTTCAACCCAACCGATATATTTGTTTCTGTGTTAGCAACGCGTTTCACCTTGGTAATATTGATTTTTACATGCTCTTATGCGTTTTAAACGTTATATTCTTTTGAATTCAACTCAATTAAATTAAATAATTATTTCCATTGGCTTATGCAATTTATTTTCTTTACGCACCTATTAAATTCTTAACCCCTAATTATAAAATAATGGCAATACTTGATACTTTAAATTGAATAAAATGACCTAAATTTCGCACGTAAATTTTGGTTGCTTCCTTTATACAGGGTGTTTTGAAATTGCTTTGTTTATATTTAGGTTTAACCCTTTAAAACCACTACAATATATATATATCGATAGTTCTACATGAGTTCTAACAACTACAACCACATTCAGCCGGAGTTCCAGTGGCTAACCATTTTAAAATAATTTTTTAATTTTCGGTCTAGCGCGACACTCGGAAAAAAAATGTCGTGCTGATAATTTCTAGCGCATTTTTCAATATATGTCGACAGGTCTACATGAGTTTTAACAACTACGATCACTTTTAGCCTAAATTCCAGTGGCTAACCATTCTTAAATAAGGAGAGCACCTTCAAAAATTCTCTTCTGTGCTTGTAAGCTACATAGACATGAGTTGCATTATAGAGCAGTTGTCCATTGATTCCCGCGATGTTGATCAGTTGGAAGAATATAACCAAAGCCCATCTTCTTGTTCTTCTTGATACTGAGTATGTGCCACATATTTTATCAACAGTATCAACTCCTCCTTTGGTGGCGTTATATTGTATGATGATATCAGGTTTACTCGAAACTATCTATATTCCATCCTCGTGCATTGTTGAGATCAATACGAACGCTTTAGTTTTTTTCGGTACGTAGGAAACCAAGGTTTTATTTTTCCCGAATCCAAACAACGACGATTTCACAGGTCTACTTTTATGAGGCAAAAAGTCTTACGGTATTTCGCGGATATATTTTTTCATGGTTGCAATCATAGTCATTTTATCTTCCAATAATTCTTTTGTTAGCGGATTACTTCAATACCAGTTATCACATGCCAAATTCCGATTCCTATCTTTCACATCATTCAACAAGCGGTGAACAATCGCGGCAGGTGTATTTAGCATGCTGTAGGGGTCTTCGGGTTGCTTACCGCAATAAACTTCAAAATTCGTCATATAAAATGTTTTTACATCACAAAATATAAAAACTTTCAGTTCATACTTGGCCGCTTCTTTGGAAGATAAATAAGAAAACTACAGCGTCCTCGCAAATGTATCAACATTGCATCAATTGTTATTAGTAGGGTAAATTCAAGAAATCCACTACCTCATTTCCCCCAGAATCCCTCATTTCCCCACACATCTGGACCAAATTTACATGTAAATTCGCACTATAAAGTCTTATTTTTTAAGAATCTCCTCCTGGCTCCTCCTTGCTCTCCTCCTTGCTCGGACACCCCCCACAACCATTTTGATTACATCACACCCGCATTCTTTCCACCCGCGAGATAAATCTTTCTCCACATTTCCACCCACGAGATAAACCTATCTTGTTTGGTATCAATTAATATTAGATTTTTCTCAGCTACCCAAATCTCTTTAAATTTTTTAGATTGCGCCATCCCCAAGGAGCTACCCCATTTTAAGATTTTTACCTGTAGCGACTTTTGAGCGTTCTTATAAAAATTTTTATACATGCAATACATCTTGTTAGTCTAAAATTTTACGCACATCCCGAATCTGCAAACAGATTTGCAATAGGACCACGCCCTGCGAAGTTATACCCCTTTAAAGTCCTGATCTTCTAATTTTGCTATTTGCTCTATAAGCAAACCTAACAAATAGTTTTCTTCGTCTAGCCATTACATCTTTCGAGATAAACCTATCTTGTTTGGTATCAATTAATATTAGATTTTCTCAGCTACCCAAATCTCTTTAAATTTTTAGATTGCGCCATCCCCAAGGAGCTACCCCATTTTAATATTTCTTACCTTGTAGCGACTTTTGAGCGTTCTTATAAATTTTTATACATGCAATACATCTTGTTAGTCTAAATTTTACGCACATCCCGAATCTGCAAACAGATTTGCAATAGGACCACGCCCTGCGAAGTTATACCCCTTTAAAGTCCTGATCTTCTAATTTTGCTATTTGCTCTATAAGCAAACCTAACAAATAGTTTTCTTCGTCTAGCCATTACATCTTTCGAGATAAACCTATCTTGTTTGGTATTAATCAATATTAGAATTTTCTCAGCTACCCAAATCTCTAGGAATTTTTCAGATAGCATCACCCCCCAGGGAGCTACCCCAATTTTAAGATTTCTTACCTGTTGCGATTTCCGACCGTTCTTAAACATTTTTTTAGTCATGCGATACATTAAATTAGCTTAGAATTTTACGCAGAATTCGAATCTGCAAACAGATTTAAAATCGGACCACGCCCTGCAAAATTACACATATACCCTCTGCGAGATAAATCTTTCTCCACATTTCCACCCACGAGATAAACCTACCTTGTTTGGTATCAATTAATATTAGAATTTTCTAAGCTACCCGAATCTCTTTAAATTTTTTAGATAGCGCCATCCCCCAGAGAGCTACCCCCATTTTAAGATTTCTTACCTGTAGCGACTTTTGAGCGTTCTTATAAATTTTTTATACATGCAATACATCTTGTTAGTCTAGAATTTTATGTAGAATCCGAATCTCTAAATAGATTTAAAATAGGGCCACCCCTTACCATTTTACACACACCCTCTAAATTATAAATTTCCTGCGGCTCATACCTAAAAGAAAATCTAAAAACTATTCTTAAAACTTTTTATTACAGACAATTTTTAATAATACAGTTTAAATTTTGTAAACCACATTTCTAAATACATATTCACATTTTTTTATTTTCAACCTAGAATTTCTCATATCGGCTCATACTTATTAATATTTATTTCTAAATAGAGCACTTTTTCCAAAGACCAACCGGACCCGCATGTTTCAAATTCCTCTGATTTTGTTCTTATGGTCTCGCTTAAGACCTCGTACATATTTTCCAGATTCCTAGAAGACGTTATAACAACATTTTTTGTGTTAAAGGATTTCACATCGGTAGTCTCTTCCCCCATTTTGATGTAAACGCCATAGAGTTCGCAATAGACTTTTACTGCTGTATGTTGCATTCTTTTTTCATTTATTAATCGAATAAATCGCTCTTTCTGCTTCCAAAGAAACTCGGGCACTCCATCGTCGACACTGGCGTTCTTTATGCGATAGCTAGCCATACGGTTGTTAAACGCTGTGCTAACCATTTCTACACCATCGTCGTTAGTAGCGGTAACTGATGCATTTTTATGTCTGTTGCTCCTTAAGTGTGCAGCATAGGTAGTCTTTTCCATTTCGAAATCGCATACTTTACACATAATTCGTGGTTGTTTCGTACAAGGCTCTTTAACAGCTAGCGGGGCTGAACGTTTACGGCTTAATGACATACCGTGCTGTTTTTCCTTGTGTCGCTGTAAGTTGCCCATTCTCGTAAAAGCGAAACCGCAAGTCCCACAGTTTAAGTACTTTGCTGCGGACGGATGTATAAGCTTAACCGTAGACGATGTTACACCACGACATTTGTTCTGGTGCCGTATGAGGGCATTTTTCCAGGTATAGGAAGCACCGCAAGAGTTGCACTCAAAAACGTTTGCCGATACCATTTTAGTACAAAACAAAATCCGCACTATAAGACTTGACTTGTAAGCGAACTAACTTATAACTAAAGAGTTTACTCTCGCGCACCGGCTTTATGTACCCTATAGAATGCAAACCGAAGGTTTCCGAAAACACCCGAACGAAGTTGAGGATTCAGCGGGGAACTAAATGACGTCATAATCCCCGCTGCTCGTCCAATACATTTAGCGCCAATGCATGCACCTGGTTTGCTTCGTCGATGTTGCGAATGCCGTTAGTAAAAACATCGGAAACGTCTTCCATGTTACACGGATCGCGTGCATATTAAAAATCCAAAAGGGCGGTAGCACACGCACACAAAGTGTGTGCAAGTCGTGCTGTAGAAGATGCAATGCTACTATAACCAAAAACACTTTAAACCATTACTAAGGAAATACCAACTTGTTGTCTACAGGATACTTACTAATAAAGCAATTTAATTTTAAATAACTTCTACGTCATATTTTAGGAAATGGAGGGCTTGAATATTTTCCAAATGAATCACCAAGCGAAAGTATATGCTTAGCGGTATTAAAATTACCCATTAATTTCCCATTTTTACGACCGTGGTTAATTATAGATTAAAATTTAATTTGTTCGCATTCGAGCTTCTCGTAAACTAACATATTTTATAGCAACAATGCGCTGTATAATACATGCATACCCTTCTCTGCGCTACTGCTATTCTTGTAATTGCTAGAAAAGTCACTCTCCTTTTATTGTTAGGACCGATGCAAAGCACCATTCCATACTTTCTTTATAAGTGTAGCACATTGCGTACTTTTTTGTCGGTTAATTAATTTTTGTTTATGTAGGCTTTTACACTTTTGCATATTTAAACATCTAATACGATCAATTAACCACTTTCGCTTATTCTAACAGGAACCACCATACATTCCGCCACACCGTTCTTTTTGATTCCAACGAACCTATGGGCTTCCGCACACTAACACCCGACGTATCTTTCCTACTAGTTGTTAAACAAAAACTACCGGTATCGCCATTGTGGACGTAAACAGATGTTTGTGGATGTGTACGAGAATATGTAACCATATACATTAACCAGTCTAAGCTATTTTATTTAGTCCACGAAAATTATTATTTTCTAAACCATAATTAATAATCGTCTTTGTAGGTTCCACATTTTGACCATTTCCCAATGACTGGTGCTACGTACATGGAAACTTTAATTTCTTATTGGAGAGAATTCTTATTCGCCCGCGCACTGCTGCGTAGTTGCATGCCTACCCTTTTGGAGGTATATGCTCGTTATAGGTTGTAAGACCCTCGGTTTTACTTAACTACAATTCGTGAGACCCTTTAATCTTTTTAATCGTATCTTTCTTGCCTACAATACAGTAGGACTTAGCACTACTACCAACAAATTCTAATACTGGACCCCATTAAATACGTCTTTAATTTTCCTACAACTTTTTGTTGACAAGTGTTATATTGTATTTATTATACGCGGGTAGTCACTCTTTAAGATAAATATATTTTGTTTGGTATCAACTAATATTAAATTTTTCTAGGGACCCCAAATCTGTAAATAGATTTTAAATAGGACCACCCCATACAAAGTTATGCCTTTTAAAGACCCAAATCACTCATTTTTGCCCATCTTTATTTAACTCCATCTTTAAAACCCTTTTTTTTTTCGCTAACCAAGGACATATGCTTTAACCAACCATCTCCCGAGAAATCTAAAACCGCCGTGTCCTGCGAATACCACGTGGAGATAGCACATATACTCGGTCAACCGGAGATAGAAACAGGAAGGATTTGGAAGGTGGACGAAGAACTTAAAAATTATGGAATTTGAAAACTAATATATACAATAGATTTACAAAATCCATACAAATATAAACAACTATCTTATATCTTTACACCCACATGCGTAGATTGTTGTACTATTAGGAATGATGTATCTTTTGTCATCTTCCCTCGATAAACTAATTTTATTAATAAACTGCGTATGCAAATCGTATTCTTTTACTCCGGGTACATACGCAGGCAAGTACTCGATACCATCCAAATAAAGAATTGGATGCTTGGTGACTGTTAACATCCGCTTCCCTCGTGTACGCCCAGACACATCCCAGCCCATGAGCACCCCTGCGCATGCACACCCCTGCCCATGCGCACCCCTGCGCGTACGCACCCCTGCCCATGCTCGCTGCCCATGCGCACCCCTCTCTCTATTATAGAATGTTTATTCTAACATTATACATAACAAATTTAAAAATATTTAATGCCAAGCATGGAGTCATTTAAACTTAATTTTAATACAAAGTTATACACAGAAGACAGTCCTTTCTTTATGTTTGTTTGCAGTGGTTTTAATTTTATCTAATTTTATTCGCAGCTTAAAATTTAAATCGACACCCAAGTCTTCTATCTCCTTTTCTAACCAATAGTTTGATACATAAAGACCGTCTAGATTTTCGAATTGTAAAATGTACCGAAGTTTGCCTCTATATTTAAAGTCTTTGATTCCGCCGAGAACCAGATCCATTCCTTCGTGTAATTCTTGCAGCTTGTGACAATCTTTTAATCGCAGCTTTCCCACTATATCCTGCATACGTATCTTGTTAGCTTGATCGACTTCTTCTTGTCGGTATTGGAGGAAATTCTTATTCTCCCACAGACTGTTGCGTAGTTGCATGTCCACCACTTTTGGGAATATATGGTTGTTATAGGTTGTAAGACCCTCGGTTTTAAATGATCCAAAAGGTTCTTTACTAGGCAAATATACAATGTTTAGCGCAACATCTTTGCGTGTCGTGTACGCAAAGATTACGAAACCCGCATTCCTTAGTTCGTCTTTATTATCTGCCATTTTGATAAATACGTTTTTAGAATAACCTTTTAAAAAGTATACGGATTTAGTACCATCCTTTTCCGCAAGGACGCCTACATAACTAAAAGAGTCTTTTTTACTAACCACAAATGCATACAACTTGTAGAAACCAGATGTATCTAAGTCAGTCCATCGACACATAAAATAATCTTTTAATTCTTCCTCATTTTCTCTAATAAGATGTTCTTTGTCTAACACATCTTTGTATTGATCGCGTATTGTCGCAGTGTTTTCCATGTAGTCCAATTTTCGCCTTTTTGCATCCATTTCCTCTAATTCCAGTTGTTATCAAAGGAATGATGATAAAACGGCGAAACCTTTTTAAGCATATATTTTTTTTTTTTTTTGTATAACAACGATGGTGATGATTGTGATTATGATGATTATGCTAAAAAACTAAGTCGTGTTCATATCAGTTCCCAGAGTAGATTCTATAAGTTTTATTACAAAGTTCTTTTACTAAAAAATTCTAGCCCCCACAAATGCCAAAACCATTTGTCCTTTTTGTTACCCTGCCTACTTCCCAAACTTTTTATTTTAAGCCAATTTTAAATAGTTAGATGGCGTAACCCAACTATAACTCTAAACATACAAAGGTGACATAAGTCAAATAATTAAAACTAGATGGAGTTCCAACATTCTCCCCCCTGGTAAGTAGAAACAATTGAAACAAACAAGCTGTTTCTGCTTAGCCATACATTGTTACACTACATCCAGAACAGCTACTTTCGTAGCAGGACGCGTATATGTCCCGTTGATAGTTTTAACCACCACTTGTCTGACTTGGTCGGAGTGTCTTCCTCTGTGCACTTCCACTACAACTCCTTTTACTCAAGAGTTTCGCTTTGTCTCTTCAACAATTACCACAACGTCCCCTACTTCAATTGGCTTCACCTTCTGAAACCACTTTGTTGTTCGTGCTAAGGTCGGCATATATTCGTGTAACCAGCGTTTCCAAAATGAAGTGCCATTTGCTGTGACAACTTGTAATTTCGACGCATCGCTATTACGTCAGACTCGTGCACCTCTTCAAGCGGTTTTATTCCTCCTGATGATCCCAAAAGGAAATGATTAGGTGTAAGTGCTTCTGGTTCATCAGCACTAATAGGCAGGTATGTAAGTGGTCTAGAGTTTATAATACTTTCGACTTCTAATAAATAGCAACGTAGATTCTCGTCGTCAGGTCGCTTAGTAGGCATCATACGTTCAAGACAACACTTTACCGATCTAACTAATCTCTCCCAACTCCCTCCCATATGGGGAGCTGCGGGTGGATTTAACTTCCAAGTTATATTCTCAAAGTGCGCTTGAATTTCATCCAATGGAATTTGATCAATTAGTTTTTTCAACTCATTTTTTACGCCTATGAAATTCGTTCCATTGTCTGTATGAAGCTCAATGGGCATACCGCGTCGAGAAATGAAGTTCCGAATACACATCATACACGAATCCTTGCTTAAAGAGTGTGCAAGTTCAATATGTATGGCTCGTACTGTAAGACAAGTAAACATACACACCCATCTCTTCTCTACACGACGCCCTACTACTACTTCCAGTGGTCCAAAGTAATCTATTCCAGTATAGGAGAACGGTCTTGAATATGCACCTAATCTAGCCTGAGGGAGGTCAGACATCTGGGGTGGATTAGGATTTGCGTGTAGATTTTTGCAAAACTGACGTGTCCGTATAGAGTTCAAAACTACACGCAAACGTGAAATTACATACAATTGTCTGAGCTCGTTCACCACTGTTTCGTGATTCGCATGTAAATACTTCTCATGGTAATGCATAACGATCAACTCGGTTACTTTATGGGACCTTGGTAATATTATTGGATTTTTTACATCAAACGAGATTCCAATTGCTCTTGACGTGCGTCCTCTCATCCGAAGAACGCCTTTCTCATCTAAAAATGGAGACAACTGATACAAGAGGCTGCTTTTCTCCAATGGTATGTCAGGATGGTTTTGTAACTGATTTATCTCTTCCCGATAACTGTTCAACTGTGCTTGTCGGTACATAACTTCTTTTGCTTGGCGTATTTCAGTTGGTAAAAGTACACCCTATCTTTTAGATTTATTTTTAAAGTTGTATAGTATTCGCACTATCCAACCCATAGTTCGATACGCCTTCCTCCATTGAGAACATTTGTTTATAAATTTTTCTAACAAGTTAGGTGTTACGTCACTGTGGAATAGTTGTAACTTTAGGTCGTTTTCAGTTTTCATATTTTCCTCCTTTTTTCTTGTAAACCATTTACTCTCGGGAAGATGTAAAACTGAGGTCCAACAAACCATCTGCTAGTAGAGGATATCTGCGATTGTGATTTCCATTTGGTTGCATCGTCTGCTACGTTGTGAGCGGATGGAACCCACCGCCAATTTGCAAGGGTTGTGGTTTCTAGGATCTCAGCTATGCGAAGAGCCACAAACTGTTTATATTTCCTTGCATCTGAACGCAGCCAAGCAAGAACATTTGACGAGTCGGTCCAAAAGAAAACTTCTTCAAAATTTAGATTTCTCGGGAGATGGTTGGTTAAAGCATTTGTCTTGGTTAGCGAAAAAAAAAGGGTTTTAAAAATGGAGTTAAATAAAGATGGGCAAAAATCAGTGATTTGGGTCTTTAAAAGGCATAACTTTGTATGGGTGGTCCTATTTAAAATCTATTTACAGATTTGGGGTCCCTAGAAAAATTTAATATTAGTTGATACCAAACAAAATATATTTATCTTAAAAGAGTGACTACCCCGCGTATAATAAATACAATATAACACTTGTCAACAAAAAAAGTTGTAGGGAAAATTAAAGACGTATTTAATGGGGGTCCAGTATTAGAATTTGTTGGTAGTAGTGCTAAGTCCTACTGTATTGTAGGCAAGAAAGATACGATTAAAAAGATTAAAGGGGTCTCACGAATTGTAGTTAAGTAAAACCGAGGGTCTTACAACCTATAACGAGCATATACCTCCAAAAGGGGTAGGCATGCAACTACGCAGCAGTGCGCGGGCGAATAAGAATTCTCTCCAATAAGAAATTAAAGTTTCCATGTACGTAGCACCAGTCATTGGGAAATGGTCAAAATGTGGAACCTACAAAGACGATTATTAATTATGGTTTAGAAAAATAATAATTTTCGTGGACTAAATAAAATAGCTTAGACTGGTTAATGTATATGGTTACATATTCTCGTACACATCCACAAACATCTGTTTACGTCCACAATGGCGATACCGGTAGTTTTTGTTTAACAACTAGTAGGAAAGATACGTCGGGTGTTAGTGTGCGGAAGCCCATAGGTTCGTTGGAATCAAAAAGAACGGTGTGGCGGAATGTATGGTGGTTCCTGTTAGAATAAGCGAAAGTGGTTAATTGATCGTATTAGATGTTTAAATATGCAAAAGTGTAAAAGCCTACATAAACAAAAATTAATTAACCGACAAAAAAGTACGCAATGTGCTACACTTATAAAGAAAGTATGGAATGGTGCTTTGCATCGGTCCTAACAATAAAAAGGAGAGTGACTTTTTCTAGCAATTACAAGAATAGCAGTAGCGCAGAGAAGGGGTATGCATGTATTATACAGCGCATTGTTGCTATAAAATATGTTAGTTTACGAGAAGCTCGAATGCGAACAAATTAAATTTTAATCTATAATTAACCACGGTCGTAAAAATGGGAAATTAATGAGTAATTTTAATACCGCTAAGCATATACTTTCGCTTGGTGATTCATTTGGAAAATATTCAAGCCCTCCATTTCCTAAAATATGACGTAGAAGTTATTTAAAATTAAATTGCTTTATTAGTAAGTATCCTGTAGACAACAAGTTGGTATTTCCTTAGTAATGGTTTAAAGTGTTTTTGGTTATAGTAGCATTGCATCTTCTACAGCACGACTTGCACACACTTTGTGTGCGTGTGCTACCGCCCTTTTGGATTTTTAATATGCACGCGATCCGTATAACATGGAAGACGTTTCCGATGTTTTTACTAACGGCATTCGCACCATCGACGAAGCGAACCAGGTGCATGCATTGGCGCTAAATGTATTGGACGAGCAGCGGGAATTATGACGTCATTTAGTTCCCCGCTGAATCCTCAACTTCGTTCGGGTGTCTTCGGAAACCTTCGGTTTGCATTCTATAGGGTACATAAAGCCGGTGCGCGAGAGTAAACTCTTTAGTTATAAGTTAGTTCGCTTACAAGTCAAGTCTTATAGTGCGGATTTTGTTTTGTACTAAAATGGTATCGGCAAACGTTTTTGAGTGCAACTCTTGCGGTGCTTCCTATACCTGGAAAAATGCTCTCATACGGCACCAGAACAAATGTCGTGGTGTAACATCGTCTACGGTTAAGCTTATACATCCGTCCGCAGCAAAGTACTTAAACTGAGGGACTTGAGGTTTCGCTTTTACGAGAATGGGCAACTTACAGCGACACAAGGAAAAACAGCACGGTATGTCATTAAGCCGTAAACGTTCAGCCCCGCTAGCTGTTAAAGAGCCTTGTACGAAACAACCACGAATTATGTGTAAAGTATGCGATTTCGAAATGGGAAAGACTACCTATGCTGCACACTTAAGGAGCAACAGACATAAAAATGCATCAGTTACCGCTACTAACGACGATGGTGTAGAAATGGTTAGCACAGCGTTTAACAACCGTATGGCTAGCTATCGCATAAAGAACGCCAGTGTCGACGATGGAGTGCCCGAGTTTCTTTGGAAGCAGAAAGAGCGATTTATTCGATTAATAAATGAAAAGATACAACATAGCAGCAGTAAAAGTCTATTGCAACTCTATGGCGTTTACATCAAAATGGGGAAGAGCTACGATGAAATCTTTAACAAAAATGTTATAACGTCTTCTAGAATCTGAAAATATGTACGAGGTCTTAAGCGAGACGCATCAAGAATCAAACAGGTAGGAAATTTGAAAATGGGGGTAGCTCCTTGGGAAAGTGCTGCTATCTGAAATAAATTTAAAGAGATTGGCGTAGCTGAGAAAATTCTAATGATTGATTAATACCAAACAAGTAAGTTTATCTCGAAATGTGGTTTAAAAATGGTAGACGATAGAAAATGCTATAAATTTTAGAGTTTGTTTCTTAGTAGAGCAATGCAGAAATTAAAGGGTTTAAGTGGGTAAATTGCAGGGCGTGGTCCTATTTTAAATCTGTTTGCAGATTCGGGATTCTGCTAAAATTCTAGACTAACAAGATGTATTGCATGTACTAAAAATTTATAAGAACGCTCAAAAGTCGCTACAGGTAAGAAATCTTAAAATGGGGTAGCTCCTTGGGGATGGCGCTATCTAAAAATTTAAAGAGATTTGGGTAGCTGAGAAAATTCTAATATTAATTGATACCAAACAAGATAGGTTTATCTCGAAAGATGTAAATGGCTAGACGAAGAAAACTATTTGTTAGGTTTGCTTATAGAGCAAATAGCAAAATTAGAAGATCAGGACTTTAAAGGGGTATAACTTCGCAGGGCGTGGTCCTATTTGCAAATCTGTTTGCAGATTCGGGATGTGCGTAAAATTTTAGACTAACAAGATGTATTGCATGTATAAAAATTTTATAAGAACGCTCAAAAGTCGCTACAGGTAAAAATATTAAAATTGGGGTAGCTCCTTGGGGATGGCGCAATCTAAAAATTCTAAAGAGATTTGGGTAGCTGAGAAAATTCTAATATTAATTATACCAAACAAGATAGGTTTATCTCGAAAGATGTAATGGCTAGACGACGAAAACTATTTGTTAGGTTTGCTTATAGAGCAAATAGCAAAATTAGAAGATCAGGACTTTAAAGGGGTATAACTTCGCAGGGCGTGGTCCTATTGCAAATCTGTTTGCAGATTCGGGATGTGCGTAAAATTTTAGACTAACAAGATGTATTGCATGTATAAAAATTTTATAAGAACGCTCAAAAGTCGCTACAGGTAAAAATCTTAAAATGGGGTAGCTCCTTGGGGATGGCGCAATCTAAAAAATTTAAAGAGATTTGGGTGGCTGAGAAAAATCTAATATTAATTGATACCAAACAAGATAGGTTTATCTCGAAAGATGTATTGGCTAGACGAAGAAAACTATTTGTTAGGTTTGCTTATAGAGCAAATGAAAATTGAAGACAGGACTTTATAAGGGTATAATATGCAGGGCGTGGTCCTATTGCAAATCTGTTTGCAGATTCGGGATGTGCGTAAAATTTTAACTAAAAGATGTATTGCATGTATAAAAATTTTATAAGAACGCTCAAAAGTCGCTACAGGTAAAAATATTAAAATTGGGGTAGCTCCTTGGGGATGGCGCAATCTAAAAAATTTAAAGAGATTTGGGTAGCTGAGAAAATTCTAATATTAATTGATACCAAACAAGATAAGTTTATCTCGAAAGATGTATTGGCTAGACGAAGAAAACTATTTGTTAGGTTTGCTTATAGAGCAAATAGCAAAATTAGAAGATCAGGACTTTAAAGGGGTATAACTTCGCAGGGCGTGGTCCTATTGCAAATCTGTTTGCAGATTCGGGATGTGCGTAAAATTTTAGACTAACAAGATGTATTGCATGTATAAAAAATTTTATAAGAACGCTCAAAAGTCGCTACAGGTAAAAAATATTAAAAATGGGGTAGCTCCCTTGGGGATGGCGCAATCTAAAAAATTTAAAGAGATTTGGGTAGCTGAGAAAAATCTAATATTAATTGATACCAAACAAGATAGGTTTATCTCGAAAGATGTAATGGCTAGACGAAGAAAACTATTTGTTAGGTTTGCTTATAGAGCAAATAGCAAAATTAGAAGATCAGGACTTTAAAGGGGTATAACTTCGCAGGGCGTGGTCCTATTGCAAATCTGTTTGCAGATTCGGGATGTGCGTAAAATTTTAGACTAACAAGATGTATTGCATGTATAAAAATTTTTATAAGAACGCTCAAAAGTCGCTACAGGTAAAAAATATTAAAAATGGGGTAGCTCCCTTGGGGATGGCGCAATCTAAAAAATTTAAAGAGATTTGGGTAGCTGAGAAAAATCTAATATTAATTGATACCAAACAAGATAAGTTTATCTCGAAAGATGTATTGGCTAGACGAAGAAAACTATTTGTTAGGTTTGCTTATAGAGCAAATAGCAAAATTAGAAGATCAGGACTTTAAAGGGTATAACTTCGCAGGGCGTGGTCCTATTGAAAATCTGTTTACAGATTCGGGATGTGCGTAAAATTTTAGACTAACAAGATGTATTGCATGTATAAAAATTTTATAAGAACGCTCAAAAGTCGCTACAGGTAAAAATCTTAAAATGGGGTAGCTCCTTGGGGATGGCGCAATCTAAAAATTTAAAGAGATTTGGGTAGCTGAGAAAATCTAATATTAATTGATACCAAACAAGATAGGTTTATCTCGTGGGTGGAAATGTGGAGAAAGATTTATCTCGCGGGTGGAAAGAATGCGGGTGTGATGTAATCAAAATGGTTGTGGGGGGTGTCCGAGCAAGGAGGAGAGCAATGAGGAGCCAGGAGGAGATTCTTAAAAAATAAGACTTTATAGTGCGAATTTACATGTAAATTTGGTCCAGATGTGTGGGGAAATGAGGGATTCTGGGGGAAATGAGGTAGTGGATTTCTTGAATTTACCCTACTGTTATTAATTCGCCCACAGAGTAGTTGTTCTTGCAATTCTTTACGAATTTATCTATGACCCATATTATTGCAGCCAATTTATTTATCTTTTTCCTTTCATTCTTTGTATTTTTATGATCAAATCGGAAAACGTCAAGTAAAAATAGGAATCTGTTTTTACGCATACATGCCCGATAAGTTTCAGAACCAGTACCAACTGTTGTCCAGAGTTCCAAACAGCGGGTATAATTTTGCTTCTTATATCCAGATTGCAATAGCAAACCCATGAACGTTTGCATTTCTGTTTTTGATACATCATGTTCTCTCATAAATTGAGACCTATCATTCGACATGTGTAGATTCCTGCATTCAGTTCATCTGTGAATTTTCTGATAAAAGCATGTACTTCATTTTGGATATCGCTTGCTTGTTGTTTGTCACCGGGATAGATTTTCACGGGATTTTTAGCGCTTACTTTACTGAATTTGGTTTTTAGCGAATTTTAGATTCATCTAGTCACGTTATCTGCTATTTCCAACATCTTTTACATCATCGGAGTTGTTACCTTCGATTTCTGATTCGGAGTCACATTCAGGGTCCTCTATGCACCCTTCAGAAGAAGCATCAGCATAATCGTCGGGTACTCTTGTTACCAATCGGAGTCGAAAACCACTTTTCTAAATTTCTAATCTATCCATTTATAACCATTCCTGGATAGAATATCCATACTGGTTAATAAAATATATACAGTTTAAATGAAATATATGTAAGTAAATAAATAGTGATAACTTCAAAATGAGAGTTCTTCTTTAAGGATGATGGTTGATCATGGAGAGTGTAGTTCTGCTGTTGTGATTGGTTCTCGGTGAGACCAGTCCCTCTTTCGTCGCAGTGCCTGGATGCTTGATGTAGGGGAGTAAGCAATGGAGTTGTGCGTTGTGTGGGATGTGGGGTAAGTTATGTATTAGAGTGTTTATTGTGTTTATTGGGGGTTTTGTGTGTAGGGTGTCGGTGAAGAACTTGTTTAGTGGCTTAGGATTGCGCGTGATGAGGTGTGTTATGCTAGGTAGTGGAGTGTAGGGATCTAGGTTTAGTGCCGATTTAAAGTTTAAGCGAGAGGTGGATAGCAGTGAACATGTGTAGATGAGGTGTTAAGGAGTCTCAGGTGTGGAGTTGTCGCAAGGACAGTATGGGGATGGAGTGATGTTGAAGGAGTGAAGTTGTGATCGAAATTTGTCGTGAGAGGTTAGGAATTGTATCGTTTTAGGGCGGGAGTGGGATACGTGTTGTGGGATTTTTAGTAGTTCTGGGAACAGGTCGTATGTGTATCTGCCGGATGGGGATGTGGACCAGAGTTGTTGCCAGGAACGGTTTAACGAGGAACGAACGTGGGTTTTAATGTTGAACTTAGGCAGTGTTCTGTATTCGTCAGGAGTTAGGATGGTGTCGTGGAGCTGGATTGGAAGGTTGCTTTTCAGGTTTCGGATTTGTAGAGCTCCGTTAAGTTGTAATTCTATGGGAGGGATTTGAAGAATGGTATATAGGGTTAGTGTTGATGTGGTCCTGCATGCGCGGGATGTATATAGTAGGAAGGGGCGGATTATTGTGTTTAGTTTCGTTCTAGAAGAGGGTGGGGTTGATGTCAACCAGGTATCGGATGCCTAGTGTATGATAGGGATTATAATTTGGGAAAGAATCAGGCGTCGAGTGTGTGTGGATAGATGTATTGAAGTTGGGAGTGATTGGTGGAGGTTCTTTAGAGTGATCTGTGTTTTTGTTCTTAGTTTGGTTAAGTTAAGTGTGTGTGTAGTCGGGGGTCTATATATATATATATATATATAGTCATAAGAATCGTACGTAAGGGGAGAATCTAAATGGAGTGTTTAGGATCTTGATATTGGGAGGACGTTGTGGGTATAGGAAGTCTTTCAGCAGCAGGAGTTTTGATTTGGATGGGAATAATGGTTGGTTATTTAAGACGGACCAGGATTCTATGTAAGATGTCAGTGTTAGAGCTGTTTGTTCAATAGAGGATCTGGAGTTACCGTGGATAAGGAATGTGATATCAACTACGTATGCCAGGGTAGTGACGTTGGGTATGTTGTGTAGGAGTGGGGGATAAACAGGAGCCTTGGGGGCATCCTTGGAAAAGGGATTTGGTTATACGGAAATAATTTGAGGTTAGCGATGCTGTTCTTGTAGTTAGGAATGAGTTAATTATCTTGCATAGGTTCGAAGAATGTTAAAAAATGTTAAAAAATCGACATAAACACAATAAGAGTCTCTAAATGGCAGTCAATATTACTTACATAGCTACCCGCGCCGGTGTATGTCATACACCAGACTGTACTGCATTAAAGAAATTGTCAATAAAACCAACTGGCTTTCCAGTGACCAAAGCGCAACTGTCTGAGCACCTAGTAAACACGTTGGTCGTGGGATACATCGAGAGGCATGAGTAGGGCAACCCCATCGGTTTTTTTGCCGTTTCTTTTAATAGAAATGGTGTATTTCATACACCGGCACAGGTAGTTAAAGATTAACTAGAATTTGATAACTCGAATTTTGGTAAGTCGAAGTGCTCCTTCTTTCCTCACAGAATCAAATTGTCAAGGTTCGACTGTTTACTCCAAAGATCAAGCAACCCAACTAGTGCTTCTGAATGCTTACCTACCTAGCTGCGTTCTTTTAACCGCTTTCAAATATTCCCAGTGGTGTTAGGAATAACAATTTCTGGAACTCGTCCAAGACGTCAATCAAGATTATCAGCTATCATGAACGACTACAGTTATTAAAAGCAACTTAAAATGAACCCGAGAGGACGCATTTTAACGATCTCTTCCATTCTCTTTTGTTGGATTTCAATATTTTACAAAATAAATAAAAGAGCTCAAAATTCTTTTAGAGTTTGTAGGATCAAATCACGCGCATTGTATAAAGCACAATCGGATGTTCACTATTGAAATGCCAACAGGAAATAAGAACTTCTGCAAATACATTGTGGTAAACTCAGTTCGCATGCTATCTATACGGCGACCATTAAAAGTGAGTTACACAAACTTAAAGAAAGCAATTTCGCAGACAAGTGAACTTTCTAACTTCCTGTATCGCTTCTTTATGAGATACGTTATATTTTATTACACAATTATGGTTTCACAATCTGCTTTCCGTTTTCAATAGATGCAAGAATGATAGAACTAAATACATAGCGGTTTTATTGCAAAAAAGGGAAGACATTCTCATTGTGCTATACGTCCAGGTCTAGAATACTTATAAAAAAATAAAGGATTTTCTAAAGCTTATGATGACCAAGAATCATCCTTCAAAACTTACAAAAAATAAATGTAGTATACCAACAAGCTCATAACTTTATTAATTAAGGATTTTGGGCTTGGAATTCTAACACAGAATCGTAATAGCTTCACTCATAAAAGCTTTTAACTCAACATCATTGGAAATTGTGTAACTTATAAGATATGACTGGCACTAGTTACAGAAGCCTTTACTATCTATTAGCGTCCAACATAAAATACGACGATCACTGCGTGAACGCGATTTAAAGACAAACGATGATTGAGTTAAAATCTAATCATACGCTATTCCAATTTAGAAAATGACGTTGGTCTGGGAAGTACGCGAGTTACATATCCCCAAAATTAATATATATGTATAATTAAATAGAATCATTAAAACTTAAGTTAGATGCAACAATGTATAATTCAAGGACATATTACAAAAGGCCAATGAAAGTTCATAAACCAGACATGAGAACGGATGTGAATCCATTGTATTCCAGACACAACTTGACACTGCAGATGCAGGTCACAATAGACTGTAAGAAATTTATTGTTATAATTAATATTGTTACTTTGTATTGTATAAATGAATAAAGAAAATAGCAGAAATAAGCTCTGCAGTTTCCACAAGCAAAGTGAGGGGCAGGGACAGCATAAATACCTTCAGAAGCCCAAGGTGGACAGTCAGTCTAAAGCTTCACAACTTTAACATTGTTGGTTGTTCAAGCTAATCAATTTAGTTTAATTAATTTAATTAGTGAAAGTAATTGTGATTGTTAAAAGCGTTAATGAATATAACGCAACCAATTGTTAATTTCCACTTGTAATTTCTGTTTAATAAAAATTTGTTAGAAGAATTTTTGGGAGGAGCCTTTTTAAAAAAGACGCTGAAGAGGCCCGAAATCTAACTGGCGCAGTCGAAACGGATTCCAGAAGAGCACTAGCGAATCCAAAAACGAGGAAACTGGTGGTCTTGAATCTTTATTCTTTATGTGGAAGAACAAACAAAAAATTAGACAAGGTACAAAATCGGCCAAATCCAAGGAAAGAAAACTAATGGAATTGGCGATGAAAATTATGTAAGTTCATTTATCCTAACCATATTCAATTACTGATATTAGCTAGAAAGCAACAAAAGAATTATATACGCATTTTTTGCACAATTAATTATTACATTTTATCGCAATTAATAACGAAAGAAATCTACCCAGCAAACTCATTTTTAACAAAGGAATTTATATTACGCATTTATGCACGAGTATTACAATTATTACGATTTAAATAAATGAAACAATTTCAGCAAAGTCTGAGCCTAGAGTATAATTAGAACACAAGTTTATGTACAGTTTACTACAATAATTATTACAGAAACGATTTATTCAGAACTTGGCCCTCATCATATTCTATAATTAAACACTTCAGTGTAACAATTGACGGAGGTGTATACTTATAGAAGCATTTTTTGTACTTTAATATTGAAACGATTTACTCAGCGAAAAGTCTGAAACAAAAGCGTGTAATTACAACGCAGTTCTTATACAATTTATTGCAGAAAACCATCACTGAAATGAAATTTTATTCAGAAAACCTGAAACTCAATTAATAGCACGTATTAATCTCAACAAAGGTTATAATTATACGTTTAACGCAAATGATGAGACAACTGCTCAGCAGAATATAATTATAGCACTTTGTAATAATACATATAAAGTATACGTAAAAGATAAGTGATTCTTCAAATAACTAGATACCAATTTTAATACAATCTAAACACAATACAAACTCAACTGAAAAATAATTATAGAATTAAAAACAATGAACATAGAAAATATGCGGTTGTACCTCGACTCAATTCCAGTATGAAAATGAATGTGAATACATTGTATTCCAGACGTAACTTGACATTGCAGGTGCAGGACACAATAGACTGTAAGGAAATTATTGTTAGAATTAAGATCGTTACTTTGTATTGTATAAATGAATAAACAACATAGCAGACATGAGCTCTGCAGTTCCCACAATCAATGTGATTGGCAGGGACAGTATAAATACCCTAACGAGCCCAAGATGGCCAGTCAGTCTAGAGCTTCATAACTTTAACATTATTGGTTGTTCAAGCTACTCAATTTAATTTAATTAATTTAATTAGTGAAAGTAATTTTGATTGTTAAAAGCGTTAATGAATATAACGCAACCATTTGTTAATTTCCACTTGTAATTTCTGTTTAATAAAAATTTGTTAGAAGAATTTTTAGGAGAAGCCTTTTTAAAAAAGGCCGCTCAAGAGGCCCGAAATCTAACTCGCGCCATCAAAAATAAAACATTTTCTGTCATAGTTTTTTTACCTAATATTAAAGTTAAACAATACTTATATTATCCAATTAATGGACTCTAAAATATAAACAGTACAACACAAGACAAGGCTATAGAACAACTTTTCAAAAATACAACGCCCTAAAAACCTACATAATATTGTAACAGTAATTAACAAATCTATGGAGCATTCTAGAAAGTACACTCATTCGGTTTTTACTAAAGCCACTGCATATCTGCCTAGCGATAAGAAAAGACGATGTACATGTATCGTAATACAGTCATATCTGTTTAGCGATAAGAATGAATGATTGACAGGAATCGTAATACAATTGGGTTGTTCTCAAAAGGTTTGATGACTCACATTTGAGATTTCTCTCTACTTTTCTTGAACAAGGATTATTGTATATAAGTGTGAATTTCGATGCGATTGGTGAATATTAGTTTGAATTCTGTCATAATCGTTTGATGTACATAAATTGATATAGAGATAAATTAGCCTATGTGAAAGAAAGCTAGTCAATTGAGAGAGAAGTTTATACAGCAAACTACTAAAACCGCGGAGAAACTAGATTAGAACGCGAAAGTGGTTAAGCTACGATTATACCCAAGTGAAAGAGGAATTTATAGAGGAAACTACAAAAACCGCGGAAAAACTGGAAACCAAATTTTCCGACGGTTCATAGAAATTGGAAGCGCAGTTGGTAGACAACTCACAAGAACTAGAACTAAAGTTGTTAAAGACCTGGCGAAAAAATAGAGAAAAATCTAAAAAGTGTGTCTCAAACCTTCGGAAAACAATTTTATTGTATTACGATACCTGTGCATCACCCTTTCTTATCGCTTAATAGAAACCGCAAAGGCGTACTTTCCAGAATGTTTCATACATTTCGTAATTACTGTTACAAAATCTTCTATAACATAACAACTGGTGATTTCAATGCTATGGGTGCCAAAATTCTACTAACCTTCGGTGCTACTAATATACCTAAAAGGCTTAAAATTTTCTGCTTTGCAATGAAGTTTGCTATGGCTGCTCAGCTGCCTTCTGCAATTCAACTAACTACAAAAAAAATAGCTACTACGGTAAATCACATACATTTATTACATACTCAGAGAAAAATACACGGCAAATCACAAGTAAACTCCTCGTTCACACATTATTTATACCTTATATACTTCCTCTTTTACAATAATACATTTAGAGATCAATAATTCCCCTGATTAATTATTTCGAATTGATTATCCGAGAAAGTAACAGGGCTTTACCACATGTTTTACATTAACTTTGGTTTAATAAGAGCTCCTAGTAAAACCTTAACCTCTCGTGCTACTTTTCGCACATCAAACAGCAAAAGGTCCCTTTTACCTTGTACAAACAAAACAAATATTATTAATATCCTAAACCCTTTTTTTAAATAAATTTCTACATAAAATAACAGTAAAATAATTCAATCTGTAACTCTTTCCAAGTTTGTCCTTTTTGTTTATAAATTATACCCACAAAGCACGAAAGTCGTTAAACACCAGTTTATACACGTAGTCAATAAAAATAACAGTTACCTGGATACTATCTCTGCATACGGCCTCTTATCATTCCCTCAAAGACTGCGACATACAGGAACACCCCAACTTGACTTTCAATAATCATAACTGCCAGCTGCAAACATTTGACCATGAAATCAACTCGTCTACCACTTTGAAGGTGCATCCAAATTCCCCAAGCTCTACTAATATCATTGACTGTTGGTAAACAATCAAATTGGCCAACCACTGGCATTTACTCCTTTTCAATTTATATACTTTTGCACACTTAGTGCAAATTTAAATTAAAACATTCTTTACTTACGTAGAGTACTTTTTTATTCAACTCGTTAAAGTATTTTACTCTGGGAGCCATCAACTGATTGTAGACTAAGAGAAAGCTTTACGCTATTCGAACTCAGACACTAAGAGAGCCCCAGAACCATCTGTTGGTGTTTATACATCCTTCTTCCCCCTTCAAAGTATGTTAGAATTCTTCAAACTTTCTGCAATACCAATATTCAATTCCACGTACACTTCCAACGGTTATCCAATTCTTAAAAACACTCTAATTAACGTACACAAACAATTCCAACTGCCACCGAAATTCTAGAAATTTCCCCAACACCAACAAACTCACTTAAACATTTCTTCGTATTTCCACTCCAACCAAAACTCGCATTTTTGAAAATCACTTGAACATCACAAACACGCACGCCTAACTAACCAATTTTCGTCAAATTTCAATAATCCCACTCTTGTATATTCATCCCAACTGACAAAGTTAACGTTTAAAATAAGCCCCTAATGCAACATATGTAGTATCTACCTCACTCCAACCTACGCCCCAAAATCACCTCTCTCTTGGTTTGTACGCGCTTCACTTAGTATAAACACCAATTTGTACTCACTCCACTACTTTATATTCATAACACGTGTTATCCTCAGTTCATTCTAACATACACGCTAAAGCAACTATCCTTTACTTGGTCTTCCTTCCACGTTGTCAACGAACGTTAACGTTCAATCTACGCATATCTCACTTGTACGTATTCTATATAATAATCTCTCTTTCTTTCCGTGTTTGCAAGTTTTGTTGTAACTGACGAAATCACTCTCTCTAACTCAAGCTTTATATCTTTTTAACGAGGTTATAAATCTATCCTTAACTGAGAGCAGTAATCAGCACTACCTAGAATTTGCTTGTTATTTGTGCAACGTTTTCTCCTCTAATTAAAACTACACCGAAATTGCGACGGTTCCACTGATTTATTTAATTTAATACTAAGAAGGCTGTTTCAAAACACTTTCACAACTTCTCGTAAATAATCTAACCGACAACTTTGATTGTAAACTAAACGATTTGAAATCTTAGAAACACTTTTTAGAAAATATCCCTATACTCTATACTTAAATACAATGGTTCAAATGTTTATTCTATGACCTTTGGAATGGTATCTTATAAACGCTATACCTTATGAATATTTACATATGCAGAGTTATGAAAATTAACTTTTGGCTTCCTAAAACATTACAGTAGAATTATTAATTTTTACCTTAACGATTTGAAAAGCGTTTCAAATTGTAATTTGTTGTTTTTACGTGCTAAATCACGAAATCATTACCATATGCATTATTAATACCCTTTTAACACTCTAATGTGTGTGTATATATATATATATATATATATATATATATATATATATATAATTAAAATTGATTTGTGGGTTTGAGGTCTCTGGATTAAGTTGAAAACTCTTTTATGGCCTAAATTTTCGAATATATTTTAAATTCTTGATCACAGGCTATATATAAACTTGAGATTAATTGAAAACTAGCATAACAAACATTATAAAATATATAATAATTATATATATATATATATATATATATATATATAATTCTAATATTTGTTATGCTAGTTATCAATTAATCTCAAGTTTATATATACCTGTGATCAAGAATTTAAAATATATTCGAAAATTTAGGCCAAAGAGTTTTCAACTTAATCCAGAGACCTCAAACCCAAATCAATTTTATCAAATATTTAGGTCTAATTATTTTCACTACATATATATATATATATATATAAATATATATATATTGTAGTGGTTTTAAGGGGCTGAATTTAAGTATAAACAAGGCAATTTCAAACACCCTGTATAGAGGAAACAACCAGAATTTACGTGCGAAATTTATTTCATTTAATTCATTTTAAAGTAACAAATATTACCATAATTTTACAATTAGTGATTAAAATTTAGATTAGGTTCGTAAAGAAAATAAATTGTAGAAGCCAATGCAAATTATTGATTAATTGAGTTTAATTGAACGGGTTATTACGTCTAATACGCATAAAAGCATGAAAAATTGATAATACCAAGGTGAAACGCTGTGCTAACACATAAACAGCCGTTGTATATAAAATACCTTAAAAAGCCAACTCCTAAAAATGTTGTGTTAAAACGTTTGTTAATTGAACACCTGCAGGTTTTGGAAATATCACGTTCCCCTTATTTGTGAAGATAAAAGACAGAATTCAAAGTATATCGGGTAAACGGTTAGACGGTTCGCGTAAATGTTAACTAAAAGTTTCCTTAGAGTGCAGAACGGATAGACGATCAATAAAATACGTCAGAATAAGACAGGCATAATAACAGTCCACTTCAAAACGCACGTATTCAGTCCACGTGGGTTAGATAGCACGCGGACAGTAATATCGATTTTCTACCACTCAAACAAGGTTAGAAGCAAACATATAATATGCATAAGAGAGGAATAGAGTTAATATAGGCGGGGTTTTTAAGACGTCACTGAATATATCATTGGTCTAAATAGTTAGTTGTACAACAGACGAACACGGGAAAAATTGAATGAGAGTTTTTTGAAAAATATCGTATCAACGAGCTAAATTTCAAAGATTTCGAAAACGGTTAAACCAAAATTTGAAGAAGTATTATTTTAAATGAAGTATTTCGCGTGAAGAGTGGCCGAGAGGTGGCATTTTGAATTGTATGAATACTCTAAGAAAATTAATAGGGCTCTCTTATTATTTTCATCGCTTTAGACTACGTACAGAAATCTACCACAAGCTTGTAAGTATTTAAAAATTTATAAATTGAATAGTACAGTGTTGGCCTAATAGTTTGAAACGTGGTTAGTGTCGAGTTTAATTTTAACTGAGGTGCAACAGATATTTTAACAAGCTCGTGAAGTAAAGTAAAGTAAAGTAACGTAAATTAAATTCTGCAATTATAAAAAAGTGTAATATACTTGGATTTGGATTTGGATGGATCTTGAATGAATATCATGCAGCACACCTTAGATGGTGTTCATCTATAAATAGCTGGAGGCGGCAAGCAGAGCAGAACCACGAGACCGATGGTGCAGGAACTTAACTTCAGCGTCAACGGAGTAGGGATCTTCAAGAAATTCCAGTTAACGCATTAGAATTTGATGTTTTTTATGAACTATGAAATTATTGTGATGTGTGAGAGTGGACTTTGATGGTATTTTGCATTGTTTTGCGTATTGAAAATAATACGTATAACTAAGTTTGATGATGGTATTTGAATAAAAATCTAAAGGTGTATATAAAGCTTATTAACATTCCTCCTGAATTTAAAATTTTATTGTTAAGAGTACATAGGTTTTTTTGTGTTTGTAGTAAAAGTATGCAAAGTAAAAAGCATACATTAATAAAATAAACTGGGTTATCATGAGCTCACCATACTCCAGAGTGTACTAATTAGAAAAAATTATAAATAACAAAGAAAAATAAGGTATTATTCAGGGCACATTTACTCCTGATACATTCAATGTGTTTGATATTTCAATTTAAAATTCTGGACTTTACAAAAAATAGAATTTTTAGAAGTGTAACTTGAGCACCGAAATGTGAATAATGTTGAATTTTTATTTGTAAATAGTGGTAAATATATATTGTATGATTGTTGTATTATTTTGTGAACGATAAAGAGTATGATAGTAAATCTAGGTATCCAAGAGGAGACCCAACTGAGCTAGCCAGGGAGCTGTTGAAGAAATCAATTAAAGTGATGGAGCACGGAATCTGGGTAAGAATTACTTTTTTTTGAAATTTTCTATTGTGTGAAATTTTCGATTTTTTTAAAATTGATAATTTGAGAAAGTACTATTTACCAGAGGGGTTACACGGCAATTTATGACGCCCAAGTCGCAGGGGCAGAATTCATACAAGGTTACACGGCAATTTATGGCGACCTGAACGTGAGGCTCGAGTTCCAGATAGAATTTTAACAATTTTATTCCAGGAAACTGGCGATCTGAGAGAGAGAGTCTGTTGTGTATAAATTTAAGAATATTTTGAGAGTGTGTGGGAGTGATTTGAACGTATGCAGAGAAAGGAGTGGTTAAGAAGTCAAGGAGTGGAAATTGGAAGTGACGATAGTGCCTTGTGTGATAAAAATTCAAAAACGGAGGAAGTTGGAGGTAGTAGGGATCAGTCAAGGACGGAGTCGGGAGAAGCTGGAAATGAATTAATTTTGAGAATGCTAGAGAGAATGAATGAAGAATCAAATTAAACAGAATGTAGCAACTTTAATGGGGATGGTCCAAGATTTGTAACAGGTAATATGTCATTAGAGCAACAGATGAAATTTGATGGGGATAGTAGGGTAAACCCGCAAATATTCATTAACAATATTAGAGGTTTAATAAATAATTTATACGATGAACAGGCAAAACTAAATGTTGTAAAAGCTTTACTAAAAAACCATACTGAAGCTTGGTACAATCTAATAGGACAAGAAATTGACACTTACACTGACTTTGAGGACAGGTTTTTGAAACATTACTGGAATGACCACAGACAGGACCAGGTACGAGACGATTTGATCACTGGGAAATTTAAAGGAGAATTTTTAGGAAGTAGGGAGCAATATGCTATACGAAAGTATAGCATAGCGAAACAACTGAACCCACCACTGACGGACCGACAGATTATTAAATACTTGTGGAGGTATTTTGAGGTTGAAGTGAGACAGCACGTAGCGTTACAGAACATTGTGGACAGGGAGATGTTTCTGGAGTACCTGCAGAGGTATGACGACGTAAACAGTGGACGACCTCGGGAACCAAGGGAACGACAGGTAAACACGGTTAGGTTCAACAACAGACGGGACAGTTACCCAAGACGGGGGAATAATTTTACGTATCAGCGACAAAATTGGGAACCGCGACGGACATTTTACAAGAGCAACAGTGTAGGTAGGGGACCTGCACCTAGACCGGGACCAATGAGACAGAACAGTTCACCGGACATGAGGGGGACAGCAAATACAAACAAGGAAGGTAACAACACGGACAGAGTTGAGACGCCAAGGACATATGCGGAAGTAACAGCAAGACCAGGACCGAGTAGGGAGAACAGACCTGGAAAAGATTTTTAGAGCAGGATAAACCACTAGACATCACTGTGTACAGATATGAACATCCTAGGGAATTTTTGAAACTAGAAGAAGAAATTGAGCCAGAAATTATAGAAAAATTTTGTTTGCCCATAATTGAGATTAAAATTTTTGAGAAAAATTTAGGAGCATTATTAGATTCAGGAGCTGAGGCGAGTTTGGTATCGGAGGAATTCTTCAATGAAATTAAAGATAAACTGTGTGACAGGATAATGCCCATAAAAAGAAGTCACCTGGTTGCGCCGAATAAAAAGCAATTTGCTGTCGGTAATACCGTAGTTATTTTTAAAGTAGAGTTAGGTTCAGTAAGCTGTGAACAAGAATTTATAATTGTACCTGGGTTAAAGTTTAAAGGGATATTAGGGGTCGATTGCATGATGAAGTTAGGGGTTATAATTGATACGGAGAGGAAAATAGTTAGGATTGGGGATAGGATATTGCCCTGGAAGGCAAGTTATGATGTCACAGAAGATGACATGGGGTAATGTATTAATAGTATAGAGGGAGATGATGAAGAAGTGAGAGAGATCGACACCATTAAATGCCCGGAAGAAAAGTTAGGAGAGGTACAAAATTTATTACAAAAACATTCAGAGTTAGTAGGGGTAGAGACAAGCACAGCGTTAAATTATGAACATGTTTTAGAGGTAGACAATTCTGAACCATTTAATGCAAAAGTATATCCAATACCGGCAGCATATAGGGAGCAAGTGAATCAGGAGTTGACTAGAATGTTAAATGATAGCATAATTGAGTTTTCAAATACGCATTTTATAAATCCGTTAATTGTGGTTAAGAAAAAGGATAATAGTATTCGTTTATGTCTGGATGCTAGGAAGATAAATCATAGGACGAAACCACAATTCCATTGTCCACCGTCCATGGACACACTTTTGACGAGATTAAGTGGCAAATTTATATTTAGTAAGTTAGATTTAAGGAATTCGTTCTGGCTAATTCCATTACACAAAGAGTCTAGAAGGTATACGGGGTTTTCCGTAGAAGGGAGAGTGTATAACTTTAAAGTAGTACCGTATGGTTTGTCGACATCGAGTGCAGCATTAATTAAAGCCATGCAGGCAATTTTAGGAGCGTATGAGCAGTTTTGCATACACTATGTAGACGATATATTAATTTTTAGCGAAACTGAAAAGGAACATTACACTCATTTAGAGAGAGTTTTATTAGAATTGAAGTTAGCAGGTTTGAGATTGAATATTGACAAGTGTGAGTTTTTTTCAAAAACTGTAAAATTTTTGGGATATGTAGTGAATCATGAGGGTATGTGTATAGACAAGGAGAGACTATCTGAGATATTGAATTACCCAAGACCGAATAATATCCGGAAATTAAGAGCGTTTTTGGGAGTTCTCAATTTTTATGAAAAGTTTGTACCAGCATTTTCAGAGAAGGCAGGGGCGCTGTTCAAACTTTTGAAAAAAGTAGTAAAATGGAAGTGGTCGGAGAGCCAATAAGCAGCATACTTAACCCTGTTGGAGCAGTTCCATGAGCAACTCATTTTAAGGCATCCCAGATTTGACATAGGGTATATTTTAAGAACTGATGCATCGGATAGTGCCTTAGCGGCAGAGCTTTATCAAGTTCAGGATGGTGAAGAGGTCCCTATATCATTTGTTTCACGGACACTGAAGCCGCATGAGCTGAACTACACTATTAGTCAGAAAGAGATGGCAGCGGTGGTTTTTGGCATGAGTAAACTTAAATTTTACCTCATAGGTCGACATTTTGTCATTGAGACGGATCATTCAGCGTTGTGTGCCTTGATGAATACTAGATTCTCCAACAATAGAGTATATCGGTGGGGTTTATTGCTACAAAAATTCCACTTTGAAATAAAATATATAAAAGAGGAGAATAATTCTATAGCGGATGCGTTCAGCAGAAATAAAGATAATGTGAATAAGAGGCCTTGTGACATTATGATTGCCATCAACATTTTGAGACAGGATGGATCCATATACGGACATGAAGAAGTAATGAGGAATCAGGAGCAGAGTGAAGAGCTACTACGTATCAAAAGACGGTTAGAAACTGAACCGGGTTTTAAAAATTATAGCATGATAGAGGAGTTTCTGTGTAAGAGAGTGCTGGATCTGAAGCTTTATGTAGTAGATAAGGTGCAAGCGGAGTTAATTGTGAAGGACCTTCATGTTAAATATGGACACATCGGTGTTAGGAAACTTTGGCTTATATTTAAGGAAAACTTTTTCTCCGTGAAAGACATTAGCATTGTGAAATCAGTAATCAAATTGTGTCATTTATGTACATTGGGGAAATATAAAAACCACACGAGTCAGGATGTGATACAGAGTATACGTGTAGAAAACCCATTGGATTTAATTGCCATTGATTACTTGAGCAACTTAGTGAGAAGTAGGAAGGGACATCAACACATATTAATAGTCATAGACGTTTTTTCAAAATTTACTAAATTATACCCAACAAAAGAGTGTAGTACGGTGGAGACGAATAAAAAAACTAGAGTTATATTGTAAAGAGGTGGGAAAATTTAAACGTGTGCTAGCAGATAATGCCACGTACTTTAATAACCAAAGATTTGTGACTTATTGGGATCAACAAGATGTTAAGGTTGTTTTCTGTAGTATCAGGCATCCTCAGGCGAACCCAGCTGAGAGATACATACAGGAAACTGTAAAATTTTTACGTCTGGCGTCATACAACAATCATCGATCTTGGGAGGACAATCTGTCTAGGGTTGAATCCTTTTGAATGAAACCCCGAGCACGGTTACTGAAACCAGTCCCATAATGCTGATGAAACAGCAATACCCTGAGAGACCTTGGCAGATTGTGCCTCGAGAGGCTGAATTCCAGCAATTATTGTGTAATGTCAGAGAAAAACTAAGAAGAAGGGCAGACAAATACACGCGGAATATGAATGAGAAAATTAAGATGAGGGTAAAATTTAAAATTGGAGATTTGGTTATAGTAAGAAGTTTGAGGGTAAACAGGCGAGAGCTAATGACGTGTGCTAAGCTACACTTGCCCTATGAAGAACCATTTAGGATTGGGGAGGTCGTAGGAGAGTGTACCTATGTCCTTAAAGATATGGAAACACAGGTGGAAAGGGGGAAATTCCATGTGAGTTTATTGTTTCCCTATTCGCCAGAGGTAGGATTGAATGAGCAAGATGAAGATTAATGAACAAAAAGATAGAGATAGATGAGTTTTAGTAGAGAAGTAGAATAGTATAGATAGAAATAGGTATATAGAAAAGTAGATGTAGGAATAGGACAAATAAGAATAGGTGTATATAGAAAAGTAGAAATAGGTGTATAATAGAGTAAAATTTAAATAAATAGGGATAGAATAGGTGTATATAGACGAGGGTTAAAAGATATGAAAAGTGAAGATAAAGAGAAAAGTACAAAAGAGGTATGTAAAGAGTCAATAAAGGACTAAAGGGTAAAATAAAAGGAGAAAAAAAATGAAATAAGAGGGTGAAAAGTTAATAATAGATAGAAATAGTTAGGCAAAAGGTAGCGATAGGTGTGAATAGGTAATTAGAAGTAAAGATAGGTGTAGATAGATAGAAATAAGTAGAGATAGGAGTAAAAATAGATAGAAATAGATAGAAATAGGTATACAAGTAGTGATAGGTTGGATAAATAGGTATAGGTAGTGTTAGGTGTATAGAAATAGCAGGTAAGATTAAATTAGAGTGAAGTTATTTAAATTCAGAAAAACCGAGACGGGTTTTTACTAGAATTGAAATAGGGGGATTATGTAGTGGTTTTAAGGGGTTAAATTTAGGTATAAACAAAACAATTTCAAACACCCTGTATAGAGGAAACAACCAGAATTTACGTGAGGAATTTATTTCATTTAGTGAATTTAAAGTAACAAGTATTACCATAATTTTGCAAGTAGTGATTAAAATTTAGTTAGGTTTGTAAAGAAAATAAATTGTAGAAGCTAATGCAAATTATTAATTAATTTAATTGCGTTTAGTTGAAAGGGTTATTACGTTTAATACGCATAGGAGCTCGAAAAATCGATAATACCAAGGTAAAACGCTGTGCTAACAAACGAACAGCCGTTGAATATAAAATACCTTGAAAAGCAAATTCCTAGAAATGTTGTTTTAAAAACGTTCGTTAATGAACACCTGCAGGTTTTGGAAAGGTCATTATTGAACTTTATAAGCTATTGGAAATTATTAGACGTTCCCGAGGTAGGACATACACACTTTTTATAATAAAGAGTCGAAGTTTCAGCAACCTTTGTCGTTTATTATAAAGTTCCTACAACGAAACATTTAATAAATAATATAAACAATTTGTCTAGGTCTTACAATGTGTTCTCACACGGGTTTTTTGGCCTCTTAATCGGAACTCTTAATCGATACCAATATTTTCATAAGTCAAAGTTCTGGTAACTAACAACAAATTTGGCATATATCGTACATTTACCTACTTTACCTAAAATAATGGCAGCGGAGACGCGTGCACGATCAAGATTACAAATTTATATAACACACGCAAGACAATGCAATAAGTCTTTCTAACATTCTCCCCCCTGGTAAGGAGACCGTCGAATAGGGGCACCTTACCACCTTGTTTACGATTTCACGTCGAGGACGGCCACTTTATCTGCTGCCCGTGTATAAATACCAGTTGCAGTTTGAACAATAACTTGTCGAACCTGCTTGCCTGTTCCATCACTCTTAACTTCTATAACGCGTCCTTTTTTGTCGAGCGGTCGTTCAGTATCTCTAGATAGACTTGCAATTTCAGATGAGTACACTTCATGCTGTACTTGTCGATACAATTCGTCTTCGGACCGTCGTATCTCAACCACTGTAAGGGCGCCTTTAATTCGTGGATTTCGTTTTATCCAAGCAAAGAAACGTAACGTATAAGCTACTGTACGAACCAATTTCCGCCATTTGGAGAACCTTCCGTATTCAGGCACAAGTTTTGAGTTCAAACAACTTTCATATGATGTATCATGCGTCATCATTGGCGTTAATTCCTCATCGGTACAGTTAGATGTAGTAGAAATTTGCGATACTGGCCAGCTACTCTCCGCCTGATAAAGGAATTCTGGACCATCAAACCATCTACTTGCAGTGGAAATTTTGGGTTGCGTTTTCCATTTAGTCGCTTCATTGGCCACATTCGAACTTGAAGGTACCCAACGCCATTCAGATAGAGCTGTCGTCTCTAGGATTTCGCTCACGCGAAATGCAACAAACTGCTTATAACGCTTGTGATCTGATGACAGCCAGTGCAACACATCTGTAGAATCACCCAGAATATCCGGCGATTAATGTTAATACTATGGGCATGATCAATTGAAGTAGCCAAGCGAGATCCAATAACGGCTGCTTGTAATTCAAGCCGCGGGATCGTAACGCACCTTTGTGGCGCAACCCTAGTTTTTGCGCCAACTAGTCGACATCTAACGCCACTATTCGTTGCAATTCGAAAGTACGCTGCTGCTGCAAACGCATTTTCGCTAGCGTCAACAAAGACATGCAATTCGACAGATTCGTACCCCACAAGCGAATAGCACCTTGGGATCCGTATTTGTTGCAAGTCTGGTAAGAGACTTGTCCACTTTAACCACCGCCTATAAAGATCGTCAGGAATAACTTCATCCCAAGACACATTTGCTTTCCAAATATCTCTAAGTAGAATTTTAGCGTAGGCAATGTAGAACGCAACTAATCCATGTGGATCAAATATCATCATGACTATTCTTAACACTTGTCGTTTTGTGGGTCGGACCCTGTCAATTATAATTCCTTTACCTAGTCTTTCTACATCAACATGAAAATAAAAACAGTCATCACTTGTGGACCACCACATACCGAGAACTTTGGCGCCATCAGTATCACTGCCTAAATTCAAATTCTTTGACTGGTTAGGGCTTTCACAACTCATTGCTTTTAAAATGCTGATGAGTTGGATACCCAGTTTCGAATTTCAAATCCGCCGGCAGTATGACGTCGTTGGCAACAGTTATTGCCTCACCACTATTCGGAAATCCATCTAACCAATCATCTACGTAGTGGTTGTCACAAATAGCACGGACTGCTCTGGGATATTCGTTTGTATAGAGTGCTGCATTTTATTCTTCACGAATTGAGCACAACTAGGTGAGCAAGTTGCTCGAAGGTCATTACCTGCATAACATACACCTCCGGAGTTTTTGCTTTGTTTGAACGCCATAGAAATCTTTGAGATGCTTGATCAGAGCTACGTATACCAATTTGATGGAACATTTCTTTTATGTCTGCTGCTACAGCAACTGGACGCTCTCGGAATCGGTGCAGAATATCTGATAGAGGCTGCAGTAAATCCGGACCTTTCAGCAGGACGGAATTGAGCGAGACACCATTGACTTCCGCCGCTGCGTCCCATACCAAACGTATTTTTGTCGGCTTATTAGGATTAGTCACTGCTAATATAGGTAAGTACCATGTTCGCGGGCAGACAGTTTTAATTTCTTTGGCGCTAAGTTTTCTAGCGTATCCCTTCTGCACGTAGCTCTCAATTTGTGCTTGTAGGTTTTGCGCCATGGCAGGTTCCCGATTAATTTTCCGCTCCAAACTTAAAAGCCGACGCATGGCAAGTGGGTAACTGTTTGGAAGTTCAATCTCGTCATATCGCCACAATAAACCGGTGACGTAGCGATTCCCATTTTTGATAGTAGATTTTTCCATAATTTGTTTGGCTCTACAGTCTTCCTTTGATTGTATAGGTTCTGTGGGACACTTGACACCGAAATTTTCCGTTGAGAAAAACTGCAGCACTTGTACATGTAATTTATCGTCTTCGTGTTTGCTAGTAATATGGAAAATAGGATTTAGTGTCTCACGACCGTTTGATCCAGCGTGCACTGAACCGAATATTGTCCAGCCCAAACGAGTCTGTGCGGCTACTGGCTCCCCCCAACCACCTTCACGTATTCTTAGTGGGACACCAAGCTTCCAGTGTTTCAAACCTATTAAGATCCTGGGCTTAGCGTTGTGATATTGCTGAAACGGAATGCCCTTCAAATGGCGAAAAGCAGTATCCGCATTATCGATGGTTAGAGATTGAATAGGTAGATCGAGTGTTTCTACGGTATTCACGTCACTGATTCGAAATTTCTGACAATTAAAACCTACACCTGAAATGTCTAAGGAAACTACTTTACTCCGTTTCTCCACTCTTGTAGTATTACCCATCCATTTTAGACAAAGATCAGTTTCAGGTCCATCGAGGTTTATATCATTGGCAATCTCTCGGTCGAGTAATGTAAGCGACGACCCTTCATCAAGAAATGCGTAAGAGCAGATACTTTTTGTGGGTCCGTGCAGAATTACGGGTACAATTCGAAAAAGTAACTTTCTAGATGCTATCTCCGTGTTGACGGTAGTAGCCACAACACCTAAAGCAGGAGTCGTGATTACAGCTGGTTCATGTATATTCGGATCGTGTAATAACGGATGATGCTTATATGTGCAACCATTTTCACCGCAATCCCTGTATACACGACAGCGTCTTACATCATGACGTCTTAAACATTTTCTACATAACTTAAATTTGCCTTTTAACTCCAATCTATTTTTTAAAGGCATTTCTAAAAACTTATCACACTCAGAAGGTGTTTTACATGTGCCCGTACAAATCAGACATGAAACTATTCTTTGACCAGTATTATGTGGCATAGCGTTAGAAGCATGCGCGGCGTGAAAGTGCTTTGAATTATTTCTGGATCGGCGGTCAACTTTATCTTCTGTTATGCGACTGTTGAGTTTTGGTAACTTATACGGAACAACTAAACCGGCGGCTTCAGATTTATTGGCTAGCCATGCATTGAATAGGAATAGATTAATTCTTTCCGTAGTGCTTAGCGTGTATTCGGCCCACTGCAGTTTTAATGTGCCACTTAGTTTTTCTACAAGCTCTAAGAGCAGTTGGGGATTGTCGCTGTACGTAATCATATCAGCAGCTTTCATAAGCGAACACAAGTGCTGTACTGATAAAGAAAAATCGACAATTGAGTCCATTCGGTCTTCCCTAACACCTGATTCTTCTCGAAGTTGATCGATTATAATGCGAAGAATCTGCTTTGGGGGACCACAATGTGACCGAAGAATTGCTAGTACATGTGGTACTGATTCTGCAAGCAACAACTTTCCCTCTACTAACTGAGCGGCTCTACCGGTCAGGCAACGTTGTAATCTTCCTAAATTTTCCTCATCTGAAAATTTACACATTTTTGTTGATCGAACATAGCTGGAAATAAACATAGGCCATTGTCTTGGATTGCCGTCGAACTTAGGAAGATCGTGCGAATTTGACTGACGAATGACAATTTGTTTCATTGAAAGATTAATTTCTTCGTCTGGATCAGTAGCGGACACGTGAAGACTGGTACTATTTACAAAGTCCTTTTGTGTTCGTGCTGATAGCCAAGGTATGGGTGCGGCTGATTTAACGGGTGCGTAAGGAAAGTGCTCGTTTCTGATTGTGCTAGACAACCGTTTTACAGAGGACAGTTGTATTTTAGCATCCGACTGCCGGACTTTTGTAGAGCTTTGAATGATATCAACGGCGTCGTTGCAATTTTGCATATTTGTAAGTGATTGAGCACCGTTGCATGAATTACGAATGTAGGTATTTCTTTCGTGTTTTTCATCAAAGCTCACCCGAGCTTTCTGCGTGCTGTTTACCCATTCTGACGTTCTTTGTTGTGCAACCTCCTTGTCATCACTATTCGTTCCACAGAGACTACCCTTGTGCGCACGTTTTAGAATGTCCTGCTTCTTTCGTAAATATTCTAACTGTAGCAAACGTTCTTCTTCGAGCAAGTACAATTCCAATCTCTGTTTCTTTGTAACTTTAGACGATAGTGATCCGGGTTTACAATTTCTTTCATTGCTGGCGTCGCTTTTCGTACATGAGTTGTTTACATGGATGGTGGTGTTTGGTGCGTTTCCAACATTCTCAGCCGAACATAATATATTTGGTAGCTGATTACTTTCACCTGTTAGCAAAACTATGTTTGTATTAGATCCAGAGTTTGCCTGTACTTCTGGAAGTTTAGGTCGACAACTACGACAAATCCAATTTTTTGTTGGTGTTTCTGACCGCAACTGTAAACAAGATATGTGATATCGCATGGGGCATAATGAACACGCCATCATGGAGTCACTATCACATTGTTCGCATCGAGGACATCTTCCCTTTAGCAGTGAATTTGATGTAGATATCATTTTAGTTTTCTATTATGTCAATTTCGGATGTCACAGTATTAACTCAATATTAATCACTCGTCAAACTTTGACAGTAGATAACTTCAAACTCATCTAATACCTTGACTTTTTAGGATGATTTCGTATAAGATGAAACTAGTCAGTTGATTGAACTTTATAAGCTATTGGAAATTATTAGACGTTCCCG
Organism: Platerodrilus igneus; assembly: GCA_036346225.1. Classification (NCBI taxonomy): domain Eukaryota; kingdom Metazoa; phylum Arthropoda; class Insecta; order Coleoptera; family Lycidae; genus Platerodrilus; species Platerodrilus igneus. The sequence goes on along the minus strand of JARFIW010000012.1, from coordinate 3,766,877 downwards.
AGGTAGGACATACACACTTTTTATAATAAAGAGTCGAAGTTTCAGCAACCTTTGTCGTTTATTATAAAGTTCCTACAACGAAACATTTAATAAATAATATAAACAATTTGTCTAGGTCTTACAATGTGTTCTCACACGGGTTTTTTGGCCTCTTAATCGGAACTCTTAATCGATACCAATATTTTCATAAGTCAAAGTTCTGGTAACTAACAACAAATTTGGCATATATCGTACATTTACCTACTTTACCTAAAATAATGGCAGCGGAGACGCGTGCACGATCAAGATTACAAATTTATATAACACACGCAAGACAATGCAATAAGTCTTTCTAACAGTCATGTTCCCCTTATGTGTGTAGATAAAATACAGTATTCGAGGTATATTGTGCAACGGTAGAATGTTTCGCATAAATGCTAACTTAAAGTTTCCTTAAAGCGCAGAAGGGATGGACAATCCATGATATGCTTCGGAATGAAACAGGCATAATAGCAGTTCACTTCAAAACGCACGTATTCAGTCCACATGGGTTAGTTTGAAACGCGGACAGTAATATCGATTTTCTACCACTCAAACAAGGTTAGAAGGAAACATAGAATATGCATAAGAAAAGAGTAGAGTTAATATAAACGAGGTTTTTAAGTCGTCAATAGATATATCATTGGTCGATATAGTTAGTTGTAGAACAGACAAGCACGGGAAAATTTGAATGCGAGCTTTTCGGAAAATATCATAACGACGCGCTAAATTTCGGAGATTTCGAAAACGGTTGAACCAAAATTTGGGGAAGTATTATTTTTAATGAAATATTTCGCGGGAAGAATGGCCGATAGGTGGCATTCGAATTGTATAAATACTCGAAGAGAATTAGCATCGCTCTCTTTTAACTTCGCTCTCTTAGTACTTTCATCGCTACAAACTACGAACAGAAATTTACCACGAGCTTGTAAGTATATAAAATTTTTAATTTAAATAGTTCAGTGTTGGCCTCATAATTTGAAACGCGGATAGTGGCGAGTTTAATTTTATTGAGGTGCAACATATATCTTAACAAGCTCGTGAAGTGACGTATAGTAACGTAAAGTAAATTAACCAATTATAAAAGAAGTGTAATATATTTGGATTTGGATGAATCGTGTATGAACAGCATTGCAGCACAACTTAGAGGGTGTTCATCTACAAGTAGCCGGCGGCGGCGAGCAAAGCAGAACCACGGAACCGAGGGTGCAACAACTTAACCGCATCGTCAACGGAGTAGAGATCTTCCAGAAATTCCAGGTAACGCTTTAGAATTTGTTGTTTTTTGAGAAACTATGAAAATTATTGTGATGTGTGAGAGTGAACTATTATGGTATTTTACATTATTTTGTGTATTAAAAATAATACGTATAACTAACTTTTATTATGGTATTTAAATAAAAATCTAAAGGTGTATATAAAGCTTATTAACGTTTCTCAGGAATTTAAATTTTTGTTAAGAGTACATGGGTTTTTTTGTGTTTGTAGTAAGCGCATGCAATGTAAAAAGCATACATTATTCATAATTAACTGGGTTATCATGAGCTCACCATACTCCAGAGTGTACTAATTAAAATTAATTATAAATAAAAAAAAGAAAATAAGGTATTATTCAGGGCCCATTTACTCCGGTTACATTCAATGTGTTTGATATTTCAAGTTAAAATCCTGGACCTTACAAAAATAGAATTTATTGAGGTGTAACTTGAGCACTGAAATGTAGATAATCTTGAATTTTTATTTGTAAATAGTGGTAAATAAATATTGTATGATTGTTGTATTATTTTCTGGTTTTATTGAGAGTGTGCGTGAACGGTAAAGAGTATGAAAGTAAATCTAGGTATCCAAGAGGAGGCCCAACTGAGCTAGCCAGGGAGCTGTTGAAGTAAATTAAATGATGGAAGCAGAATCTGGGTAAGAAATTATTTTTTGGAAAAATTTTTCTATTGTGTGCAATTTTCGATTTGTTTTAAAATTGACAATTCGTAGGGGCACGATTATTTAGAGGTTACACAGCAAATTTATGACGCCCAATTCGTGAGGCTCGATTCGTACTAAGGTAACACGGCAATATATATATATATATATATATATATATATATATATATATTGTAATGTCAGGGGAGGTACAAGGCTTCTAAGGGTAGATTTGTGTTAAAAGGGGTGTATGCCAAATAAAATGATTCATATATCAGATCCAGTAATTCAAAAACTATATTTTGCCGTACTTTACATATGCTAAAGTATTTACCATGTTAGTTTGAAACGTATGTGCCAAAAGGTAAAATAAATGACTTGATGACGTTGATAAAATGCACAGTGCTCAAGGTTTTATACTAAGTTGAAATGTAATAGGCCATTGAAAGTACATTTGCCGTCTGAAAACCGGATGCGTCTACGGATGTCTACGATCAACCAAGCATCCAGGTCATGTGTGAATTATTTTTGGCTTTTTATTTAAATAGAATCAACTTTTGGACGAATTTGTAAATTCAAAATTATAAGTTAATAGCAGTATCAAATATAATTGGAGAATTGTGAAGTATTTAGGACCAATGATAGAATTTAGGAATGTGTATAAAGACAATAGTGAAGGTATTTGTGACACCAAAAAAAGGACAAATTGTTATTGGATATTTTTATGTACGTAAAATGTAATTAAGTAAGCTAGTTTTGTTGTGCTTATTGCCTAGGAGAGTAAACAAGAGGATTCTTTTTCAATTTAAATTCATGTAAAGACGTATTTTTATAAACTTGATTCTTTTTCGATAAAATTTTGTATAAAGACGTGTTTTTGCACACCTGCGTTAAAGTTGTTATATATTTTGAAAAAATAAATGTGTTTGAATTTAAATAGTCTGATTTATTAAAGTGGAGGTACAAGAAGCATCGGTGGTTAAATAAGCAACAGCGACGTTAAAAGAAGTGTAAAGATTGGTGATAGTGCGACGGGAAAGCAACGAATATTTAATTGGATTTGGAACGAGATTGGTAAAGGCAGAAGGACATAGAGTGGTTATACAAGCGACGGCGAAGCAACGAATATTAAAATAGATTTGGGTTTGATTTGGATAGAGATTTGAAGGCAGTAGGACATCGAGTGGGACATCGAATTTATAGCAGGGCATTGAATGATTTGGAACAGGACGGCGGTTAGATTTGGTTTGATTACGAAAAGGCGGACGGATTAATTGGAGCACGAAGAGGGAAATTAGTAGAGCAGCAATTGCAGGGGAAGATTCAACGAAAAAAAGGAACACGGAAGGATTAGCGCAGGGGAAGTAATTACAACGGTTTGTCAAAATTCTAAAATTCGGGTTATTTATTTCAGATTTGGAGTCATCAAAATTGTACTAAGACACCTGGAGGCGATACGAAAGTTCAATAGTGATTGTGAGTCCATGTAAAGACGCATACGGCGACTAAGATCGTGAGCCAGCAGCATTTAAAAAGGGAATCAGCGAAGTATAATTCAGGTGAGTACCGTGCAATATTATAAAACGTCAAAAGTCAGAAATTGTGTACATTAATTAATTTGGCACAAAGCTACGTTGATCAGTAAAATTTGGCATATACAGTAGTAAATTCATATAAAAGTAGTAAAACAAAAGAGTGTGCAGTTTGGTTGGGCAGTGCACATCTACTTACGACTGAACCCACGGTAAGTAGATGAACACCCTGAGATAAAGAGTTCATATAGTCGAGGCATAACAATAGTAAACATTTTAATTAGATAACCAACCAAACGTTGCTAAAGCACATTATATAGAAGTCATTCATTGAATAATAAAAATAGGCGCGACGACAAAAGTAGTGTATAATAATTTATAATTTAAATAAATAATAAAAGTAAAAGGGGGGGGGGGTGAGATAGTAGAATATATATGTTGGCATTTCTTTTAATATGAAAATGAGTCATATACGACACCACCTTGTGAAATAATGTGTGCCACTTCAGCCACCTTGTGGTAACTTGGGTTAATGAGCACAAAAATTGACAATAATAACCGTCTTATAGGTGCGTAGTAATCATTTATACACAAGTGCTAGTTAGCATCCATTACTATTAACCCAAAAAAGCATCTAAGGCCCCTTTTTACAAGCTCGTATATTTTCCTATTAAGAAGTTTTCTGTTTTCACCACATAAGAGCAAAAAACTTCTAGTTTACTTTATTTCGGGTTTTATTTGACTAGCAGTTGTTATTGTACGGTCCAGCCACACGAGCTGTATAAAGTGTAATCGGATGTGTGCCATTCGATACTGACCGGAAATTGGCACGAGCTTTGCAAATACATTGTGATATACTAAATTCGTACGGCAACCATCAAATGCAAGTTATAAAAGAAAACAATTTCGCAGACTAGTGAATTCTTTTACTTGATTAATGTTTTCGTTTTAAGATATTCGTTTATATTTTACTCGATAATTATGTTTCAAAATCTGTTTGAAGTGCTCCTAAGTTCTAGAGAGGATTCATACAAATCCAAATGTATAATAATACCTGCCTGAGTGCTCGGCGAAGATACGTCCTCCTTTTATTACAGAATTATAAAAGAAAAGCCGCTTAAGCCGAGAAGTTCAACAATGGCTTCTAATCTGTCACTAAAGTTATAAAAGCAAACAGTAAATTTTATAGAGTGCACACAACCTTTTTCACGCTCGCTGTTGAAGTAGTAATGCACGCTTCACTTCCATTAAGAAATATTTTATGATCCGTTTATATATCTTAGAGAAAAGTTATTTTGGTTTTCTAAAAGGGGCTCTTGATGGTGATGGAAATGAACTGTGATTGTGACGTCCGCGGTAATTCGGTAATTCTCACGAGAGAGACATCCCGGATACTGCAATCACTCGTAATATTAGTAGGGCTTCGACCGGGTTTACTGTCGCTCCTAACAATCTAGCAAATGAATCTATCCGGCTGCTGCTGTTGCTGCTGTTCCCTATACGACATTCTAGAAGGATTTTGGGATTATGTATTTTTTTATTGCTTGTCGGGATTAACTGGAGTATTTACCATCGAATTATACAAACAAACAAACAGACAAAAACTGGAAATAATTCGACGGTTTTCAACCCGATCGTTTGTTTGTGTACACAAATTGTTTAACAAGCCCAGTCCAATTAATTTGAAAATGAAAAAGGTTGAAACTAGCTTTTGTACTCTCTTCTTTTGTGATTTACAAATACAGTAAAACCGTCTGATCCATTTCTACATTTGACATTAGACACAATTTTATAATTATTCTCTACTACATTATACTGGGTGTAACAAAATAAGTGTAAAATATTTCAGGGGGTGATTCCTCATCGTAAAAGAGATAGGGTCTTTCATATAAAGAAAGTTCATTGGAGCATCCCTTGTTAAGATGCAGCCTTTTACAGGGGTACATAAATTTGTTTTTCATTTCTTTTACAAACACTAAAAAGTTAGAAAATTGAAATTAAGGTGAAATTTTTTACTATAAAAAATACACTTACTCGGTAATTTATTTGATTTACCCATGGTTATAAGGGGTGGAAAACGCAACCCCAACAATTTATTTCCAATGTAACTTTTGTCTTATTATTTGTTTGCCATTTAAAAATTTATTTCAAATAGCTTATTTCATTCTAAACAAAAAATGTCTCTTGAATTTTTTGCCCAAAATTCACCAGTTTGCAGAAAAAAATTATTTTACAAACAACTACAATATATCGTCATGAGACGAAAATGCGAAACTAATTTATCTACTAGGCCGCTATTAGTGATAGTGAATATTAAATTGTTATCACGCTGTCAATTTGTAAATTTTTGAAATTAAATTAATAGTTATGCGTCGTTGTTCTGTTCTTAATTTGTTAGTTTAAAATTCACTTGTTATTAAAACGGCATACACAAATGCGGAAATGGCTGATATGCATTACGTTTACGGTCTGACGCAGGGTAATGGGTTAGAAACTTGTAGAAGGTATGCTGAAATGTATTCTCAACGGCAGCTTCCTTCGCATAGAATATTTGCCCAACTTCATGAACGATTACGAGAATATGGTTCATTCGAAAAAAGAACGCAGGATTGTGGTCGCCATCGAGAAGTTAGAACACCACAGCTTGAAGAAGCAGTACTTAATTTGGTTAAAGAACAACCCACTAGCAGTACTAGAAAGATTACTTTCGAGTTAAATGTTGATCATATGACGGTATTTCGAATTTTAAAGTAACAACTCTTATACCCCTACCATCTACAACCAGTACAGACACTGTTACCGCGAGATTTTTCAAATCGTCTTGAATTCTTCAATTGGATGCTGGAAATGATTAGAAGAAATCCTGATTTTCTGAAGACGATCGAATTCACAGACGAATGTACTTTTTCTCGGGACAAGATTATTAATTTTAATAATAACCACATATGGGCTGATGAAAACCCTCACGCTGTTGTCCAAGCTAACCATCAAGAACATTTTTCTCTTAACGTGTGGGTCGGAGTTATTGGGGATTATTTATTTGGCCCTCATTATCTACCTCCTCAATTAAATGGTGAGGCATACACACAATTTTTAAGAGAAGTGCATCTAGTACTGCTGGACGAAGTTCCTTAGGGTATCCGAAGGATTATGTTTTTTATGCATGATGGGGTTCCCGCCCATTTTAGTCAAGCAGCACGTCAGCATTTAACTCAAACATATCCAAATCATTGGATAGGTCGAGGAAGACACAGAATTGGCCCACTTGATCCCCGGATTTGAATCCTCTCGATTTCGCTACTTGGGGCCATTTACAGAGTTTGGTTCATCCTACTCCTGTTCGCGATGTAGAGGACTTAAGAAACCGCATCATCGATGGGTGCAGGGTAATTAGAGAGACTGCAGGAATATTTGGCGAATACGTGGCTCAATGCGCCGACGTCTAGGCGCATGTGCAATGGGCCGTCAACTATTTCGAATAAGGCGCCCAGCGGACTTTAAATACGCTATCCAATATTTTTTCAATTTTTGTGATACATGTGGTATATAAAGAACACTATATTATGTACTAATTTGCTTACTCTTTTATTATTAATAATATATATTTTAAAACCTATTAATAGAAAATTATATTCACATTGTTGACTAATGTAATTTCAGGTTCCACACGACTATATGCATGCTCCATTAAAATGTTTCTTGCATAACTTACTGTCTATATCATCGCAGATGGGGACACAGCATTTTTAATGTATTTAAGTCACATTTCAAAATGTTATGGTATATTTATTTAAATTAAGCTCTAAAACAACCGGTATGAAATTAAAATTTGTGAAAAGTGGTGTTATACAGTATTTTAAAATAAATTACAGTGAAAATAGATGAAAAAAGTGTCGCCGTTTGCTGAAAACGTGAGTAGAAATTTATTAATTAATTATGTTAAATATTTATAATGTAGGGCTCGAAGAAAATCTAAGAAAATCCAATACAACTCCAAAAAAATTCTAAGAAAATCTAAGAAAACTCTAAGTTACCTCTAAGTCAAGACAAAGAAAATCTAAGTTACTACAACTCTAAGTTACGACAAGCAAATCCAAATAAAGCACGCAATAAATTTTGGAAACAATTTAATGAAAATCATTGGTTCAAATTCACGGGAGGAAGCAAAACGCAGAGCATTGTTTTAAAAGAAGCTACTCGATTGAAGGTTATCAAAAGGTGTTGATCCACAACACGCAGCAGCAGATCAAATGGGAAAACAAAGAAGGACACACTGGAAAAATTACAGGTCAGGGCTACCTAAAATAAGACATTATATCATTTTTTGTTTTCTATATTTTGTAAGGAGTCAACAAAAATATTTCATACGTAGAAATTTACGTAAAAAAGGAAAAGGTCTTGAACGTTCTAGATATTCCAGTAATAGTATCATTTTTGGTGGTTTTAAATTAAAAAAAGGGAGATACAATTTTGGGGATAAATAATCTAAATATTATAAATTGATTCAAGGGTTTATTTTTCATATTGTAAAATTATGAAGTGTAGATTTTATTTTTTTCTCATTATACAAATATTGATCGACTTCGTTTTATCATTCTAATCAAGAAAAGTTTTAGGAAAAAAGGTTAATTTATTTGATTATCGTAACGTTGTCCACTGTGTGAGTTAAACTGAGCTAGCCGTGGCATAATTAAAATTAGAATACAAGAGAGAGACAGCGCGGTGGCAGACAACAGGAAACTGGACGTTTATTACATCAGCGGGCAGCGTTATACTATATCAATATATATATATATATATATATATATATATATATTTATATATATATATATATATATATATATTACTCAAATTTAGACCAAGGTCGAAAATTAATTAATTAATTAAATAATTTTAGTCACCGTGTATAAGGACGCTTTCTATAAAAAGAAGCAGAATTAAAATGCTCAACGTGTGTTTAATTTAATTGTTCCAAGAAACAAATAGAAATTACGTGCAAAATTTATATTAATTAATTCAATTTTTAAGTAATGGGTGTTAAACAAAGTGTACAAATAATAAATTAATATTTAGTGCGTATTCCCTAAAAATTAAAGGGTAGAAGTCAATGCCATTCATTATTATTTTAGTTGGAGTTAATTGAACCATTATTAATAAGATAATAAGCATAAAAGCCTGTGAAAATCTAAGGTTAAAATACCATGAAATAAAAGCTCTGAGAATTATATTAAAACGTTAATTAGGAGCACACACCTGCGTATTTTTAAAAGTCAATTTCAGTTTAATTTGTTTGGATAAACATGAAAATTCTGCGTATATTGGAAACGGTCGGATAAACCGTAGCTTATATTAACGGGAAGGCTAGATACGGGGTTATTTAAATCAAATAAGAATACACGTGGCTGAAATAACCGATAGTAAAGAGTATCGATTTGCACCACTAGGAGCAAGTTAGAAAAAGACAGATAAAATGCGCAAGGCAGAGACACTGATAATAAAAGGCGTGATTTGAGCAACGTCACGAGGAAATGATTGGTTGAAATAAGTTGCAGATATGAGAGGTGTAAACGTAACGATTTCTATACAAAATTAATTAGTGTTCTCGGACGTGTTTGCGAGCCGTGTGAAAATTCTTAGATTTTCAACTGGCGCGTGTGCAAATTTTTAGAATCGCTGTGCCGGACTGTCGAAAAGGGAACATAGTATGCGAAATTCTGAAAACTGGCCGTCGCGGGACAAAACCGACATACAGGCGAGCTATTATATAAACCCGGGCTTTAAACAGTTTCGCTCTCTTAGATTTTCGATTTTGATTCAATACTTTAAACAGTTTGCTCTTATATTTTGGTGATTATTGAATACTTTAAAACAGTTTGCTCTTTACGTGCTACGATACAAGTTATTATGCATTAGTGCACTTAGAAAAGAAGATATAAGGTAATAAAGTCTAGTTATATTTGCGAGTATTACTGTACCAATTATTAAAATTTGTAACGATAAATGAATAAACAAAAGTAGGCAGTTTTGGGGTATAGCGTGAAAGAATTAGGAATTTCTTTGCTATTTTTCAGGGGTGTTAATAAACAAATGTTATTCGTAATCGTGATTGGATCCACAAAACAAGATTTTGATATACTTAGATGAGTTCCTGAGAAGCCCTGAAACAATTTTAGATGAATGGTGGTGTAGAAAATTTTAAAAGCGTTCAGAATCAGAAGCCGTAAACATAACCCAGTTGGAATGGTGTGATTAACAAAGGACAATGTACATTGGAGCCACGAGTGCATTAACCTTCAGGTAACTTATGCTTTGTTGTTCGATTTTTGATGTTTTGGTGTGTTGAATAACTTTATAATTTGTTTGCTAAAAAATAGACAGTAGTGAATTTGTACAAACAACAAATTTTTAAGTTTAAGGTGAAATTTTCTTGTTTAAGTAGAAAGGAGTATTTAGCAGTTTATGTTCTTGATTATGATGAAAATTTGGGTCTGTCTTTGAGCTCAATTAGACTAACCTGTTTGATTAACGTAAAGGGGTGGGAGATGCTCCCTTTGTACTCAGACTCAGATCTGCAAATATTGTTAAATTAATTAGTAGGCATCCTACAAGGACTTTAATTCTGGATGCAAATTAAAACTGATGACAAATTTAAACTTGAAATTTTATTATACTGAAATTAATGCTGAAATTTAATTTTGAAACTTTAATGTATTATGAATATTGATGTAAATAGAGTTAACGTTGATGTTTGTGGTAGGAATGTGTTTGTTTTTTTTATGACTGAGGATGAAAGTTTTAACTAGGTGAGCAGCCGAGGCGGAAAGAGTAAAGAGGCGATTATCAGAAGAGATTCAAGAGGGCGAGAATCACAGCAAATCTTGGTGCACAGTTTGAGAGGCTCGAATATTTTTTTTTACTCTGGTGAGGCCTTTTGTCGGATACACAGCATACATGACGGCCCAACGCTGGGGCTCGATTCGAAAACCTTAGTTCCCGAAGAATGGTGAGGTTACACAGCAATATATATATATATATATATATATATATATATATATATATATAATCTTATGCTGCCCCCCGCCTTTTTATTATTAGTTAATTTTAATTTATATGATATGAAATTATTTTTTTTGTTACGTGCTTTAGCTACGTTTGGTTAATTTATAAAAAAAAACTGTGTTGATATGCCTCGACTATTTGAAAACTCGTTATTCCCAGGGTATCCACCTACTTACCGTGGGTTCAGTGGTAAGTAGATGTGCAATGCACCAACCTAACAGCACTACCTATTGTTTTTGTACCTGTGATATTTTACGCTTGTATATGCCAAATTTTTATATAAGATCCACGTAGCCTTGTGCCAAATTAATTAATATTACAAAATTTATGACTTTGACGTTATAATACACAGTACTCACCTATGTTACACCTCGTCGTCGGCCTTTTTGAAAAACTGGCTCAACAATCTTACTCGCCGTATGCGTCTTTACAATGTTGGCACTATCACTATGAAAGATCTGCTGTTCAGCTTCCAGGTGTCTTTTAATGAATTTTGATGTCCTCAAATCTAAAATAAATATACCCAAATTTAGAATTTTGACTATCTTTTTATATAACTTCCCCTGCGCTAATTTTCCTGATGTTTATTCTTCTTCGCTCGTATTAATCCTCCTGCTACTCCGCTGCTTTCCTGTTCCAAATTCCGCTCGTTCCAAATTCAATGCTTTCCTCCTAAGTCCACTCTTTCCAATTCACTGCTACCCTCTAATTACCATTCAATACCAATAATCCTCCTAATACCATATCCAAATCTATTCCATTTATATCGCCTTCAGTTTCATAAATACCATTCAATGCCTTTCTGCCTTTCTCGATCTCGTTCCAATATCCCACTATTTACTACGCCTTTTCCACTGTTACTTTAATCCACTCTTACCCGTTTCACTTCGTCGTTGCTATTAATTATTCTTACTCTTGCTTATTCATACTCTTCTTTATATATTAATCAAACTCTTAACTTTCAAATTCATTTATTAATTTTAAAATGTTCAAAATATAGCGCAGTTTACAAAATTACGTCTTACTACCAAAATTATTTTAAATCGACCTCTTGTTTATCTTTTCCTTGGTGATTATTACAATTCAAATATGCCTACTCTTTAATACATTTTTATACAAATTCCATCCAATAATATCGTCCCAACAAGTTCGTGTCACTCATACCTTATAATCTGTCTTTTACGCTTTCCCTTTTCATATATAAATGTTCAATCATTGGTCCTTAATATCGCACAACCCTTCAATCATATTTGACAATACTTTTACTTATAATTTTGATATTACATGTTTGTCCAAAGGTTGATTCTATTAGAATAAATGCCGAAATGTTACACATATAAACCTGGATCTGCGTGGTGAATAGTGTAATTTCTATAGACGCATCCGGTTTCTCGATTAGCAAATGTACATTCTATGGCTCATTAATATACAACTCAGTGTAAATCCTTGAATACTGTGCTTTCTCACGTCATCAAGTCATTGTTTTTACGTCTTGGCACTTATACTTTGACTCTTATACTCCAAATACTTTAACATTTGTAAAGTACGGCAAACATAAATTTTTCAGTTACGGGATCTGATATTTGGCTTTCTTTATTTGGTATACACTACCTTCAACAAAACAACCCTTAGAACCCTTTTAGCCCCTACTAACATTTCAATAAATATTTTAGATATCTAATTACGTAAGGTATATATATATATATATATATATATATATATATATATATATATATATATATATATATATATATTACTCATATTTAGACCAGGGTAGAAAATTAATGGATTACATCAAATAATTTTAATCACCGTGTATAAGGAAGTTTATTAGATAATACGCTTTATTAAAACCCGTGGAGAATAAAAATTCATTCGTTTTATTAAAAATAAGAGATTAAAATTATTTACAAGACGCTTTATATCAAAAGAAGCAGTATTAAAAAGCTCTGCGTGTAATTTAATTATTCCAAAGTAAAGAATCAAATGGAAATTACGTGCAAGATTTATATTAATTGATTCAAGTTTGGGCAACGAGTATTAAACGAAATGTACAAATAATAATTGAATATTTAATTAGGATTCACTAAAAATTAAAGAGTATTAATTTTAATTGAAGTTAATTGAACCGTTAGTAACAGATAATATCTATAGAAACTTGTAAAAACCCAAGATTATAATACCAGAAAATAAAGCTCTTAGAATTAATATTATGTTGAACACCTGCGTAGTTTAAATGTCACATACGGCGAAAAGTTTGCAGATAACAAATAGTTTCAGAGAATCTTGGGGAAAACGTCGCATAATAGTTACAAGAAATGCTAAAGGTGGGGTATTTCACACTCCATGTGGACTAAAATAATCGATAATACAGAATATCACTTTGCATCAATAAGAACAGGTTAGAAAAGGAAAGAGAAAATGCGTCAAGCAAAGACACATATAGTAAAAGGCGGGATTTAAGCAACGTCACGAGGGTCACAATTGGTTGAAAATAGGATGCAAATATCAGAGGTAGAAACAACAATTTCGGTATAAAAGTCAATTAGTTATTTCTCGGACATGCTTGCGTGCCGTGTGTTGAAATTTCTGAGATTTAAATGGGACGAGTGAAAATTCGTAAAAATCGACGCGCGAGCGACAGACTGGGAACATAGAATGAGGAATTCTTTAGAATTACCCGTTTTGAGGACAAAAGCGACGTGCCGGCTTTTTGCTATATATACCGAGATGAATATAAACAAGCTCTCTTAGACTTTTGACTATTCGATGCGTTAAAAGCTCTTACATCCGCGACTTGATTGAAGATGTTAAACAGTGCATTTTAATTTGAGAAAATAATTTAAAATTTTGCTCGTATATTTTAGTGATTCAAAATAGTTGGTTATTTACGTGCTAACATGAATGTACTTCAGTGCACTTAAATACAAGGTAATAAAATTTAGTTTCACTGTACCAATTAGCAAAATTTACAACGACAAATGTATACACAAAAGTAGGCAGTTTTGGCGTATATTGGTGAAAGAAGTATGAAGTTATTTGCTATTTTCGGGGTGTTCATAATTAAATGGTTCAAATACGTGTCTGGATCCACGAAACAAGGGTCAGATATACTCAAATGAATTCCGGAAAAGCCCAGAAACAACTTTAAATAAATGGTGATGGAGAAAATTTTAAAAGCGTTGAGAATTAGAAGCCGTAAATATAATCCTGTTGGAATGGTGTGATTAACTAAAGGGACGATGTACTTTGAAGCTACGAGGACGGTGACCTTCAGGTAAATTATACTATTTTGTTTGACATTTTTGTGTGTGTTGAATAACTTTATAATTGATTTACTTTAAATGGACATTAGTGAAATTGTACTAACCATAAAATTTTAATTTTAAGATGAAATTTGCTTGTTGAAGTAGAAAGGGGTATTTAGTTTTGATGTTCGGTAATATGATGAAAATTTGGGTATGTCTTTGAGCTCAATTAGACGAACCTGGTTAATTAACGTAAAGGGTGGTAGATGCTCCTTTATACTCAGACTCCGGTCTGCCTATATTGTTATATTAATTAGTAGGCATCCAACAAGGACTTTAATTTTGGATGCACATTAAAATGATAATAAAATTAATCTTGAAATTCTTTTTAAAACTGAAATTTATGCTGAGTTTTAATTTTGAAATTTTAATGTATTCTGAATATTGATGTAAATAGAGTTAACGTTGATGTTTTTGGTAGGAATGTGTTGTTTTTTTATGAATGAGGAGGTTTATAACATTAGGTGAGCAGCCGAGGCGAAAAGAGGTTCACAGCCGTTTATGACGCCCAATCTGTGGGACTAGAATTTTTTTGTTGAAAGGACCCAGTTCCCGCATTATAAGGAGAAGATCACAGCAATATATATAAATTATATATAAATTATAGGCGTAGCAATCCAGGACGATGACTTAAATTAAAACTGCAAATGCAAACATACCTTAATATTACAAGACACACATACATATTTCACGTTAAAGGATAATTTACAATAGACAGTTATCGTCCGCTCCGACCACGAAAGAAAAATAATACCATGTTACAACACAATATATCTTACATACAGGGTGACGTGACGATAATTTTGTAGGTAGGCGTATATTAAAATATACTACAACGTGAGAACGAATTTTATAGTGGGAGACATTATAATTTGAATTAGGGCCGCTATACTTGCGGCCACGTCCACAATGCTCCACCCGGAGGTACCACATTGGGTTTAAACGCGAAAAATAGTCGTGCTCCTAATTTATTCTTACTTCATAATTGATTCACCCTAAATAAAAACTAAATAAAAATCTAACAAACCTAAAAATCTAACAAACCTAACAAACTCTAACAATCTAACAAACCTAAAATCTGACAAAACTGGAACAAAAACAAAACAAAAACTAAAAACAGGGTTGTAAATAATGGTATCCCTAGCGCTGACTTTCGAGTGTACCCGATCAACAAGCAAAAATGAGAGGGGGAGGGATCCGTAATACCGGATAGCAGACGCCGGTTCTGCTTACCAGTGCGACCTGAAGGATCGTCTTAAAACTATCCAAATCTAGCTAACTAATTTAAATCCATCCCTAGCTTTCCCTATCGTTCCCTTAACTGATTTACATTATGATTACATTCTTCACAATTCTGCTCGTCCTTCCCAAATATATACTGCAACCAAAATGGCGACAGAACGTCAAACAAAACAAATAAGCCACATAATACATGCTATATATAAATAAATATAGTGTAAATATAAAATATAAATAAATATAATTATGTAAATATATAAATAAATGTTTAATAAGCGTTAAGCGTCAAGCATATAGCAGTGCACAAAATAGCAAAAGCATCACCCTATTTATCAGGTGCACTCGCACAAGCATTATGTCGGCTAGCGCCTTTACACACCAAACGTGCTTCTTAAATTATTTCAAAAACTACTAATTAATGTAAATCAATGCTTGTGCGAGTACAGCCGCCACAATTTAAGTCCTACCTCGATAATAAAATTCTCCAGCATCCGAAGATCTGGTCGTCTGTAACTTACTTCTAAAGGTGGGACGGGGTGCACTGCTAAAGTCCTGGTGGGTATGCACTAAATGTTCTTGGGGGGATCACAATCACTATCACTATCACTTCACTTTCAAGTCCTGGGGGGATGCGCGGTTGCGCTCTGTTTTATTATCCTTGTTTACTTTATTGATTTAATTTATTGAGGGTTTATGATTTATTTGTTATTGTTTATTTGGTATTATTTATTCCCGATTTTCCGCACATAATTATGAAGATAGGCAGTGATTGTATTAATGGAGTGGGGGTTTCTCGTGCATATTGGACATTTTGGTATAATTATCTTTTTTTTTTTTTTTTTTTTTTTTATTTAATATCAGGTTTTGGTTATGCTCGTATCCTTACTCACGCCAAGTCAATCTAAAATTTTTCAATCCTCCCACCAACCCCACCGAATTTTTACACGCGGTCGTCATTGATTGTCTAATCTCGCGACCCTTCCCGCAAATTCTTTTAAGGCTGTCCAGAACGCCTTCTGGTTAACCACTTCCCGACTTCCTCTAGGCTCTTTGGCCATGCCAGACCTAGGATAGCTAGTTTGCTATCAGCCAACCCTCGATTTCCCGCCTCAAGCGGGCAGTCGAAGAGCACGTGCTCTGCGCTTTCCGCGCCCTCACCGCATTCGCAGCGGTCGCTGTTGATTAGACCGAACCTTTGTAAATACGCCTTCAGGGCGCCGTGCCCTGTTATCAACTGCACCATTTTGTGATCGAGCTTAACCTCGATCTTACCTCTGGCTTCTATGCTCGGTATGAATTTGTGGGTCAACCTGCCCGTGGCAGCGTTGTTCCACCTCTCTTCCCATTGTCGAATTGATTTTTCGCGCAGCTTTCTTTTGATTAAAGACCTCGGTATCGACGAATGTGATATTCGAAAGTCGCTCGTCGCGGCTTCTTTAGCTAATTCGTCAGCCCTATCGTTTCCTACGTTACCATTGTGCGACCTGACCCAACAGAACTTTAAACGTCGAAACTCTAGCGCCGTACGCGCTATCCTCCAGACGTCCGCTTGGAGATCTGTCGAGGTGTTCATGTTTGTTAAAGCCGTTAGCGCCGATTTACTATCACTGATTATATAATACTCGTCTCTGCCCGTATGGTTTATTACGTAATCGATAGCCTCTCGTATGGCTACCAATTCGCACTGGAAGATAGTGCACCAGTTCGCGAGTTTGGTTTGAAACCGAAACACCTCCCTTTCCTGCTTATACACGACAAACGCCGCGCCTGCTTGCCCATCGTCCATACGTGAACCGTCCGTATAAATTCTGATACCCATCGCGTCCTCATCACCTTCGACAAACTCGATCCTCTAATATCAGCCGGGTGCCCTAACTCAGATACAACAATCTTTCTTGCAATTTCCCTATTACCAAGATTAAGATCTTCGATAATTTCGCGCCCTTTTCCTATATTTATTAATCGTCTATCTCTAATCTCCTAACGACATATTCGATAGGAGAGTCCTACTGATCACCAGGACAGCCTCCGTGGAGGTGGTCCTGTACGCCCTCGCCGCTTTTACCGCGGTTATGCGTTGTACGCTCGTCAATTGACGCATCTCCCGGACTTTACAACCTTCTGCCCATACAGAAGCTGCGTACAGTATTGCCGGCTCAATTGCTCCGGCATAAACCGTCCTCAGCGATTCGCCCTGAAACCCCACTTTATTTTAGCCGCCGCCATCATTTTATTTGATATTTCGCCGCCCTTACTTTTTACGTATTGTACGTGCGCTTTCCAATTTAATTTATTGTCGATCTTGACGCCGAGGTAGGTAATACAATCTTTAAACGGGATTTTCTCCTCCTAGCTCTAACCTAGGAGGTCTCTGTCCTGGTTTCGTGCCGAAATAAAGCGCCTCTGACTTCGCCGTGTTAAATTTTAATTTTACCGCCTGCGACCATTCGTGTAATTTATTAAGCGCCTCGTTCGGTTTTGTGCGCATATCCATTAACAATCTCGATCTTACAATTAAAAGTGTGTCATCTTCAAACCCAACGATTGAGCATCCTGCGGGCAACTTGACCCTAAAGATGCTCTCATACAACAACTTCCAATATGTGGGACCAGAACATGACCCTTGCGGGCATCCCTTTCCACCTCACGCGACAGAACTTCACCCGGAATTTCAACCTGTGCTAATCGCCCCGAGAAATAGCTCTTGACCAAAGACATCAAGTTTCGCGGACAACCCCTACGATCAAACTCGCAAACGATTAATGGCCACCAGGCAGCATCAAATGCTCCTGAAATGTCCAAAGCAACAACGACACAGTACTCTTTGGCATCTCTTGCCTGCTTAATTTCCCCGACAACGAACTCTAACGCGTCGATAGTCGACTTGCCCTCCACGAAACCAAACTGTCGGTTATTAAAACCGCCGCTGTCTCGCACTAGGTGTTCAACACGCGTAGTCATAACGCGATCTAAAACTTTCCCCAGCACCGGAAGCAAGCTAATTGGACAATAGCTGCCCGGATCTGACGCATCCGCCTTTTAGGTTTGGGTATAAATTTCACATTCTGGATTTTCCAGCAACGCGGAAAACGCCCTTTCTAAACAAAGATTAAACAACCCAACAAAGACACACGGGGCTAAAATGCACGCCTGCAGAGCTGCGTCTGAAGTGATTCCATCATGCCCCGGTGCCTTCTTAGGGTTCATCCTCCTAAGAGCCCTGACGACCTCGTGAACTAGGATTGCCTTATCGGCACCTGTTCCTTGCGCCTTTGCAGCTTCCGACGTATTAAATCGTGCGACCCTTCATCCCCTCGGATTATCCGATGGGAAAAATTTCTCTAGTAAATATTCCGCTGTGGTTTTAAAACCTTCCGTGTATTCGCCATTTGTTTTCTTTATATTACTGAGCGCGATTTTTTGTTGTTTTCCTCTAATTACGCGGTATGCGGTTCCCCAGGGTTCTTTCTCTGAGTTTTGCGTGCAGAATTCTTTAAATTTATTCGTTCGCGTTTCTTCTATTAATATCTTATATTCGCGGTAACTTTGATTATATTCTATTCTCCGTTGTTCTCCTATATCTCCCGAGGCGCGTTGATAGCGGCGCCTTAGGTTACGCGTTTCTGCCCGCTTGGTGGTTAGTTCCCGGGTCCACCAGGGTACGCTGTCTTTAAATGTTTTCTTTTGCGGCATGGAATACGACGACGCGTTTACCACCGCGTCGTTCAATTTTTTCACGAGTGTTTCTACTTCGTCTGCCTCTCGGCAGTTAAATAGCTCATTTTCGAGCGCGGGGATACTTTCGCCAAATTTTTCTTTAAACCGCTCCCAATTTGCTTTTTTATTACAGAACCGCGGAAATATAGTTAGCTGCTCGTTTGCGCTTGTTTTGGTTTCAACGTCCCATGTTATTAATTTATGGTCAGAGAGCGTTTCCTCGTCCGACCTTAGTTTCCAATTACAAATCGTTTCTAACATTTCGTGCGAGACTGCAGTAATATCTATAAAACTGCTGCCTCTATGCGTCTCAAACGTAGGTGAATCATTAGTGTTTATCACACTAAGGTCCCATCCCGTAAAAAGATCAGCAACCTGCGAGCCTCTATCGTCTTCGATAGGGCTGCCCCATAAATGCGACTTAGCATTAAAGTCTCCCGCGATAATTAAATTTCTATTTCTACCGATTTTACGAAGGATTCCTTCAATTTGATTTATTAAGTCCTCTGTTTGAGGATTCTCCCGCCGGGAATCGATCGGCGGAAGGTAAGTGCTTATCACGTAAAACGTATGCAATCCCGTTTTTATTTCTGCGGTGGTTATGAACTCATTCGACAGATTGTTTAGGATTATTCCGGCGCACGTCCCGTTATTTATTATTATCCCGCTACGCGGTCGTTCGCTGTTTGCGTTTAAAACGGTAACCCCCTTCCCAAAACCTGTTATTTTGTGGCTATACAGGTGCGGTTCCTGTATAAGCCCGATGTCGATATTATTTTCGCTGAATAACTTTACGAAGTTATTTGTAGCCCCTTTTCCTTTCGAGATTTAGTTGCGCGAATTTAATCTTCTTGCTTCTTTTAAATCTATCTTTTCTTCACGGTCCATAATCGATGTTGCGTGTGATTGCGTTCTTCAATCTCAGCATCGTGGGGCATCTACTCGACTTGGCGTCGTGGCGCATATCGACCTTCGCGCCACCGCCAGTTCTGTCGTTTGCCCTAGCGCAAACCACACAGCAGGGAACTGCCCTCCGGCAATTCTTGAACTCGTGACCGACTTTGGCACAGTTACCGCACCACTGTACCTTCTCCTGCACTCCATCGATCTATGGCCGTACTCGTAGCACCTGTAGCACTGGGTCATCGAGAAGTGGTCCCGGGCCCAGACTCTTCGCCACCTGAGGTTTATAGCGTCAGCTAATATACGTCTCCGAAGTGTGGGGGTCACTTCGAAGACTACGTTGACGAAGGGATCCCTAGGGCCCTTTCCGCCAAACCTAAATTTCTCCCTCAGGTGGTCTTCAATCTTCAAATCGCCGAAGCGGGGATTCTGGCACGCGATCAACCGCACCAGCTCTTCCGCCTTCATCCCGCTTCGACCCCGGAAGAACGACCCATGGGCGCTTCTTCTCGATGGTCTTCGCCACGAGCTCTTTGCAGTCACCGACAACCTTCGACTGCAGTTTCTTCGCATCTTCTCGGTTTGCACACTCGACAACTACACCGCCCTTGCGAGTTCTACGAGCTCCGACCACAACAAAACCATCACGAGCGGGATCGACCTTCTTCTTTAGGGTCGACATGACGTCACCCTTCTCCCCTGGCCTGGCGTCGACCCTAACTGCAAAGGTGGGCGTCGCACCTGCAGCAGCTGCAGCATACGACGCCTTCCGCGGCATCGGCACCTCCTGGCTCCTGGAACACTGCTGCCCTGAAACACAAGCAACCACCGCTGGACTTCCCCCGACAACATTAGCTCTCCCAGAATCACTAGCCACAAGCCGCAGCGCCCTAACCATACCTATAAGTTGATTCGCCGCGTCGAGGAAATCATCCAGGGCGTAGCGAATCCTCTTTCTGTCCTCCACGACGATAGTGGCGGAGGTCGTCGGCACCCTCCCGGAGATGACCCAGTGCGCCTTCCTTGCCCTCAATCTCAGGAGGTCCAGCTCATCGAGGTCGCTAGCTGCAACGCTAACGTCGCTGCTAGTCGACATCTTTCGCTGGGCTCCCGAAGTTGAGGGCGATTCAGGCGCCGCAGCCACCCCAGGGGGCCCCGACACGACCGCCGCAGACACAGGCTCCTCTACCTCCTGTACCTCCTCCTGAATCCCTAACCTAACGTCTTTTAAAATTACCTTTAGCTGTTTCCCCCCAACAACGCCCTCAGCCTCCGACCTATTAGACTCCGACCTATCTCCCCTCTTCTTCCTGGGCAACGGGTCCTCGTCGCGGTGGACCACCATGCTGACAAAACAAACGACAAAAAATGACACCTAAAACGCAGCTCAAAAACCACTTGACCGTTACGACGCTAAAAGAAAGACGCTAGAAGAACGCAAAACGTTGGTCCAATAAAAATGTTTTGTTTAAAGGTGAACCGTAAGCAACCTTGTATTTATTTAAACTTCGAACCGCCCAATTAAATATCAAATTTTAACAAAAATACAACAAGCACCAAGCGTCAAAATAACAACTAGAATCAAATAAATTCCCTAGCGCAATTCGATTCAAAATGTACCGCGAAGAACACTATTTATTTATTTTAAATTTTTAAAACCGCCAAATCAATTTAAATAAACTAATTACTTCAAAATATTAAAATATCTAATTTACAAACAACAACACTTTATTTTTAAACGTGTAATTAAGAAAATAAGGTCGAGCGCAATCGGAATGAGGTAACCGGAAATGACCTTTCACTTAATCACTTTGTAACTGTAACTGCTACACCGCTTAATTACACCAAAATCGATCTTAAAGGAACTTATAAGTACGCGTGTACTTAAATTATTGAAAATTTATATTAAAATTGTTTTAAAATTTACAGTTTTTGAGATATTTATTTGATTTAAAAAGGCTTAGATTTTTGTTTTTTGGTTATTATTTTATTATACGCGCACTATAAAAATTTCACACACTTTTTGGTTGTTTTACCCGGTTTTATACTCGATTTACGCGGTTTTATTTTAAATTTATTATTAAAAATGTCTTTTAAGTTATTTCGAAATTATTTTTGAATATTAGTTTATTAGACCTTTGTTTTATTTACCCGAAATTTATTTAGTTTATTTTTAAAACGCGGATTTGGTTTAAATTACAAAGAAAAACGCGATTTATTTAGTTTTTATTTAGTTTAAATTCTGTTTTAAAATTTTTATTTTACTGCCCTGTATTTAAATTTTGATGGCACACAATTATAAAAATAAAACACAATAAAAGCAAAACTTCAAATAAAATAATTCAACAATAAATAATAAAACCCTAGATAAAAACTTACTGTTACTGCTGAAGCGGGAGCTCGGCAAAAACACGTCCGCTCGCTTCAAGCGGCAACTAGTATAGTGGGAGACATCACGACGGACGAGAATGAATGAATTATTCGCGGGCAGGGAATTAGAAACTCTCAAAATGTAATAATACGAGCCACTAGTAAGGTGGGTACAAAATTAAAAGTAAAAAAAAGCAACTTCAAGTTCAAGATGTGACTAAATCTTTGGCAGGAAACAAATGTGGCGGGCGTCATGAGTTCATGCACGTGAGAGACGTGGGTATTATATCATGACGACTGAGATTATAAAGTGGTTAGAGCGTCGAGGGTTAACCCCCTCCAATATTTTAGAGCTGTATTAGATGGGAACGGAAAATTGGAGAACACTGATGGTTTCTGGACATCCTGAACCTTTATGGGGAATGAATTAAAAAAGTGAGTAATATGTGAATTTTTATGTTTATACTTTTAAGAATGTACATATGAATTTTAAAACTAAGTTGTAAATGATTGATATTTATGTAATAAGAAATCAATCCAAGTGAAGGCGGATATTTTATTAGACTAAATTAACGGCGAAATTAGTGTATACTGATTTTAAAAGTAAGCTTTATTATTGAAATTAAGGTTGATTAAAAAGTGACGAATCATTAGTTTTAATAAATATTGGAACGGTTAATAAAGAGTTGTTATTTAACTGTTTTCTAGTTTTGCCATAAAAGTGGTCGATCGCGACGCAAGTAAAATGTGATCTTGTTAGTTGAATTACAATGATCAACGACGATTGGCAGCCAGTACAGTTGCGGACCGAACAGGAGAATAACATGGCCCTATGTGTTATTCTGACTTAAAAAGCCAGAGGAGAACGTCCATTCTGTCAGAAAATTAGTTGGTTGAGAATCACCCTGAAGTCATACTCGGCACAGTGGAATTCCTTGAATATAGAGAATGGGATCTTTGAGATGAATCCCTGAGTACGCTTCAAGAGATGGTTCTTAAAAGCTGCGTGCCCGAGGTTTTAGAATATCTGCATTATGGGACCTAGTGAGGACACTTCGGCGTTAAGAAGACTCTGGAGAAAATCCAAACAAGGTTTTACTGGGTAGGCTGCAAGGACGATGTAGAAAAGAGTGGTGCCGCAAGTCAGCTGTGCGCACCATTGAGAAATCGTAAGGCTCCAATAAGGCAATGCAACGTAGGAAGTCTTTTTGAGAGTCGCAATCGATATTGCCAATCCATTCCTTGAGACCGACTCCGGAAATAAGTACATTTTGGTGGCTATGGACTATTTTACAAAGTGGAACGAAGCGTATGCTGTACAAATCAAGAAACTACAACCGTCGCTGACGTGCTGGTAAAAAGACTGTTCTGCTGTTTTGGCGTTCCTTTCAAGTTAAACGCCGATCAGAGCAGAAATTTTGAGTCAGCGTTATTCCAAGAAGTTTGTCGGTTGCTGGGGATAAGAAAAACCCAAACAACACCGATACACTCGCCATCGGGTGGTATGGTAGAGCGCATGACCCGCACCTGGACAAGTACCTTTCCAAGGAGATCTTCTAACATCAGAGAGAGTGGGACCGATATTTACATAAATTTTTATTAGTCTATCGGTCTTCGGTTCTTGAGAGTACTGGAGAAAAACCTGCATGTGCTATGCTGGTACGCAAGATACGTCTACCGCGTAATTTTAAGTTTTAGTGCAAGCACGGAGATGACATAGTGGGCGAGAGCTACGTTCAGAATCTCAAGCGCAAGATACATAACATCCACGGTGAAGTTAGGAAAAATATCCAGATCGCGAGCGATCGGATGAAGACAAGATAAGACAGCAAAGCGCAGGATTCTGATTTCCAAAAGAGCGATTGTGTCTAGCTAAACAATTGCAGACGGAGGCGTAAACTTTCACCAAAGTTACAAAGACATTGGGAAGATTCGTACGAAGTTGCATGTAGTATATTGGAATCGCAAGCCCTTAAAACGAAAAATAATACAGGTACACGTTTTATCTAGTTAGCGCCCTAAAATAGTGATGGTGCCGGTAGTGGAAGAAAGGCACGCAGTGAGAAAAAAAGAACAGTTACGCCCGTGAGGATGAACGAAGGTCTGAACCGAGCTAATGATTGGTTCATGTCTCTGTACAGCGGCACAGTAAAACCGAGATATGGGTCATGGAGAAGATTCAAAGTGAGTTATTCGATACGCCGTTGGAATACTCCCTGGCACATTGCGTAACTACAGACACTGATATGTCCAAATGACTTGCTCGGGTGTATAGAAATAAATTTGTTGGTCTGAATGAACTTCGCAGACAGTAACTAGAGGTGGGAAATATCATACATCTAAAGAACCGACATCGTGGTACCTGCTACCTGGTGACTAAGCAACAGCCTTCTGGTAAACAGAATTACCAGAATCAGCGGAAGCTGCATAAATGGTTTCGACTGTCCTTACCGCCATAAAAAACTTTCAACGTCCAGGTCACAGAGTGTTCTGGGACAGAACAGCTTTAAGCGGGGGCATTAGCGCCGTTTAGTTTACCTCTAACCAGAATAATTACATTGAAATACAAGTGAAAAGTATGTATACAAAATATGATTGATAGGCCTCTGCGGGCGATCGATATGATTGACGGGTACCAGAGCTTTGTATTTAAGAACTTTACTTAAAGTATTATAGGCACATTAGAGATTTTTATTTCCATATTCCGATATGTTCTCGAACGATTGGATAAAAGATAAATTACCGTGATGAGCGTTAGTTAGTCTAGTTCTAATTGAACCTTTGATTATGTGTGAGTTCTAATTCAAACATTAGCGAAGGGATCTTTATAAATTATTGTCGTGATAATATAAATTAATTATAGTGCATCGATATAAGAAAGATAGTATCGTTATTTTAAAGGTTAGTATTTGCACTGTTAGCGATTAGCTGAAAAGAAGTTGTGTGTAGCTGCTACGAATTGTTAAAAAGGTTCATATAATCAGTTGGACAATTCAGAACTGTTTGTGAAAATAGAGTTTTCGTTACAATATCAATATTAATTCCCAACCACAGTTTACAACAACTAGCAGCTTTTAATTTTTTAGTTAATAGATAATTCCCTCTTGCTAACGTCTGACTTAATAAGGAACTTGCAGTTATTATGCGACTTCCCAAAAAATATAGAAATAAAAATAACGGCTTTGCTTTATCTTACTTTTTTATTGACTCTATAAACAATAGCAATACAAGGTTTGTGATAATTCCACTTACGCATCTCTAGAAATAGCATGAATTAAGTGAATTTCGTATTAGAGTTACAGTTCGCTTTGTTCTGTGGAGTTCATCAATTTGCGCTATGAGAAAAATATTCTCAGGTGCTTAATGCAACAATAGTTGATTTTAGTTAGAAGAGTTTTTTAGTTTACCTGATGAGAAAACATCCTATAACTTTAACACCTAACGGTCCAACACTGAAATGAATAAAGCTATTGAGAGAACGATGCGATTAGTGAGAGAAGCGTATGGAAACAATATATTTGGTTATTGTATAAACCGTACGAACCGTCAGGGAGGGTACTCCGAATACTAATCCAGAACTGTTATTTTAGTGGCTAAAATGAATACGCTTAGTGTCTATATAAATTAAGATAGAACGGTCGGTGCTTGGGTAATTAAATAGTAATAATTTTAGCGTAATTGCCTTGTTTAGAAAGACCCTAGAGACGTAAACAGTAATTATCATTAATAATCTCTGTAGCGGTATTTGAATATGTTAAGGGTTCTATGTGAATACTTGCGAATAATTAAACTTATACTATACCGAACAAGAACTGCATATTGAAGTTCGTTACCATCCTCAGAGGAGTTCCTAAACAATTTTATGTATTTTTGAAGCGTTTTAATGTATTGCTTCTGATATAGTCAAACTTAGTGATTTAAAATACATAAACGTTATAGTTAAAGATTTTTACTATATTTAATTTGAATCGTGTCACAAATTCAATAATAAAATTAAGTAGATCGAGCATAGAAATCAAGCGCGCTAAGAACTCTTTTATAAGTTTAATTAACTTTAATTAACGCCTGGTATATATCTATTACATGCCCTGATACTTATTATATACCGCGCGTTACATGACTTAATTGCATTTATATTATAATGTACAGGAATAAATAATATCCACCACAACAAAAACTGGCTATAATTTATGACTTCAATAATGGTTTTTGAATGGTGATTGCTTGTCTGGAATATTACGCTGTCGATATTCGTTAAGAGATTGCCTTAAGAAAATTAATTTTCTTGCTACTCTTGTAGTTTGTAATTTTGTGGTTAGGGTTTCAATACCTAGCCGCATCATTAGCTACTGTACACTTCCAACACCACTCGTGTAGAGTGCAATTTTCTTAATCGAGCTTACTCAACGTATTCAATTGGAGAGCTTTATTAGAAGTTGGGCGATTTCTAAGAGAAATTAATTATAAGTTGAAAGACTTGAGAGTTGGGCGAATCAATCGTAAGAAAGCCATTAGCGTTGATGTGCAAAATTATTTATTAGTTATTTACGTTGATCAAAGCGCTTTCGACTTTTGTGGTTATCATTGAACTGGTTCTTACCGCCAGAGGCGGAGGACGAGCCTTTGTGGTCTAGCTCTGAACTTCACTTCAGCGGTGAGCAATGAAGGGGAAAGGGGCTGGGGATATGGTTTACTGCAAAAGACTAAAAAAAAATGATTGGGCACCACTATGCCTTTAGATGAGGGGAGGTGTAGGAACCCCAAAAATAACACAAAAAGCCGGAGAGACTACCGATACTATATAACACAAAAGTGCCTAAAATAAAACAATATTATTTATGCACACGGGTCATAGTTTATCTCTCATACATATGGATTTATAGGTTATAATGGATGTTAAATAAGTCAGGTAATTATTCATGGCAGGGTACTCCATGAATATACAAGTCAATTAAAATTTAAGACGTTTTCAAAGCGATAGTATACGAATTACAATTTACAATTTACAATAAACTTTAAGGTTAATTTTGCGTCGTGGTAACAAAACTGTAAATATTAATTACAAATATTAGGTAGAAAATGTAGTTATGTAAAGTGTAGTGTAAAGACTTGTATCTTAAGGAAGTGTAGTGTAGGTTTATTAATCCGAAAGTTTTCAGATTCAGTATATAGTGAAAATCAATAATTTAAGAGGGTGAATTGTTTAATTGCATAAAATAACTGATATTCAAAGTGTACATAATTTAACGTAGTGTAGTATAAACCGTTAACATTGGTTAACCTTGCAAAGTTATAGCATAAGATAAGAAAGCGTTGTCGATATACAAGTTATAACGGCTAAGGGTTCGAAGAAAGAACGTGCAAGCAAACAAAACATTTCTAGTAAAAATTGAATGTTGAAATTATGTTCGTGGTATTAATTTACAAACTTGAAGATAAGTATCAAGGATTTCTACTTAAAGGATCGTTATAAACGAACAACAAATCTATTTTAGGTAGGGCGTTGAAGGTTGAATACGAATATGGATCGATATTAGATAGAGAGACCGTGTTTTAGCATGTATTAAAATGAGACAAAATGTATGTATCCGTTGACTTTGAAGCGACTGGGTGAGACAAGGATGATAGAAGGGAGATGCAGGGTGTTAGGTTTAAAGTGTGGAGTGTTTGTCTTGTACAAGGACTAATAATAATGGGCATATGAGAAACGGAGATAGTTCGTTGGACTCCACATATAGAAAAGAAATAGACGATACTCAATGGAGGGTAGACGTTGTTAAGATATTATCGTATTTGTAAGCAGGGAATATAAAGGGAAAGAGATATAAAATACGGGTTAGACAAGGATACAATAAACTGGCAACAGACCTAGAAAATGTAAAAAGGTACAAAATAAAAGACAGAACATTTTCGTGTGTAAGTTAGAGCGAGGTGACCGTATATACGCGTATTCGAGAGACGTGTTTTAAATGCTTGTGTTTGTGTCAGTTGACGAGAGACTTCAACGAATTCGATAGCCGTTGTTAATTTTAATTAGATGTTCGAAGTAAAGCATTTATTTTGTGTTCAAAATTCTTAGATTTTCTAGACGGTTGGCATATGAGTGCCAATTTTCTAAAAAATTGCTGAAGATTAACGGTGAGATTTTTAGAATTAACGATAGTTGAGTGTTGGCTGTGCATATTGTTTTTGGAATTTTGTGGACCGTTGTGCAAATTTACAAAGAAAGCTTGTTTGTGGTGGTGGTATGTTTTAGGAAGTGAAACTAGTTGGTGACATTTTTGGTCTATATAAACCACCGGGAGGCGGTGAGAAGCTCTCTTATAATTTTCATCCAAACTTCAAACAACATTAGTAAATGAATTAAGCTACTAGTGAGTTTGATATTTTAATTGAAATCAATTAAACATGCACAAGTTGATGTAATGTTGAAATAGTAGTTTTAAATGTTATAAAATATATTTTGAAAAAGCGAAGCATGCTGAACTGTAAGTAGAAACTACCTTCTTATTTTGGTTGTTAGTGCTTGTTGAGCACTTAAATGGAGTAGTGGATTTTGTTGGAACTTAACAGATGTATGGAAGATTGCAGTTACCATAGATTGGATGAATAGAAATTTGGGTAGATGATTGGTGTCCCAGATAGTGTGAGTCAACTTGAGGTGATTCCTGTACGTGCAGTCGTTGATGAGGGCTATGGCAGCGATGGTTTAATGGCAGATACCTGTTTGTGCTACATTCCAGGTAACTGATTTTTGTAAAAACATTTGTCTTTTGTGATTATTTGGTGTTATGACATTCTGTGCTTTTTGGGGTGTATTTTTGTTTTTGTTTAGACAAAAGAATTGATTATTTAATATTTATAATGAATTATTTAAAAACATGTTTATGTAGAAATTTGTATTATAAAATAATTGTGTAATATCTGTTTATGTAAAAAGTAAACGGGTTATAGATGATTTTTAGTGCGAAAATTAGCACACATGTACAAAAAGGTTTACTATGAGCTCTTATTAAATCAAGGATTTAAAGTAAGGTTTATGGTTAAGCCCAGTTACTTTCAATAGTTATTGATGAACATAGGTAAATCTCAAAATTTAAAATGAATTATTTTAAAGTGAGGATCGTTCTTATGTAATCTATGTGTGAATCAATAATAATAAGACGAAGGCTTTTGGGTATTAAATTTTCTGTTAGAATAAAT
Source organism: Platerodrilus igneus (assembly GCA_036346225.1). Taxonomy (NCBI): domain Eukaryota; kingdom Metazoa; phylum Arthropoda; class Insecta; order Coleoptera; family Lycidae; genus Platerodrilus; species Platerodrilus igneus. The sequence goes on along the minus strand of JARFIW010000012.1, from coordinate 3,737,611 downwards.
TGTGGTAAAATTTTGTAGTCGAGTTTTCTTTCATCGAATAGTAGGGTAGTATTTTCAGAAAGCAGCTGAGTAGCCGTGGTGAATATCCCGGAGGAAGCGGCATTTTTGAAGCAGAGTATAAATCTGGAAGTTAGCATCCAAATTTTAAATGATAAAAAAACTTCATATATCATACCGCTTATGCATTGCAAGTTTTAATAACATCATTTCTTTCCTTAGAGTTGTTCACGAGTTTTCTAGATATCTGGTTTGGTATTGAAATTAGTACTACGCTTACGTATTTGTTATCGCCGCAGGGTTATTTTAAACATCGAAGTTTCGGTTTCATTTCGTCTGTCCTTTGTATTTACTTAATTTTTAACCATGGCAGAAAAATGGAAACGTAGCTATTTTCTACGTAATATTGCAATTCATTCGCTGGAGGAATTGTTTGAAATCGCTCAAAAATCTACCGTTGAACCCACCTTTTTTTTATTTATTTCTTGCGAAGTTCCAATCTCTCGAAACCGTACGAGAAACTTTTTTTGTTCATCATAATTTTATAGTAGGTGTAATTGCTTCTGCAGATGACGCTGATGAACAATTTGAAGCGGAAGCCGTTATTCGAAAACGCTTCGAATAAAAGCGCCCTATTTCAAGCTGTTTCCGAGCCAATCGTCGTCGTTTCGGGCTAATGTGTCCGCGCCGCTAGATACCTTTAAGTCGAAAGTTTCATTTGCCCCGCAGACCCTCCCTACATTTGATGAGGAAGGTTGTTTGTTTGAAAGCTTTATTGATGGCTTTTATAGTTTAGTTCATCTTAATAACGATTTGTCGAACGTGGATAAATTTTCGTATCTTCAATCAGAAGCCAATTACCCTCTTGCCTACAATAAACTTCGCAAAAAATATCGTAATATTCGTCACATTACCTCAGGTCTATGGAATAATATTGATAAATTTCCCAAATTGAATTCCGATAACCCCACGGGTTTGCAAAAATTAGTTGATACCTTTACTGAATATTTACGCGCTTGAGAAATTTGATTTGCCCATAGAGCAATGGGATTTTATTCTTGTACAAATGATCTTAAATCGTCTTGATGTACACACTGTCAGTAGTTTTGAATTGCATCAAGATCCGACCGCTATCCCATCATATAAAGAGTTAAGTGCTTATCTGGAAAAAACATGTAAATCTTTATCGAATTTGTCGGTAAATCATAAAACCGATTTAAACAAGGTATTCATTCCAGCAACCTGTCTAAGTCTCGTTCCGTCGTTTCCATGTTAGTCCAGACAAAGTCTAATGTTCATAAATGTCCGCTTTGCAAACAAGATCACAATCTTTATCGCTGTAATGATTTCGTCAAACTTTCGTCGCAAGATCGCTACAATTTTGCAAAAAACCAACATCTTTGCATTAATTACTTTAGCAATTCTCGCATTTTAAATAAATGCCATTTTACTTTTTCATGCTGCTAATGCAATCAACGTCATCATTCCATATTGCATTTCGATCCCGTTTCGTATAAACCCATTTTCGCTGATGGTAACCAGGCTTGCTTGAGCCCGGACACCGCTGTCTCTAAGTATCACCTCGAACTACTCCCGCTATTCAAGACCGCTACAAGCCTTCCGCTCCTCTTGCTTATAAGGAATCATCGACTTCGTTTAGCTGTAGTGGTCCGTCAACTTCGAATGTCGTGTTATTTAATTCTTTAGCTAAAACTTCAGTTGTTCTACTTTCCACCGTTCAAGTGGAAATTGCTGATTGCTCTGGTTCTTTCCAAAAATTTCGCGGTTTACTTGATTCGGATTGCATGACTACCTTCATTTCGCAAAACAGTATGAAACGTTTAGGGTTTCGTACTACTCTACATTCTCTTATCCTTAGTGGTTTAGGCTCCATCCGTTCTGCTGCTCGGCATAGCGGTCGCCATCTCGCTCAAACCAATAGGTGTTTCTTCACCGATTATTAATTTTCAAGCGGTAGTACTTCCCGAGGCGGCTCCGTGGCATAGTTGGTATGCGTGTGACTACTACGCACAAGGTCCTGGGTTCGAATCCCGACACGGTTCGCTTGAAAAATGTTAAGCGAGCATTTTTCACAAAAATACGCCCTGGTTCGGATGAGAGGTAAAATGGAGGTCCCGTGTGTGAGTGTTGTGACGCACGTTAAAGATCCCTACCTTGATTGGAACAGTAAGGGTTCGGAAAAATTCAAAATTTTTCAGCTAAAAAAATCTCGCCTCCTGGGCAATATAGTACCTTCGGGAAGACTTTCGTCGCCAATCGTGTTGCTTACATTCAGGAAAACACGTGTCGCGCCTCTTCGCATCACATCCCCACTACCGAAAATCCTGCCGATGTCGGGTCACGTCGTTTACTCCATACCGACTTGTGTCAATGTTTTTTATGGTGGACGGGTTCATCAACCTTGTATCAGTCCTTCGATAATTAGTCCCTATGTTCTGCCTTCAGCTACTCCTGAAGTTCTCACTGAACAACGCTCTATTGTTTTATCCGCTGTCGAAACCTCCTGTTGGATTCAATAAATTTTAGAAAATACTCTTCCTTTCCCTTTATTACGCGCATTATCCCTTGGATTCTCCGTTTTCGGCATAATCTACGTCACCCACTCAAAACATACTCCGAACCTTTGTCATCTTCTGACTTGCACCTTGCTTTGCTCCTTTTGCTTGCGTATACTCAACAATCTTACTTTGCTATCGAGTTTTAGGCCATCATGAACTCACGCCCTCTCACCGCTTTCAGCACTGACCCCAATGATTTGAGCTGTCTTACGCCAGGTCATTTTTTAACTTTAGCTCCTTAAACCGCCATCCCGAAGCCCGCCCTTTCTCACCTTCCTCTTAACCGCCTCTCTCGCTGGCAATTGCTCCAGCGAATTCAACAAGATTTTTGGTCTCGTTAGTCCAAAGAGTACTTGCATTTGCTACAACAGCGCTCCAAGTGGCACACACCGTCTCCTCAAGTTAAGTTGGGTACCTTAGTGTTGATTAAGGTCGCTAATGTCCCTCCCTTTCGTTGGTCCCTCGGCCGTGTTGTGGCTGTGCAATCTGGGACGGATGGTGTTGTTAAGGTGGTCACACTTAAAACAGCTCATAGCGAGCTGAGGCGTCCTATGTCAAAGCTCTGCCATTTGCCCTCAATGTAGAAAAATAATTATTTTTTTTTGTTTTTTGTAAATCTTTTCTTTTCGCTTTTTTATCCGCCCTCCCCCCGCCTTTTAATTATTTTTTATTTAAAATGCCTTGCATTTTGGTGGGCGGGATGTTCCGTTTATATTGTATATAATTTACCACTTAATTTATGTTCCGTTTATATTGTATAATTTACCGCTTAATTTGTTTTCGAAGTTGGAATTTGTTGATTATTTACCTCCGCCCGGAATATTAAAATGTTATTGAAATGTGACGTGTATTACTTCAAACATAGCGCATGTACAAAATGCCGCGATATCGATAAACTATGCCCTTTCTTATCACCTTGGAGAACACACGGAAGCATTGTCGTATCGATTTTCGTTGTAGAAGGCCGCAAAATTACATGTGCCACGCTTCACCACATAGAAGAGTCTTTTTCATAATCCGTACTAGACAGACGCCTCCAACAACTAGAAATCTTCGTTGAATAGTATAGGTATCTGACAAGTGTAAACCCGCCTTAGGGTCGCCTCAGAACCATATAAAATATACGTAGAACAACATTGGTATCTGACAAGTTAAACCCCCCCATAGGGCGCCTCAGAATCTACTAAAGAGGTAGGCGGCTAAATCATAATGAATTTTCCTCCTCAAGATAAATATAAAAAACGGCTGCTTAAGCCTTACGGTAGCGTATTCGCACACTTCTTTAATAACGATCCGTATAAATAGAAACATGTTAAAAAATGTTTTCTATTTCTCAAGTTGTTGAATTTATATGAAATTTAACTATATAAAAATTAATCAGCTGATTTCACATTAAGCGTATTGGCTATTTCAAAGTCGCTCCCAGGGCGCAACACTAAAAAAGACGCTTATTCCACTAAACTTTAAAATTTTCATCTAATGTATTCACTCCAAATATATCAAACATTAATAAATCAAACTCACCTTCAATTTATGTCATAGATGTCAAACTTGAAGTTTCTGTTAATTTGAAAACAAACCTAGGTCATGGATCGGAACGTATATAAAGACGATTTTAACAACTATGAGTGGTTTAATTCCCAACTAAGATCAAGAAAAACACAAAACAAACCACAGTAAACATACAGGGAGTATTTACGAGACTCATTTTGTTGCATTCTTAGTGCAATTCTTAAATTGCATGCCCTCCGCAAGAACTTGAACACCCTTTCGGTATCCGAAAAGGACGTAGAATGCTTATTAATTTGTGTTTCGGGAGAACGTTAGTTTTGGATCCAAGCGTAAAAATACGCTCTCTTCATTGTGTTTAAAACGACACACTGTTGCTTATACTTAGTTTTAGCGTCTGCAGATCACCAACCCACGATATGCGCAAGTATAGTTAAAAGTTTATAATTATTATCTTCTTATAATACGACCTGACAAGATATGAATTAAATACGATTACTAACTCAAAAATATTGAAATTTAGATGGTGCAGCAAATAAACGTGCTACAAACTAATAAAATAGTTTTGCAAGCTCAACGCCAATTCCTTACATTACCAATTACTTACACGTATACCTGGCTGAAATAAAAGATTTGTCGGTAACAAAACCTCCAAAAATTAGTTCTTGCTAAGAAGCGTAAACGAGATGCACCTGCATGTTTGTTGCAAGTAGGTACAACTTTATCCATGCAACCTAATAAAACAGAATTTAATGACAGGTGAGTATTAAAAGTTTGGTGAACGCATTGTGGGTGGCATACGCTTTATTATACGGAACTTTTAAATCCTACTATATACGGAAAATGTATAGGCCATTATAGACTTGACACCATTGTTATAGCAGTTGCATTGTGTGGACGAAAGCAACGTGCACGTATTTCGCTAAAAGCTGACATCAATAAGCTGAAATTACATGGCAGCTTTTGAATATAAAGAGTTAGTGTTTGCAACAACGTCAAGTCAGGGCCGCATTTCGTTTGAGGCAACGTATAAAATAGAGTGTTCGAAAGAAAATTTAAACTAGAAAATAGTATTTGGTATTGTATTAATTATTGGCGGAAGAAGTACTGCGAATGCTCCAAGGGGGCATTTATAAAAAAAATTTAATATGCATTCGAGGTTTTTAAACAATCACGACTACCTTGATTAAATTACAATATAGCCAATATCTACTTTACCTCAATTAATTTCGGAATAAAAGCGTGCGCCATCTCTCATTTGCTTAAAATAAAAATATCTACGTCGTTCCATTAAAACAAGTGGTCAATATCTTGAAAAAGCGCTTGTGTAAAATTGGCATCACATTTTTTAGCTGCGCAAGTTTTAACAATATTTCTATTTACAACCACAATAGTTGTACAGTTGCAAATAGTTTATATAAATAGTTCCGCCAAATTAGTTAAAAAATGGCAAGAGAATGTGAGAAGCTAACCACGCAGCAACCGCAATTTCTTAAAAACCCTTTCAAGCACAAGACCTTATACTTCCAAAATAGTTCAGCAGTTCCTGATTCAATTTAGTAAAAGTTCTGACTTCTAACTTTCTTCTTCTTCTTCTTTCGATTTCGGCCAACTATGGTCCACGTGAAATAACTTATGATGATTATTTTTCTCCCCTTTCTTTCTCTTCCAGTATTCTTTCATTTTTCTCCGTGTTGTTTCTTTCTTTTTTCTGTCCATTTTGCTCCAGTCTTCTTTTTTTCCTTTTCTTGGAAACCTTTGAACCCTCTTACTTTTACGCTGAGTTTTTCTTTTTGTTCTACCTCTTTTCTATCCTATTTCATTTCTAACTACTTTTAAACAATTTTTGATGCTTCACTGAACAGCACCACAAGAGTAAAGTATCAGTTTGCCGATTTTCCAACCTACGTTTTGCACAACAAGAGTTCTAACGACAGGTGGGTTTCACCAAAAGTTCAGACTTTTATTTATTTTATTAACATTTTTGAATCTTAGCTTCAGCATAGCATCACATGGGTAGTATGAGTTTGTCGGCATTTGTAACTTATTTTTTACCACATTTCTATAATTCTACAATAGTTCTAAGGACTTAGGTGGGTTTTATTGAGATTTTACCTCTTTTCTTTTTGTTAAGATTTACAAAACTTAACACGAGCAACGCACCACAAGAGTAAAGTAACGGTTTGCCTGATTCTTGAACTTACTTCTTGGTATATTCCATTAGTCTGCATTAGTTCTGACGATGAGTTTTATCGAGAGTTCCAACCTTCATTTACTTCTTTTTTACTTTATCACCACACGACACGAGTAAAATATTTGTTAGCAGATTTTCTCAAGTCATTTTTAGGTGTGTTCCTATAGTTTTACAATAGTTCTTACGACAGGTGTGTTTAACGGAGGGTTCCTGCGTTTTCTTCATTTTTATAACATTTTCGAAACTTGAGCATTAGCACCGTACCACAAGAATAAAGTACCACAAGATTAAAATACCAGTTTGCCGAATTTTTCAACATACCTTTTGGTATATTAAATTAGTTCCCGCTTTTCTATCTTTCTTAAAATCGTTGAAGCTTAATATCAGCATTACACCACAAAGGTCAACTATCAGTTAGCAGAATCTTTTAACCTCCTTTTGGTGTATTTTATTAGTTCTGACGACTCAGGTGCGTTTCATGGATAGTACGAGCCTTTATTAATTTTTGTGGAATTTTTTAATATTAACTTCGGCATCGCACCACAAGAGTAAAGTATCAGTTTGTAGACTTCTTCAGACTACTTTTTGGTATATCTACAATAGTTCTGTCGACTTAGGTGGTTTCATAGAAATTCTGCGGATTATTTATTTTTTTAATGTTATTTAATCTTAACTTTAACACTGCACCACAACAGTAAAGTACCAGTTTGCCTAATTCTTCAATCTACTTTTTGTTATATTAAATTAGTTCCGGTTTTTCTCTCTCTCTTAAAATTTTTGAAGCTTAATATCAGCACCACACCACAATGGTCAAGAACCAGTGAGCCGGATTTTGTAACCTACTTTTGGATTTTTCGTGATCTTCTTTGGGAATTACACCACTCATAGTTGTTAAAATAGTATTTATTGACGTTTTGATCCATGTCCTATGATCGTTGTCAAAATAATAAAAACTTCAAGTTTGACATGTGTGACATAAATTGAAGGTGACTTTGATTTATAAATGTTTGATATATTTGGTTTGAATACATTAGAAGAATGAGTGCCTCCAATTTGTGTTGCAGCCTGGGACCGACTTCGAGATTACCAATACGTTTAACGTGAAATTAGCTGATTAATTTAGGTTAATTTAGGTCATAAATGTCAAACTTGAAATTTTTATTATTTTGACAACACATCGCACATCCGCTGGACGGCAAGAAAACACCCAGAAGCATATTAGATGGCTGAGCCGTAAACATATACACCAAGCACACAAATCCTTCCGCCAGCAAGACTGGCGCGAAGAAACGATTTCACGCACTCTGAGGCAAGAGAGAGAATCAAAGACTTATAAAGCAGTAAAATCAGTTAGCAACGAGACAGTTAAAATCAATTGATCACTGCTGTAAAAGGAAGTTGGACCTGAGAGGTTCAGGTTCCACTAAGCTGAGATCATCGCGGTACTAGTCAATTATCATCCGAGTAACACACTTCAATACCACACTGTTGGTCGATATTTCTCCCAACATTACATCCTGCTGGTGAAAAGCGATCCCAGCAGCTACTTCAACCATTTTAATACTCGTCGAACCTCATCCGTGTAATACAGTTCAACACCACACCGTTGGTCGATATTCATACCAACATTACACCCTGCTGGTGGATTGCGTTCCCTTCGGTGATCTTATACCCCTCCAATGTAGTACCTCCGGGTGGAGCATTGGGGACGTGGCCGCAAGTATAGCGGCCCTAATTCAAATTATAATGATCTTATACCCCGGGCATACTAAGTCTCACGTACAGACTAGTATAAAGTATTGGATTAGTATTGTCCATGGAAAAATCCTCTGCTGCTGCTCTTAGGAAGCACCGCCGAAACGAACGACGCTTTTAAAAGAAGCTACTACCTCTGCTGCCGCCGCCCGCTACACCAGCACCGCCATCATCAATCGGCACCACTCGTTGGTGCCTGAGAACCACTGACCTCTCCGACGGCATTCTCTATGACCCCGCTCGATGACGTCCTGCCGATCGACCTTCGCCGCCCCTCCATCTACAAGGCCTTTAATCGAGAATTAGAAGATCTGTACGAAGCCCTAAGTCACGAAATCCGCGACCGCCGCTGAAAAAGCGCCTTTCCTTCGACTTCAGGGTCGGAGAACAACTCCATCACGTTCGCGAATGTTTCAGTTAGTTTAAGTTGAACAAAAGTGTAAATAAGGACTTATGTGTGTTGTGAGTTATAGTCGACAGTACATTTGTTAGGTTTAAGTTGTTTGTGTTTGTATGATTGTTGTTGTTTTTTAGCAGTTAATAAAACCCCCTTCAAAGCTGCTTTCTAAATATTGTACTTGTAAATATTTACCTGTAATTAATGTCACGTAAGTTAGTGTATTTATATATCTGTATATATGTTGTTTGCCGTGTGCCATGTGTGATACATCACAAAGAACGTTGCAAAATTATTATTTATGCAAAATGTGTTAACGGGCAATAAATTGTTTTTGTATCAGTTATTTAATTTTATGTATTACAGGGTGTGACTGCAATGTTACCGGGGCGTAACAACAACCGACCCGAGGTAACAATTGGCACCCGCACTTGGGGCCTGTGAAAGAATTTCACAACTGAACAAGAATTGTTCAAACCGTTCACACCATACCGAGAAAAAGGAGAAAGTCGTCCGCCGCTGAGCTGAACAATTCCACGACCACATATTCAAAACCAGTTCCTGGACTGAAGAAAGAACCAGATGACGCCCAACAAAATGACCACAACGAAGACAGAGAATTTACGCAACCTCATCCAGTACAAAGAACTGGAGCTACCTACGTTCTCTGGGGAAGCTATGGAAGATCCGGAAGCTTTCATTACATGTATCCACGTTAAGTTTGCCTGAAATCGAAAAACAACTTCGTGGGGATGCAGCAACCTGATGGCAGTACTACGCCGCCCTTAAGCCAGACGCAGCAGTCCTTAAAACGCTACTCCTGGAGCAATATAACCACCCTGCGACTATAGCACAGATGCAATCGCAGTACCTGGGAAAGAAGCAATTGCCGGGAAAAACCACAACCAGCTTCTTGCAAAAGAAAATACAACAAGCTTCACGTTTAAAACTAAATGTGAATGACGACCTTCGCTTACTGATAAGCTTGCTGGCCCCGACAGAAAGACTTCACATAAGTGTCTACGCACTGAACAGCGTGATGGATCTCATGTGCAAGGCGTTTGAAGTCGAGAATGACTTGAGAGAAGTAGCTAAGGAGAAAGCCATTGCTTAAAAACCACCAGAAGGTCGAAGCAGAACAACAGAACTGCCAAGGTGCCATTACTGTCCAGAAAGGCACTACCATTGTGACTGCCCCGTTGCCCATAACAACCAGACAAACGAGCAACCGGTCGCACGACACCACAACCACGCCTGTTCGGAAGAGAACTGGCGAAGAGCACAAGTAAACACCACTTACAAAAACCTAGCTTTACCACGAACCACGGTAAAGTTTGCGAGAAGGCATACACTGCCCACCTCAACGCAGGAGTCTTCTGCTGCCACCTCCAGGAAAGATTCCTCCCCACCAGGGATACGAGACGTCCGATGGACACAAAGATATGGATGGTAGAGAAAAGCTGGGTCGATATCAAAGACGAAGCAGATGTCGACTTCGATATTGGACACACCGGCGACCGTGAGACGTTCCTGGTCGCCCCCAGTCTCACCGAGAAACTGATCCCTGACCAACTATGGCTAACCCGCCACCAAGCCGTGATGGACTACGGCGGGGTTCCCTACATTTCGGAACTGACCAACGCCGTACCATACACTGGAACCAGTCACGTCAGCTCGCACCTTGAACCAAAAAGACCAAAAAGACCAGGAGACAAACCGGGGACCAAATCCGAAGATAACGAGGCAAAAACGAATCCGACAAGTCCACCGGAACGAACAGAGCTTCCGCAACCGCTATGCTAACCAGGGCCCGGAAATTCCCCAATACCAAGCCAGAGAGTTGGTGATGACGAGAAATCACACCAACAAACCCCGACTCCAACCTAAATGGACAGAACTTTTGTCGATAGTTTGGCTCGGAAGAGAACTGGCGAAGAGCACAAGTAAACACAACTTACAAAAACCTAGCTTTACCACAAATCACGACAAAGTTAGGCGGGAAGACATACACTGCCAACCTCGACACAGGAGCCTCCTGTTGCCACCTCCAGGAGAGATTGCTCCCCACCAGGGATACGAGACGTCCGGTGGACACAAAGATATGGATGGCAGATAAAGGCTGGGTCGATATCAGAGACGAAGCAGATGTCGACTTCGATATTGGACACACCGGCGACGGTGAAGCGTTCCTGGTCGTTCCCAGTGTCACCGAGGAACTGATCTTTGGCCAGCTGTGGCTAACCCGCCACCAAGCCGTACTACGGCGGGGGTTCTCTACATTTCGGAACTGACCAACGCCGTACGACCCACTGGAACTAACCACGTCAGCTCGCACCTAGGATTGACGTCGGCTTGGAACGAATCAACCACCAGTTCCCCAATGAACTGAAACCACAACTCATGGACCTCGTGGCCGAATATAGCGAGGTTACCAATGGACCTCCACAGCCATCACAAGGCACGTGATCAGGACCAACCCACACACACCCCGCTCCAGGAACCCCATAAACCAGAAAGGCCAGGAGACAAACCGGGGACTAAATCCGAAGATAACGAAGCAAAAACGAATTTGACAAGTCCACTGGAACGAACTGAACTTCTGCAACCGCTATGCTAACCAGGGCCGGAAATTCCCCAATACCAAGCCGGAGAGTTAGTGATGACAGAAATCACACCAACAAACCTCGACTCCAACCCAAACGGACAGAACTTTGACCAATAGTTCGGATCGAAAGACCACATACATATCAAGTCCAGAAGGAATACGGCGAAGTAATGTAAATATCCACGTCGATATTCATCCCAACATTACACCCTGCTAGTGAATTACGATCCCAGCAGCTACACCCTCCGGTGATTTTATATCCCGGGCATACTAAGTCTCACGTACAGACTGATTTAAAGTATTGGACCAGTATTGTCCATGGGAAAAATCCTCTGCTGCTGCTCTTAGGAAGCACCGCCGCAACGAACGACGCTTTCAAAAGAAGATACTACCTCTGCTGCCGCCGCCCGCTGCACCAGCACCGCCATCATTAGTCGATACCACCCGCTGGTGGCTGAGAACCATTGACCTCTCCTACGCCATCCTCTACGACAAAACCCGGCTCGATGACGTCCTGCCGACCGACCCTCGCCTCCCCTCCGTCTACAAGGCCGCTTATCGAGTTTTCGAAGAGCTATACGAAGCCCTAGGTCACGAATTCAGCGACCGCCGCTGAAAGGGCGCCTTTCCTTCGACTTCAGGGGCGGAGAACAACGTCATCACGCCGCGAGTGTTTCAGTTAGTTTTAAGTTGAGCAATAGTGTAAATAAGGACTTATGTGTATTGTGAGTTATAGTGGACAGTACATTTGTTAGGTTTAAGTTGTTTGTGTTTGTATGATTTTTGTTGTTTTTTAGCTGTTAATAAAAGCCCCATCTAAGCTGCTTTCTAAATATTGTACTTGTAAATATTTACCTGTAATTAATGTCATTTAAGTTAGTGTATTTATATATCTGTATACATGTTGTTTGCCGTGTGCCATGTGTGTTACATCACAATGAACGTTGCAAAATTATTATTTCTGCAATCTGCGTTAACGGACAATAAATTGTTTTTGTATCTATTATTTAATTTTATGTGTTACAGGATGTGACTGCAACGTTATCGGGGCGTAACAACTGACTCGAGGTAACAATTGGCGCCCGTACTTGGAGCCTGTGAAAGAATTTCACAACTGAACAAGAATTGTTCAAACCGTTCACACCATGCCGAGAAAAAGGAGCAAGTCGTCCGCCGCTGAGCTGAACAATTCCACAATCACATATTCAAAACCAGTTTCTGGACTAAAAAAAAAACGAAATGACGTAACAAAACCATCATAATGAGAACAGAGAATATACGCAACCTCATCCATTACAAAAAACTTGAGCTACCCACGTCACCGGGGAAGCTATGGAAGATCCGGAAGCTTTCATTACATGTGTCCACGTTAAGTTTGCCTGAAATCGAAAAAACAACTTCGTGGGGATGCAGCAACCTGGTGGCATTACTTCACCGCCCTTAAGCTAGACGCAGCAGTCTTTAAAACTCTACTCCTGGAGCGATAACCACCCTGCGACGCTAGCACAGATGCAATCCCAGTACCTGGGAAAGAAGCAACTGCCGGGAGAAACCACAACGAGCTTCTTGGAGAAAAAAATACAACAAGCTTCACGTTTAAAACTAAATGTGAATGACAAACTTTCGCTTACTGATAAGCTTGCTGGGCCCGACAGCAAGACTTTGCATGAGGGTCTACGCACTGAACAACGCGATGGATGTCATGTGCAAGGCGTTTGAAGTCGAGAATGACTTGAGAGAGGTAACTAAGGAGAAAGCCATTGCTCCAAAACTACCAGAAGATCGAAGCAGGACAACAGAACTCCTAAGGTGCCACTACTGTCCAGAAAGGCACTACCATCGTGACTGCCCGCTGTCCATAACAACCAGGGAAACGAGCAACGGTCGGACGACACCAGAACCACGCCCGCTCGGAAGAGAACTGGCGAAGAGCACAAGTAAACACAACTTACAAAAACCTAGCTTTACCACAAATCACGACAAAGTTAGGCGGGAAGACATACACTGCCAACCTCGACACAGGAGCCTCCTGTTGCCACCTCCAGGAGAGATTGCTCCCCACCAGGGATACGAGACGTCCGGTGGACACAAAGATATGGATGGCAGATAAAGGCTGGGTCGATATCAGAGACGAAGCAGATGTCGACTTCGATATTGGACACACCGGCGACGGTGAAGCGTTCCTGGTCGTTCCCAGTGTCACCGAGGAACTGATCTTTGGCCAGCTGTGGCTAACCGCCACCAAGCCGTACTACGGCGGGGGTTCCCTACATTTCGGAACTGACCAACGCCGTACGGCCCACTGGAACTAACCACGTCAGCTCGCACCTAGGATTGACGTCGGCTTGGAACGAATCAACCACCAGTTCCCCAATGAACTGAAACCACAACTCATGGACCTCGTGGCCGAATATAGCGAGGTTACCAATGGACCTCCACAGCCATCACAAGGCACGTGATCAGGACCAACCCACACACCCGCTCCAGGAACCCCATAAACCAGAAAGGCCAGGAGACAAACCGGGGACTAAATCCGAAGATAACGAAGCAAAAACGAATTTGACAAGTCCACTGGAACGAACTGAACTTCCGCAACCGCTATGCTAACCAGGGCCCGGAAATTCCCCAATACCAAGCCGGAGAGTTGGTGATGACAGAAATCACACCAACAAACATCGACTCCAACCCAAACGGACAGAACTTTGACCAATAGTTCGGATCGAAAGACCGCATACATATCAAGTCCAGAAGGAATACGGCGAAGCCGTGAAAATCCACGTCGATATTCATCCTAACGGGCAATAAATTGTTTTTTGTTATTTAATTTTATGTGTTACAGGGTGACTGTAACGTTACCGAGGCGTAACAACAACCGACTCGAGGTAACACACGCGGAGTTTAGTCACTTCCGTCTTTTATTACTCTTGGGTTCCCTTCAAAAAGTTTGGCGGCTTTCTTAAAATGAGAACAATCGAGATTGGTTTGTATTGTATGTTCGGATAGTTTTATTTTGTATCTGGAGGGGAATTGTACGAGTCCATTATTAATTAAGGGGTGATTTAAGCGTGTTTGCTATTTATTTGCATCCTGCGTGCTTACTGGTTCATTAGTTAGAAGTATGGTTGGTTGCATACTCCTACATATTTAAATAAAGCCTAACTGGATTCGTATCCAAGTGATCTAAGCATCCTTTTACAGCACCAAATCTCGAAATAGATCTTATTTTCTAACTTTTTGGTAACTATGAACAGCATGTGAATACGTTTAGTAAAATGATGAATTTGCAAACGAATTCCCAGATCCTCTAAAGCTTTAAAAAGGTTTCCTAAATATCACTTTAGCACGGTTTTCTTGTAAATTTTGTAATTTTGGAAAATTGTGTTCATTCGAAGTCTTACATGATTCTAAGGTTTACTAAAAGTTGGAAAATGTGCCTTTTCGCTGACCTAGCATTGATTGAAAAAAGGCTAACTCATTACGTAATCACATATGCCAGAAAAGATAGGCTGGTTTCATAAAGTTAATCTAAGTACCTACCGCGGTTATTGTATACTGTAATATGTATTATATGACTCGTACACGACCCCAGATTAATGTCAGTTAAACGCGTTTTACATGCTTTCAGCTCAACTTTTTTTAATAACATCGTTGCAGCGAGATATGTACGTATCCTCTCCACAAATTAATCTGATGTAGGATTATTAAAATTCTAATTACAAGATTACAGCGTTCATACAATTAATAACACGTGAAGCATGAACGAAACCTAAAATTTTTGACGTCTTAATTAAAGGAGAATATTTATGAGAATATTAATTTATTTATACATAAAATAAATTAATAAACAAATAAGTTTAATCAACAAGAATATGGTTCGTATGCTTTATTTATAGTATTTACTTAAGCCATTCTCCATTGAATAATTATTCCCTGCCATGAGATAAATATGCAAGGTACCTACCTACCTATGCATGCACTGACTGTTTAATGGTGGGCCTGCATTGATTACGACTATATTTGGTGCATTTTAATTAGAGGACGTGCCCTAGTTACGATTACGTATACATAAAATGTGCCTGTATAGTAAATTATAGCGCACTGATTGAAGTTTACTCTTAATTGAATATCATTCAAATGACTTTACGCTTTGTAAATGTTGGAATTAAAGTTTAATTTCAATTAATTGTTTATGTATTGGGAGGAAGTCCAAACACTGTAATATTGTTAGGTATTTGGAAAACCGTTTGATTGTTAAATGCATAATCTAACATCAGAAAGCTTCTGCATTATGGTGGATTCTTACAAATAAGGCGTTTTACTAAAACAATTTTTTCAAATTCATTGTATTCGGGTGTATCCATTCTAAGATTCACTCATCATCATCATTAGCTCTTCAGTCCTAGAACTGGTTGGACGCGTACATCCATTGTTTTCTATTCTGAGCTACCTACACATTTCCCAGTAATCTTCGCGGCTACATATTTCACCACCTGTTTGAAATAGTCTAATCCAGGTCTACATCTTCCTCTATTGTCTCCTTTATCTGCATTTAATATATCCCGTACCATTCCCTCATTCCTTAGAACGAGTTCTAAAATCCTATCTATTCTATTTCTGTTACGGTTATCTACATATTTCATTCTTCCCTACTATTTCTAGAACCTCTTTGTTCTTAACATTGTCTGTTCATGATATTTTCATCATACGTTCATAGCACCACAATTCAAAGGTTTCTATCTTTCTCCTGCCCCTTCACCGGCTGTCCACTTTTCACAGTCGTACAGTGCTGTGCTCCACATATGCTTTCCACAATTTTTTCTTGTTTCTGTTTTTGTGGTCTTCGAACATACCACTTGCTTTTTCTTGTTAAATACAGCACGTTGTTACGTTCACTTTCGACGGTAAGTTAAAACCACACCTCTTTTGATTTTCTATTCATTTACGTAGGTTCTGTTACTATTGCAACAACATCCTGTACATCTTACCGTTTTACAATAAGTACGCTTCCTAACGATTTTCATTTAAATCAATTTGCTGCGATTTTGAAAAGCTAATTCTATAAATTAAATACGATACCTTGTTTTAGGTATCCGTGAACTTGCTACACATTACGATAGCGTATAATTACTTTCTAGATTACTTCAATCAAAAGACTCGTTGACATAAGGTATTGAAGTATCTGATAAAGCGTGTTTCGAATTGTCTAATCACCTGGGTTGGTAATACTGGTATTACTTTGAACTCTGGTTATTTCAATACGAATATATTGCATTTTCTTTTCTGAACACGACAACAGTATTCGTTGTTATCTTTGTATTTCTCCTTTCGGTTTCTTTCATGAGCTTCACCTATTGCATTGCCGCCCCTTTTTGTTATGGGAGGACACCCCCAAGGCGGGATCACGCGCCCCTCTGCTTCGCCCCGTCATTAGAGACGATAGGAGCCAGTCCTACGTTGTCAGCTCGAGGGTGAGTATATATGCACTATTTGTGCCATTTGATAACTACACTTGGTAGTCTTAAAATGGTTATCGTGATGTGAGATAATAGGAAGTATTAATATTGCACTTATTGCGATCATTTTCTCCACTTAATTGTATGTAAGTAATCGTAGGCGTACGATGATGATTTATAACTGTTGGTTTACCTTTTTTGGAGCTATTGTAACGTTTTTTTTTACGCAGTTACACTTCGCTTATTAATCTAAAATAATACCTCAATAAAATAAAAATATAATTTATAAATTTTCGATCACTAAAAATAATTCATAAAATTTACAATTGCACATGCCCTCCTTTGCTCTTGAGGTCTAAGTTCCTACAATAAGCTCCGTCGAGTTGTCGTTTCGTGTCACTTTTCTATCAGCGTCTGAACAGGTAAGCTGCTATCAGCGGCATAGAAAGGTCAAGATGGTGGTATCCAGGCACGTGGCCTGTAATACGGTCCGCAAGAAAGTTTAACTGATTGAATCTTCGTGTCTGAATGTGGTTCCTAGCGGCTTTAGCGTGATGGTTTTATTTTGTGTTCCACCTAGAGCAGTTCAGTTGATTCCTGCAGGCCAAAGAAGATAGAATCTCCCCCTCATCATTAAAACAGTTGGTATCATTAATTAAATAAATTTTACTAATATTTTCCTCATAGTGCAATATCTTGGATTTAGAAAATATGAAGGAAGTAAGCAACGTCATATAATTATATCACGGATTTCGTTAATATCGTAATTGCCGTATTTAATGCTGAAAAGAAAATTTAGTTTGAGATTTGGAATACAAGAATTTATAGGATGTACTTTAGGAGGAATTGGTTTGGTTAAATAATGTTTTGTTCAGAAGATTTCTCATAGTTCCAGCAATAAATTCGTACGTAATCATGTGTTTCCTGTTCGTGCACCGCAGAACGCAGATGTTTATGGAATATCCCACATCTGATGTCACAGTTCAATTTCTTTTGGTCGTACTGTACTTCGACACGTGAGTGATATCTAGTATTTAATCACATTTATAATTATCTAAAGTTTTACGAAAGATAAAAGGTTGAAGCTTTACCTTGATCAAAGTAACTTAAAATTTATTTAGTAAAAGAAAGATTTTGTTATAAATTTGTAACCTTGCATAATTTTTAAAGATGGCTATGCAGTTTGCTTATCATAATTATTTCACAAACAAATAGCGTTAACTAAACTGAAAAAGTTGTTAGTGACATATGATGTCAATAAAGATTCAGCTGTCCAATTTAAATATCACATGTTATTTTACGCTAATTTAAAAATATATTTAATAATTTTGAGGTCTTGAACTTTGACTCTTAAACAACGTGATGAATTCTTTTTATACATATTAAGTAAAACTAACTCTATGTTGAAACATGCTATTTTATGAGAACTTAAATAATTAAATTTTATTGTGAAGTCAACGTAGTACTACTCATGGCTAAAAAATTAAAATATGTAATATGAATTATTAAGAGAGCTCAAACTTTTTAGAAAATTTATTATGAAATATTCAATTTAGAGATCTTTATGTTTTTTGAATACAAAAGCTTATTAATTTTCTGTTCTATAAAAAATTTTTAGTTGAAAAAGATTATGTTAAAACAAATCAAGGAATTTAATCAAATAGAATCCATTTTTGTCTATCTCTTTTATTATTCAAAATACAAGTAAAACTTATAGGTCGTTCATGAGCAGACATTGTGTCTAATGATAACAAATACCCTGGGTGTATATTTTTGGAACTTAAATTCTATTATATTATTTTTGGTAAATATTTTTAAGGACACAAACGGTGTCCATGTTGTGCATTTGTTTGTTCACAGGTTAAGTCGAGACATCTGTAAGACATCTGGTAATTGAGATTTTGGTGCTTTACGAAGGTGAAATTCAGGTTTTGTGGCTATATTAGTATTGTAGATATAAGGTTTCGGCATTCCCCTAATACAAGCACAGATAATTTTTGTAAGTTGTTGTTTTGAAAAATACGGTGGCGCTCATTATCAATATTTTTGGTAATCTGACAACCCATGACCCAAGCTCATGATCTACCCAGAGCTAACACTCTACTAGCAGTTTATGTCTAAAGAGTTTTTCTTTTCCTCAAGCCGTTTTCCATCCAACTTTATCTTGGGCTTTCATTGTTAATAAGAAATTCTCGACCTTGTGATATCAGGTAAGGGTTTATGATTTATAATGGTGCAATTTGTTATCTGATATTTACGAAGGTAATTTTTTGCTTTCACTATAAAGTTTTGTTAGTTAAGACATTGTAGTGCCAATGTGGTATTTGTAATTTTATATTTACAATGATTTAGAGTAGTGGTTTTTAGTGTTGCTAGTTAATAGAGGGGGTAGGTACCTAAAAACGGCAACTCGCCATCTTAAAAATAATTTCTTTTGATTTTGTTGATATGTGTAGTCTATACTTATTGATTGTTCATTTTTTGGTACTACTGTATTTTTGTACATATTGTTTTTCAATTAGAGGTTTTTTTGTGTACGTTTAGTTGTGAGTTGCGTACGAGTGAGTATATTTTTATTTCAAGTCTTCCTTTGTTTTTGTATGTGCAATACCCAGCCTACTCACCGATTGAGCCCGGTCATTTTCTTTTCTTGGTTCTTTTTTTTAGGCTACGTCGATGTACGTAGCTTAAATTTTGACACCCTGGTGTGTGGGCCCTGATTTTGTTTTGGGTAATGTTTGCTTCGATTTTGATTCGTGTAACTTCGGCTCCGATTTGGTTTGGCTTAATTTCTGGCCCGATATGTTTTGTTATGGCTTAATTTCCTACATTATTCACTTTTCTCGGCCTGATGCTACTTATTTTTTCTTCCTTTACGTTCAAACTGTTATTTATTTTTTCTTTCGGCTCTTTGGTGTTCCTCACATGAGGATCGGTTTTCTTTATTTCTCGCGTGGGTTCGATCGTCTCAAAGTTTAGGTTTGTTTTCGGTCCGGATCGCTAAGTATCATTGGTTGGCTCATTTCAGATTATCGGAATTGTGTTTTCGCCGACAATTCTAGTTCGTTGAAAACGCTTGCGCCCTATTCCTATTCCTACTTTCTATTTTGTTGATTCGCTCCTATTGGTGTTACCGAAGTTTAACCGTCGGATATGTTTCAAATTGTAGTGTATTCGCAATAATATTTTTCTTGAGTTTTTATCGAGGTTCGGTTAGCCTAAATTTAGTTACTTTCTCCCAATTTCTTTTCTTTTTTCGTATTCAAAATGACATATGGGAATTAGACTGTTTGATGGTATCTGCAATAGACAGCAAGAGCCTTCAGTGCTTACTATTTCACTTGTATGACGGCCCTGTTCCAGTGGTATGAATCTTTCAAGGAGGATGAGCAATTGTTCATTGTGCTTCGTAACCTCGCTCCATTCTATCGAGGCTGTTTGCCTACAGTCCACTCCTTACAAGAGTTAAAGGACGAATGTCTGCCTTTAGAACCGGTAAAGATTCTGGCCGATAATTCCGTATCACCTAACCAAGAACAACATACTGTTACTGCCGAACCGGATCTTGCGTATAAGTCTGCTACAGTTGAGAAAAATACTTTTACTTCACATGACCGAGTTCTTCAGGTTTCTCCTAAGTCTACGGGCAGAGCAGATACTTCTTCCGTACTTTCTACTGTTCTTCTTCCTCGTTCTGCTTCTACTCGTCAGGTCAGATGCTTTAATTGCGACAAACCTGGTTACGTTTCGACACGCTGTACT
Organism: Platerodrilus igneus; assembly: GCA_036346225.1. Taxonomy (NCBI): domain Eukaryota; kingdom Metazoa; phylum Arthropoda; class Insecta; order Coleoptera; family Lycidae; genus Platerodrilus; species Platerodrilus igneus. Next base: position 3,717,360 of record JARFIW010000012.1, on the reverse strand, counting down.
CGACTTCAAATACTCGACTGTTATGGTTACGGATATAATGGAGTTTATCGCCGCAACTGTTCAGACTGTCATCCTGCTACTAATAGGTCTTAGAACCATACTTCAAATTCTGTTCTCACCTCTAGGGGCCTAATTTCTACTTTTTCTCACTCTACGTTCTCTTCTGTCCCTCATCCAGGTCATCCTGCTCCTACTATCGAAACATACCCTTCTTCTGCAAATGTAGCTTCAAACAAAGTTCCTTCCGTTTCTGGTTCTACATCTTTTTCTACACCTCCTTCGGCTCGCCCTACTACCATCACCTCATACTCTTTTCAGCCATATGAGCCTTTGAACTGTAATATTGATTTTTACGGCTATCACGCCCCTACTTTTCGAACCTCTACTAACAAGAATCAAATTCCTTCAATCCTTCGCGATTCAAAAGATGACCAACCAGACCCGACGTTTTCGCTTCCACCCCGAACTGTACCTCCAACACCAGTGCAACCCATACTTCGAATTAGTGATTTGCAGCTAGCTTCTTAAGAGTTTGTTCCCGCTTTCTTAAACGATTCTACCCACGAAATTCCTGTCGTGTCTGCAAACACAAATGTAGCTGAAGTAACGATAACTTCTAATACGGGTAGAGAATGTCCTGTTGAAATTAGGGAACCCGTAGCTATAATGTCTGTTGCTGCTGTCGACAAAGTTTTACCTGACCCTGTTTCTTTAGCTACTATTGTCAACGAATCAGTTCTTCTTATGGCTGAAGTTTTGTCTGTTCTTACTCCGTTGTCTAACAGTGACGAAGTCTTACTTGATTCTACTCCTTTATCGGACGTCGATGAAACGTTACCTACTCTTACTCATTTTTCTCATGCTGACAAAATGCTACTTGCTTCTGTTCTTTTAACTAAGGTTGGTGAAATCCTAGATGATGTCCTGTTATCTAATGTTGACGAAGGTCAACCGGATTCTGCTCCTTTTACTAATGTTGATATTCCTACAGCCAATGCTATTCTCTTCCTAACTGGGATACCGTTAGTCCTTTATCTAACATCGATAAAATTTTATGTTTCTGTCCCTTTATCTAACGTTACTGAAGTGTGCTCTGCTTGTGTTTCTTTTCGTAAGGTTGATTCTCTTACAGCCAATCCTTTTTTCTTTTTCTACCGTTGATATTCGGACACCCCATGATGTTTCCTTTCATGCTGTTGACTTTCTTAACACCAATCCTAACAACAAACAACGTCCTTCTATGCCGCGTTTTGAGTTTTCTAAACTACCCTTGCCACCTCCTAAACCTCGTGCTACTACACCCCCTGCTCTTCTGTCTGGCAGAAAACTGCCCAAATGAGGCAGACATTAGTCTATGCTCCTTCCGAACTCGAAAATGTATGTCGGCGAAGTCGTAATGTCCTTGATCTTGTTTCATTTTCTTTCTGGCGATGCAAACGTCTTAAGCCCAATATTCTAGTCCTCGTGCCCCAGATTCTTATGCCGACTTTACTCCCCTTAGGACTTGATTTCTGGACTTTAAGTGTTCTTTATTTACCTCTCTGTTTGGCTGGGTTTTCTTTCTGCATCCGTTAAGAGAGCTTTTCCAAAGTTGGAGTTGTATTTATGCAGCTTTGAAACCCATGGAAGGTAAACAAAAAACCATTCCCACCGATATTGGTGTATAATATTCTGAAAAAACAAAATCCTAGAATTCAGAAAACAAAATACGATAATCAATTCCATTGACTTTCGTTGTTTGCAAGGGAAAAGCAAACTACCTTTTATAATATTCTTGTGCGTTTAGGCAAATAGCAACACAACTAATCAAATCGAATTGTTCCCACATTTTTCGAACATCATAGAGGTTTACATGATTATCGATTCACGCTATAAATATTCCCGAAATAATTTAATGAGGGACGTTACGGCCAATGAAACTTGAACTACGAACACGTGCAGATGCAACATAATAGAATTTCAAAGAATTCGAGCAAATAACAAACAAACACATTAAAGTATTTAATCTTTCCAAAGAACCTGTTTTAACGACCACAAAATATAACGAGCAGCGGTTATAATATTTTACGAAGAATTGGTAAGGCAAGCTTCCCGGTTTCAGAGGAGGTTTGACAATAGCATTTATTTCGACTTAAAACTATTTGAAATAACAAAAGCGTATTTCAAGAAAGAGTGTTGGTTTTTGAATTCGTAGTGCCTTTTTGGATCCTACCGACTGCGCTAGTTACGTTTCGGGCCTTGGGAGCGGTCTTTTGAAAACCTCTGCCAAAACTTGTAACAAATTTTATTATTCAAACAGATATTAAATATGGAATTTTGACAAACTGGATATATTCTAAGTCGAAATAAAATTAATAATTGAATTAATACTAGGGCAAGTAGCCTAAACAAATGGCAATGTTAAAGCTGAAATACTGTAGACTGACTGACTGATCTGGGACTCCCGGAGTATTTATGTTGTCCCTGCCTCTCACATGTCAGTGGGAACTTGCAGAGCTCATGTCTGCTTATTTCTTAATTCTATTCATCATACAATGTAACAATCCCAATTTCTAAGTAATTGCGGTTTCTTAACCGTCTGTGACCTGCACCTGCAGTCTGGAATACAATGTATTACATCCGTTCTCACAACTTGCTTGTGAACTTTTAATAACCTTTGTTTAATTATCCTTGAGATACAATGTTGCATCTAATTTAATAATTCTTTATAATTCTTACTAACTCCTAATAATTTCTATTAATGGTACATATAGATTGGGGGATACGTAACTCGCATACCTGGGAAATATTGTGCTAGGTTCCCATATCTTTCCACAACGCAGTTTTTAAAGATTTTAGCAAAAAGCCATATCTGTCACGGTCAACCCCCAACAACTTGGTAAATTATTGAGGATCGCCCGAGACCAACCGACTCTCCTTCAATATTTTCAGCCAGCATGGCTGCTGCCCCTTGCTGCGCCTTTGAATCGCCTTTTTACGATAGCAGGCTTACTATGGTAGTATTCTTTGTACCCTACTATAGGGATAGTGTTATTATTTACTTGTATTTTATTGTAGTGGACAGACTAGTATTGTCCGCGTGTATATGTAGTTATACATACTTATTTTTTTTTTGGGCGAATTGGGTTGTAGGATCTTTTGTTTCGTTCTTTAGCCCTCCCATCACCGGTCGTGTTAACGTGATCATTTTCTTTCTTCCCCTCTCTGTTATCGTAATTCCGCAAACATTCAATTACTTATTTCGTTCTTTTCTTCCCGGACCGCTCGTCTTATATTAACAACTTCTAGCAGCATTGTTTCTTCAAGGTCTGACATTTCTCCTTCAGAATAGGAAATTCAGTTCACCTATAAATAAAAGCTATAACAACCGTTATTTCCTAAATTTCATGTCTTCTAATTACCATATTTTGTCTGAAACTCAGTATTAGCATTAACAAAATTGAACATGTATCGCATGCACTGGCTTTTTAATGATGTCCCTCGGTAATCTTGTATTTGTATACATTATCCAACAAATTAATCTGTTGCGAGATTATTAAAATTCTAATTGCATGATTATAGTGTTCACGCCATTAATAACACATGGGGTATGAATAAAAACTAAGAACTTGACGACTTAATTAAAGTGGAATATTTAGGAGATTATTAATTTATTTATACATGAAATAAACCAATAAACAAACAAGTTTAATCACCAAGAAAATTGTCTGTTATAAGAACAAGACACTGCATTTATAGTGTTTACTTAAGCGGTTCTCTACTGATTAATTATTACTTGCTAACAGATAAGTATGCAAAGTATGTAGTAGTATCCACTGGCTGCGTAATAATAACGAGTATTGATTATGACTATGTTTGGTGCATCTTAATTAGGAGATATGCGACTATGAGTTCAATCCCAAACTGATTTACATATTAAGCATCTACACAGTAAATTGTATGATACTTATCTGAACCACAGACTTCAATATTTTAATAAATGGCTTGCGCATCTTAATTAAAAGATGATTGTTGCCCTGTTCTTACTGCCAACTTGATCAACCTACAAATAGTTGATTGGTAATTTATTGTAAGATATGGAAAAACTTTAAATTACCCTGCAAATTTTCAGACACGAGAAACATGATTCCTCTTAAGCTAGCAGGATGAAAAAGCAGAATCAATTCAAGCGTATTGCATTATTTTGTACTAATTTGTACCATCAATCAAAACTTTGCACCATGCACCGTTTTAACGTGACGCTGCGAGCTAGGTATTAACTCAATAGCGCCCACAACTAAAAAATTTACCTTTTTTAGATAATTTCTTGTAGACTCAGCATAATAATTACAAGCCTAAAAAATATTTAGAAAAAATAGATGACCTTGGAACTAACAAGCAACTCAGGTTGCTTCTGGGCACATACCTGGTACAATTTAAAAACAGAATATCAGTAGAGCATTATTAAGAATCCACCTGCCTCATTTCCTCACACATTTTACATGTAAATTTCCATAAGGAGGATCTGAGGAGAGCAACTTCCACCTTGCTCCCTCCTTGTGGACCTCCTTGTGGGATTTTTACCCCAACCATCCCTACCCTAAAAAATCGGTAACCTAACCCCTAAAATTTTCGAAATACCTCTCGGTGCCTATCGGCTCGGCACCCACGAGATAAATCTATCTTGCTTGGCGTCAAATAATAATAGATTTTTCTCAGCTACCTGAATTTCTAGAATTTTTTTAGATAGCATCATCCCCCAGAAAGCTACCCTCATTTTAAGATGTTTATACTAGTAGGAATTTCTTACCGTCCTTATAAATTTTTTAGTCATACGATATATCAAATTAGTCTAGAATTTTACGCAAAATCCGAATCTGTAAGCAGATTTAAAATCTGACGACCCTTACCGTTTAACACACATACCCTCTACCGAACATACCGCCACCGCACCACTAATCGCTTTTAATGTCATATCATACTTTATATCTTGTTTAGCTCATCTTTCGAGATAAATCTATCTTGTTTGATATCAATTAATATTAAATTTTTCTCAGCTATATGAATTTCCAGGAATTTTTCATATAGCATCATCCCCCAGGAAGCTCCATCATTTTAAGAATTTTTACCAATCGCGATTTTTGACCGTACTTATAAATTTTTTAGCTATGCAACACATCAAATTAGTCTAGATTTTTACGCAAACTCGGAATCTGTAAAGCGATTTAAAATCCGACCACCCCTTGCCGTTTTACATATATACCCTGTAAATTATAAATTTCCTGCAGCTCATACCTAAAAGAACAACTAAAACCATTCTTAAAACTTTTTCTTACAAACAACTTTTACTAATACAGTTTAAATTTTGTAAACCACATTTCTAAATACATATTCACAATTTTTATTCTTAACCTAGGACTCATCACAAGTGTGTTCGATACATTATGTCGCTCACAAGTACTGTAGATTGGCAGTGGAAGGTTTTTGAATAAAAGGGTCTCTTTTTGACAAAAGAGATAAAAGAGAAGAATAATTCGTAGTCATTAAATGCAAGTGGTTATTACATGAGCACTCTCATTTTCGTTTAGGTATCTTGAATAAAGGTCAATTTATTTTAATAGATGAATAAACTAAAGAAATTCATATTGGTATTTTCAAACTTAAGCTATTTCTGTTATTAATTTGAAGATTCGTTTTTGGTTTTAGCGAATAAATGCGAATATGCATTTTGAATTTTTGATTTGCGAAATTTGATTGTTTTTTTCCGAAAATTACGTATCTCTAATAATAGCAAGTTCTTATTGTTGATGTTTTGGTTGGGTCATAGCGTTCTAAGCAGCGGCCTAAAATTTGAAGTTACGCCAATGAAAGGCAGGGTTTATATATTCAACATTAAAGGTTACTCAAGACAAGCAGTTGATAGCTTTCCCCTATTACTACTTAGTAGAACTTCTGCAGTTACGCGCCTCATCATAAATAAAGAAACAAACTGGAAAATAGTGTCGAGGCTTACGAATACTACGCAGAAACAGAAATATTAATCTCATGCCATCCTATCATCTCATTCCAAAAAAATGTTTTCATACTTTAAAACATAAGTTATGTAACGAAAAACAAGAGGGGGGGCAACATTTCGGATAAAATATTACAGGGGGCAAGATGTTAAAAAAAATTTTTTTACAAAAAAACGCTCCGAGGGGTTGATATTCGCTCGCGAGACAAAAAAAAATTGTGTACAAAATAAAATGAAGGATAATATGTATAAACTAGTGTGTAAGAAACTAAGAAAGTTTGTAATTTAAATATAGAGAAGTTAGGATAAGATTGTGAAAAGAAAGACAACGCAAAAATGGGTAGGCTAGATTTAATAAGAAAATTATGAAGAAGGCAAAGGTGGTAACCAAGGGAATAATGGAGAAAACAATATATAAGTGGGCAGAACATTAAAGATTTTTGGGGAGAAATGACTCTCTGATGTTAATATATGTATATAAAAGTTAAATTTAAAAAAAGGAGAAAGTTTTGTTGGAATAATTAGAATAGTTAAAGAAGATATAGTGTTATATAATGATATTCAAAAAAAATATCTGTACTTAGAAATTGTATATAAAAAATTTTGAAGTACGTCAAAAATTTTTACAAATAAAATAAATTAATTATTTTTCTGGTGAAACAAGGTGTAAAATTTATTACAAAATAGAGGTCGTCAAAAGAGGTAGTGTGGAGGAGAAGAAGATACAACGAAAGAAAGGAAAACATTTGCCCGAGCAAAGACAAGAAAAACCAAGAGGAACATCAAAATTACAAATAAGACAATTAAGGAAAGTATCATTTATCTTTACCATTTGAATTTGACATTTAAAGAAAATCCATTAGAAATTAAAATTTAATTCAATTTCGCAATATAAATAGATCCCGGAAAATAACAAAACTACGAGCGTCTAAGTAGTAATACAAAAGAAAGTATTTTAAAATCGAAATCAACCTAACTGCATCAAAATTTGGAATACTTGTCAAAATTAAGTGTTTCAGATTATTTAAAACAAAGATATAAGTAATATTAGATTTACTAATCCATTTTGAATTTCCAGCAAAATTACTCTACTCTACCGAAAAGCTCTACAGGAAAATAAATCAACCAAAATTTTGAAAATTGAACCTAAGGATTTTCAAGGGAGTTAGAACACAGGAGTTGTACTGGAAAGCCATAATTCAAAATAAGGACATTACTTTATGTGAGTACAAAAAAAAATTAACTACAGTAGAAATCGAAACTGTCAATTTAGGTAGTAACAGATCAAATAATAAAAAATTCGCATTATACATAATTTGGTTAGCACATTAGCACTTAGTTCTGATATCGTATATAGGGTATTGGTATAAAATAATATGACATATCAAAACGTAAACCCCAAAACCCTCCTTAAAGTTAAGATCCTCAAGTCTACCACTGAGCAGAATTGATATAGATACAAGCATTGATATTTGTAAAATATAAGAGAACCATAAAATAAAACATTAAGAAATAACAACTTATACGCGGGACAAAAATACATAACATAACAGTTATAATCGAAATTGTAGGTTTTCAGAACCGGTGACCATGGTTCAATAGAATTTTTTGAATTTTCGAACGTATCGTTCACAAGTTCGGTGGATATCCTTCCCCGCAGTTATAAGAGAAACGTTTGAAGATATAAAGCATTCCATTGAACCCACCGCTTACGAGGGATGTCTTTGATGTCTTTGAGAGATAAAGGGCGCCACTAAAAAAGTATTAGAACTAGAAATGCACCTCAATCTTTAGTTAAACTAAATTCAAAGTTTCGGTGCGATATGTGTAGTTATTATAGCTACAATGAACTGTCAAAATTATCCAAAAACAGAATTAAACCGTGAAAATTTACGCGCAAAATTTTTTTTATAATTTTTGAAAACAATCATCTTCAGTCGACAATTTCTCGTTGGTATGAATTCAAACGTGGACAAGTTAGTCTTAGCAACGATCCAAAAGCAGGCATACCAAAAACTGCAGTTACTCAGAAAAGCATCGATGCGTGTGCAAATTCATCAACAAAGATCGAGATGTAACATATCGCGCAATTGACGTAATATCAAGGATTTCAAACTTGAATTTAAAAAATGTTGCATGAAGAATTGTGTGTAAAAGAATTAGTTTCTCGTTGGATACCGCATGTGTTGATCGAAGAACAGAGAGCAGCTAGGGTACGGGCAAAAATTTTCGAAGACAATTATCTCAACAAGAATGCCTTGTCGAGTTGGTTTCTGTTTTCGGCAATGAAGCACCCCTTCAAACAACAATTTCCCGTTGGTATGAATTCAAACGTGGAAAAATTAGTCTTAGTGACGATCCAAAAGCAGGCGTACCAAAAACTGCAGTTATTCAGAAAAACATGCATGCGTCAACGAAGATCGAGATGTAACATATCGCGAAATTGAGGCATCATCGGGGATTTCAGACTTGAATTCAAAAAATGTTGCATGAAGAATTGTGTGTAAAAGAATTAGTTTCTCGTTGGATACCGCATGTGTTGATCGAAGAACAGAGAGCAGCTAGGGTACGGGCAAAAATTTTGGAAGACAATTATCTCAACAAGAATGCCTCGTCGAGTTGGTTTCTGTTTTCGGCAATGAAGCACCCTTCAGACAACAATTTCCCGTTGGTATGAATTCAAACGTGGACAAATTAGCGTTAGCGACGATCCAAGACAGGCGTACCAAAACTGCAGTTACTCAGGAAAACATCGATGCGTGTGCAAACTCATCAACGAAAATCGAGATGTAACATATCGCGAAATTGAGGCATCATCGGGGATTTCAGACTTGAATTCAAAAATGTCGCATGAAGAATTGTGTGTAAAGAATTAGGTTTCTCGTTGGATACCGCATGTGTTGATCGAAGAACAGAGAGCAGCTAGGGTACGAGCAAAAATTTTCGAAGACAATTATCTCAACAAGAATGCCTCGTCGAGTTGGTTTCTGTTTTCGGCAATGAAGCACCCCTTCAGACAACAATTTCCCGTTGGTATGAATTCAAACGTGGACAAATTAGCGTTAGCGACGATCCAAGAGCAGGCGTACCAAAAACTGCAGTTACTCAGGAAAACATCGATGCGTGTGCAAACTCATCAACGAAAATCGAGATGTAACATATCGCGAAATTGAGGCATCATCGGGGATTTCAGACTTGAATTCAAAAAATGTTGCATGAAGAATTGTGTGTAAAAGAATTAGTTTCTCGTTGGATACCGCATGTGTTGATCGAAGAACAGAGAGCAGCTAGGGTACGAGCAAAAATTTTCGAAGACAATTATCTCAACAAGAATGCCTCGTCGAGTTGGTTTCTGTTTTCGGCAATGAAGCACCCCTTCAAACAACAATTTCCCGTTGGTATGAATTCAAACGTGGAAAAATTAGTCTTAGTGACGATCCAAAAGCAGGCGTACCAAAAACTGCAGTTATTCAGAAAAACATGCATGCGTCAACGAAGATCGAGATGTAACATATCGCGAAATTGAGGCATCATCGGAGATTTCAGACTTGAATTCAAAAAATGTTGCATGAAGAATTGTGTGTAAAAGAATTAGTTTCTCGTTGGATACCGCATGTGTTGATCGAAGAACAGAGAGCAGCTAGGGTACGGGCAAAAATTTTGGAAGACAATTATCTCAACAAGAATGCCTCGTCGAGTTGGTTTCTGTTTTCGGCAATGAAGCACCCCTTCAGACAACAATTTCCCGTTGGTATGAATTCAAACGTGGACAAATTAGCGTTAGCGACGATCCAAGAGCAGGCGTACCAAAAACTGCAGTTACTCAGGAAAACATCGATGCGTGTGCAAACTCATCAACGAAAATCGAGATGTAACATATCGCGAAATTGAGGCATCATCGGGGATTTCAGACTTGAATTCAAAAAATGTCGCATGAAGAATTGTGTGTAAAAGAATTAGTTTCTCGTTGGATACCGCATGTGTTGATCGAAGAACAGAGAGCAGCTAGGGTACGAGCAAAAATTTTCGAAGACAATTATCTCAACAAGAATGCCTCGTCGAGTTGGTTTCTGTTTTCGGCAATGAAGCACCCCTTCAGACAACAATTTCCCGTTGGTATGAATTCAAACGTGGACAAATTAGCGTTAGCGACGATCCTAGAGCAGGCGTACCAAAAACTGCAGTTACTCAGGAAAGCATCGATGCGTGTGCAAATTCATCAACAAAGATCGAGATGTAACATATCGCGCAATTGACGTAATATCAAGGATTTCAAACTTGAATTTAAAAAATGTTGCATGAAGAATTGTGTGTAAAAGAATTAGTTTCTCGTTGGATACCGCATGTGTTGATCGAAGAACAGAGAGCAGCTAGGGTACGGGCAAAAATTTTGGAAGACAATTATCTCAACAAGAATGCCTCGTCGAGTTGGTTTCTGTTTTCGGCAATGAAGCACCCCTTCAGACAACAATTTCCCGTTGGTATGAATTCAAACGTGGACAAATTAGCGTTAGCGACGATCCAAGAGCAGGCGTACCAAAAACTGCAGTTACTCAGGAAAACATCGATGCGTGTGCAAACTCATCAACGAAAATCGAGATGTAACATATCGCGAAATTGAGGCATCATCGGGGATTTCAGACTTGAATTCAAAAATGTTGCATGAAGAATTGTGTGTAAAAGAATTAGTTTCTCGTTGGATACCGCATGTGTTGATCGAAGAACAGAGAGCAGCTAGGGTACGAGCAAAAATTTTCGAAGACAATTATCTCAACAAGAATGCCTCGTCGAGTTGGTTTCTGTTTTCGGCAATGAAGCACCCCTTCAAACAACAATTTCCCGTTGGTATGAATTCAAACGTGGAAAAATTAGTCTTAGTGACGATCCAAAAGCAGGCGTACCAAAACTGCAGTTATTCAGAAAAACATGCATGCGTCAACGAAGATCGAGATGTAACATATCGCGAAATTGAGGCATCATCGGAGATTTCAGACTTGAATTCAAAAAATGTTGCATGAAGAATTGTGTGTAAAAGAATTAGTTTCTCGTTGGATACCGCATGTGTTGATCGAAGAACAGAGAGCAGCTAGGGTACGGGCAAAAATTTTGGAAGACAATTATCTCAACAAGAATGCCTCGTCGAGTTGGTTTCTGTTTTCGGCAATGAAGCACCCCTTCAGACAACAATTTCCCGTTGGTATGAATTCAAACATGGACAAATTAGCGTTAGCGACGATCCAAGACAGGCGTACCAAAACTGCAGTTACTCAGGAAAACATCGATGCGTGTGCAAACTCATCAACGAAAATCGAGATGTAACATATCGCGAAATTGAGGCATCATCGGGGATTTCAGACTTGAATTCAAAAATGTTGCATGAAGAATTGTGTGTAAAAGAATTAGTTTCTCGTTGGATACCGCATGTGTTGATCGAAGAACAGAGAGCAGCTAGGGTACGAGCAAAAATTTTCGAAGACAATTATCTCAACAAGAATGCCTCGTCGAGTTGGTTTCTGTTTTCGGCAATGAAGCACCCTTCAGACAACAATTTCCCGTTGGTATGAATTCAAACGTGGACAAATTAGCGTTAGCGACGATCCTAGAGCAGGCGTACCAAAACTGCAGTTACTCAGGAAAGCATCGATGCGTGTGCAAATTCATCAACAAAGATCGAGATGTAACATATCGCGCAATTGACGTAATATCAAGGATTTCAAACTTGAATTTAAAAAATGTTGCATGAAGAATTGTGTGTAAAAGAATTAGTTTCTCGTTGGATACCGCATGTGTTGATCGAAGAACAGAGAGCAGCTAGGGTACGGGCAAAAATTTTGGAAGACAATTATCTCAACAAGAATGCCTCGTCGAGTTGGTTTCTGTTTTCGGCAATGAAGCACCCCTTCAGACAACAATTTCCCGTTGGTATGAATTCAAACGTGGACAAATTAGCGTTAGCGACGATCCAAGAACAGGCGTACCAAAAACTGCAGTTACTCAGGAAAACATCGATGCGTGTGCAAACTCATCAACGAAAATCGAGATGTAACATATCGCGAAATTGAGGCATCATCGGGGATTTCAGACTTGAATTCAAAAAATGTTGCATGAAGAATTGTGTGTAAAAGAATTAGTTTCTCGTTGGATACCGCATGTGTTGATCGAAGAACAGAGAGCAGCTAGGGTACGAGCAAAAATTTTCGAAGACAATTATCTCAACAAGAATGCCTCGTCGAGTTGGTTTCTGTTTTCGGCAATGAAGCACCCCTTCAGACAACAATTTCCCGTTGGTATGAATTCAAGCGTGGACAAATTAGCGTTAGCGACGATCCTAGAGCAGGCGTACCAAAAACTGCAGTTACTCAGGAAAACATCGATGCGTGTGCAAACTCATCAACGAAAATCGAGATGTAACATATCGCGAAATTGAGGCATCATCGGGGATTTCAGACTTGAATTCAAAAAATGTTGCATGAAGAATTGTGTGTAAAAGAATTAGTTTCTCGTTGGATACCGCATGTGTTGATCGACGAACAGAGAGCAGCTAGGGTACGGGCAAAAATTTTCGAAGACAATTATCTCAACAAGAATGCCTTGTCGAGTTGGTTTCTGTTTTCGGCAATGAAGCACCCCTTCAAACAACAATTTCCCGTTGGTATGAATTCAAACGTGGACAAATTAGTCTTAGTGACGATCCAAAGGTAGCCGTACCAAAAACTGCAGTTATTCAGAAAAACATCCATGCGTCCACGAAGATCGAGATGTAACATATCGCGAAATTGAGGCATCATCGGAGATTTCAGACTTTAATTCAAAAACTGTTGCATGAGGAATTGTGTGTAAAAGATTTAGTCTCTCGTTGGATACCGCATGTGTTGACCGAAAAACAGAGAGCAGCTAGGGTACGCGCAAAATTTTTAAATAATTTTCGAAGACAATTATCTCAACAAGAATACCTCTATTTGTCTAAATTGTGCGAAAAACAAAATTTTTGAGTGTTTTATGTATACAATAAATTTTAGTATGTCAAACTCTGATTGGATCAAAGAAGCCCTAAATGTGCTCTCTAGTGAAGTAGTCACAACAATAAACAATATTATAACAGTTGGCAAAAAAAGCATTGATGCAACTGAGTCTTCTGGCAAATTCGCTGTAGAAACAATTAGACGTTTTGAGTATGTTCCTATAATGAAAGACGCACTACATGACCTTTATCAAAATTTTGAAATAGTAAAAATAAGAGGTGGTGAGTTTCTAGAAGATGCTGTACAATTGCTTGGCGAAAGTAGGATTGCTGCCGAAGCTGGCATAGAGCAGGCAAGGAACGAAGTATCAAATTTTCTTGAAAAGGCAAGGATCAAAACTGAAAAAACTTTAAAAAAGAATACCTCGTCGAGTAGGTTTCTGTTTTCGGAAATCAAACATCACGTCAATCAACAATTAACTGTTTGGTATAAATTCAAACGTGGACAAATTAGTCTTAGCGACGATCCTAAATCAAGCGTACCAAAAACTGCAGTTACTCAGGAAAACGATGCGTGTGCAAACTAATCAACGAAAGTCGAAATGTAACATATCGCGAAATTGAGGCATCATCAAGGATTTCAGACTTCAATTTAAAAAATGTTGCGTGTAAGATTTAGTTTCTCGTTGGATACCGCATCTGTTGACCGAAGAACAGAAAGCAGCTAGGGTGAATTCGAGGGGTAATTCACTGGGGAGATTTTTAGTGCAACAGGTAGGAGATACTAGGAGATACAAGGGAGATCCGGGAGATACATGAAATATCCCGGGAGATACAGGTGAAATACAAGGATATACTAGGAGATCCAAGGAAATACGGGAGATCCTCGTAACTATTCGTAGCAAAAATTAAAACAGCGTTAAACTAACGTAATGCTATATACTGCTTTAATATTCTACATAATGTATAAGTCTTTAAATAATAAAATGTTTAAAAATCGGTAACCTGGTATGGTCACTGGAGTTCCCTCATAGTGTCTGTAGCCTGCATCCCTTGCTGTGTCCGCTTTACTTATTGGCCAGAATTATCTGGTATTTTTTCCTGAATTAACTTTGAGTACCCTTTTGATCTTACTTTCAGACGTATTTTTAGATTTGTGTCAATGCTTAGATCTCGACATGAACATCGACTCAACAAAACCCGTCACAACCAAAATGGCATCAACATAAGCCGTCCCAATAAAAGAAGCTCTGTTTTGTTAAATATTAAAAATAAATTTAATTAAGTGTTTAACTTACGTCAATTTGTAGATCGGCTTATTTTCGTCGCATAATTGCTCACTTTCAAACTTTATTTATTCTGAATTTTGTTTCACTAATAAATTACGCAACTTTCTACTGCATTTTAAGCATAGTTTGTGCCTGGTTGAATATGAACTATTGTATTTATAAGCTCTTCCACCAATTGTTTCCGTTGGCGTGTTTATTGATCAAGGCTTGTACTTTGCCTTATCTCTGTCAGAACTCGGTATTTTCTCAAATTATCTGGTTTAATTCTTCAACGAAATGCTTTCTCAATCATTTAAGCGTTCGCTATATTACAGTATTTTGTTAGGATTTCCGATTATTGCTTTTATCCAGTCACGTATTTAATGTTTGTCGTTTAAAAGTCCAAGACTTATCATATAATTGAATCTCCTGGTGTTTATTTGTCATTAAAATATGTTGGTTTTCTAAACAAATGTAGTATGTACTATTTCTAGTGAAGTATTTAGTGACGTATTAAGATGCGTTTGCATATAGATGCATTGATATTTTCGGCGTAATTATTAAATATTTGGAATGCCAATTTATCTATGTTTCCCGATAATTTTATTTGCTGCAATTAGTTGCTTCTAAAATCTTATCTTTACGCGTAAATTATACTTATACATATTATACGCCACATACATTACTATTCTAATTAAATGGTATCGGATTATTACTAAAGGAGCTTCTTTCTCAAATATGCTTTATATACAATGTCCTCGCAATTGACTTTTTGTAGAATAGTCGATTTACTCCTATAATTGATGGAATTATTTGATTTTCTTAAAGTTAAAGTTATTTATATCTATCCTACGACCCCTATGACTTAATCTACCCTTAAACTACCCTCTTATCATAGCATTATATATATATATAATATATATATAAAATTACTTGAACCGGAATAATAAGCGATCTTCAACACCCTATATATATATATATATATATATATATATATATATATTATCGTGTATTTAAGGGGTCATTGGGATATATAAGAACACAAGTTAACTCATAGGTTGAGAGCCATTGGATAGTAGAAAATAAATTTATATAGTTAGAGAGTTGGAATATTTGTAACAATTATTTTAAACTTAAGTAGTGTATAATAATGTATGGTCAATTTAATTTAGCCAAGGATAATGTAACATAATATTTGTATAAATATAGGGCATAAATAAATAATAATTGGATTAAAATCATTCTAACGTATTTAAATTTGTAGTAAAGTGTTATACGAAAAGCTATAAGCATGGAGCAGGTGTTAAAATAACATTTCTATTTTTAGACGTAAAATCCAACACGTTTAAAACAAAACAACGAGGGGAAATAATATTTCTCGGTAAGCTTGGCAACAAACAAACTTAAATGGGTTATTGGAAAAGAACATCCGCTGGAATTAATATTGCCCACCCAATACCTGTAGTTACTTATAATAAATATCATGTTTAAGTGCAGTTACTTTCTTCGTCATTAATTTATCCATCTTGGGACTGGTTGGATGCGTACCTCCATTGATTTCTATTCTGAGCTAGCCTACACATTTCCCTGAAACTCCTACAGCCTACATCTTTCACTATCTGTGTGCAGTAGTCTAACATAGGTCTACCTTTCTTCTCTTTTTTTCTATCTCTGCTTCTAGTATAATCCGCACTATTCCTTCATGCCGTAGTATGTGGCCTATCATCCTATATCTCGTATTTTTTACCGTTTTCCACATATTTCTTTCTTCCCTTACCATTTTTAGTACCTCTTCGTTCTTAACTTTGTCTGTCCCTGATATCCTCATCATTCGTCTGTAGCACCACATTTCAAAGGCTTCTACCTTTTTCTTGTCTGCTTCTCCTACTGTCCAGGCTTCACAGCCTGCTGTGCCCCATACATATGTTTTAAGCAATCTTTTCCTTGTTTCTATGCTTGTCGTCTTTGAACACAGTAGTTGCTTTTTCTGGTTAAATATAGCACGACCTTGTGCTAATCTTTGTTTTATATCTTTTGTGCTTTTCCCATCTTGCGTTATTTGGCTTCCTAGGTAGCAGAAATCTTTAACCTCTTGTAAGTTTGTGTTACATATTTGTATTCTTGTTTTTGATTTATTTTCTCCTCCTTTGCATACTAGTACTTTAGTTATAGTTTTGTTAATTTTCATACCGTATCTCTCTGTAGCCAACCATGTGAATAAATATTTAGAGCTACCAGATCAATGACGAGCACCTTTTCCACAGTTGTAAATTACAGTTTAAAAGAAATTCTAAATAGGTTACATCGCATCCAATTTATAGAAGACTCGAAAATCGAATTGGAAGATTGTTTTAATTTTCAAAGAAATACATCGCTGAATTCAGAATATACAAATGCTTCGCTTTATCCAATGAATGGCGAGGATATACAAGGTATTGTTTTAAAGTCCCAAAATGACGCTATAGCTGTTGCTCAAAGCATGAGAATTAAAAATTGCTATAACGAAACTTTAACTATGGATATACTGTCGTTTGACATAGACAGTGATGTAGAAGACGATGCAAACTGTGATGAACTGAATGACAACTATGATATTGTAAAAGAATACACATCATACATCATCTTCATTCAATTGCAACGACATAGAAGATATTCCAGAAGAAGCAATTTCTGATAGTAAATTGGAAGCGTTGTCAACGTTTAGCGGACCTCTTAATCTTAAAGACTTTTCAGAAGAGGTAAATCCGAATCCACTTAAATTTAGAAACTGTCCATTTTTAAACGTTCTATTAGAAGACGTGACATCTAAAACCATAAAAAAATCATCTCTTTGTTGGACATTTAATAAAAATTCTGTAAAGCTAAGTTTAGACAGATTAGCAAGATTTCAGTCCACTCAAGTTAGAAGCACAAAATCGCAAGTTCCCAAAGGTTCTATTTTTAAGTCCGTAAAAGTCAGAAAAAACTTAAAAAACCAAAGTCTTAATGAAACATCGTCAGTTTCACATAAACGCATCACTTGGATGATTCTACATCACTTGAAAACTTAAACAAATCTGATGAAATAACAGAGACTGATACACAACCTTTAAAGCTATTTAAAGAAGAGTACTATGCTGTAACTTATGAAAAGCATTGGTACATAGGACGTATTATCGGACAACAAGAAAATAGCTTTGTTGAAATTAAATTTTTGAAGGAAGAATTAGATACGTTTATTTGGCTAAAATCTGAAGATGTACAAGATGTAGAAATTATTCAAGTGTTTTATGAACCTATAAAGATGCTTGGTTCTCAACCAATTGTCTTTGTCGAGATCGGACAGGCTTAAAATAACTTTTGCGTTTAAAGAGCACAGGAAAACCTTTGGTTGAGTATTTTATAAATTTACACACTACTATGTTTATTATATAAAAAATAACAAAATAGGGAACTGTTTTTTTCTTGTGATTCAGTGGTTTGAGTTAGTAATAATAATAATAAGTTTAGAATCACGTTTGTACTCGCGTTTGTATTCATGTTGACTCGCATTATACATTTGTGATGTTGGTTTCTTTTATTATGTTTTATTAGAAAATGTTGCTGTTTAGCGTATCTTAAGAATATATTTTTTGAAATATACTCCAGGAACAATTTCAAAATCTTTATTTATAAAATTTGCAGTGCAGCTCTATCGAGGGTTCTAGATTGTCCACCCTCCCTTTCCTAACTTTGGAACAAAAAATGAGAGTCACGCCGAGCAACAACAAAAATAAAGAGAATTGATTTATTATGCTGCTCTTTGACAGAATCAAATTGGATATATCCTAGGTGTCGCTGCAGGCGCTTTGAGCTTAATATCATAAAACTGAAACGTCAGTTATGTAACACCTTATTTGAAAGTATTTTAATTCTATACTATTCTTCTTGTGGAGTTCCGTCGCTTATTCAATTTATGTCACATTAAAGTTTAAAATTTTTCAAATGAGGTGCCACATAATATTAACCTCAAGGACCTGAATCGACGCCTATAATACCTCCAATTTCTGTGTCGTGTCAAAAGGTAACATAGATGATCATATTTAACCTTGTGTTGTTTGTCCAGCAAATAACTCAAAAACGGCTAACAATAAATGGACGGCAGTAATTACATACCTAAGGTATTTTCTCCATAGAATCGATTATGATAACAAAATATGATAGGTTCCATTTGAAAAAGCCGCAATTTTGACATTTTATTAGTCAAATTGCAAAATGAATTTTCTTGCACCCTGTACATTGCAATCCGATTTTGTTAGCACGATAGAATAATATCAAGTATTGTTTATGTGAATGGAAAAATCCATTTTGTAAGTTCTTTTGGTTTCTAGATATTCCAATTTATGTGACTGCGTGCAAATGTCAAAAATTTGTAAAATTCAAAAAATCTCAGAAACGGCCTCGGAAACGGCATTAGATAGAGATATGGTTGTCTTATAAAAGTTCACATAAAATTTGACAAGAAATTCAAAAATGCATAAAAATACAGGGCGTTACATTTGAAATAATGATGGTGATGCCGACTTCCAGTATAACCGGAAGTGCTAGCGTATTGAAACTATTTTCGACGTATTGAGGATCTTCGATAACCCCCTAATGCAAATTTTTAGATTCCTTCTAGCATTGGTCTTCCATATACAGGTAACCTCCCACTTAAAAAAACACCCTATACAATTTTTCTGCAAAATAAAGTGCAGATCCAATGAGATGCGTGGCAATTCAAGGAAATTCAGGTCA
The DNA here is from genome assembly GCA_036346225.1 of Platerodrilus igneus. Lineage (NCBI taxonomy): Eukaryota > Metazoa > Arthropoda > Insecta > Coleoptera > Lycidae > Platerodrilus > Platerodrilus igneus. The sequence continues at coordinate 3,698,384 of JARFIW010000012.1, read as the reverse complement.
TCTGAAAATGTTAAAACGATATTTGGAAATACACTTGGAAAAATGGAGAGATCCGGAGATATTGGGGAGATCCGAGGAAATCTGGGTAGATAGGGAAATAATTACATAAAGGAGATCTTTGGTACAAAATAAATGCAAGTGGCCAGCCTCTCGGGTGAATTGGTGTCAAAAAATTCTAGACCGCTTCAACGCAGGAAACAAACTCTAAAATCGTGTACAACAAATATTGGATTTATTCATACGAGCCAAAAAATAAGAGCCAGTTGTCTGTTTGAGTGTTCCAAGGTGAAGAAAAGCCGACAAAAATCGCCCGTTCTCAAAGAGTCTCCAAAAAATGGTCGTAACATTTGTCTCAAAAGCAGGTTGTGCAGTAATAATTCCTGTACAAGATCAATGAACTGTTACTGCGGATTGGTATACAACCATTTGTTTGTCGCAAGTTTTCGCGGAGCTTCGAAAAACGAACCCCAAACTACGAATCATCTTCCGCCTTGACAATACAAGTTTGCACACAGCTCGCAAGATTTAAATTTTTAACGCAACAAAGCGTCGAATTGTTAGACCATTCTTTGTACCGCACCGACATAAGTCCCTACGATTTCTATACTTTTTCGAAAATCAAGGACTGACAGTGTGGTCGAAGGCTTTATTCGTAAGAAGAAGCAGTCGATGCCTTCAATAAATGCAGTGTTAACTGCGCCAACAAACGAGTGGAATAATTGCTTCCAGACTTAGTTCGAGTGCATGCAAAAGTGGATTAATCATCGGGGAGAATACTTCCAAAAACGATAGTCTTTAAAAACTATCTACTAGTTTTGTTGCACTCTATATGCAACACTTAAAAAACAACCCTCGTAATAGCGGGAACGTTTAGTTATAAATGCTGGTTTCAATAAATACACCCTTAAATTTCAAAACGCATTTAAATTTTATTTTTACATCACAATTTATTATTCAAAATATCAAAGGTACATTTTTAATTTTTCTACAGTTACGTGCGGTTATTGTACTTGGAGGTGTTTATGGTCAGGTTTTTACTATGAGAAGGGTTCATTGGCATAGTACGTACTGATTCGAACAAACAATTTTCGACAACTCCATTAAATTAAGTTTAAATTAAATTAATTAATATTTAAAATTCAATTTTAAAATACCAATTGCAATTAATCTTATATTCGACTCTTCAAAATAAATCAAACACTCGAGGCCGCTTTAACTACCATCTAAAACGTTTGACGAATCGGAATCTAATAAAGCTAAACTTACACAAAACTGACAAACACGTTAAACTTTCTCTTACCTGCAGGACAAATGCATTCAGGCGCATCCCTGGCTATTCGCTTGTGTGCGCTTAAAAGACCATCACCATTTACAACACCCCTTACAACCCTCTTCTTATAATATTCTTCAGCATCCCTACGAAACCTCTCCATAATGACGTTGACATCCCTTAAATTTAGCTTCTCTAGTTGCAGAATTCTGTTTTCTAAAATATCTAATTGTTTTTCTAGGGTAACTTCACGCCACCCACTGTAAACACTACAAAAAACACACACAATACACAAAACACACAACACTAGAAATTGTCGCGAAGAGCTCGGCGGGTTTGAAAACGGCATATTTTTTGTTGATGTTATAGATAACGAGGGAAGTTTTGAGGGATCCATTCTAAAGCTTTTCACCCCTTCAGTATGTCAATGACAGGGATGATAGGGACTAGTGAATAAATACAATGCACTTCCGTTATTCCACCATTTAGTATAATTTTAAATCGCGTTTACTTTGTACGAAAAGCTTTGAAATTGTACAGGACATTTTTTAGTTTATAGGTTTACATACTCTTAGAAAAGAGCGTATTCCGAATACGTAGTGAAGGTAACAACCGCGCGCGATACTCACTCCAACAACACTAGCACACTTCTGTTCTGCAGTCGAACGCACAACCTCACAAAACTACTCTGAAACAGCAGGATAAGTTCAATCGCATTCGCTCGGTAAATTTCGTGGACTTTTTATGCAACTCCAAAAAAATTCGAAACCTACTACAATTTCAAAAATAATTTGCTTAGTGGTTACTCATAACCTAACCCTTACTTTACGCTTTCTAAATTAATGCAAATGGATGAAATAAGGGTTGGTAATATTTTGTACCAGGTAAGGTGAATCATTTTAAGGGTGACTAATTTTACTGTTTACGTTAGAGTTATTGATTGACAGAAAAATATTTATTAGGCCAGACAAGGTGGAGACGTTACTGACTATTTTACATACTGAAAAGGGTCGAAGTTTGACGCTCGTTGTCTATTTTAAACCTAAATTAGCTTTTAGGAATTTTATTACACAAAAAAAATCAGCAGACAATGTGAGAAAATTATTTATTTCTTGTAATTAATGTCGAGAGCTGGGGTAAGTACGCAAAGAAGAGGTTTAATTAGAGTAATACGATCGTGCATTACGAGTACGCGAATTCAGCTCCTATAATCGCAATTTTTTTCATGTCTCTCAACTCCTGTACTCAGAGCTGTATTCGAAGGAGGACCTGGGGGTCTAAACCCCTCCCGATTCCATAAAAGTATTTTTACTTATTTCTAAAACAGTACAAATATCACGTTTTTAAATAAATCATAACTTACAAGTAAACTCTAAAACTGTACATGCTCTCATTTCAAAATTATTAAAATTTTAAAGTTAACAAAGTAATTAAGTATGATTTGTGTGCAGGGTTCTTCAGAGAAAATTCAAGGCCGGGTGCAACTAATATTCTAGAGGAGAGGGTCTTCAAAATTAAAAATTAAAAAGAAAATTCAAAAGTGTGCAAGAAATAAAATCAATGGCGTTTAATATTTTTCGGATCATTAAATTTAATTATTTTACAGAAGCTTTACGTGCTAATTATTTAAAGATAGTCTAAAATATGCGCATCAGGTAACACAGGCCGACATGATTTTTGTTGTTTTGAATTTGATAAGTGTCCTTAGTTAACAAACTTACGTTGATTCTGAATGTGAACTTGGTTTGAGACCATCACGTCAAGATTTTTCACAAAATTAAAAAAAAACCTTGTGAGATATTTTGTACTAGAGCAAAGAAGTACCTTTATGATATTTCCTAAATTGCATTAAAATTATTTCTTTAAAATACTTGATACATCGATAGAAAATATTTTAGTATAATATTATGTTTATTTCATTTCGATGACAACATTGTTTCATTTCCGCATCTGCAAGGTCAACTTGATGGCATCAGCAGTTGTTTACGAAATAGTTAGTTAGCGTCATTTGTTTGTAGCATCGACTTGTATTTTGTTTTCTGAGTGTTTACTGCGTCATAATGTCATCAAGAAAGTGCAAAAACAGTCCTGATATATTTTGTTACGTGTGTGGTGATTTAACGATAGCAAAGCATCAACGAAACAACAGATTTATCAAAAAAACTCATCACGCTTACATCGGTGTAAAGCTTGGTGATCAGGACAAACCTTGGGCTCCACACAAAGTGTGCTTTCAGTGTGTCGAGCTACTGAGAAAATGGACAAAAGGTACACGTAGCTCTTTACCCTTTGGCATTCTCACGGTATGGAGGGAACAAAAAAACCATGGAGACGACTGTTACTCCTGCGATGTCAAGGGGTTCAATTCGAAAAATAAACATTCTATTCAGTATTCTGATTTACCGTCTGCTAAACGACATATACCTCATGGACCAGGAATTCGCATTGCTCCGCCTTTTTTTCACAGCATCCAACAGCAACCATCAGATGAAAGTTCAAACGAAAAACCGATGAAGAATTCAATCCTGATATAGACCAACCTCAACAGTTTATCCAAGCTGAACTAAATGACTTAGTGAGAGACCTGGGCCTATCGAAGGATGCTGCATAAATCTTAAGATCACGACTGAAAGACAAAAATCTGTTGGCTCCAGGAACCACATTTTCGTGGTATAGCATCGTGAAAAAGAGTTCAAGGAATATTTCTCTCAAGAGGCTTCACTGGTGCATTGTAATAATATTCCTGTTTTAGTCATGAAACTGGGAGCTGACAATTACGATTCCACATCATGGAGGTTATTAATTGATTCTTCTAAAAGAAGTCTGAAGGGTGTCTTGTTGCACAATGGTGCCTGTTGTTCACTCCGTGCAGCTCAAAGAAACGTATGAGAATCTTGAACTGTTGCTAAATACAATAAAGTGTAGCGAATATTTTGGCAACTCTGTGGAGACCTCAAAAAAATATCCATGCTTTAGGGTCAGCGTCTGGATTCACAAAGTATCCATGTTTTTTGTGCGAGTGGGACAGTCGAGCACGTAATTTACATTACGTTAAGAAAGAATGGCCACTCAGAAAAATACTTGTACCGGGACAAAAAATGTGCTGCGTGATATATTAGTTGACCCAAAATTGATTCTTTTGCCTCCCCTTCACACAAAGTTAGAATTGATGAAGCAGCTTGTCAAAGCTTTCAATAAACAAGGTGACTGCTTTAAATACCTATGCGACAAATTTCCTGCACTTTCTGAAGCTAAACTTAAAGAAGGAATTTTTGTAGGCCCTGAAATTTGAACCTTAAAATCGGACAGATTATTCCAGAATACAATGACCCCAGATGAATCTGAAGCATGGAGTTCTTTCGTAGAAGTCATAAACGGTTTCCTTGGAAACAACAAGTCTCCAAACTACAAAGAAATTGTAGTCAACATGGTCGAGAATTATAAAAACTGGGGTGCAATATGAGCGTCAAACTTCATTTTCTGAATTCCCACGTTGACTCTTTTCACCAAAATCTTGGAGCTGGCAGCGAGGAACAGGGAAAGAGGTTCCATCAAGACATAAAGGAAATGGAGAGACGTTATCAAGGAAGATGGGATATTACAATGGCTGATTACTTCTGGACCTTGTAGAGGGACTCGGTCACAAAAATCCACAAAAAGAAAACTACAAAACGCAGTTTTAAGGGAAAAAAAGAACAATTTTATTCAAAAGAACCAACGATTGTCTAACGTAGATTATACTGCATTGTTTTTTTAATGAACAACTCAATTTTGCAGTGTAATTTTCTATTAAATATTTTCTCAATATTTTTTGCAGTTTCTATGAAAAATTTCAAACACACTTTTCCTGAAAACCTGACGTGCTGGAAAAAAACTAAGCACAGATTCGTGATCAGCACACCCCATTTACTATAGGACGCCTTTTAAACTGGAAACACTTTTTCATGAAAAAAAAATGTAAATCTGTGAAATTAATGCTAAATATTGCCAGTCCGTTTAATCGCTTACACAACAAAGATGCCAGTCAAATATATAATAAATATTAAAAAAATATGCTTAATAAGTCAGTAAAGTCTTCTGAACTGATAGGTTTATAGATGTACAAAATAGTTCCTCTTTGGTCTCTTTGTCGCACGTAGTCGTGTTTAATTAGAAGTCGTTGTAAATTCGTAGTTGTAAGTCAAATAGCAAATCTATCATCTCTTGTCCCATTATATCCTGTCATAAAACCTCCTTTGTGCCTGTGGAAATTAAGTTGAAAAAAGGGGTAGTGACAGACACTTGCTCATAGACATCGAAGAGAAACGCTTGTTGGTTCGGTAAAGTGAGTTAAGTCTTTACTGTATCCGAATGTGATTTTATTGATAAACCCCTAAAACACACAGTAATAGTGCGTACGTAACACGTCCAATAAATAGCCATACAGTCCACTTCGTTGAAGAGCAAAGCATTGGAATACGCCTGAGTAAGTCGATATATAAAATTATAAGTTCCCTTGCGCGTTAAACAAAATGGTCTTCGTAAGCCGAATTATTTGATTAATTAATTAGTTCCTATTCCTGTCGTTCCTCATTAATACTTTTAATTTAATAATTGTCGTAGTTTTGATATGTTTGGGCGTGTTGCAAAGAGGTTAGCATCTTGTTTGCACATTTAATAGTAGAAACATTTGGATATAACGGTAGATTTATAATTCATCTCTTTTTCTTTGTCGCAAGGATTAATAGTCGGTTAGTGTACTTTAGGTACACTTTGTAGAAATTTCGGATACCTACTATATTTACTAGGGTTGTATTTTAAATTTTTACCTTATTTCTTCGTCGACCAAAGTTTGATGCACCACTCGGGTCACCCAACTTTGTATAATAAAGGGGTTATTTGTTGGCATTGATTTTGAAACATAAAACGTTTTGTCGAGCAAGAATTGTAATTAGTTGCATTTGTCGATTAATAATTTAATTTCGTAGATTAATTAGTGGCCGTAACGTATTGATGTACGCATTGCTTTTACGTTAAGTTGTATTGCCTTTCATTAATCAAATATGGTTCTATCAATTGATAAAGCTATTCTTGAATCTAGGATTGTAGTAAAGCGGAAAATGTATCTATTGCTATAATTAGAGGATCAATGAAAATTGAAACTCATTTCAAGGTTTTTTACAAGGAGATTTTCATTGACGAAGAAAGTGAGCAATTTTATGAATTCTCGGTTCTTAGGGTGAAAATCGATGATTGTCTATTACATATTTGTATTATCTCTGAACAATGTGAATTAGATCTCGTAGAGAATAAGCGGCAGATGGAAAATATGAATTTGCCATTAAACGATTGTGAATACGATGAAGCCTATAAAATCATTACTAATCGTTTTCAGTCCAAGAGGTTATTACTTCCGACATATTTTAATGCTCTCGAAAGAATGCCCTAAGGTAAGTTCCTCAAACTCGCACACGGAACTCCGGCAATTAATTATTGCTTTGATGAAAATATATTCGTGTTAAAGCAGATGGAAATAGATCTATTAGATTACATGTTGTTTAATCTGTTATCGAAGAAACTAAATACAAACGTTTTAAAGCGTTTCGAATTAGGAGATAGTGACGAGATTCCCTCGTTCAAAAATTTAAAGTCGTACATTGAATAACAATGTAAAGTATTGGAAATAAATGACATTGCTTCAAAAACATACTTAAAATTTCGAGATTCCGTGAAACAAGGGGAAAAAGGTAAGTTGGTTAGCACTTTGGCTAGAACTTCTTTAGTTAGTACCACCAATGATGGTAAAAATTGTGTCAAGCTGTGCATCCTATTTATAGATGTAAGTAATTTCTCGATAAAACCCCTCAAGAAAGATTTGAGGTGATAAAAAATCTTTGTATTAAATGTTTAAATACTTTACATTCGATGAAAAATTGTAAGTTGGATTGGTCGTGTAGAAAATGTCAACAGTTACACAATTCGTTACTTCACTTCGATAAATGAGATAAATCGATGTCTACACGCAGATAAACTCAACGTCAAAGGTCAACGTCTCCTCGGAGAGCGGCGCCTAGATTTACTTTTACTAGTAGACCTAGTGAAGACAATCTGTCGTCGGCAGTTGTGCATGAACAACCTGCCACTATCTCGTTAATTTCGACGTCATTAGAACATACAACCACGCTGTTAGCTACGGCAATGGTGTCGGTGCTCGGTTATACAGGAAAAGTGCAACCTGTTTGTATAATTTTAGATAACGGATCCATGGAACGTTTTATGACTGAAAGATTCCGTCAGAAATTAGGTTTATAGAAACGGAGAGTCAATGTCACTGTTCAAGGAATTGGCTTAAATTCGTCGTTGGTGTCTGGTACACTATCGTGTGTAATCAACCCCTCAGCAGCAAGGTCTCCAGCATATGAAATTGATTGTTATATTTTACCTAACATTTGTAATCTATTACCTTCGTCGTCTATAGGGGTCAAGGAATGGTAGCATACTCGAAGTTTGGTCTTAACTAATCCTAATTTTAATATTCCTGGTAAGATTGAAATGCTACTAGGAGCTGAAATCTATGCTCAAGTTTTGTTGAACGAATACCGTTGGGGTGTCGCTAACGAGCCAGTTGCTATTAAAACAACCTTTGGTTGGATGTTAACGGCAAAGGTCGTTTCCCCGAATATTTCTATTACGTCGATGTGTGCTTTTGTTGAGCCCTTAGAACAGCGCATTCGTCGATTTGGGGAATTAGAAAATATTCCTTTCAAGAAACACGTTTCTCCTGAAGAAGAAAAGTGCGAAGAGGAATTTGTGAAAAATTATAGACGTAACAAGGACGGTCGTTTTGTAGTGTCCTTGTCCTTTAAAATTTCTGAACCCTCATTCGTGGCTACGAAATCGATTTCTGTTAAAAGATTTTTGTCATTAGAACGTTGTTTGCTAAAAAAACCTTGAATATTATTCGGATTATAAAACATTTGGAGGATTATTTGAAAAGCAGTCACATGGCTTAAGTGGAATCACCTAAAAAGTCGTCGGTTCATGAGCAAATGTATTACATTCCCCATCATGCTGTACATAAGCGTGATAGCACTACCACCAAATTGCGTGAGGTATTCGATGCTTCGTGTCAGAATCAATCTTCAAATTCGTTAAATGATAGCTTGGCTATTGGCCCTGCTTTGCAAAAGGACATTGCAGTTTTGTAATTGCACTTTCGTGTACATCCTATCGTAATTACAGCAGATTTTAGTTAAAGATGCTCATCGTGATTATCAACGGATCGTCTGGAGATTTTCTCCGCCGGATCCTATTATGAACTTTTTTTGGCCTTACGTACTGTTCAAGAATTGGCAAGGTTAGAATCGATTAATTTTCCTTTCACGTCATCGGTATTGGCAAGCGATATATATGTTGATGATTTAGTCACCGGATGCAATTCGATTGAAGCTGCTAATCAATTAATTGGTGAGTTGAATAGTATTTGCGCTAGTGGTGGTTTTCAATCAAGAAAATGGAATAGTAATCGCCCGGAAGTGATGTCCAACTGGAAGGAGTCTCTGTCGAGTTCGGAAGCAATTACATTTCAAGATAAAGATAATATAAAGATAATAATAGCTCATTAAAAATTTTGGTCCTTTCATGGCGCGTTCTTACAGATGTATTTTTATAAAACTTAAAGGCTGAAGAACGTACTTGAACCAAACGTAATATGTTGTCAGCTATCGCAAAAATTTTTGATCCTCTCGGTTTGATAGCACCTTTAGTACTTTTCGCCAAACGTTTAGTTCAAGATCTTTGGCTTATAGGCCTCGGTTGGGACCAAGAGCCGCCATTGGAAGTCGTAGAAAAATGGAAACATTTTTTGGGTGAATTGCCAGCGGTTTCGAATATTGGGATTTCGCGTCGCATTCTATGTAATAATTTTAAAAGAAAAGGAGTTGCGTGGGTTCTGTGATGCTTCTGAAGCCGTCGTCTATTTTCGTTCGTTTGATTTAGAAGGTAATATTGCCATGTCATTAGTATGCGCAAATTCGAAGGTTGCTCCTACTAATCGCGTTTCATTGCCTCGTCTCGAATTGTGTGCTACCGTACTCCTGGCAGATTTAGTAGATTTCGTCAAAAATACTTATACAAATAGTTTATCATTTAGTAGTATTTTCGCGTGGTCAGATTCCACTGTTGTTTTGTCTTAGATTCGGTCTTCCTCACATAAGTGGAAAACATTTGTTAGCAATCGCGTTTTGCATATTCAAGAACGTATTCCTCCATCTTCGTGGTTCTATGTTAAGTCCCAGGACAACCTTGCGGATTGTGCCTCATGTGAACTTTTGGCTTCAGAGTTGGTTCATCATCCATTATGGTGAACAGGGCCTTCCTGGTTAGTGCGTCGTAGCGAAGAATGGCCAGTAACGTCGCTGCCAAAACTAATCGACCCATCTCAGATGGACGTCGAATATCGTACTTTGTCGTTAACAGTCGTTATGCCTGAGAATTTCCTAGATTCGTTGTAACAATTTTATTTTTGCAGTAGGAGAATCCATTCATTAAACGTACAATGAATAGTAAAATACCTTTATTAATTAAAATAAATATTCAAATAACAATCAAACTTTTATAGTATTATAATATCAAGGATTATTAGTCGAGTTGTTTCCGAGTTCGGTGTAATTTCACAGCCACTGGCGCGCGCGTGAGAGGTTCGAGAACTAAAATCCGGAACCTCCCACCATACAAGAAAGCAGCGAGCGCACTCGTCGATAGTTAAAAGTAGAGTCAAGATGCATTCTAGGAGAATGGCGAGTGACCTCCGAGTCGCTCTATGTTTGTGAAACACTTCCTGAGTAACAGTTAGTACCTAATCCACATTTTGTATATTCGTTGTCATATTAGCTAATTTACAAAATTTATTTAGCGCAACGACCCATTTGAACTCGCAACGACCCATTTGAACTCGCAACAACACATCTGAAATCGCAACGAGAGATTAGAAAACTGCATGGATAACGTAGATATCGCACGCCACGTCGAAAATCGCAACTGTAAAATTTGAGACAACACGATCCCTTTGAAGTTACAATTTAGAAATCTTAATTTGTTGGCTACGCAATGAAAAATTATATTAGTAAATAAATTTAGACAACGGAAGATTACGTTACGAAGTAATGCTGCCGTGATCCAAGTAAGGAATCCGCTTTGCTCCTACACCTGTGTTAAAGCATGGAAAGCAAGTATAATTAGTTGCTGTTCCCGCGCTGCGAGGTAATTTCCATTACATCAAGGGACAACTGCTGCTCTTGGGTTCGTAATAGAATTAAGGATTTCCTGAGTACTTTCCTTCTGAAAGTACATTATTTCATTTTGTCTGTTAGACGTACAAAAATTGTTATTCAGTTTACCTGTAAATAAGCTGGTTTTCCCCAGTATCAAATTTGCTTTCACTTAGCTTCATAAATATGTGACCACACGTGGCTGCAACGTAAATTAACAGCTGCTATTACGTCACCTGTTTATTTGAACAATGCCGTCAACAATTGCCCAATGGCTAACACATGTTTAGCATTTTAGTACAACCACTATTGATAACATTAGAGAATATCTTGGTGATTATTTTGACTTCAAACTAATTTTAACTTTGTTAAATTAATGAGAAAATTTCGTATATTCATTTGTAAATGACTCACACAGATCTGATTGGGTTATAAAGAAACTCTAGCATTTTTAGTTACATAGAATTATAAAATATTTGAGTAAGGATTAGTTGATAACCTTTACTACCAGTTTTGCAAGTACTTCAAATTTTTATTTTATTTAATTACAATGATACTTTATTTACTGAAACCAAGAAAATTCTTATTAGTAAATTAATATTCTTCATTTAAAGTTTTTTTATTCTGATCTAGTCTGATCAGACTTGGTAAACAAAAAGCAATAAGAACTAAAATTTTATGATCCCATTATGCAGAAAATATTCTCTATACTTTTTAGGTATACTTGAGGGACGCAAATAGTGTTCCCATTTTTATGTGACTTAATTATTATTCTTTCTTACAGGAACAGCGTCTTATTCTGTTAAGACAAGTTTGTGTATCAACGAAGGCGATCTCTTTTTTTTGGGTCTCCAAGTCCGCCCTTAAAAACTAGCTATGCCCCTAAAATAAATCAATTTGGACTTGGTGGCGCCTGTTTGTTTTTTTTGTTAAGTGTAACCCTCCATAGATTTCGACTTACCCCCCCATTGCTCATAGCTCTACCCAAGGAATAGACCCTAGTTACGTCGGAAGACTTTGTTTTGCTGACCCCAACTTCTAGAGTCAGATGTATGTATTAAGAAGAGAGCATTAGTTAAGCTCAATTTAGGAAAGAATGTGACCGTTTGGGGTTAGCGATCAAGAAAATATAATACGTTTCACTAGCGCCCAACGCTTGGGGCTTCGAAATTTGTTTGATCAAAATTTATTTGGGGCTCGAAATTTGTTTGTTCAACGAGTAATTTGTTGAAATTCGTTCGTTCATAATTTAATTTAGCTCGAAAGTTGTTTGTTCATAATTTGATTTACCTTAAAATTTATTTGTTAAAATTAATTTGCTTCGAAATTTATTTGTTCTAAATTTAATTTGATTCGAAGTTTGTTAGCTCTAAATTTATTTTCCTTTGAAGTCCATTTGTCCAAAATTATTTTGCTCCGAAATTTGTTTGCTTAAGGTTTATTTGACACTTAGATTTGTTTGTTTGCTTTTGATAAAAGATTGGTTGTAACGGTAATCCCCATACACTCAATTCGTTAATTTGGTCAAATTTACTTTTGACTTTAGTTCTGTTTTGACCCTTAAATTTTTTGATATTGTTTTGGCAAAAATAATTTTACCAAAAACATTTTTGATTTTACCTTTAGTAGTACGAATTTGTTTTGATAGCTTTTGTAAGATTCGGATTAGTTAGATTTATCGGTTTGATTCCATTAGGTTGTAGTAACCATGTCGGAAAAATTCCAAATTGTTTGTCTACTTAAAGAAGAATTGGAGTATGAACTAAGAATCAGAGGAGTGGTAAGTGAGAGGCCAGTGTTGGAGAAACGGAAAATTTTAGGTAGATTGTTAGCTAAAGAAATAGATAAGCCTGGTTGTTTGGTTGACCTTTCGTGTTATGAAGTAGATTTTGCAACGGAAAGTAAAGAAATTTCAGTTTCAGTCGAGTCAGTTCGTAATATTGTGTCCGAGTTTGAGGGCGACTCATCAGACTCAATTTTTAGAAGAGCTTGTTCAAGGATAAACCACCTTTCGGGACGAGCTAAGCGTATGAAAATCCTTCAATAAATCCCGATGAAGCAATTAAGTTTAGAAATGAGACCGTAGCAACGATATTAACTGTTGAAGCTGAGTTGTACGATAAAATCAATAAAAGTACAGAGTCCACCTATTTAGATCGGTCCGTTGTAGTATCTCCTTTAGTTAGTGCACCTATCCATTCGACTTCGTATGTAACACCTTCAGTACCTATAGGTTCATGGCCTGTAAAATTCTCAGGTGACCCCAAACAACTACATTCATTTTAGATAGAGTTAGTGATTTAGCACAATCTCGTAAGGTATCCGAAGCTGACTTATTTGGATCAGCATGTGAACTTTTGTGGGTGACGCTTTGGTTTGGTTTAGAACAGTGAAAAATTCTTTGCGAGACTGGAACTCCTTGTTAGAACGTTTAAGGAAGATTTTCTACCTGGTTCTTCGGATGATGACATTTGGGAAAAGATCAGAAATCGTCGTCAAGGTAAAGACGAAAGGATTATTTTATTTGTCGCGCATATGCAAACCCTCTTTAGTAGACTGACCAACGAGCCAGCAGAAGTTACTAAAGTTAAAATGATTAGAAGAAATTTGGTTCCTGAATATATTTCGGCACTTGCATTGTCGGACATTCAAGATTTGTCGACCCTAGTAAATTTGTGTAAAAGGTTAGAAGAAGCTTCTTTGATGAAACTAAACTCGGTTTTGGCGTCTTCTAATAAACCTAATAAGATTTGCAACCCTCTAAGCATCCATATGAGAACAAACATCCTGGGTTGAATGAGAAAGTTTATGCTGTTAAGAGTAGGGTGTTTCAGAATAAATTAGTCAATCCTCAAGTAACAGTAGCGGATAAGAGCTCTTTAGAGTCCTCGGTTTGTAATTCCTTTAGTCCCGATAAGAGGAATCATTTTGTTTGTTGGAATTGCTCCCGTAGTGGACATTGGTTTAGAGATTGTAGAGCAACAAAAAAATTTTTGTTTTGGATGTGGTCGAAAAGGCGTTAAGGCAACGTCATGTCCACATTGTTCAAAAACCAGTAAGGCGGCAGGTACATAGTGGTCGGTATCCTGTTCCGCGTCATAAGGCTACAGTTATGATTTGTAAACAAGAAAAATACTTTAGTAAAGACGAGTGGTCGAGATGGCTTACAGTTGTTAAAAATTTTTGTCAGGACTCTTCGAAGCCTAAGAATAATACTCTGTTCATTGAGAAGCAGTGTGATAATCGACCCTACATTATGGTGAAATTAATAGATAGAGACATTACCGGTCTTCTGGATTCGGGATGCACTACCTCAGTAGTAGGATCCTTAGCACTTTCAATTGTTAGAGAATTAGACTTGAAAATTTTAGTTCAGCAAAAACAGGTATCACTACAGCTGATGGTTCAATAAAGTCTGTTGTAGGCTCAGTAGATTTGCCAATTTGTATAGGTAATGATTGCCGCATCCTTAATGCATTAGTGGTTCCGTCCCTACCGCATACATTTATTTTCGGTAGTGACTTTGCAAAATTATTTGGTGTAGTTGCTGACTTTAGAAGTAATAATTGGTTTATCCAAAGCAATGTTGGGAACGACATAGGGTATATAGGTCCGTCTTCCATCCCTTTGAACACTGAAGATTCTTTATGTGGTTTACATGACCTCTCAGATGCTCAAAGTGCGCAAGCACAAGAGTTAATAAATTCATTTAGTGAGATTAGCAGCGACGATAGATTAGGACGAACTCACCTAATCGAATTGGACATAGACACAGGCAATGCCAAACCCTTCCACAAGAAACCATATGTCATGTCACCATATATGGGTAAGATATTGAATGAGGAATTGGACGACATGCTTAGACTTAAAGTTATAGAACCGTGTACTAGTCCGTGGTCCTCTCCAGTTTTGTTGGTTAAGAAGGCAGATGGAGAATATCGCTTCTGTTTTGATGGTAGAACCCTGAACGACTTAACTGTTCATGATTCGTACCCCCTTGCGAACGTAGATAGAATTCTCAATATGTTGAGAGGTGCGAACTACATTTCGTCTCTGGATTTGAGAAAATCGTTTTGGCAAATCCTCTTAGTGAATCGTCTAAGGATAAGACTGCCTTCAGTGTTATCTCACGAGGACAATATAGATTTACATGCATGCCATTTGGGTTGAAGAATGCTGCGCAGACGCAACAGCGTTTAGTAGATGCAATTTTTGGTCCACGTTTTGAACCCCATGTATTTTGCTATTTGGACGACATAATATTATGTTCGTCATCTTTTGAAGATCATCTAAAGTTATTAGTAGAGGTTAAGCAACGTTTAAAAGAAGCTAACCTTACCATAAATATAAGTAAATGTGAATTTTTAAAAACACTTAAATTTTTGGGTTATATAGTAGGTTCGAACTCACTTCGTACAGATCCCGATAAGGTGTCGGCGATGGTTAACTTTCCCCGTCCGAAAACCACAACGGAAATTAAAAGGTTTATAGGAATGTGCAGCTGGTACAGGCGCTTTATAAAGAATTTTTCGTCTTTAGTTTCGCCTATTAATGACCTCATTAAAAGTAAGAAAAAAGGTCAAACTGTAAACTGGAGTGCGGAAGCAGAAAATTCATTTGTGCTAATCAAGCAAGCATTAGTTTCTGCACCTCTTCTTTCGCAGCCAGACTACTCGGCACCCTTTATTATTGAGTGTGACGCAAGCAACACTGGGTTAGGAGCTGTGTTGATTCAGAATGTAAACGGAGAAGAGCGTGTAATTTCGTACGCAAGCAAAACCCTGAGCCGTACTGAGCGCAATTATTCCACCACTGAAAGAGAGTGTTTAGCGGTTATTTTTGCAATTGAGAAATTTCGTCCGTGGGTAGAAGGAGTTCGATTCACCGTTGTCACCGATCATTTTTCGTTACTTTGGTTGAGTAATCTTCAGAATCCAACTGGAAAACTCGCCAGATGGTCAGTTCGATTAAGGCAACACTCATTTGATTTGGTGCATAGAAAAGGAAAGTTCAATATAGTTCCAGATTGTCTTAGTCGTGGTGTTCCTTTAGAAAATCCAGAAGTTAACTTAGTAGAGATTAAACTTGATGCAGTAGACTTGTGGTATGAGTCTTTGAGAAAGAAAATTTTGTTGTCACCAAAAGCTACCCACAATGGAAAGTAGAAGATGGGTTTATTTATAAGTTTATCCTTCCTTATTACCGCATTCGGCGAATGTTGTAGAGTGGAAATATTTGGTGCCAAAGTCTCAGCGCGTAGATGTCATTAAATCATGTCATGACCCCCCTTCAGCAGGACATTTTGGTTCCTTAAAAACTTTGTCTCGAGTCCAAGAATTGTATTATTGGCCAAAGATGATCTTTGACGTACGTAAATTTTGTAGGAAATGTTTGATTTGTGGTGCTCAAAACCACCCAATAGAGGTCCCCTTGGAATGATGGGAAAGGAGAAAGAAGTTGGACTACCATTCCAAACCATTGCATTAGATTTGATGGGTCCGTTTCCTCGTTCCAAACGCGGACATAAATGGCTCTTAGTTGTTGGTGATTGGTTCTCGAAGTATTCGATTTTGCAACCTTTACGTAGTGCTACCGCACATTTGATCGAGAAGTTTTGGAAGAAAAGGTATTTCTTGTCTACGGAGTACCACAATTTGTTATTTGTGATAATGGTCCACAATTAGTTGGACGTATTTTTAAAGCTTTGTGTGCAAGGTACGAAATTCAAAAATTTGGTATAACGCTGTTTATGCTCCCCAATGCAATTTTGTGGAAAGAATCAATAAGACAGTTGGTACAGCAATCCGTACATACGTAGAAGAACATGATACGTGGGATGTTGAGATATCAAAGATCCAATACGCGATCAACTCAGCAAAACATGAGTCCACCAACTATTCACCAAATTTTTAGTTTTGGTCGTCAGGTACCTTTAAGTGGAAAAGCTTATAAGGATAATTTTATACCTGGTGAGGATGTTGATGTCGTCTCCAGTAGTAGACCTTCTTATGTTTTGGATCGTCAACTTTTGTTTGATATTTTTGGAAGTGTCCGTGAAAATTTGCATGTAGCTTATCAACGTTCGTGTAAACGCTACAATCTTCGGAGAAGAGACATTTCATTCCGAGTCGGAGAGTATGTTTGGAGAACTAATAAGGTCCTCTCGAGTGCTAGTGATAAATTTTCCGCTAAGTTAGCTCCTAAGTTCGTTATGAGTAAAATTCGGAAAAACATTCCAGTTTAGTATATGAGTTAGAAAACGAAGATGGAACAAGAGCAGGAAATGGCACATAAAGGACTTGAAACCAATTGGAGTATCAGATCCAAATGAAAATGATGATTTTGACGATTAATTCCGGTCCGGTCATCTCTTTGATATTAAGTAATGACGTAGTGGTCTGTTTTGTTTTGTTCCAATTCTTGATCTAGTGTCGGTCCACTAATATTGAGTATTTTGTTTGAGGAGTGAAATAAGTGGTTTGAGATTTTGTAAGTTTTGTAAGTTGAGGTGTGCCTTGGTGCACGCTGGTCGTTTTGCTCGCGCGTTGCTCGGAGATGTGTTTGGAGGATGTCTTTGACAGATATCCTTACAATGTAGAAGTAGGTGGGCTATTTAACTATTGGTCCTGATTTCTACATGTCAAGGTGGAGAGAATGAATTGTTCTTTCCTTGTTCCTTTTGACCGTTAGAAGTTCTTAGATTTGATAAGGTCAAAGTTGACTTGGTGATTTTCACCGTTTGGTCCATCACTAATGAGATCAGTTGTTCGTTAGCAATTAGTGATAGGATGATCAGTAGGGTGTAGGATTCTACAACCCTAACTGGGTTATTTTGGGTTTGAAATTTGATGAGTAACCTGATGGTCAGGTTACCTTTGTTTTGATTATCTCTTTGTAATAAAGTGATAATATTTTGTATTTGAATTTGTTAAGTAACCGTATGGTCAGGTTACCTTTGTTTTGATTATCTCTTTGTAATAAAGTGATAATATTTTGTATTTGAATTTGTTAAGTAACCGTATGGTCAGGTTACCTTCGTTTTGATTATCTCTTTGTAATAAAGTGATAATACTTTGTATTTGAATTTGATAAGTAACCTTTTGATTAGGTCACTTTTGTTTTGGTTATCACCTTGTGATGATGCTTAAATTTAGACCTATTAGTAGGGTATTTCTTTTGATTCTCACCTTATAGTGATGATATTTTGAATGGTAATGCTGTTCTGATGAGGAAGCATTCCTTTTTTTTGTAAATAGAGCTAAATGAGCTCCTGGAAGTGAAGTTTTTTTTGAAATTAGAAGTAAATTGTAAGTGTTTGATTTTAGGTCAGAAATATTAGCCTTATTAGAAGTAGGAATCTCAAGTCAAGAAATTTTGTAAATTTAAATTCTTTTGTCCCGTGGAGTGTTTGACTCTCTAATTTGACCCCCTCCCAATTTTGATTATTACCGATTGTGACTCCCCGATTTTGTCTCCCGATGGACGTCAGGTACACGTAGTTACCAACACACTCTCAATTATAAATGAAGGTCCCCCCCATTTGAGTAAATTTATAAAATTGCATAGTTGGTTAGGAAGATAGGAAAGGCTAGTATTGTTGTAAAAAAATTTTTTGTATTAGTTATATTTGAAGTTTTTTAAGAAAAATTTTTTCTTTTAGGAAAGAGGTAGTGTAACAATTTTATTTTTGCAGTAGGAGAATCCATTCATTAAACGTACAATGAATAGTAAAATACCTTTATTAATTAAAATAAATATTCAAATAACAATCAAACTTTTATAGTATTATAATATCAAGGATTATTAGTCGAGTTGTTTCCGAGTTCGGTGTAATTTCACAGCCACTGGCGCGCGCGTGAGAGGTTCGAGAACTAAAATCCGGAACCTCCCACCATACAAGAAAGCAGCGAGCGCACTCGTCGATAGTTAAAAGTAGAGTCAAGATGCATTCTAGGAGAATGGCGAGTGACCTCCGAGTCGCTCTATGTTTGTGAAACACTTCCTGAGTAACGGTTAGTACCTAATCCACATTTTGTATATTCGTTGTCATATTAGCTAATTTACAAAATTTATTTAGCGCAACGACCCATTTGAACTCGCAACGACCCATTTGAACTCGCAACAACACATCTGAAATCGCAACGAGAGATTAGAAAACTGCATGGATAACGTAGATATCGCACGCCACGTCGAAAATCGCAACTGTAAAATTTGAGACAACACGATCCCTTTGAAGTTACAATTTAGAAATCTTAATTTGTTGGCTACGCAATGAAAAATTATATTAGTAAATAAATTTAGACAACGGAAGATTACGTTAAAGTAATGCTGCCGTGATCCAAGTAAGGAATCCGCTTTGCTCCTACACCTGTGTTAAAGCATGGAAAGCAAGTATAATTAGTTGCTGTTCCGCGCTGCGAGGTAATTTCCATTACATCAAGGGACAACTGCTGCTCTTGGGTTCGTAATAGAATTAAGATTTGCTGAGTACTTTCCTTCTGAAAGTACATTATTTCATTTTGTCTGTTAGACGTACAAAAATTGTTATTCAGTTTACCTGTAAATAAGCTGGTTTTCCCCAGTATCAAATTTGCTTTCACTTAGCTTCATAAATATGTGACCACACGTGGCTGCAACGTAAATTAACAGCTGCTATTACGTCACCTGTTTATTTGAACAATGCCGTCAACAATTGCCCAATGGCTAACACATGTTTAGCATTTTAGTACAACCACTATTGATAACATTAGAGAATATCTTGGTGATTATTTTGACTTCAAACTAATTTTAACTTTGTTAAATTAATGAGAAAATTTCGTATATTCATTTGTAAATGACTCACACAGATCTGATTGGGTTATAAAGAAACTCTAGCATTTTTAGTTACATAGAATTATAAAATATTTGAGTAAGGATTAGTTGATAACCTTTACTACCAGTTTTGCAAGTACTTCAAATTTTTATTTTATTTAATTACAATGATACTTTATTTACTGAAACCAAGAAAATTCTTATTAGTAAATTAATATTCTTCATTTAAAGTTTTTATTCTGATCTAGTCTGATCAGACTTGGTAAACAAAAAGCAATAAGAACTAAAATTTTATGATCCCATTATGCAGAAAATATTCTCTATACTTTTAGGTATACTTGAGGGACGCAAATAGTGTTCCCATTTTTATGTGACTTAATTATTATTCTTTCTTACAGGAACAGCGTCTTATTCTGTTAAGACAAGTTTGTGTATCAACGAAGGCGATCTCTTTTTTGGGTCTCCAAGTCCGCCCTTAAAACTAGCTATGCCCCTAAAATAAATCAATTTGGACTTGGTGGCGCCTGTTTGTTTTTTGTTAAGTGTAACCCTCCATAGATTTCGACTTACCCCCATTGCTCATAGCTCTACCCAAGGAATAGACCCTAGTTACGTCGGAAGACTTTGTTTTGCTGACCCCAACTTCTAGAGTCAGATGTATGTATTAAGAAGAGAGCATTAGTTAAGCTCAATTTAGGAAAGAATGTGACCGTTTGGGGTTAGCGATCAAGAAAATATAATACGTTTCATCGTTATTGGATAAATTTTCAAATCTGCAGAAAATTTGTAGGATTATTACATGTATTCATCATTTCATTCGTAATGTTCAATGTCCGGCGGATTTGCGTTCAAAATATTCTGATGGTTTGTCCCTAGCTCAGCAGCAAGAGGATATACATTTATTGATTAAAAGAGTTTAAACAAATGATTTTGCCCAAGACATTGCAAATATTAAAACTGGAAAACTTGTTAGTAAACAACTACGTAACCTTAGTCCGTTTTTAGATAGTCGTGATTTGTTAAGGGTGGGCGGTCACCTGCGTAATTCGGAGTTTTCGCATGATGCAAAATTTTTAATTTTGCTTCCTCGGTCGCATAGGTTGACTGAAATTATTCTATTAAATTGTCATGAGAGACATCTGCATTCTGGAAATCGAACAACTCAATTTTTATTAACTCAAAATTATTGTATCTTGTCTGCAAAGGGGGCTATTTAGCAATGTTTGATATCCTGCATTCGTTGTTTTCGTGTAAACCCTGTGGCTTTATGTCCCCTATGGGGGATTTCCCAGCTTCTAGGTTAACTCCAGGTAAGGCGTTTTTACATACGGGAATCGACTTTGGTGGACCTTTCTCGGTCACGATGAATCGGTGTCGTGGCGCAAAATCATTGAAAGCGTACATTTGCTTATTTATTTGTTTTAGCACAAAGCTATCGATTTGTAATTAGTGTCTAACTTGTCGACAGACGCTTTCTTGGGCGCTATACGTCAATTTATTGCTCGAAGAGGTAAATGTATTCAAATCCATTGTGATAATGGCACCAATTTCGTTGGGGACTCTCGTGAAATCTCTCAATTGATGCACCATTCAGCAGGCATTGAGGGAATCGAATTTGTGTTTAACCCTCTTGATGCTCCTTATTTTGGTGGGTTGTGGGAGGCCGGGATTAAATCGGTAAAATCCCATTTGAAAAGAATTATCGGTGAACAAATTTTGTTGTTTGAAAAATTCTCGACGGTATTGATTCAAGTCGAAGCGATTCTCAACTCACGTCCACTATGCGCACTGAGTTGCAAACCGCATGATATTTCGTATCTGACCCCGAGTCATTTTCTTAATGTTGAAGCAGTCTCGGCGCTACCAGATCCGGATTTGTTATCCATAAACCCCTTTCGTTTAAATTGCAAACTATTGCAACAAATTCAACAAGGGTTTTGGAAAAATGGAGTGCTGAATACCTGTACACGCTGCAACAGAAAGGTAAGTGGTAAAGGAATTCCGCTAACATGCCTATTGATTCGCTTGTCCTCTTAAAGAAAAAATAGCCCCCCATCCCATACAGTGGCGTTTAGGAAGAGTAGTGGATGTTTATCTTGGTAGGGATGGTATCGTTCGTGTAGCTACACTCAAGACAGCCCAATGGTTAGTTAAACGTCGTCTAGTGAAACTATGTTTACCGCCAGTTACTTAATATTTAATAACACACACACACGCGCGCACGCGCGCGCACGCGCACACACACACACACACACATATATATATATATATATATACATACATATTCACTTATATAAGTTGGTCGGTTTAGGTTTCTTAGTTAATAGCTATAATTATTGTTAAATATAAAATACGTTAGCTTATGCTTATTTTGGTGGACCAGATGTTTGATCGCACGTTGTCGTGTTTAATTTTAAGTCATTGTAAATTCGTAGTTGTAAATCAAATAGCAAAACTGTGATCTCTTGTCACGTTATATCCTGTCATAAAACCTCCTTTGTGCCCGTGGAAATTAAGTTGAAAAAAGCGGTAGTGACAGACACTTGCTCATAGTCATCGAAGAGAAACGCTTGTTAGTTCGGTATAGTGAGTTAAGTCGTTAGTGTATCCGAATGTGATTTTATCGATAAACTCCTAAAAAACACAGTGATAGTGCGTACGTAACACGTCCAATAAATAGCCATACAGTCCACTTCGATGAAGAATAGAAACAACACTTATAGAACATTATAATACGCCTGAGGTAAGTGGATATATAAAATTATACGACCCCTCGCGTTAATAGTTCCTTCTTAAAAAACATTTTACAGTGCGTTGTTTATTCAACGCATTTACTCGTATCTTTAAATATTGTTATTTATATCACAAGCTGCAAAGTACACTGTTAGATGCGAGGGGTTTTTAAATGGCAGAAGCAAAGAGTAAGCGTAACCGAAGCTATTTAAAACTCCGAGCACTCAGAATGGCTTGTAATGTATTGTAAAGAAAATTTTTCTTATTTTCACAATGGTTATACAAGACATTTCAACAACTCGTAGTTACAATGGTATTCTCCAAAAGCTCTTACGATTACTTACTTCCAATCTCGTTAACAGTACGAGTATTAACTAAAACTACTACAACTACATTCTAAATTACTAGCGAAGCTCTATAATTAATTTACATCGAAGGACTAATTATTAATTTATATTAATTTATATGATCACTAACAGTAATTTATATCACATCTCGACTTCAAGAGCTTTCAACTAGAAAATATTGTAATCAAAGCTTTACATTGGAATAGGTATTATATTCAAAGTTGCAGTTAGAACTGAATTGCAATATTCACAACGGAACTTTATATTCAAATGTTTATAGATTATTCTAAAACACACCAGAAGTTATGCAAATGACATTCTCGAATGTATTAATTGTAAACTATAAATGCAAGAATCTTGTACCTGTTAACCAAGTGATCTTGCACCGCAGGACCTATTAATCATCTTTTGTGTTCACACCCTTCGTTTACATCTTAATGTAATTATTCTGAACCAAGGGGCGCTACATTTGTTACGGTAAACGTGCGGGGCAGGTAGAACAAAAAAAACAATTAAAGTAAAGACTCACACGAAATTACGTAGCCAAAGGAGGAGATGCCGAGCTAACGTCAATCAGAGATTGTGCATGGAAAAGTAATAGAAAACAAACCCAAGAAGAAAAAAAATTGAAAGTTATGTTGATGTATCGTCGTGTACACGATTTAAATTTGTAAATTTCCCAATTGTGTCATCGGTCTTGGTGGCGTAATTGGTAAACGCATGGTTCCGGCAAAACCAGTATACAGGTTCAAGTCCTGTCCAAGACCGTATATTTTCCATCTTTCAATTACTAGCTCGATTTGAAATGATCATTTGGGCTTTGCATAAAAGTCTAAGTTATTATTTCATCTTATTCACTATAATACGATAGTATTTATCAACTTACCTTGTGTAATTAACTACTAAAATATATATATATATATATATATATATATATATATATGTATAAATATTTAGATATATATATCGATATAAATAATAAAGAAAACACCTTTCTGGCATAAGTAATTGCTTTTCAGTATTATAATTTTCAAATATGGTTACAAATGGAACAAAGAATAAACTAAATAGTATTCCTATGCAGCACACAACCATGTAACCGTAGACTTAACACATACAACAAACATATCACTTAATAGTAAATGAGAACCTAGATGAATGATCGTAAATCAGTACTAATAATTAAATAGCCGACACTTTTAGGTAGTATAAGTCGTGTGACAAAAAACACACGATCTCGGGCCGGTATCGGACCTGATTGCATACATTTCAGTTATTAAAAACCTGCGTAGTTAAATTATATCAGGCTGAAGGGTAGTTGATAAAACGCATCAACACCGCTGGGGTGTTCTTAACACTAATCAGTATTAGTAATGTTGGTTAGTAACAATATACAACGTGACAGTCGTAGAAAGTTTAGGAAGTCACTGGATTAGTAAAGTGTGGGATTTCCAAAAACTCACGGTTTCCTTCACGAGGATTAAATGGCTAGTAGCAATACACAGCAACCAAAAATTTTAGCTAAGTGAAACCGGGGAAGTCGGCGTCACCAAACTTGTTTCTTAGTCAGCAGTCTCGGATGCAAACCCAGTGTACGAGAAATTAGTCATTTCCCGTAGCGTTGAGGAGCGAGAATGTAGGCGAAAAACCAACCAACTGATCTAGAAAATTTATCCTAAAACGAGCTAAAAGCAGTATTAAATTAGTGCTACCTCTAACCGTTAACGAATACCTACCCGACACACACAAGAGAAAGTGATTTGAAGGGAGGATGCATGTAGCAGCTCGTATAATTTCTTGTACAATCCCCACGGTATTTGTACAAAGGACAAAATCAGTACTCCAACGAAAACCGTTGGTATTAGAAAACAGAATCAATAATTCTGTGCAACAAATATGTTCAACGAAAGTACTCGCGAAACTCGTATCAAATTGATATTATAGTTCAGTATGAATAGAGACCGCTTAGAATAAATGATTTAAATGCACCTACCTACAATTATGAGATTGAAGATTAATGTTCAAACACTAGGCTCGCCGGAACAGGATATGAACCAAGGCAGTGATTTTTATTTGAAATATAGACGAGATAATAATTAATGACCTATCTTACTCAAGTAAATTTTAAAAGCAAAACCGGAAGGTAACAAATTCCCCACCAGCAAAATTGAAAGGTCGGGGTATGAAACAGAGGCAGCGAAGCACCCAAAATAACAACAAAACCGACCACAAAGGATTCCGGATAGAAAAGAAAACAAAAACAGACACAAAACAAAAATCCGACTTGAAGAACCAATAGTTTTAACCCTAGGCCTACCAGAGAAAACGACACAAGACACACATCAGTAAACCAAGAGCTAGAACTACAGAAGAAAGAAGAAGAAAAAAAGTAAGACGGGTAATAAGCAATCAACGAAGATTAAGATGAACGCATCAACACTGCGGGGTCGTTAAGGGAAAGGGTTTCTTAAAAGAAACAGTAAAGTCATCAATATCAAGAAAAGGGTTAGTTTCCCGTAGAGAAACTAAAAAAAAGAAAAACGAGAGGGAAAACTTGCAATAGCAGCCACAACAGAACACTAAGGCTAAGCCTCAAGTATGCAAAGGAACGACAATAGAGCGCTGGTAAAAGAAACAGTGTACTACAAACTAAGGAAACAGGAGTCGTTTCAAACGAAAAATCAAGAAAAGAATTGCTAGTCGCAGTTTCAAAGAAAAGGAGAGAAGCCTACGAAGCATACCACAGGAGTGAATGGACAAAAAACAATCAGTACAGAGACCGACAGCAGCGAATACCAACCAAAAGAAAATGGGAATAGGATGTTCAGAGAAGAATGAAAAAAAGGGGACAAAACTACGGGACATGTGACCGACAGCAGAATCCCAGAGTAAATCAAAATCAGCATAAGAAATTAGGACGAAATGATCAATAACAAGATTTGCGACGTTTGTGACACCAGAAGAAAATCAGAGAAACGTCGAAGACATTAGGATATCAGGATGGGCGGGTTTTAGATCTTTGATGTGCCAGATACCTAAGGATTTGCCGGAAGGATCGGTGAACCCATAGGTCCAACGAGATACATCTTTGCGGATGGAGAAATAGCCAAGGAAGTTAGGGACAAGTTTGGCGTTGAAAGGACGTAAGCGCCGGAAAGGGAAAAATAACGGCGCCAAACGGGATCTCCTACTTGGAAAGAAATAAGACGACAACAAAGATTATATCGGTTGCGGGTATTGCGGTGCGCAGCAGAAAGTTTCTTAAGAACATGAGAACGGATATGTTTGAAATGTTAGGGATCGGGTGAAGGATGCTCAGAGTCGGGAATATATATGTCGTGTATTTCGAACAGCTGTCCGAACTAATCGAAAATTGTAATTCTAATATAAATCAGTCAGGGAATGATAGAAAAAGCAGGGACAGATTTAGGCTAAAGATAAAATAAACAAAAAGCATGGTTCCAGAAAAATTTGCATGGACTTGGGTAAACCAATCGACGAATGGGCTGTCACCATTACATTCAACGTCATGTTCATAAAAGATAATCCTACCAAATTCTACCGTTTATGTGAGGGCTTTGTAAAAGTGGAAGCTGATATCATATTTTTTGCAGAACTGCAATGTCATAAATGTTGAAGAATTTAGCGTCCCGAATTTGAAAACGTTAAGGCAAGTTAGACCTAGATCAGATAGTGATAGATGCAGACTGTTTAAATTTCAGGGAAATGCGTCGGTTAGTTCACAATGGGAAACAATGAGAGTACGCATCTAACCAGTTCCAGGACTGAAGACCTAATGATGATGATGAAGGCAAATTAGAGAGGGTTCAAACCACTGTTTATTACATATCGATAACAGCTTATGCTGTGCTAAGCAACATGTTGCACTTATTC
The DNA here is from genome assembly GCA_036346225.1 of Platerodrilus igneus. NCBI lineage: Eukaryota > Metazoa > Arthropoda > Insecta > Coleoptera > Lycidae > Platerodrilus > Platerodrilus igneus. Next base: position 3,672,081 of record JARFIW010000012.1, on the reverse strand, counting down.
ATAATATATTGTAAATCCAAGTTTAATAAATTTTTACTATTTTGCTTCTTTATTTCAGTTTTGGTACTATGTTTGGTCTCTTTGTCGCACGTTTTCGGGTTTAATTTTAAGTCTTTGTATATTCGTAGTTGTAAATCAAATAGTAAAGCTGTCATCCCTTGTCCCGTTATATCCTGTCATAAAACCTCGTTTGTGCCTGTGAAATTAAGTTGAAAAATGGGGTAGTGGCAGACACTTGCTCATGGATATCGAAGTGAAACGGTTCGGTTTGGTAAAGTGAGTTTAAGTCATTAGTCGCCAAATGTGATTTTATCGATAAACCCTAAAAACACAGTGAAAGTGCAAACGTAGCACGTCCAATAAATCGCCTTACAGTCCACTTCGTTGAAGAGCAGGAATGACATTTATAGAACAATAGAAAAACGCGGAGGTAAGTCGATATATAAAATTATAAGACGCCCAGCGCATTAAACACTATGGTATAAATTAAACTTGTAGGAAAATAAAAGTATTGGTGAGTAGATCCTTTCTGCTTGAGAAAATGTTTTTAGTAATTACACATCTCTTTTCTATTCATATTAAGTTAGCTCTACGTATTTCAAACGGAAGTGAAACCCTTGTTTTCAACATATTTTTATGGAAGAATTTTTAGATGTTGTAGCTAATTGTAGCTAATCCCCCCACCACCAATATTTATAAATAATTTTTATTGCGGTAACAAAAGTGTTTTCTACAAATCAAACTAAACAAAATCCCTCGATTAGGCATTAATTGTGATCGAATCTCGGGTATATAAAGCTCATGATTTAAGATGACAATGTTATTTATATGGGAAGGAAACTTAGATGACACTGTTATTTAAATAGAAAACGGAAGGATCCAACGGTGGCTCCCAAAAAGAGGATCTGCGCTCGAATAAACATAAACCTTTACTGGTTTAATAAACTTGTAAAAGTGCAAAAGTCTGATTTTACTTAAGGATAATAATTATTTTGATTGCATTTTAAAATTTACCAGTCAGCATTTTAAATAAAATGCTCGCTCACGAATTTATGATACGCGTTCTAAGACCTTTTAGCCTTTAATTTTTAAAAATGTACTAATATTGTAACGTATTTTTTTTTCTAGTTACACTTCGTTCTTTAACATAAAAAATAAAACAGCTATAATTTAAAATATTTAATTTGTGAATTTCCGTCCAATAGAAATTAATGCATAGTATTGATAATAACACATAGATTCCTTTACCTTTATGCTCTAAGGTTCGTTACTAAGCTCTGTCGAGTTGTCAATTTGTTCACTTCTTTATCAGCGTCCGAACGGGTAAGCTGCTCTGCAGGATAAGTGAAGTCAAGATGGTCGTGTGTAAGCACGTGGCCTCTAACAGTGTTAGAAAAAAGAAGATTAATTAATTGATTCTTGGTGTCTGGAGGTCGAGCCTAACAGCTGTAGCGTGAGCATGATTTTCTATAAGCTTCACCTAGAGCAGTTCAGTTGATCCCTGCAGGCCTAAGGAGATGGAAGCCCCCTTTGACATCATTAATACATGCAATATCTTAAGGCTAAATTTAAAGGCAAGATCATATATGGTTACATCTTATATAATATAAAATGCAGTATCATAGAAGGCAATTTCATGTGTGTTCCGCAAATTTCAACTTCTCCAATAAATAATATCAAATAAGTATATCTTGGAGCTAAAATTTTGTTGGAGAATTGAATTTAATCAAGCTGAGGTTGTTTCGTTATATAATAGTTGTATTCCGAAGAACTTTGATATTCAATGGTTATGGAAATTTCTGACAGCTGAGGTCAAGGTCCTATATCTTTCGTTCAGAGCTGTATCGTAGCACGTGAGTGTTCCTTAGGATTTAATCACTTTAAATATTAATTAAATTGCAATAAAGAATATAACATTAAAAATTTGAGTAACGTAAAAGAAAATAGCTTTTGAGGAATCAGCGAATTAAATAACAAATCTATTGTTTGCCAGAATGTTTGCACATATACACAAAGTGTACATTTAATAAAGTTGTGAATGACATTTTATGTCAGATATACAAAAAACATAGATTCAGTTGTTTTATCTAGACGTCACATGTCGTGTTACTTTAATTTAAAATACGTTTAAATATTTTGAGGTCATGAACTTTCATTTCTCATCGACATGTGAAATTCGCGTACTTACTGTTAAATAAAAATAACTTAGAGTAATTACATACTACATTATCAGCACTTTGATAATTAAATTTTACTGTGAAGGTCGAGGAAGTACTTCATTGGCTAAAAGAATATTATGTAATATGTATGATTAATTTAGAAAATTTCAAGTCAGTATATTTAAATTTTGTAGAAAGATCCATTCAGAGATCTTCCTATTTTTGAATGCAAAACTTTACTAGTATATTTCTGTTCTAGAAAAATAATTAAGTGAAAATTTTTTAAGAGATACGAATTTAAATATTATAGTTACATGAATTCAGAAATTTATTCAAATAGAATCTATTTTGTTTTTGAATGACTTTTTATTATTTAGAATTCAAGTAAAAAAGAAAAATTGCAAGTCATCTCTGATTAGAAATGGTGTGTAATGAAAACAAATTCCCTGGGTATATATTTTAGAAACCTAAATTCTATTATTTTATTTTTGGCAAATATTTTTGAGGACACAAATGGTGTCCAGGTTGTACCTTTGTTTGTTCACAGGTCAAGCCGAGACATCTGTATGACATCTGGTGTTTAAGGTCTTGGTAAGTGTGTTTAAAAGAGTGAAATTCAGGTTTTATGGCTATGTTAGTGGTGTTGACATAAGGTTTCCGCATTCCCCTAATACAAGCACAGTTAAATTTTGTTGGTTATAGTATTGAAAAATACGGTGGCGCTCATTAAATATATTTTTGGTCTTTTGACAACCCATGACCCAAGCTCATGATCTACCCAGAGCTAACACTCGACTAGCCGTTTATGTCTTAAGAGTTTTTCTTTACCTCAAGCCATTCTCCATCCAACTTTACCTTGGGCTTACATTAATAAGAAGAAATTCTCGACCTTGTGATATCAGGTTAGGGTTTAGGAAATTTAAAGGTATAATTTTTTAGCTGATAGTCACGAGGATATAATAAAAAAAAAGTTAGAAATAATTTTTTATTACAATATCAGTACTGGAAGTTTTGAGAAAATTGCTGTTTACTAATTTTAAAAAATCGTAACTATAATATACGAATTTCAAATGTGAACTTAGTTCTAAAAATAGCTAAGTTTATGACTTTCTTTTCAGTATATATGTATAGACGACGTAAGACAACACTTCTGAAGTGTTTATGGGTAACATAACACCAAAATTTTACGATGCTTAGCGCGTTGTTTGGATGCAGATATTATCTTTGTAAAAGCATCGTAGATTTACCGAAGCTTACTTATATCTCACATCCACGCCTGTTACTTTGACAAGACTGATGAGGACACGTTTTAAGATCAATAAAAATTATAAATTTAAGGCAACAGGCAACAGTCGGCAATAAATGGGTTTTATGTTTCGGAACTGTATCAAACTAAAAGCTCCGCACACACCACACACATAGAAAAAGTATTTCAATTTAAAAATAACAAAAACCCATTCCGCGTTAAACAATCACATATATCATGTAACCTAAGCGTATTAGTTAGCTTTAAAAGGGTGGCGACAGATGTGTCGTGTCGCAAGATAAATCCAATATAAACGTCCAAGCACTTCGTAGACTCGTTTGTTGGTTTCAGAATTTCTTGCATGAAAGGTATTGTAAATTTAATACAAGTCACATGTAGTGTGACGGATAACTGTCTTCCACGTGTGCATTTTACAGACGAACTAAAATTTGAGTATATTGTCAACTACTCTTGATTGAGTTCTAGAACTTCGTTATTTTTGCATTAAAACCATTGATGGACACTAAATACTGAAACTGCCTAAAAAAGTCTTTAAAAAGAGTTTATTTGACAACTTTCTTGTAGAAGTAGGCGCCAAAGAAATAGTAAATTCTGTACACCAGAATAAGACAAGCGTAAGTCCAGAAATAACAATTTTCAGTTTGTTTAAACTGCAGTCGAATATCTCCCCTTATAGTCCAGTCAAAATAGACATTCCAGTTTGCATTAATTCCCAACAAGCTGGATTTTTGTGCAAGCCTTTAATACGTCACTACAAATGATATGTCAAAAGTCCCCATCGATCCCGCTTTTGTGCGTTGTTTTTTATTCGAGGTCAAAGGTCACAAATTTGCGTTTTTTGCGTATATCTGTGAAACAACGAGAGCTATCGGAAAATGGTTCAGACAAAGTTTGTAGATCATAAAATTGTATACAACAAAGATTTCAACATTTTTCTTCTACAAAGCATCGCTTTCGAGATATCCTGACTTTAGACCGCAGCAAAGTCGTATTTTCGACTATATGTACACATTTCCGCACCACTTCTGAGGTAGTGTACACGGCGCTTTTTTTTTAACGTGATTTTCCCAGTAGGAATACTCCACACTATATTTTGATCGAGGGAATGTAATGGGACACTATTTTATTGATGAATTTTTTTTTTTATTTAAATTTAATGAAAATTTTAACAGCAAGAAAATTACATCATCATTCATCATCAAATTCTTCATAGTCACTCGTTTCTTCTTCTTCACTGTCTTCTTCCTCTTCTTGCTCGATTTGTGTAGACTGCTCCAAGAAGAGAGATATATCAGTTATATCCTCATCAATTTCGAAACAATCTTCATCTGTTGCATTTGATTCAATGTTGGTGCAAGATTTGCCTTGACAATTGGTACATACCGATGAACAATACAATCCAACTTTTCTGCTCCCACAATTGTTTGTGCAGCCTTTTTTGCAATTACAAAAAATTGTATTGAGTAATTTTTCTGGAGCAGGTGGCAGTAAAGTCTGGATTGGTTCCAAACTATTATTCATTAATTTCCAGCCCCAATCTTCAGGATTTAGTTCATTATAACTGCACTCTCTTATTGTTTCTTGTATTTTTCACAAAACTCAAATATCTATACTTGTCTATCGATTCCATTTTTTTTTTAGAGCTCCATACATAGCAAGGAGAACACGAATTCCATTGGTGAGGACAACATCTGCTGACGAGTTAATATTTGTAAATACTTTTGCGTTATCAATTAAGTCTTCACGTTTTTCAAACAATTTGAATACTGAATTTTTTCCTCTTTTGAAAATTGCTGATGTCGTATCGCAGCCAGTTATCGCATGAAGAAATAAAATATGAGGCTGACATTTTGGATATGCAGTTAAACTTTGTGAAGAATATATTTTCGTTTGAATTTGAGCTCTCCCAGGTTTTAAAAAGTAAATGATCTTATCACTAGGTGTTCGTGCAGTTAAGATTATTAACAAATATACATCTTCTCCAACAACGATAGTTGGATTGGTGCTACTGAATTGCTCAATTGCGGTTTCAATAATGAGGACATCAGCGTCATTTTGAGCTTGTTCCACAACAATATTGGCAGCTGCAAATTCTTCACATAACATCGAAATCAAACGAGATTTATTGTGAGTATTAGCAAGAAACTGCTGTTGGTTTGTCGGAACAGTCATTGATCGCTCAAAAACGATATCAGACGATGAAGATGTTTGTTTAGCTCGACGACGTTGTTCTGCAGCTTTGATATTTTTCGTATAATCAGTATAACCGTCAAATATTATAGTAACGTTATGACCAAAGTGTCTACGAACATACTGAAGATATTTGTCCAAAATATCCTCAAATGTGTTCTCTCGATCCCACACAACACGATGTAACAGGTATCCTCCATCGATGATGTAGGTAGCATTTGCACTTTCGATATCAATGTTCACACATTCAAAGCAATCATAAATGGCTGACTTCTGTGTCTTACGCATTCCAATTGCATCAAAGAGCGATAAAGGGCTAATTCGTACTCGAATCAACAACCACAATTTCACTTTCAGTCAAACATTCATTGCAAATAAAGCAAACCTCTGACATTTTTACAAAATTTTGTAACGGCACTGTTTAAAAATAGAATATAATTCACAAACACGTCTATTCACTACGAAAAATCGTTTAAAACTAACTGTATTTACTAGTATATGAGAGCTATGTCCTTCGGCAAAAGCAGGTATACGCTGGTTTCGACCCGAAAAATGTAGTATCGCAGGCAGATGTTTCTCAAGGCCAACCGCCCAATAGAATTAGGGACGGACGATGACTCACTCATAATTGTATATTTTTCACGTACTTGTGTGCATGGGGCAAATAAAACTATGTTCTAATATTTTTTGTTCAAATGGTTAACCCGATGATGCATACTGGCCACGTATGAGTGCATAATTGTATTTTCTATGTTTAAAATAGCCATAATTCGAGAACAGTGCACCGTAGAAGAAAAAGTGTTGAAATCTTTTTTGTAGACAATTTTACGATCTATAAACTTTGTTTAAACCATTTTTCCGATAGCTCTCATTGTTTCAGAGATATACGCAAAAAACGCAAATTTGTGACCTTTGACCTCGAATAAAAAACAACGCACAAGCTGGATCGATGGGGACTTTTGACATGTCATTTGTAATGACGCATCCAAGGCCTGCACAAAAATCCAGCTTGTTGGGAATTAATGCAAACTTGAATCATAATTTAGTCTATTTTGACTGGATTATTAGGATTGCGGGTTGAATCAATGGCAGGAACATAATTGGAGGGGGCACCCGGGTCTGAACCGCAGTAAGAACTGTTTGATAGCATAACTTACAAATGCATAAAAGCGAAAAGTGTGCCATTAAGCCAGTGCAAAGACTTACCTACTCTGCACCTAGTAATCAGGAGGAAGAAGTCGTTACTACCATCAACAGAACTGTAGCATGTAACGATGTTGCTGGTATACATAATTCTGCGTAATTCAAGCGTAAGGTCCGTAAACACTTCCGTAGTCTCAAAAATATCAATTCAGAAACGGGTAGCAATTGAAAAGCAACTAGAATTGTCAAAATTAAAAGAACGCTTCGGATGCACAATTAATTCGTTGGAAAAAGATGTAGATGCTAACAAGGCCGCAGCTTACTCGGTTAGTAAAAAAATAATGAGCCTCTCTACTAAGCAACATCCAACACCAACGGAAATGGAGGAAAAACAGACTGGACGCTAAGCTTGTGGGCTTGGAGCAAATTGTCCTTGAAAAACACCTACTATTAGAGAAGGTCCTCGAGGAATCTCGGTATTATCAAAACATTGTAGAAGAACGCGCTGATCTGAAGATGCAAGTAACTGTCGAAGAGCAAAAGGAACTCTGTGAAGTTATGAAACAAAATCTAAGACACAGACGAAGAATGCATAAATAAAAGTTGGGATGAAGAAATGGCTGAACAGGAGCCCGCAAATTAAATAAATCCAACGCATCCAAGCTCGGCATATTTTCAGCAAATAAACCCATTAACTAATTGCGATCGTCAGAAAATACCCGACCAGCGCGCATCACCTTTACACCAGGCTCATAGGAATACGTCATCAACAAGAGGTTATGTACATCTGGTTGATCATTTCGCCAAAGCACTCGGGAATGTGTTTGGAGGTCACACTATCGAGTTAACGTACTTTTTAGGTAACTCGGATGACTGGTTGATTTTTGAGGCAGAAGTAAAAAGGGCCAGAGGAAAATGCCAGATGAAAAAATTGCTGCAAAACTAAACAAAGCTGTTAGAGGTGCAGCGAAGGAAGTAGTTATACGAATATTAGATAACTCAAACTGTGTTGATAAAGTTATTGACACCCTTCGTCTACGAATCGCAAGAAGTGAATTTATCATTGATACGCTTATCCAAAAATAAGAGAAGTAAGAAAGCCCGAACGAGATAAACCAGAGGCAATAGTGCAATTTGGGACCTTTGTCAAGAACTTAATTCACAGGGCTAAGTCTATAAAAAAGGAAAGGGTTCCAAATGATTGAACTCTGACACCAAAAAATGCCTTTACACCTTGCGCCACAAGATCCAGCGTTTACGAAGACTTGCAGTTTTCAATACCATCTACTAACACTGGGCACTGAATATCGACAGTTACGAGCCTCTTTTAAAAGAGACATTTACGAGGCCAAAACGAACCCCTAAGGAATATCATCGACCGTCCTTGTGCTGATCCCTGGAAAACTTATCGCAGGTTAGTTAAATCTCTACAAAACCCCACCATACAAAACACCTTACCCCTTCTTTAAAAACAGCGATCCCTCCTATTTTTATAGATGCCCCGCCTCCTTCAAGATAAAATCATTAACAACTGCGCAACACCTTCAAATACACCTCCTCATGATTTTTTTGACACCGACCTTCTAGACACTATTGTATCAAAATTGAACCATTACAAATCCCAAGCCCTGGTAAGATCTCCAACTTAATAATTCGAAAACCATGACCAGTAATTCGTCAATCCATTCACAATCTCTTCCGTAAATTTTTTACCACAGCTACATTTCCTGATACTTTCAAACACGCCAATATAACCTTGATCTTGAAACCCATAAAACTCCCTGAAGATCCGCGCTCGTACAGACCATTTGCCTTCCTTTCAACTATTGGTCAACTTCTACAAAAATAACCCCGAATAAACTCCAATCCCACAGTGATCTCAAATAACCAACATGGCTTCCGCCAAGGAAACAGCGCCGAACAAACCATCCTTTCTTTAATTTCCAAAGCACAATCATCACACTTCAAATATATTCTTGACATCTTCCTAGATTTCCATTTCGCTTTTAATTACCTTTGGTAACCCAACATCCTTAATCAACTTAAAATACTGAAATTCACCTCCAATATCTATAAAATCATTCAATCATTCTTATTTGTTTTTCCCGTACAGGTACCCTCCACACAAACTACTTTTCCTCCATCACAAACCATAAGGCTGTCTTCAAGAATCAGTTCTATCATCTACTCTTTGGAACTTATCCATTAACCCTCGCCTTCACTTCAACGTTCCAAACATAGATACCTTCGCCTATATAGATGATCTTATATTCGTTATTCATGGCAACTCCTGTCTTGAACTACAAACCTCCGCAAATATCCTAATCCAACACATAGAACAATGGCCAATCCTAAACAAATAACCCATCTCTTCCACTAAATCCAAAATGTTATTCCTAAAAGGCTTTCTTGACTCCCGCCGAAGTCCTACTGTACATATTTTGGGAAAACCTCTTACCCTTTCTGAATCCGTTTCTTACCTTAGCATCCACATAGAGACCCGTTTAAAAATGCACAAGCAGCTCCATAAAAGCCAATCTAAGATTAAACTAATCTTGTATAATATGCAACAGTCTTTACTAGAATCCATCCAACTAACTCCATGTACAAGAAGACTTATCCTGAACAACATTATCATTTCCATTGTCCGCTACGCTGTTAATTCTTGAATTCCCCTAACAATTCCCCACTCCCGCAGAATCCTAAATCCGATCATTCAACGCTACCTCTTGTTCGTTTCCTGTGCCTTTCGTATCACTTCCACTGCAGATCTATAGCTTATACTAAAAATCCCCCTTGTAGAAATTTAGCTACACCACTTCGAGCAAACCCGCAACTTAAAATTTCATCAACCAATCCAGCTTCATGATGAAACATTATCCCCCGACACGTATCGTACGATTTCTACCTCTGATATCAAAACCCACATTTATAACTCTTTCCTCAGTTCCTGGTAAACATCATAGTCCCACTCTGAAACCGGCAAATATACCCAACAAATATTCCCCACTATTACCGACATCCCCACCCACATTCAAAATTCTAACTGAACAACAAACCAATTTCTAACTGGCCATTGCAAATTCCGTTCTAAATTAATCCCTTTTTCATTATGCCCATTTAACTATTTAAATTTCCCCGAAACTCCTGAGCATCTATTGTAACATTGCCCCCACCCTTACCCACATCTAAAAGAATTTCTAAACAATTCGACTTATATTCCCCACTACCCGATTTAAAATTCCTACTCACTCATTTTCCTCTACTTCTACACCATTTCCTTTAAGAGATAGTAAACACAAAACCTTCTATACCCCATCCTAACCCCTAACCTGCAATTTTTGAAGAAACTACATTGGAGTACTAGAAATTCCACTCCCCGGATCGACATTTTGACGTCAGCGAAAGATACAAATAAGTCCAACGAACACTTAGAATTAAAACTTATGTTGTTTTTTTCTTTCATGTAATATCTTAGACGGTAAAAGTCTACGATGGGCCAATGGCTTGAGTATAGTCAAAAATAAATTGAATTCACACACACACACACACTCACTCACACACACACACACATACATACACACACACACCACCCACACCTACACTCACACTCACACACACACACACACTCACACCAACATCCCACCCACACCCACACCCACACCCACACCCACACCCACACCCACACCCACACCCACACCCACACCACACACCCACACCCACACCACACCCACACCCACCACCCACCCACCCACACCCACACCCACACCACCCACCCACACCCACACCCCCACACCCACACCCACCCACCCCACACCCACACCCACCCACCCACACCCACCACCCACACCCACACCCACACCCACACCCACCCACCCCACCCACACCCACACCCACACCCACACCCACACCTACACCTACACCCACATCCTACGCATACACACATACACGCACACACCACACACACCCACACACACGCACACATGCACACACAAGCATGCACCATCTGTCACGCCCAATAATCATTTCCTTCACTAGTTCAACTTTCCACATTACTCGGCGCTAATAACTACCATGCGCTATATCACGTCACCTTGTTTAATTGAACATTCGCACACATTATCGTTGTAATGAACACTTCTTAATAATTGGAGATATTCTGCATTCCAACTCTTCCATAATCTGTCGATATCTTTAATTCTCTGCTTTTAAAGTTTCCCGTTCTTTACCTCTCGGGATACCATTAATAATTAGAATTGCATTTGCAACAGACCCTGAAAAAAAATGTGCCGTAGTAAACGAAATAGATCCGCAGGATCATTACCTACGTATGTCAGCCACTGTGCGTTAAATGCAGCTTCTACTTCTGTAAGAAATATATTTAGCTGATCGAAACCTATCAATCGCCGTTCGATTGTGGGTTTATACCTGTGTTTTACACTTTTAACATGACATTCATAAAATCCTCCATGCCATGCAGCACGTTCCACGATAAATTTCCAATTTATTCGATGTTCACATATAAACTCTGCTAACTGCTTACTGGCCAACCTGTCTTCAAATCATTTAATTTTAGAAAGAATCTTTAAAGGTTATAGCGTTGTCAGAGTAAATCACCTTCGGAATTCCTTCGCGCGCAAAAAAAAAAGTAAAACTCTGTAGAACTCTAAAATGAACCGCACTAACGTCAGCACAGGTAAATAGAACAATGTAACACCTTTTAGCCGTTCTTTGTATTTAAATATAATAACCCTACAAAATCTACTCCTCGGGTTTGCTTACTGTAAACGATCTTCAGGCGACGTTGTAAAGAGCTCCGCTCCTGATTTTCAATAAAGTCGCTTGTTTAAAATATTTTATTTAAGGTTGACTTTATCAGTGGTCTTTCTTGTATTATCCCGAAACGTTTACGTAAGGCATGGAGTGTTGAGTTTACCCCACTGTGATGTACACCCGTATAAAGTTTATAAATTAAATATACACAAATGTGCTTTCTTTGCCAAAATAACGAGATGCTTTATATAAAAACGCTCCTCCAAATGTGTAATCGCCTCTCTAAACGTAGTATCTGATCTTCGTCTAAGAAGGAATTCAGTGATGCGACACTCAAGGTACGATGAAAGACGATCCCGATCTAAAAAGCAAATAACAATTGCAAATGCAAAAAATCTCGCACGAGATGCGAGAAGTCTCGCGCGAGACGTGAAACAAGACCGACCATCTGAGAGACGAGACGCGAGATGAGACCGGCTATATACGAGACGAGACGCGTAACGAGATCGGTCTCCGAAGATACAAGACGAAATGAGACATTTTCATTTGTCGTTTCGTTTCGTTCGTGTGCATCACTAGTTACCATCATGATCATTAGGTCTTCAGTCCTGGAACTGGTTAGACGCGCACCCTCATTCTGAACTAACCTATACATTTCATTGAAATTTGCACAGCCTGCATCTATCATTATCTAGCTCTACCTCTACCATTTTTTTCTTATTTCTGCTTGTAATATATTCCGTACCATTCCCTAAAAATGCATAAGAACGTATACTGCCCTTCTATGTCTCCTATTTTTTTCCACAAATATGTTTATTCCCCTACTATTTTTATAACCTATTTGTTATTAACTTTGTCTATCCATACTATCATCTTCATACTTCTCAAACACAATATTACGTAAGGCTTCTATCTCTTTCTGTGTGCTTTTCTTACTGCCTCTATTTGATGGACGTACTGCGCTGTGCTCCATGCATATGCTTTCAACAATTTTCTTCTTGTTTCTATGTTTGTTGTCTTTGAACATAGCCGCTGTTCTTTTTTGTTAGATGCAATTGAGTCCCCTTCTATTGTTTTACAATTATTTATCTTATTTCCCCGATATCCAGTTGTATGTGAAGGGGCAATATAGTACCTTCGGGTGGAGCATTGAGGTCGTGGCCGCAAGTATAGCGGCCCTTATTTAAATTATAATGTATGTAAGGGGGGTTAAGCAACTTGCAGCTACCAAAATACTTCATTACTTAACCGCTCGCCGAATTAATAGTTTTTTAATAATGAGAATATTGCCAAATCAACACCTGTAATTGCTTATAATAATTATCAGGCTCAAGTACAATTACTATTTTTCGTAAGCAGCCTGTGGCTGCCAAGTTTCCCAGCACTTGAACATTTGCCAAATTAATAGCTTTTCCAATATATCCTTTCGCACAATCAACATTGGTTAAAAATATTTCACAACCAACACCTTTTTTATAATAATCATAAGATTTAAGTGCACTTATTTATTCGTCATTAGGTTTTCCGTAATGAAACTGGTTGGACGCGTACCTCCACTTATTTATATTTTGAGCTATTCTACACAGTTCCCTGAAATTCCCACAAAAGCCTATATACAGCTCGGTTTCCATTCTAATGTTTTCTAATTATGTGTCCTATTTCAACGAGATTCGGTGGTATGTGAAGGAGGTTAAGCAGCCTGTGGCTGCCAAGATCCCCAATACTTAGACATTTGCCGAATTAATAGTTTTTCCAGTAAATTCTTTTACACAATTAACATTATTCGAGAATATTGCACAACCAATAACTGTAGCTGCTTATAATAATCATCATGTTTAAGTACAGTTATTATTATTTTTTCATCATTAGTTTTTCCATCTTGGGGCTGGTTGGACGCGTATTTCCATTGGTTTCTATTCTGAGCTTACCTACACATTTCCCTAACATTCCCACAGCCTACATCTTTCACTATCTGTGTGCAATAGCCTAACCTAGGTCTCCTCTACTTCTCTTATTCCTATCTTTGCTTTTAATATGTTCCGCACTATTTCCTCATAGCTTAGTATGTAACCTACCATCTCATCTGTTTTATTTTTTACTGTTTCTCACATATTTCTTTCTTCCCCTACCATTTGTAGTACCTCTTTGTTCTTAAATTTGCCTGACCATGATATCTTTATCATACGCCTGTAGCACCACATTTCAAAGGGATCTACCTTTATCTTGTCCGTTTCTTCTACTGTCCAGGCTTCACAGCCGTGCAGTGCAGCACTCCACACATATGTTTTAAGCAATCTTTTCCTTGTTTCTATCTTTGTTGTCTTTGAACAGAGTACTTGCTTTTTGTTGTTAAATGTAGCACGATCTTGTGCTAATCTTTGATTTATATCTTTTTCACATCTTGTGTTATTTGGCTTCCTAGGTAGTAGAAATCCTCAACCTCTTGAAAGTTCTCATGACCTATTTGTATTCTTGTTTCTGATTTATTTTCCCCTCCTTTGCATACTAGTACTTTAGTTTTATTTTTGTTCATTTTCAAACCGTATCCTCTATTAGAACTGTTTCCATTTCATTAAGAGCTACTTCTAACTCTTCCATGCTAGATGCTAATACCGGTATATCATCTGCAAACCTAAACATATCTCTCTTTTGTCCCTGCATAATTATTCCAAATGTTTTCCTACATTTGACAGTATTCATTGTCTCTTCGATGTACAAGTTAAAATTAGTGGGGATAGGGCACATAGGGCACATCCCTAGTAATAAAGCTTTTATAATTTTGCGTATAGAATTTTGAATAATTGAACTTTAATAGTTAATTAAGTAATCGTTCTGCAGATACTAATATAATAAATTGTATTTTTGAAATTTAAAGCACATGATTTTAATAATATAGTGAGAATGAGACGACATCTTTAAGTTAATTATGCAAGCGGTCGACCATCTAGGAGCGACCCTGCTTTAACACTATATTTTCTGTTTAAGGGTCACTGATGATAATATAGTATACGAATGTAACCGGCTGTTAATAAATAACGGATGCTATACTTGTCGAAACCAAGGTTTTTGATTACGAGAAAGTTGAAAGAACGGTCAATACGACAGTGGGAAAACAGGTGGAACAACGCTACCATGCGCAGATTGACACACAAATTTATATCAAACATAGAAACTTGCGATATAATGAAGGTTCGATCATATGATGATCCAGCTAGTAACGACACGTGATTCTGAAAGCCTACATGCAAAGATTAGGATTGACCGAAAATGACTGCTACGAATGCGGCGAGGGCGCAGAAAGCGCTGAGGACGTGCTATTTAACTACCTACTCGAGATGGCAAACAGGGAGTTGGCAGATAGGAAACTAGCCGATGAAGAACTTGAATGGCCTAGGAGCTTAGAAGAAGTCCGGGAGGTAGCTAACCAAAAAGCGTTCTGGGTAGCCTTTAAGAAGTTCACGGGAAGAGTTAAGAGACTCGACGGCGTGAACCGGGTGTAAATCGGTGGTGGCGGTGGGGGAGGATTGGAAGAATGGAGTAGGTGGTAGCTTTGATTTGGCATAATATTTCATTTCTAATTTGCCTTCGATGTCCTATGGTGGCCAAACATTCTGAACCAACACTGCCTAACAAGGTTTCCGATCAACCTGTATAATATAATAAAGTCCTTCTTTTCATCCCGAACAGCCACACTATCATAGGATTTTACTCCTCTTAAAAAATCCTAACACAAGGATGCCCTCAAGGATCCCGCTTATCCCATACGCTGTGGGACCTTTCCATCAACCCCCTCTTAGACTTCAACATCTCCTATATTTCTTCCTTTACCTATCCAGATGACCTCGCCTTCCTGATCCATGGCAACTTTCCGTGCATCCGCAGAAACCACTGGTACCATTCTTATGCACACCACTGAATCCTGGTTCTCCTCAAATAAGCAACATCTTTTCCCGTTCAAGTCTAAAATGCTCCCCCTTAATGGATTCCTAGACCTGCGTCGAAGTCCCAAAGTCCACATCCTAAATTTCTCTCAATGTCTTTTTGAACGCAGCTTCTTATTTAGGCCTTAACTTTGATACTCGCCTAAAAACCAATACACATCTCCTGAATCCCCGCACAAAAATCAAAATCGTTCTCCACAACTTTCAACAACCCCTTTCGAAATCAGTTCGTTTTGCAATCCCCACGCGTAAACTTATCCTTAACTAAATCATCATTCCAATAATCCGCTACGCTGTCGACACTTGGTTTCCCCTACCTTCACTCCCTCCGCAAGACACAAGCTTGACAGAATCATCCGATCCTTCCTCCTCCACTTCTCCCAAACCTAAAAAGCAGCCTCCACCGCCGCACTCTTTGTCTTCTTAGAGACACCACCCATTGAATTTACCCTCAATTTCTGTATCCAAATCCGAAACTAGAAAAACCGATCTATCACTGTGCACGACAGCACCCTATAGCCAGAGGAATATAACACCTTATCCAAGATAGAGATTAAAAACCTCCTTTACAGGCGACAACGAGCAAGGTCAGACTGCTCTAGACCATCAGTCGTCCCCGAACAGGATATGAACTTTCAACTATCTTAACTGTAGCATGTACAACTAGGTTGGGCCATCGGCCTGTGTATAGGAAATGATACTGAAATGAAAAGAAATGATTATAACTTAAAAACTTAAAAAAATAGAACACCTAAATATTTAGATATGCACGACGAACACCCCCCCCCCACTAAATCAATCACTTTTTCATTCAAACCCCTTTAGTATTTATAAGGGCATATTGAAATTGGAAAATAAGTCAATTAGGGAATGACAGGTAATGTTAGGGACGAATTTAGGCTGAAGTTAGAATAAAATATTTAGACTAGGGCAACGATATTGTAAATTTGTAGAGTAGCAACAAATAGCTGGATTTGGCATTAACACATTTGACTTATAATTCGAATCCATCAGTAACTAATAGTTTAGCTAGGTTTGGATAGTTTTAAGTCAACCTTGCAGGTCGCACCGGTAAGCAGAACCAGCGGCTGCTATACGATATTACGGATCCCTCCCGGTTTACTTTTTGATAGTGTCGTGTTGATCAGACACCCTCTAAAATCAGAGCTATAGGTGCCATTATTAAAACCCATCCTTAGTTTTAATTTTTTTAAAATTTTTATTCACGTTTATTAAATTTGGAGTCTAATTAATTCATAGCACGTAAAAATTTCGTGTTCAAAACCAATGTAGTACGTTCAGGTGGAGTATTGGTAGGGTTACCATACGTCCGGTATTTTCCCGGACAGTCCGGGTTTTGACAGTGCGTCCGGGAAAATGTTCGGAGTTGATGTTTCTCCGGATTTCTTGCCAGAGAGGAGAAGAAAACGGCCGGGCGAGTATTGAAAATGTACGAACGAATGGAAATTTTGTTGTGGGCGGTTGGAAACGCGTAGTTAGTGGCGTGGCTGTGACTTCAGCGTTGTACTTCAAGTATATCACTATTAAATAATATTTTGTGTGTAATTTGTGTTCGCTGTGTTGCCTAAATAAACTAGATAGGAAGAGTTAGTGTACTTTACAATGGCTCATAAAAGAAAGTGTGTTTTTAATGATAAACTAAAATCAGAGTACAAATTTTCAAAAGGTGTTCAATCACGTAAAAAACGGGTACGGTGTTTAACCTGCAAATTCGAGTTTTCTGTGAAACATTGAGGACCATGTAAAAACAGACAAGCACAAAAAAGCTGTAAGTTTAGCATAATCTTTAAATATTAAATCATTTTTTAAAGAAACTCCAACCTCGTCGGATTCTGATTTACAATGTGCTGCTAAAGAAGCGACTTTCGCTTACCATACTGCTCAGCACGAACTTAGTTTTAAAACTAGTGATTGTACCTAAAAACTGATAAAAAACCTGTTTGAACCAATATTTTCGGCAGCCAGAACCAAAACAAAAGCGATAATTGTTAATGTTATTTCACCTTATACTTTTAATTTTGCTTTGGAGGACCTAAAAAAAATTAATTTCGTTACTATCACAATTGATAGTTCAAACAGTTTGTTGTGAGGTATTTTACTAAAAGCGGTGAAGTTAATGTAAAACTCTTGTATTTTGACGAAGTGCCTGGCGAAACATACATCAGATATATTGGTCGGGCACATCTTAAAATGTATTAAAAACTTTGCTATTGAAAACAAGATTATCTGCGTGTCTACTGATAATATTAACACTAATTTTGGAGGCGTGTTACGTCATCATCGAACAATTTGGTATTGGTGACAATAAATACCATTAGTGCGGGTACTCTACAGTTTTTAGTGAAACCTTATGCCGGTAGTGGGAGTGCGCGAAGTAACAATGAGTCGTACTCGAACCGTTACAGAAGACAGTTGTACGAGAGCTTTTGAAGGCGACACCACACCGAACGTGCGTGTTCTTGGTTGTCCGCTAACCTTTTGTGTGTGACTTTTATTGCCCAAAGCGGCACAGGCTTTAAGGTATTTATATCCTTTATTAAATAGTTTGTCGTAGTTGCTTTGTGTATTACATAACCGCTACACTGCCATTGGTATTGCTACATAATAGCAATTGGTTCTTCACTATAATTAACATATCTAAATCACCTTATCAATCCTACAAGGCGTTAATCGACATAGTGAAGGCAACGTTTTCAGAAAGTTGCAGAAAGCACAAGGTAGGCCCATTTTTGGAATTGGATGTGGTGCATACATTGTACATAATGCCGCGCAGACAGCTTGTGACACTTTACCCTTGGGTGTAGAGGCTACTGTGGTCAAGTTGTACAAATTCTTTTTCTAATACACTGTTAAAGTAACTAAGTTAAAAGAATTTTGCGAGTTCGCAAACGTAAAGTTTAAAAGACTTTCATCTCATGGCAGTACTAGATTTTTAAGTTTGATGCCAGCTTTGGAAAGAATGCTAACTCAGTTTCATCTTTTGGAGTTATATTTTCAGTCAAATAAAAACTTTCCTAAATTGCTGACGAACTTATTTAATGAGCCTGTTAATGAACCATTGCTTGTGTTCGTCCATGAAACTCTACAAATGCTTCAAAAATCTATTTTAAAAATTGAGGGAGATGAAATAAATGCTACTGAAGTCTCTCAAGTTTATTTTGATTTGATTAAAAAGCTAGACGAGAGGAAGAATTTAGCATTTATACCGTTTGCAGTACGGAACTACTTAACAAACTGAAAGTAGTCGAACAAATTGACGAACTACATTCTATGAAAATGTGTTCAAATTATATGAAAGTAGTATTAATTACCTAAAAATGTGGTAGACCTCTTTTGACAAGGCTAGCATATTTACATGGACAAGTCTGAAATGCAATGTAACCTGGTCAGAATTTGAAGAAAGTGAGACTTCTGTTCTTGAGAGAGTAGATATGGATGAGCTCTTTGATGTGAGGGTATTACTGTCCCAAGTACTTGATGAACTCATTACTAAGTGGAACGATCTGCCGGACAAGAAAAAACCATCAACTGTAGAAAACTGGGACTCTGTATTCAATGTACTGAGGAAAAGCAATGTTTCATTCAAGAATATGGCCAAAGTAGTGGAATTCGCAATGTGCTTATCAGGAACATCGGCTCTTGCAGAACGAGTCTTTTCAATAATGGGAAATATTTTGTCGGCAGAATGAGGACAACTGTCTATTTCAGTTGTCAGTGCACTTTTAAATGTTAAAGTTAATTGAAAGCTTTCATGTTTCGATTTCTATGACAAGATAAGAAATACTAAGTTGTTTCTTGCTCGGGTTTTATCTTCTCAGAAATATAAATCTACATGTAATGATAAATCATGTAAACATTAATAAAACATTGTTGCAGTAATATAATTTTGCTTTCATTGTCTCTATATATTTCTTAGTATTTTTTTTAGTTCTTTATCTCCCCCACCCATCTGTTTAAATACAGTATTCGGGATTAGCTCTGAAAATTTTTGGTAACCCTATGTATTGGGGACGTGATCGCAAGCGTACCGGCTCTTATTTAGATTATACTGATAATAAATAACTTTGCACGATTTAAACGATTTTACCCGTTGTGACGTGCATTTTTGTAGTTTAACATTTTACGCTTCCTTTCTGTTAACGTACTTAAAAATACATCGTTTCTTTGGGATCGCTGTTTGTATAAAGGAAATACTTCAGAATAATTCAGATTTGTACGCAATTTAACTCGTGGGTATTACTTTAAAAGTAGATAATTTGAAGATTGATTTTCATTAATAAATAAATTGCAAGGAATTAATTGTAAATTGGATTATTCGTAAATTACTTTCCAACTTATCGGAAATGATAAACTGCTGTAATTAATTATTAGATATGATTGCGGCATTCACGTTTTGGATGTTCCTTATGTTATTAGCGAAGGAGATTATAGTCGACAAGAGTTTATGGTAACAACTAGTTTATATAAACAGATTAGAGGGTAGTTCTGATTACATTTTGAAGGAAGTATGCTTAATAGTGAACGTGTTTGATTGACCACAAGTGCGGTTGTAAGGTCATGGACAGACGGTTTTAGTGATGCGCGTTGATCTACTAATTGTTTTTTTCTTGCTTTTCTGTTGGAAATAAAAGTAGTAGGACTTGTCGTGCGTGTTACGGAACATTGACTTAGTGATGCGCGTTGCTTTACTAATTGGTTGTTTTTGTTGCTTTTCTGTTGGAAGTAAAAGTGGTAGAACTTGTTAAACTCGACCTGCACGTGCGTTTTACGGAACAATGACTTAGTGATACGCGTTGCTTTATTGATTGTGTTTTTTTAGTTGATTTGTCTTTTTATATTTGAACTGTGTGTGCGATCTAGTTTTCGTTGTCCTTTTATCAGAGTAGTGCATACTTTGGATTATCCAAATACAGTTTTAAGCTTGAGTGTTTCTAAAAAAAAAACAACGATGATAAGTTGTAGCAGGTTTAGTAGGAAAAAGGTTGCTTCTTATAAACATGTATCTCATTCACAAGTAAAGACAGTTGATACGGTAGTTTCTGAATTTTCTAACCCCAAAGAATCTAAAATAGATCATTGTTTGCGCAAATTTCGTTATTCAAAAGCATTAGATTTTTCTTTGTTACCATAGGTAGCAATTAGAACACCTCACGTTACTGTTAGTTTAATGCATTGCATCGTGCCTTGAAGGCCCGTGATTCTAAATTTTTATTACCATTTTTTTTTCGATTTGTGTTACAAAAGATTTCGAAATTATTGTCTCAGGAAATAGAATTAACAAGAAATTTATCAATGCTACATAGTTCCATCAGCATGATAATGTTTGCTGCTAACACTAGTGAAATACGTAGGTGTGATTAGTGTAAAGTGTAAGAAATTCCATCAACACCCTCACAGTCAAGGGTGAAGTGCTTTGTTAGTGCAGGACATCGTGAATCCCACACTTCAATTGCCAGGAAGCGTTACTGAAGGACTTTTTGTAAGTTGAACTATTTCCTACTTGTTATTACTTTAAATATCTATCCGTTGTTTTGCCATGTCTTCGTCGTTCTGATACCTTTTACAATAGACTTGCCTGCTATTAAGAAAAAAAAAGAAAGAAAGAAAACAATCAATACTACTGAATTACTCCTATCAATTGTGACTTACCTATTTATCTTTTGTTAACATTTTGTCTGATTTATGTTTAATTGGTGTGTGAGGAAACGTTTCTGCTACTCCCCAATATTACCTCACTTTGTGATAAAAATTTTTGTAATGCTTTTATCGTGATTATATTATATAGTTTATCTAAACAGTTTTATTTACATTCTACAAAGTACTGAATAACTTAGACGTTTAATTGCTGCTATGCTTATTCTTTTTTTTTCAGGTTTGCTTAACTAATTTTCTTGCAGGTATTGT
Organism: Platerodrilus igneus; assembly: GCA_036346225.1. Classification (NCBI taxonomy): domain Eukaryota; kingdom Metazoa; phylum Arthropoda; class Insecta; order Coleoptera; family Lycidae; genus Platerodrilus; species Platerodrilus igneus. The sequence goes on along the minus strand of JARFIW010000012.1, from coordinate 3,650,683 downwards.
CACTAACTCCTTACCGCCGCATACATTATATGTCAGTCTGCTTTCTACAACCCCCCCTACTCTCCGATTGAGCCCGGTCATTTCTTTGATTTTTTTTGTGTTACGCACGGCTACGAGTCAACGTAGCATAAATTTGGCGCCCAACGTGGCCGCCACGAATTAACGTAACAGAAATTTTGGTGCCCAACGTGGGGCCTGATTTTTTTTTGTTCTTGATTTCTTTTTTAAATTTTTTTTTATGACCTTGATGTTTTTTTGGCTTATTGGTCTTGTGTTTTCTCTGATAAGCTTGTGTCCGAAAACACTGGCGCCCATTTCGTATTCCTATTTATATTTTGTAGCTAGCCCATCCCGTGACTTTTTCTTCTGGCTAGTTCTACCATTCGTTCATTATTTGACTATTATAGTCGCTTTCTACATCCATTCCTTGAGGTAGGCTTTAGATCTATTTTCTTTTCCTTTAGGGATTTCGACTTGGTCGCTTCTGTAGGTCTGTGAGCCATACTTTGCTTGAGTAATCGTTTCATACGAATCTGTGTTACCTCAGTTGGAAGTATTCTAGATGGTGTACTAGCTTGCCCTTGTCCTTTGCTTTGTCTTGGTTCTTTCTTTACTGCACACTTGAGGTTGACAGTTGTGTCGTCTAGTTGGTTTGCTACGAGTTTTCTTCCTCGTTTTTTTTCTTTCCTCTTGGTTTCTCCGCGGGAAGCCAAAACTTTTCTTTGAGGTGGAGAACAGAAATGTCCCTTTTGGAGACAACTGTCTTTTGACGTTTTTGAAAGTATCTAAGATCTTTAATCCTCATTGGGTGTTTAGTTGATGCCTTCTTTACCTGTTCTGTCGTTGTTGGTTACGATAGATGACTGTCTTCTTTTGAAAAAAAAAATGTTCCTTTTCTTATACTGGTGTTGGTTCTTCGGACCGGATAAAAAATTTTTTTTGTTTGGTTCCTTGTCTGTCGTTTTTTTTCCTATCACCCCGACGTCTTAATTTTGCTAGGGGGGAATTTGTAATGGGCATTTTTGTAGTTTTACATTTTACGCTTTCTTTCTGTTAACGTACTTAAAAATACATCGTTTCTTTGGGAACGCTGTTTGTATAAAGGAAATACTTCAGAATAATTCAGATTTGTACGCAATTTAACTCGTGGGTATTACTTTAAAAGTAGATAATTTGAAGATTGATTTTCATTATTAAATAAATTACAAGGAATTAATTGTAAATTGGATTATTCGTAAATTACTTTCCAACTTATCGGAAATGATAAACTGCTGTAATTAATTATTAGATATGATTGCGGCATTTACGTTTTGGATGTTCCTTATGTTATTAGCGAAGGAGATTATAGTCGACAAGAGTTTATGGTAACAACTAGTTTATATAAACAGATTAGAGGGTAGTTCTGATTACATTTTGAAGGAAGTATGCTTGATAGTGAACGTGTTTGATTGACCACAAGTGCGGTTGTAAGGTCATGGACGGACGGTTTTAGTAATGCGCGTTGCTCTACTAATTGTTTTTTCTTGTTTTTCTGTTGGAAATAAAAGTAGTAGGACTTGTGGTGCGTGTTACGGAACATTGACTTAGTGATGCGCGTTGCTTTACTAATTGGTTGTTTTTGTTGCTTTTCTGTTGGAAGTAAAAGTGGTAGAACTTGTTAAACTCGACCTGCACGTGCGTTTTACGGAACATTGACTTAGTGATACGCGTTGCTTTATTGATTGTGTTTTTTTAGTTGATTTGTCTTTTTATATTTGAACTGTGTGTGCGATCTAGTCTTTGTTGTCCTCTTTATCAGAGTAGTGCATACTTTGGATTATCCAAATACAGTTTTAAGCTTGAGTGTTTCTAAAAAAAAAAACAACGATGATATAGTTGTAGCAGGTTTAGTAGGAAAAAAGGTTGCTTCTTATAAACATGTATCTCATTCACAAGTAAAGACAGTTGATACGGTAGTTTCTGAATTTTCTAACCCCAAAGAATCTAAAATAGATCATTGTTTGCGCAAATTTCGTTATTCAAAAGCATTAGATTTTTCTTTGTTACCATAGGTAGCAAATAGAACACCTCACGTTACTGTTAGTTTAATGCATTGCATCGTGCCTTGAAGGCCCGTGATTCTAAATTTTTATTACCATTTTTTTTTTCGATTTGTGTTACAAAATATTTCGAAATTATTGTCTTAGGAAATAGAATTAACAAAAAATTTATCAATGCTACATAGTTCCATCAGCATGATAATGTCTGCTGCTAACACTAGTGAAATACGTAGGTGTGATTAGTGTAAAGTGTAAGAAATTCCATCAACACCCTCACAGTCAAGGGTGAAGTGCTTTGTTAGTGCAGGACATCGTGAATCCCACACTTCAATTGCCAGGAAGCGTTACTGAAGGACTTTTTGTAAGTTGAACTATTTCCTACTTGTTATTACTTTAAATATCTATCCGTTGTTTTGCCATGTCTTCGTCGTTCTGATATCTTTTACAATAGACTTGCCTGCTATTAAGAAAAAAAAAAGAAAGAAAAAAAAACAATCAATACTACTGAATTACTCCTATCAATTGTGACTTATCCTATTTATCTTTTGTTAACATTTTGTCTGATTTATGTTTAATTGGTGTGTGAGGAAACGTTTCTGCTACTCCCCAATATTACCTCACTTTGTGATAAAAATTTTTGTAATGCTTTTATCGTGATTATATTATATAGTTTATCTAAACAGTTTTATTTACATTCTACAAAGTACTGAATAACTTAGACGTTTAATTGCTGCTATGCTTATTCTTTTTTTTTCAGGTTTGCTTAACTAATTTTTTTGCAGGTATTGTCACTAACTCCTTACCGCCGCATACATTATATGTCAGTCTGCTTTCTACAACCCCCCTACTCACCGATTGAGCTCGGACATTTCTTTGATTTTCTTTGTGTTACGCACGGCCACGAATTAACGTAACACCGTGTAATTATAATTATGGACAAATCACATAAATGCAGAACGTATTTCAAAGATAACGCAGCTACATTTTGCGCTAGACAACAGTACCATCCTTCCGGTAACTTAGACCTTTTAGTTAGCCTAAAAACGCAGGGACAGATAAACAATATGCAAGACAAATCCAATTACACCTCCAAGCACTTCTTGCTTTTGGGATTCTTTCTAAAACGTACTGTAAATTTAATCGAAGTCACCTTTAGTACAATACTGCTTAGCATGTGAGTCTTTGCAGACAAATAAGCACGGATTTTAATGTATACCAACTTCATTTCTTTTCTGTTTGCCACTAAACTTAGTAACATTATCTATTAAAACCACTAGACATCAAATACTAAAACGATCGAGAAAAGCACTTAAAAGGAATTTATTAGGCCGTGCTTCTTGCAGGATTTAGACGACGAACTGGCTTTAAAATAATACTAATGCGGTCTAACTTATCAGAAAGTGAACGAGCAGCTTTGCTATCTAGAATAGCAATGTGTATTTTAAGAGCCACCAATAAATTAATTATTGTAGTGGTAATTAATGAACGATGGTGAATTGAGAGTAGCACCATAAAACGTAGGAAAATATTATTCATTTCTTCATATCTTATCTAATACCCATCGTAAGAAATAATTTAAAAATTAAAACTCTTTGGTAACGCGAGATGTTTGCTTTCTGAGCTGAGTGGTTGGTGCTTGGAGAATTAAATATGAGAATATTGTATACACAGCTTGCCCCTAAGCACTACATACAAGGGCTCTATACTTAAAAAGGTAGTTCAGTAATTATGCAATGCTTGTTCAATCCAACAGGGTTCACTAATTTGGCTGTTATTTTGAAGCTCATAATTTTAAATAAAAACACACTCTTCCTATATTATACAATTAGCAGTTTTCAAGAATGTTCCCTAGCTCAATTGAATAAACAGGTTTATATCCGACTTCGCTAAAAGTACAACTTACCCTCCCTAGAATGGCTCTTAGTGTTGAATACAAATCGAAAACTCAAAATATACAGATTTAACTGTGTATGTTGGCTATTTGCAAAGAGACAATGGTCGGCATCGCTATATTTGCAGTTCCTTAGATTAGTTACCCTTGTGCATTTTACAAGTATTTTGCCATAATAGAATCCCAAGCACACAGCGTACTTAAATTGTAATAAATATGATGGCATTCTCTGGGGTAAAAGATTTCCGAGTTAAAATAGTCCTCCATTTGGATCTCCGGGAGGACACTACTTCGGAGGATGCGATTGGAAAGTGCATAATAAGAGTCGGGAACATTTTGCGAGTTGGAGCAAGGAATGTTAGAAGTATGAAGCAAGTAGGTAAGTTAGAGAACCTGAAAATTGAAATGAATAGGTTAGCACTAGACATAGTAGAGGTCAGCGAAGTTTGGTGGCCAGAGGCGGGGGATTTTTGGAGTGGAGGCTTTAGCGTAATTCATACAGGAGCAGAGGAAAGAAATTCGGGTGTGCGGATAGTTTTTGCGAAAAAAGAAAAGACACTGTGTAGAAAATTACTTACAAAAAAATGAAAAAGTACTCATGGTTAGATTCGAACCTAAACCGGTAAACACAGTAATAATACAAGTATACAGGCCCACCTCTAGCTACCGTGACGAAGAAATAGAAGCGATCTACAAAGATATCGAAGACATATTAAGATACGTAAAAGGACATGAAAATTGAATAATTACGGGAGATTATTATAGTCCCGTCGGCGTGATACATGCGACACAAAAGACAGTTGGTAACGATATTACATGATGTGGAAATTAGCGCGCCAAGTGTCAATGACGTCACACAATATGCAAATTATGGCACGTAATTTACGAAGTATACCAACTTTACACAGTTCCTAGGGGGTACTTAAGTGAATAGGTGAAGCCTCCTTCGGAATTACTTCATGATGGTTCACGGGTCGTCGGCTGCTGTTAGGCCAGGTTGCGTCCAAATTCGTTGGTCTTCTTTCTATATGTAGGAAACGACAGGAACGGGTTTATAGAAAACGATAATAAAAAAAGGCAAAAAAGGGACCTACATAACCCAAAAAGAGAAGATAAGATACGACACAACCACTCTTGTTCCCGTTTCAAAGGCAAGTCCCTAAGCGTCTTCTGGAAATTCCCCACTTTCTTCGTCCACATGCGTTGGCGCGGAATTCGCGCAACGCACTTCTGAATTGACGGAAATACGCGCAACAAATCTTTTAAATTTCTGGCGCGAAATCCTCTCATATTAAAACTATATAAATGTTTACGGCCGAAATTTTCGGCACGTAACAATCGCGACAAAGCCATAAAAGAAAAAACTTAAAAGAAAAAGACTGTTAGCACAGTAACATCTTAAAATCTAAATCCTAACTACCCTACATAAATCCTAACTTAAATCCTACAAAATGTTTATTTGAGGCGCCACCTGGTTTTTTGACCGATAACACGTCTTCCGGATTACCAGGAAACGGAATATGTACCCCCATTGTCTTTGACTACATTTATAAGTGCACACACGAGTTTTTAATGTGGCGCAGTTATAATCGACTGCACAAATTTGTCGGGGAGCATGAAACACTACTTAAAGTAAAACAAATGCGACAAGTCGCCTAACCTATATACTAAACTAAACTAACATTAGAGTTTCCTACATGCAGACGCACATGAGCGTTGCATTTAACTGCATCTTTGTTGGCAAAAAAGTGCTTAAATTTTAAAATGTTCATAAGAGTGAGTTACTCTACACTCTAGCAAATTTTTGTTAATGGTACTTTGGTTTAATAAACAATACACATCAAAACTTGTCCATGACATGGTTGTGAATCAACAAATTTACCAAAAGTACCACCTTACTAAATACTTACATTGCTAACCTATCAAATTACATTTTTACCACCAGGTTAGCTTTTTCACTTAATATTCAAGAAAAATAATTCCCACGTCTGGTCATAAATACCAAACGTTAGGAAGATAAAAAGATAAAACAAGATCTCAAGTTGTTATCAAAGAGAATAGATAAGATAACGATATTAAGCTTTAGTTATTATCAAAGATAATAGGTAAGATAACGCGATATTAAGCTAAGTTATTATTAGAGATAGTAGGTAAGATAACGCGATATTAAACTAAAGTTATTACTAACGGTAATCAGTAAGATAACGATATTAAACTAAGGTTACTATTCAAGATAATAAATAAGATAAAGATATTAACCTAAGTTATTATCAAAGATAATATATAAGATAACGATAGAGTGGCTCCGTGGAGCCGTTAAATGGGAATTTCTTGTACCCCCTAAAAAGAGCAACCAGTGAAGAACGCCCGTTTGCAATGAGGGACCGGCAAAGGCATTTTGGTGCATCCCTGCACCCGGCGTTAATTGATATCGGTGATATAATCACCCGATATCCACACGATATTTCTACATACACTCACACATTTACACACTCATACATACCTTCACTGTTAGCGCCCATATCCGCTGACAGCGGCACCGCATGACCTCACGAAAAATTCCCAGAGACGTGGTCCGGGTGTCTGTGAAAACCTTAACAAACATGAACACCTCGACAGATCTCCAAGCGGACGTCTGGAGGATAGCGCGTACGGCGCTAGAGTTTCGACGTTTAAAGTTCTGTTGGGTCAGGTCGCACAATGGTAACGTAGGAAACGATAGGGCTGACGAATTAGCTAAAGAGGCCGCGACGGGCGACTTTCGAATATCACATTCGTCGATACCGAGGTCTTTAATCAAAAGAAAGCTGCGCGAAAAATCAATTCGACAATGGGAAGAGAGGTGGAACAACGCTGCCACGGGCAGGTTGACCCACAAATTCATACCGAGCATAGAAGCCAGAGGTAAGATCGAGGTTAAGCTCGATCACAAAATGGTGCAGTTGATAACAGGGCACGGCGCCCTGAAGGCGTATTTACAAAGGTTCGGTCTAACCAATAGCGACCGCTGCGAATGCGGTGAGGGCGCGGAAAGCGCAGAGCACGTGCTCTTCGACTGCCCGCTTGAGGCGGGAAATCGAGGGTTGGCTGATAGCAAACTAGCTATCCTAGGTTTGGCATGGCCAAAGAGCCTAGAGGAAGTCGGGAAGTGGTTAACCAGAAGGCGTTCTGGACAGCCTTAAAAGAATTCGCGGGAAGGGTCGCGAGATTAGACAATCAATGACGACCGCGTGTAAAAATTCGGTGGGGTTGGTGGGAGGATTGAAAAATTTTAGATTGACTTGGCGTGAGTAAGGATACGAGCATAACCAAAACCTGATATTAAAAAAAAAAAAAAAAAAAAAAGATAATTATACCAAAATGTCCAATATGCACGAGAAACCCCACTCCATTAATACAATCACTGCCTATCTTCATAATTATGTGCGGAAAATCGGGAATAAATAATACCAAATAAACAATAACAAATAAATCATAAACCCTCATTAAATTAAATCAATAAAGTAAACAAGGATAATAAAACAGAGTGCAACCGCGCATCCCCCCAGGACTTGAAAGTGAAGTGATAGTGATTGTGATCCCCAAAACATTTAGTGCATACCCACCAGGACTTTAGCAGTGCACCCCGTCCCACCTTTAGAAGTAAGTTACAGACGACCAGATCTTCGGATGCTGGAGAATTTTATTATCGAGGTAAGACTTAAAATGTGGCGGCTGTACTGCACAAGCATTGATTTACATTAATTAGTAGTTTTGAAATAATTTAAGAAGCACGTTTGGTGTGTAAAGGCGCTAGCCGACATAATGCTTGTGCGAGTGCACCTGATAAATAGGGTGATGCTTTCGCTATTTTGTGCACTGCTATATGCTTAACGCTTATTAAACATTTATTTATATATTTACATAATTATATTTATTTATATTTTATATTTACACTTTATATTTATTTATATATAGCATGTATTATGTGGCTTATTTGTTTTGTTTGACGTTCTGTCGCCATTTTGGTTGCAGTATATATTTGGGAAGGACGAGCAGAATTGCGAAGATTGTAATCATAATGTAAATCAGTTAGGGAACGATAGGAAAGCTAGGGATGGATTTAAATTAGTTAGCTAGATTTGGATAGTTTTAAGACGACCCTTCAGGTCGCACTGGTAAGCAGAACCGGCGTCTGCTATCCGGTATTACGGATCCCTCCCCCTCTCATTTTTGCTTGTTGATCGGGTACACTCGAAAGTCAGCGCTAGGGATACCATTATTTACAACCCTGTTTTTAGTTTTGTTTTGTTTTGTTCCAGTTTTTGTCAGATTTTAGGTTTATTAGATTGTTAGAGTTTGTTAGGTTTGTTAGATTTTTAGGTTTGTTAGATTTTTATTTAGTTTTTATTTAGGGTGAATCAACTATGAAGTAAGAATAAATTAGGAGCACGACTATTTTTCGCGTTTAAACCCAATGTAGTACCTCCGGGTGGAGCATTGGGGACGTGGCCGCAAGTATAGCGGCCCTAATTCAAATTATAATGTCTGTGAAAACCCTCCGCACAACCACACGGTGACTGACGGAAATGAAAAACCAGAGAAATAGGAACGGTAGAAAGAGGGAGGTAGGGATTTGGAATGCATAAGAGGCACTTCCAGGTAGAAAAAAATAGAGGAAGGGCTCGCATTAAGCTAAAGAGACACAAAAGGTGGATAGCAAAGCACTACTCAACCAGCCAATGAAGTCAGTAGCCCGGAGTGAGGGAAAAATCACTCTTATGTGGTAGACGGGTGTTCCAGAACGAGAACAGGTCTACCCAAAAAAAGGTAAGGCAGAAACGGAGACAGCAGGATACGAAAAAGTAGAGTTTTTGGACAAACGTCCGAGAGAAGGTAGATAATTGTCCCTGTTAAAACACAGATTGGTCTGAAGGACCACCTGCGATATTAATCCGACAAGTTAGAGTATATCATAAGTTAAAAAATTCACTAGACTCTTAAGAGAACTAGTACAATCATTTTCCTAACGAGTGCATCCACTACGATAAGAAAATCAGACAACAACTTAAAAGTATCACTACCGATACAATCACACGAAAACAAACTGTTTCAAGGTAATTTTTAAACGGTAACACCCTAAACACACAAAGATGCCTAATTATAAGCAGTTAAATACAGACACTGTCCCAAAATGCTAAAACAACCGACAATTTAATAAGATATCCATAAGAAGCGATAGCGCCTCACCACTTAGTTCAATAAAAAACAGTGAAAAAAAATGTTTATAAGTTATGATGATTTAGTAGGAAAAGAAACAAATAATAATATCGGATAATGTAGGCGACTGTAATAATTTAGAGGAAAAACACATGGAATAGAAAATCCTAGTTTTTTGCAACTGCGAATATGAACTATTTCTTACAATGGCATAGGCCGCGGTTCCTATGTGAGCCCAAAGAAAAAAGCATCCACTCTAACATCAGCTCAAACCAATCATAAAAATTCAATGAGTTATTTCAACGAAAGTTACGACAATTACCACACAATTAAACGATGTAAGGTAAATACTAAAAACTAAATAATGTGTTGTAGGAAAAGTTTGAGGATTAATTAAATGAAACAACAGAATTATATTGGGGGGTCTAGAGAATAAAGCGATATATAAGTAACGGTATGTTCATAGAAAAGTCAACCAATAGGAAAAAGATAGCTCATTTAAGGTAAGTAAGTTAAACGTGTAAAATCTATATACTGTATGAGAGAGGGAATAAGTAATTAAAGATACTAATTGATGGTAAAAACAAAAAATATTAGGTAAATCGTTAGGGGAAAGGAACGTGAAAACCTTAACTAGCAGTTGGGTCAGCAGAGAATGGCTTAAGGTCTTTAATATGCCACCTGCCTTGGCGTTTTCCTTCAGCCTCTTGAAGTTCGTAGATAAGTGGACTAACGACACGAGTGACCTTACAAAGGATGAATTTAACGGCCAATTTTGAGGAAAATTTCTTAGATGCATCCAAACTTGTTCGCCCAAGGCGAAGGAAATGTTTCGTTTAGGTAGATTATAGTGGTCCGTCCTTACTCTTTTCGTAAGCTTTTAACAAATTTTTTCTAACGTCGTTAAAGGTAGAAGGTAATGATTGCTGGTCTTTGTCCCAGCGTACTTTATCGTCAAATTCAATTACGTTAGTATCGGCAGGCACTAAACCATAGTAACTCCCATCGATTGGGGTATATCTTCCAAAAACAAGAAATGACGGAGTGAATTGGGTTGCTTCGTGTTTAGATGTACGCAAAGCTTGAGCAATTTTAAAAATATGTTCATCCCATGTAGTATGGTCTGAATCAATATAGGAAGAGATAGCGGTAATTAAAACTGTATTTACTTTTTCGGTAGGGTTTACTTAAGGATGATATTTAGCGTTAAACCAAATTTTTTGTACTTTGTAACTCTTAACGAAATTTTGAAAATCTTTAGAGATAAATTTTGCCCCATTGTCACAAAGAATAATCTAAGGAACACCGAAGCTAAGAAATACATTTTGCTCTAGAAATTTAATTATAGCAGCAGATGTAGCTTTACGTAAGGGTTGCACCATAACAAACTTAGAAAACCAATCGGTGACAACTAAAAGATATTGGTTACCTTTTTTCGATCGGGGGAGAGGTCCTAATAAGTCAAGCGACATTAATCGAAAGGGATAAGATACACGTTTAAAGTTACCCATTAAGCCAGAACGAGCCGCTTGTGAGCTCTTATGAGAATCATAAATTTTACAGTTCCTAATATAACGACAGACAGATTGTTTTAGTGTGGGCCAATAATATAATTAAGATATTTTAGCAAGAGTTTTTGTAACACCAAGATGGGCAGCTATGGGATCATCATGGCATAACTAAGGCACTTCACTGCGGTTAGGGTCAGGGATGTTAGATATTTTGTGAGGTGAAGCAGATACAAATTTATATAATCTATTGTTGGTTACACGAAAGGTAGGAAATTTATCGGGATTATCAGAAACTTTTTTAATCATATTAAGGTACCAAGTATCAGGAATTAGATTTGGAAGGTTAAGAGAAACGACATCACGAGATAAGGCATCAGGTACGATATTTAATTTGCCAGGCCTATGCCTAACATCAAAGGTGAATTGAGAGATACGCAGGTTCCATCTTGCCAAACGACCTGCGGGTTGTTTTAAGTTATTTAGCCATGTGAGGGCTGCACAATCAGTAGTTACGCTAAAATGTGTACCTTCAACATATCCTCTAAATTTTTCAATGCCAAAGATAACTCCCAATAATTTTCGTTCGGTAGTTGAGTATTTTTGTTCAGCAGAAGTTAAGGCGCGACTTGCATAAGCAATTGGATGTTTTAAACCACTGCTCACCTGGAACAACATTGCACCAAAGCAGTAAGTGAGGCACCGGTTTGTATATAAAATTTTTCATCGAAATTGGGCGAGATTAAGATAGGTGCTGAAGTGATTAACGTTTTAATTTGTTCGAAAGCCTGTTGAGATTCTAAATTCCACTTGATAGTTTGGGACTTCTTTTTATTTTTAATTGAAGCGGTAATTGGTGCAGATATAGTTGAAAGATTGGGTAAAAAGATGCGATAATAGCGAATCATTCCAATTAAACGTTTGATTTCGGTAACAGTTTTTGGTGTTTTGAATTTAGTAATAGCGTCGACTTTAGCAGGATCTGCTCGTAAACCAGTTCCATCGATAATAAAACCAAGAAATGTAAGGGACGAACAACAAAATTGACATTTTTCCCAGTTTATCTTAAAACCTGCTGCATTTAGGCGTTCTGCCACTTCATTCAATGTGGCAATATGTTCCTCAAAAGAACTTGAGATAACTAAAATATCATCTAGAAATACAAAGGCACGTTCCTGATGTAAGATAGGACCTAACGTTTGATCCATAGTACGTTGTAGGGTTTGTGGAGCGTTACAGAGACCAAATGGCAAAAAATTATATTCGAAAAGACCTCGGCCTGATACACAAAAAGCAGTTTTTTGACGAGAAGATAGGTCGAGAGGTATCTGATAAAAAGCTTGTCTAAGATCGATAGATGAGATAAATTTTGTGTTTCGAAGCCGGCCTAAAATTGAGTCAGTTCGTGGTAGAGGGTAAGCATCAGAGACAGTTACAGAATTCAACTTTCTGCCATCAAAACAAACACGCCATACGTCATTTCGGAATGCAAATGCTTTAGTAATGCAGGCGATAAAGGATATTGACGTTGCTTAAAAGGGAGGGCCTTACCTGTAGAGATAACATGTGTTGCAGTAGTAACGCAACCAAGTTCAAAGGTACTAAGTTTACGAAATTTGTCGGTTGTAGAGCTAAGAATTACATTTTGGGAATCGGTAAGAGAAATTTTATTAGATATTCCTGCAGATGCACAGGAATTTGTTTTAAGAGAAGTTTGCCAAGAAAAATCTTGGAAGTAAAGCGACAAATTAAAAAGTTTACAAAAATCTACACCTAGTAGGAATGGATAAGCTAATGTCGGTACTATCAAAAACGGAACTTCACGTTCAAGTGATTCTACTCGAATTTTTAATTTAAGGGAACCCGTTACATATATTTAATTATCGTCAGCTAAATTTATGGAAGTTTTTTCGGGGGCAATTTGAATTTTAATATTTTGTTTAGATAATTGTTGTAGACCTTCGTTGTTTATAAAGGAGCATGAGGAACCTCTGTCCAGTAAAGCTATTACATTTAAGGAACCAATCAGGATGGGTAAATGTGGGCGATTATCGAAGGGTTTTTTGACAAGTTGTAAGGCAGCAGACTTTTTATGGTAAAAGGAATTAACGGTTTGTAGCCAATTAGACCATTCTGACGGCGTAGTATAACATAATTCTTTTATTGAAAGCAAGGCATTTTGTAAAATCAAAGTAGCGATATTATTGTTAGATTTATTTAATAAAGGTACAGCGTTAGAGGTAGTTTTATGCCTTAAATTTATTGACGTCTGGGTCCGTTGAATGGTTGGTGTTGCGGACGATTTTGATTCCTTGAGATATTCACGCCCTGGGTAGGAATATTCGACGGGAGTTTCCCGATACGTTAGAATTACAATTCGTACAGTTAGATTTATAGATATTAGCGCGACCACAGCCGTAACAAAAAATATTTTTGGGGTATGTGCAAACGTTGTAGTTATGTCCACTTTTCTTGCAATTCCAACAGGTAAGTGAGTTATTTGTTGAGGTAGAAGGAATATTAAGGGTAGATACTTTAGGAGAAAATTGAACTTGACACGCTAAATCAGGTTCTAAAAGGTCAGATTGTTTTTCTGGAGGAGGACGGTATTTATCCACCCGCAACTTTACTTCTTGTAGCGAACGACATAAATCTTTGAATTGAGCTAAAGAAGAAATGTGTTGTAACGCTAGACGTTCGGAAAATATGGATTTAAATTTCTGCGTAACTGATCGATAATTTCAAATTCTGAAGGTTTATTATCAAGTCTACTATATAGAGCTTCTATTGAGGTAATAAAGGAAATTACATATTCGTCAGGTCCTTGGGTTCGATTTCGTATCTCATTCCAAAGGTCGGTAATATAACCATGCGGTAAAAAGTCCCGTTTTAAACACGTAACTAATTCCTCCCAGGTAGAAATTTGAGCTCTAATGTTACGGTACCAGATCAACGCGGAATCAAAGAACAATTCCCCCGCTGAAACAAATAAATCCTGGTCGGTACAGTTGCGTGAAATTCTGAAATCGTTGATTCTATCAAGAAAAGACATTAAAGAAAGTTGGGAGTCAAAGCTCTGGAAAGTTAAACCCCATTTATAAACAGGTATGGATTTCCCCAATGGTGGAGCTTGAGAAATTACGAGATTCGACAAAGGTAGAGATATATCTGTGTCTGCATTTGGATTAAGTCTCTCAAGAAGTATTCCTTCAAGTAACACAATATCCGATAAGAAAGTTTGTTTAGCTTGGTTCGCTTGTTTATTGTCAAATAAACACAACAAGTCTATTCGTTGCTTAAGGTGAATTATGCGGGAAATAACACGTTTTAATTCAATTTCAGTTGGGCCGGGCTCAATTTGTTTATTATATTAGTTATATCTTCAAGGGATAGTTTGATTTCCGACATATTTTTAGGTAAATCAGAAACGATTACTTTCGAAATAGGTTGCCCTTTAACTTACTGCGCTAGTATAGCTTTAAGTTGCAATCGTCTATCATTTTGCGTAGATGCGGGTTTAATATTTCTACATTCGATTTCGTAAATCAGCTATAAAGACTTGAAGTGGATAATATTCATTTTGAGATAATATTTAAGACAACAAAATATCCAAATTTTTAGATACTATAGTGTTTCGCAAGATAAAAGGTATACCAAACTTCAATTGCTTACGTTAAATGTATTTGAAGGTAAAATCTTCTTTAAAAAGGCATTTATAGGTTACAACTATCTAAATTACTAAGGAAACACTTTTAAAGCGGTATCAGAGCAAGATGGTATTTAAGAAAGCAAATACAATAAGATTTCGTTATTCTAACGTTTTATGACATATACTAAAAGCTCAAATGATTACGGTAACTGTTTTCAAACACAAAATTTTCTTTAAAAATAATTTGTAAATCATAGCTAAATATTTAGATTACTATAAAACACTTTTAAAAGTCCAAAAACCAGCAAATAGTTATGTTTAATATAATATAGAATAGATAATTTTCATAAAAAACAATGAATAAGGCATGAATTAATTAATATATTTGTATTTATTTATATTTAAATGTACTTACATGTGAAATTCGAAAGTTGGATTATATTACTAATAACCACTCCTAAAAAAACACCTTTAGTTCCATTCAAGAACAAACCAATCACACATTTAAGACAATTCAAGTTAGGAAAGACACTACAAGAAAATTAATTGGATTAGCCAAACATTATAAAAACATAAGCCATAAATTTAAATAGTCAATATGGCGGTTTATGTTAAATTATTATACCAGCTGTTATATCATTATAGGCAATATAGTAACTTCAGAGGTACCACTCTAAATTTTTATAAATCAATAGATATTAAAAAATAAAGATAATTATATTTTTTTAAATGAAAAAGCTATAAATATTGTTAATATATATATTATTAAGTATAAAAACAGAAAAGCCCTTTATTTCACAACCACACACGTTGAAGGGGCGATTATTATAATCCCGTCGGAGTGATACATGCGACACAAAAGACAGTTGGTAACGATATTACATGATGTGGAAATTAGCGCGTCAAGTGTCAATGACGTCACACAATATGCAAATTATGGCACGTAATTTACGAAGTATACCAATTTTACACAGCCCTAGGGGGTACTTACGTGAATAGATGAAGCTTCCTTCGGAATTACTTTATGATGGTTCTCGGGTCGTGAGCTGCTGTTAGGCCAGGTTGCGTCCAAATTCGTTGGCCTTCATTCTATATGTAGGGAACGACAGGAACGGGTTTATAGGGAACGATAATCAAAAAAGGCAAAAAAGGGACCTACATAACTCAAAAAGAGAAGATAAGATAAGATACAACCACTCTTGTTCGCGTTTCAAAGGCAAGTCCCTAAGCGTCTTCCGGAAATTCCCCACTTTCTTCGTCCACACGAGTCGGCGCGAAATTCGGGAAACGCACTTCTGAATTGACGGAAATACGCGCAACAAGTCTTTTTAATTTCTGGCGCGAAATCCTCTTATATTAAAACTATATGAATATTTACGGCCGAAATTTTCGGCACGTTACAAAATTTTAATACAGTGGTAGGTGAGAGTAGGGAAGGAGCGGTAGTAGGTTAATTTGGTTTAAGCACGAGGAACGACAGAGGAAATAGGTTGGTAAAATGTTGCGACAAGAACAATTTAATCATCACAAACACATTATTTCAACATCATGCTAGAAAACGATGTACGTGGAAGATGCCAGGAGATATAGGAAGATATCAAATAAAATACATTCTTGTTAGACAACGGTTTATGAATCAAGTAAAAGACTATAGAAGCTACCCAGAAGCAGATAGAGACACTGACCACAACTTCGTAATTATGAAGGCCGCACTTAAATTAAAAAATTTGAAAAAAAGGAACAGAAAAAAACACTTTGACTTTGAGAAACTAAAATATAAAGATATTCAAGAAAGATTAAAAAAAAGTCAAATGAATTGTTGAAAGATACCAAAAAAATATCTGATACTAAGAAAGTAGAAACAGAATGGAATAACATTAAATCCAGCTTAGACATGGCAAGCAGAGATATTCTAGAGTATACACAAAAGGAAAATAAGAAACCAAGGAAAACAAAGGATATCCTGAATTTTGCGCCTTACTCTTTTTTCGATATTATAAAAAGAGTAATTGCACGACGAAGTATAAGAAATACTTCGGCACAGCTTGCATCGACCATTATGGTTGCGGAGGCTGCATGAGACTTGAAATTACAGGGTAAGGGGAATGTTTAGAGAATATCTGAATGTTAAAATTTAAATATCAAGACACTGGTTTACACAACTGTAAAATAACTTAGTGAAACAAAAGTTAAACCATGATAAGAAAAATTTGACTAAATATGTATATTAATACTCAGTTATTACAATTCCAAAGGCATGTATAAGATATACGCTTGTGTCATTAACATTGTAGACATCGCTATATATTTTAACATGATATAATTCATATATTTAAAAAATGTACACGAGAAAATTTCTATAGAGAAATCAAAATAAATAATCTCTGCTGAGAAACTCAAAATTTTACTTAATGCGGGAGTAAATCAAAAAGTGATCATAATTGTAATAATGTCATGTAACAAATGCACATGAAATGAAAGTTTAAGTAATATACCTTTTTACCATAAGAAGCTTCATGAAGATCCGAATGTTTACATATTTTTAGGTTATGTATTAGAGAATTATATTTGAAATCATTTAAGATAAGTAAAATGTAATTAATAATCAAAACAAAATATTTGTAGTGACAAAGACAAATTTAAATAGAGGTTAGGCCTCTTTATTTTAACAGAAAACGATACGGTAAAAGTTTTTATCTCATATCTGTAGTATCAACTGAACTAATACTATTAGTTACTTAATTTATAGGAATCCTTCATATCCAGGAAACTGAGACATCCTGCATTGGTGGATCTCCTAGTATAGGTACAAAACAGCATGTGCTCGACTTCAAATGTTGTCTTTAACAGACTTCTGTTTTATAAATTAAACTTGTAGATATTTTTCAATAAGGTAATAACTGAGCGGCTATATGTAAAGTAGAATGAAACGAAATATAAAATTCTTGTGATAAGAGTATTTATTTTACATCATCTGGTTGTGCGAAAGCACGAGCAACTTTTCCATGTAGAAATCTGAATGAGGGAAACACGTCGCCGTAACATCGGTAACCAAAAACACAGGTAATCGAGACAGGTAATCGAGCATAGGTAATCCAGAGCATAGGGAGCTGGAGCATAGCTGACCGGAGCACCCTAGAAAATTCAGTTGTGTTACAAAAGTGAAAATCTAACACGAGGTGCAAAGGAAAATTAATCCATTAATATCTTACTATCTGTATATTTATTTGATTGGTTAAACGAATAAATGAATAAATAACTTCTTTATCTTTCATACTAAACATCTGAAACTATATTTAAATGTTAATTTGGGATTTATGATTAGAAAATTTACATACCAGGTAAGCACATGAGGCAAGGTAGAAGTTCAAATCAAAAATGCCCAACAGTGCCAGATAAGCAATCAGATATCATAAGAAAAATGAAAATTTGACACTTCAAATAAATTATTTTCGGCCATCTTCGGGATGGACGACCTCTAGCGATTATTCTCAATAATACAGAATTTAGAACCACACCAGTTGTGCATTTGGAATAAACACTTCAGAAATAACCAATAGGAAAATTTCATAGAGATATAATTATTTGTACTATGTAACAAATTAGTAGCTTGTGGATTAAAACTAATAATCCAGGATTGTGCGAGATAAATTCTTATAGAAAATATATTATATAATAAAGAGAGTAATTTTATATTTAAATGTAGGTATAAGCATTTATATGCTAATAGTGCCAAGCACAAATGTAACATGCTAAAATATAAGCAAGAAGCCATGTCACAATTTAATAGAATAAAGACGAAAATACAAAAATAAATCAGACAAAACAGTAAAACAGATATACAAAACTATAAAATGGAAAATTATTTGCAAATGCAGAAAGCTAAAGAACAATGAATTGATGAAAAGTGCAAAGAGGTACAAACTAAGATCGAAATAGGAAAGACAAATGAAGCATACAAACTAATTAGAATGAATTTTAGGGATATAAAACCGTATAGCAAACATATAAAGGACGTGGGAGAAAACATCATTATAGAAAATGCAGAGAAAGTTGGTAGATGGCAAGCATATATAGGGAATTTATATGCAGGAGAGAAACTAACAGCATTAGAACAGGAATCAGACATTGAAAATAATGACTTGGAATATCCTATACTTAGAGATGAGTTTGAACAAGCATTAAAGGGTCTGAAAAATGGTAAGGCGCCGGGTACAGATAAGGTGCAAGCAGAAACTCTAAAAATCGCTGCACAAGCAGTAACAGAACGTAACATCATAGTATCTATACCAAAAAAGAAAGGCGCGGATATATGTGAAAATTTTCGAACAATAAGTTTGACAGCACACGTGTCAAAAATATTAACTAGTATTGTACAAAGACGAATGGAAAAACGAGCTGAAGAAATACTGGGAGAATATTAATTTGGGTTTAGGCAAAACAGGGGAAAACGAGAGGCTATTTTAGCTCTGAGAGTGATAATGGAGAAAGCAATAGAAAAGGAGGAAAGCAGGTATATAAGATTCTTCTTAATCTTCTTGAAAACAACCAAAATAGTTTTTAAAATCTATTTTATTTACGTTTCGATCCATGACCTAGGATCGTTGTCAAAATAATAAAAACTTCAAGTTTGACGTTTATGACATAAATTGAAGGTTACTTTGATTTATTGATGTTTGAAATATTTGGTTTGAGTACACTAAGCAAAAATTTTTAAAGTTTAAAAGAATGATTGCCTTCAATTTGTGTTGCGACCTGGGATCGACTTTCCTATGGTAGCCAATACGCTTAACGTGAAATCAACTGATTAATTTTTATTGGTAAATTTTATATAAATTCAATAATTTGGAAAACATTTTTTAACATGTTTCTATTTATACAATTGAGAGATTTCTGATTTTATGTCTTATTTTACCAAGATTCAGTGAAGGGGGTTAAGCAACCTGTGGTAGCCACAGGTGCTGTGGTAGCCATAGGGTTGCTTAACCCCTTCACTGAATCTCGGTAAAATAAGACATAAAATCAGAAATCTCAATTGTATAAATAGAAACATGTTAAAAATGTATTCCAAATTATTGAATTTATATAAAATTTACCAATAAAATTAATCAGCTGATTTCACGTTAAGCGTATTGGCTACCATAGGAAAGTCGATCCCAGGTCGCAACACAAATTGAAGGCAATCATTCTTTTAAACTTTAAAAATTTTTGCTTAGTGTACTCAAACCAAATATTTCAAACATCAATAAATCAAAGTAACCTTCAATTTATGTCATAAACGTCAAACTTGAAGTTTTTATTATTTTGACAACGATCCTAGGTCATGGATCGAAACGTAAATAAAATAGATTTTAAAAACTATGAGTGGTTTCATTCCCAAAGAAGATTAAGAAGAATGCTACACAAACCACAACAAACATACAGGGAGTATTTACAGGTATATAAGGTTTGTAATTCTGGAAAAAACATTCGACAATGTAAAATGGAGAAAAATGTTCGAAATACTCAAAAAGATTGGAATGAGTTATAGAGGTAGACGAATAGTACATCGCTTATACAAAGAACAAACACCTGTAATAGAATTAGAGCAGGAACGTAAAGAAGTAAACGTTAGGAAAGGGGTGAGACAGGGATGTGCCCTATCCCCATTAATTTTTACTTGTACATTGAAAGGGCAATGAATACTGTCAAATGCAGGAAGACATTTGAGATTACTATGCAAGGACAAAAAAAATTGATATGCTTAGATTTGCAGATGATATGACTGTATTAGCATCAAGCAAGGAAGAGTTGGAAGCAGCTCTTAATGAAATGGAAACGGTCCTAACAAAGAGATACGGTATGCAAAGGAGGGGGAATAAATAAAAACAAGAATACAAATAAGTAACGAGAACTTACAAGAGGTTAAGGATTTCTGCTACCTAGGAAGTCAAGAAACGCAACATGGGAAAAGCGCAAAAGATATAAAACAAAGATTAGCAAAAGGTGGTGCTACATTTAACAAGAAAAAGCAACTACTGTATTCAATGACAACAAACATAGAAACAAGGAAAAGATTGCTTAAAACGTATGTGTGGGCACAGCACTGTACGGTTGTGAAGCCTGGACAGTAGGAGAAGCGGACAAGAAAAAGGCAGATGCCTTTTCAATGTGGTGCTACAGACGTATGATGAAGATATCATTGACAGACAAAGTTAAGAACAAAGAAGTACTAAAAATAGTAGGAGAAGAAAGAAATATGTGGAAAACGGTATAAATAGGAGAGATAGGATGTTAGGCCACCTACTACGGCATCAGGGAATAGTGAGGAATATATTAGAAGCCGAGATAGATAAAATAGAATTAGAAGTAGACCTGTGTTAGACTATTGCACACAGATAGTGAAAGATGTATTCTGTAGGAATTTTAGGAAAATGTGTAGGCTTGCTCAGAATAAAAATCAATAGAGGTACGCATTCAACCAGCCCCAATTTATTGTTAGTTATAACATAAAATGAAGCTTGCATGTAAACTCGCATCCTTCTTGTGGACATTAAATGCCATTAGATTTGTTGCGATTCTACCTTCAAGCTACTCTGAGTTATTGATGTACCGCGAAAACTTAGTTTAAAGTGCGCTGCACGTTGCTATGATATTTTATTAGACGGATAAAAACTTCCGTCAAAAGTTGACGTTTTTTACTACTAGTTTTTCGAACACCGCTAATTCTAATAACTTAGGTAAGTATTTGAAGGTTTCCGCTATTCTTATTATTAAATATACATGTCCACTTATCTGAAGCATCTGCGGTCATCGAAGTTAACCGCCGCATTAACAAAATCGTTAAGTTCATCTTGTGAAAGTAAATGTGGAGTACCTATATCAGGGTTGGAAATCAGGATCCGTGTTTTCTTTGATAGGTTCAACAATATGATCATCAGCAGAATTCATATCGTCAAGTGTATATGATTCTGGACGTTTGGGGACAGGTAAATTCTAGTTCTGAAGAACTGGCCTGATTGCAGATTTCGATATTGTAAGTTTGCTCCCACTTCTAGATAATTTCGTCAAGCAAAAATAACAATCTGTAACAGGAGCTTTATGTTCTTTCCATATCATAATGCGAAAGGCATTGACGGGTACCGTTAAGACATTCTTTTAAATTCACATCACCGTTTGTGCAAATATCTTGATGTGCCAAAGTTTAATCCTGATGTCCTAGTTTGCATCCAAAATAAAGCTCAGAGGCTTTCTTGATTAGCGTAGTTATTCTCCTTATGAGTTTTAATCGTAAACTCGCCACACATGTCACAAAACCTCTTTGTTTGATTTACACACCTCCGCAATATACTATAAAGTATACCAGCAATATATACTGTACAGTAAAATATGATGCCCGTATTTATATTTTATATCTATTTATAGACGCGTTTAGGATATCAACTGCTTCTCATCATGTCCGCGTTGCTTGTATATCTTAAGCTGGTCCTTTCAACAATTTTTAGAACCTTCGTCAGACATTATGGCGCTGCTCGCGCCAATGATTAGTCACCCGCCAGATTACGTCCATTACAATACGTTATACAATGTAAACCGCCTTTAACTAAATATCTTAATACCTAAGGATGATACGAAAATTGTGAGTGCAGATTCGGTTTCAGGGACCAAGAATGCGTAAAAGACATTCACCAGACATCAAGAAACAAAATCTTGTTGGTATGTGTAATCTGTGATAAATGCTTAGCTACCAGTTATTATTTATCCAACAAATTTCAGTTTTAGCTACGTTAGCGTGAAACTAAATTCGTCCAATTTTAAATTAAAAACATGTCCATAACTCAGATGTAAATCTAAATCTATTATACATGTATATAAATCCTTTTAACGATCTCGCTGTAAAATATACTGAAATCTTGTTCTAACTATGGACTAAGCACTAATTACCCTAAAAGCGTTGGAAAAACTAATAAATTTTGACTTCCTGAAATTGCACTACACCTATAATTTACATAAATTATTAAATCCTTCAATATTTATTAACACTAAGCTTCTGTGAATATATTAATCTCAAATTCAAACTCTTTCCTAACCTAACAAACACAAGCAATATATTTGTGTTAAGAATTATTTAAAAATCAGAAAAGCAAGCAACGCACATGCCTTTTCTTCTATGTGCTTGATTATTAAACGGTAAAGCTACAGGACGATAATGAAACTAGCAGCCAAAAGTAGCGGCCGATTCTAAAAGCAGTGATAGTGAACCAACCACACTCTACAGTATAGTGTACTCTAATTTATAAAGACATAATTTTTAACTACGATAGCTATTGAAGAGCACCTAATTATTGTAGTTATAGTGAAATTCTACCAATACAACATGATGTCGCTAAAGACACGCTTAATGATGATCCGTAGAGGCACTCATAAATTGCTACTCAAGAATGTAGCTTGCATTGTGCGCATTTCAACCAAGCGAAATAATGTTCCAAATGGTTCACAATATCCATAAATAATAGATCAGGCAAATGCTGAGGCGTAGGGATACCGAAAAATATCCCGAGGATGTAGCTTGCGTTGTGCGAATTTCAAACAAGTAGTATAATGTTCCAAATGATTCACAGTATCCATGATTATTAGAACGGCCAAATGAGGAGGCGTAGGGATTCCGAAAAATGGTTCGAGAATGTAGCTTGCATTGTGCAAATTTCCACCAAGTAAAATAATGTTCGTACTGGTACACAGTAGCCATAAATAATAGAGCGGCCAATTGCTGAGGTGTAGGGATACCGAAAGTTGGCCCGAAGCTGTAGCTTGCATTGTGCGAATTTCAACCAAGTAAAATAATGTTCCAACTGGTACACAGTATCCATAAATAATAGAGTGGCCAACTGCTGACGCGTAGGGATTCCGAAAAATGGCCCGAGATGTAGGTTGCATTGTGCGAATTTCAAACAAGTAAAATAATGTTCATAATGGTACACTGTAGCCATAAATAATAGAGCGGCCAACTGCTGACGCGTAGGGATTCCGAAAAATGGCCCGATATGTAGGTTGCATTGTGCGAATTTCAAACAAGTAAAATAATGTTCCAAATAATTCACAGTATCCATGAATATTTGAGCGGCCAAATGCTAAGGCGTAGGGATTACGAAAAATGGCTCGCGAATGTAGCTTGCATTGTGCAAATTTCAACCAAGTAAAATAATGCTCGTAATGGTACACTGTAGCCATAAATAATAGAGCGGCCAAATGCTGAGGCGTAGGGATACCGAAAAATGGCCAGAGGATGTAGCTTGCATTGTGCGAATTTCAACCAAGTAAAATAATGTTCCAAATGGTACACAGTAGCCATAAATAATAGAGGACATTACCTAGGACATTACCACAGACAGAAACACACACACACACACACACACATACGCACACATACACATACACACCAGGGACTGTACGTGGTCCCCCTGGTTTCCGGTTGCCGACGGCCAGGACACGTACAGGAATGCGAACTTCTCGGTTTCTGATTTCCGGCTGCCGATGGTCGGAAGCTGGGAAGGAAAGCAGTCCCAAGGACATTACCAAAGACAGAAACACACACACTCACGCACCCACACGCGCACAGACACAAACACACACGAGTATTTCCAAACGCAAATAATATAAAACTAACTAATATAATTTAAGGTAGCAAATAATTCTGTTAGATTTCTTAGGAGTAACAGGTTTGCTGTAATTTTTAGGTAGCAGACTAATTGTAATGTTAGAATAAATAAAAAAAAAAAAAAAGTAGCCATAAATAATAGAGCGGCCAAATGCTGAGACGTAGGGATTCCGAAAAATGGCCTGAGAATGTAGCTTGCATTGTGCGAATTTCCGTCAAGTAAAATAATGTTCCAACTGGTACACAGTATCCATAAATAATAAGGTGGCCAACTGCTGACGCGTAGGGATTCCGAAAAATGGCCCGAGATGTAGGTTGCATTGTGCGAATTTCAAACAAGTAAAATAATGTTCCAAATAATTCACAGTATCCATGAATATTTGAGCGGCCAAATGCTGAGGCGTAGGGATTCCGAAAAATGGCTCACGAATGTAGCTTGCATTGTGCAAATTTCTACCAAGTAAAATAATGTTCGTAATGGTACACTGTAGCCATAAATAATAGAGCCGCCAAATGCTGAGGCGTAGGGATACCGAAAAATGGCCCGAGGATGTAGCTTGCATTGTGCGAATTTCAACCAAGTAAAATAATGTTCCAAATGGTACACAGTAGCCATAAATAATAGAGTGGCCAAATGCTGAGACGTAGGGATTCCGAAAAATGGCTCTAGAAGGTAGCTTGCATTGTGCGAATTTCAAACAAGTAGAATAATGTTCCAAATGATTCACAGTATTCATGAATATTAGAGCGGCCAAATGCGGAGGCGTAGGGATTCTGAAAAATGGTACGAAAATGTAGCTTGCATTGTGCAAATTTCCACCACGTAAAATAATGTTCGTAATGGTACACAGTAGCCATAAATAATAGAGCGGCCAATTTCCGAGGCGTAGGGATACCGAAAAATGGCCCGAAGCTGTAGCTTGCGTTGTACGAATTTCAACCAAGTAAAATAATGTTCCAAATAGTATACAGTAGCCATAAATAATAGAGTGGCCAAATGCTGACGCGTAGGGATTCCGAAAAATGGCCCGACATGTAGCTTGCATTGTGCGAATTTCTAACAAGTAAAATACTGTTCCAAATAATTCACAGTATACATAAATAATAGAGCGGCCAAATGCTGAGATGTAGGGGTACCGAAAAATGGCTCGAGGATGTAGCTTGCATTGTGCGTATTTTAACTAAGCAAAATAATGTTCCAAATTGTACACAGTAGCCATAAATAATAGAGCGGCCAAATGCTTAGGCGTAAGGATTCCGAAAAATGGCCCGAGGTGTAGCTTGCATTGTGCAAATTTCAAACAAGTAAAACAATGTTCCAAATGATTCACAGTATCCATGAATATTAGAGCGGTTAAATGCTGAGGCGTAGGGATTCCATAAAATGGCTCGAGAATGTAGCTTGCATTGTGCGACTTTCAACCGAGTAAAATAATGTTCGTAATGGTACAAAGTATCCTTAAATAATAGAGCGGTCAAATACTGGGACGTAGGAATTCCGAAAAATGGCCCGAGGATGTAGCTTGCATTGTGCGAATTTCAACCAAGTAAAATAATGTTCGTAATGGTACAAAGTATCCTTAAATAATAGAGCGGTCAAATACTGGGACGTAGGGATTCCGAAAAATGGCCCGGATGTAGCTTGCATTGTGCGAATTTCAACCAAGTAAAATAATGTTTCAAATGGTTCACAGTATCCATGAATAATAGAGCAGTCAAATGCTGAGGCGTAGTGATACCGAAAAATGGCCCGAGGATGTAGCTTGCGTTGTGCGAATTTCAACCAAGTAAAATAATGTTCCAAATGGACACAGTAGTTATAAATAATAGACCAGCCAAATGTTGAGGCGTAGGGATTCCGAAAATTGGCCCGAGGATGTAGCTTGCATTGTCGAATTTCAACCAAGTAAAATAATGTTCCAAATGGTTCACAGTATCCACAAATAATAGAGCAGTCAAATGCTGAGGCGTAGTGATACCGAAAAATGGCCCGAGGATGTAGCTTGCGTTGTGCGAATTTCAACCAAGTAAAATAATGTTCCAAATGGACACAGTATTTATAAATAATAGACCAGCCAAATGTTGAGGCGTAGGGATACCGAAAATGCCTGAGGATGTACCTTGCATTGTGCGAATTTCAACTAGGTAAAATAATATCCCAAATGGTACACAGTATCCATAAATAATAGACCAGCCATTTTTCGGTATCCCTACGCCTCAGTATTTGGCTACTCTATTATTTATAGATAATGTGTACCATTTGGAACATTATTTTACTTGGTTGAAATTCGCACAACGCAAGTTACATCTTTGGGCTATTTTTTGGTATCCTTACGCCTCAGCATTTGACTGCTCTATTATTTATGGATACTGTAAAGCATTTGGAACATTATCTTACTTGGTTGAAATTCGCACAATGCAAGCTAGATGCTCGGGCTATTTTTCGGTATTTCTACGCCTCAGCATTTGGCTGGTCAATTATTTATGGATACTATGTACCATTTGGGACAATATTTTACTTGGTTGAAATTCGCGCAATGCAAGCTACATCCGCGGGCTATTTTCGGTATCCCTTTGCCTCAACATTTGGCTGGTCTATTATTTATGGATAATGTATCCATTAGGAACATTATTTTGTTTGGTTGAAATTTGCATAACGCAAGCTTCATCCTCGGGCCATTTTTCGGTATCTCTACGCCTCAGCATTTGGCTGAAATCTAATTTATGGATACTGTGAACCATTTGGAACATTATTGTACTTGGTTGGAATTCGCACAATGCAAGCTACATCCTCGGAAATTTTTCGATATCCCTACGCCACAGCATTTGGCTGCTCATTTATTTATGAGTACTGTGAAGTATTTGGAACATTATTTTACTTGGTAGAAATTCGCAGAATACAAGCTACATGCTTGGGCCGTTTTTCGGTATCTTTACGCCTCAGCATTTGGCTGAAATGTAATTTATGGATACTGTGAACCATTTGGAACATTATTGTACTTGGTTGGAATTCGCACAATGCAAGCTACATCCTCGGGATATTTTTCGATATCCCTACGCCACAGCATTTGGCTGCTCATTTATTTATGAGTACTGTGAACTATTTGGAACATTATTTTACTTGGTTGAAATTCACACAATGCAAGCTACATCTTCGGGCCATTTTTTGGTATCCCTACGCCTCGGCATTTGGCTGCCCTATTATTTATGGCTACTGCGTGCCATTTGAAACATTGCTTTGCTTGACTGAAATTCGCACAATGCGAGCTACATCCTCGGGCCATTTTTCGGTATCCTTACGCCTCGACATTTGGGAGGTCTATTATTTATGGATACTGTATCCATTTGGAACATTATTTTATTTGCTTGAAATTTGCACAACGCAAGCTTCATCCTCGGGCCATTTTTCGGTATCCCACGCTTCAGCATCTAGTTTATGGATACTGTGAACCATTTGGAACATTATTTAACTAGGTAGAAATTCGCACAATGCAAGCTACATTCTCGAACCATTGTTCGGTATCCCTACGCCTCTGCATTTGGCTGGGCTCTTATTTATGGATACTGTGAACTATTTGGAACATTATTTTACTTGGTTGGAATTCGTACAATGCAAGCTACATGCTCGGGCCATTTTTCGGTATCTCTACGCTTCACCATTTGGCCGCTCTATTATTTGTGGCTACTGTGTACCATTTGGAACATTATTTTATTTGGTTGAGATACGCACAATGCAAGCTACATTCTCGGCCATTTTCCGGTGTCCCTACGCCTCGGGGTTTGACCGCCCTATTATTTATGGATACTGTGTGTTATTTGTAACATTATATTACTTGACTGAAATTCGCACAATGCAAGCTACATTCTCACACCATTTTTCGGAATCCCTACGCCTCAGCATTTTGCCTCTTTATTATTTATGGATACTGTGTATCATTTAGAACATTATTTTGCTTGGTTGAAATGCGCACAATGCAAGCTACATTCTCGAGTAGCAATTTATGAGTGCCCCTACAAATCATCATTAAGCGTGTCTTTAGCGGCATCATGTTGTATTGGTAGAATTTCACTATAACTACAATAATTAGGTGCTCTTCAATAGCTATCGTAGTTAAAAACTATGTCTTTATAAATTAGAGTACGCTATACTGTAGCGTGTGGTTGGTTCACTATCACTGCTTTTAGAATCGGCCGCTACTTTTGGCTGCTAGTTTCACTATCGTAGCTACAGGTTGAGTTGTAATGGCACAAAAATTTAGTTTTATTGTCAAAATTTAAAAGAAGTTCGATACTTCTGGTACGGTAGTGTTAGATTCAACTATGTTAATTGAATTAAAAACAGATGTTGATAAATTTGAAAATATTTTGTGTGAGAATGAATCTGTCCAATCTAACACAGTTATTGGACTCCGACGTGGATGCTCAATTTATTGAACGCTAATTGTGTGAAGCTGCCCATAATACTAGTATTTCCAAAGCAAAGAATATATTAAAAATCTCAGAGCAATGCCGAAGAGGTCTATAATGACTAGGTATCTGTGATCTGTTGGATTGCTGAACCCGAGCAGATACATAGACATATCAATGCTATAAAGCTTCTGCAAATCCATTTACCAACCTTCAACGGTTTTTATGACCTTTGGTTGGCTTCAAGAACATGTTCCGGTGTTTAATTTATGTCAAGAGTCAGCTGGACCCTGTCCACAAATTTTAGTATTTGAGGGTCGCCCTTAAGGGAGTTGCGGCTTAGGTTATACATTTATTAGAGTTGTCCTCAAACAATTATTTGATCGCTTGCAACTTGCTCCTGGACAGGTGTGATAACAACACACTTTTAATTAACAATCACTTAAAAGTAATATTCATGGAAAAACTAATCTTACAGTGGGTTTTTTTTCCACCTTAGCTGTCATAAGACTAGTTAACATCTAAATTTTGTCTAGCAATACCATCTTAAAATATCGGGGATTTGAAGAAGTTTCCGATAGTTAGTTGTTTATATTCAAGTACAGAGGGCGTATGGAAAGTACTTTGTATATTTAAATACACTATGATTCCCATATAATTCAAGATCCTTGTTGGTTGTTTTGCAAAGAGGGACGCGCCAATTTGACGAGTTGCAGAAAGCGAAACCGGTCATTGGCTTTTCCTCTTTGTAAAATAACCAACAGGTTTAATTTTCGTTCACTATACTTGAACTACTCATCTTTAGGCAAAATTAGATCACCAGTAATATTCATGTTTACCTGGTATGCAAAAGGAATCAGCAAATCTCTTTCGCATTTTTCTAGACAGCTGACTTAAACATTTAAGGGCTCTGCAATACTTGTAGCCTGTATATGCATGGGGCACACGCATTTTCATTGTTGTCGACAAGCTGGACAAAACCACGCGTACAGATTGGGAAATTTTAGAATCTTTAAAATTATACCTAACAAAAACAGTAAGGGTGGATTGAATACATTATTTATTAATGCAGCCACAAATCCTTCTTGTACTTTTTGTAAAGCAAATCAAGCAATTCTACATGTGATAAATTCTTAGCCTTACCAGCTAACCTGCTTTCGTAGCGGTCATCCTTTCAACAATTGAAAAAGTTCAGGTAAGTGCAAAAAATGAAACGCTCAGCACAACACTGTTACACTTTGACCAACAACCGACTTGCTCTATATCCGTCCAGGACGCGCAATCATCCTCTAATCCTGGCAATACAGAATAATCTAGTTCACAGTCTGTCGGTTAAAGAATACCATTGTCTGGTTCTGCATCTATAAGGCATTTTAATGTCTTACAGCACCTGTACGAGATTGTTATGCTTCAGCATTGCTTTGTACTTGACGAGCAGTACTAGACTCAGGCTTGCAATAACATTTCATAACATGTCAGCTGTAACAAAAGCAGTATTGCCTCCGTGATGGGTATTATTCAGGAATTTTCAAAACCCATTTACAAATTCAATATCAACATAGAAAACTCCCATCATGATTTTCGAGTGAGTTTATCATTTTTAGCCATTGACAGAATTGGTGCGGATCTTCCAATGCACCAGACTGTCCTCATGTAAACATTCCTTCTCATATTCGTTTAGCAAACCCAGAATTCAATATACCCGGTCAGGTTGATATACTCCTGGGCGTTGGCATTTTTTGGAAATTGCTATGTATTTGTCAACATTCGTTAGCATCAAATTGTCCAGTATTGCAAAAACAACACCTGGGTGGGACTGTTCTTCAAAACATTTCTCAACAAACAATTTGTTGTAATTTTTTTAATACTATAGACGTGCAAAATCAATTAGAAGACTTTTGGAAATTAGAAAACCTTGATACAAACAAACGTTCCTTTTCAATGGAGGATTCTTAATGCGAGTCTATCTTTACAAAAACTATAACCGCAACTGCAGAAAAACGTTTTGTTGTCACATTTACTTTTAAAAGGTAACCGCTCGAGCTAGGCAATTCAAAGAATATCGCGATCAAGCGCCTATTTGCATTCGAGCGTCGATTTCTTTGCAATCCTCAATTAAAATTACAATACATTCAATTTATGTCCGAATACCATGTCTTAGGTCATATGGCAAAGATTAGTGACGACAGCTTGGTGCATCCCATTTATTTTCTCCCTCACATATGGTGCTAAATAGAAAAAGTGCAACGACCTGCCTTAAGATTGTCTTCAGCGGATCCTCTCCATCTGATTTAGTGATATCTCTTAAAGATTTGCAACTGACAAGCCCCCAGGGTCCAAGATGAAATTATTTCTCACTTATTTCGCTTCCCTTAATATCCTTTTGTGGTGAGAGCAGAGACTGCAAAAATGTATAATCAAGTGCTTGTTACTCCTAATCAGCGCCAACTTCAGCAAACTGTTTGTAGAAAGCATTCCTTAGAATCTATTTCCATTAGTTACTTAAATACGGTGACCTACGGCACAACCACAGCCTCCCATTTAACCACTCCTTGCGCGACAAAATATTTGGACCATTTTCAGAGGCTTGTCAAATTATTTTAAACAACTTTGACGTGGATGATTAATTTGCTAGGGGTTCGTGCCCACTACAACTTACACAAAATGCTATGGAAGTTAAAGAAATACTTTTATCTGCTGGACTTCCATTAAATAAATAGATCTCCAATTGCCCGTTAATATTGACAGTAATGGGATTAGGTAACGATAGAACTTCATTTTGGAAAAGAAAGTATTTTCACACTTGGTCTTTTTTAGAATGGTAAAGGCGATTTTTTGCAATTCCTCATCCAAACCCACCATTAGACAATCAATCTTTAACAAAAACGTCTGTACTTTCAGATGTAGCGTTAGTTTTTGATACTTTGAGGCTCCTCAATCCTTACATTGTTGTAGCCAAAATAATATTACAATAATTATGGCTAGAAAAATTATTTTGGGAAGTCAGTTCCTTGGTACATCTTTATCAAGTGGTATGAATTCCGGCAATAATTGTCAATTTTGAATGAACTTTTAGTTTCTCGCTACGTTTGTCTATCCAGTGCAATTAAACTTGAAATTCACGGGTTTGCTGACGCATCCCAAAATGCTTAGGGTGCATGCATATACGTGCGTAGCGTAAATGCGTCTAACGAAATTAAATCGCTTTATTATGCCCAAAAAGCCGGGTGGCTCCACTAAAACTCAAACTATACCTTGATTAGAGTTATTTGCTGCCCTACTGCTTGCTCAATTGTAACGTATTTTTTACGCAGTTACACTTCGCCTATTAATCTAAAATAATACCGCAATAATATAAAAATATAATTTATAAATTTCTGAGCATTAAAAATAATTTATAAGGTTTACAAATTCATAGGTGCTCCTCCGCTCTTGAGGTCTAAGTTCCTACAATAAGCTTCGTCGAGTTGTCATTTCGTGTCGCTTTCCTATCAGCGTCTGAACAGGTAAGCTGCTATCAGCGGCATAGTAAAGTCAAGATGGTAGACAGACACGTGGCTTGTAACACAGTCCGCAAGCAATTAGAATTGTTTTAACCTTCGTGTCAGAAAGTGGTTCTTGGTAGTTATAGAGTGCGGATTTCATTTTGTGTTCTACTTGTAGCTGCTCAATCGATTCCTGCTGGCCGAAGTATTATAGGTTCCCTCATCATTATAACAGTTGGTATAAATTAATTAAATAAATTGTATTAATATTTTCCTCATAGTGCAATATCGGAAAAGCAATATCATGGAAGTAGGATTGTGGATATAGTAATATCACAGAAGTAGATAATACCAAAGATGCAGTCAATATCATGGATGTAGAAAATATGTTGGATACAGTTAATATCATGCAGTTAATTTCAAGGAAGTAAGCAATATTATGGAATTATATCACGGATTTTGTTAATATCGTAATTGCCGTATTCAATGCTGAAAAGAAAATTTAGTTTAAGATTTGGAATACAAAAATTTATAGGATGTAATTAAGGAGGAATTGGTTTGGATAAATAATGTTTTGTTCAGAAGAATTCTCATAGTTCCAGCGATAAATTCGTTCGTATTCATTTGTTTCCTGTTTGTACATCGCATATGGTTATGGAATACCCCACATCTGAAGTCATAGTTCGATTTCTTTTGGTCGTACTGTACTTCCACACGTGAGTGATAACTTAGCATTTAATCACATTTATAATTATTTAAACGTAATACGAAAGGTAGATGATTAAAGCTTTACCTTGATTAAAGTAACTTAAAAATTATTTAGTAAAAAAAAGATTTCGTAAAATATTTGTAACCTTGCATAATTTTTAAAGATGGCTATGCAGTTTGCTTATCATAATTATTTCATAAACAGATAGCGGTAACTAAACTGAAAAAGTTGTTAATGACATATGATGTTAATAAATATTCAGCTGTCCAATTTAAATATCACATGTTATTTTACGCTAATTTAAAAATATATTTAATAATTTTGAGGTCATGTACTTTGATCCTTAAACAACGTGATGAATTCTTTTTATACATATTAAGTAAAACTAACTCTATGTTGAAACATGCTTTTTTATGACAACTTAAATAATTAAATTTTATTGTGAAGTCAACGTAGTACTACATATGGCTAAAGATTAAAATATGTAATATGAATTATTAAGAAAAGGCAAACTTTTTAAAAAATTTATTATGAAATATTCCATTTAGAGATTTTTATGTTTTTGAATACAAAACATTATTAATTTTCTGTTTTATAAATATTTTTAGTAGAAAAGATTATGTTAAAACAAATCAAGGAATTTAGTCAAATAGAATCCATTTTTGCATATCTCTTTTATTATTCAAAACACAAGTAAAACTTATAGATCATTCATGAGCAGACATTGTGTGTAATGATAACAAATACCCTGGGTATATATTTTTGGAACCTAAATTCAATTATATTATTTTTGGTAAATATTTTTAAGGACACAAACGGTGTCCATGTTGTGCATTTGTTTGTTCACAGGTTGAGTCGAGACATCTGTAAGACATCTGGTTATTGAGATTGTGGTAAGTGCGTTACAAAGGTGAAATTCAGGTTATGTGGCTATATTAGTGGTGTTGATATAAGGTTTCCGCATTCCCCTAATACAAGCACAGATAATATTTGTAGGTTGTTGTATTGAAAAATACGGTGGCGCTCATTATCTATATTTTTGGTCATTTGACAACCCATGACCCAAGCTCATGATCTACCCAGAGCTAACACTCTACTAGCAGTTTATGTCTAAAGAGATTTTCTTTTCCTTAAGCCGTTTTCCATCCAACTTTACCTTGGGCTTCCATTGTTAATAAGAAATTCTCGACCTTGTGATATCAGGTAAGGGTTTATGACTTATAGTAGTGCAATTTGTTATCTGATACTCACGAAGGAATTTTTTATTTTCACTGGAAGCCCAAGGTTTCAAAGCGTTTCCTAGTACAGTTATCAAATTTTTGCAATAATAGATTAAAACGAGTTAAATCCCACATATTATGATTAAATTGTGCAATTGCCGAAGAATTTTCAGAAAACGTAGACAATAATGTGCGTAACAAGGACGCAGAATCTGAAGTAACTTTTGAGGCATTACAAATGGCCTGCCAATAGCTAGTAAGCAACAACCGTTTGTTTTCGTACCTATCGATTAATTGTTGATACGTAATCGTGTAATTACCAGAAGCTAATGGAAGTTCTTTAATAATTGCTAAAGGTTCCTTAACCAATGATGAGGTTAAGTACTGAAAGCGTTGGATGTTAGACAAGCTTTTATTTTCATGAATTAGTGTACGGAACAAATCGTAGAAGGAACTCCAGTTTTTATAATTACCATCAAAGGTTGGTATGACAATTCTCGGCAACTTAACTTTATTAGGAGCACCAGAGTGATGCGGGTCAACAATAGAACGTTCAGTATGAGGATGCGACTGCAATGACCTCTTACCTGCTAATTCTCGGTGAATAGTCTTGATTGAGTATTGAATCTCATCAAAACGATCTTGAATCTCTTGTTGTTGATCTAAATCATCAACATCTACACAAGCAACAATTTCGTAATGAACTTGTTCAAATTGATTTACTATATTTGGTAAATCATCAAAACAAACATCAAAGACAACAAATTTATTTTCAGGATTAGATTGTGCTACTTCAGCACACTTTAGTAAGGCTTGGGCCTTCCGCATTAACATGTTCTTTTTAATTGACAATCTTTCAATTTCCATTGTCACAAATAATGGAAAACAATAAGAAAGTAAATCACAGCGATCTACAACCAGTGGCAGTAATCTACTTGCTAATAAACGTTTACCCTAACAACAAATTACACAACTACCAAACATGCAAATCTCAGAACACAAAACTATCAACAAACACATTTAATTGTTCCTTCAAATAAATTATCAAACAAAATAATGACAATGCTATCTGCAAGCAATCCTAAATAACACGCAAAATGGCCCGCTCACCATGAAGTAACTATCTCAAACACAAAAAATGCGACACCCAATTATTCAAAGCCTTAAATACCAAGAAGATAGAAAATTTCTAAATTTAAAAGGTCCCAAACAATATTCAATGAAATGCACTAAGATATACATCCGGTGTGACGCCAGGCAGTTTTCAAGATATTTAAAAGGGGGTAGCAACAGACAAAGGAATGTCAAACCTTTTATTCTGAAATCTACAGTCGTTAAACCCATGGGGTTGATTTCTGTACACCTTAGTTAAAAGGAAAATACATTTACCTTTAAATCTAGGAAAATATTTAAAATAAAAGCTGTATGTAGTTAGATATGTTCAATATTTTTGAAGCCAATAAACACAGATGTAATAGTAATA
Organism: Platerodrilus igneus; assembly: GCA_036346225.1. Classification (NCBI taxonomy): domain Eukaryota; kingdom Metazoa; phylum Arthropoda; class Insecta; order Coleoptera; family Lycidae; genus Platerodrilus; species Platerodrilus igneus. The sequence goes on along the minus strand of JARFIW010000012.1, from coordinate 3,615,456 downwards.
ATAAATAGTTACTGCAGATGTTATTTAGTGAGCGGTAAAATCAATTCAATTAATTGAAGTTAATTAAATAATAATTCTAACGAAATTCGCGGTCATTTACGTATAGGCTTACGCTCATGATCGCGGTAATTAGAACACGTAAATAAAGTTTAAAAACACGCAAAAGTCAAAATTACGCATTTTTAAAATGAACTATAAATTCACTAAACTAATTCAAAATCCGGCTCGAAGAGCCAAAGATGTAAAATTCTGATTAATCAAGTTACAGTAATTAATAGGTGAAGGACCAGTATATTAGTAAATATACGAAAACGAGACCAAGTATATCAATTTATAATCAAAAGTCAAAAACTCACCTCGACAATCTCGACAAAACACATTACGTCTTCACTTCAAAAAGGATCGCGGCCAATAGCCAAGAATGTTCGTCTTCAATCCACCAGGCAACAAGGTGTGACAGCAGGTGGTCGAGTGGTGGTTTCATTAAATTCAATACCGGTCTATTCGCGGACAAGGTGTGCACGTACAAACTTACAATTTAAAATATTAATTCTAAACAGTGAATATAGTAACATATGAACTATTACTGAATATGTTTATGGGCCTCCTACAATCGCCTCCCTTCCCGCAATACGGGCCTTGCGGGCACGTTATTTCCACCTCTGGGCAGTTATAAATAACTAATTCAATAAAATGTAGGTGAACTCTATAATAATATCATCTGCGTGCATACTACGCGCTAAATATCGTAAACTTTTGGCTTTGCTTTTCATGAACTCTTAAAAGCGCAATTTTATGTTTTTTTCTTATATATACATACACCTAAAAAAAGAAATAATGAAATTAACTTTTATGACAAAAGCACATTTCAGAATCGTAATACTTTTATATCTAAGATTAAATTCGAAATATAAATTTTTTAAGTAAATACATGGCATGCACAACTTATAGTGGATTTTATATACTAGAGGAAAAGTGTTAAGCAATTACACTCACACTAGTCACGAAAAAGTGGCTAGTTACAAGGAAAGAAGTAACATTACACGATATTCACCAATTAATATTCCGCAAATGGACACTGTTCAGCGGCGATTCGAGATTATGAGCTAGGTAGATATGCACACCTTTTGAAATTTTATAAATATTAGAATATATTTCAAAGGTTTGTAGGGCAAGCTCATTGTAAAGGTTATAAAACTAATGATATTTATGTAAAATCTGCTACAAGTGAATGAAGCATTAAATTATTAAATTTGGAATTGCCCAAAAGGGGTGTGAATCCCTTAACAAATTGAGCGCGCACCGACTAACTACAGTGATGCGGAAGTTAGACTTATACAAATAATTAAAAAAATGGAAAGAAAGGTGCAATTTCAATCTACGTTACTAATAACACTTTCTTGAAAGTTTTTCAACACTCAAATTTATGGGCGCCAGCTCGTCTAGTCTAGTGTAGTCTAGTGAGAGTTCTCTAGACGACGAGTATTTCTGTGGATTTACGTACGTTGATTTCCTGATGAAATAGAGTTCCTTTTACAAAATGCTACCTTTATGTTTACATAAAGGAGATAACAAATTTTCACTCACGTTGTCACCTAAATCTATTTTAGTAAATCACCTCATTATTCCTGTAATCAGGTATAAAAGCAAAATTTTAAAGTTGTTTATCTACTCCTATTTAGTTATAATACCATTATTCATATACTTTTGAACAAGTAATAGTGTTCATAATTAAACACCGTGAGTTATGAGCGTGAGTTATGATAACTCACGCTACCAGCTTATATTTCTATTTAAATACCTACCAAAAGTATCAAAGTAGCCATGCTCATTGACATTTGCCTAATGTCAAACAAATTTGTACAATAATTTTTTAAAAATAATCTTGATTACATGAGTTTATTAAAACTTGTTACTGTGCTTATAGTCGTAGATAAAGTATAGTATTCAACATACGGTAATGGCAATAACTCACTTGATGAATTACGGCACTCGCCTTCGGCTCGTGCCGCAAACTTCATCTGCGTGAGTTATTGCCTACATTACCGTATGTTGAATAATATACTATTATATCAATTTAAATATCAGCCACATAACAATATTCCTGTAAACAAATACACACAGAACTGTAAAATTTAATAATCTCTTCATATTCAACTGATAATAACTTAGACGTTTTAATTAGATGCGTTAAACTGTTTTGTGCTTTGTAAGTGCAATAAGACTTGTTCTAGCTAATATTTTATTCACAAATATATGCTTTGCTTTTATGATAATGCATTAAAGCTCTCAATTAATTTCTTATTGATTGATTTGCATTCAGAGTACTGTTTTTACTTTCACATCTTTTCACACTGCAATAAATGCAGTAAACAGAATTTAATAATTAATAAAATACGCTATATTTATACAAAGTAGAAAAATTAAATACTAAGAAGTGTTGATTTTTCCCGTTTTTCCTTTTTGGAGTCGTTTTTCATAAAATTTGGGTGTTCAATTGTAACGAATTTTTCAAATTGCACCATCCCCACGATGGTTGCCAGTGTAACGAAATCTTCCGACACAACTAGGGGTCTATTCCTTGGGCAGAGCTATGAGAAATGGGGGTAAGTCGAAATCTGTTTGTAGATTAAACTTAATCTAAACCAAATAGGCGCCACCAAGTCCTGACTTAATTATGCTAATTGCATGACATATTTCTAAGGGCGGACGTGGAGGCCCAAAGAAAAAAAAGATCGCCTTCGCTGACAAAAACTTGTCTTAATAAAATAAGACGCAGCTCCTGTAAGAAATTGTAATAGTTAAATACATAAAAGAGTGGAACACTATCTGTGTCCTACAAAAATTACATAAAGAAGTAGTTAAAAAGGTATTTCCAATATAAATTTGGCATCAAATTCCTACTCATAAGGATGTTAGCTTTATGTGATTAGATTTGATCATACTTGATCAAAATAAAAAACTTTAATCTTGAACCAATTGTTTACTAAAAAGAATCTCTTTTAAAATAATATGATTTGTAACAAAAATTTAATCAATAACTGTATCAATCTATAGCTTTCAACTTCATGTTTATCTTAATTATTTTTAATCAAATACTTTACAGTATAACATGTACTTGTTATACAAATAGGGTTCCGACCTGTGCAGATCTGTTAAGGCAGATGACAAATTAATAAGTTCTAAAAATGTAGCATTCAAGTTTTCTAAATTACATATGCAAGTTTTAATTTATATAAAGCTGATCACCAAAATAGACGTGTTTACATCTTTTGTTCTAAAGCTGTTCGAGGCATTTGCCTTTAAAAATACATCTGTCAACAGTACACAGCAGAAAAATATATGACGTCAGTAACACCTGTTGACGTTACCGACGATTTATAATGAGCCACGCGTGTTGTTTTCTTAAAACATCAAATCAGTAAACTTTAATTTTAATACTGGAAAATCCAGCTCAGCAATTAGTTGAAACTTTTACAGTATTCATGCTTTTACTCATTAAAACAAATTAACGTGTTCCTAGTGTGAAACACATAAAAAGAACTTATAGCTATCTACGAACCAAAATTGCATTTGTCGCATTGTTACAAAGAAAGATGAGATCCTCGTTATTTCAAGCAACGATAACAGCGTTTGTAGCGTGAACCAAATTCATCCAAAACAACTTCTACCATGAATTCGTCCCACGTGTCGAATCAAATCCGGTTACAATACGTTCTGCAGCCGTGGTAATCCTGAAGTTGAATTACGCCGCCTTACTAAGGTAGCATCTTTACATTGTCCTTGTGTGTCTTAAAAGTTTGCATTGCAAGTGTCGTCTTCTTCTAAAAAATTGCCTTCTAAATTTCGTATTCTAAATTTCGTGTTCTAAGAGTTGTATTGTAAGTTGTTGCTTTATAAGTTGTCGCGCGTTATTCGAAGATGTGTTCAGTCATTGAAGTGGATTCGCAAACTGCCGGCCTGCAATCTAGGGTACATGTTATTGCTTCTACTACATATGACCGACTATCTACAAAACTAGCTCGGGCGGCCGAGGCGTCCGGAAGGGGACAATCAAACAGAGATGTGTTTGTAAATAGCTGTAGATGACACAGATATTTAACCACAAGTAGAATACCAAAGGACGATGCGGGCTTAACGTATTACTATTATTGTTGAATGCAATATACTATTGTTGTTAATAAAATTGTTATATTATTCTCGCAATTTTATGGAGGGATTTATTATCAAAAATAAAATTGTTACACTACCCCTTTCCTAAAAGAAAAAAATCTTTTTTTTAACAAAGAAAAATTTAAGTAAAACAAATACAAAAGATTTTTTTTTTATATAAATATATACTAGCCTCTTCTACATTCTTAATTATCATTATAAATTCTTATGAACCTATTAAAATGAGGGGGACAAATATCTACAAATTTGAGTGTGTCGGTAACTACGTGTACCAAGCGTCCATAGGGAGACAAAATCGGGGAGTCACAATCGGTGTATGTCAAAATCGAAAGAGGTCAAATTAAAAAGTCAAACACTCCACGGGACAAAAAAAATTAATCAAAGTCTAAATTTAAAGTATCCCTTTAACTAGAGTTTTCTTACTCCTACTAAGGCTAGTATCTACTAACTATAACTAAACACATTACAAATTATCTTAATTTCCAAAAGTAAAAACGGAGCTCAAGCAACTCTATCAACCAAAAAAAGGAACGCTACAACATCAAAATAGCATCACTATTCAAAATATTATCATCAAAAAGTGATAATCAAAACTAAGGTAACCTAACTAACAGGTTACTCACAAAAATCGAATACAAAATCGAACCAGTTAGGGCTGTAATCTCCTACACCCTACTGATTATCCTATCACTAATTTTCAAACAACACATCCTATTAGTGATGGATCAAATGGTGAGGTTCACCGTGCAAACCTCTGACCTTATCAAACAAAAAAAATTTTGAAAGGTCCGAAATAAGGAAAGAATAAGCCAATATTCTCTCTACCTAAATATGTAGAAATCAGGACTAGCAATCTTAAATAGTCAACTTATTTCTACTTTCTAATGATATCTTCGAATGATATCTTCTAATGATATCTTTTAACGACATCATCTAGTAACATCTTCTAATAACGCGCGACGAAATCAACCAGCATGCACACCAATGCACACCACAAAACCACTACACAAAACCTTGACCACATGTTTCAATTATCAAACAAAATAAGTTACAAAAGGACAGTCTCCATTTAGTATTAGTTAAACTATACTAAATCAAAATCCGAACAAAACGAAACAAACAACGATTGTTTTACTTAAAATCAAAGAAATGACTAGACTGGAACTAATCGTCAGGATAATCATTCTCATCTGGATATGATGCTTCAACGGGTTTCAAGTCCTTAACATGCCATTTTCCGGCTTTTGTTCCATCCTCATTCTCTAATTCATACACTAAATTGGAATGTTTTTTACGAACTTTACACAAAATGAACTTTGGAGCTAACTTAGCGGAGAATTATCAGTAGCACTCGAAAGTACCTTATTAGTCCTCCAAACGCTTTCTCCGACTTGGAATGAAATGTCTCTTCTTCTAAGATTGTAGCGTTTACTTGAACGTTGATAAGCTACATGTAAATTTTCACGGACATTCCCAAAAATATCGAACAAAGGTTGACGATCCAAAACATAAGAAGGTCTACTACTTGAAACAACATCTACATCCTCACCGGGTTTAAAATTGTTACTATAAGCTTTTCCACTTAAGGGTACCTGACGACCAAAGTAAAATCGAATACTTCGAGAACCAGTCACCAACAATTAAAAGCCATTTTCCTGCTTATGAATCATCAATAAAAAAACTAATCACGACGATAGCTAACAAAAAAATCAGTGTTCAGGTACACTCTCACCCTACTACCAACCTAACTGTCGAAACAACTACAATGCTTCACAACGCCTAAATTTGCTAGAGTGACAAACCCTCTACGAGTCTCACCTAGACTAACAATACAAAAATTGCATCAACTCAAAAAAAATTATGATGCAAAAATTCTAGAGCGACCAACTCACCTCGAGTCTCGTCTAGACTTACGTAATGCTGAGCGACCAACAATAAATGGGGCCTCACACACATGTTAAATATCAAATTAGAAAAATATCGACATATTTTTCCATAAATAATCGTCCTACAAACATCTATGTATTCGTAAACATTTTCACACATTGCAAAAACTTCGAAATCATTGTAACTCACTCAAACCGAGAGATACCTATAACACATTATAAAAATTAATGCGAGAGAACTAACTCATGGCGCAGCAGTTGTATTAAATGGACAGTGTGAAAGTATCAATAATTATTTTCACACACCGAAGTACCGTTGACCTTGACCTCAAGACAATTCAAGTGGTACAACTCCTGTTAACCAGAAAATCGCGTAAATCCTTGAGAACATGTTAACTTATAAATACCGTCAAATCGTAATAAACAGAAAAACATCAAATCAATCGATTTTACATGAACTTCAAGCTGTTGTAATTTAATCGACAAGCAACTAGCGTTAAGCTATTGCCGGATTTACGTAATTCAAAGTAAATGTAGTTTCATAATTTGGGTGTGCTAGTAAAAAAGCTATCGAGCGGGAACGTGGCCGTAGAGTTATATAAATTGCCATTACCAGTGAAAGTGGACTAGTGGTGGATGCTCTCTTCAACACCTGTTGGATTCGGAAGATTACTTGCAACATCATCCTTGAACGTTTAAGACAGTCTCTGATAAAGTGCTGTCAAGCTTGTATTGCAAGAGAATGTAAACGTTTCCAGCAGTTGGTTTAACTTCAGTTGTAGTCAGAACTGCGTACTGCTTTTGGATAACCTTACTACATAACACTTTTTACACATACCTCTTCTCTAAAAATAACTGCACCAGGTTTTGTATTGAAAATTGTAGTATTTTTTAGCTTACCTTATGAATAATCTTCACGTCCTAAAATTGGCAAACTATTGGACTAACTATTTCTAGAGTATATATTTCTAGACAATGTATTTTAGACCAGTTTATACCATCTAGGACATATAAATTAACAATTCTATACAATTTATTGTGCTAATGCAGTGAGTAAACTTCCATCTAGTTTAGATGCCTTCTTTGCCAAATATCTGTGTCTAGAGTAAGCATGGGAATCGATTGCATATTATTTCATATGAGATTGCGCTTGCCAAGTATTTATGTCAATACCATGAATGAAGTTAATTGTTGTATAGGCACTCCCTGTGTATAGTGTAACGATCTAAACTTCCCCCGGGCAATTTTGAGATCATTAAATGGTATTCTTAATGCCAATAAATCCCGTCCCTTTGTAAAACTTTCACGGCAATCATATTTCTCGAAATAATAAATCCTTCACACTATAAAATATAAAATTTATTATACCACATTTTCTTTTGATATAACTGTAGAAAATTAATGTAGAATAATTGCCAATATGGTCTTCAGAAATAAAGCTATCCCTGGCTTTATCAGACAAACATTCCATAAGTAGATTATCTATAGACCAAGGTTTTGTTTTAACCTTGCTTTCTCAACGTAGTATTTGAATGTACCAATAGCAAAACTGACTTCCTTGTTCGACAACTTGTTGTACAGCGTTGGACAGTTGATATTTTCTCATCGCAGAGAGAGGATGTCAAAGATACCCCTTTCGGCGGCCGACTTAAGTATAGCTATTTGAATAGTTAGAATAATTCCGAAACTGACTCCTGGCATTGTTCTATTACGAAATGTTTCAGTGGCAGTCTTTCGTCAGACAAACTATAATATACATTGGATTCATGTCAAAGCACTAAAAATTCAATAATTGTCTACTTAAGGAAGTACTAAGAATGCATTAGGAAAATACTAAGGATTGTGCTTATGATTGCACTAAAAATAAGAGTTTAGAATGTGCAAACAAAGAATTTACTTTATGTTGGTCCTAATTACTGAAAATTTCCATCTTCACACTACATGCGAATCGAGATTTGTCTTCGAAAAAAACAAAGACTAATTAATAATGATTAGCTCTTTGTTTCTTCAGATGTAGAATCTTTTGATGGTTACCTGGCAGCAACAGCTGGCGAACTAACTTTTAGTTTTTTGTTTACATGGTGTAACGTGCAATAGCCTCGTAATTAACAACTAATGCCCACTGTTATATGAACACGTGCAACAAAATCTACAATGAAATGTTGTATTAATTTAAATATTATATATATATATGACCTCTCATGACCTTTTTATCACATTAACATATATTCAGTCAATATGTGGTGTTTTGATATGACGTTTGACTCCAAAAAGATCATTAACTAAAGTAGAAAAATAATCATTGTGTGTAAAATAGTATACAGAACTTGCTGAATATTTTATTGCCATTTCGGGCTTTTACTGAACTTTGTTCTTTACGTGTTGATCAGCACAATTGCAGTCGTAATTTTCCAACTCCTTGGTATTAGAAGGTTCCCGAAATGGTAAATTGTTTGATTGAGAAATAAGCGCGTGCCTAGCAAGTTTCAGAATTTAAAAATTAAGTTGGTATTTTTAAATTTAAATTTACAAACAATACCAAGCCACAAGAAAGTAGCCATGAGAAAAATTCTTTTTCTTCTTAAAACTCTAAGTCACCCTTTGTTATTGTATTAGATAAATTGCCGAAAGTGGCATTTCTAAAAATCAACGCAGAAAATGTAATAAATTCATGCATACACCAGTAATTATTGTCTAGAGCGTTGAGAATATGCATGAGAGGCATGGTAGCAATTTACTGGTAACGCGTATGACACTTTGTAATGAAGGTTGAAGATATTTGGCAAATTAAACAATAGTATAGCGTCTATCGATCTGTCGGTAACCAGTATAATGGCATAAAAACGCTAACAAAGTATTTGAAAACCAAAGATAATTAACAGATCCTGCTGTGCGAAAGGTACAAGATCTTGCATTTAAAGATTACAATAAGAAATCTCGAGAACTTTTTTTGCATGAGTTCTGGAATGTTCCTAAAATAACTAGTACAATTAAATATGTATCAATAGCTGTTAAGGGTATTAAGTTTAGTTGAAACTGTAACTTTGATATAAGTTCTGATCGAGCTGTTATCACGATGTTAGTTCGGAAGTTACGTTCCGATTAAAACTTTGATTACGATATGTTGTAATTTAAAGCTTTTTAAGTCGTGATCTGATATAAATTACTGATATAAATAAATTACTGTGAAATGAATTATTGTGGAGATTGATATAAACTTATTATAGTGATAATATAAATCAATATTAATTAATCATTGTGCTTCACTATAAGTTAATCAAAAAGAATACTATTCTAGTGTTAAGAAAATAACACTTGCACTGCTAGCGATTAATTCAGAAGTTGAATATTTGTGAGCATTTAGAAATTTTAGTGTAACTACGAGATGCTGAAAAGGCTTGTATAATCAGTTTGAGACTAAAGAACTGTTGTTTTGCAAATGGCGTTTTTGTTACATTGGCATCAGAGTGGTATTTTAGTGAAAATAGTTTGAACGTTCTATCTGCATGCCTAAACCCGCGCACAACCGAAAATGGATATTAAAACTCTTTTATTACTAAAAGAGTTCAAGTCAGGCGCTGCCAAACTACGCAAAGCTGACAAAAACTAGACCATAGTGAAAATAGAAGAAAATGTGAAGAAACAGAACAAACCTCCGCAAACTCTTCGAAAAAACTGTTAACTTCGTCTAAAATGGAAGAATGGATTAATTCCTTAAGAGTACTAGTGCCAGAACCCTTAATGCCGGTAGTACAGTAGTACGCCCGAGAACTAAAAAATGTCGGAGAATGCAAACCGACGTCAAAGTTTAGAGTAAAATCACTCACATTTGATGAAAAGTCACCTTGGCAGATATATTTTAAACAATTCAAAGCTGCCGCGGGAGCTAACTGCTGGAAAGATGGTGAAAAGGCAACCGCTGTGATCAACGTGTTACAAAGTAAGGCCTTAAACATTCTTTAAACCATACCAGACTATGATCATTGAAACTACGGGGTCTAATCATCGAGGCTGGAAATGAAGTACGGTGACTCTCGTTTGTAACGAGTGTATCACGCTCAAGGAAAGAATCTTTACCAACAGGCTAACAAAAATATGCAAGAGTTTGGAGCAGATATTGCTGACCTAGTGAGACGAGCCTATCCACTACGCTGGTCTGGCAAAAAAACGCACGTGATGCTTTGGCTCAAGCTATAGAATTTGATACGACAAACCAAAAGACGCATTTAATTTGTGATAAGATAAGACGCTCTGGAAAGAAGCAAAGCCAAGAGAACATGGAGGAGATGATTTGAAGGTTACTGCATAACTAGCGGTAGGAGGAAAGAGAGCGGTGATGCCAGGATCGCAGATTTAGGCAAAGGTAGAACCTATGTAAACGGCTCAAGGAAAAACAAAAAAACAGGAGGAGCCAAAATTAATAGAGGGGTCGACGGAATGGGACGAAAATAGACCTGCACTGGTTCTGTTCCGAAAAGTGGCGTGGGTATAATGCCATCTTGTTGGTCAAAGTACAGTGATCAACGATGATTGGCAGCTAGCACAGTTGCGAACATAATAGCAGAATCACAAAGACCTAAGTGTCATTCTGGGTCGGAAGCCCGAGAAAAACGTCCATCCTGGTAGGACATTAGCCCGCTGAGTAGCATCCAGAAGTCTAGCTGGGCAAAATGGGATTACCTGAAAGTAGAGAATAGGATTTTGGTGCTATCCTTAGAGTATAGAGGTGGTTCTTAAGTACGCTTAAAGCAGAGTGTCGGGTATTTTCGGAAATCTGTATATTGGGATTTCACGAGAACACTTCGGTATTAAGAAGACTTTGGAAAAAGTTCGAGCAATATTTTTTACCGGGTATGCTGCAAGGACGATGTATAAAAAGTGGTGCCGCAAGTGTTAGGTTTGTACACCATTGTTAAACCGTACGACTTCAATAATGAAAGTCTGTACCGAATCATTAGTTGATGTCTCTGTGCAGCAACATAGGCAAAGCGAGATTTGAAGTCACGGCATAAATTCAAAGCGATATATTCGATGTGCCGTAGGAATTTTTTTGGCATATTGCGTAGCGGCGAGCCTTGATATGTACCGAGGACTTGCTCGGGTGTTTAAAGATAAATTTGGTTGACTGGATCAACTTCGCTAACAACAACAAGAGAATGGAAGGACCATATGACTAAAGGATTGACATCGTGGAATTTACTATTTGATAATTAAGCTACGGTCTTCTGGTAAATCGAATTACCAAAATCTGTGGTAAGCGTTAGTGAATCTCTAAAGTCAAATGATCAAACTTGAAGACAAGAAGTTGGCCTTACTCAAGATTGTTTGTGGGCACGATGGGTTAGACTGGAGAGTGGTACGAAATATGCTAGGTGTACTGGTCCAGAAAACCGGGTCCAGATTTGGGTGTATAGTCACAATCCAAATGGTTCGACGCCTGCTATAAAAAGCATTGATTGCTAATGCTGTCAACATGAAAAATGCAGAAATGGGTTTGATTGTTTTTACCGCCACAGGTACTTTCAACGTCCAGGCCACAGAGTGTTCTGGGACATTATTATAATTTAATTAAGGGACCGCTATGCTTGCGGCCACGTCCCCAATGCTCCACCCGAAGGTACTACACTGGGTTCAAACGCGAAAATATAAACGTGCTCCTAATTATTCTAACTTCAAAATTAACACATCCTAAATAAAAATCTAACAATTGAAACATAAATATAAAATAGGGTTTGATTGATGGTATCCCTAGCGTTGATTTGGACTGTGCCCGATAAACAAGACACAAACAAAATGAATGGGGAAAGATCCGTAATGACGAATAGCAGCCGCCAGCTCTGCTTACAGGTGCGACCTGAAGGGTCGACAAAAAATTATCCAAATCTAGCTAGCTAATTTAAAATGGATTCAAATTTTCTAAGAATACGCCAAATATTAATAGTGAATCCAGCTATTTTACCTGCCCTATAAATTTACACATTTCTTTCCCTGGTCTAAATAATTTGTTAGCATAAGTCCGTCCCTAGCTTTCCCTATCATTCCCTAACTGATTTATATTGTAATTACAATCTGCTCAGACAATCTTCCTTCCTATATATAAGTTGCCACCAAAAATGGCGACAGAACGTCAAACAAATAATATCAAGCCACAAACAATAAAAGCAGGCAAAATATAAATATAAAAATAAATATAAATATTTATGTAGTTATATAAATAAACATATATAAGCATTAAGCGTTGAGCAGTGCATAAAATTGCAAAAAGCATAACTCAAATTATCAGGTGAACTCGCATAAGCATTATACCGGCTAGCGCCATTACGCACAAAATGTGCTCGTTAAATTATTTCAAACCTACTAATTATCATAAATCAATGCTTATGCGAGCACAACCGCCACAATTTTGTTCTTACCTCGTTAATATATTTCTCCAGCATCCGAAGATCTGGTCGTCTGGATACATTTAAACTTACTGCTAGGGGGATATGGATATGCACTGCTAAAGTTCCGGTGGGTATGCACTAATCGTCCTGGGGGATCACAATCACTATCACTTCACTTTTAAGTCCTGGAGGGATGCACGGTTCACTCTATTTTATTTATTTTATTCCTTTGTTTATTTCATTGATTTAATTTAATGAGGGTTTTTGATTTATATGTTCTTATTTATTTATTTGCCCGGATTAGTCTTAAGTTTTTATTTATTCCCGATTTCCGCGCGTATAAGGTTAGATAGTGGTCATAGTGATTGTATTAGTGGTGCGGGGGTTGTCGTGCATATGGACTTTTATAAATATTATGATAATTTTTTTATAGTTTTTGTTTCATTTTTTTTAAATTTTTTTTCCAGTTTGTTTTTATTTTTTTCCCTGTTTTTTAATTATTTAAATGCAGGTTTTGGTTACCAAACTCATATCATTTAACGCCAGGTCAAAATATAAAATTTCCAATCCTGCCCCCCTTCCGATTTACTCGCGGTTATCGCTGTCTAATCTCGCGACCCTTCCCGCAAACTCTTTAAAGGCTGTCCAGAACGCCTTCTGGTTAGCCACTTCCCCAACTTCCTCTAGGCTCTTTGGCCATGCTAGACCTAGGATAGCTAATTTGCTATCAGCTAACCCTCGATTTGCCGCCTCAAGTGGGCAGTCGAAAAGCACGTGCTCTGCGCTTTCAGCGCCCTCACCGCATTCGCAGCGGTCGTTGTCAGTTAAGCCGAATCTTTGTAAATACGCTTTTAAGGCACCGTGCCCTGTTATCAGTTGCACCATTTTATGATCGAGTTCTACCTTGATATTACCTCTAGCTTCTAAGCTCGGTATGAATTTGTGGATCAACCTGCCCGTGGCAGCGTTGTTCCACCACTCTTCTCATTGTCTGATTGACTTTTCGCGCAGCTTTCTTTTAATTAGAGACCTCGGTATCGACGAATGTGATATCCGAAAGTTGCCCGTCGCGGCCTCTTTAGTTAATTCATCAGCCCTATCGTTCCCTACGTTACCATCGTGCGACCTAACCCAACAGAACTTTAAACGTCGAAACTCGAGCGCCGTATGCGCTATCCTCCAGACGTCTGCCTGGAGGTTTGTTAAGGTGTTCATGTGTGTCAAAGCCGTCAGCGCTGATTTGATGTCGCTGATTATATAGTATTCATCTCTGCTCGTGTGGTTTATGACGTAATCGATTGCCTCTCGTATGGCTACCAATTCGCACTGAAAGATAGTGATTCAGTTTGCGAGTTTCGTTTGATATCGAAACACCTCCCTTTTCTGCTTAAACACAACAAACGCCGCGCCTGCTTGCTCGTCATCCATACGTGAATCGTCTGTATAAATTCTGATACCCGTTGCGTCCCTATCGCCTTCGACAAACTCGATTCCTCTAATATCGGCCGGGTGCCCTAACTCTGATACGACAATCTTTTTCTCTACCTCCCTATTGCCAAGATGAATATCTTCGATAATTTCACGTCCCTTCCCTGTATCTACTAATCTTCTATTTCGAAACTCTCTAACGACATATTCGACAGGAAAAGTTTTACTGATAACCAGCACCGACTCCGTGGAGGTGGTCCTATACGTCCTCGCCGCCTTCACCGCAGTAATGCGTTGAACGCTCGTCAATTGACGCATTTCCCGGACTTGGCAACCTTCCGCCCATACAGATGCTGCGTACAGCATTGCCGGCTCTATCGCTCCGGGTAGACCGTCCTCAGCGATTTGCCCCTGAAACCCCAGGTTTTTTTTTGCCGCCGCCATCATTTTGTTTGATATTTCGCTGCCTTTGCTTTTAACGTACTGCACGTGAGCTTTCCAATTTAACTTATTGTCAATCTTTACCCCGAGGCATGTAATTGCTTCCTTAAACGGTATTTTCTCCCCTCCTAACTCTAGCCTAGGAGGTCGCTGTCCCGGTTTCTTTCCGAAATAAAGCGCCTCTGACTTCGCCGTGTTAAAACTTAATTTTACCGCCTGCGACCATTCGTGTAGTTTATTAAGCGCCTCGTTTGGTTTTGTACGCATATCTATTAACAATCGCGATCTGACAATTAAAAGCGTATCATCTGCAAATCCAACGATTTAGCATCCTGTGGGCAACTTGACCCTAAAGATGTTCTCATACAACAACTTCCAAAATGTGGGACCAGAGCATGACCCCTGCGGACATCCCCTTTCCACCTCGTGCGACAAAACTTCACCCGGAATTTCAACCTGTGCCAATCGCCCCGAGAAATAACTCTTGACCAGAGACATCAAGTTTCCCGGACAACCCCTATTTTCCAACTCGCAAACAATCAATGGCCACCAGGCAGCATCAAATGCTCCTGAAATGTCCAAGGTAACAACAACACAGTACTCTTTAGCATCTCTCGCCTGCTTAATTTCCCCGACAACGAACTCTAATGCGTCGATAGTCGACTTTCCCTCCATAAAACCAAACTGTCGGTTATTAAAACCGCCGCTGTCACGCACTAAGTGCTCAACTCGGGTAGTCATAACGCGATCCAAAGCTTTCCCCAGCACCGGCAGCAAGCTAATTGGACGATAGCTGCCCGGGTCTGACGCATCTGCCTTTTTAGGTTTAGGTATGAATTTTACGTTCTGGACTTTCCAGCAACGCGGAAAGACGCCCCTCTCTAGACAAAGATTAAACAACCCGACAAAGACGCACGGGGCTAACAGACACGCCTCCAGAGCTGCGTCTGAAGTGATTCCGTCGTGCCCCGCTGCCTTCTTAGGGTTCATTCTCCTAAGAGCCCCGACGACCTCGTGAACTAGGATTGCCTTATCGGCACCTGTTCCTTGCGCTTCTGTAGCTTTCCGACGTACTAAATCGTGCGACCCCTCATCCTCCTCGGGATTATCCGAAGGGAAGAATTTTTCTAATAAATATTCCGCCGTGGTTTTAATACCTTCCGTATATTCGCCATTTGTCTTTCTTATGTTACCGAGTGCGATTTTCTGTTGTTTACCCCTTATTACGCGGTATGCGGTTCCCCAAGGTTCTTTCTGTGAGTTTCGCGTGCAGAATTCTTTGAAGTTATTTGTTCGCGTTTCTTCTATTAATATCTTATATTCGCGGTAACTTTGATTGTATTCTATTCTCCGTTGTTCTCTTATATTTCCCGAGGCGCGTTAATAGCAGCGCCCTAGGTTACGCGTTTCTGCCCGCTTGGTGGTTAGTTCTCGGGTCCACCAGGGTACGCTGTCTTTAAATGTTTTCTTTCGCGGCATGGAGTACGACGATGCGTCTACCACTGCGTCGTTTAAATTTTCCGCGAGTGTTTCTATTTCGTCTGCCTCTCGGCAGTTAAATAGCTCGCTTTCGAGCGCTGGGATACTTTCGCCAAATTTTTGTTTAAACCGCTCCCAATTTGCTTTTTTATTACAGAACCGCGGAAATTTAGTCAGCTGCTCATTTGCGCTTGTTTTGGTTTCAACGTCCCATGTTATTAATTTATCGTCAGAGAGCGTTTCCTCGTCCGACCTTAATTTCCAATCACAAATGATTTCTAACATCTCGTGCGAGGCTGCAGTAATATCAATAAAACTTCTGCCTCTATGCCCCTCAAACGTAGGTGAATCATTAGTGTTTATCATACTAAGATCCCATTCCGTTAAAATATCAGCAACCTGCGAACCCCTATCTTCTTCTATAATGCTACCCCATAACGGTGACTTAGCATTAAAATCTTCCTCGATTATTAGTTTCTTATTCCTTCCAATTTGGCGAAAAATGCCTTCGATGTGATTTATTAAGTCCTCGGTTTGAGGATTTTCCCGACGGAGTCGACTGGTGGAAGGTACACGCTTATCACGTAGAACGTGTTTGTCCCTGTTTTTATTTCTGCGGTGGTTATAAACTCGTTGGACAAATTGTTTAATATTATCCCGGCGCACTTCCCATTATTTATTATTATTCCGCTGCGCGGTTGTTCACTATTCGCGTTTAAGACGGTAACCCCCCTCCCAAAACCTGTTATTTTGTGGCCATACAGGTGCGATTCTTGTATAAACCCGATGTCGATTTCATTTTCTTTATTATTTGGACGAAATTATTGGTGGCCGCTTTGCCTAAATTAATCTGCGCGCATTTAATTTTCGAGCTCCTCAAAACATCATCTAATGGCCTAAGATCCATAGTCGATTTTCCTGGTGATGACTGCCTTCAACCGCTGCATCATGGGGCACTGGCTGGACTTCGCATCATGACGATTGTCGACCCTGACGCTACCAATCCTATCGTTCGACCTCACACAGACAACACAACAAGAAACTGCCCGCCTACAGCTCTTGAACTCATGCCCCACTTCGGCGCAGTTACCGCAAAACTGCACCCGCTCCTTACACTCTGTGGACCTGTGACCAAACTCGTAGCAACGGAAGCACTGGATCATTGAAAAATGATCCCGAGCCCAAACCCTACGCCAAACCAAACAAACTGCCTCCGACAGAAAACACCTCCTAGCCGCCGGCGAAATCTCAAAAACGACGCTGGCCAACGGATCTCTGGGTCCCCTGCCACCGAATCGGAACTTTTCCTTCACCTCCTCCTCGAACTTAATCCCCCTGAAGCGGGGGTTCTGAGCAATCAACCTCTGCAGGAGCTCTTCTTGCTTCATCTCCCTCTCTACCCCAGGGAGCACGATGCGCGGCCTCCTCTTCTCGATGGTCCTAGCTGCAAGACCCTGACAAGCCCTAACTACCGTCGACTGCAAACGCCTGGCATCCTCCTTGCCAGCACACTCGACAACAACGCCACCCCTCCGCGTCCGACGTGCTCCGACAACAATGAAACCGTTCTTGGCCGGGTCAACCTTCCTCTTCAACGTCACTATGACGTCGTCCTTCACTCCTGGGTTGGCGTCGACACGAACTGCGACCGTCGACGCTGCCTTCCTAACCACTGCTCCAGCATAGGACATCACACCTCTTGGCCCCCCCTGCCCTACCACGACCTGCTCAGTGCGCGCCGCTGCCACTGATAGCTCCGCCACAGCCTCCTTCACCTCGCCACGCACCATCCTGAGACCCCTAACCATCCCTAATAGCTGATTTGCAACGTCTCGGAACTCGTCCGCGAATCACCTTCCTGTCGTCTACGGTGATGGTCGCAGAAGTAGCAGGAACCCGCTTATGTATAAAACCGTGCGCCCTCCACGTCGGACTGCGACACCATCTTCTCTACCGCAACCGCAAGCTCCTTCTCTCCGACTTTCTCAACCGACCCAGCCTCCGACTGCTCACACCTGGCCGACTCCGACCGACCACCCCTCTTCTTCTTCGGCAACGGCTCCTCATATCGATGGACAACCATGCTGAAAAATCAGATAACAAAACAACAAACACAAACAAATCCCAGGTCAAAATGCCCTGACGACGCTAAATAAACTCGAAGCTAAGATGTATAGCTAAACGGCAAAACAACAACACGTACAGAACAAAAACGCTGCACCAATAAAAGACCGAGATTTTAAATTACCCTTAAACTTCTCTGTATTTTTTTATTTATTCAAATTTTTAAAAACCACCAAATGAAATTTTAAATTTATCAGAAATAAAATAAACACTAACGTCAAAATAACAAGGAGGACAAAATACGATAGCAAGCCTAATAAATATACGCAATTAAAAATCTACTATAACAAAAATGTATTTATTTATTTAAAATTCAAACTAGCTAATTACCTCAAAAACAAATTTATAAAATACCGGACTTTAAATTTAGAAACAAACTAATTAAAACACGGGTTATTGGAATGCGGTACCGGAAGCACTTACCGCTTGTTTACTCGATATTTACTGGACCTTGAAATGTTACACTACTAATTTGACCCAAAGATCGATTTTAAGAAATCTTAAAGTACACGAGCACTTAAAAATGGAATATTTATATTCAAATTATTTTAAAATTTACGGTTTTTAGTTATTTGTTTGATTCAAAAGGGCCTAGATTTTGGTTTTTAAATTGTTATTTTATTACACGCACGATATATAATTTTCCCGAATTTATTTGCTTGTTTTACGCGGTTTTTTAACCCGATTTACTAGATTTTCAATAAATTTATTAAAAACGCCTTTTTAAATTATTTTGAAATTATTTTGGGGTGTTTGGTTATTGGTTTTTGATTTATTAGCCCGAAATTTGAATTATTTTTAAACACGAATTTTAGTTAAAATTTAAGTTAAAACGCGGTTTTTATTTAGTATTTAACGGATTCAATTATTATTTTGATTTTATTTAATGCCCTGTATATTAAAATTAACGGCACACAATAATGAAAAATAAAATACAATAAAAAGGAAAGCTTAAACTATAATAAAACAATAATAAATAGCAAAAAACTTACTTGCTTACTGCAGGAGCGGGAGCAGTGAAAAACACGTCCGCTCGTTTCAAGCGGTAACTAGAAAGTAGTGTTCTGGGAGAGCACAGCTTTAGGAGGGGAGTAGTGTAGCCCCTATCGGTTTGACTGTGACCAAAATAATAGTATTAGAACGCAAACGAAGGGTTTGAACACAATGCTACGGTGCGAAATCTCTTGATTGACAGGTACAAGACCTTGCAATTAAAGATTACAATAAAAAATCTCGGAAACGTATTTGCATAATTTCTGAAGTGTTCATGAAATGAGTACTATAATTGAACAAGTATAAACAACCGTTAAGAAGTTTTGAAATTTAGTTCTAATTAAAACTGTTATATTGTTTCTGGTCGAAGTTTGATCACGATGTTAGTTTGGAAATTCCGATTAAAGCTTTGATTACGATATGTTCTGGTTTAGAGCTTTGAAAGTCGTGACGTGTACATAAACTAGCAGTACAGCTAAAGTACATTATTTTGCAGAGATTGATATAAATTTATTGTAGTAGTAATAAATTAATATAAATTAATGATAGGGCGTCGGTATAAGTTAATTAAGAAGATTAGCGTAGTAGTGTTAAGATTATAACACTTGCACTATTAGCGATTAATTCGGAACATGAATTTTTGTGAGAGCTTTTGAGTTGCTGAAAATGGTTGTATAAAACTAAATAACTGTTGTATAGCAAATAGGGTTTTCGTTGAATCGATTGTGAAAAGTTGTGCATATCCTTGCTTTTCAATCCCTTCGACATTAAAGTATAAATGGTTTGTGATACTTCCAATTGAGTGCACTGATCAGTGCAATATGTCAAACTTACCAAGGTAAACAAACCTTAATAGCAACTCCAAGCGTTTGATCGACCTTTGAATCATTTGGAAAAGATTTCATTTTCTACATACACAACAATACTCCGACTCGCTTTTCATTATTATTTCAATCACAACAACCGTTTTAATTAAAACTGACAAGCTACATACAACGCTCAATATGCTTCAAAATATCTCTTGGAGTCTATTACAGCGGAAAACTGTTCGAATGCAATTTCCCAGATTGTACTGACACATGCTGTGTCACGTATTACATAGCAAAACGTTACGAAGCAATAACACGTGAAATATTTGACCAAGTTCGCCTCTTCATAGGTCAGACAAAGGGTAACAAACCGTGATATTGGCTAAGCTTAAGAACTCTCGAGACAAGTGGTTTGGAAGGGTTTATCTTGTAGAGTTTTTCAAGTTGACTAACTCTTATATTTTACATCCAGTTCATAATAGAACTTGAGAAGTGTGTCATTAGTTGAGTAGATAAATTTAAACAATTGCCGTGAGACTCCCTTAATGGTACTAAATAAAATAGAGATAAAACAATGATTAGGACGTTTATATTCTAGGCTCAAGGTTTATCTCATATCTATATACAGTTGTGTATGAACCCCTCTGGAGTGAAGGTCTAGAAAGGAGTTAAGCGAAGTCGTGTTATGAATTTAGTAGAATACCTTTTTGACAAAGTCTTGTTAGAATTTGAACTGATGTATAACTGTAGAAGTCTATTTTGATGTTAATTTCTTCTAGGATTATCTATTGCAAAATAGCGTTTATAGCACTCCTTAATTGAAACTCAAACTATGCATATTTTTTGAACTTTAACAAAGAAATGCATTTACGCATTTTGAGAAGCGCATACTGAATAGACTGTATTATATTGTATTACAACATGTTAGAAGAAGATATTCCTGGAAAGCGCTAAGTGATAGGGCTAGATACCAAATAGATTATATTTTAGTTAAACAAAGATTTAGAAACCAAGTTAAAAACTGTTGTAGTTATCCAGGGGCTGACATAGATTGCGATCATAACTTAGTTAAAATGAAGTGTAGTCTAAAATTCAAAAAATTGAGAAAAGCTAAAAGTGAGAGATGGGATGTAGGTAAGCTTAATGATAGTGAGGTAAAAGAGGAATATAGACAAGTATTAGATAATAAGATCAAAGATACCGTAGAGGAGGGAACGTAGAAAATAGATGGAAAGAAATAAAAATAGCTGTACAGGATACAGCAACACAGACTATAGGTAAGAAAAAAGTAGAAGCGAGAAAACCCTGGGTAACAAAGAAGATATTAAATTTAATAGAGAATAGAAGAAAGCTTAAACCTTTCAGAGAATTGGATAGGGAAAGTAAGCAAAAATATAATAGAGTTAGAAATAAGATAGTAAGGTGGAGTGGGGTAAGATCGGACCGGTTTTTGCATAGTTTCACTTTTAACACATTTATTTATATGTTATTTATTAAATATTTAACATATATTAGTATCAGCGTAAAATAGAGTTAACACTCTATAATTTGTTATGAAAAAAACACAATTTTTCCTTGAAAATTTTTAATTACACAGAAAATTGTAACAAGCTGCACCCACTACGAACTTGCCCCGAACGCGGGGCACGTTCGTAAATGGCTATTTACAATCTATTGAAATGTTATCTTGCTGTGTTCTGGGGCAAATTCCGAATTATTCATAAATTATTTACCGAATTCCATTTACCGCATTAAAATTAGTTGAATTGTTTAAAAATTACACACTTTTAAAGAAATTCCTTAGAGAAAGAAGTTTATTTAAAAAGAAAAACTATACAAAGCATCATAACATTTTAACATTTTTGTAGCAAACGCTAAAAGTTTCAAAATTCAACTCACAAAACATATTTTAAACAGTTAATTTTGGTAATTCTATCAATAAAAATTTTCAAATTTAATCTTCATCAACGCATCTTTCACATTCATACCGAATTTTCTTTGATCTTTTATTGCACATGCCACAAACCCATTCCATGCAAGTTATGCATTGAATCCATGATCTTCTATCAGTGTAATATTGGTAATCACATCTGCATATTGTACATAAGTTGTCAGAACTGATTATTTTTTAATACACTTACGGATTTTTTTGTGGGCCGCTTGTCCGTACTTAACCTATTCATTACTTCTTCTGAAGTAATCACTTCGGCTCCTGTTCCCACTCTTTTCTTCTTTTGGATGTTTGATTTAACGTTTGTCTTTACAGTTTCCAATAATAGATTTTCAAATGTGGCTGATGTTGAGGGTTGAGGACTATCACAGACAAAAGTAGAACTGTTTCTTGAAGAATGTGGTAACATTTCACCACTTCTTTCTTTAATAAAGCTAAGAGTTTCCTCAACTGGACTATCCACGTTGCCGAAAGGGAAATCAATGATTATAGGTGGATGACAAAGGGCTTCTTCAATAATGGATAGTTCCTCGTTCGTTTTAGGAGGATCTTTGGCGTTTGCTTCTTGCCATTCTTTCAGGGTAATGGCAGAGAACATGGAGTCTGAAACGACATCCTTGAAAATAGATAAATCCCCGCTTTTTTGAAACCATTCATAACTATTTCTGGGTTTAAATCGCGCCAAATATCTCCAATCATTACTGAAAACTGTTGTTTTGGGAGCTTTACTCCAATATTTCTTCTCTGCCACGCGACTAATTTTTGGTCCCAGGTTGACTTTAATGGTTTAAAAACACTTAGGTCTAAAGGTTGGAGTATGTGACTTGTATGTGGTGGAAGTTTTAGAATGGTAACATTTGATTCACGAGCTTTTTCGATTAATTTGACGCTAATATGGGTAGCATAATATATTAATAAGGTTGGACGACTTGAATCAATACATTTCAAAAATTGCTTTTCAAAATATTTTTCAAAAACAGTTGATTCCATCCAACCATTGGCAGTCGCAGCATAGGTGGTTCCAGAAAAACCAGTATTCTCGGGGGCAACCCATTGGTCCCAGATATTATTTCCTTTAAAAATAATAAGTGGTGGGACCTTTTCACACGAAGCAGATGCTGCTAGTAGTACTGTTATGTTATTTCTTCCAGGAGCACTTATTACTCGCGTGCAAGGCACGTTTTTACCACCAACCACTTTAGTTTTAGAAGGGTCAGTGCAAACACTAGACTCATCTAAATTCCAAATACTGGAAGGAGTGTTTTCTAATCCTAGTTCTCCAATAATGTAAAATATTGTTGGACCGTAAACGGATTACAACCTCGTTTACGGGCCACTTCTACCGCTTGCGGTTTTTTTATGCTTAAATTATGTCTCTTTTTAAAACCTAGAAACCAATCTTCTCCAGGGAGATCGTCTTTGAATAGGGTTTTTAGTTTGTTTTCTTTAATAAACTGCCTAACTAATTCAAACACCTCTTTTCTAGATAACCCGAACCCATACTTTTCCATTGTCAAGATGCAATCAGCAAGCTGTTGTTTGTGTTCTTTCGAAATGGCAGTTGATCTGCCAAGTGACTTACTTATGATGCCATGTTTACCTTTTAAGCGATCCATTATGGTGCTGATCGGAATTTTATATTTTCTGCTGGGGTTAAATGCATTTGTACGTCCAGCTCTAATTTCTGCTAAGGCTTCTTCAAACGTCTCTGTTGTATACAATCATCGACTTGTCTTCCTAACGTAATTTCGAACTATTTCGGAACTAAAATTTTTTATAAATAAGTGTTGAAAGAAAATATCAGAAGAAATAACCAAAATATATGAACAGGACAAACTACTGCGATCTTGCCCCCCTGATACTTCGGTCTTACCCCGTGCACTAATATTTTCGGGGCAAGACCGAAGTAATAGTTTTCTCAGTAAATTTTGGACAACTGATCTAATTTATTTATTTAATGTAAACTTTACACAATATTTTCCATACTTACCAAAAATAGACTAAAAAAACACAAAATTTCCTTAAAAATCATGACACTTTGTTGGACAACACGAACTTAGTTGTACACTGCACCAGAAGAGGTACTTTTTGATGAATATATAATAAGGTAATTCCCCGCATAAATGAGAGACATCTCTAGGAATCGCTTCATATTAATTTAATGCAGGTTTCTAACTATGAGTTATTATATTCGCATTTATGTATGAATAAATATAGGCCGTTTACGATTTTACCCCACTGCACCTTATATGAGTGTAGAAAAGCTAGAAATAAATGGATAGAAGAGAATTGTAAGGAAATACAAGATTATTTGAGAGTGGGTAAGACAGACAAGGCTTACAGGGCAGTTAAAAAGCTTTTCGGGGAAGATAAGAAAAAAATATAATGGTATTAAATATGAGAATAATGAGCTTCTAATAAATAAAGTTGAGGTAGCAGATAGATGGAAAAGATGTTTAGAAGATTTATATAAGGGAGACGATATGGATGAGTTAGAGAACGACCAAGAAGAGGATGTAGAAATAGGATTCTTCTTAATCTTCTTTGGGAATGAAACCACTCATAGTTTTTAAAATCTATTTATTTACGTTTCGATCCATGACCTAGGATCGTTGTCAAAATAATAAAAACTTCAAGTTTGACGTCAAACTTGAAGTTTTTATTATTTTGACAACGATCCTAGGTCATGGATCGAAACGTAAATAAAATAGATTTTAAAAACTATGAGAAATAAAACGTCAAACTTGAAGTTTTTATTATTTTGACAACGATCCTAGGTCATGGATCGAAACGTAAATAAAATAGATTTTAAAAACTATGAGTGGTTTCATTCCCAAAGAAGATTAAGAAGAATGCTAAACAAACCACAACAAACATACAGGGAGTATGTAGAAATAGGGTTCTCAATATTAAGAGAGGAATTTGATAGAGCTGTTCGAAATCTTAAACTAAATAAAGCGCCAGTGATAGACGATATTCTCGCAGAATTAATAAAATATGCAAGTCAGAAAACTTTAGATAGATTATATGAACTAGTAAAATTAATATATGACACAGGTGAGGTCCCAATAGATTTCGAAAAAAATATTATTTGCTTAATCCCAAAAAAGTCAGGAGCTAACATGTGTGAGAATTTTAGAACGGATAGTTTAACTTCCCACGTTTCCAGGATACTAACAATAATAATTAAAAATCTAGTAGAAACTTTGACTGAGAATTATTTAAGCAAAGGCTAATATGGTTTTCGAAAAGACAAAGGGACTAAAGAACAGATACTAATGATTAAGGTAATCATTGAAAAAAGGTTACAAAAAATAAAGATTCTTTTCGCGTTTCTAGATTTAAAAAAAGCATTTGAGTTAATTAGATTGCTATTTGCAGGACTTTGCGAAACATAGGAATTTCTCATAGGGATAGAAAAATTATTTACAGTCTATATAAAAACCAAAACGTAGTAATTAGATTTGATGAAATAGAAAAGGAAACTAAGATTAGAAATGGTGTTATCTATCTTCCTTGATTTTTAATGTTTATATTGAGGAAGATTTAAACTTAGCTAGAGAGAGAAAAGAGTTAGGAGAGTTTTTAAATATTTTAGATGAGATACTACAGAGTAACTATAGTATGACAAATAAAGATAATGACAAGTGAGTTACAGCCTAGTTCTAAACCAAAATTAAAAATAGGTGATACCGAGTTAGAGGAGGTAGATGAATTTTGCTATTTAGGTAGTATAATTACAAACGACGGACGTAGTACAAGGGATATACTAGCTAGAATAGCTCAAGCTAGAAAAAATGTTTTTAGAAAAGAAAGACTTACTAATACCTAATAGTATTAGTTTAGATAATAGAAAAAGTTTCTTAAACTCGTACGTATGGAGCGTTCTGTTATACGGTAGTGAAACTTGGACAATTAAAGAGGTAGATAAGAAACTTGGTGTTATAGGAGAATGTTAAAAATTAGTTGGACAGATAATGTAACAATTGAGGAAGTTTGTAGAAGAATAGGCGAGGAACCCTGTATGTGGAAACAATTGAAGGTCAGGAGAGATAGAATAATAGGGCAACAGTTAAGACATGAGTGACTATTTAGTAGGGCCTTAGATTATAGACTACCAAATAAAAATAGAGTAGGAAGACCTAGGCAAAGCTACATTAGTCAAATTATTAGAGATTTTGGTTGTGCGGGGTATGTAGACCTTTTTAGACTAACTCACAATAGAAAAGAATTTAGAGCTGCGTCAAACCGACCTTAAGTAATTTCGAAAACAAAACAAAATAAATAAATAAATTAAAAATCGGTTAAGTAAATGTCACCATGACATAACTCACAATTAGTTAGCGGTCAGCAGGCCAATTCTTGACATCCTTTGTTAAGATACGTATTCGTTACGTAGCGAATGCTGTTTAGGGACGATTTTAATAGGAACATATTCTTGACGGGTATTCGTTGAAGGATGAGGAATATTTTTTATAATTTTGTACGTTTCGCATACAACTTTTGACGTTAATAGCGAGTTGACATTAAGTTCACATTTTTATTCTTATTGAATTTTGAAACAATAATGCAGAGGAAGAAGACCCGTGACCAAAAAATTAAAAAAAGTCAAAGGAAAATGGTGGTAGACTATTTATCAAAGAAGCCGGAATTAATTAGCGGGTCATATACGTCTCCAAAACATCAGATAAGTAAGTAACTAACTCTTTTGGTAGCCAAAACGTCTTAAGGAATGCATCATCATTTATACTCAAGAATGGATTTATAGGATTTCGCGGAATTCTATAGGTATCTACATTTCTTTCTGCCAATTCTAGATGTTCTATTAACATTACGTTTGCGTTAAACAAATTGTCCATATTTTTCAAACGTCAAACAATGACAATGATTACATTACACAACATTAATTTTATAAGTCGCTATCTGTAACAGCTTATAAAGCCCGCTCGCTGTGTAGCGAATAGATAATAGCGAGTTCGCTTGTCAACGACTGACCAAGAATAATATTTGGTTGCGTTCGCTAGTAAGCGTGTAACCTTGGCGTTAGCGAACGGTCAAGAATTGACCCCCTGGCATGTTGGTAGCGATTCGTTGCTTAAGCTTTACCATAACATATAATTTAACGTGGAGATCCTTCATCAGATTGTAACAATTACGATTTTCTGTTATTCAATTTTATTCAATACACCTAGTCAATAAATATTAAATTTCTATTGAAACCTTTTATTATGAATTCATACATAGTACGCCATCTACCTTAGAATAGCAAAAGTAAACTTTAAGTGAACTTCTAGTTGTTTGTACCTTGATTCAATATCTCCCTTCCCGGCGCATGCTTGTATAGCTAAGATTGCCTCGTGGAATAAGCCATTTTGCTATCAGATGTAATCCGAATACCAGTATTATCCAGGGCCTGCAGGTTTTAATTAAACATGCCGTCCCAACAATTAGTTAAGTGGAGTCAACGTGTACCATAAGTTCAGTTTTGATGGCAGCATCGACCTAAAAAGGGTTGTAAATATATTTTTACGTGCAAGTTTTTTTAGTTTAGAGTTTTAAAGATTAAACTACCAATTATTGTATATGAAGATAATTTTAATTCCGAGTTTTAAAAATATTAAATTTAAGTTACACGTAATGAAGCAATAGAAATTTAGTATTATAAAAAAACAATCGTTAACCATAAGGCAAGCACGAGACTGAGAGGCAGCTTTAATTGTTGCTAGGCAGGAAAGTGGAAACCCCCACATGTGATTAGTTTGTATGAAGGTCAAATCCGGACCCATGCGTCAGCCACGCTC
The DNA here is from genome assembly GCA_036346225.1 of Platerodrilus igneus. Classification (NCBI taxonomy): domain Eukaryota; kingdom Metazoa; phylum Arthropoda; class Insecta; order Coleoptera; family Lycidae; genus Platerodrilus; species Platerodrilus igneus. The sequence goes on along the minus strand of JARFIW010000012.1, from coordinate 3,587,988 downwards.
AACTATAAGAGTAAGAACGCAGATGTTTAAAAAAAAATATTTAAAGAAGGAAAACCGGCTGCCAAACAGATAGCCAGCGTTGAGTCATCCTCCATTTTTATACCTATATTCTTTTCAAGGAACTTTCATTTAAAATGCTTAAATAATTTTCGAGAAAGCTATGCATAAGTTTGTTTAAAATTAATTCTCGAAATTTTGCTAAGGTTCATAGATCAATTAATTTGTTTCTCGTAAAATTTAGTTTGAAAATTTAGTATTTGGATAAGGCATATTTGACCCTAATATTTTCAAGGTATTTGTGTAAGATTATGTTTGAAGTTACAAAGTTGTACCAAAAGGTTTGCTTTACTAAACATGTGATATGATAAGAATTGTTTGCCGAATTATTGTGTATAACACATTGTGATAATACACCTGAAGTATAGTTCAATATCGACAATCAGTATTATTCTTTGACCTTTGATTTTATTAAAGATAGCTATTAAAATATAGAGTCATAACCAGCGAATTTTTTTTTGAATATGTAATTTGTTTCTTGTACACTGAACAGGATCCTATTCAAGTAGCATGAAGTCACTGTAACATAAAATGAAGTCATATATTTCTTAAAGAGATTTGAAGTAATTTATACAATAAAGAAAAAATATTCCAAGAATGCTTAGAGATTAATATTAAATAGTAATAACGGAACTGTTTCTAAAGTCTCCCTATAGATAAGTTTATATAAACGATGTATATATACATTTTTTTTTAAAATCAATAGAAAAAATATTAAGTTGTCTCAAAATTTTCTTTCTTTGAAATCAACAGTAATTGTCCTACAGAAGCAAACAGTTTACAAATATAAAATCTTAGTATTAAAGAAAGGTATCATTGGTGTTAAAGTTAAAAGTTTTTTTTTGAAAGTCTAATTTTGACTACTGGATCTTTTTATAATTTTTTGTGATAAAGTGACTAGGCTATACCGAAGCCCTAGTTTGAACATGTTTAGGTGTGATTAAATTTTCAGATAGCACGAGATCGTCGTTCCCATTCCAGATTGCAGAGACCAAAGTAAGTGTTTTTGTTTATGTTGCTCGTCTTAAATTTTTTTCTTTCGAAGATTTCAGTATCTGATCTTCGGATAGTTTCTTACCAAACATTCATTAAGATACGGTGGCGTCCAATAAAATTTCTTTTGTTTTATCGTATACCATCCTACGACCCTAGCTCATAGCTCTGCCCTAAGTTGAAGAAGCTTAGCTGGCTGGAAGATCTCTTTAGAGAGACCCTTTTTTTCTCAAAGCCATTCAACATCCTTTTTACCCTGGGCTTGACCGTCAAACAGGAACCCCTCGTAATCTATCGAGACTCTGCCGCCTGTGTGGTAGAGCAGACATATTATTTTCCTTTTGAGGAATTTAATACGTTACAAGATAATGAGATATTTAATTTAGGATTTAGGATTTAGGATTTGTAACAACAGAAGTATCCATTTCTGGTTCGGAATCTGAATAAAGATAAGAAACTTCCTCAGAAGATATAGCTGAATTAATAAAAGTAAGTGGGCTAGAAGCAAGCTGCTCAGAAAAGTCGGAAAGAGTAGCACGCTTAAATTTTTTAACGGTCGTCTCCACATCGACACCAATGGTTTGTAGAGCAAACAGGAATTTATTTTTTATTAACGCTTCCTCATCGGATTTAGTTCACAGCGTCGCTGAGTATGTACTTATAAGGACCGTATACGTGCAAACTTGCTATCAGTGATATCCCCAGCAAATTCGTCAGAGGATGATTCAAGTTCCGTAAGTGTGCGTTGAATAGCCTTACGATTGCCTTCGAAAGCGATGGTATAAGCAATTTTCGTAAACGATTGGTTTGCCTCTATCTTGAGAGCGTTTCGGGTGGCTTTACGCAACCCCACTACTTTAATATCTGGGTCGAACCCACAAGACGATAGTTCATACTGCAGTTCTGATTTTTAGCAGGCTGGTGACATCTAATGCCCAGGTAACCATCGTGACAAAGAAACAAAAAATTATAAATAAAAGAAAGTAATTTACCAGGAACAACAGAATAAATTGTAAAATGCCTAAATTATACCTAAAAAAAAACAAAATGATTAATTTTAGTAATGACGTAGCAAAAGGATTACGACTTAAAGTTACATTAAAATTAACCGGAGAAAGTAATCAGTAGTAGGGCGTTAGGGGTTTCGATTGTAATTGGGATTACCAGCAAAAACGCAAATCTAATAATCCGCAGAAAAATACTAAAAAGAAAAAAATTTCTAAGGAAATGTTACACCGACAATAGAGGAAGATCTGAAACGGGTTTTAACATGTAAAAGTGTCGGGGCAGAACGTAGAGCATAGACATAAATTAAGGCGGAAAGTTAAGTAAGGGATCGGGGCAGAAAGTTAAATAAGAAAATCGGGGTCACACTTTGGGTTTGCCAAGATTAGAACGTACGGAGCAGACAGAAAGAGAAAGGACTGTTAAGTAGGGGCTCGAACGAATCACGATTACGTATAAAAAGATAAGGGAATTTAGAAATACCGGACTAACTACAAATGCGGAGAGTAGGGTGGTTTCTATAGACAAGGAAAAGAAATCGCCATCGAGTTTTTATTCACGGTAAATGTAAAAATTTCAATTTAAAAAAAAAGGATTTTTATTCTACGAACAGTTTTAATATTTGAAGTACGAAGTACGCATTTCGTAGTATAACATGTAAAAAAAGCTAATCGGTAATGCACAAAAGAGCAAGTTAAAGTAATAGGGAACACTAGTAAAGCTAGTTTTGCGACAGGTTTTTGTATACTAACTCCACCCGTCGGAGTAATGCGATTTGGGTTTTTTGGTGTTGCATGGGGTACGCATCAACGTCAAACGTTGATAAGCAATAACCTCTTGATATAAACAAAAAACAAGGTATAAAATAAAAAAAGCGAAACTCGCGAAATTCGTGGAAAAGTTAAATAAAAATTTTGCAAACCTGGTAGAAACACTAAACCAGACCACAGCGAAAATAGAAAAAAATGCGGAGAAACCAGGACAAACCGCCGCAAACTTTTCGGAAAAATGTTCAAGATTTTGCGTAAAATGGATGAATGGATTACGTCCTTAACACTCCAAGCACCAGAACCCTCAGTGCCTGTGATGGAATAATACGCCCAAGGATTTAAAAATGACGAAGAATGCGAACCAACATCAAGGTGTAGAATAAAACCACCCACATTTGATGGGATATCACCTTGGCAGACATATTTTAAACAATTCGAGCCTGCCGCGAGGGCTAACGACTGCAACGATAGTGAAAGGTCAGTGGCATTGATCGTCGCGTTATCAAGTGAGGCTTTAAAAATTCTGCAGACTCCACTAGATCATGACCAATGAAGCTACTGATTCTTAACATGAATACTGGATATGAGATACCGCGACTCTCATGTGTAACAAGTGCATTACGCTCAAGTCAAGAACCGTTACCAACAGACTATCGAAAATTTGCATGAGTTTAAAGCAGATATTACTCGCCTGGTAAGAGGAACCTATCCAAGAGCACCGGATAGATTTTTAGAGTTGGTGGGAGTACAGAGCATTATTGAGGGAATACGCTACTAGGAAATTGAGCAAGCACTACCGCTAGCACGGTCAAAGACTTTAAGCGATGCGTTGACTAATACTTTATGGTTTCAGGCGGTAAAGCAAGCGCCGCATTTAATCTGTAGCAAGGTTGGACGCTCTCGAAAGAGCAGAGCCAAGAGACCGTAGAGTAGATGATTCGACGGGTATTGCGTGACGAGCAGTCGGAGAAAAGGAGGCGAGAACGTCAGTATCTTGGACTTAGGCGCAAACAGAACCTATGTAAACGGCTTAAGGAAAAACATTAGGAAACAAAAATTAAAAAGGAGTCTATGGAACGGAGAAAAAATAGACCTACACGGGTTCTGCTCCGAAAAATGGTCGTCCGCACAGTGATGATTAAATGTGATCTTGTTGGTCGAAGTACAGTTGCGAACGGAAGAGGAGAATGACATTTTGAATTGAAAAACCCGAGGAGAACGTCCATCCTAGCAGGACATTTGTCCGCTGAGTAGCACCCTGAAGTCGTGGTGGGCATAATGGAATTTCCTGAACCTAGAGAATGGGATCGTCGTGCTATTTTTAGAGAATGGAGGTAGATTCTTGAGTACGCTTTAGGTGGTGGTTCTTAAAAGCCGAGTGTCGAGGGTTTTAGGACATCTGCATAATGGGACCTCAAGAGGACAATTCGGTGTTAAGAAAACTCTGGGGAGACTGTAAGGACGATGTAAAAGAGTGGTTTCACAAGTATCAGCTGTGTGCACCATTGGAAAACCGTAACACTTGAATAAGACAAACAAATAAGACGCCGTGAGAACAAACGAATGTCTGCACCGATCTGTGATTGGTTCATGTCTTTGTACAACGATATAGGCAAAGCGAGGTTTGGAATCACGGAAGAGTCCAAAGTGATCTATTTAACATAGCATCGGATTACTCCCTGGCGTGTAGCAGCAATCCTTGGTATGTCCCAAGGACTTGCTCGAGTGTTTAAAAATAACTTTAGTGGTCTGCATCAACTTCGCCAACAAAAATAAGAGGTTGGAGAGACGAAACGACTAATGCATCTAAGTTATAGCATCTACCATTTGATGACTAAGCATCAGCCTTCTGGTAAATTGAATTATCAGGATCTGTGTAAGGCATTAGTGGATTTTAAGGGTCAAATGATCAAATTTGAAGACAAGAATTTGGATATACTCAGGATTGGTCGTGGGCTTGATGAGTTGGACTGGAGAGTGGTATGAAACATGCTTGTAAAGAAACACTAAGCGGTCTGTAATTTGCTAATTTTTTTTTCTTTTTATTTGAAATTGAATAAGAACAGGTGCTTAATGCTCATGTCAAAACTGCGGTCACATTACATTTTTTAATAAAACAACAATTACAAAAAATACTTCTGTCATTTCTGTCCATATCACTAGATCCTAACTTAATACTAGAAATACAAAAAGTGTTTGTTTATTATACAAATACAGAATTTGAATATAAATTCCAACAATGCTAGATGTATTTGGTTTAGAAAACTGAAGTCCAGATTTGGGTATATGGTTACAATCCAAATGGTACGGCGCCTGCTACGGACGTAGCAGAAGGGATATAGTAGCTAGAATAGCTCAAGTTAGAAAATTTCTCAAATTATCTGATGTAAGCCATAACCAAAAATCTTACTGTGGATTAATTTACCAATTCAGAGTTAAATTCTAGAAATTCTAACATTTCAATACTCAAATTAAATCTTGCAAAATTATACACCTCTCTTGACATTACTTTTATTGCATGTGCTACTGACGCCTGATAAAATTAACATCGTATATTAGACATCACTGAAGCAATATGAACTCAGGAATTTAATTACTACGCGATGTTTTCTAGTTTTTCTGCTTTTTTCGAACCCGGCACAAAACATGTTTGCACAGGGCCATCTTCTAGATTAGAAGAGTTGACTTTGTCCCTCAACAGCTAACGTAAAAGTGCTTTATTCAGACAACTAATTGTCACGACAGTTACAACGATCACTCTACTTATAGGAGGAGGGAGATCTTGAAATGACTTTCATAAGAGTTATTTCTTGTCACCGTACAATTTGAAATGATGCTCACAGTTTTGAAGCATAAAGTTAAATTAATACAGCAGGTAATAAATACATGAGGTAAAACAGAACCGTAAAATCAATTACCACTTAAAAATTTACAATTATGTAAGGCTTGAAATAACCTTATATCAAAACAATAACATAAATATCCATAAAAATACTGATGGAAAATAAGTTTGTTACAAATGTACAGCTAGGTTGGGTCCAGATCTATGTATAGTTATAAATAAAAGTATATATGATGATGATGATGTAGTTTAAACTTTAGGCTACATTACTAACATTTTCGACGACTTTGACGGATTCAAATTTACAAACTGCGTTCGAAAAGTCGGCGGCAGACTATTTTTAACGATACTGGTAAAATTTGTAGATGTGCAGAATATGGTGGATAAAACTTTGTATTACATTCGTGTCTTATATGCATATTAGGTACCCAACATACAGAGTCATTTTTCGTTTCGAACTTTTAGTTTTTAAAGTATAAAGAACACCATAAACAACTATCATTTGATTCAATTGTTGCTTATATAAAGCTACACAATACAGCATCAAATTTGGCTTTTGCTAGTATTTGATTTCTGGTCTGAGCAGTTTTGTGTTAAAAAAACCATTTTTCAAACTGAAAACAAGCAAAACAATACTCCTGAATTATCATTCTGTTGCAAAACTTCTTGAAAAGCGCCAGCAAAAGCTGCTGAGGGTATAGCACGGATTGGAATATAGGCTTTACGATTGAATGGCGTGTGAAATTAATTCTCTGCGACTTATTCAATAGATAGGCGCAAAAGGCTCAATACAAAGGTCAGGGTTGGATTTACTTCACATTTATCACCGACGATAAAAGATTTAGAGTTAGTTTTCTATTTATCGAATTATTCAATACGTTTTTTAAGGACATATTATATATGTTGGCTTGCGATCATGAATGGTTTTAATAATTTGCGTGTTTCTGCTTTATTGTATTTCCTATTTTCAACGGTTATTTATGAGGCGCCGTTTGTGTCTATAATAAAAACTGAAATATATATATTTTTTCTAATATATATGTAAAATATTTTGTAATATATATTTTTTTCAAATACATATATTTTTAAAAACTATATATATATATATATATATATATATATTTTAAAAATATATATATTTAAATATATATATATATATATATATTTAAAAATATATATATTTAAAATATATATATATATATATATATATATTTAAAAATATATATATTTAAAAATATATATATTTAAAAAATATATATATTTAAAAATATATATATATTTATAAAATATATATATTTAAAATATATATATATATATATATATATATATATATATAAAATATATATATTTAAAAATATTATATATTTAAAAATATATATATTTAAAAAATATATATATATTGAATTAAGTAACAATGAAATATATATATAATTTTGCATTGGACTACCACCCGATAGAGGCGCTGTTCTTATTTTGAACGCGTGCGTCTATTAGAGATCGCACGTTTTCAGAGTTAAGCACCCTCGCTCTGGTCAGTACTTGGGTGGGTGGACACTGTTTTTTTTAGGAGCGTACATATACATATAGCAGTTGCAGGACCGTGTAGCACATCTCGACATGCACATAAATAATTATTTAACAATCCTGTACACGAGTTCAATGCAAATTTCGGTGCTGCACGTGATTTTCGCTTGATATACATTTTATTTATTATACCTGTTGATGGTTGCAAGACGCCGACACAAAGGAGGGTTATTTACAATCGCAGAAGAGAGTGCTTGCTATTATGTAATGATTATACGACTAATTGCTCGTATTTCAGTCTACTTTTCGGCTGTCGTTTATTAAATTTTTGAGTAATTTTAAGAAAACGCGGTGTTTGAATATTTGCTAGATGCAATCTCATAAGCACTTTACATACCCGGAACGCGACATTAAGTATAGACGACGACGATAGCATGTTGATACCACAGCTTCTCGTCCGGTTACCGCAGTTAAGCAATGTTGAGCGCGGTCAGTACTTGGGTGGGTGACCGCTTGGGAACACCGCGTGTGGTTGTCCTTTTTTTTTCTTTTTACGCTGGAATATCGTAGTTTTCCCTGACTTTGTATTTTTTATTAAATTACACAACCCCAACTTTATATGGAAATGTCGCGTTCCGGGTTGTAAAGTGCTCATGAGAATGCATCTAGCAAATATTCAAACTCCGCGTTTTCTTAAAATTACTCAAAAATTTAATAAACGACAGCCGAAAAGTAGACTGAAATACGAGCAATTAGTCGTATAATCATTACATAATAGCAAGCACTTTCTTCTGCGATTGTAAGTAACCCTCCTTTGTGTCGGCGTCTTGCAACCATCAACAGGTATAATAAATAAAATGTATGTCAAGCGAAAATCACATGCCGCACCGAAATTTGCATTGAACTCGTGTACAGGATTGTTAAATAATTATTTATGTGCATGTCGAGATGTGCTACACGGTCCTGCAACTGCTATATGTATATGTACGCTCTAAAAAAAAACAGTGTCCACCCACCCAAGTACTGACCAGAGCGAGGGTGCTTAACTCTGAAAACGTGCGATCTCTAATAGACGCACGCGTTCAGAATAAGAACAGCGCCTCTATCGGGCGGTAGTCCAATGCAAAATTATATATATATATATATATATATATATATATATATATTTCAATGTTACTTAATTCAATATATATTTTTAAATATATATATTTTTTAAATATATATATATATATATATATATATATATATATAAAATTAAGATTCGATTTTGGGTTTTACTTCGTCCAAATGTCATAAATTATTCAAAATATGCCAAAGTCATTTATTAATAACTGACGTTTCGGAAAGTATGTTTCCTTACACTTAGTTCTATAATTAAATAGTTAACATATTTGGAGAATTTGTTAAATCTATACTTACATTTATTAAACTATTGGTTTTTATGAAATTTTTTGATGAATGAATTTTGTGTTGGTTTTGTTTTGTTTTACTAACTACGTAATTAATACTAAAAATTACAGAAGTGTCAATTACAAATAAGAAAATAAAATTTTAAAAATTAAAGATGTTACTTATAAATTATATAAAATTATGATAATCTACTCAAACATTATAATTAATAAAAATATTATCATTTATATACAGTTGTATATTACGTTCTAAAGTGTTTGTATGTATGCATGTGTGGTGTGTGTGTGTGCGCGTACGTGTGTGTGTGTGTGTGTGTGTGTGTGTGTTTAAACTGCTTTAATCAGTTTAAATGGTGTTTATTACTTTTTATTTAAGGAGAATAAAAATGCATAACTTTTGTGTAGGTTATCTATGTCATTTTTAAAATTAATTGTATTGATTGGTTTTTGGATATGGTAACTTTCTAGAAATAATCTGTTTTTGTATATACTTTCTGTATCTAATATTTTTGTGTTGTCAAAATCTGTTTGGTGTTGATATTCATTTAAATGTATAGTTAGGGCGCATGATTTTTTGTTTAATTTTTGATCACTTTTATGTTGTATTATTCTGTTCTTCAGCCACTGTTTCGATTGTCCTATATATTGTTTATTGCAGCTACAGGGGATGCTGTATATGGTATTGCTTTTTAGTGATTTTGGGATATTGTCTTTGGTCCTGGTAAATATGTTCTTAATGCTATTTTCATATTTAGTCGAAATTTTTATTTGTGGAGTTTCTAATAGTTTTATTAAAGTTGGTGTTAGTTGTTGTATGTATGGAAGTGTTTTGTATTTGTTAAGTTCGGTCCCTATGTGTTTATCTGGATGTATTTGTTTAGTATGAAAAATTAGTTTATTTGTTAAAGATTTAGGATATCCATTGTTTAGTAAAGTTTTTTGTAGTTGTTTAAGATTAGTTGTAAGAAGAAAAAAAACATACGACAACTAACACCAACTTTAATAAAACTATTAGAAACTCCACAAATAAAAATTTCGACTAAATATGAAAATAGCATTAAGAACATATTTACCAGGACCAAAGACAATATCCCAAAATCACTAAAAAGCAATACCATATACAACATCCCCTGTAGCTGCAATAAACAATATATAGGACAATCGAAACAGTGGCTGAAGAACATAATAATACAACATAAAAGTGATCAAAAATTAAACAAAAAATCATGCGCCCTAACTATACATTTAAATGAATATCAACACCAAACAGATTTTGACAACACAAAAATATTAGATACAGAAAGTATATACAAAAACAGATTATTTCTAGAAAGTTACCATATCCAAAAACAAATCAATACAATTAATTTTAAAAATGGCATAGATAACCTACACAAAAGTTATGCATTTTTATTCTCCTTAAATAAAAAGTAATAAACACCATTTAAACTGATTAAAGCAGTTTAAACACACACACACACACACACACACACACACACGTACGCGCACACACACACACCACACATGCATACATACAAACACATTAGAACGTAATATACAACTGTATATAAATGATAATATTTTTATTAATTATAATGTTTGAGTAGATTATCATAATTTTATATAATTTATAAGTAACAACATCTTTAATTTTTAAAATTTTATTTTCTTATTTGTAATTGACACTTCTGTAATTTTTAGTATTAATTACGTAGTTAGTAAAACAAAACAAAACCAACACAAAATTTATTCATCACAAAATTTCATAAAAACCAATAGTTTAATAAATGTAAGTATAGATTTAACAAATTCTCCAAATATGTTAACTATTTAATTATAGAACTAAGTGTAAGGAAACATACTTTCCGAAACGTCAGTTATTAATAAATGACTTTGGCATATTTTGAATAATTTATGACATTTGGACGAAGTAAAACCCAAAATCGAATCTTAATTTAATATTAATAACGTCCAGAAACAAAGAATCTATTATTATATATATATATATATTTTTTTAAATATATATATATATATATATATATATATTATATAATATATATATATATATATATATATATATTTTAAATATATATTTTTAAATAACAATTACTTGATCGTTTTGTAGAGAAAAAACATCCATTGACCAGGTTTCGACCTCATTGGGTCTCGTCAGAATGGACTGGTTTTAACCTAACAAAACATCAAGCAACCTCAATATATGCTCGAAGAAACCTCTGTACGATGGCGAAAGGAAAAATGAGCGCCATCGGTTGGCTAAAACCAACCCTAAGGCTGAAACTGTACAGAAGTTGATTCTAAACTATACTGTGTTTTATAAATGGCTATAACAACACAGTATAGTTTCGAATCAACTTCTGTACAGTTTCAGCCTTAGGGTTGGTTTTAGCCAACCGATGGCGCTCATTTTCCTTTCGCCATCGTACAGAGGTTTCTTCGAGCATATACATTGAGGTTGCTTAATGTTTTGTTAGGTTAAAACTGTCCATTCTAGGGAAGTTCGATTTGTATAGGTAAATGTAAAGTGCATTTACGGATACATCTCATGTAATTGGTTTAATTTTAACTGCAAATTGCAGAGAAAGTTTTGCTTTTTTATATATTTTGTGTGCCTTAAAGGCAAGAATTGGACGCCGCCACGGGAAGTAATGTTACTATTGCATTAAATATGCATGTACATTATTAAAATCCCAAAGGCAGAACGTATTTGTTGTAGCCATTTATAAAACACAGTAGTTTCGAATTAACTTCTGTACAGTTTCAGCCTTAGGGTTGGTTTTAGCCAACTGATGGCGCTCTATTTTTTCTTTCGCCATCGTACAGAGATTTCTTCGAGCATATACATTGAGGTTGCTTGATGTTTTGTTAGGTTTAAAAACTAGTCCATTCTGACGAGACCTAATGAGGGCGAAACCTGGTCAATGGATGTTTTTTCTCTCTACAAAACGATCAAGTAATTGTTTTGTAATGGCTATGCAAATACCAGTTCGATTTGTATAGGTAAATGTAAAGTGCATTTACGGATACATCTCATGTAATTGGTTTAATTTTAACTGCAAATTGCAGAGAAAGTTTTGCTTTTTTATATATTTTGTGTGCCTTAAAGGCAAGAATTGGACGCCGCCACGGGAAGTAATGTTACTATTGCATTAAATATGCATGTACATTATTAAAATCCCAAAGGCAGAACGTATTTGTTGTAGCCATTTATAAAACACAGTAGTTTCGAATTAACTTCTGTACAGTTTCAGCCTTAGGGTTGGTTTTAGCCAACTGATGGCGCTCTATTTTTTCTTTCGCCATCGTACAGAGATTTCTTCGAGCATATACATTGAGGTTGCTTGATGTTTTGTTAGGTTTAAAAACTAGTCCATTCTGACGAGACCTAATGAGGGCGAAACCTGGTCAATGGATGTTTTTCTCTACAAAACGATCAAGTAATTGTTTTGTAATGGCTATGCAAATACCAGTTCGATTTGTATAGGTAAATGTAAAGTGCATTTACGGATACATCTCATGTAATTGGTTTAATTTTAACTGCAAATTGCAGAGAAAGTTTTGCTTTTTTATATATATTTTTTAAATAAATATATATATATATATATATATATATATATATATATATTTTAAATATATATATATTTTAAATATATATATTTTAATATATATATATATATATATATATATATATATATTACTGTGAATCCACCAAAATCCGGGAACTACGGTTTTCAAATCGAGCCCCACAGATTGGGCGTCAAGAATGCTGTGAAACCTACAAAAAGCTATTAACTTAACTGTTCCGTTGACTTTCTTCTGTTAATCGCCTCTTTACTCTTTTCCGCCTCGGCTGCTCACCTAGTTAAAACTTTCATCCTCAATCATAAAAAAAACAAACACATTCCTATCACAAACACCAACGTTAACTCTATTTACATCAATATTCACAATACATTAAAATTTCAAAATTAAAATTCAGCATAAATTTCAGTATCAGAAATTTTCAAGATTAACTTTATTATTATTTTAATGTGCATCCAGAATTAAAGTCCTTGTAGATGCCTACTAATTAATATAACAATATATGCAGACCTGAGTCTGAGTACAAAGGGAGCATCTCCCACCCCTTTACGTTAATTAACCAGGTTCGTCTAATTGAGCTCAAAGACATACCCAAATTTTCATCATAATCCAGAACATAAATACTAAATACCCCTTTCTACTTAAACAAGAAAATGCCACCTTAAAATTAAAAATTTGTTGTTAGTACAATTTCCCTACTGTCCATTTTAAGTAAACAAATTATAAAGTTATTCAACACACACCAAACATCAAAAATCGAACAACAAAGCATAAGTTACCTGAAGGTTAATGCACTCGTGGCCCCAATGTATATCGTCCTCTGTTAATCACACCAATCCAACTGGGTTATGTTTAGGTCCTCGTATTGCTGGTCGCCTTTAAAATTTTCTACACCACCATTCATCTAAAGTTGTTTCAGTGCTTTTCCGGAACTCATTTGTGTATATCTGAAGCTTGTTTTGTGGATCCAGACACGTTTAGGAATCATTTAATTATTAACACCCCCGAAAGATAGCAAAGAAATTCATACTTTTTTCACAAATATACGCCAAAACTGCCTACTTTTGTGTATTCATTTGTCGTTGCAAATTTGAATAATTGGTACAGTGATACTAGACTTTATTATCTTGTATCTTCTTTTCTAAGTGCACTAAATTACATTCATTGTAGCACGTAAAGAACAAACTGTTTTAGATCACCAAAATATACGAGCAAACTGTTTAAATTATTCTATCAAAATCGGAAAACTAAAAAGCACTGTTTAACGCATTGAATCAAATCGAAAATCTAAGAGAGCTAAACTCATATTAACCAGGGTATATATAGTGGTTAGCCTGTCTGTCGGTTTTGTCCTCAAAACGGCCAGTTTCTAGAATTTTGTATACTATGTTCCCATCTCGACCGCCTGTGCGTCGGTTCTTATTAAATTTGCACTCGCGCCAGTTAAATCTCAGAAATTTCGACACGGCTCGCAACGTCTGGGAATAACTAATTAATTTTTATACAGAACTGTTATTTTTACCTCTCAAGTTTGCCTCTTATTTTCAACCAATCGCAACCCAGTGACGTTGCTCAACTCACGCCTTTTACTATATGTGTCTCTGTCTTGCGCATATTATCTGTCTCTATCTACCCTGTTCCGAGTGGTACAAATCTATATTCTTTAGTATCGGTTATTTTCAATCCATGTGGACTTGTGAAATAACCCACCTTATTAGCATTTCCCGTAAATATTAAGCAACGGTTTCTCCAACATTCTCTGTAACCATTTGTTATCTGCAAATTTTACGCAGAACATAAAACATTTAAAAATACGCAGGTGTTCAAACATAATACTTCTACGATCTGAATATTATTGGGTTTTTTACTAGCTTTTATACATATTATATGTTACTAATGGTCCAATTAACTCCAATTAAAATAATACCCTTTAATTTTTAGTGACTACTAATCAAATATTAATTATTATCTGTACATTTTGTTTAATACCGGTTACTTAAAATTGAGTTAATTAATATAAATTTTGCACGTAATTTCTATTTGTTTCTTTACTCGGAATAATTAAATTACACGTAGAGCATTTTAATACTGCTTCTTTTTATAGAAGGCGCCTTGTAAATAATTTAAATCTCTTCTTTTTAATGAAACGAATGAATTTTTATGCTTCACGGTTTTAATAACGCGTACCTTTTCCCAAAGCTTCTACACGGTGATTAAAATTATTTGATGTGATTATTTAATTTTCTACCCTGGTCTAAATATGAGTATTTTATATATTAAAAATATATATATTTGAAAAAAATATATATTACAAAATATTTTACATATATATTAGAAAAAATATATATATTTCAGTTTTTATTATAGACACAAACGGCGCCTCATAGTTATTGCTTAAATTTGTAAAATAATTATGCTGGTTTTAGATTTTCCGTAGTTACTTAAAAAACTATTAATTTTATTGTAGGAATAGAAGTGGTAGAAGCTACATAAACACTAAGTAATGCACAAATGAATGCATTTAATCATACTAAGAATAATGAACATAATCACATAAAATGTCAGCCTCGGCCATTATTCCCTTAACTGTGTCTCAACTACCTACTGCCAGATTTATTACAGGCACAAGTAGATTAAGAATAATACATGTAAGGCACAGAAATGCGCTAAGTGATCAAAACTGACCAAGATTGCTACATTATAAAGATCACTCGCAGCTAGAAAATGCAATAAAGGTTTTTTTTCAATTTTTCATGCAGCATTTATTGAAATCATACTTAGGCATAAAAGTCTATCCTGTTTGTACATCTTAAAATATTTTATGCGGATACAATTCAAAATAAAATATATCAAATTCTTCTATTGAATGTAAAATCAAAGATAAAATCAAATCAAAATAAGGTGAGATTACGGTGATTGGGTTTAAGAGTTCCTGCGTGAAGACAAATTGTCCCTATCCTTGTCGTAGATCAAGTGGTTGATCCTGAACTGTTAGTGTACAGAGGCGTATAAGAGAGAGATTTCGATAATAGATGTTTTTATATTTGGTAAGTGTGTTGATGCAATTTTAGGTAAGAGGTTTGTTGCGGAGAATTTCTGTTAGGAATTGATTAGAAAGTTGGGATTATGCATCATTAGAAAGTTAATTTTTGGTATAGGGGAGCAAGGATCTAGGACTAGATCTAGTTTGAAGGTTGTTTATAATAAGGAAGTGAGAGAGCAGAAGTAAATTAAGTTGTCAAGAGTTTTTGTAGATATGTTGTTTAAAGGGCAATAAGGAGAAGGAATTAAGTTGAGTTGGTGTGGTTTATTACGAAACTTACTATTGCCGGAAAGGAATCGTACAGTGGCAGGACTGGAGAATACAATATTAACTGGGGTGCTTTCTTACATTTAAAAGTTCGAATTACAATCCCGCAAGCGCGGTATATGTGACGCACGGCAGTTGGTAGCTCTAATCTTTATACAGATTTTAGCGCGCCCATCTGTCAATGACGTCACACAACATGCAAATTTAACCGCGCAATTGACGGAATATATATCAAATTCGCAAACAGTTCGTAAAGATTGAATACTCACATGAATAAGTCCAGCTTCCTTCAGGGTTGCTAGGACCCCCTTCCGGGTTATTTAAAGATGATGACTGCTCCGGTTAGCTGCTAGCGAGGCGTGGACTCCGGTTCATTCTAGGGTCGTGGACTACTCCCAGGTCGTATGCAAATTTCTATATGTAGCGGGAACGATAAGGAACAGGTTTTATAGGTAACGATAAACAAAGATAAGCAAAGGAAATCTACATAATAAAAATGAAGATACGATACCAGACACGACCTCACCACTCGAAGTTCCAAGGCAAAAAGCCACGTTATCGCGTCTCTCGGAAACTTCCCCACTTTTTCCCCCGCCACTTGCGTCAGCGCGATCTGGCGCAAACGCACTCCGACGTGACGGAATACGCGCGCCACAAGCCTTTCAAATTTATGGCGCGAAAACTCCGCACATCAAAACTAAACTAAGGAATGTTTAGTGCCAAATTGGCACGTAACAGCTTTTAATGTCTGCGAAAATTTCATAGGTAGAGCGGTTCCCGTGTCGTTGGTGGTTATCCATCGGGGGTGTTCCCAAATGGCGGATAGGCGAGAGCCAGTGCCACCGCTTGAGCAATCGACGTTGCTATCGTGTTCTGTAGAAGAATAAGCCTAGCACAAGTAGGGATTCCTAATAACGGTAACGACGCCTAACCATTCAGTGATGGTATCTTTAGCCTCTATGTCACAGACGTCGCCACGATTCTCCAGATGTGCCTAACTTCCTAACTTTCCCTCCCAAGCAGGGGATTACCTTCTAAACCAGCAGAAATTTGCTCGCGCTACTACATTCTGTGCATTGACATACATTAAGCGTTATGATAATGTAATAATTATTGCAGGAATTCAAGACGCAGTAGAGACATCAGAACGATATTGATGACAAAATCAGAGCTTAAGCTTAGTAACGTAATACGAGGTTACGTCCACCTTTCAACGGTGTACTAAATCTTGAGCCATTTTATTTAGTTATTCATTTGCATAAATTCTGCTTTGATACTCATTCACCACACTGTATATTAGACATTACGATAATAAGTACGCTTTAGTACAATTCCATTTAAACCTAGTTGCTGCGAAATGGAAACTTCCTCTATAATTTAAATTATCGGTACCTTATTTTAGTTATCCGCCGTCTTGGTGCCTATTACTATAGAGAATAATAAATTCTTATAATCCTAAAGACTCTTTGAAATAATAGATCACACTTATCTGATAAAGTCTGCTTCGAGTTTCTGTTAACACCTGTGTGTTTGATTACGTAGTGATTGAATTTAATTCTTGCTAAAAAACGAGTTCATCATTTTATTCTTTCTGCATCTATACGACAAAGAATATTTGTTGTTACATTATTTCGTTGAGTACAGAAATTTCGTGCTCACCCTTCTTGTGGTAAGTGCTTTCAATTTTGAAAATGTATTTTTTTTTTGTAAATGATATAATTTTAATCGTACCTGTTACAGCTTCCTCTGGTGGGCATGACCTGTTCATCACGTTGGCGGATGGATGCACGGCTTGCGTTGTCCTGGGTCCATCTGTTTCCCTCTGTCCTTGAAGGAGGTGTAACCGACCCATCAATATGGACGCGCGGATGAGTATTTCTTAATTGAATACTTATATGGGCCCTATTTAATTGATTACGCATTTAAAGATTATTATATATAAGTACCAAGAAAGGATTTCCAAGATACTATTTAGACGTATTCCATTAATTTGCTTATATATCTGAAGGCTATAATATATACCAGTAAGAATTTCTTTTCTTTACTACTTGTACATATGCTAGTTGGAGTTATGATAACGCTACACGCCGATGTAATCAAGGTTCAGTTTCCTGTTGCCCGCCACCGCTCTTTGTCTTTAAGCAACTTAAAATTTAAATATGCCTCGACTAGCTCAGTCTAATCCGCACAGAGTGCACAACGTTACGATAACAAAGAATTTACCTCCCTTTTTATCTAATACCTTTTTACATGAATGAGACGAACGAAATTGACCAAGATTTGTATAATGACGAAGAAAAAATATATACACTTTACAGCTTAATATGATTTACTATTCGACAAAATAAACCCCTGAATCAAATAATAATAATATCAATTTGTTTATCCCCAAAATTATAGCTCTCCTTAGTTAGTTTAAAGCCAGCAGAAATGACACTGTACTCTATTGGAAACACCCTTAAACGTTCAGTGACTTTTCTTTTTAACGTAAATTTTCAGGTATAAAAAGATTTTTGATGACACTTTACATAAATATTATGGTATAATAAAAAAAATAGTAGACGTTCAATAAAAAAAGAAAATAATGCCTTATGCTATTTAGATAATTTCTGACGTGTAGTTTTCCTTGCGTGTCTTTTTGTTCTCGCTATTCTTGGATCTGCTACTGCGTGCTATTGACCAGTATCCCTGGATTGCTTTCAGTTGAGTTTACTTGTTGATTTTATAGTACCGCTTGGCCAAACACCATTCAATGCTTAAAACAATCCTCCGTGTTGTGTTCCGATTCGTAGATGCAAACCAATATTTTTATGTATTTTCAGATTGATTTAAATTTGAATTTATTTGCGAATTTAGATTTATATACTAATCTAGAGTTTTCCCAAGTTTTAGCTTATTATCTAGAGCTCTAAAATATAAATATTAAAATTATGTTAAATTAATAAGCTTTTACTTACGTTTTCCAGCTAACGGCAAAACTTCTCTCGTATATTTTTCACTATTATTTTAATTTCAAATTTTTCTATTATGACTTCCACGAAATATAATTATTTAGTTTTCTATATTCACCTTAGGTAAACTTTTAATTTGAACTGATGTGAAGCGTGCTCAGATTGAAGGAAAACTGCTTGTTTATCAAATTTGAGTGATATATAAAACAACGCCTCCATCTAACACCATTAGTTATCGGTGTCCTTCGATCAAAGTTTAAGGTATGCTACAGGATATTGTCAATACTGTGGCATTCTCAGGTATAAATTTGATAATAGCCCGCCGAAACAATGCTGTCGGTCCCATACCACGCGTAAATCGGTGGCTCGGGGGGAGACGGAGAGAGGATTAAAAAACTATGATTCGACTTGGCACGATATATGAGTACAATTTAAAACCTGTTAAATAAAACAAAAAAAAATAAAAATTAAAATAAAATTAAAAGCAAAAATCATTAACTAAAAATCTATTATGCACAACGAACCCCCCACACCACTGAAACACTCACTGTCTCTCCTTAAACGCGGGAAGTATCAGGAATAAATCAAACGTAAATAAATAATAACAAACTAAATCAGAAAACCCTCATTAATTTAAATCGGTAAAATAAATAAAGAAATAAAATAGAGTGAAACCGCGCATCTCCCAGGGTCTTTAAAGTGATAGTGATTGTAAACACCCCCAGAACGTTTAGTGCATACCCACCAAGACTTTAACAGTGCATATCTATCTCCCCTTAGCAGTAAGATATCAATAGACGTAAGAAGACAACCAGATCTTCGGATGCTGGAGAAATTTATGTACGAGGTGGAATAAAATTGTAGCGGCTGTACTCGCATAAGCATTAACGTGTATTAATAAGAAGATTTTAAATAATTTAACGAGCACGTTTTTGTGTGTATTGGCGCTAGCCATCATAATGCTTATAAGAGTGCAACTGATAATTTGCATGATGCTTTTGCTAATTTATGACTGTTACATGCTTTTGCTTATTTAGATATTTATTAATTTATTTCTATATTTATTTTATGTTTATTTATATATTTATATTTATTTTAATATTTATATTTTTGCCTGCATGTAGTGTTTTGTAGCTCGATTTAATTCGTTTGACGTTCTGCCGCCAATTTTTTGGGCGCAATATCTATAGGAAAGAAGAATGTAATTATAATATGTCAAGTTAGGGAACCATAGGAAACGTTAGGGACGAATGTAGGATTGACTTAGAATAAAATACTTAGACCAGGGATCACGAATTTGTAATTTTATACAGTAGGCAAAATAGCTGGATTCAGTATTAAAATATTTGGCGAATGCTTAGAAAATTTGAATTCATTTTTTTTAAATTAGCTAGCTAGATTTGGATAGTTCTAAGACGACCCTTCAGGTCGTACCGGTAAGCACAGCTGGCAGCTGCTACCGGTATTTCGGATCCCTCCCCCTTTCAGTTTGCTTGTGTCTTTTGATCGGACACACTCCAAAGTCAACGCTAGGGAT
Source organism: Platerodrilus igneus (assembly GCA_036346225.1). Classification (NCBI taxonomy): domain Eukaryota; kingdom Metazoa; phylum Arthropoda; class Insecta; order Coleoptera; family Lycidae; genus Platerodrilus; species Platerodrilus igneus. The sequence continues at coordinate 3,567,990 of JARFIW010000012.1, read as the reverse complement.
ACCATCAATCAAACCCTATTTTTAGTTTTGTATCAGTTTGTTAGATTTTTATTTTGAATCGATTAATTTTGAAGTTAGATTACATTTGAAGCATATTAAATTTCGTGCTAAACCCAATGTAGTACCGTCGGATGGAGCATTGGGGACGTGACCGCAAGTATAACGGCCCCTATTCACATTATAATGTCGGTTACGTAGTATTCAAGTTTTATATAGTGGATTTCTAGAACTCTTGTACTTTCACCCGTCTGTTTTGTTTTGTTGTAGGAAATTTTAACTCGACTTCTCACGTAGACAAACTTATGGCTTTATTTTTCTCAAGTTAATGTTATGGGTTTTAAATTTACTACATGTTAAAAGGCAAAATTTCTGTAATGACGTAAATCGAAATGCGTTTATTTACATCCTGCGCTTCTGAAACGTATTTGTTTTGAAAGGTGCGTTTATTGCGAAAAAGTTTTGTTTTCTTTGCACTATTGCGTGTTTAATTTTAACAAAATTCGTATCATGATTTTCTAGCTTTCGATGCTTTTACTGCGTATTTATTTAGAATTTATAAATGCTTTTCTCGTTTAAAATAAGTTTGATTGCGTACAGAGTTATTTATCTTAGTGAATGTGGTTGTACTATTGAAGGATAAGCTTCCCTGCATTAATTAAAGTTAACTATGATGCTTATACAGTGTGTTAAATGTTTGCTTTTTGCATAATTTGCAAATTACGTACTTTTCATGATAAAATTGTTTCAGTTTCTAGCTTTTAGTACTATTTACATGTAATCTGCGACCTTTACTGCTCTATATACCCCTAAATAACCCTATTATCATAGCAATATATATATATATATATATATATATATATATATATCAACCCTAACAGATAAGAGAAAGAATTTCCTGACTTACTACTACTATATACATCTCGTGTGTATCTAGGGATTTCCGATATTAGAATTAATTTCGAGTTACGTCAATTGGAGTTGTAGAAAACGTTTTCGATTACTCTAAGGTTGCATGGCATTGTTATGAGATTTAATTGTAAATGTTTTCTCGGTTGTTAGGCTATATAGTTTAACCCAATCGTTAAATTACATGCGATTCAATACAATAAACAATTTATTTTCTGTAATAAATTAGTGTGTTTATTTTTTTGCAGGTTGAACCGAACTTTTAGTTTTTTTATTTCCTTCAATATATCTACTTTTGGTCTTGTAAAACTCCGCCCACTTACCGATTGAGCCCGGTCATTCCTTTTTCTCTCCGTTTACTTTTATATCGTAGTCAAATTTCTGGCATACTCAACTTGTGGCTACGATTTTCGTAACAATGGTAATGCAAGCACAAATGAATTAATAACTAATAGAATCAGATTAGGTTTATGCCTATTTGAAAATGTAGAAATTAGATTTGTAAAGCTAAAGTTTATAATACGCCCACGGTACGAAATCCGTGAATACCGTTCCTACTTAGTTTTATTTAAAAGCGCCCAGATAATAAGTAGAAATCAGTACAAATATTACATCAAATAAGATGCAGAATGCCGGCGGTCTAATTAGGTAAGTTCTTTGTACCTCCAGGTTGCCACCATATATTAAGAATATTAATAAAAATTACTAAAATTATTATTTTCTAATTATTTTAAAACATCAAATATTTGGTAAACATCAGCGTCTTCCAGGAAAACTTCGACATAAATACAGCATTCATCTAGACGTCCTACTCGGTCGGTTTGTAACATTTGGAGAATTTGCATGTTTTGTTGAAGTAAAGCTGCTACCGCACTCATAAATTGACCAATAGCAAGTTGCTGATCTTAAACGGTGAGAGGTGGGGGGGCTTTTCTGAACTTTACCCCTTATCAGATTGCAGCTGCTTAAATTATCAAAACTTTCGTTGCCATAATGTTATGATCTCCCTCAGTCATTTTAAGACATAATCACCGACAATAATAACTGGTGAAACCGAAATACTCGTAAATTTTGTATAACCTACACATGGTTCTAACCTCAAAATAGATCAGGCTAATAGCATAAACTTTGGGATGGGTAAAGTTTTAGTTTGAATCCCACTGAATAGAAGCGTTGTAAGCTACATAAACACCAAGGATAGATTGTACCAATTGGTACAACCCACCCTAAGTAATGCACAAATTAATACATTTAATCATACTAAGAATCATGAACCTTAAGTACGTAAAATATTAGCCTCCGCTGTTATTCCACTAACTGTGTCTCAATTACCTACTGGTAGATTTATTACAGGCATAAGTAGATTAAGAATAATACATGTAGTGCACAGAAGTGCGCTAAGTGATCCAAAGTGACCAAGATTGCTATATTACAAAGATCATTTGCAGCTCGAAAATGCAATAAAGATTTTTTTTAATTTTTTATGCAGCATTTATTGAAATCATACTTAGGCATAAAAGTCCATCCTGTTTGTACATCTTAAAATATTTTATGCGGCTACAATTCAAAATAAAATATATCAAATTCTTCTGTTAAATGTAAAATCAAAGATAAAATCAAATCAAAATAAGGTGAGAATACGGTTTAAGAGTTCCTGCGTGAAGACAAATTGCCCCTATCCTTGTCGTAGATCAGGTAGTTGATCCTGAAGATTTAGTGTACAGAGGCGTGTAAGTGTGGGGAGAGATTTAGGTAATAGATGTATATATATATATATATATATATATAATATATATAAATAGATGTATATATATATATATATATATATATATTGCTATGAACTCTAAATTATCGAGCCCCTACGTTGGTGCGACATATTAATTTTGCTATGACCCTCTCTAAATTATTCGCGCCCCATCGTTTGGGCGACCATATTAATTATTGCTATGAATAAACAAGAATTGTAATTATCTCCTCCGACGTTGGGCTGTCGTATTAATATTGCTATCAATTCCCTCCAGAAACTTAACTGTATTTTATTTTGATCCAACCTTGTCTACCAATAACAAAATTTGATTCGTTACCGCCTTACTTGTTATCAATTTCCTATTCAACTCGTAGCTCCTCCTTGAACTGTTTAAATTAACAAATCACTCCCATTAACTTTATCTTATGACCTCGACTAGCATTTATTTGGAATTATAAAATTCAGTTAATTTCGATTCTATATCATGAAACAAATATTATGTACAGTTTTTTGTAAATTATTTGAAATACACTTTTCAATTAATTAATGTTATAAATCTTATTTATTAAAAATCATATACTTTTAACTCAAAACCCAAAGTCACCAAAAAACCTATTATCTTTATAAACGAAGTGTAGAAAGTTCTAAACCTGTTATCATATCACGCACTTTATACGTTTTCAAATCCTCTTTTTGTTGACTTTCACATTCATATTATATTAAGCAAATTCAATATTCAAAATAAAAAATATAGAAAAATAAAATGTCTTATAACTAAAAATCTGACCTGGCCTATTTTCTTCACATCGACGCATCCATTTGAATAAAAATTATCTTCCCCCAATTCAGGATTATTACATGCCCATTCGAAATATTGTCTATTCACACGCTTGAACCATTGCATTTAAATTATTGCCATCACCCTCTGGACTACCATTATTATCTTATGCATCCCAATTTATTGTCGTTTTATTTCAGACTCAGAATTACTTCTTATCAATTTCCCCAAACTTAGAATTGGGTTATCATCATTTATTTTCCCATTTATTCTCTACGTACTCGAATATCGTAGTTTATTTTCTCCCCTTACTCGTAGCCCTATTATTAATATGTTTTAGTTTAAAATAAAATTCCCCAAAGTCTACTTACGTTTAATCAGCAATCGTAATTTTCATTTTAGCACTTTTACAATTCTTCACTCTGAATTATTATTATTACGTATCACTTTATTTCATAGTGGCGCACATCGGCCTTTGTTGAGTTGTAAACTGACTTCGTTATTACTGTACCTGCTAATATATCATTGATTTCCCACTCCGTCAGTGGGTATGGTCTACACACTCGTCGCTTATTTTTAACCAATTAAATAATTACATTTAAAGTAGTTTCTGATGTAATTTTCTATGCTTCCCAATAATTGTAAGCTGGTCGCAGCTGTCTTCGTTATCAACATGCGGTGTTTTGATAAATCTAATTGCTTTTCCATAAACAACTGATGCAATTCGACTTTTAATAAATAAATGCAGTTTTATGCTGCCTATGGTAATTTCTCATTTCCAAACGACCTTTACTATAAAGTACCCCCTCAAACAACCCCTTATCACAGCATAATATATATTACTGTAATTGGGTAGGCTTAGATAGGTGTAAATAGGCCAAGCAGTTATTTATTTGTAGGTACCCTGTACATAGAAATCAATAATTTATTTAAAACGCTTCCATAATTAGCTTGGGATTAAATTACATACTATAATGTAGGTTTAATTTGTAGACGTTAATATAATACAAGGACAACAATTAGGATCAACGACAAGGTCGAAAACCGTGTACAAAGATTAATAGGATTAAAGTCTTTCAGTATAAAAAATAATCATTTTCGTAAGGTGCAGATATTAAATACAGCAAAAGTAAAGCTTTCGACGAGCGCTACAAGCCTTAATATTGAAAAACACGTTAAAACCGTCGAGAATTTAATAGAACAGACGGTTGGGGTAAATAACAGAATTCCTGTAAAAGCTAGTTTACGTTGAAAATAATTCGAGGTAGTTTGTGTTAACGGAAAAAATGTAAGGCTAACAACAACGGTCTACGAGTGCAAAACAGATCGATGCAATCAAGAGACAGACAAGGTTTAATATGTAACAGAAGCAGATGAAAGATATCAGGTGTTTAAGTGAGACACATTTTCAAGCGCGTGTTAGACAAGTATACTTTAAAAGGCTATAAGAGGGACGGAGATGCAACATGTTTGTGGACGGTATCGATTTTTCAAGGCACACCTAAAGGAAGACAGAAATAACTGTGAACAATATTGTTATAGAGGGGCTACGAGCAAGACAAAAAACACCGGACGGAAAGAGATACCAGAAAGGCAGAAATAGGTAGAAAATGTAGACAAAGCTGAGATATGTTATTGTGAGAGTGCAAGGGAGATAATTGGATGAACACGCACACGATAGGCGTGATTGTATTTGTGTGAACTTGACAGAAAGGGAAAACTTTGAAGGTTATTTGTACGGTTGGTTTTGGTTAGATAGTTTTTTGCTGTAATGTTGACAATTTCTGAGTTTTGAAAGACCGTTGTATTTACGTGCAAGGGAATTTTGTATAATTGAGTGGCCGCTTGCAAATTTACGAGGAATGGATAACAAAAATACAGACAACTGAAGTGGGGTGGTGATTATATTAGCGTTGCTGAAGGTGGCATTCGCTCTCTTTTATTTTTCCACTACAAGAATATCATCGTAGCTTCAAACCACGTGAAAAGTGCAGTCCAACCTAAGATTTGCAAGTGTTTTTATGCACAAGTAGGTACATGTTAATTTAAAACGGAGTGAGCCGTAGTAAATTGTTGGAATTGAAGCAAGATGACTCGTAAGTAGAGATTTATTTACAAATTGAACGAGGGTGCTTGATCCACATTGAGTGGAAGACGAGGTGATGTTTGGATCTGGAGCGGTAGGAATTGTTGATGATTTGGATGAACAACGAGTTTACGATGGCATTGCTGTTCAAAATGGAAACCAGTAACATGGAGTCATCCTGGTACGTGCAGTCTTGTGGAAGGCATCTACTGAGGTGGTGATCTGGAAGCAGAATACTCTCCAAGTAACGATTTTTGTTGTGTTGAAACTGTTGTGCTGGCGTGGATTTATGTAACTATTAGTGAATTGAGTTTATTATGGTGAAAATATTTATGAACTGAAAATTAATTAATTGACATATGTAAAGCACAATTTTTTTATTATAAATCTGAGGGTGCAAATGTTTGTATAATATTTTACTGATGTAAGAGGTAAACGGGTATTTTGCATAATTTTTCAGTGCTAAAATTTGAGCACACAAATATAAAAAGGTTTATACTGAGCTCACCATAGACCAGGGGAAAGTAAATTAAGGTTACAGGATAGGCCCAACTACTTTTAACTAACATAATGAAATTTAGAGGAGCATAAAATTGGGAGGATATTAAATTGATTTCTTTTTGATATCAAGTAGACTTATAAAAACGTTTAACTCCACGTTATATTGTAAATATTGGGATTGCGTGAAGCTATTATTTATTTTGTATGAAAAAAAAGGTTGTATGTTTTGTCGAATTATTTGTTTATTTTTTTATTATTAATTATAAAAGTTGTTGAAAGAATGAGTAGCTGTGGTGAGTATCTCTGAAGAAGCAGTGAGCAGAGCTAGCTTTGGAATGTCAGTTTTCGAAGCATCTTTAGAAGGTACTAAAGCAAAGCATCTAGTAATCAAAGCTTGGACTCAAAAATTTATTTAGGTGCAAAATTGGTGGAGTTTTCTTTTATTGTCAGCAAGTGTTGTATTAATTCAGATACAGTCACGAAGTTTTAGGGCTTCCTTCCAGGTGAAGCTCAACGCATTTTTATGTCGACCTAACAATGGATCGTCTTCCAAAGCGAAATACAAGGCAATATATATATATATATATATATATATATATATATATATATATTTGGCAAGTGTATTGATGCACTTTCAGATAAGAAGTTTGGTGTGGAGAATTTCTGTTACGAATTGATTGAAAATTTCGGGATTATGCGCAATAGAAAGCTAATTTTTGGTATAGGGGAGAAAGGGTCTAGGCCTAGATCAAGTTCGAAGGTTGTTTGTAATAAGTAAGTGAGCATGTAGGAGTAAATTAAGTGGACAAGACTTTCTGTAGATTTGTTGTCCCAAGGGCTATAAGGGGAAGGAAATAGGTTGAGCTGATGGGGTTTACTAAGGAACTTACTATTGTCGGAAAGGAATTGTACAGTGGCAGGACTGGAGAATGCAATATAAGGTGGGATGCTTTTAATGTCTAGGAAAATTTCATAAGTAGAGCGGTCCCCGTATCGTTGGTAGTTATCCATTAGACGCTTTCCCAGGTGGCGGATAGGCGAGAGCCAGTTCCACCGTTTGAGCAATTGACGTTGCTATTGGGTTTTGTAGAAGAATAAACCTAGCACAAGTAGGGATTTCTAATAACGGTAACGACACCTTACCGTTTAGTGATGGTATCTTTAGCTTCTCTGCCACCGACGTCGCCACGATTCCCAGTTTTCCAGGTGTGCCTAACTTCCTAACTTCCCCTTCCAAGTAGGGGGTTACCTTCTAAGCCAGCAAAAATTTGCTCGCACTACGACCACTAGGAGATGCATGCTGTGCACTGACACACATCGAGCGTTATGGTAATGTAATAATTATTGTAGGTATAGACGCAGCAGAGACATCAGAAAAATATTGATCACAAGACCAGAGCATTAGATTAGTAACGTAATACGGTAAGAAAGTGCAAATGAATTAATAACTAATAGTATCATGTTAGATTTATGCTTATTTGACAATGAAGAAATTAGATTTGTAAAACTTGAGTTTAAAATGCGCCCACGGTTCGAAATCCGAGAATACCTTTTCTACTTACTTTATATAAATGCGCCCAGATAATAAGTAGAAATCAGTACAAATTTAACATCAAATAAAACGCAGAATGTCGGCCGTCAAATTAGATAAGTTCATTGTACCTCCTGGTTGCCACCAAATATTAAGAATATTAATAAAGTTACTAAAATTAATCTTTTCTCAATATTTTAAAACATCGAACATTTGATTAACATCAGCGGCTTCCAGAAGAACTTCGACATCAATACACCATCCATCTAGACGTCCTGCCTGTTTGGTTCATAGCCGAAACATTTATTTACCTTTAATATTCACATGAACATAATTATATAAACAAAAGCTCATATTGTACTCACGATTTAATTTCTAGTCTATCTTTAAAATTAAAAATATCTAGAAACGCCAATGATTGGCCTGTTTCTTAATCGACACGTTAGGTAACCTCCTTTTATCTATTTAAATTCCAACTTTCGTTAAAGAATGAAATAAGTTTATCACTTTTTTTATGAAATAATTTCATTATTTGGTGCCTGACCGACGCCAGTATAAATTTCACGATCCAAATGTGGTTGAGATGACTTAGTTATCCAGCAAAGTTTAACAACAATTTGTCGTCGACTACCTCACCGAAACGAGTTCATGGTCTACCGTCTACTCCCTACGCTGTTACTTCACCATCAATTGTTCTTAACTTTTCGTCTCTTTCAAACTTAGTCATCATATAACATTCTTATTTTTTCAAAGTTTCGTTTTCACAGTTTGTGCGTCTAAAACTTTCATATTGTCTTTTAATATGCGTGAATTCTTTATATCTCCCGCGGTTTACATGTAACGCATCAATTGTTATAGCTGGCTTTATGATTATTGTGGTTATAAGTATGTCAGTGTAATTCTATTATTCAATGGTTCGTTGTTAAACTCGCCTAAATGTGTACAAATAAACTTTCGTATGCTTGGTGATATATAGATATCTATCTTGCAATATTTCTTAATTGAATACGAAGAGGGTAGATACAAATAGTCATTAACGTTTGTATTTAATATATTAGTTGCTTTTCTGTTTATTTCTGGATACTAATTTAATATTACATTAAAATAGTCACGTTAATAACGTAAACTACTAAAGTTTCTAAATTTTTACAGGTTGTTTTCGTGCTAAAAGCTCATTTAACTAACTCAAATTCTTTTCTACTACGTAATACTGAACTACGTATTGCAGCCCTACAAATAGCAAACTTGTATATCAAAGCTTTCATTGACAGAATCCGTTCTATTTGCGATATGCAGCAATAACTAAAATAAAAATTAGCACCATTTAATGAAAAGTTTTAGTAGGAATTTAATTGGAACACATCTTGAATAAATTGAAACGAACTATTCGAGAGTTGACCTACTTGAATTCTAATGAGAGACGCCTATTCAGTATAAATTGCAGTAAAATTGTAAGATGTTGACTTGTAATGAACAGAAAATAATTGCATCATTAAGTAATTAAAATATAATAGAATCCGAACTACTACAGTTAATTGAGCTGCGCTTTGATAGAATTTAATTGTCATTAATCTTAGTTCTTCAATGCATTTCAAAATTTTTTAAATTGTGCGTATTAGTGTTACTTTTTCTGATACGCTATAAATAAAGTGAATGAAGTATGCGGCTAATTTCAACGGCCAGAGATGGTAAGAAATAGACGTAATTAAGTATAATTAAATATGAATGGTTTATTGTTATGTGGTAAACTCGGAGGGGATACAACTTAAGGGGCAGGATTTCTTCGGACGGTATGCTGTAACTATTTACAAGGTATTGTTTTAAGATTAAAAGTGTGCTAACAAATATTTCAATATATACAAACCTGGTTGGATACCTACAAGCTATTAATTTACTGCTAAAAAATACGGTAACAAGACGTCTGTTAGTGTACCTTTAACCCGGATAATACAGCTAAATGTAAATGATGTATCTGTACACCAAGTATAATTGGTAGCCACCCTGTCGTGTGACATCTTCAAATGGACTTGATTGACAGTTTACGTGTGTTGCATTTAAGAGTTTTATTAAGTTTACAATTGGAACTTTTTAGATCTTATTTGCACAATTCTAGTACGTTCTTGGAATAGTCTAGAATTATTATTATTATATATATATATATATATATATATATATATATATATTATAAAATGGTTTAAAAGATAGTTGTTAATACTGAGGGTAAACACATTAATTTACCACTCCTATCAAGGTATTCTGAATTTAAAACACTACGATAAAATAAGGATTGATAAATAATTGCTTGTTAAACGTAGATAAAATGTTATGTACTAGTGATGCAGCGTTTGAGGTTTGAAGAAAGCATTTTTGATTCACTGTTCTTCAATACAACGTGTATCTAATGTAATTCCAAGTGAATGTGTTTAGGTTTTGTTGAAAATATCATGTTTGTAATTGTTTGAAGGATACTCTATTTCATTAATTAATTTATGTACCATGATACTTGTAAATGAATGTATTTTAGCATGTTTAATTATCATAAAGTGATGGTAAAATTTGTGGAATGTCAACCAATGACAAGTTGTATAAATGATACCAGTATCTGTTCCAAAATAGTAATTAAGTACAGATAATGTTGAATCAATGAATGTACCTCTTAGATTGTTATAGATAGTAGGCAAGATATAATTTTTTAGAGACTATTTCCTAGGTGATAAGTGTTGATAATAAAGGAGTTGATTTAAAAATTGTGTACTATATAGATGTTTGGCTTTAGAGCTTGTAAATGAATTTAGAAAAAAATTAATATATGTGTTTGAAATTTATCCCTTTTATTTGAGCGTGTAACTGGAGTAATACTACAAAGGGTTTCATGTTTGTGGAGAACAAGCGTATCATACAATAATTAATAAGGTTTATACAACCAAGTAAAGTTACAGAAGAGTGATGCCAGTTAAAGCGAACAACGGGTCATCTCTAGTGGTGGTGAAGAGTAGCACCAGTGAGCTTTAGATATTTTGCAGCGGGTTTCCAGTCGTATAGGATTACGTTTCATCATATGTGGTGAAGTATTGCAAGAGTTCCTATTAATAGAGCCTTATCTAAGTATACTGTTGCTGAATTATTAGTTTATTAGTTGTAGAACCTAAAAAAGAGTGAATTTTATTAGAACATAAAACTAAAACTTACTTTCAACAGGTATTAACTGCAAGCGTTCGCTAGACGATTTTGTTGTATTCTGTATCAAGGTCCATGTACAACTCAAGCACATTCAGAGGAATTGCAGGTATTTGAGGTTATCCTTATATATACATCATTTAAAGTTATTTGTTAGTAATTTGAATCTCAAACGTTTATCTAAATTATACATTTCTGAGTATATTTATCAATCTTTGAATATAACCACGACATACAAGTTCCAAGAGAGGTTAAGTGGTTTTAACTAGACGACGCTTTATGCGCATGTGTTAAATCTACCTGTAAGAGGACGAAGAACCCACGTTTTCTTACAGAGTAAAATTGCTAGATACAATTGTCCCTGAGTGAGTCTTAAAAGCCGTGGCATAAATTAACCAAATTTTTTTCTTCATTAAATCTTACAAAACTAACGTTAGCATAGTATTTTTCAGCGTGCTTAAATATATGCAAGCACGTCAGGTTGCGGTACTATCAGGAAAGATTGGCCGCCGTTTCTAAACATTTAAAAGGCCGACACCACCTTTAGGTGTGCAACTATTTATTCTTTAACTCTTATATTTCGAATTATATAATTTTATCAGATTCTTCATACATTATAATATATATATATATATATATATATATATATATTATTCTACCCCCTCCTTTTTTCTTTTCTTTTTTTTACTTTACTTTACTTTGGTTTTTAACTAAGTCTTCCTTTTTATCTTTATAAACTTTAAAAATGTGCACACCTAATGCACTCCCCGTACTTGCACCGTTTGGTTGGTTCTTTTATTAAATATTTATTGCAATGCCTCGACTCTATAAAACTCTTAATCTCAGGGTATTCAAACTACTTATAGTGGATTCCGTTATAAGTAGATGTACTACGTCCAACCAAAGTGCACTCTTTTGTTTTACTACTAAAATTGCTACTCTACTTTTGTATATGCCAAAATTTCTAATTAGATCAAAGTTACTATGTGCCAAATTAAATTACAACCAAAATTTGTATGACTAATTTTTGACGTATTAAAGAATATGATTTTAAACACTCACCTGGTCTATACTCCGTCGATGCCTTGCTGACTGCTGGCACAAAATCCTAATCACCGTATACGTCTTCACAATGATGCTCTTGAATTTCCGTGCAGCTTCCAGGTGTCCTCGAATTTTAACTGTTCCCCAATATCTGAAATGATTAACCCAAATTTTAAATTTAGAAAATACCGTGTTACAACTTCCCCTGTGCTAATATCCACTTCGAATTCTTGTTTCTTCTATAAAACCGTCCGCTTCTCCGTATCTAATTTCCAATCTACTCGTTTCTTTATCTTTCTGTTCGATGCTCCTTCTAACCTTAAACCACACTCCAATATCCAACTTTTAATCTATATAACCACTCTCGATGACCTTCTAACTTTGAACCACACTCCAATATCCAACTTCTAATCTGTATAACCACTCTCGATGACCTTCTACCTTTAAGACCACTCTCCAAATCCAATTTCTAATCGTCGCACAATCACTACTATTCCCTTTATACTTCCGCTGCTTGTATCTTTTACCACTTTTCAATTAAACTCATTTTAAACAATTACTTTTATTTTCTTTTTCAAAATATCTGAATACAAATTAGCACAGCTCTGAAAACACGTCTTTTACAAAATTGGTTCGAAAATAATCTGCTTTGTTTACTCTCTAAGGCGACCATGTTAATTCTCTACTAGCCTACTACATCTTAAAATTCATCACAAATAGTTAAGTCCGTGTCGCACATACCATAGTTCATGTCTTTTATACAGTTTCATAATCACATTAAATTCTAATATATATCCTAAATCTTTACCTTTAACCAATCACATTTTACGATGTTTTAACTAATAATTTTGGGTTTACAAATATTGTCCAAAAGTTGATTCTATAGAAAATGAAACCAAAATAATTTACCCTTGACCCTGGATGCATGTTGATAGTGAACATTCACAGACGCATCTGGCTTTTGGACGGCAAATGTACTTTCAAAGGCTTTTTAAAATTCAACTCGGTATAAACCCTTGAGCATTTCACATCTTACTACGCCACTTAGTCATTTTAAACTTGCCTTTTGGCACTGAATTTCAACTACTATATTTGAATGGTATTTTAGTGTACATAAAATACGGCAAACATACATTTTTAAGTTTATGTGATCGATTATGTGAATTACTTTTGTTTGGCATATACTATCTTGTACTAAACAGCCCTTATAACTCTTAGTAGCTCCCTTAGACATTATAATATATATATATATATATATATATACTGCTGTTCACAAGCAGTATAGTTTAGTTTCAATTTAAGCCTTAATTAAAATACGGAATGCTAGTTGGGAACATATGAGTTGTAAGTAAAACATTTGACCATCAGGTAGTAATAGCGAACTCATAAAAGAAGTTATCTTGAAAATTGGTATCTTGAAAAAGCATATACTCCAAGTAGATAAGAAAGAGGATGTCTTAAGAGAAGGGAACGAAGAAGTGCCATTTTGCGAAACAGACAACGTGTCCGTGTGAGTTTGTCTGTCGGACGATGTTATCCTACCTAGAAAGACAGAGATAGGACGCATAGTTGGAAAGAGTTTATAATAAAATGATACCTCAATAGTTTATTATTGCATGGCATACTTGGCGAGCTAAAACTTAAAAGGCAGGATTTTTTCAGACGCGCACGATTAAACATACTTAGATAGCGTACGCGATATGCTGTAACTTATAACCTTCAACTAACCTTAACCTCACATTCCGATATAAAACCCCGAGTAAATAAAATTCGTTAAACATTTACTCCGTAGTCCTATACAGTTGTGTAGATCTTGGATCTCCGGGCGGGTTCTGTGGCTGCTTGGGCTGTTTGTTGTTGCTCCTGGCGTTGGTGTTGCTTTTTTTCCTAGTCGACATGATATAAGGAAGAGGTCGAACGAAGGGAATCATTTGTCGAAAGTCGAAGCATTCAAACGTCAGCACTTCAGTAAAGGCTGTAAGAAAGTGTCCCAGAGCTATGCTACATTTTCCAGGTAAATGTCTACCCCCTCCAACCAAGGTTGACACACTTCCACAGGCGTTGCTGAAAACCAAATCGTTCCCACGTGAGAATTGTTATGTCGGCGACCACAAAGATAAGTCAATGATATAAATAACGGTGTAAACCACAACTTGATGTGGTTTTCACAAGCGCTAACATTAAGACTGCTGGGAATTTCCCTGCCAAAAGTTCTAAAAAGAACGTGATAAATGAAGAGCTGCTATTTATAAAAATATTATATATTATTGTTCATACATTGTAAACTGTAAAAAGTATAAATAGATAAGCTTTTGGGAATGTGCCAAAATTATTCTATAAAAAAAATGGACTACATTGAATGGGAGTTTGTATGTCGGACGTGTGTTGGATGTATATCGGATGTGTGTCGGAGATATGTCGTACGGATGTCAGATGTATATAGGATGTATGTCGGATGTGTGTTGAACGTATGTCGGAGGTAATTCGGATGTGTGTTGGAGGTTGGAGGAAAGATTGATAGGTTAAGTCAGTGCTGGGCCGCTATTCTCACTTATAAAATTTTCCTGCTATCTAACCTAACCTCTGTCCAAATGAGTCCGACTAACCTAACCTAAGTCCAAACAACGTAAAGTAAGCTAGACTAAGTCCAAACAAAGTGAGCTAACCTAACTTAAGTCCAAATAACGTGAACTAACCTAACTTAAGTCCGGATAACACCAACTAACCTAAGTCCAAACAACGTGAACTAACCTAAAACCTCCGCCCTCCTCCTCCTTTCTACTCTTCGTCCACAACACCAACTAATCTAAGTCCGGACAACGCGAACTAACCTAAGCCATTTCCCCCTCCCTACTTTTTCATTTTCCATCTTCTCGCATCCGTATGACGTACCTCCGACTCATATCCGACATACATCCGACATCCGTACGACATACTTCCGACCCGCATCCGACATACATCAGACATACGTGCGACACACATCCGCATACATCCGACATCCGTACGGCATACCTCCAACACATTCGAAATACCTCCAACATACGTGCGACATACATCCGATATACATACGTTCTTGCATAAGATTAAATATTATTTTTTGCGAGGACATGGTGGCTTAAACTAAAAACTAAGACCTATGCGTGACCTTTGTGCGCTGGAACAGGTGTCATTTGGCAGATTTATCCAAAGCTTGCTATCGTCTACACATTTGTTGAAGCGTGCGCGCAAGAACCACGTTTTTCAAATATCGGTCTGGATAGCATGTAATTATTTCGAGAGCTGTTAAATAATTGTGCTTATTTTCGCCGCTCAATATAAAATTACACGCTCGAATATCACTTTCGAGCAAAATTTTAGCTCTTTCCTATGCTTCTGTTAGTTGCAGTCCTTTGCCGTAATTATGGCCCGCAATAAAACTTACTAGTTGGTTGTACAACGATTGAAATTCTCTACCAACCATTTGATTTAGTTTATATGTTAGTAACTGCCGCATGCTAAATAGTCTCCACAATTCGCGATCACGCAAAATGATGACACTAGCACCATTTGTAAGTTCCAGTGCAAACGTTTCTTCTCCTTCGTCTATAATACCATTTCCGACCAATGCGGATCTATCACACTATTTATTTGCTTCAAATCTTAAATCAAATTCATTTCGAAGTTGAAAATGAACTTCTGCTCATTTCACACCATTTTGTCGAACTTGTTATACATCTCTCGCAAATCGATTCAGTGTAAGTTCTACTCGGACCAATTTTTAACCCATAACCTGATATTATGGCTATGGCAGTATCTATTGCGGTAAACAATTTGCAATACTTGTCGTAAGCCATACGAATCAAATTCAATTCCTATTTTCTGTTAATGAGGCGCAACAGATTGTTTGTATTCACTTAAATTGTAAGTAATCTGATCAATTTGTCTGTTGACGTCTACCTGAGGCACTCTAATATCTGACGTAACATCGAAATGGACAGTCGCCATTTTAAACATATCTGACTAGCTCGATAATTTTTTATAAACTGATCCTTTTAAAAAAAAAATTATAATAAAGAAATAATGTTTGACGTATGTGTAGAATTTTCGATAAAATGCACGCGTACATTTTTGAGTAAAATGCATAAGAGGGTAAACTAACGGTCTGAAACAAGACGTGGTGGGTAAGAAGGCTTCTCACCCGGCGGGTGCCCCGACGCACGCCAGCACGTACCCCGAAGCGCACTCCAGTGCTCGTGCATTCTAATATCTGACTTAGCATTTTATAACACGTTTGATTAACTCGATAATTTTTATAAACTGAACCTTTGCAAAAAATTATAATAAAAAAATTATTTTTAACGCATGCATAGATTTTTGAGTGAAATTCATGCAGGTTTTTACAGGAAAAAAATTAAATTTCACTTTCCCTAAAGAGTTTTTGACAAAAGCTGTAAATGAAATTTTACATGGTGGGTCAAAAACCAACGTTTTAATATGGTTAATTTTACATGCAACAACCTTGATTTGAAAATTTTTGTTTTCGAAAAGCCTTTGCCAACCAAAATATGAACTGTTAAGAATTACGAGGACCATTTTTTTTCAACCTCCTATAGGCTATAAATAAAAGACAAGTTCATATAAAACAATAATTTTATTACCAAAAGATTGGTACACTTACGGTTACTTTTCAACATAATCACCGAAGAGATTAAGACATTGGTCATATCTGTGGACAAGCTTCTCAATACCCTGTTCAAAGAAAGTTGCCGCCAATGAATTCAAGTAACCCTTGACGTTGGTTTGAAGGTCCTCATTGGTTTGAAAGCGCTTCCCACTAAGCTACGTTTTCAGGTCAGGAAAAAAATGAAAATCGCTTGGTGCTAAGTCAGGACTGTACGGCGGATGATCGAAAATGTCCCATCCAAATTGTTCGAGAAGACGCTGAGTTTTGCCAGCAGTATGTGGACGGGCACTGTCGTGGATCAGAACAACTTCAGCGGTCAGCTTTCCTCTTCGTTTATTCTGAATGGCTCTACGCAACCGTCGTAAAGTTTCACAATAAACAGCTGCAGTGATTGTGGTTCCGGGTTCCATAAATTCCACAAGCAGCACACCTTGTTGATCTCTAAACACAGTAGCCATGGTCTTTCTGTTGTTGAAGGTTTGTTTGAATTTCTTTGGTTTGTTTGGTGAAGTTGAATGAATCCATTGTTGTGATTGTCGTTTTGTTTCCGGTATGTCGTATTGAATCCAGGTTTTATCCCCAGTCACGATTGATTTCAAAAAGTTGTCTCCTTCATCATGATAATGCTCAAGGAACTCCAACGCTGACGCCATTCGTCTAGTTTTGTGGCCGTCCGTCAGCATCTTTGGGACCCAACGTGCACAAAGTTTTTTGTAGCCTAACCGTTCAGTAACAATAGAGTACAAAACAGACCTTGAAACTTCTGGAAATTCCGTAGACAAAGCAGTAATGGTGAATCTGCGGTTTTCTTTAACCATTCTGTCAACACGTTGAACCAGGTCATCTGAAACGACAGATTTGCGCCCTTGGCCCCCTTCATCATGCACATCATTACGGCCATCTTTAAACTTTTGACACCATTCACTCACAACACCATCACTCATGAAGTTTTCCCCATACACACGACTCATTCTTTGATGGATTTCTGCAGCACTATGGCCTTTCAGCCTGTAGAAAACGAATCACACTTCGCACTTCACACTTGACGGGAGCATCAATAATAGCGGACATGTTTACGTGGCTGTAGCACGACGCAGACTGACGCCTGAATGTCAACAATGGCGGAGTGTGTAGTGTAAGAGCTGCGCAGTCGCCTACAGCGCATGCCCGCTTTCGGCTTCCCGCGTGGCGTCTGCACGGAGCAATAGGAAGTTGAAAAAAAATGGTCCTCGTATATTCGAACTCTCAAATGATATTGGTTACCACGAATATGTAAATTATGATGATCTAGTAGGGCCTGGAGATACCAAGGAAGATTCAGTTATGGTGTTTAACCATCTTCCTGCAAATTAAAAAACTCTATTGCATAAAAAATTCACAAAACGTTAATTTGCATAAGACATACAAATTTTCATACTAAAACCCTGTTCTACAAAAAAAATTCAAAACTACACATTATGTTTTATATTAATACCAGTAAACAAGAATAAAAATTTTTAATTTTAATTTCCACCCCATTTTAAACTAAGAATACAAGCGATATAAAATATTAAAATCTTCGCTTTTCATTACGTATGACAATATTCTTTGCTACACATCACTTAGCAATTGTAGATTAACAGGATTAACAAGGAGGTGGGAGGTGGAAGGTTATATGTGGGAGGTGGGAGGTGGAAGATAGAAGATGGAAGGTTAAAGGTGGAAGGTGGAAAGTGGAAGATGGAAGGTGGAAGGTGAAAGTGAGAAGATGGAATGTGGGAGGTGGGAGATGGGAGGTGGGAAGTTGGATGTGAAAGGTAGGAAGCGGAAGGTGGGTAGGTGGGAGGTGGGAGATGGAAGGTGGGAAGTGGAAGGAGTAAGTGGGAGGTGAGAGGTGGAGGCCTGCTAAATTTTTATGGTTCTTTCATAAAGAACCTTAATACGGCATACTTCTATAAAGTAACTGGGTATGGATAAAGGCGCATACTTTTGCTTTTTCAAAAGCTAAGGCATTGCTGCTATCAGATACTGTGTTGGTTCATTATGACCCTAAAGAAAAATTAGTACTCACTTGCGATTCGTCCGCTTATGGAATTGATGGTGTACTTGCATACAAATTTGAAGATGCGCCAGATCGTCCAATCGCTTTGCTCTCACATTAGCGCCGGCAAAGAGGATTTATGTACAAATTCATAAAGAAGCACTCGCAATCGTTGATGGGATGAGAAAATTTCAGTATTTATTTGGCAGAAGTTTTGTAATTATAACAGAACACAAACCTTTGCTTGGTTAATAAGCAAATGGTAGGCAGACACCTCAAGTGATGTCTTCAAGGTTGTTGTGTTGGAGTTCACGAACACCTTAAAGTATGTGCCGAAAAAATATATGCAATGCTGATACTTTTGAGCCATCTGCCAATTGAAGGAGAAGCTCAAGACCCTCCTGGGCTTTTAAAGGTGTACCTCATTGAATCGAAATCTTCGTTATTAAATGCAAAAAGAATTGAAATTCACCAATCAAAAGAGAGCTTTTTATCACTTGTCAGGAGATGGACTTTATATGGTTGACCTACTAATAATAATGTTGAAGAAGTTTATAAACCGTTCTTTAACGTAGAGATAGACTGTACGGTGGGTGCTTTTGTAGATGAGCAGGGTGGTAATACCTACTGCAGCGCGAGTGCCATGTAACATACTTTATCTCTGAAGACGAAGGCGCTTTGAAGGAAGATTTTTAGTGGCCTCATTTAAATGCTGATATTTTAAAAAAGTTAAAAACTGACCCGATTGTCAGGTAGTACACAACAATTCCAAAAAGGCTCTTGCCGCAAATTGGAGTTGACCCACAAAACCATGGTCGCTACGTCATGTAGATTTTGCTGGTCCATTTTTTGAACAAGTGTTTTTCATTGTCGTGGATGCCTACTCAGAATGGGTGGAAGCCATGAAAGTTGCAAGTACTTCTGTTAGGTAGTGATTACTGAATTAAGGAAACTGTTCGCTACATTTGGTATATGTGATGTTGTCATGAGCGACAATGCAACGTGTTCTAAATCCGAGGAATTTCTAGATTTTGCTATTAGTTCTTCATTTTTTCCAGCGACGAATGAACCAGCAGAGAGCATGGTGGAATCTGTTAAACTAGTTACGTGAAAGTTTAGCTCAGAAAGGGACCAGAACGTAAAGCTGGTGAGGTATTTATCGCTACAACATTCGTCACCATTTAGTTTAGTTAAGAAAGTCCAGCGGATTCTGATGGACCAGAGATTAAATACATGGTTAAGTCGTCTTTATCCAGATTTGTATTCAATGGTAGAAGACATGCAATACAGTCAAGATAACAAGGAGCTTATCCGTCATTTTGATATTAATAATCGTGTTTTTATGCGGAACTATAATAGCAACCAGGTAATGTGGATTCCTAGTGGGTTACGGAAGTCAAGGGTACCGACACTATGAAGTTGAAGCGCAAAATAGACGATCGAGAAAATGTCACATTGCTCAACTTCAAGTTAGAGAATTCAGTGAAAAAAGTGCGCAACCAATCACTCATTTGTTTTAAATATCGGAATTCGATCCACGCGATGATGATGAAAAGGAAAATCAAGGGACTGATGTTATTGCCGATTTTTCATCCTCAATACTGAATTAAGAAGATCCATAAGAATAAGAAAAAGGGATTTTTAAATCTATTTAAAAATTTTGGTGTTGGATATAGGAAAAGGTTTGCCAGAAAAACAATCGCTGTATGAAATGTCATAATAATTAGGGCTGGGTCGGCGTATCGATTTATCGATACGTATCGATACGACCCCCGTATCGACCCCCCCGATACAGCGAAAAATAAATATCGATATATCGATACTCGATAGTATCGATTACGTATCGATATATATCGATATGTATTGATACGTATCGATATGTATCGATATGTATCGATATGTATCGATACGTATCGATATTCGATACGCCAAATCCCGTATCGCCTACCCCTATATATATATATATATATATATATATATATATATATATATATATATATTACTCATATTTAGACCAGGGTAGAAAATTAAATAATCAAATCAAATAATTTTAATCACCGTGTATAACGAATATTATTAGATAATACGCGTTATTAAAACCGTGAAGCATAAAAATTTATTAGTTTCAGTAAAAATAAGAGATTTAAATCATGTACAAGACGCTTTATATCAAAAGAAACAGTATTAAAAAGCTCTGCGTGTAATTTAATTATTCCGAGGAAAGAAACAAATGGAAATTACGTGCAAAATTTATATTAATTAACCCTATTTTAAGTAACCGGTATTAAACAGAGTGTACACATAATAATTAATATTTAACTTGTATTCGCTAAATATGAAAGGATAGAAGTCAACTTTAATTGGAGTTAATTAAACCATTATTAATAATAAGCATAAAAGTCTGTGAAAATCCAAGATTATAATACCACGAAATAAGGCTCTGAGAATTAATAGTATGTTTGAACACCTGCGTAGTTTAAAAAGCTCTTTCGGCGAAAATTGTGTAGATAACAAATGGTTTCAGAGAATCTTGTAGAAACCGTCGCATAATAGTTACGAGAAATGCTAAAGGTGGGTTATTTCACACTCCACATGGACTGAAATAATCGATAATAAAGAATATCAATTTGCACCACTAAGAACAGGTTAGATAGAGACAGATAATATGCGCAAGACCGAGACACATATAGTAAAAGGCGTGAGTAGCGCAACGTCATGGGGTTGCGATTGGTTGAAAGTAAAAAGCAAACTTGAGAGGTAAAAATAACAGTTCGGTATAAAAGTCAATTAGTTATTTCCAGACTTTGCGTGCCGTGTTGAAATTTCTGAGATTTAAATGGAGCGAGTACAAAATTCGTAAAAACCGACGCACAGGCTACGGACTGGGAACATAGAATGACGAAATTCTAGAAACTGGCCGTTTTTGAGACTCGACCGACAGACAGGCTAATCTCTATATATACCGAGGTGAATATAAAACAAGCTCTCTTACATCCGCGACTTGATTCAGTACGTTAAACAGTGCATTTTAGTTTGATAGAATAATTTAAAGTTTGCTCGTATATTTTGGTGATTTAAAACAGTTTGTTATTTACGTGCTAACATGAATATACTTTAGTGCACTTAGATACAAGGTAATAAAATTTAGTATCACTGTACCAATTAGCAAAATTTACAACGACAAATGTATACACAAAAGTAGGCAGTTTTGGCGTATATTGGTGAAAGAAGTATTAATTTCTTTGTTATTTTTCGGGGGTATTAATACTTAAATGGTTCAAAAACGTGTCTGGATCCACCAAACAAGGGTCAGATATACACAGATGAGTTCCGGAAAAGCCCTGAAACAACTTTAAATAAATGGTGATGGAGAAAATTTTAAAAGCGTTGAGAATCAGAAGCTGTAAATATAATCCAGTTGGAATGGTGTGATTAACAAAAGGGACGATGTACATTGAAGCTACGAGTGCTGTAACCTTCAGGTAAATTATACTATTTTGTTTGAACTTTGATATTTTTGTGTGTGTTGAATAACTTTATAATTGATTTACTTTAAATGGACATTAGTGAAATTGTGCTCACAATAAAATTTTAATTTTAAGGCTTGTTTAAGTAGAAAGGGGTATTTAGTATTGATGTTTAAAATTATGATGAAAATTTGGGTATGTCTTTGAGCTCAATTAGACGGACCTGGTTAATTAACGTAAAGGGGTGGTAGATGCTCCCTTTGTACTCAGACTCCGGTCTGCATATATTGTTATAATAATTAGTAGGCATCCTACAAGGACTTTAATTCTGGATGCACATTAAAATGATAATAAATTTAATTTTGAAATTTTCCGATATTAAAATTTATGCTGAATATTAATTTTGAAATTTTAATGTATTGTGAATATTGATGTAAATAGAGTTGACGTTGATGTTTGTGATAGGAATGTGTTTGTTTTTTTTATAATTGAGGATGAAGGTTTAACTAGAAGAGCAGCCGAGGCGATGTACAGAAGAAAATCAACAGACCAGGTAATTCAAGAGGTATCACAGCAATATATATATATATATCTTATATATATATATATATATATATATATATATACATATAGTGAATAAGATGAAATAATAACTTAGACTTTTATGCAAAGCCCAAATGATCATTTCAAATCGAGCTAGTAATTGAAAGATGGAAAATATAAGGTCTTGGACAGGACTTGAACCTGTATCCTGGTTTTGCCGGAACCATGCGTTTACCAATTACGCCACCGAGACCGATGACACAATTGGAAAATTTTACAAATTTAAATCGTGTACAACTATACATAAACCTAACTTTCAATTACGTTTGGCATTTTTGTCAATCATATCTGACTTTGTCAAGTTTTGACTTATGTCAGTTATAGACAGGAAGCTACGCTCAAAATTATTTGGGCTTTGCATAAAAGTCTAAGTTATTATTTCATCTTATTCACTATAATACTATAGTATTTATCAACCTACCTTGTGTAATTAAGTATCTAAAATATTTATATATTTAATATTTGGCTTATAGCCGTAATTTTAGGCGTAGCTTCTTGTCTATAACTGACATAAGTCAAAACTTGACAAAGTCAGATATGATTGACAAAAATGCCAAACGTAATTGAAAGATAGGTTTATGTATAGTTGTTGTACACGATTTAAATTTGTAAAATTTCCCAATTGTGTCATCGGTCTCGGTGGCGTAATTGGTAAACGCATGGTTCCGGCAAAACCAGGATACAGGTTCAAGTCCTGTCCAAGACCTTATATTTTCCATCTTTCAATTACTAGCTCGATTTGAAATGATCATTTGGGCTTTGCATAAAAGTCTAAGTTATTATTTCATCTTATTCACTGTAATACTATAGTATTTATCAACTTACATTGTGTAATTAACTATCTAATATATATATATATATATATATATATATATATATATATATATACTTATGTCGCAAATATTAAACTTGAAACTTCAATTATTTTGATAACAAACAATCTTAAGTGAAAGACTGAATTGTCAGTAAATGCATTATTTTACAACGATCTTGTCATTTTATTCCCAAAAACAGAGTAGATAAATTATCGATGCCTAATCGATTCGTACCGATACGTATCGCTACGTTTCGATATGTATACTTAATCTACACATCTAAACGTTCCGATACGAATCGCTACATATATCTATACTTATCGATACACATCGATACGAATCGATACGTATCGATATGTATCGATACGCACCGATACGCATCGATGCATATCGATACGCATTGATACGTATCGAAACGCATCGATACGCATCGATACGTATCGATATATATATATATATATATATATATATATATCGATATTCGATATATCGATACATATCGATATAGAATATGTATCGATATTCGATACGCAAAATCCCGTATCGCCCACCCCTAATAATAATGACCGCTTGTCAATGTACATTGTGTGTTTTCGGCCTCATTAATTGTGAATAAAGTTTAGTTGTGTTTTTCAAAGCCTTGTTCCTTATCGATACTTTTAATACACAACTTTCCTTACCCATTTAATTTTTATATCTAGCGTAATGCCTCCGCATTACACACTGGCTTATAAAAAGGTTTTAACAAGTACGTTTCTACCTATAAAGCAGAAAACAATATTTGGTTGTGACAAATTAGTTAAAAACAAAGCTCATTAAAACAAAATTATTAATAAAAATTTAACGCTAAAATCCGATTAAAAAGGGTTGATCTATGTAATTCTAAATTATCCAGATGGCAATAGTGACGTAAAGTACAACGACATAACAAAAAAACAGCGATGACTTGGTTACCCTTGCATTAAAGTAAATTTTTTCTTCGCCTTACAGAAAACGAGCTAGAACCTTCGAATACATCTACTGACCAGAAAGAATGGTGACGAGTCGATAGAATTTGGTTGGCGTTTATTTTGTCATTGATACAAACGGATGGAGAGATACCACTCGGTAACAAAAATGCCTCGTAAATTTTATGAACCGTAACAGCGAGTATCCATTGTTGCTTTGAACCAAAACATCCACTAAATTTAGTTCAATCGAATACGGGTAAAGTTTATACGGTTGTCGTGTCATTAGTTTAAAGACAGAAGTTGCCTGAAAGTTATACCCTTATAATGGAGTATTACTTGTATTTATCTATATGGTGGCGTCTAGCACAGCATGACTACAGGTTAAAAATTAAGAAATCGGAATTTGAATCTGCTTGTAGGGTTATAGTTCTTGCTTCATAGCCCTATTTTAACATTTACTATTGTATTCTTTGCATTAAAAAAATAAATTGTTATTAATTTGCTATTGCAAGTATTTTAGATAGATCTTCTTAGTCATTACCGAAGGTTGAAATAAATTGACTACGCTGGTTCTGAAATAAAGGGAAATTTTTTACACCATCATAACTACGCATTCAGCTATATTTTATCATGAACGTCCAAACGTAATCCATATCCTGATAATAAAAAGTTCAGCCTTGGATTACACTGACATGCAGCAAATCATCCATTAATGGACTTTTATTGGAGCTTGGTATAAAAAACAATGCTTGAATTTATATAACGCTCTTCTGACTATATGCCTTCCACCGACAACCAGAGAGAGCTTAAGTACCTATGAAAGCAGTAATTATGTAGAGGTTAAGAGTGATATAAATAGATTAGCAGAAGTATAATTGTATATCTTTCTGTTGGTCTTTAAACTTCAATTGCGTTTCTTCGCCCCTTCAGTAGATATTCTGCTTTCTAAATGCAAACATTTATATATATATATATATATATATATATATATATATATGTTGCTATGCTCCCTAAATTTATTCGCGCCCCATCGTTTGGGCGACCATATTAATTATACTATGTACTACTGGAATTATCGTTCTCCGACGTTAGGCCGCCTTATTAATATTGCTATAAATTCCCTCCAGAAACTGAACTGGATTTTATCTTGAACCAACCTTGTCTACCAATAACAAAATCTGATACGTTACCGCCTTACTCGTTATCAATTTTGTATTCTACTTATAGCTCCTCCTTGAACTGTTTAAATTATCAAATCACTCCCATTAACTTTATTTTATGACCTCAACTAGCATTTATTTGAAATTATAAAATTCAGTTAATTCGATTCTATATAATGAAGCAAATATTATGTACAGTTTTTGTAAATTATTTAAAATACACTTTTCAATTAATTTATGTTGTAAATCTCATTTATCAAAATCATATACTTTTAATCAAAACCCAAAGTCACCAAAAAAACCTATGATCTTTATAAAAAAAGTGTAGAACGTTCTAAACCTCTTATCATATCACGTACTTTATACGATTCAAATCCTTTGTTTTGTTGACTTTTCACATTCATATTATATTAAGCAAATTCAATATTCAAAATAAAAAATATAGAAAAATAAAATGTCATAACTAAAAATCTGACCTGGTCTATTTTCTTCGCATTGACGCTTCCATAATCAGCTAGTATTTCCCATGCATTAAGCCATCCATTTGAATAAAAATTATCTTCCCCCAATTCAGGATTATTACATGCCCATTCGAAATATTGTTTATCCACAGGTTATACTTATGCACCCCAATTTATTGTCGTCTCATTTCAGACTTAGAATCACTGCTTATCAATTTCCCCAAACTTAGAATTGGATTATCATCATTTATTTTCCCTGCTTCAGAATAGAATTCTTATTGTCATTGTCCCTTGACTCGAAATTACATTTATTCTCCACGGACTCGGAAATCGTAGTTTGTTTTCCCCGGACTTAGAAGCCCTATTATTTGTATGTTTTAGTTTAAAATAAATTCACCAAAATCTACTTACGTTTAATCGGCAATCGTAATTTTCATCTTTGCACTTTTACAATTTTTCATTTTGAATTATTATTACGTATCACTTTATTTCATAGTGGCGCACCTCGGCCTATTGTTGAGTTGAAAACTGACTTCGTTATTACTGTACCTGTTAATATATCTTTTCTCCCCTACTCCGTCAGTGGGTATGGTCTACAAACTCGTCGCTCATTTTAACCAATCAAATAATTACATTTAAAGTAGTTTCTGATGTAATTTTCTATGTTTTCCAATAATTGTAACCTGCTTGCAGCTGTCTTCGTTATCAACATGCGGTGTTTTGATAAATCTAATTACTTTTCATTAAACAACTGATGCAATTTGACTTTTAATTTTCATATATGCATCTTATTTACGCAATCTTTAAACTTCTTTCTTATCAAAAATGGTTAACTATTCTGCACGCATTTATATGCTTTCTGAAGCTCTATTTCTTATCTCTGTATTAACGTAATCGTTTGGAACTCTTTTGAATGCGTGTTTAATTACACTTTATTATGTTTACTTATAAAATACGTGTGCTTCCACTGAAAAATATCATTACTTGCCTAACCTAAATTAACTAAAACTCTATCTACAGGGTATTAAATATTTACTATTTACCTAATGCATGTGTTCCTGGTTTCTACGCTAACTATGCGCCTTCCTGTGTGTATTTGCGTCACTTAAAATTACTTATACTTTATATACAGGGTGTTGATTGCTTACTATTTACAAACTATCTCCATTTCTCAATTCTTTACTAAATAAATGCAGTTTTCTGCTGCCTATAGTAATTTCTCATTTCTAAACGACCTTTACTCTAAAGTACACCCTTAAACAACCCCTTATCACAGCAATATATATATATATATATATATATATATATATATTGCCCGGGAAGTCACCAAAATTCGGGAACTAAGCTTTTAGCATCGAGCCTTCACCTAAATCATTCGAGCCCCACAAATTGGGCGTCATACAATTGCCGTGGAAGCTCAGTAAATTCGTGCCCCACCTGGGCCAACATAAAAATTCAAAGAAAAAATAAAAATTGTCCTTACCCTTTTATTTGGATGCCTTCGGATTTCTCTGCTCACTCTGGCTAGCTCAGCAATCGGCCTCTTCTTAAATACCTATTTTTACGTACATACCTCTCTCACACTCACAAACCATTTAATGAAATTACCAAAATAATACGACAATCATACAACCTTTTATTTACACATATTAACAGCTAAAATATTTACACATGAGTACAAACGTTTTTGGTACAATTATTACCGGCTCAATTTATTGTATGTTTTAAAAGTCCGTGATTTTAAAATGATTTTAAACAAATTCGAGTAGATATGAGTAGATGGCCCCACATGTAACCCTAATTTGACTTCATACTGGTGTATTGTGAGCTCATTATAACCCAGTTTTGTTTATATGCTTTTTAAAGCTTGCATTTTTGACAACAAATTTACAGACCCGTTTACTCCTTACAACCACAATTTATTACCTGCATAAATTTTTATATATCCTTAATAAACCCTATTTCAGTGCTCAAAATTATTAAATTGTCCTGCACATGTACCTTTTTAAATAAATTTTAACAACAATAAATACGCCACTAATAAGTCAACTACCCAAACACAAAAATATCCACAAATATTATATAAAAACAGAAATTTCAAATTTATTACCTTAACACACCTTCACTCTTCGTGACCGCAGGAGATAGCTACCAGAAACACCTCGTCGTTGTGTCCATCCAATATCTCCGCTACCACTATTCTGCTTCTCCCAAGATACAAGCCTCGTTTCAACAGTAAGATTCCATCCCAGATACTTCACGCATACAATTTTTCTCAGTTCTGCTTACCCCAAAATCATTCATCCATATAATAACTTAGTCGTAGTAACGGGACCTTTTATTTAAATAAGCACTAACTTGTGCAATCACTTTACTAACTTACGGTCCGCTACTACAACTTTTATAATTTCAACTAAGATGTTAATGTAAGATTACTGAACACACAAATTCTAACCGAACGCTTTGACTATTATGTGGGTCTGAACCCGTATTCAGAACTTGATGAAAGGAAAGAGAGCTTTAATATCTTCTCTCGTGTATGTATACTGTTCTCCAATCCCCCGAGTTGAACTCGTTTCATGAGAAAAGCTTGTTTTCAAAGCGGCTTCTTAAAATTTTGAACGTAATCGACTTTGAATTCGGAAAAATTTCTTCCGTCCGTCGTGCAACTTACTTAGAATTTCATTCCTTACCTACATGTACGAGCACTCTTTGAAAACTGCTGGCTATCAAGTAATGATATAATTTCCTGTGGTCACAATGCTCCACCTATCCGTTATCCATCTTTGTTCTATGCATGTTTGTTGTCTCCTTTCAAACCCCACTTGAGTTACAGAAAATCGATATTGTAGACGTCCTTCATCAAGTCCACGTGGATATGTTATGTGACTTCTATCCAACGCTTGCTTTATCTGCTTCTCTATCAGTCTTACATTATCGATTGTTCATTCAACTTACTCCTTAAGATATTTGTTATTCTAGCTGTTGCTACAAATTGACCGTTGAACACAATTTCTATTGAATTCTACATTAACGTTCGTTTCAAATTCCCTGAACGTAACATTTAACCAACAGGAGTTTCTCGAAATTATTGATCGTTTAAAAATAACAATTCCTAGATTCTCTGCTTCGTAGCATCGGTGTAAATGACCGTTGGTTTTAAAACGAATACATTTGTGTTAGAAATTATTGATTTTCTTATGCATGCAAGCTCCCTTTTCGCTTTGATGCGTTTGATTAAAAGAAATTATAATTAATTAAGCGTATCCTTGAACTTTTATGTACTTTAAAGCTTTTCTTTCTATATGTAATTTTCACATTCCAATTTCAATATAAAAATACCTTAATACCCGTTCGTTTCTATTATATAAATTAATTAATTTGGCGCGTAAATATTTTGCTCTTATTTCTATATACATGGTTGCTAAAATTTCTTTGTCTACACTTATTTACCCCTTTAAATCCACAACAATATATATATATATATATATAAAGCTCCTCTATACTACATCGAGCCCCACCTTTTGGGCGTCATAAATACTGCGAAGTTCAAGTTCCTATACATGCAAACATTCTACAAACCTTCGATGCTGCTTAAATATCTACAAAAACTTACAATAACTCTGCTTCGACACGAAGAATGCTACGGCTGCTCAGCTGCTTTTCTGAAAAACCAGACCATCTACAAAAAAAAAATTCTGCTACGGTAAAAACGCCAAAGTTTATTACCATATTCATAGACAAAAACACTCCCAGATCAACATAAAACTCTTCGTTCACTCATTAATTATACATTACGTACATCCTCTTCGTTAAAATAACACCTTTCACAATGCATTTTGAAATGCATAATACACAAATAAATATTCACAATTATATTATAAAAAAAAAGTAACAGGGCTTTCCCACCGTCTTTATTTTACCTCCGGTTTAGTACGAGCTCATAATCCCTAAACCTTGGTGCAACTATAGCACGTCAATCTCCCTGTTAAAACTTCATACAGCTGGAGGTCAGCGATTGACAATATAGATGGCCTTATCGTATATTATTGTTGTGCTACACATATGGCGGAGCGATAAATCCTTTTCGCTTCACCAACATGAGACGCTCGTATCGTTCTTCACCGACTCAACACCTAATAACTACAACCGCGAGTGCATAAGTGGTGCTGCCCGACCAAGTTGCGTCGACCGGTAAACAACACCTATTTTCGCGGGAGTAAATTGGTGAACAACATTGCAAGGTATGCAAGCATTAATTACGGTTTGACCTATGTTACTGTTTTTCGCGCCTTATCTCCAGTTGCATACAATTACAGTCCATTTGCTAAGCTTTACGCTTTGGGAAACGTTCTGGAGCTGTCCCGATTTTTTTATACACTCCAACGTGTGCCACACACTTCCAAAAGTACTCTTTTACCTTGTGCATACCAGAAATTATGAATATCATCAATTATTTCTTAAACCTAAATTTCCACAAAAGATGAAGTGCAATAATGCAATAGTAAAGGTTCAATTCATAACTCTTCCCAAGTTTATCTTTTTAGTTCATAGCAGTATACCCACAAAGCACAAAACACCTGTTTTGTCATATATGCAAACAAAGCAACAGTTACCTTGCTTCTATTGCTGCTCCCAGGACTGACATCATACCATCAACGACTGCTGCCTACAGGAACATCCAATCTGGATTGCAATCACAACGACTGCTAGCTGCAAACATATCAGTAAAGGGTTATCTTATTTTCCACCTCCATACGGCATTCTAATTCCTAAACCTTTTCTATAATGTGTAGGTAATCCACCAGATCGGCAAAACACTATCTCTTGCTCCATTCGCAATTTTATACAAAGCACACCTCGTGCAAAATAAAAATGTAACTATTTTACTTACAGAACTTAATACTTTTAGCCGTTAGCTGGTTGTAACTACCAGTGTAAACCTAAAGAGACGTACACTTGCCGGAAACTTAGAGAGAGAGCCTCACCACCTTTCGTTAGGGCTTATATATCCTTTGTTTTCCCCTCCAAAGCTTTTTAACAGCGTCAATACTAACATTTAATTCTTGAAACTTTCAACGGTTAGATTTTTCTACAAATTCTAGAAACAACAACTCCAACGGCCAACGAAATCTTAGAAATTTTCTTTTACACCACTAGATAAAGTATACATTTGTGTGAATTTCACTTCCAAGCGACACTGATTTTCTCTGAAAATTTAAGTTTACACTCTCAACAACGCACGTACTATAAACATTTCTTCGAAAATTGCAACACTACTAGCAAAAGTTACCGTTTAAAACACGCCTCTAATAATACTCGTTATCTCTATCTCGCTTCAAAACATACGCACTAAATCACCTGTCTACCTTGTCTGTTATTCCCATTGTACCTGACCGTTTGTGATATCACACACCCTATTCGAAATTAATATTCGTAATTAAAGGATGATGCTAAATTAACTTTTAGCTTACTGAAATTATTTAGTACAAGTATCGACTTTCACTTTAAAGAAAGTGTTTTACCTTGTCATTTTTATTTTATATACAGAATCCTGAAATAATTACCAAATTGAGTACAAATGCTGTTTCAAACCCCAAATATACCAGAAATATATTGGTCCTGAAATAAACTAAATGCATTGCACTTGGCTTGGAAAGTCCTTCGGTAAACTCGTACATCAGCAAGCATTATTTTATTTAGCATGCAAGACTTCTATCTATATTGAAAAAACCCGGTTAATGTCTACTAAACAGAACCGGGCGGAGCGCTTTAAACAACACAAATATACTTCCGACTCATAGAATTATGAACAACGTGTAGGAAAAGTTGCCTAACTTTTTCCATAAAGATTGTAGAAAATGTATTATACCAATTAATATTGTATATTGGACCGATAAAGAGCCAAAGGTAACCTTGCAGACAACACGACTTATTGTAATGCTTCCGGAAAAAAATGTTACTGATAATTGGATACCACATTTTCAACGCTATAGCAAAATAGAATAGATTAAACCATTTTTAATTAACAACTAAATATTTTAATAAAATTCTACAACAGAGTGATGAATAAGCAATCGTTTAGAATTGAGAAGGCGGTCAAAATTGTTAATAAATACTCAACTACGGAAACAGCACGTAACAAAGCCAGAAGTAAACGTTCTTCCTGGTACATTAGCCCGTTGAGAAGCACCTAGAAGTTGTACTGGGCACAATGAGCTTCTCTGAAAATAGATAATTAGATCTTGGTGGGATCGATAGAGAATAGAGACGGATCAATGAATATGCTTCAGTTGGTGGTTCCTAAAAACCGAGTGTCGGAGATTTTAGGACATCTGCATAACAGGATTTCGAGAAAACACTTTGTCGTTAAGAAGACTCTGGGGAAGCTCCGAGCATGACTTTACTAGGTAGGTTATAAGGACGATGTAAAAGGTTGGTGCCGTAAGTGACAGCTGTGCGCACCATTAAGAAATTCGACGTAAGGAGCCCTTTTGGGAGATTGGTAATCGATATTGCCGGTCCATTCCCTAGACGAACTCCGAGCATAAGTGCATCTAGGTAGCCATGGACTATTTATTTTTATATATATTGTAGTGGTTTTAAAGGGCTAAATCTACGTATAAACAAGGTATTTCAAACACCCTGTATAAAGCAAACAACCAGAATTTACGTGCGAAATTAATTCCAGTTAGTTTATTTTAAAGTAACAAGTGTTAACAAAATTTTACAAATAATGATTAAAATTTAGTAGGTTCGCAAAGAAAATAAATTGTAGAAGCCAATGCAATTAATTTGTTAATTTCATTGAGTTTAATCGAACGGGTAATAAGCATAAAAGCATAAAAAATCGATAATTCCAAGGTGAAACGCTTTACTAACACATAAACAGCCGTTGAAATAAAATACCTTGAAAATCCAATTCGTAGAAATGTTGTGTTAAAACGTTGGTTAATTGAACACCTGCATGTTTTCGAAATGTCAGATTTCCCTTATTTGTGTAGATAAAAAACAGTATTCCAAGGATATCGGGTAAACGGTTGGAGGATTCGCGTAAATGTTAACTAGAAATTTCATTAAAGTGCAGAAAGATAGACGGTTAATGACATGCTTCGGACTGAGACAGGCATAATAACAGTGCATTTCAAAAAGCACGTATACAAGTCCGCATGGAGTAAAGTTGAAACGTGGACAGTAATATCGATTCTTTACCACTCAAACAAGGTTAGAAGGAAACATATAATATGCATAAGAAAGGGACAGCGTTAAGATAGGCAGGATTTTTAAGACGTCAATGGATATACTATTGGTCGATATAGTTAGTTGTACATCAGACAAGCACGAGAATATTTGAAGTCGGGTTTATTGGAAAATATCGTAATGACGCGCTAAATTTCGGAGATTTGGAAACCGGTTGAAACAAAATTTGAGGAAGTGTTATTTTAAATTAGATTTTTCACGGGAAGAGCGGCCTAGAGGTGGCAGTCGGAATCATATAAACACCCGAAGAGAATTAGCATCACACTCTCTATTAACTTCGATCTTTTAGTATTTTCACCGCTTCAGAATACGAGTTTGTAAGTATACACATTTTTAAATTAAATAGTACAGTGTTGGCCTCATAATTTGATACGCGAATAAGTGACGAGTCTAAAATTTAATAGAGGTACAACATTTATCTTAAACAAGCTCGTTAAGTGACGTGAAGTAACGTAAATTTAAATTAAATCAAACTAAAGTACGCAAGTATGAAAGAAGTGTAATTAATTTGGAGTTGGATTTGGATGTACCGTAAAGGCAGAGCAAACAGCACAACCTAGATGGGGTTCTTCTACAAATAGCTAGAAGCGGCCAGCAGAGCAGTGCGAAACAACTTGACGGCATCATCAACGGAGTAGAGATCTTCAAGAAATTCCAGGTAACGCTTTAAAATTGTTGTTGTTATAAACTATAAAACTATGAAAATTGTGTGACGTGTGAAAGTGAATTTTGCAGGTATTATGCATTATTTTGCGTATTGAAAATAACACGTATAACTAACTTTATTATGGTATTTAAATAGAAATCTAAAGGTGTATATAAAGCTTATTAACGTTCCATCAGGAATTTAAGATTTTTATTGTGAAGAGTACATGGGTTTGTTTTTTTTTTGTTTGTTGTAAGAGTATGCGAAGTACAAACTGGGTTATCATGAGCTCACCATACTCCAAAGTATACTAATTTAAAATAAATTATAAATAAAGAAAGAAAATAAGGTATTATTCAGGGCCCATTTACTCCGGGTATATTTAATATGTTTGATATTTTAAATTAAAATCCAGGACAGTACAAAAATAAGATTTATTGAGGTGTAACTTGATCTCTGAAATGTGGATAATCTTGAATTTTATTTGTAAATAGTGGTAAATAAATATGCGCACTAAATCACCTGTCTACCTTGTCTGTTATTCCCATTGTACCTGACCGTTTGTGATATCACACACCCTATTCGAAATTAATATTCGTAATTAAAGGATGATGCTAAATTAACTTTTAGCTTACTGAAATTATTTAGTACAAGTATCGACTTTCACTTTAAAGAAAGTGTTTTACCTTGTCATTTTTATTTTATATACAGAATCCTGAAATAATTACCAAATTGAGTACAAATGCTGTTTCAAACCCCAAATATACCAGAAATATATTGGTCCTGAAATAAACTAAATGCATTGCACTTGGCTTGGAAAGTCCTTCGGTAAACTCGTACATCAGCAAGCATTATTTTATTTAGCATGCAAGACTTCTATCTATATTGAAAAAACCCGGTTAATGTCTACTAAACAGAACCGGGCGGAGCGCTTTAAACAACACAAATATACTTCCGACTCATAGAATTATGAACAACGTGTAGGAAAAGTTGCCTAACTTTTTCCATAAAGATTGTAGAAAATGTATTATACCAATTAATATTGTATATTGGACCGATAAAGAGCCAAAGGTAACCTTGCAGACAACACGACTTATTGTAATGCTTCCGGAAAAAAATGTTACTGATAATTGGATACCACATTTTCAACGCTATAGCAAAATAGAATAGATTAAACCATTTTTAATTAACAACTAAATATTTTAATAAAATTCTACAACAGAGTGATGAATAAGCAATCGTTTAGAATTGAGAAGGCGGTCAAAATTGTTAATAAATACTCAACTACGGAAACAGCACGTAACAAAGCCAGAAGTAAACGTTCTTCCTGGTACATTAGCCCGTTGAGAAGCACCTAGAAGTTGTACTGGGCACAATGAGCTTCTCTGAAAATAGATAATTAGATCTTGGTGGGATCGATAGAGAATAGAGACGGATCAATGAATATGCTTCAGTTGGTGGTTCCTAAAAACCGAGTGTCGGAGATTTTAGGACATCTGCATAACAGGATTTCGAGAAAACACTTTGTCGTTAAGAAGACTCTGGGGAAGCTCCGAGCATGACTTTACTAGGTAGGTTATAAGGACGATGTAAAAGGTTGGTGCCGTAAGTGACAGCTGTGCGCACCATTAAGAAATTCGACGTAAGGAGCCCTTTTGGGAGATTGGTAATCGATATTGCCGGTCCATTCCCTAGACGAACTCCGAGCATAAGTGCATCTAGGTAGCCATGGACTATTTATTTTTATATATATTGTAGTGGTTTTAAAGGGCTAAATCTACGTATAAACAAGGTATTTCAAACACCCTGTATAAAGCAAACAACCAGAATTTACGTGCGAAATTAATTCCAGTTAGTTTATTTTAAAGTAACAAGTGTTAACAAAATTTTACAAATAATGATTAAAATTTAGTAGGTTCGCAAAGAAAATAAATTGTAGAAGCCAATGCAATTAATTTGTTAATTTCATTGAGTTTAATCGAACGGGTAATAAGCATAAAAGCATAAAAAATCGATAATTCCAAGGTGAAACGCTTTACTAACACATAAACAGCCGTTGAAATAAAATACCTTGAAAATCCAATTCGTAGAAATGTTGTGTTAAAACGTTGGTTAATTGAACACCTGCATGTTTTCGAAATGTCAGATTTCCCTTATTTGTGTAGATAAAAAACAGTATTCCAAGGATATCGGGTAAACGGTTGGAGGATTCGCGTAAATGTTAACTAGAAATTTCATTAAAGTGCAGAAAGATAGACGGTTAATGACATGCTTCGGACTGAGACAGGCATAATAACAGTGCATTTCAAAAAGCACGTATACAAGTCCGCATGGAGTAAAGTTGAAACGTGGACAGTAATATCGATTCTTTACCACTCAAACAAGGTTAGAAGGAAACATATAATATGCATAAGAAAGGGACAGCGTTAAGATAGGCAGGATTTTTAAGACGTCAATGGATATACTATTGGTCGATATAGTTAGTTGTACATCAGACAAGCACGAGAATATTTGAAGTCGGGTTTATTGGAAAATATCGTAATGACGCGCTAAATTTCGGAGATTTGGAAACCGGTTGAAACAAAATTTGAGGAAGTGTTATTTTAAATTAGATTTTTCACGGGAAGAGCGGCCTAGAGGTGGCAGTCGGAATCATATAAACACCCGAAGAGAATTAGCATCACACTCTCTATTAACTTCGATCTTTTAGTATTTTCACCGCTTCAGAATACGAGTTTGTAAGTATACACATTTTTAAATTAAATAGTACAGTGTTGGCCTCATAATTTGATACGCGAATAAGTGACGAGTCTAAAATTTAATAGAGGTACAACATTTATCTTAAACAAGCTCGTTAAGTGACGTGAAGTAACGTAAATTTAAATTAAATCAAACTAAAGTACGCAAGTATGAAAGAAGTGTAATTAATTTGGAGTTGGATTTGGATGTACCGTAAAGGCAGAGCAAACAGCACAACCTAGATGGGGTTCTTCTACAAATAGCTAGAAGCGGCCAGCAGAGCAGTGCGAAACAACTTGACGGCATCATCAACGGAGTAGAGATCTTCAAGAAATTCCAGGTAACGCTTTAAAATTGTTGTTGTTATAAACTATAAAACTATGAAAATTGTGTGACGTGTGAAAGTGAATTTTGCAGGTATTATGCATTATTTTGCGTATTGAAAATAACACGTATAACTAACTTTATTATGGTATTTAAATAGAAATCTAAAGGTGTATATAAAGCTTATTAACGTTCCATCAGGAATTTAAGATTTTTATTGTGAAGAGTACATGGGTTTGTTTTTTTTTTGTTTGTTGTAAGAGTATGCGAAGTACAAACTGGGTTATCATGAGCTCACCATACTCCAAAGTATACTAATTTAAAATAAATTATAAATAAAGAAAGAAAATAAGGTATTATTCAGGGCCCATTTACTCCGGGTATATTTAATATGTTTGATATTTTAAATTAAAATCCAGGACAGTACAAAAATAAGATTTATTGAGGTGTAACTTGATCTCTGAAATGTGGATAATCTTGAATTTTATTTGTAAATAGTGGTAAATAAATATGGTATGATGGTTGTATTATTTTGTGGTTTTATTGAGAGTGTGCGTGAACGATACAGAGTATAATAGTGAATCTAGGTATCCAAGAGGAAGCCCAACCGAGCTAGCCTGGGAACTGAAGAAGAATTTAGGTGAAGAAGAGAGGAATCTGGGTAAGAGATTATTTTTATTAAATTTTTCTGTTGTGTGAAATTTATTTTCGAATTTTGGAAAATAAATATAATTTTCGAATTTACCGAGATTCCTGACCAATACACGGCAATATATATATATATATATGATATATATATATATATATATATATATATTGCTGTGATACCTCCAAAATCCGGGAACTCCGGTTTTGGAATCGAGCCCCACAGATTGTGCGTCAAGAATGCTGTGAAACCTACAAAAAGCTATTAACTTAACTGGTCCGTCGACTTTCTTCTGTTACTCGCCTCTTTACTCTTTTCCGCCTCGGCTGCTCACCTAGTTAAACCTTCATCCTCATTCATAAAAAAAAAAACACATTCCTACCACAAACATCAACGTTAACTCTATTTACATCAATATTCACAATACATTAAAATTTCAAAATTAGAAATTCAGCATAAATTTCAGTATCAGAAAATTTCAAGATTTAAATTTGTTATCATTTTAATGTGCATCCAAAATTAAAGTCCTTGTAGGATGCCTACTAATTACTATAACAATATATGCAGACCTGAGTCTGAGTACAAATGGAGCATCTACCACCCCTTTACGTTAATTAACCAGGTTCGTCTAATTGAGCTCAAAGACATACCCAAA
Organism: Platerodrilus igneus; assembly: GCA_036346225.1. NCBI lineage: Eukaryota > Metazoa > Arthropoda > Insecta > Coleoptera > Lycidae > Platerodrilus > Platerodrilus igneus. Next base: position 3,529,811 of record JARFIW010000012.1, on the reverse strand, counting down.
TTTTCATCAAGAACATAAATACTAAATACTCCTTTCGACTTATACAAGAAAATCTCACCTTAAAATTAAAAATTTGCTGTTAGTACAATTTCACTACTGTCCATTTTAAGTAAATAAATTATAAAGTTATTCAACACACACGAAAACATCAAAGTTCAAACAAAATAGTATAATTTACCTGAAGGTTACTGCACTCGTATCTTCAATGTACATCGTCCCTTTTGTTAATCACACCATTCCAACTGGGTTATATTTACGGCTTCTGATTCTCAACGCTTTTAAAATTTTCTCCACCACCATTCATCTAAAGTTGTTTCAGGGCTTTTCCGGAACTCATCTATGTATATCTGAACCTTGTTTTGTGGATCCAGACACGTTTATGAACCATTTAATTATTAACACCCCCGAAAAATAGCAAAGAAATTCATACTTCTTTCACAAATATACGCCAAAACTGCCTACTTTTGTGTATTCATTTGTCGTTGCAAATTAGACTAATTGGTACAGTGATACTAGACTTTATTACCTTGTATCTTCTTTTCTAAGTGCACTAAAGTACATTCATTGTAGCACGCAAAGAACAAACTGTTTTAAATCACCAAAATATACGAGCAAACTGTTTAAATTATTTAATCAAAATCAGAAACCTAAAAAGCACTGTTTAACGCATTGAATCAAGTCGAAAATCTAAGAGAGCTTGTTCATATTAACACCGGTATATATTGCGATTAGCCCGTCTGTCGGTCTTGTCCCCAAAACGGACAATTCTTCAGAATTTCGCATGCTAGGTTCCCATTCCGCAGCCCGGCATGCGGTTTTTACGAAATTTGCAGTCGCATCAGTTAAATCTCAGAAATTTCGACACGGCTCGCAACGTCTGGAAATAACTAATTAATTTTTATACAGAAATGTTATTTCTACCTCTCAAGTTTGCCTCTTATTTTCAACCAATCGCAACCCAGTGACGTTGCTCCACTCACGCCTTTTACTATATGTGTCTCGGTCTTGCGCATATTATCTGTCTCTATCTACCCTGTTCTTATTGGTGCAAATTGATATTCTTTATTATCGATTATTTCAGTCCATGTGGACTGTGAAATAACCCACCTTTAGCATTTCTCGTAACTATTAAGCTACGGTTTCTCCAAGATTCTCTGTAACCATTTGTTATCTGCCAAATTTACGCAGAATGAGCCTTTTAAAAATACGCAGGTGTTCAAACATAATACTTCTAAATAACACTTCTACGATTTGCATTTTATTGGGTTTTTACAAATTTTTATAGATATTATATGTTACTAATGGTTCAATTAACTTCAATTAAAATTAATACCCTTTAATTTTTAGTGACTCCTAATCAAATATTAATTATTATCTGTACATTTTGTTTAATACCGGTTACTTAAAATTGAGTTAATTAATATAAATTTTGCACGTAATTTTCTATTTGTTTCTTTACTAGGAATACTTAAATTACACGCAGAGCTTTTTAATACTGCTTCCTTTTTTTTTTTTATAGCAAGCGTCTTGTACATAATTTAACTCCCTTATTTTTAATAACACGAATGAAATTTTTATTCTCCACGATTTTTTTTTTTTAATAACGCGTACCTTTTCCCAAAGCTTCTACACGGTGATTAAAATTATTTGATGTACTTCATTAATTTTCTACCCTGGTCTAAATATGAGTAATATATATATATATATATATATATATATATATATATATATATATATATATATATATATATTTACGAAGTGGGCCGAAGCGAATGCTATACCAAACCAAGAAGCTGCAATAGTCGCCGAAGTGCTGATGAAGGAACTCCTCTGACGTTTTGGAGTTCCTATGGCGTTGTACGCTGATCAGCACAGAAATTTTAGCTCTGTGTTGTTTCAAGAAATTTACTTATTGCCAGGAACGAGAAAGACCCGAACAATATCATTACACCCTCAATCAGATGGTATGGTAGACTGTACGAACCGCACTTTAAGAAAGTAATTTTCCAAGGTGATCGGTTAACATCAGGAAGACTGAGACTAATATATTTTGGCTCTATTTTTATTGACTTATCAGTTTTCGCTTCATGAGAGCATTGGACAGACATGTGCTATGTTGGGACGCGAGATATGCCTACCGTGTGATCTTGAGTTTGGGTGTAAGCTCGGGGATAATATTGTGTGCAAGAGCAACGTCGAGAAGTTCCAGCGCAAGATGCATCATATGCATGGTGACATTAGGTAAAATATCCAGATAGCAAGATCGGATGAAGACCAGTATAACATCTAGGCAAACCAGTTTGGTTTTCAGAAGAGCGACAGCGTCCAGCTATACAATCCCATACAGAAACGTGAACTGTCTACAAAGTAACGAAGATATTGAGAAGGTCTATACAAAGTTGTAAGAAGGATCAACGGCGTGGTATGTCGGATTCGTAAGTTCCCAAAAAGAAGATCATTCGTGGTGCGGATTAACGGGTTAGCCTACGACGGTAATGACGCCGGTTATGCCAAACAACGGTAAGTAGTGAAACGAACAAACAGCTGAGCTCGTGAAGATGAACAAAGGTCTCGGCCGAGTTATGACTGCTTCATGTCTTTGTACCGCGACTCAGGTAAAGCAAGATTTTAGGTCACCGAAGACATTCAAGGTGATCTATTCAATGTGCGTGTTAATGCGGAGGTTAACTTCGATAACCACAGATGGTGAGTTCAGTGGACATGTATACTTAACAAAAAGAATAGCGGTAACCTTCAAGTGCTTACCTAAGTTATTAGATTTAGCGGTATTCGAGAAACTAGTAGTAAGAAAAACGTCGACTTTGTGATAGGAGTTCGTATCTGTCTAACAAAAAAACCATTGCGACGCACAACACACTTTTAACTAAGTTTGGCGGTACATCAATAATACAGATTAGCTTGAAGGCTGAATTGCGACAGATCTAATGACCTTTAATGTCCACAGGGCAGATGCGGGTTTACCTGCAAGCTTTATCTTATGTTTTAACTAACAGTAAATTAACTATAAAGACAAACGGAACAGTGCGATCGGAATGCTCTCAGGCACATTGCCTAGGGGCGGACTTTGATGTCTAAATGGCTAGCTTGGGTATTTAAAAATAAATTTAATGATCTTGATCAATTTCGCCGACAACAGGCAGAGGCTGGAAAGACTATATGGTCAAAGAACCGACATCGGGACATCTACTACTTGATGACTAAGCATTACATGTGATTTTCCAATGCTCCACCCGAAGGTACTACATTGGCCAGGAAGCGAGTTTTTTTTACCTGGAAAATTTTGAATTTTGCCGAATTCTTGCTGTTCCAAGCAAGGTAGGAATCTTTAACGTGCGTAACAACACTCACACACGGGACCTCCATTTTACCTCTCATCCGAACGAGGGTGTATTCTTGCGAAAAATGCTTGCCTAACATTTTTCAAGCGGACCGTGTCGGGATTCGTACCGGGACCTAGGGCGTAGTAGTCACACACATAACACTACGCCACGGAGCCGCCTAATGACTAAGCAGCAGTCTTCTCGTAAATCGAGTTATCATGATCTGTGGAAGACGTACCTCAAGCGCCAGATGATCGAATTTAAGAACAAGAAGTTGGCCTTACGCAATATAGGTTTGGGTTCGATGGGTTGAACTGGAGGGCGGTTTGAAATATGCTAAAGGCACTGTTCTTGAAAACCAGGGTTTAGATTTTGGTGTGTGGTTAAAATTAACCGGAACGGCGCCTGCTAGAAGTGTTGATTGCTACCTCTATCAACATGAAAACTGCAGAAATGGCTTCGGCTGCCCTTACCGCCACAGGGACTTCCAACGTCCGGATCACAGAATGGTCTGGTAGAGGACAGCTTTAACAGGCTGGCAGTGTAACGCCAACCAGTCTGCCTCTAACCAGAATAATTGTATTAGAACGTATGCGAGGACACAAAAGATGATCGATAGTTCTCGGCGGCACCTCATCTTTCAGATGGTTTTGATTGACAGGTATAAGGGTTTTGGTGTTATTTGGATTACAATAAGTACCATCGAAATGTTATTTGTATAATTTCTAGTATGTTTTAGAATAGTTTTACAAAAATTATTCTTGATGTTAAGAATTATTAGCTAACCATAATTGGACTAACATTAAAAACACCATTTATATCAGAACTCATATTTTTGCTCCAAATCGAAATATTTGAAAACTAATAACATTTAAAGTGCAAATAAAAATCAAAAAATACTAATTGTCCAATATCTAAATGCAAATTTTTAATTGTTCTGTCATGGTAAAAAGGACTTATTTACAAGTATTGGGGGAGTTTCTGGTGCTCGTGACGTAGTTAAGTGCTCCAGCAACTTAGCAGGGGACATTCAGGACGAAGTATTAATTCTGTTCCGAACTAAGGGAACTCGCGCGTCCAGCGTAAAAGTGTAATAGATTTCAAAAACTTTTAAAAAGTACAACATCTATATTTAGCGTGAAGCCTTCAGTAAGAAGTCAACCTTTACTTCAGATCTGTAGCAGAAGTGGAAAACATGTTGTAATTGGTTTTTAAAGTAGTATTTTCAATTTTCTAGAACAACGTATCGTACAGATAGGTGGACACTAACAGTAGAAAATGCTGTCATTGTTCTCTTCTAACGCCTCAATATGCCATTTGATTTACTTTGCCATTACAGCTAGTTCGCGTGAATAGTAAAACTTAAAGAAAAACTCCAACCAAATACAAATTACACAGAAACGTCTACAAAAAAATTTTTAAACCACTCATTTCCACTCCGTCGATCAAATACGAATACTAAATCAAACGACTTGGAGGAATGAAACGAACAATGAGATAAATGGAGATACAAGTCTATGTCTTTTATAGTTAGTGATACATGTAATGGAAATCCAACCCCGACCCTTATCTCGAGCCTTTCGCGCCTATCTATTCAATGGATCACACAGAATCGTTTTTTAGTGCAACTCAAACGTGAAGCTTATGTCCCAATCCGTGCTCAACCCTTAGTGGCTTTTGTTATCTCCAACGTGCGTGGTTTTAAAGAAGTGTTAGAGTACGTTGATAGCTTCAGGCATCTTACTTGTAATACATTTAATTTAATTAAATTGGTTTTTAGGTTAAGTTGAAAACTTGTTGATTAAACTCAAACCTGTTTAGTTTGCATGCGAAGCGAGATAAAACAGAATGAAGTTAGTATAAGCTGAACTACACTGTAGTTTGACGAGTGACGTAAATCCAGGTATAGCTGTAAAAGGTGAAAATTTAATAATATTGTGCACTGTAAGTAAAAAGAAATACATCGAGTCTCAAGTGTAATTCTGTAAAAAAACCTATAAAGATGAAAATTGTTTGAATTGTCAGTTTGATACTAGGAGGGGAGGTGGTAACTTGTAGCACACAATGCTGCAACATCAAGTCAATATATACCCATGCGCTTGGTTACCCATTGGGCGCGTCTCCAGGTGGCGGATAGCAGGAATCCCAGGATATATGACCAAAGGATTGGCTATCTACTCTGGGAAGGATCGTGATAAGCTTAACTCTTTCAGTGACCCAGTGCCTTAGTGGTATAAGACCTACAACATGATGGAGAGCAAGAGACTGTGCTAGAGCGAGATAAAATACGCCCCCTAGCCAAGTGAAAATGATCCCGCGGACCAAACCCCTCAGCTCAAGCTGTAGTTTCGTGGTTAATGGGCCTGCTCTGAGGTAAACGTAGCCGGTGGGGCAATTCTGCAACACCAACACACCGCGCCTTCCCTACTGTAGTGATCATGTCTCACGGGCAAGAGGGTGTGGGGGACTTGGCTTAACCGCCCGGACTAAGATGACCAGTCTTAATCAGTCCAGAACTCGGGGAACAGGGCAGCACTCCGTTTTATTCACGCCTTCCATGCCAACAGGGGACACCTGGCATGGTGACCATTTACACCCCCCTTACTCATGGGAACAATTATGAATAATATTGGTACCATAAGTAAAATAGAACCTTAAGAGGTGGAACCAGCAATAGGGGACCCCTCAGGCAACCAAAACAACCATGGAGGTGAAGCAGATCCGGGATGCAAGTCCGCTTGCAAGACCGGTGTCTGATACACCAGAAAACACGGAAAAAACAATAAAGAAACTTACAGGCACTAGACTGCAAGCAAAGAGGCTTTCGGGTGCTCAGCGTAGGAAGCTGAGGCATGCCATGAAAGTCGAAGCTGGGACTTGGACGGAGTCACACTCGTTCACAAAGATGTTGGTGCAGAAGAAGAGCGGGGTAAAAGACCTCGTTCGAGACTTACACATCGACACCATCTAGAGGCGCTGGGTAGAACGAGACAGCGCCTATTCTGGTGACCAAATTTAGACCCGAAGGAAGTCGATACCATCTCATCAAGGGACCTATACTCTGTAATTCAGGGTGCAGGCTTAGCAGATTGGGCATAATACTTAACCAGGGTCAGCACAATAAGCCTTTTAGGCTGTAGTGCGGCGGAGCCGTTTGGCTGACGCACCCGCCAGGGAGTAGGGGGTGGTTTTAGTGGGTATGCCGCAAGGAGAGTCCCACACTTCGGCTATAAAAGCGTTCCACTCCACCGGGTTCGGATAACTATCAAAAAAAAAGAAAAGTCAATATATACACAAAGCAAAAGAATATCTATTTACCATACTGACAATTAGTATACGACAATGTAACTAAGTATTTACAATATTAACAAGTGTGCGTGTTAATAAGCACAAACAGGAACATATACTTGTATATAAAAGTACATTAAGTCGATTAATGAAAGAGCATAATGAGAACTTTTAGGTCAATACGAGTGCGTGTTAATAAGCACAAACAAGAACAACATTCAAATATAAAAGCACAAACGTATACGTATAACAAATTCTTAAATTAGTTAATGACAAGTACAGTTAAATATTTACAAAATTAACGAGAATGCGTGTTAATAAGCACAATCAAGAACAAATATTCAAATATCCCTTATATCTATAAAGTAAATTAATTTAATTAATAAAATATGGAAATTAAAACGAATGCGTGTTAATGAGCACAAACATATATAAACGGTTGTCTATTGTTAAATATATATATATATATATATATATATATATATTATATATGTTTGTGCTCATTAACACGCATAGAGGCTTAAAATAATAAAATAATAATAGGGCAATAACACAGCAATTTATGGTATGCCAAATCGTGGGGTTATATCAGAGCAAATTTATTACGCCCATCGTAGGGGCTCGTTAATTAATCCTAAAATAATAAAATCGAGTATCACAGAAAATTTATACGGCCCAACGCTGGGGCTCGATTGTTCAGATAATATCACAGCAATATATATATATATATATATATATATATATATATATTGATATGATAACGCCGTACGCCGATGTAATAAACGTTCAGCTGAACGCCACCGCTCTGTGTTTTTCTCAAATCTTCTACTTTTATTATGCAACGGCAAGTCCTTTTTAATTTACACAGAGTGCAGAACGTTACGATGATCAATTTTTGTTTACCCCTTTAACTCCTACCAGTGTGAATTGATAAAACGAAGTCAATAACTATTCATATAATGAAAGGAAATAATATTTTCACTTCAAAATTTTTGTAATCCTTTAAATACACCCTTCAATCAATTAATATAATATGGATTATTTATCCCAAAATTTATATCCTTTTAATTTAATTTAAAGTCACCAAAAACGACACCTTCTATAAAAAAATCTGGAACATTCGAGATCCTTTTATGATTATTATGTAAGTTTCAACGTATTCAATGTTCTTGTTGACTCATTACAAGCGTTAGAGAAAATTAATATATTCCGTGTTAAAATTTAAATTTGAAAAGATTCCCTAAAACTAAGTAGCCCTGACCTGTGATCTCCTAATGAGTTGTTTCGTGTTGTGGATCAACACCCCCTTTATTATCTTCACTCGAAAACCAATGCTCTGCTTTGTACTCCTTAACTTACGTTGAACCAATATTTTTGTTGCTTCCTATTTCCAAGATTCACCTCATGCTTTATTCTATGTTTCTCTGGAGACGCCTTAAACCTCTTCACATAAATACCACTTGGAATTCGTAGGTTTTTTAGTATTATGAATTTAGAATTATTCCGCTTATGGTCGTGAATTAGAATTAGATTAGAAATGGACTAGAAATGTATTAGAAGTGGACTAGCATTGTATTAGAAGCGGATTAGAAGCCCTATATTATTATAAATACTTAATTTAAATTAATTACCAAATTTCTACTCACGTTTTCTGCAAAAACGGCAAAAGCTTTTTTATGTATTCTTAACGCAATTCTTACACAGCACTGTTTTTCACTATAATATAAATTTTATTTATCTAACGCGTAAATATTTGATTAAGAGTATTGTAGATTCGACGTGCTTCAAATTGAGACTGACTGTTTCTTATCACCTCTAGGCGTTATATAGCTTTTGCTCTCTACATTTTGATTAATTTTCCAACCAGCCTTGCAACCAACCATATTTGTTCTGGACATTCCTAGTATATTTTCAAGCTGATTTTTTAGAGTTTCGTATCATGCTGTTATTTACTATTGTTTTACGATCTTTGATCGCCTTATTATTGTTATCGTTGCTGGATGTTTAGCGTTTGCTGCTGGGATTTAGATGGTGTCGGTGTGGAAGTGTCTGAACGAGGTCGTCTATTGCGCACGCTCTCATTCTGCACCGAGATCTTCTTTTTGGACGGTTTTAACTCCGTCCAAGTTTCGGCTTCGGCTTTCTTTGCTTGACTCAGCTTTCTACGCTAAGCACCTGAAAGCCTCTTTGTTTGCAGTTCGGTGCCTGCAAGCTTCTTTATTGTTTCCTCCATGTCTCGTGTATCAGACACCGGTCTTACGAGCGAACTTGCATCTCGGGTCTGGTACACCTCCATGGATAGGTTTTGGTTACCTGAAGGTTCCCCAATCGCTGGTTCCACCTCTTCCGGTTCAGTTTTACTATTTTTCCAATTGTGTTCATAATTGTTCCCACGAGTAAGAGGGATGTAAATGGTCACCATGCCATGTGCTCCCTGTAGACATGGAAGGCGTGAATAAAATGGGGTGCCGCCCTTTTCCCCAAGTTTTGGACCGAATGGGACTGGTCAACTATCCAGCCACGCATCTCTTGGGCTTGGTCCTACACCACAGGGTTTAGGGTTTTTAGCAAGGTTGTGTCTTTTTGGTCCGGGCGGTTAAGCCAAGACCCCCACACCCTTTTGCCCATGAGACATGACCACGACAGCAGCGAAGGCGCGGTATGTCGGTGTTGCAGAATTGCCCCACCGGCTTCGTTTACCTCAGTGCAGGCTCAATAGCCACGAAACTACAGTTTGGGCTGAGGGGTTTGGTCCGCGGGATCGTTTTTACTTGGCTAGGGGGCTGATTTTGTCCCGTTCCAGCACAGTCTCTTGCTCTCCGCCATGATTGTGGGTCTTATACCACTCAGACACTGTGTCATTGAAAGAGATAAGCTTATTACGATCCTTGTCAGAGTAGATAGCCAGTCCCTTGGAATTCTTCCTGGAATTTCTCCTATCCGGCACCTGGAGATGCGCCCAATGGGTAACCAACCGCATGGGAGTGTTCAGACTTATGTTCTCCGCAAACCTAAAAAGTCAGTTGGTCATGCTGTCAAATTAGATTTTATTATTTCAACAGGCCATCTTCTAACACTCCTAACCCCGGGTCCTGTATTAAAACAGGAAACCCGCGCTTTTATTGTTATCATTATTTTATGGGAAGTGTCTCAAAATTAACGATTCCAAGGAAGTGACGTCAAATACTATAGCACGATAAAAAATATTTCAACAAGTGATGGTATTTATAAATTTTTAACAGATTAAGAAAAATGTAGTGTATCTATGGTGCTATTTCGCGTTCGTTCATATATTGAATAGTTTAAATATAAATTAGTACATAAGCGAATTTCCACAATCCTAAGATAACTGAAAAATTTCAAAAACTCTGAACTCGCATCTCAGCAATGCACTTTTTAAAAGGAAACGCCTATACCACAATATTACATTACAGAAACAAGGATCTGTTTAAATAAAATATTCATAAAGCAATCTCAAGCTCCTGTTTGGGTTGATACATATGTTAACAGGAATTTTATAAGCTTTTTGTGGCTATCAATCATATTTTATTGCTTACATTAAAAATCAACGCTTGCCTTTTTACAATCCTTAACAAGGGTTCTTTTTCTTGTAAAGTATTTTCACAACAAGTAAAATTATCTTATTTGCATTTTAAAGAGTAAACAGAAACTTTTAAAACAATGAAGTTGCATGTGGGTTTAAGGCAGACAAGAATTTGCCATTTTCTAAGCATAATGATCTAACTTTTTCCTATAGTATTATAATACTTTACATTATGTTTTGGAGCGAAGACTTATATTTCTTGGCTAGCAGTATAAATAATGCTAAGACGTACAGCGTTATTGATTGAAAGCCACAGGACGCCTAGTTTTTGTCACACAATAGTTCGCAGCTTTTTACAAATGTTGAGTAGTTTGACCAATATAATGCTAATTACATTACTCGTATTTTATTTTATGGAACGCGAGTTATGTGATCCCCCATTTGTTATACATATGAAACTAATAAAGATATTAGGAAATATTAGGAAAGTGCAACAATGTCATAAAAGACAAATTGCAAAGATTTATTACAATTTAATTCAGTTATTTCAGTTCCCACGAGTGGAAACGCTACAAAGTAGCACAAGGATAAGTGACACTGCAGATGTCAGGTCACAGACGGTCGTAGGAAGTCACGTACCGAGATTACGCAGAATAAGCCTGCAACATTGTAATTATGAATAGCTTTTAAGATAGCAACTAAGTATTATGAATAGAGTCAAGGGTAAGCGGACATTAGGTCCGCAAGTTCCCACAGAATTGTAAAGAGGTAGGGAGATTATAAAACGACCGGGAGCTCCACTCCCAGTCAGTTCATCAACGTTCAGCTTTCACATTGCTGTCCGTCGGTAACTCACTTGTACAGTGTGTCCCAAATTGGATGTATTAAATGGGTAACTTAGTTGTTATTAAAGATACAATAAAACTGTGTGCGCAGTCATGTGCCAACTTTTGAGATCAATTCAATGGTGAAATCACAAATGATCGATCTTCTTTTGTTTTCGAGTTATAGCCAAAATTGATATTTTAACAATTCTATTAATTCGTATAACTCGTTTGGTTGCAAAAATATCCAAAAATACTGTAATAGTTTTTATACGGTTTTTTACGTAGAATACAGTGGCGTACGCAAATATTTAATATTCATAATACTTTTGAGGTTATAATATAAACCTGCATTTTTTAAATGGCAACCACAATTGATTGTCACTTTATTTAAAAGCTCTTTTGACAGCTTTTCAAAATATATAGTTTAATATAATTATTTTTCAAATGGCCGAATTATTCCATGTTTTGGTATAATAAAATAATTTATTATATTGGTAATAAATAGTTGGCCGCGAAACAAAAGGTAAACAAAAACGACAATTGTTTGTATAACAAACGTCAACGAGCTTCAATCATATCTATTGCACATGCAATAAATTGTATTGTTAGTTTGTAAGTGAAGCATCAGTCTGTTACTAAACGGCAAAATTTGAAAATTACGAAAAGTACGATATGCTACTTCATTTATTGAGTCTGCGAGAATTCCTCTATCAGTAAAAACTTTATATTTTAACAGGTAATTGTGCAACTAATAGCAAATAATATTACTATGTCGTTTGTAAATAATACAGATACCCTGAAAGACAACAACCTAATATTAACATGTTTAAAAGGATAGATAGTAATTTACAACAGTTTGGCTTCTTTGAAAACCAGAACGAAACAGTATGCAGTTTTTAATTAAGAGCAAACTACTGTTTCAACCATAGCATGTGTGAAACAAACCCAAGAACATCTTGTAGGAAAATTGAAAGGAAATGGGTGTTTCTAAATCAGCAGCTTCTAGAATATTGAAGCGTAATAAATATCGACCCTATAAAATAAAATTATACATAGTTTGTTTCCCGACGATTTTCAAAAAGAAGGCGATTTTGTCAATGGTATCTTCGTAAATGTGCCGCTACTAACAATTTTGGAAATAACATTATATATGGTCTGATGAAGCACTTGCTGGTCGAATGAAAATACCTATCAAACATACGAGGCGTCAACAAAGCCGTTATGGTTTGAATATTTGTTGCTACATTGTTGGTGGCAAATTTCAATACTATATTTTTGAAAACAATCATTCAGCTTGTCGCTATATTGAAATTTTGTCTACCAACTTGCACGAATTACTGGAGGACATGCCTCTCGAAAAAAGACAAAAAGTGTGGTTCCAACAAGATGGTGCACCCCCGCACAACGCTATAATTACTCATGATTATTTAAATAGAGAATATCTCAATAAATGGATGGGTACGTTTGGACCTGTTCAGTGGCCGCCTAGATTTCCTGACTTGTCGATATTGGACTATTTCTTGTGGAATTTTTGAAGAAATCTATAGAACCAAGAACCATAGTATTGAAGAGTTGCGGAATTCAATTGAAGCAGCATTTCGTAAAGTTAAGGCGGTTTATTTTTAAATTCTATTAAGTCTTTAATAAAACGATGCGAACTTTGTTTAAGAGATAATGGAGGCCAGTTTGAACAATATCTCTGAATTATCAGTAAATAAAACTATTGTAGTATTCCCATCTGTGTTCTAGTGTTTTATATATATTATGTGTGAGAGTGTTTTTGTGTGAGGGTGTGTGTGGTTGTGTGCGCATGCGTGCGTGCATGCGTGGGCGCGTGCTTGTGTGTGTGTGTGTTTGTGAGGGTATGAGGTGTGTGAGTATGTGTGTATTTGTGTATCCATATATGGATTATAGACTGTTTAAATGTGGACAGGTAAGTATAATTTTCAATTTAAGATGTAGTTGTATTAATTTTGTAATATATGTAGTTATGATATTGTATTCTTCTAGCTTTCAAACTTTGTTGTTTAGGGTGGTGTGGTACAATAATAAACTCTTGTTTTGTGTTTACCTTTTGTTTCACGGCCAACTATAAATTACCAATACAATAAATTATTTTATTATACGAAAAACATGGAATAAATCGGCCATTTGAAAAAATAATTATACTAAGCTATATATTTTTGAAAAGCTGTCAAAAAGAGCTTTTAAATAAAGTGACAACCGATTGTGGTTTCCATTTAAAAAAATGCAAGTTTATATTATAACCTCAAAAGTATTATAAATATTAAATATTTGCGTACGCCACTGTATTCTACGTAAAAAACCGTATAAAACACTTCTACAGTATTTTTGGATATTTTTGCAAACAAACGAGTTATACGAATTAATAGAATTGTTAAAAATATCAATTTTTGGCTATAACTCGAAAACAAAAGAAGATCGATCATTTGTGATTTCACCATTGAATTGATCTCAAAAAGTTGGCACATGACTGCGCACACAGTTTTATTGTATCTTTAATAACAACTAAGTTACCCATTTAATACATCCAATTTGGGACACACTGTACAATTAATTAATAATTTGGGACTTAGAGAATAATTCAAGATTGTCTAAATTCAAAAGTTAACTTCTGTACAAACTTAAATAAATGTGTTAAGAATCAAAGAAGTCTTTTTAAAAAGGACCGCTCGAAGCCACGAATCTTAACTCGCGTTCTACACTAATGTAATTTTTTCAATTTGTAAACCTCTATAGTCACATTTTAGTGAAAAAGTTCGCAAAAAAATGTTCAATCCTTGAATTTATACATTCTTTGCGGTCGTCGTTGATAAAACTGTATTCCTTGAGCTTCTTGGTCGCTATACCTGAAGCAACTAAATGTTGAGGTTCCACGACACAAACCGTCACCCTTTTTGGGATGTCCAATTTGACCCTTTCCAAGCAATTTACTTGTTATGCAGTTGACTTTCCGCCAACGGGGCTATGGTTCTTACGGATCAATGCTCTCTTCCTGCTACAACTGAATGGCCGTGGTGTCACAGCCGTTCAGATTAGTTACAAAATGGGAGGTGGTTGGTGAGATTGATAAGATTAATCGAAAAATAATAATGATAGGGAAGGACCAATTGCTATTATGTAGCAATACCGATGGCAGTGTAGCGGTTATGTAATAAACAGAGCAACTACGACAAACTACTTAATAAAAATATAAATACCTTAAGCCTGTGCCGCACTGGGCAAGAGAAGTCACACACAAAAAAGCTAGCGGACACCCAAGTCCACGCGCACTCGGTGTGGTGTCGCTTTCAGGTCTCTCGTTCAACTGTCTTCTGGTACCGTCCTAGTACGACTGAATGTTACTTCACGCACTCGCACTACGGCATAATGTTTCACTCAAACTGTAGGGCACCCGCACTAATGGTATTTATTGTCATCAGTATTAAATTGTTCAATGATGACGTAAGAGGAGGAATTACTGATATAATTTTGGTTTCAGCCTACTTTCTGATAGAATCAGACAGCCGTCTTATGGAATCGATGGAGGTCATTGATCACTGCGAAAGTCACAAAAAGCATCGCATTATTGGATACGATTCTAACGCACACCATATAACTTGGAGCAGCGCTAACATTGACTATCGTGGAAAGGCACTACTTGAATACATTTGGAGTAAAAATCTGGAGATCGTAAACTAGGGCAGCAAACTCACATTTGTGACATCTCGCTGTCAAACAGAAATCAATCTCATTTTAGCCTTGGAAGGCACTTCTACAATATGTTGAACTGGCAGTTGTTGCACAAAACAACCCTGTCAGATCACAGATTGTTGAACTTTAAAATAAAATCAGCAGAAGTACTTTGCAAAGAATACGGGAATTTAAAGTTAGCAACACGTCGATCTATGTGGACTGTCTGGTTGAACGGCTTTTGGTACCCCAAAACATCAGCAACCTAACATCAATAGAGGAGTTGCAAAGACATTGTGATTTTCTTCAGACCTCTATCACTGCATCATCGGCGTTTTTTTTTAATAAACTTTATATCTTATTAGTCTGTTATCTAAAACAATAAAACAGACTTGACCCGTTCCTGGGGTTCGAAATCACCCTGGTTTGTGTGCGTGTGTGTGCGTGCGTGCGTGCGTGCGTGCGTGCGTGCGTGAGCAAGCGTGCGTGCGCGTGTGTGTTTGTGTTAGTATGAAATTGTATGTATGTGTTTGTCTATATGTAGTGGTGCCATGGGACTGCTTCTTCTTCTAGTTCACGACCGTCGGCAGCCGGAAATCGAAAACCTAAAAGTCTCCATTCCTGCACGTGTCCTGGTCATCGGCAGTCAGAAACCAAGGAATCCACGTAAAGTCCCAGGTGTGGTGGTGTCGTCAGTGATATTGCCAGGGAGCTTTCCCAAAAAGTTACACATCAAGATGTGCGTTAGTCAGGTCTCGAGTTATTAATACCTCTGTGTTTGCCCTCTTGTTAATTGTTATTTAGCTTAGGTAGTAAATTTAAGTGTTAGTTTCAAAAAGTCCTAATTTATTAGCTTACAACTAAATTAAATACTAAACTTATTCTACGTAGAAGTTCATCAAACCGGGTGAGACATGTTGTTTATGCACATGCACGTAGTGTCACTGCACATATTCACTTAAATTAGGTTGAACTGTTTTTTATTATATGATTTAGCTCCTGGTGCCTCAGCGGCCCAACTCCTCGAACGTCGTCAGTGAGCTGGTCTCTGTTAGTTCCAGGAGCGTCTTTGTGTTGTTATTGTAGTCTCTTTCGTTGTAATATTTGTTAGGTTGTATTGTCATTTTGTCGTTCGAGCCATTTGTGTGTGTGTCTTTTGTGTATATTAGTTTTGTTTTGTTTTGGTGTTTGTTGTTTATTTGTGCGATTGTTTGTTTGTTACTTAGTTAGGATATTTGTCTTTCATGTTTTTCGTGTAGTGTTTTTGTCATGTACTGTGTGAGTTGATTTATATGCGGGAAAATGTCTTCGTCCTACAGTATGTGTGTCATAGTTTGTCCGTTGTTAAGTGCGTCTTGTATTATTTTTCTTGTGTGGTGTGCGTTGTCGTGTGGGTCCCAGAGATCAGTGCAATTCAGCAGTAGATGCACTGGAGTCCCCGTCACCCCGCTTGTGCACGTTCCTATGATAATTAATTGAAATCTGTTTGTATGTTGGATATGGTCATGCCCAGTCATGAAATGTATCTCCCCGGATGGGTTGGAAGTTCTGTGTCTTCACTCTGCGTGCTATGTCTGGAATTAGTATGTGAGTACGTCGTCTGTTCATGCTAGTCTCCCATCTGTGTTACGTCGTGTACGTGATGGCGCTTCCGTAATTGCCTCCACTTGGCGTACTGCTCCTTCCGTAGGAAGTATGTAGCAGCCCGCTGTTTAACTATTAGATCTAGTGGCATTATTCCCAGTGCTACGACCAGTGTGTCTTGTGAGGTGGTGCGGTAGGCCCCTTTCAACCCCTATATGTGATTTTCCAATGTTCTACCCGAAAGTAGTACATTGGCCAGGAAGCCAAATTTGTACCTGAAAAATTTTGAATTTTGTCAAACCCTTGCTGTACCAAGCAAGGTAGAGATCTTTAAGGTGCATGACAACACTCGCCTAGTTGACGCGTGGTGGGTGCTTCACTATTTTCATCCTGGAATGCCACACGCTAGCCCCATGAGCTATTACGGATGCCATCACACTGTTCATGTAGAGTTTGACATAGTTGAGCGAGATTTTGTACTCGCGTTTGGCTAGACTGGCGATGCTTTGCATTAAGGTTTTTGCGTTTGCGCACATCTTTAGTAAGTGATCTTCAAAGTTTTGTTTCTTGTTCAGGATAACCCCAAGGTACTTAGTTTGGGGAGTAAGATCATTGGAGTAGGTATGCTCGGCAGAACAGATTCTACTCGTTCCGTCACTCCATGACGGTGCAACGATCTTCACAGGCTGACAGAAACCACAAACAAACAGTTCAAGAAGACAAAAGCACTAGAAATATAGCCGAATGGGTACTTGTAGAAACACCTGAGAATATATAAAGCGGAAATCAAAAAACGGCAGAAAGAATCATGAAAGACCCTCTGTAATTCAGTAGTCAGCCAAAGAAACCTCTCGAATCAAGAAAAGTTTGTCTAAAGATTTCTGCTATCAATATTGCTGTTTAAAACGTTTGGAAGGTACTTACACTAACAATGATGTATCATTTTTTTGCTATGTAAAAAAATTGCTTTTCGAAACAACTTAGAAGTATTAAGACAATAGAAAAAAATGAAGAAATTCGTCAAGAATATTTATTTGCAAATTTAGATAGATTTTCGAATTTTTAATAAGTCTTTGGGCCCATATAGAAACAACATTCGATTTGTTATTTTGTAGTTTGGTTTAATTACAAGGCAAAGTACAACATTTTGTACCCGCAATTATATAGAAAACAATTCAGCTCTTTTAAAACCTGCTTTGTAAAATCGTTAATAGCAATTTAATTTTTCAAAAGTCCGTGTAAACACCTTATTGTTCACAAAATACTTCAACCATTTCAATCTGTTTCATACACACGGCGCGTGGACAACAAACACTTGTTCTGATAAGATTTCCCCCGGTTGAAATAATTATCTCTGCAAGTAGTTTTCTGAATCCGCTCACCTCTACATCATTTTCGAGTCAGGCAGATTGGAAAGTGGTCAATGCGCAAGAACCATGTAGAGTCAACAAGAATTCCTACGTCGTATATGGATCTGTGGAGCCAACAAAAGCCCAGTAGGGCCACTAAAAATTTATAGGGCCAACAAATTAATGAAAAACCCAACAAAATGCTGTAGAACCAACAAACACCTACTAACCTACATGTATCCTCAAGCCAACCAACATTGTTAATGTTCAAGCATTGCTAAGCCAACCGTCATCCTCGAGTTTACCCATACGTAATACGACATCAGTCTGGAGCCATCGCCTTTGTCACTGAAAGCAACCAGTTAGAACCTGGACCCAACCAATCTAAGGGTAGCAGCCAGCGGCCACTGGTCAAGGGTGAGTAACTTTTGCCTAATTCCAAAGGATTTTGTTTGTTATACAACCCCCTTTCCCACAAACGGCGAAGTTTCGGACCGCGAAAACCTCCATCGATCCAGTCTATAAGGCTAGGCACCAAACTGAGTCAAAATTATAATTTTTTGTTGATTATTTAATATTTTTTACTTAGAATATGTATTTTCTTGAAAGTAATATTTGCTCTAAGTTTGGTATATTTAAATTTTTACTAATAACTATTTTAAGATTATATGAATTACAGTTTTGGATTGAATTTGTACGTGATTATTTGATCTGATGCTCAAATAGATGCTACGAAACGAAATTCTGTTTAACTAATAATTTTTGATATGCTAAATCATTTTTTCCTTTTATAATTGAATACCCTCTGATATTAATATGTTAAATTTTATAAAAAGGGTAAATTAAAAATTTTAAAATGATTCGCTTTGATAGAGTTTCTGTATCTACCCTAAAAAAAATCTTTTTAATGTTTGCTAGATGCAAAGGCGCCCAACTTCACTATATTTTGTTTTCAGTTTAACAAAATATTTCATCCCTGCCCTTATCATAATCTGACATGAGATAATAGCCAAGATAGCCGCCGGCACAGCAGGTTTTTATAGTTCCATCTCGTACGCGTAAAATTTTTAAGTTCCTTTAAGGGTATGAGATGCTGATGTATCTTCTCCTTAGGGCAAGATTTCAAAGCGTATTCTCTTAATAACTAAAGCTATTACACTGGCTCCCAACGCCTTGAGGACGAAAATGTTTAACAATTTACGTTCTGAATGAGACTGAATAATAAAACTGCTCGTGACACACATCTTCCAGGAAGTGCATCTCTGCTACTAACACCCGGAACAGACCACACCTTTTCAGTCCCAGATGGGGTTGTCAGGGCAGTTGTGAATCGGGAGGTAAAAAAAAGAGAAATTAAAATGAGCCATCTCAACCCTCCATCTCCTTAATTTCCCAAGACTATACGGCTTCTTTTGCATCCTTTAACGTAAGGTCTGGAGAAACTACTTCCATTGCTTGTGGAACTTTTGAAGGGCTATATTGCGTTTAGATACATACCCAGAAGTTGAAGGGAGGTAAGACTGGTTTTCATCCTCAAATCATAGCGGAAATATTACTCCCAGGTCAACTCACAGTGTTCGATCAGCTTAACGTCTTTTCTGATAAAGACCTTGGAAAGATTGTGCGACAACGATATGAAGAAAGAATAATACAGACATATCCACTTCACTCAAACTAACATGCTTACGTACCAGGAAAATCCACAGGGTCTGTCTCCACGCAGTAGGACGGATTGAGAAATCTCTCAGAAACTACATGTCAGCTTTTGGTGTGCTTGTTTACTTCAAGGATACGTTTAGCGAATCCACCTTTGCAAGCATTGACAAACACTACGAGTGCGTCGGGTGGAAGACACTCATCGGCAGTTAATCATGTTGTCAAGTACATATTAGTGTTACACACCTCGATGATTAGGACGGTAAATAGAGACTGATTTCAAGGCGAAGTTTTGTTTACACTATTATAGAATTTTGTAGATAACAGCCTTCTCCTACGTCTCAACGAAGTGGGTTTCTACATGAGAAGATATGCAAACAACATAGTCACACTGGTCCTCGGCAAATTCGAACAAATGCTGTGCAACCTGATACAAACAGCAATAAATTTACCAAACCTTAGTGCGCGGAAAATTCCCAGACCACCAACCCGAACAAAACGGGTTTGGTATTGTTTACAAATAAAACGAAACGAATAGTAACTAGATTACCATTATTCTTTCAAATCCAACTATTCCTTTCGGAAGCGGTCAAGTATCATACCAGACAAGAAGCTGAATTGGAAAAGCACCATCAAATAAAAACTATGAAAGCCAGCATACTATTCTGGTATTGCAGACGTGCCACAGCAAATTGTGGGGTCTTCCGCTGAAAACTGAACACTGCGGCAGTTAAATCAATGCTCTGCTACAGCACCGGTGCCTGGTAGCCCTGGACGAAGCTGGCTCGCGCAACTAAAAAACTCACGCACATTCAAAGACGGGTGTGTGTTTGACGGGCGCAAAGCTATACACACCCACTGCAGTATAAGAAGCCATTCTGAGCCTCACTCTACTGGACTTGCATGTGAAAGAAATGGCTGCAAGAGCGGTTCAAGGGAATGTGAATTGAGAAGAGTTGCAGGAAAAAACACCACGAGTTACTACGAGAGGCGGTGCTAACTACGCCACCCTTGGGTTGACTGATGGATTTGATTGCTCCCCTTATGATATCCAGTAAACCATTTAGAGTCTGTACTGACTTTAAAGACATTATCCAGCGGAAATCACCATCTACACAAATGAATTCAAAACAAACAAAGGAACCGGGGCAGGTATTTTTTAGATGAACCCAACCTTCACGGAATTGTTACATCAGACACACTGGATACTGTTTTTCAAGCATTGTGCATGATGCAAATGTTTTTCTGAAACGTAGAATCCAGAATAAAACCATACATATTCTAAGCGACAGCAGGGCAGAAGCTGCTCTCAGAAGTGGAACTCCATTACCAGTGAGCTGTTGAGTTTGCTTTTAGTACTAATGTCCTCGAGCTAGTCCGCATTAAAGAATATTTAATAGCAGGCAGATGCATTGACAAAACAAGAAATCGCTCAGAGTTTTGTAGATCCCGAGCCGTCCGTTGTATCGCCACCGGCAATGTTGACCATGATAAAGCAAACTACCGACCGTCGCCATAAGAACGGGTGGGATTGTATGACAGGTTGCCAACGGGCAAAAATGTTTATTAAGTCTTCCCTTAGAAAATCGAAAAATTCTGTGTTCACCTTTCGAGGCAGAAACTACAGCTATTCAGTCTGGGCACTACAACTTAAAAAAGCACCTGCAAAGGGTGGATCTGTTAAACGACTCTTTCGGTTGCGGTTGTCAGTAAGATAATACGGAAGCACACATCCTGTTTGTCTGTGTGTCACTCACTAAGCGCAGGGGTTCCGGCTGGGGAACTTCTAGCCTAACCCGACCAGAATTAGCGACACTCTCTGGTTTGACATCCCAAGGTTAACCTGCAGAGTCGAATGGCTGATCGAGGGAGGACCTAGCTAGACTAAGAGTAACACAACGAGTCCATTTTAGGCTAAGTGCAATGCAAGACCATACAATGTGGGCTTAAGACAGACAAGAATTTACCTTCATCTAAACATTATAATCTAACTTTTTCCTATAGTAATATTATACTTTACATTATGTTTTGGAGTGAATACTTACAATTAGTTGGTTAGCAGTGTAAATAATGCCAAGACGTGCGGAGTTATTGATTCAAAGCCGCAAGACGCTTAGTTTTTACCACACAATGGTTCGCAGCCTTTTACAGATGTTGAGCAGTTTGGCCAATATAATACTATTTTCATTACTCGCATTTTGTTTGACGAAACGAGTTTTGCACTAATTTTTTTTAAGTTTTAAACTTTTAAAATCGCGGTTCAGTAAAAAAGTTCGCAACAATTTTTTTAATCCTTAAATCTATACATCCTTTTACGGTCGTCATTGATTGAAGCTGCATTTTTAACGTTTATTGGTCGCTGTCTCCTAACGCAACTAAATCTCGAGATTAAAATTTTTCGGCTTGAATTATCAGGTTTGGTTCTCTGAAGGTCAACTTACCTGTCACGTACTAGACTTTCCGCCACCGAGGCTGAGGTTCTTACAGATGGATGAGAAAACGTGTTAAAGGTGTTGTCAATTCCAGCGTCAATGTCGTGCAGTATTTGTTACGCCCTTTGGCTGCACAAAGTTTTTGTTTTTTTATTATTTGCAATAGGGGATTTTTGAATCACCAAGTTTATGTGCTGTCTTATTTTTTATTGTAATTCGTAAGGCTATTAAAATCGTTATCTAACTTTTATTTTTTTATGATTTTTAATACCCGTGCGAGTTCCTTGAATCGGGGCGTTTATTCATTGGTTGAATTAATTAACCTATTTCATTACTTTTAGAAACATTTCTTATATATTATTATTATTATTATTATTATTATTATTATATATATATATATATATATATATATATATTATAATATATATGTTAGCGAATTTCGCAACATATACTGACGAAAGGCAGTACAACGCAGTTTTTCGATAAAACACTTTTTGTAGTATGTCACTGACAGGTTTATGAAAATTTGAGTTTCAAGTAAACGTCTAATTATGCTGTAAGACAACTAATTAAAACACTTGAAAAACTTAGAATAGACATCGCAGCGTTGAAAAGTTTTATAGAAATAAAATGCACCTTTCGCAATATAAGTATATTATAATGGAACGATGAACTGGTTAAATAAAATATTTCTAATCTAATCTCAAGCTTTTGTAACAGTTGTACAAACGTTAACAAGAGTTTTATATGTCTTTTGTAACCAGAAATTAGATTCAAATTACTATATTAGAAGAAAATTTGACGTTCGACTTTGTATAAACTTAACTCCCTTCTTTTTGTCTTCCAAAACCTCTTCATAACAATAAACTTATATGTAATTTGCATTTTAAAAAGTAAACAGAAACTTTTAAAGCTGCAAAGTTCCAGGTGGTTTACGGCATGCATGAACGGGTCGTTATTTCGTCCATAATGATGTAACTTTTTCCTATATTATTATTAGAGTTTGCATTTTAGTTGAAGCGAAAACTTTATAATACGTTCTTTGACAGTATAAATAATGCCCGTAGGTGTACATTTATCGATTCAATGCAGCAGGGTACTTAGTTTCTGTCACATAGTTGTCTAAAGCTTTTTAAAAATATTTAGTTGTTTGGCCAATACCATGCTGATTACAATTCTTGCATTTTATTTTATGAAACACGCTTAATTCCGTAAACGTTTAAATGCATAAGGAGCATGCTGTTACGGTAAGTCGACAAGCGTGACTTCTACAATAAAAATAAAAACATTTGCAGTCCTTATTAAATAATTCTAAACTAAAATATTATTGTAATATGTTACGGGTGTTTGAAGAAGTAAGTTTTAATTTTGGAATTGTTCAAAGGACCGGGAATCACGTATCAAAATAAAAGGGCACCGGCCAACTGCAGTGGTGCGGAAATGGGTTCCTATAGGAATAAATTGCCGGAAATTGAAGAAAATTGAGCAATGATGCGATTGCAAGCTACACTATTACTAGCACTTACCCTGTTAGGTTTTATCTGTGTAAAAATGATTAAGATGGCGCTTGTGGCATAGTGTGCGTGCATGTTGGGTTGCAAAGATTTAGGTACTGAGAGGCGCTGTCCGTGCATTGCGGGTTGTCCTACCTAAGTTATATATGTACTGTGGGTTGCAAGCATTTAGGTAGCGGTGGCGCTATCGTGGTAATGACAGATGTGACGTAAGGAAAAATGATAACATCAAACGAAATCAATTGACTTTCCCATTTGTACATTATCGTTAAACAAGCATTGGAATTTTTTCGGTTGGCGGTAATTTCTTGTTTAAAGTAAAATGTTTGTAGTTTCAATTTTAATTATTCAAGGCATGCAAGTTTCTGGTATATATTAGGAATAGTCCGATTTTAAAAATTCAAACGGGGTTAGATTGCTCCGGAAATTAGGGTCCGGATCCAATTAATAGATCACCCACGAAAATAGAAAACTGTACCTAAATAATTACATGCGCCTGGGGGCACCGTAAAATAGACAATTTATATTTTACATAGTTTTAAGTTATTATAGGTTAAGTTTTTTGTATATAGCAATTTTAAGGTTTTGTACATAGTAGTTTAAGCTCTTTCCCTCCACCTTACCTCTTTCTTTATCCTGCCACACTATTATCCTGGTGAACGAAGTGTACGTATGACCTCCCCGTGGTGTTCACTGGACTGCTAATATTTTGCTATCTTTGTAATTTGCAAAATACTAGTTTACTGACAACACGCACCAGTTAACAGTTAATAAATCTTTTCTTCCGTCATTGTGTTTCTTAAAAAATTTACACTTTAAAAATGTTGCCAACAAGAGGTTTTGGTAAAAAATTTAAAAACGAAAGTGGCTCCTCGGGGAATAGTTCTATTTTAAAAATTCAAACAGGGTTAGATTGTCCAAAAAATTCTAGATTAGGCTAAAGTGCTTATTTGAAGAAAACTCTTACCTAGGTTAGACATTAATCGGGTGGAGGTGGATCTGAATATGGCTAGTCGAAGAAAACGCTAACTTAGGTTAGATATAAATCGGGTGGATCTGGAGGAATGTGGATCGGGATGATGCGGATCGGGAGGAATGTGGATCGAGAGGATGTGGATCAGGAGGAATGTGGACCGGAGGAAGGTAGATCGGGAGGAGTGAGTGTGAGTGATGAATGAGGAATGTGGATCGGGGTGAATGTCGATCTGGGGGAATGTGGATCGGGAGGAATGTGGATCGGGAGAAGTGAGTGAGTGAAGAGTGAGGAGTGTCCCAGGATTTCTCCCATCCCCTGCTAACAAAGGTATAGGTAGGCGTAGGCCTAGAATAGACTATAGCACGCAGATAGTGAAAGACATAGGCTGTGGGTGTTTCACCGAAATGTGTAGGCTAGCTCACAATAGGAAGTAATGGAGGTACGCATTTAACCAGTTTCAAGACTGAAGACCTAATGGTGATGATGAGAATGATAGGACACACACTAAAGTATGCGTGAATAGCGCGGCATATATCAGAAGCAGAAAAGGAAAAAATGAGAGGCAGAGTGCGATCTATATCACATCATTACACACAGATAGTGAAAGATGTCAGCTGTAGAAATTTCAGGGAAATGTGTAGGTTAGCTCAGATTAGGAAACATTGGAAGTACGCGTCCAACCAGTTCTGGGACTGAAAAGTTAATGATGATGACAATTACATATCTCTTATCGATGTGATCTAGATACATGAGTGGTTATTGTAAAATCTCGAAACCTCCAGAGGTTTATTTAATTGTTATTATTTATTTTATTATTATTTTGAGACTGAAACTGCTGTCTCCATTTGTATTATACTAACTTGTTTTTATTTCAAGCATACCCTGTTCATAGTCAATTTTTTTTATTAGATATACTTACCTCAGTATTTCTACACCATCTCTAGGGTTATAACAACTAGTGTTCAAACGGGTGTACTAGGGTCTAACTTTAATTATTCTACATCTTAGTTTTACAGCAAACCTTTGCTCATCGTTCTAACGCTGGAGTAAAGTCCAGAGTTAGCAAAAACTTTTACTTTCTAGCCACAGGCAAAAGTGTTTCATCAGACATAGTTTACCTACTTATTTTTATAAAGTGTGCCAATTTTTTCTATATATGTCCGTTTATGGGTGGAAAAGAGACATCTTTTAGTTCAGCACAAACGCTTTTGTTTAAAGCGTTTTCGGAATGTGAAGCGGCATAATATCGAAAAAGCGTTGATGAAAACAAAATTCCAGTAACTTTGACGTTCACATCATCTAGGGTAGTGATCTATAGCTGTATGAAAATAGAACTGCCGAAGAAGATACCGCAAGCAAAGCTTATCTACTGGTATACAATATTTCTCTTCACTGTGAACGGGTTTTTTACCGTTTCGAATGTTTCCTTGTACGAATTCTTAGTTTCGAAAAATTCTAATATTTCAACAGCGGTGCAGTATCAAGAAAACGACGGCGAAGGCAAAATCCCAATAACTTGGATGTTCACATCCTCTAGGACAGTGATTTGTAGCTGTAGAAAAATAGAATTGTCGAAGAAGATACCGCAAACTACGTGAAGTTAGCCCCCCAACTTTTGAAAAAAATAACTTTCTACTCCTCATTCGTTTGCACATTGTTTGCATATGTATGCACATTCGCTATTTTTGTTTGCACACTTTTCGTTTAAAAATTATTTAAGAAACAATTTGGGTGGCCAACTTCACACTAGCCCCCCGACTTTCAGGACATTTATCTTAAACCGGCGGAATTAATATATCATCGTTTGCACATGTTTGCACATCCATTTTTTTTTTTGCACACCTTTCGTTTAAAAGTTATTAAAGAAACCATTGTGGGGGCCAACTTCGCATCAGCCCCCGACTTTCAGTAAATTCATTTTAAACCGACGAAATTGGTAGATCATTGTTTGCACATATATGCACATCTATTATTTTCGTTTGCACACCTTCAGTTTAAAAGTAATTTAACATTCAGCTTCATAGTCCTCGCTATACGATAGTTACTGTTTAAAATGTGAAAAAATTGTTACAATGAGCCCAATTGATACCTTTTCGTTTGCACATTTCGAAACACATCACCTTTTTGTTAGCACACCACTGTAAGTAAAAAAAAATTTAAATTTAATCAGAGGGGCTAACTTCACATATGTCAAATATCGGATTTTTGTGCAATTCTAATATGTGATGACGGAAATCAAAGTATCTTTGTTTGCACATCATGAATCAAGTAGCTATTTCGTTTGCATACCTCTAGTTCAAATCTTATTTAACATTTACTTTCGTATTACTCGCTACTGTTCAAAATGTGCAAAAATGAATTACAATGAGCCTAATTGTTATCTTTTTGTTTGCACATTACAAAACACATCAACTTCTTGTTTGCACACCACTGTAAGTCAAAAAAATTTTTTAATTTAATCAGAAGCGGGCTAACTTCGCACATGTCAAATATCGCATTTTTATGCAATTATAATATCTGATGTCGGAAATCAAAGAATCTGCGTTTGCACATCATGAATCAAGTCGCTTTTTTGTTTGCACACCTTTAGTTCTAAACGTATTTAACATTTACTTTTGTAGTACCTGCTATACGATAGCTACCGTTCAAAATGTGCAAAAATTGATTACAATGAGACTAATTGATACCTTTTCGTTTGCACATTACCAGACATATACATATACCTTGTAGCATTTTTAAATGCTACGTTTGCTAAATAACCCCAATAATTACTTTTATTATGTAGTCATATATAACCCCTAATATATGCAACACACTTTACAATATCTATTACGCAGTTGGTATATTTAATCAGCTATAATAAATACATTAGGACATAATAATTATATCCCAACAATTGATTCAGTTGTTGTTTACAACATTTAATTCATATTCTTATGTGATTTAATAAAAAATTCATTATTGCATTTATAATGTAGATAAATAAATACATTCCTAATTAACATATTTATGAAATATTTGGTAATAAGTGCAGCCAGCTGCCGTAAATATACGAAGTTACGAAGGTGTCGTAGTAGATAACAACTTTTTCTGAATTGGAAAGGAGTCCAAGGTTGCCTCTTATAAAACGAACATGGCTCGTTTAGCGTCCCCTGACCCGAGGATCGGGATAGTAGAAGGAAGTGAGTGAAGCGTAGAAAATGATCCACGTGATGATTCCTTAGGGAATTAATAATGCGCTTTTCGGTACGTTAATTCAGGATCTAATATTACAATTCGTTTAAGATGCACACACCAGATTGTTAGTCTAATTTTTGGAAAAATCGCCGCGATACTTATTTACATCTATCTTGGATGCTCGTAATTTCAATGCAGTACAATTGCTTGGTACAAAATTGCAAGATTCCACCGTGTTTGAATTAAATAAATGGATTAATTATCTGCGAAGAAACATGGTCAAAGTCCGATCAGCCATAATTCGTTACACAAACAGCACGTAATCGATACATAAATCTGGTTAGTATAACAGGCGTTGAACTGGATCTTCAAGGTGCGTACACTTTATAATTTTTTATCAAAAGATGTCACTTGTCAACTTCGTTTTGTTTACATTCTAACAATGGCATTATAAAACCTAATTTGGCTAAAAATTTCATAAAATTTAAGTGAATTTAAAAATTAGAAACAGGGCGTATTTCGCATTGATTATGTAATTTGATAATATTGATCAATATATTTAAACGTAACCCTAGTCCTAACTTAATTAATTATAACTTGCTATAACAGCTATCAAGTAAATTTTTATATTGTTCACCTCTTATTATGATTAAAGAGAGACATTATAATGCTCTAGTGACTTTATATTGAAGCTTATTTGTTTACAACATTCCATACTTTAAATTATATTAATATATAACTTGTGTAAATCATACAGCTGATTTAATTTTTGACTAAATATATTTATTTTTGCTTCTTTTGTCATCTGATTATGAAACATTACTCAATTTATTTACTATATCAATGTATTTAAAATCTATACATTCCAATTGTGAGTAGTTAACGCATCCGATTTCTACATAAAATAATAATTGTTGCATTTTATTAGAATCAAACGTTAAGGTCTAGCTTTAACGTGAAACTTAACATCAAGAAAGCTATATTTTCATTTTATATATATTTAAAGAAAGTTAGGTTACTATTGCACAAACATT
Organism: Platerodrilus igneus; assembly: GCA_036346225.1. Classification (NCBI taxonomy): domain Eukaryota; kingdom Metazoa; phylum Arthropoda; class Insecta; order Coleoptera; family Lycidae; genus Platerodrilus; species Platerodrilus igneus. The sequence goes on along the minus strand of JARFIW010000012.1, from coordinate 3,501,396 downwards.
TTTAAATACCTGAATTATAAATACGTTTCATTTTTACAATAACATATAAATTTGTTAAAGAATATTATGCCACATTTTTTCTAAGAAACCTAGAACACTTTTATTTAAACCAAAAGGGTACACAATCTTTGAGTATATAAAATACTTTCATAAGGGTTAATGCTACAAGATAAAAAGGTACTTACAATATTATATTATTTTGACATATATTGGAGGAGCAAACTGCTGCCTCGTATGTTATATTTTTAATCTTGTAATTTATTTCAGGTATCTCATCGTTGTAGTTAACTTTTGGGTTCTACATTCCCCTTTTTTCTGAATGTAGTGGCGCTCAATATTTTGTTAATTTTTTTTTAATATTAATTCCCACCCCTGAATTATTACTTTCTACCGCTTAGAGTAAAGTCTAGAGCATAGCATCGGTAACATCCAATTCCCCTGAAAAAGGTTTGGGTTAAAACCTATACTGTTGATTGAAAATATTTTAATCAACACATTTACTAAAATATTGTTTTCAAATGTATATAGTCCTCTGTATTTACATTATTATAAAGTGCCACAAGATGTCGCTAGTTTGAGAATTCCGTTTTCAACCGTCCCGTATGAATACTAGACAACTGGAGGTATGTACTTCCCCTAAAGCGCAACTTGAAATTTATGTAGTATTTTTGACTATTAATTTGCAGTTAGATGCACCATACTAGTGGTAGTTAGATAATTAAACGGTATGAGAGGTTTTTACAGCATTTTATAAATAACGACATTCGTACCGGTTTTTTAAAACAGCATCGGTTAGCTGCATTGTCTGTAATAAAAGTGTAGGTGTAGTTCGAGAAGTGTAGTAATGCAGAATACACTTGGACAGCAATTTTTTTAATTAAGATTTTATAAAGACAAATATGCCTCATAAAGCTTGTGTAACAGCAGAAAAAATATTTGAAGCCATAAAAGATAGGGAGTGTTTTGTAGCTTCAAGTAGCCGACTCAAATCTCGATCCGACTCCATATGGGTGGACATACGCCGAACTTTAAAAATAGAACTCAGGTTGTAAATCTATACTTATATTTGAAACAAAATATGAATGGTGTGTGTGTGTTCTCGCATTTTAAGTTAAGGCATTACTGTTGAACAAGAAGTTGATCATGCATTGACTTCTTCTGATATTAATTTTGATACAACAGGAGAAAGCATGGAAGGTAGGGATAGACCCGGGCTCGGGCTTTCGGGCCGGCTCGGCCCGAGCCCGGCCCGATATCGAGTTCAATTCCGGGCCGGGCCGTTGACTACCTTGTTCGGGCCGGGGGCCGGGCCGGGCCTATTTTTTTTCGGGCCGGGCCGGACCAAACGATTCGGGCCGGCCCAAATTTTTCGGGCCAAAAAACGCATGAGTAGATACTCTACCAATCTCTCACTCCTATATCACATTGAGTAAGTAAACTTTCTTAATTATATTTTCACGTAGTGTCTTCATGAACCCATTAATAATTAATTTTTCGTCTTGTTTAGTGTAAAGGAGACGTGATATTATCTCACTTCTTATCCCGAATATTTTTTTCTAGTCCTATTTAATGTCCCTCATGTTGTACTTTAGGCAAGTTAAAAATGCCCAAGAACATCGAACTAGGTAATTTATTCATAATTCAAATGTTTGCACGATTTATATTATGTATATGTATATATACTTCAAATTTCACTCATGCGGCGAATGTCGATATTATCAATCGCGTGTATTATAGTTTATGTATACTGCTTAAAATACCAGAGAGTTATTGCAACGTTCATTTTACCAATTTTTAATAAAGTTTTCCCTTATTTGACATTTACACATGCGCAATTAACACACCTTTAATGTTTGTACTGTGTTAAAATACAGGACACTTTTATTTAATTTAAATACAGGCAAGGAATGCTTTTATTTAAGGCGCCTTAATTTTGACATATACTAAATGTCTAACGTAAGTTACATTTAATTGTCTGCTTTTTGAATAAATATTGTGAAATTAAATGACTTTTTGTAGTGTTGATTTTGTAATTAAATTTAGACATATAATGTCCAAGTTTATAACACAAAAATGATATAAAACGTCAACGCTCTAAATACGAGGATGCTGTTTTGTAATGCTTTTCTTAGAAGTAAGATGTAAAATCCTTTTGAAAACAGATCTGCTATAGGCTTGGAAAGAAGTAAAAAACAGTGTCTTAAAGTAAACTCGAACAGTATTTCGTGAAAACACTTTGACAACAGATACATATGTTATCTAATCAGTGGGAAATAAAAAACTCGAATAATAAAAAAAGGTTCATCTTTGTGTGAATAGAATTTTTTTGATTTTTTCTAATATAGTTAAACATGTATTATAGGTCACCTTATCACAAAAGAGATTAATTCTTTTTTTAAAACATAACCTATAGATATAGAGTACTAAACATATATGTCAAAATAAAGAGTAAAGGAAAAACACTTGCTCTGAAATAGTGTAAGAAATTGAACTATGTAGTACTAGCGCAGCCTTATATTTTTCAGTAATTTTTAAGAATACTGTTGTTGTTTTAAATATACCATTTCCATAGCAACGTGTAATGTAAAGCCATTATATAAACATATAAATTCTAGCTATAGCTTAATTAGTTAAGTGAAAAAATTTTGTAATAAAACCACGCAAACAGTTGCACCTGGACCATGAAATTATTTTAGCGACCTCGAGATTATATTGCTTCCATCGCAAGCGATGTATACGATTACCTTTCTCTCTGTACGCTAAAAAACAATTTAGCGGCCTTGATATACAAATAATTATTTAAACGTGTTACGTTTATTATCCGCATAAATTAATTACCATAACTCTCAATTCAAATCCATTTGGCTTCAAAAACGAAAATTTATTCAGTAAATTAAAATAACCATTTCACGTGTTACTTCCGCTAATTAATACTAAATTCTAGTTCTAAAAATTTCACAACGTAAAGTTTACGCTAAATAGTCAGTAACGTGTTTCAAGTATACGATAATGAATGCTTATGTGTTTTCCCGTTGAAAGAATTCATCGAATTAAAGTTGCGTATTGCCCCATTATAAACTGTGTTTTTCCCGTTTTTAAGCCAGACTACAAGATTACGTTGAGCTTTTGTTCTTAGTTAAACAAAATTAATATTGATTTTGCTTTGCAATCTGCACAAGTAAATACGTGTAGAATGTTTGGTTGTTTCTGTTTTGGTTGATGCGAATTTTGAGCACGCATTACAGCGTGGTGGGTGTTTAGGGTTTTTATAAAATTATACCTTCCGACTACCACAAATTAATTTTATTTGTAATTGCTTTAGCTTTCTTCCGGCGGCCTTAAAACTGTAATGAATGGTCGTCCCTTATAGTAATGGGAGGTTAAACAAATTCTTTGTGGGTGTAGCCCCCCCCCCCTCCAATTGATGCGGACCAACTACTGACAACCCCGACGTCAGCAACTTCGAGGGTGAGTGCTTTCCATCACTGCACGCGTTGCAACCTTATCGATGGGGATTTTACGGTTTAGGCACATGAATTTCCACATTTACTTCTTCCATACAAAAATTATCCTGCATTTCTAAATTTAATTTGTCAATACGACCATTGTTGAACCCTTGTGGTATTTATGAGCATTGTGTGAATGCATTGCTATTTGTTTTTAAATAATTTTAAAAAAATGTTGCGGCCATTCTTATGTATAGGGTTAAGCTTTATATTTACGAGGATTTAGAGCTGTTGGTTTTAGGGGGGTAATTTTGTTTCTTTTTGGTTGGAACTAAGATAGGGTAGTAGCCTAAAACTAGTAGCTCACCATTTAAAAAAATGATTTGGTATTTTAATTTTCTTGCTAGGTTTAGTGTTTAAGAAGTATTTTTTTTGATTGATTCTTTTTGGTACCACTATACCGTGTATATATTGTGCTTAATTATAGGTTCCTTTTTTTGGTATGTTTTGTTTTGAGCGCGAATGAGTGTGAATGTGTGAGTGTATATAATTTTTCCTTCTTTATTTCAGGTCTCTCTTAATTTTTTTAAATTTTTTTTCAGACTTTCCTTTACGTGCTTATATGTATAATACCCCGCCCATTCGCCGACTGAGCCCGGTCATACTGTTTCGTTTTGGGTTTTTTAGGCTACTTCACTGCACGTAACAAACGCTACCATGTAGTATATATTAATTAGCGCTAGATGCTTTACTGCTGCATGTATTTTTAAATAACGATTTTAATAAAACTTTCGAAAACAATACGTTAATCGTCTGTTCGTAAACTATAGTTATAGAAGACACTTCTAGGGTACTTGAATTATGAATTTCATACTTTGAATGCTTTGGTATTATCACCAGTAACGTAACTAGCCTTTTGTTTGAGGGAGGAGGGAGGGGGGCTGACTAAACAGCCATTATTCATTTTCTAAATACAACTTTATTTTTAACGTTTTCTGAACACCCTTCTTGGGGTGGGGGGGATTATCCTTCTAAGTCCCCTACTCCCATGCTACGTGGTGAATAATTATCACTTAATTTATTTTTGAATAATAGAATTTGGCTGCAGATATACATTTCTATTTATTGCGGGAAAATGTATAATAATGCCATTATCGAACTCATGCTATAAAAAAAGGATAAAGTAAATAAAATTTTATTGACATATAAAAGGTACTATGTACTGATTTATACCTTTTAGTAATAATTTTTTAAAAAACTTTCCAACCTAAAACAATTACCTCATTTTACTTCTATTTCATCAGACAATATGTATTTCTAAAAATAGGGTATCCTCTACATACTACAATTTGAAAATCCAACTTTTTTTAAGGAAACATTCGGTATATTATTTGACTTTCAGGTTCCTTAAGTTCTAATAACTTTAGGCACCAATTTTCAATTGTTTGAGATATTAACCGATGAAGTTTGGTACCGTTTATACTATGACCTATAAACAATTTATTTAATTTTTAGCATTCAGTAATTCACCAAAAGTGTTAAATCTTGAACTTTGGCACAATTTGTCAGTCGGTCAATTAAAAATTTAAAAGAACTAGAACAAAGGCAGTCAAATTATAGATCAGAGTTCAATTCTAAAGGTTTCAATTTCTCAAAGTAAAAAAAAAGCTATAAAAATCCGTTTGTAACAATTTCATAAACATTGAAAATTGCTAAACATTTTGTACTTTTGTTACATATTTCTAGAGTTTTTTTAAAGAATAAAAAAACAAATGATATACTACGGTATGTTCCACAAGTATCTTGATTGTAACTCAAAATCATTATACTCTTAAATCAAATAAAAGAGTGATAGTTACTTGTTGAAAACAACTGAAAAAATATCTTCTCATTCACTGAATGAAAGTCGGGCCGGCCTGAAATTTCGAGCTAGCCCACCGGGCCGAGCCGTCAGTTTTCATTTCGAGTCGGGCCTCGGGCCGGGCCGGTCACTTTTTTGCGTCGGGCCGGCCCGCTCGAGTCCATCCCTAATGGAAAGAGTACAAAGCGACCATAAATCAGTACACGTTAATAGCGGGCATCAGTGCATGCCTACCTTCTATGATATAACAATTGATGCTGAAACATGGAAAAGTATAAGTCCAAAATTGATAACATACAAAGAGTACGACAAATACAAGGGTACCCGAGTATATTCGGTATTACAACGAGGATGGACGGATATAATATCGAAACTATGTTGAACCAAAACCAAAATTCCATGTGCTTATAGCTTTAAAAGATCGAAAATATATGAATCTCAAAATAACGCGTATATTAATATATTTGGAAAGTGTAAGAACTGTGTGCATCTTTTAACGTTCATTGTACGAAAAAACCCGAATTAGAAAGTGGTATAAAATTATTTGTAAAAACCATTGATACCAGAGGTGTACCACATGAGAAGAAAAGGACACTGAAAAGTAGAGAAAGAGTTAAAGTGCAGCATCAACTTATGCACAAGGAAGTAATTTTTTGACGTCGTGAGCCGACGAACGAAATGGAATATGGTGATCCAGAACCGGGTTACTTATATAGCACCGATGTATTGAGAAAAGCGCGTCAGGAAGGAAAGGATAAAGAACTAGGTTTGCACAAAGTACAAGATCTTATCGAATCGATAAGTAATTTAAAATACAATACCGAATATGCTGGCACAGTACAAGAAATTGCATTAAATAAGTTTTATTGTATGTATTGGTCTCCATTACAAGTAGATATGTACAAAGACCTTGTATAATTAGAATACCCAAATTCCATTGACTCCATTGGTTTTGTTGTTAAAATAATAAACAGACCAAATAAAATTAGTAATGCAATATTCTTATATCAAGCCGTCGTACGTGGTATAAGTGGAATAGTACCATTGTTTCAAATATCTGAAAAACACGACTCCAATACTATCCAATATTGGATGAACGAATGGTTACGTTCTGGAACAAAGGTGCCATGCAAGGTAATAACCGATTTTTCCTTTGCTCTATTAAATGCTATCGCACGTGCGTTTAATAACTGCACTTTAGCGCATTATATAAAATTATGCTTAAAGTGACTAAATTCCGAGAAAAACTTAAAGACTATTATACCTATATGTGTCATGCGTTTGGATATTGCGCATATAATCAAAATTATACCCAAATGGGAATGTTTTCGTGGGAAGGCTCCGCGAATAAAAGATTTTTATTTACGATGCGTGGGGTTTTTGAGTACTATTGACACAAAAAAACAATTCGAGAAAATATTGCTTTCGCTATTAGTAGTAGCTCTTGGTGAGTGCGATGATAAAACCACCGAATGTGCAAATAAACAAGAATATCTTCTAGAAATTATATTGACGATGAGAAGAATTACATTGAAAAGATAATGAAGAATATACTGACTACCGTTTACTAAATAAAATGGATGTTGCCTTGGAAGATAATAGTTTATCTCAGTTTGATGAGTTACACGCTAACGCCGAAATTTTGGCCCGAGAAACACGATCGGGTCAGCATCTTAATGCATATTATTGCCCAGAATTTATTGCACCATTTTTGCGATTCGCAACATATTATGTTTTATGGACTAATGTAATGGTGCCTATTCATAAATCAAAACTCTCTGCTGCGTCGTCAGCTATATCAGAAGCGTATTTTAATGATATTAAAAATATTATCTTTGGCAGTGAAGGGAAGCCCCTTCGAGCTGATAAATTTATTAATAAACACACGATTGAAAGCATCTGTAAAATTAAACGGGCAGCTCTCGATAATCACACTGCTAAAAAAACCAATCTCCTAAAGAATAGAATATCAAAACAGGACATTTCTGCTTCCGATATTGACATGATATGTACTGCGTATTCATTCGAGTCGACACAGCTAGATTTGGATGCAGAGAAAAATTGGCATGGTTTGAGTCCTCCAAAAGAAGCACTAAATGATATTGTAGTAAAATCTCTTAGTATAAAGAACATAGGAAAATTCCTAACACCGTGTCCTGACATAACTTTCATTCACAATCGTCCTGTATGTAAAAAAAAGGAATTTGCTTTCAAAATGGTTCTTTGCTTAGGCCGATGAAAGTCGGCATAAGAAAAATTCAGATGACTTCAACAAGTGAATTTGACGCAATAACAGAATTAGTTACGAGGGCGTACGCGGATTCTTTTAACTATAAACATATAGTGGATGAGGAATACAACATTTTCCGAATTGTGGCAAGTTATGCTGTCAATGGTAATAGCAACGCTATTTATTTTGACAGAATTTCTTGTTTATTACCATTGTTCGATAACGAAGACAATGTTATCAATTGCACTTGCAATCTCCACATTAATTGCGAAGTTGTTAGTTGAAGCACCGAGTGCTAAACAGAAAAGTAAATATATCGATTGTCAAGACGAGGAAACTAGCAACATTCCTATAGCTGAAATAAACTCAAAGCACATTATTCAATATGGTTTGCAAAGTGGATTACAAAAATCTATCGATGTTTTCTTCTTAAATAAAGAAATCCCGTCCAAAAGTTGCGGAACTAAAATATCCCATGAAATCACTCCCAACCCACATTTATTATGCGACGTCGAACATGCATACCACAGCACACTGTTATCAGTGATGGGATTTTCAGATAAATCGAAAAACATTCCGTTATCTGTAATACCTAAAAATGTACAAATAAAACATGTCAGATTCAAATTATTAGGAGTTTTTTCTTACAATGGTAACGAAGAGCAGAACACAGGTCATTATATATATTGCTTATTGCCACAGAGAAACAGAGGCCTGGGAAGAATATGACGATCTTAAATTTAAACGTTCACTACTGCACGCATCAACAGCATCACGATTCTTAGTTAAACCAAGTGTTCTAGCTTACATAAAAGTATCAGAGCATCCTTAAAAAATTTTTTTATAAAATTGATATATTCATTTATACTATATACCTTTCATATAAACTTTTTACGTTTCATATATACTTTTAATATAATTTCATATATTGTTAATAAAATATCCTTTTATTTTTCATAAAATATTCTTTTATATTGTAATATTACACAAATTTTTATTTTTTGTATGTTTAAGTATATCATTCCAATTCAATGTCAGTGAAACGTTATTGCATATTTTGTGCGAAGTTGGTCCCTTGATTAAATTAAAATTTTTTGACTTACAACGGTGTGCAAACAAAAAATTGATGTGTTTCGTAATGTGCAAACGAAAAGATATTTATTGGGCGCATTGTAACAATTTTTTCACATTTTCAATAGTAGTTATCGTATAGCGAGGACTATGAAGCTGAATGTTAAATAACTTTTAAACAGAAAGTGTGCAAGCGAAAATAATAGATGTGCATACATGTGCAAAAAAAGATCTACCAATTTCGTCAGTTTTAAATAAATTTGCTGAAAGTCGGGGAGCTAGTGTGAAGTTGGCACCCCACAATGGTTTCTTTAATAACTTTTAAACGAAAGGTGTGCAAACAAAAATAATGGATATGCATACATGTGCAAACGATGATATATTAATTCCGCCGGTTTAAAATAAATTTGCTGAAAGTCGGGGGCCAATGTCAAGTTGCCCCCCTCCCCCAAATTGTTGCTTGAATAATTTTTAAACGAAAAGTGTGCTAATAAAAATGCCGGATGTGCATACATGTGCAAACGAATGAGTTATAGAAAGTTATTTTTTCAAAAGTTGTGGCTAACTTCACGCCGTATCCGCAGACTTAGCTTATCTACCGGAGTGAAGCTCTTCTCTTCCTCATGTATTTTTGTGAACGAGTTTCGACTGTTTTCTTCTGCTAATTTTCAGTTTCAAAGAATTTCAATATTTTTACAGAGCAATAGCCAAACATAGTTAACACCAGTTTAAAAAATAATAGGTTTACGACTGTGTTTTAGTAGTAAAACAAGCATCAGGTTATGAATAAATATTCATAAAGCAATTTGAATTCTTTGTTATGGCTGATCCATACGTTAACATGAATTTTATAACATTTTGTAGCTATAAAACATGTTTTATGGTTCACATTAGAAAAAAATTTAAACACTCAGCTCTATAAATATTATTGACCTTTTATTTTTGTGTAAGTCCGTTGGTGTGAGTGGAATAATATCAGTCGTATTTTTTAAACACAAAGAACAGTAGAGAGGTTTCTGCGGATTTTGGTAGAAAAGAACTGACATTACACCATTTATAATGAACGTTTTCGGTTTTTTGTACACTAGATCATGATTTCAGTGAAACAGACTATTTGGTAATATAAATGTCTAAAGTGAAGAACTATCGATCCAAAGCATCAGGGCGCCTCTTTTTTGTCAGTCAACTTCTCGTTAATCTTGAGCAGTTTGACCAATATAATGATAATTGCAATTCTCGCAGCTTTCTCATGGAACAACATCCACTTGAACTCAATTACTTTGAGAATTTGTAGTTTCAAGGGCGCTCTAAAGTGGGAAATCTTAGTAGGCTTAGTTTTTGTACGCCTGTTAATACTGTAATAACAAAAGTGGCTTCAATCTGAATTAAACACTTAATGCGGAAGTTAAAATTATTATATAATTATGTAATACGAGATGAAGATGGTATACAATGAAGATAATAAAAAATTTAATGTAATTTATTGTCAGTATTAAATTAGGGCCGGTACCATTGTATTGATGTACAAAAGCAACGTGTGACCCCTACTTTATTATTTAAACAATTTAGGCGTCTTTGTCTTCGTCAATCTTGAACATTCCAAACGGTTTATTATTATGATAGTTATTGGCAGCCGTGTAAAAGTAAAACACAGGGTTTTCAGAACGTAAAGCTAGGAATTTTGCGTGGCGTTGAGGGAAGCCGATATGTTTGGAATGTGCAGAAAATGCTGGAAATTTAAACCGGTTTGAGGTGTGATGAAATTTGCAGGGTGCATTGTTGTGGAAGGGTGTGCAATGAGCGGTAAATAAAACTTCAGTCCCATCGGTATTTGCTGTAAATGGTGGAAAGCTTGAGGATGTATGTATGAGTTCGATTGATGAAGAGCATGATTTGAAGTTTCAGTATCTGAAAAAATAATAGATGTTAGTACCGAACATGTTAATCTTAGTGATTAGTTTTCAAAAGATTTACTCTTCTAATGTATTGTTTATGTACTTTTTAAGCAGAATTTAAGGAACATACAAGCGTATGTATTCTTAAGTTTGTCTAAAACAGAGCTAGAGATTGGAGTATCCACTTTTGTGTTTTTTATTATACAAATAAACAGGTGTATGTACAACTACGCCATTCTGCTACTACGTTCTATTCAAATAGTAAATAACAGAAATAATCCAGTACATGGGTATCAAAAAGGGGTGTTTGAACGCAAAAGGTGGGAGTAGTAGCGATTTTTAGTATGGTCTTAGGCTTGGGGCCTGCAATGAAATGGAGAACCTCTTTTAAGGTTTTAATAAACAGTTAATTGGAGTAAACATTAAACACATTAAAACTAATGACAGATAGGAAAGTGAATATCTATAAACAACATCAGGCAAGTAGATCATAATCACATTCACCCCTGCTATAAATTATAACACGTATTCTTCGAGGTGAGAAGGTAGTCTTCTTGTTCTACAACTTCTACGTACACTAGGTTGAACGTTTCGAGAATTATTTAATTCGACTTGTGATTCAGGAGTGTCTGATTGCATTTTGTTGGTTTCGGTAGTTAAAACTTCTTTTTTGGAGTCTAATGTGGACATTAGGAACCGGAGCTAGATCTCGCGCAGATACAGAGTTCATTCTTCCTCCAGAATCTCCAATCTGAGTATATTCAGCATTACCAACTGGAGCCAAATCCCTTGTAGATACAGAGGTAATTCTTCCTTCAGAATCTCTAATATGAGCATATTCGGCATTACTTTCGAGTAGTGTAACTTCTTTGACTATGGGATCATATTTGGAATTACGAACAAATTGTCGTAGATAAACAGGACTTGGACTTAAAAGCCACGTTGGAATCGTTTCTCCATTACCACTTCACCTTTGATGCCTGAACAATCGTCCATGCGGAGTTTCATTTGTAGAGGTACAGAGTAAGCTTTTTATTGAATGTAGTACTTCTGGAAGTACACTTTCCCATTGACTTATATTTTTATTTTTGAATTTTAGAACTAATTGAATTATACGCCAGATGATACCATTGTACTTTTCAACTTGGCCATTACCGCGAGGGCTATAAGGCGTAGTTCTGCTAGAAGCGATTCCATTAGAGTTCAAAAACATTTTTAGTTTATTAGACATAAATGAGCTCCCTCTGTCAGAGTGAATATAAGAGGGAGTTTCAAAGAGATAAAAGATATTTTTGAGAGCAGCAACGATAGTTGAAGAAGTCATATCTGGACAGGCTCTGGCAAAAGGATATCGTGAGTATTCGTCAATAATTGTGAGAATATAACGATTACTAGTACAGAATGGAAGAGGGCCTTTAAAATCCACATTTAAACGTTCGAAGGCGGAAGTAGCTTTTATGAGCCTTCACCTAAATATATCAAATATAGGCTTAATTTCACAACATACTGGACAAGAAGAAGTCATTTTCTTTACATCTTCCATAGAATAAGCTCAATTATTTATTCAAATCCAATGATACATTCGAGTAATTCCAGGGTGACATAAAGTATTATGTAAATCCATAAGTCGAGCTTCGTTAGCAGTTCTTGCAGAACAAATACGAGAAAGTGCATCCGCAGCAGTATTCTGAGGTCCAGGTCTATAAATAATATCGTAACTAAAACATGATAATTGTAATCTCCACCGTAGAATTTTTTCGTTCTTTATTTTGCTTTTGGATTTTAGATCAAACATAAATGTAACAGAGCGTTGATCGGTGATTAGCTTAAAATATCTTCCTATTAGGAAACGCCGCCACTTTCTAGTTGCTTCAATGATCGCATATGCTTCTTTTTCTACGGAGGAGTGTCTAGATTCTGATTGAGAAAGAGTCCTTGAAAAGAAGGCAACAGGACGCCCAGATTGTGAAAGAGTTGCTCCTATTGCTTTATTTGAAGCATCAGTTTCTACTGCAAACATATCCGCACTATCTATAGGTGCGAACGAGGCATTTTCTATCTCTTTTTTTATACTATAGAAGAGTTTTAGAGCTTCAGGAGATAGTGGGAATTTGCTATGAGAAAGGATACTTATTTTCTGTGAAAAACGAGGAATATAATTTGAAAAATGTGCAAACATTCCAACGACTCATTTTAGTGAAGTTGTGTTATTTGGAGGTGGAGGATCAGGCCTAATAGAATCGTAGGATATCAAATATCCTAAGAGGTGAATCGAACGAAGAGAGAATTCGCTTTTCTCAATATTTATGGTTAGATTGAATTTTTGAATAGTTTCTATAAAACGTCGAAGATTCTCATCATGTTCCTTCTGATCTCTACCACAAACAGTGATATCATCCAGATAAGTATATGTATCTGATAAAGTTTCATTGCGAATAGTCTAGTCTATGCCTCTTTGAAACGCAGCTACTCCATTCGTTACCCCAAAGGGGATCCGCTTAAACTGTAAAAGTATACCACAAGCCTCGAATGCAGTATGTGGCCGGTCTTCCTTTCTGATGGGAAATCGGTGATATGCACTTGTCATGTCAATTTTGCTGAAGACTTGATATTTAGACACATTATTTACAATATCTTCAATACGCGGAAGAGGATATGCGTCTAACTGAGTGAATCTATTGATTGTCTGAGAATAATCGATTACCATACGTTTGCGGTGATTTTCTGAAGATGTAACTAGCACTTGCGCTCGCCACGGTGATTTACTTTCTTTAATTATATCCTCAGAGAGTAAGGGTTTAATTTCAGCTTCTATGAATTTGGAATCACTTTCAGTTTGTCTGCGAGATTTTATAGCAATTGGCCTACATTCAGGCGTTAAATTTTCAAAGAGAGTTACAGGTTCAATACTAGCTGTAGCTAAATCACAAACTTTCAACGAAGGTTTTCAGCCACCAAATTCAACTTCCACTTTAGAGTGTTGTTTCATAAGATTGTGGCCAATTATTATATCTGAGCAAAGATTAGGGAGAATAGACAGACGAACATTAGGATAGAAGTGATCTTTGGTAACAAGATTAATAATACACGGTCCAGATGTACTAGAGTTGAAGGATGTAGATGCCATTGTAACAGACTCTTGTGAAGACATTATATGTAATTTAAGTTTCTTTACAACTTGGTCACTAATAAAACTACAGGAACTACCAGTATCTATTAGTGCATAGAGAGAAGAATTATTAACTTCTACACGAATCACAGCTTTTGCCAAACATTCAGGTATGGGTTTGGTATTGATAGAGCTAACCATAGAAGCATAGTGATTTGAGTTAGACCCATTCTTTTGTGATTTACATACCTTAGAGTAGTGACCTTTTATTTGGCATATAGAAGGCCATTTTTTTTAAACCTCCGATAGGCTATAAATAAAAGACAAGTTTATATAAAACAATAATTTTATTACCAAAAGATTGGTACACTTACGGTTACTTTTCGACATAATTACCGAAGAGATTAAGACATTTGTCATATTTGTGGACAACTTTTTCAATACCCTGTTCAAAGAAAGTTGCCGCCAATCGCCAATGAATTCAAGTAGCCCTTGACGTTGGTTTGAAGGTCCTCATTGGTTTGAAAGCGCTTCCCACCAAGTCACATCTTCAGGTCAGGAAAAAGATGAAAATCGTTTGGTGCCAAGTCAAGACTGTATGGCGGATGATCGAAAATGTCCCATCCAAATTGTTCGAGAAGCCGTTGAGTTGCTCCAGCAGTGTGTGGACGAGCATTGTCGTGGATCAGAACAACTCCAGCGGTCAGCTTTCCTCTTCGTTTGTTCTGAATGGCTCTACGCAACCGTCGTAAAGTTTCACAATAAACAGCTGCAGTGATTGTGGTTCGGGGCTGCATAACTCCACAAGCAACACACCTTGTTGGTCCCAAAACACAGTAGCCATGGTCTTTCTGTTGTTGAAGGTTTGTTTGAATTTCTTTGGTTTGTTCGGTGAAGTTGAATGCATCCATTGTTGTGATGGTCGTTTTGTTTCCGGTGTCGTACTAAATCCAGGTTTCATCCCCAGACACGATTGATTTCAAAAAGTTGTCTCCTTCATCATGATAATGCTCAAGGAACTCCAACGCTGACGACATTCGTCGAGTTTTGTAGCCGTCCTTCAGCATTTTTGGGACCCAACGTGCACAAAGGCTTTTCTAGCCTAACCGTTCAGTAACAATAGAGTACAAAACAGACCTTGAAACTTCTGGAAATTTCGTACACAAAGCAGTAATGGTGAATCTGCGGTTTTCTTTAACCATTCTGTCAACACGTTGAACCAGGTCATATGAAACGACAGAAATGCGCCCTTGGCCCCCTTCATCATGCACATCATTACGTCCATCTTTAAACTTTCGACACCATTCACCCACAACACCATCACTCATTAAGTTTTCCCCATACACCCGACTCATTCTTTGATGGATTTCTGCAGCACTATGGCCTTCAGCCTGTAGAAAACGAATCACACTTCGCACTTCACACTTGGCGGGACCATCAATAATAGCGGACATGTTTACGTGGCTGTAGCACAACGCCGACTGACGCCTGAATGTCAACAATGGCGGAGTGTGTAGTGAAAGAGCGCGCAGTCGCCTACAGCGCATGCACGCTTTCTGCTACCCGTGTAGCGTCTGCACAGAGCGATCGGAGGTTGAAAAAAAATGGCCCTCGTATTACAAAGACTATTTCGAGCTGGACATTTGGATCGAATATGCCATTTAAATCCACAGTAGAAGCACTTTCTAAGTAGCCGTGCATTTATATTTCCAATGCTCCACCAGAAGGTACTACATTGGCCAGGAGGCGAGTTTTTTGTTGCCTGGAAATTTAGAATTTTGCCGAACCCTTACCGTTCCAGGCAAGGTAGGGATCTTTAACGTGCGTGACAACACTCACACACGGGACCTTCATTTAACCTCTCATCCGAACGAGGGCGTAATTTTTGTGAAAAATGCTCACCTGTCATTTTTCAAGCAGTCGGCCGTGTCGGGATTTGAACCCAGGACCTTGGGATTTTGTAAGTAGCCGCTAATGTTTCTTTAGTTTCACTGTATGGAACGTTTTCATTTTGAACTTCTTGCTTCAAAGGAACCGCATGATTGACCGGATTGTGAGTTTGTATAGAGTTTACATTTTGAGATTGATTGTAAAGCATTGATTGTTGTAGAGTCATTTCTAATGATCGAGCTTTTTCATATGCCTCGCTTAGGGTCAATAGAGGACTTTCCAAAAGTCTCTGCCTAATATTGGTATCAGATAAACCACGGATAAAGGCATCCCGAGTGAAATCTTCTTGACGTTTTAAGCAGTAACAGCTTTAAATTTACAATCTTTAGCTAGAAGATTTAAAGCTTGTAAAAATTGGTCAACATTTTTTTCAGATAGTTGACTTTGAGTGGCTAACTTATGCCGATTATAAACTTCATTAACTGGCTTCACATATATATCATTGAGGATTGAAATAGCATCTTTATATGCACTAATATACTGGTAAACTTTGGCAGAGATATAATTATAAAGGATTTTCAATTTATCAGGATATTCTTTTCCAGATGAGAAATTAAGAAATTTTGTATACCAGTGTTCCCACTCCAGAGTCGCATTTATAGAGTTCGGGTCGGTGTCGAATCGTTCCGGAGCCAGAAAACGATCCATTTATATTAATTAACTGTTTATTAAATTGTAATGAAATGGAGAACCACTTTTAAGGTTTTAATAAACAGTTAATTGGAGTAAACATTAAACACATTAAAACTGACAGATAGGAAAGTGAATGTCTATAAACAACATCACGCAACTGGATCATAATTATATCACAGGGCCCTAATGAAAAATCTAAATTTTTGACCTCGAAGCGCATGCGCTCGAACCGCCATCTTGGATCTTTAGGTACAAGAATTTGTTTTTTTGATAATAACTCAAAAACAGTGGCTTTCACGACAAAAGATGTTCTACACAAAGTTAAAGAGGATAAAATTTCCTACATTTTTTGTAGAAAAATTTTTTTGTAACACACATATGTTAAAAGTTACAGCTACGTGAAGTTGCACTATTTGAAAAAAAGTATTATATTTTATTATTTAGCTGTTAATAACTAAAATAAATAATTTAAACAAATGCGAATCATATTGAAATAATTTTTAAAGAGACTCTACTTTAATTTTATATTAATAGGTTGCCCTAGATCTTAACGGATAGGCAGGTAGCGAGAGCACAGCTGCTGTCTAGTAGGTATTGAGAGATGGTCATAAATGACCTTGAGTGCATTGAGTCCGTTTGCGTCAGTGTGCTTATTGTCTAGCTTGCAGAAGGTTACGCCTTTATAATCGAAAATCCCCAAGTTACTTGTGCTTTATTTGTGAGAAAACTTTAAGTGAAAGTGGCGTTGTCGTTGTAAAGGAAAGAGATGTAAAGACACTTTTAAAATCGAGCGAGTTACGAAGTAATCGCGCACATACGCGCATTTTGAGAACACTATCTTCTATAACTGTACATGGCGCATGTCGGAAAAATTATATTAATGAAAAACTGATCGCTGCTTATTTTCGTAAAAAAGATAACGAACCTCAAGTAGCGTCGACATCTCGCAGATCTACTACACCGACTTTTAAAGTACAGTGTTCTCTCTGTACTGAAGAAATTACACCGGACTTTTTAAATAAACAAAAAAAAAAGAGGACATCACTCATCTCATCAAGATTTCGTTTATATGGTGCAACATTTGGGAGTGAAACCTACAATTTTGAAAGCAGCTGAAAAACAGGATGATGTCTGGGGACGGGAAATAATAAAAGAAATTTAACATGTGTCAGACTTGGTTGCAGTAGAGGCAAGATATCATTTGTCATGTCAAAAGCGTCTGTATAATCGAGTGCCATCGGGAAAAAAAGAGGATATTGGCCTGCAACTAATGTTGACGAAACGATGGGATATATTTACTCGTATCTTGATGAGCTAGCTCATGGACGAAATTGAAGGAATACCGTCCAGATCAGAGAACCGTCATAGCTCGTTATATAAATAAATATGAAGAAAATATGCTTATCATTGAAAAACATAAGCAACCGCCTGCCGTCTGCTTCCGGGGCACAGGTTACAAACTTTTAGCTGACCAATGCTATGCGGCAAAAAAGTTAAATCCCGATGAAGAACGGCTTCGTGTTGTTAAAGCAGCAGCTGTTATTATTTTGGCAGATATCCGTTCGCAGGACTATGATATGTCAAAATATCCACCATCCGACAGTTTTTTAAATGAGGCTTTGAAATTTTTTTGAAGAAGTAATTATAAAGAAAAGACGCGGTTCGTTTGTCAAATGGAATTAAATATGCTGTGATCTCTGCGGCTAGACCGAGATCTGTTTTGTCGCTGATTGTAATCGGAGTTAGTATATCATCATCATCATTACTCATTAGGTCTTCAGTTCTAGAACTGGTTGGACGCTACCCTCATTGTTTCCTAGTCTGAACCAAATCTACACATTTCCCTGAAATTTGCACAGTCTGCATCTATCACTATCTGTGTGCTAAAGTCTGATCTCGGTCTACCTCTATCTCTTTTTTTCTATCTTTGCTTGTACTATATCCCGTACTATTCCCCAGAAATGCCTTAGAACGTTTCCTGTCTCTCTATTTCTCCTATTTTTTTATTTTCCACAGATATCTTTATTCCTCTACTATTTCTACAACCTATTTGTTATTAACTTTGTCTGTCCAGAAGGCTTCTATCTCTTTCTGTCTGTTTTTCCTACTGCCTCTATTTCATAGATGTGCTGTGCTGTGCTCTACACTATGCTTTGAACAGTTTTCTTCTGGTATCTATGTTCGTTGTCTTTGAACATAGCTGCTGTTCTTTCTTGTTTGATGCAGTTTGGTCACGTTCTATTGTTTTACAGTTATATACCCTATTTCCCCGATATTCAGTGATATATGAAGGGGTTTAGCAACCTTTGGCTGCCAAGTTCCTCCAGCACCTGAACCTTTGTCGAATTAATAGTTTTTCCAATTATCCTTTCGCACAATCAACATTATTTCACAACAAACACCTGTAGTTGTCTATAATAATCATCAGATTTAAGAGCACTTATTTTTTCGTCATTGGGTTTTACATCTTGAAACTGGTTGGACTTGTACCTCAGCTTATTTATGTTCTGAGCTAGCCTACACCGTTCCCTGCAATTCTCACAACAGCCGATATACAGCTCGATTCCCTTCTATTGTTTTCTAATTATATGCCCTATTTCACCAAGATTCAGTGGTATGTGAAGGAGGTTTAAGCAGCCTGTGGCTGACAAGGTTCCCCCAACACCTAGACATTTGCCGTATTAATAATTTTCAAATAAATACTTTCGCACAATTAACATTAGTTGAGGGTATTGCAAAACTAATATCTGTGGTTGTTTATAATAATCACCGTGTTAAAATACAGTTATTATTTTGGTCATTAGTTTTTCCATCTTGCGGCTGGATGGAAGCGTACACATTTTCCTGAAATTCTTACAACCTACATCTTTCAGTATCTGTGTGCAGTAGTCTAACCTAGGCCTACCTCTACTTCTCTTTTTTCGTATCTCTGCTTCTAATATATTCCGCACTATTCCCTCATGTCTTAGTATGAGGCCTATCATCCTATCTCTCCTATTTTTTACTGTTTTCCACATACTTCTTTCTTCCCCTACCATTTCTAGTACCTCTTTGTTCTTAACTTTGTGTGTCCATGATATCTTCATCATACGTATGTAGCACCACATTTCAAAGGCTTCTACCTTTTTCTTATCTGCCTCTTCTACTGTCCAGGCTTGACAGCCGTACAGTGATGTGCTCCACACATTTGTTTTAAGCAATCTTTTCCATGTTTCTATGTTTGTGGTCTTTGAACACAGTAGTTGCTTTTTCTTGTTAAATGTAGCACGATCTTGTGCTAATATTTGTTTTATATACTTTTGTGCTTTTCCCATCTTGCGTTATTTGACATCCTAGGTAGCAGAAACCCCTAACCTCTTGTAAGTTCGTGCTAGATATTTGTATTCTTGTTTTTGATTTATTTTCCCTTCCTTTGCATACTAGTACTTTAGTTTTAGTTTTGTTAATTTTCATACCATAACCCTTCGTTTGAACTGTTTCCATTTCATTAAGAGCAGTTTCTAACTCTTCTTTGCTAGATGGTAATACCGCCATATCATCTGCAAATCTAAGTATATCAATCTTTTGTCCCTGCATATTAATTCCAAATGTCTTCCTGCATTTGACAGTATTCATTGCCTCTTCTATGTACAAGTTAAAAATTAATAGAGATAAGGCACCCTTTTCCTAATATTTACTTCTCTACTTTCTTGCACTAATTCTATTACTGCTGTTTGTTCTTTGTATAAGCTATGTATCATTTGTCTATCCCTGTAACTCATTCCAATCTTTATGAGTATTTCGAACATTTTTTTCCATTTTACATTGATGAATGCTTTTTCCAGATCTACAAACCTTATATATACGCTTTCCCCCTTCTCTATTGTTTTGTTCATTATAACCCTCAAAGCGAAAATAGCTTCCCGTATTCCCCGGCTTCGCCTAAACCCAAATTGATCTTCTCCCAGTATTTCTTCAGATCGTTTTTCCATTCGTCTTTATACAATTCTAGTTAATATTTTTGAAACGTGTGCTGTCAAGCTTATTGTTCGAAAATTTTCACATCTATCGGCGCCTCTTTTTTTTGGTATAGTTACTATGATGTTACGTTTGAAATCTTTGGGTATCTCGCCTGTCTCATATATATAGTTTACAAGTCGGAAGAGACGTTCTGTTACTGCTTGTCCGTCGGCTTTTAGAGTTTCTGCTTGCACCTTATCTGTACCCTGTGCCTTACCATTTTTCAGACCCTTTATTGCTCATTCAAACTCATCTCTAGGTATAGGATATCCCAGGTCATCCTTTTCAATGTCTGATTCCTGTTCTAATGCTGTTAATTCCTCTCCTGAATATAAATTCCCCTTATATTCCTGCCATCTAGTACTTTTCTACATTTTCTATAATGACGTTTATACTATATATATATGGATATATATATATTATTATATATATATATATATATATATAGTTCATATATATATATATATATATATATATATATGGTTTTATTTCCTAAAATTCATTCTAATTAATTTATATGCTTCGTCTGTCTTTCCTATTTCCATCTTAGTTTGTACCTCGTTGCACTCTTCATTAATCCATCGTTTTTTAACTTTCCTGCATCTGCAAATGATTTTCCATTTTATGGCTTTGTATCTCTGTTTTCCTGTTTCGTCTGATTTATTTTTGTATTTTCCTCTTTCTTCTATTAAATTCAAGATATTCTATGTTATTCATGATTTCTTGTTTTCTTTTTGTGAATACCCTAGAATATCTCTGGCCGTCATGTCTAAGCTGGATTTAATGTTATTCCATTCTGTTTCTACTTCCTTAGTATCAGAAAGTTTCCTTGTATCTTTCAGCAATTCATTAAAAATTTTTTAAAATTTTTCGTGGATATCTTTATCTTTTAGTTTCTTAAAGTCGAAGTGCCTTTTTCTGTTCCTCTTTTTCAGATTTTTAAATTTAAGTGCGGCCTTCATAATTATGATGTTGTGGTCAGTGTCTATATCTGCTTCCGGGTAGCTTCTACAGTCTTTTACTTGATTTCTAAACCGTTGTCTAACAATAATGTAATCTATTTGATATCTTGTTATATCTCCTGACATCTTCCACGTGTATCGTCTTCTAGCATGATGATCTTGTAGCAAAATTCTACCAGCCTATTTCCCCTATCATTTCTTGTGCCTAAACCAAATAAACCTACTATCGCTCCTTCCCTACCCTCATCTTTACGTATCTTAGTATGTCTAGTAGATATCTTTGTAGATAGCATCTACCTCTTCCTCACTGTAGCTAGAGGTGGGCATGTATATCTGTATTATTACTGTATTTACTGGTTTAGATTCACATCTAACCATGGGTACTCTTTCGTTCTTTTGTAAGTAATTTTCTACACGTTGTCCTATCTTTTTTCGCATAATTATTTCCACGCCCGAATTTCTTTCCTCTGATCCTGTATGATTTACCCTGAAGTTTCCATTCCAAAAGTCTCCCGCCTCTGGCCAGCGGACTTCGCTAATTCCTACTATGTCCAGTGCTAACCTATCCATTTCGAGTTTCAGGTTCTCTAGCTTACCTACTTGTTTCATATTTCTCACATTCCACGCTCCGACTCGCAGAATGTTCACGGATATTTTTCTATTCTTTCGGATCACATCCCTCTAAGTAGTCCCCTCCCGGAGATCCGAATTGGGGTCTATTTTACCTCCGGAACTTTTTACCCCAGGGAATGTGATCATGTCTAACAATTTCTGTACGCAGTGAAATTGGGAGGTAATGTGGTGGTTTCCCGTTGCCTTCCACATCGCAGTAGTGTGTTTTAGAATGTCATA
This sequence comes from Platerodrilus igneus, assembly GCA_036346225.1. Classification (NCBI taxonomy): domain Eukaryota; kingdom Metazoa; phylum Arthropoda; class Insecta; order Coleoptera; family Lycidae; genus Platerodrilus; species Platerodrilus igneus. The sequence goes on along the minus strand of JARFIW010000012.1, from coordinate 3,479,388 downwards.
CAGACCCCTATGGTCTCTGCCACTCTAAGTACCGAAAAAGCTGCTGACCTCTTTCGGGTACCTGTCTTAGTCTGGTTTCGCACTAAAAACCCCACTAAATTGGTTAAACCTATAGTTCGGCTCTTTAGCAAATTGAAACGCGCAAGCCATTCTATCTGTTCTAGTATTTTAGAACGTCGTCAAGGTGCAGGTCTTTTCAGAATGGGGAGTTAGTATATATTTGTATAAAAATTCGGCTCAAGAAAACTCATCAACCTGCTATCATCGTTGGGTTTTGCAGCCAGTTACGCAGAAACGATACTTTTTGAAGCATCTGCCATTATGCGTCCGGAAGGATCGATTGACAAAACTGCATTTTCTCAATTTGTTTGTGATAATGCTGACCACAACGTTAACACTATCGATGGCTTAAATACTGTGCATATTATGGGAGCAATCCCCTCATAATGCTGTATTACCCGATCAAGAAATTCAACATTTAAAGCAAATTCTAATGGCACAAGTTGTTGGAGATGTTGACACTGTTCCTCTTGTATTTTTCAATAAAAAATTAAAATACAGGCTTAAAACTATACAAATTACAGACGTAGAAGAAAATCATCCTCTTTCAAAAGACATCGTGCCATCTTCTCACGATTTTCTTTTCTGTATGGCAAGTGATCAAAATTAAATCTACCTGGATGAAACGGCGTTGTGAAAGAAGCAACAGCTAATGAGTTTTTTATGGGGTCCAAGATAATATTTCTTCCATTAATATACTTTCCACCAAGCCAGTATGACACAATATATACTTTTCCGCTCTTTACCATGGAAAAATGTAAGGCGTCCAACCAAAAAACATGCTTCGTCACCTTCGATCAGCCGCTCTACGCGAAAGTTCAAGAAATCGTGGCAAATAATCCGAAATTTTTAAATGTCATCGTGAGACTTGGAGGATTTCATTCGCTCATGTCCTTTTTAGGTGAGCAAGCTTATTTTAATTTAACTAAATGTTCTTCTTTGGACTATTTCTGAATATTGCTAAATGTATGCAAAAGTTGCATATATATGCAACTTACATGTTATCCGTTCTATAATACGCATTTTAGGTTTCTTTTTAACAGGCGGCATTGGGTACATAATGTGCGGAAGCGGATTGAAAGATATATATATATTCAGTACTGTTTACGCTGAGAATAGTGTAGAGAAAATGCTAGCTGATCACGCATATGCCCGTGCAATTCGTGCTCACATGTTATGTCATCTTGCTATGGCACATGTAATTTTGGAATCATTGAATTTACAGACGAAGATTGTGATGTAATGCAACAATTGCTTGGCAATTTTGATAAATCGACGATTCTGAGGGCAGATGAAAACGAGGCATTTAAGGATGTTGCGACAAAATTTAAAGAAGTGCTTGCAAAATTAGAAAATAATGATTCTACGGCCAAACTATGGATTCAGTATTTTCAAATGGTCACTTTGGTAAAGCACTTCGTTAAAGCGGAGCGATTGGGAACTGGTAATCGCATCTAAATACTGTTCAAAGAATGCCCTATTTTCATGCAAGCGGTCATTTCTTGTATGCAAGATGTGCTCATCTCTATTTGCAAAGTATGTTTGATTTGGAACTCAAAATGGATTCAGTTGAATACAAAAAATTCACGACAGAAGGCTTTTTTACGATTAAGCGTACTGACAAATGTTGGTCAGGCATTTGGTCCGACATGACCATCGAACAAACATTAATGCGAATGATGCATAGCTCTGGGGGCCTAACTCGTGGACGAGGAATCAGCGATAGTGTACTGGCTCATTGGACTTTGGGAATGATATCTTTGTACAATATTTGCAAAGCTTTTGAGAATTATTGCAACGTTCATCTTGATACATCCGAGCAACATGTCGATGCAAGGGCTTCACGTATGTCACGAGACGATCAAGACCTAAAAAAATTGTTGCATTGGTTTTCTCAGCATTCTCCCCTTCACGAAATCAATTCCCTTGTTTGTATAAGTAGTGGACTTGTTGGAGATGCAACAATAAACTGTCATTTAAAAGGTTTGAACAAAATGGTTAACAGGTACGCAAATTTTGAGGCAATTAAATTTAAGCGAAAAGATAAAGTTATCCCACTACTAGCAGTTAATAGCAGTATTAGATTCGGCGAATAAACTATTTGTCTTAACTCACTAATGCTGTTTCAAAGGATGTACATTGCTAAGAAATCCGAAAACGAGATAAAGATTACCTTAAATACGAGCTGGCCCCCTTTCCTTTGTCACTTTTTTTGAAAGCAGGAGGAATGCGCAAAGGAATCAAATCATCTTTATATTCCGTATTCACATCGTTTTCCGATGAATTTCAATTCGGAGATAACCAGATCAGTGTGGTGTATGGGTGATATCCCCTACACAAAGTTGTGTAGCACCAAAATGATTCGTTTGGAGCGATTTGTGACAAATATGTTCGATATGTGCAGGATAATTTTGGTTCCCACGCAATTGTTGTTTTTGATGGATATGCAACTGATGGTGGCAATACAAATACAAAGACCGCAGCAAGACTTTGTCGATTAAAAAGCACGTGTCTGCCGAAGTCCTTTTTGATGAAACAATGGTGGTGCAAGTTTCGCAAGACCAATTTTTAGCCAATGAAAAAAATTAAGTTTGCCTCATATCGATGCTGAAAGATAAATTTGAGCTAGCTGCATTTACAGTTAAACAAGCTGAAGATGATGCCGATGTGCTAATTGTCAACACTGCAAAATTCATTGTGCAGTAAATCAATATTTAATGCTGTTTTTGTGGTCGGGGAAAACGTTGACCTTTTAGTACTTCTGACTGCCTTAGTACCAGCCGAAAGTTCTATTTACTTCCATACTAATAAAGGAAAAACTGCTGAGTGAATTTATTCAGCAAGTAACCTAAAATACAATAAAGGCAACCAAGCACATTCTGTTCTTGCGTGCCTTCAGCGGTTGTGACACTACGTCATCCCTATTCAATCTGGGGAAAACTAAATTTTGTACTCTGATAGAAAAGAACAGAACGGTTCATGAAATAATTGAAATTTTCAACCAATAAGATGCCACGCCAGAGGAGATTGCGGAGGCCGGAGTACGCTTTCTTATACCTTTATATGGTGGCAACATGGATAAAGAGAGTTTGGAAGAGATTCGTTTTCAACGCTTCGCCAAATCTACGCTGAAAAACAAATTTAACCTTGCCTCTTTTCCACCTACAAAAGACGCGGCGCAATTCCACGCCTTTAACACGTACCACCAAGTGCAGAAATGGAGAGGCATAGCGAAAAATCCTGAAGACTGGGATTGAAAGCATGGCGCTTACGGGCCCACTCCCATAACAATGCCGAAAAAAACAGCTCACGATTTATTATTATAATCAGTACCTTGTACCTGCATGGGGTCTGGTGGGGCATGCAACTGCCAAAAGGCTGGACTTAAATGTTCGATTGTATGTGGCTTCTGCAACGGAAGAATCTTGTGGAAGTATGCAGGAAATCCGCATTGAAAGCGAGGACGAGGATGACGACATTTTTCAGGCCACGGACCAGGACACAGACAACTATGACCAGGACACCGACAATAACCAACCCGGACTATCGAAACGTACCAAAATGCAGTAGAAATTAATTTTTGTAACGCTCTAAAATCATAATTTACTATTTTTAAATTTAAAAAAAAGATGCTATATACTTTTCGACTTTAACTTTGTTTACAAAAAGTATAATACTGTTAAATGATAATATTCAAGTGCCTTTTAGTTTTTTTTTATAATTATGTAAAAAATATAATGATATATAATAAGAATGATAAAATAAAACTCAACCAAAATGAAGTTTCTGCATTTTTTTTCAAATACTGCAACTTCACGTAGCTGTAACTCCTAATATATGTGTGCTACATAAAAGTTTTTTCAACAGAAAATATAGGAAAATTTATCCTCTTTAATTTTGTATAGAATATATTTTGTTGTGAAAGTCACCGTTTTTGAGTTATTAACAAAAAACCAAATTTTTGTACCTAAAGTGGCGGCTCCAGCGCATGCACCTCGAGGTCGAAAACTTGTATTTTTCAATAGAGCCCCAAGCCTAACAACATACTAAAAAAATCGTTACTACCACACCTTTTGCTTTCAAAAAAACCCCACGTATTGGACTAAAACAGAAGGACATATTTGTAGGTATGCTTTTATGTATCTAAGAACTTTTATTGAAAGAGCGTCCCAGTATGACACAGGCCTATAATATGCCATCTAAACTGTACGTTTGTCCTTGTTTACAGCTTTATAAATAGGGGCTTTTGCTATAAAACATCTCGTAGTTTTACTTTTATTTTCTTGATTTTGAAAACAGTAGCAATAAATCTTAATAAAGAGTTTGGTATAATAAATATCTGTAATTAATCGGCTTTTGCTAAGGAAACAAAGCTTAGTCAAATATAACATTTAATTTATTTTATACCAGCCAAAATGTATTGTTTATAATAAGAGAAAAACAGTACCTACAATATTGTAATTTGTTACATAATAAGATTTGGTATGAAAATTGTCAAATGCATTATGAGTTTTTTTTTGTTTGTCAGATAAGTTTATCCATTTCTAATGGACCTGCACCTTGAAGAAGTTTTAGATTACTAGAACGGGTAGAATGGCCTCCGCGTTCCAGTGACCTAAAGAACCAAACTACAGGTCCAACCTAAGTAGTAGGGTCTTTAGTGAGGAAACAGACTAAGACAGGTCCCGGAAAGAGGAACGCGGCTCTTTCGGTACTTAGATTGGCAGAGACCATGGGGGTCGGTATGGCATTCTAAAACACACTACCGCTATATGGAAGGCAACGAGAAACTACCAAATTATCTCCCAAGTACACAGCGTAATTAAATTGTATTTAAAATGATGACATCCTCTGAAGTAAAAGATTCCGGAGGTAAAATAGTCCTCCCTTAGAATCTCCGAGAGAGGACTACTTTGGAGGATGTGATCGGAAAATTTAGAAAAAGAATCGTCAACATTCTGCGAGTCGGAGCGTGGAATGTCAGAAGTATGGAGCAAGTAGGTAAGCTAGAGAAATTGAAATCGATAGATTAGAACTAAACATATTAGAAGTTAGCGAAGTTCGGAGGCAAAGTGGAAACTTTAGGGTAATTCATACAGGATCCGTGGAGGGAAATTCTGATGTGCGGATAATTATGCTAAAAAAGATAGGGCACTGTGTAGAAAACTACTTACAAAAGAACGAAAGAGTACTCATCGTTAGATTAAAATCTAAACCGGTATACACGGTAATATTATAGGTATACATGCCCACCTCTAGCCACAGTGAAGAAGAGGTAGAGGCGGTCTACAAAGATATCAAAGACATATTAAGGTACGTAAAAGGACATAAAAATTTAATAATTACGGGGGATTTTAATGCAGTGGTAGGCGAGGGTAGGGAAGGAGCCGTAGTTGGTTTATTTGGTTTAGGCACGAGAAACGACAGGGAAAATAGGTTGGTAGAATTTTGAGATAAAAACAGTTTAACCATTACAAACACATTATTTCAACATCATACTAGAAGACGATACACGTGGAAGATGCCAGAGGATATAAAAAGGTTTGAAATAGATTACATTCTTGTTAGACAACAGTTTAGGAATCAAGTAGAAGACTGTTGAAGTTACCCTGAAGCAGATATAGACACTGATCGCAACATCGTAGTTATGAAAGCCTCTCTTAAATTAAAAAATTTGAAAAAAGGAAGGTAGAAAGGCATTTTGATTTTGAGAAACTAAAAGATAAAGATATCGTGAAAGATTGAAAAAAAGTCAGATGAATTTCTGAAAAATATCGGGAAAATTTTTTATACTAAGGAAGTAGAAACAGAATAGACACGGCGGCCAGAGACATTCTGGGGTATACACAAAAAGAAAATAATAAACCATGGATAACAAAAGATATCCTGAATATAATAGAAAAAAAACAAAAATACAAAAATAGATCAGACTAAATGGGAAAACAGAGATACAAAGTCATAAAATGGGAGATTATTCGCAATTGCGGGAAAGTTAAAGAACAATGGATTGATGAAAAGTGCAAAGAGGTACAAACTGAGATGGAAATAGGAAAGACAGATGAAGCATACAAACTAATTATTAGGTATTTTAGAGATATAAAACCATATAGCCAAAATACAAGAGACGCAGGAGGAAACGTCAGTATAGAAAGTGTAGAGAAAGTGGTTAGATGGCAAGAATATATAGGGAATTTATATGCAGGAGAGGAACTAATAGCATTAGAACATGATTCAGACATTGAAAGGATGACTCGAGATATCCTATACTTAGAGATGAGTTTCAATTAGCATTAAAGAGTAAGAAATATGGTAATACGCAGGGCACAGACAAGCTGGAAGCAGAAACTCCAAAAGCCACTGGACATGCAGTAACAGAACGCCTTATCCAACTTATAGACTATGTGTATGAGACAGGTGATATACCCAAAGACTTTAAACGTAAAAATAAAATAAACAAATGACCTGTTACCTACTTAACACTGGCGGACCTTTTAAGAAGATAATGCATCCAGTGCTAAACCAGAAAGTTGGTCGACGAAAACCAATACGTTTCCAATTAAATATTAATGAATAATTTTGCCTGGCACGGGGAAAGTAATTCAAGCATAGGGAACTAAAATCAATATAAATTGTTGATTATTTTGCAAAAAGAAAAGCCCGTGACCGGTATCAATGTTCTTGCAGATCATCAGATGGATATATTTAATTGGAACGTATTGATTTCCGTCGACCAACTTCCTCGTTTAGCACTGGGTGCAGGATCTTCTTAGAAGGTCCGCCAGTGTTAAGTAGGTAACAGGTCTTTGTTTATTTCAATTTTCATTTTGTCTTTTGACTCGCTATTAAAATTTTGTGTGGCAATGTCATGTATACTATCACGTCGGAGACTCGAAACAGTCATGGATAGTTAGTTGCTTATATTCGAGTATAGAGGGCGCATGAGAAGCATTTGCACTATAAATAAACCTTAATTTGTGAATTATTTCAGAACTTAGTTGGTTGCTTCGCAACAAGAGATGCGTTCGTCTGATGATCTGCAAGAACAGTGAAACCAGTCACAGGTTTTACTTTTGGCAAAATAACCAACAATTTATATTGATTTTCGTTCCCTATGCTCGAATTATTTTCCCCATGCCAGGCAAAATTAATCATTTAAACGTAACCTCATAGTAACTATACTAAAAAAAAAGAGAATTGTATAAAGAAGAATGGAAAAACGAGCTGAAGCAATACTAGGAGAAGATCACTTTGGATTTAGGTGAAACAGGGGGACACAAGAGGTTATTTTAGCTCTGAGAGTGATAATGGAGAATATAATAGAAAAAGTAAAAGCGTGTATATATGGTTTGTGGATCTGGAAAAAGCATTCGACAATGGAAAATGGAAAAATGTTCGAAGTACTCCAAAAGATTGGAATGAGTTTTAGGTATAGGCGGGTAATACATAGCTTATACAAAGAGCAAACAGCGGTAATAGAATTAGAGCAGGAACGTATAGAAGTAAATATTAGGAAAGGTGTGAGACAGTGATGTGCGCTAACCTTATTAATTTTTAACTTGTACATCAAAAAGGCAATGAATACTGTCAAATGCAGGAAAACATTTGGAAAATTAACAAAAATAAAACTAAAGTACTAGTATGCAAAGGAGGGAAAAAAAAATCAAAAACAAGAATACAAATAGGTAACGAGAACCCACAAGAGGTTAAAAATTTCTGCTACATAGGAAGCCAAATAACGCGAAATGGGAAGAGCGCAAAAGATATAAAGCAAAGATTAGTCCAAGGTCGTGCTACATTTAATAAGAAAAAGCAACTACTGTATTCAAAAGCAACAAACATAGAAACAAGGAGGAAATTGCTTAAAAGATATGTATGGAGCACAGCACTGTACGGCTGTGAAACTTGTACAGTAGGAGAAGCGGATCGGAAAAAGATAGAAGACTTTGAAATGTGGTGCTGAAGACGTATGACGAAGACATTGGACATACCAAGTTAAAAACAAAGAGGTGCTAGAAATGGTAGGGAAGAAAGAAATATGTGGTAAAAATGGGATATATATTTGTAAAACATTAGAAGAGGAACCGAACTGCATCTAACAAGAAAGAGCAGCGGCAATGTTCGAAGACAACAAACATAAAAAAAAGAAGAGATTGCTTAAAACATCTGTGTGGAGCACATCACTGTACAGCTGTGAAACTTGGACATTAGGAGAAGCGGATCGGAAAAAGATAGACTTTGAAATGTGGTGCTACTGACGTATGATGAAGATATTGGAAAAACAAAGTTAAGAACAAAGAGGTGCTAGAAATGGTTGCGGAAGAAAGAAATATGTGGTAAACAGTAAAAAATATGAGAGACAGGATGACAGGCCACATACTAAGACATGAGGGAATACTGCTGAATATATTAGAAACAGAGATAAGAAAAAGAGAGGTAGAGGTAAACCTAGGTTGGACTTGTACACACGTAGTGAAAGATGTAGGGTGTGAAAATTTCTGTGAAATATGTGGACTAGCTCAGAATAGATATCAGTGGAGGTACGCGTCCAACCAGTTCCAAGAGGAAAAACTTAATGACGAGAAAAATAATTGTACTTAAACCTGATAATTATTATAAGCTACTACAGGTATTGGTTTTGCAATATTCTCAACTAATGTTAATTGTGGGAAAGCATTTACTGGAAAACTATTAATTCAGCAAATGTCTAAATGTTGGGGGTTTTGGCAGCCACAGGTTGCTTAGCCCCCTTCACATACTACCGAATCTCGGTAAAATAGGACATTTAATTAAAAACAACAGAAGAGGAACCGAGCTGTATCTAAGCTGTGGAAAATTCAAAGAACTGTGTAGGCTCAGAATAGAAATAAGGCTAGGTACGCGTCCGACCAGTTTCAAGATAACAAACCTTGTTCAAAAGAACATATTGGTAAACTATTAATTCGGCAAATATTCGTTAACTAAGCAACAACCTTTTGGTAAACCAAATTATTATGATATGTGGAAGGCATTGGTGAACTTCAAAAGCCAGTTGATCAAATCTGAAGACAAGGATTTGAATATACCCAAGGTCGGTTGTGGGCTTGAAGGGTTAAACTGGAGGGATTAACGAAATATGCTAGAGGTACTGTTCCAGAAAACCTGGGTCCGGATCTTTGTGTGTTGTTACAACGCAAACGATTCAGTACGTGCTTATGAAATGTAGTGATTGCTACTTCTATCGACATTGAAACTACAGAAATGTTTTCGACTGTCCTTTACGTTATAAGACTTCCAACGTCCGGGTCAGAGAGTATTCCTGGACGAAACACCTTTGGAGGAGAGAAGTGTAGCGCCATCTAGTCTACATTAGACCAAAGTAATTACATCAGAATGCAAGCTAGGTGTTTGCACATAAAAAGTGTTAGATTTACTCCTGCGGGCGATGGACTTGATCGACAGCTACAAGAGTTTAGAATTTAAGAGCGTTATTTAGCTTACAATAGACACATTTGGGAAATTATTTACATATTCTGGGATGTTTTTGAAATAATTAGAGCTATTAGATGAAATATAAACTACCGTGATGAGCGTAAAGTAGTTCAGTTCTGATTGAAGCTTTGATTACAATTTGAGTTCTAATTTAAGGCTTTGAAAGTCGTGATATAAATTAGTAGTACCTATAAATAATTCTTTGTGAGATAAATTATTATAACGACTGATATAAATTTATTATAGTGCATTGAAGTGTAAAGAAGTTAGTATTTGTACTGTTAACTATTAGCTGGAAATAAATTGTAAGATTTTTGTAAAAATTTAACCGTGGCTACTAGTTGTTAAAAAAATCTTGTACAATCAGTTTGATAATAAAGAACTGTCGTTTGGGCAAGTAGAGTTTGCGTTATTTTAATTTGAATATCAAGAAATTGGCTTAAAATTGACACTGCATTTCTATTCATACCTTTGTATGATGCAGTAAGCAGTTATAACTTGTATTTTCCTCAGAAAAATGTTTAACAATTACCAATTCGGCTTGTAAACAATGATGGGAAATAAGACGTTTTGTGATCTTTTTATTTTTATTGCGTTTCGGGACTGTTATTATTAGAAAATCAAAAAAATCTTACCACCCCTGACAGATAACTACTAACTGAATTTATAACAAAATGATTGGTGTATTTAGAAAATCAACTATGTATTGTATTTCAAAGCAAACTTGTAAATCTTTAATTATGAGACATTCCCAAGCAATGCGCTTGAGGGCAGAATAAGTGAACTAATTTGTAAAGAATTACAAACCTACAAGTTTATAACGCCACAACTGTGGAAAAGGTTCTTCAAAATCTTGAATATCAACAAATGGCATTTCGAAATGCAAAGGCTGTTTCTGAAGCTGGTTATCGAACTGCTCACTATCGGATTTTACTGAATTATTAATAATTCTTCGGGATCGCGTCCTGTCGCCCTTTGTATCTCCAGCTACGTGAAATCCAATCAAATTCGATACAGCTAGGAATAGGATGATCTAAAAGCAGAGCACGTGAAACATCATATTTGCCCATAAAGTTAACAGCGTTTACACGTTGCTGCTATATTTTTGCAACACTTAAATTTTTTTTCTTCAGATGGTGCTAAATTAAATAACTTTCAGTAATGTTGAAAATGCTTTTTAAAAAATAGATAAATCTTACCGCCTGCATTGTGTCTCTTAAAGCTTTAACCACTGGAGGGTCTTGAAGAGCACTATTTTATTCTTAGGTATACGAAGTGTTGTTTATCGATTTCAAATTGTAAGCAAGAGTAACAGTCGTATGCGTTAATTGAAAAAGCATGTTCAACAGTCTTGAATAATTAAAATAAAAGTGAAAACAATTTGAGAGGGAAAGCGTTCTAAATTAATTTAACCTATGGTTATATATAGATTTTTATTTTGTTATAGTTTATAATGAACAACGTGTTTATGTTGCTATTGCCAAACTAGATTGATTGGTAAACGAATTTGCAAATATCTAGAAAAACTTAATTCTAATTTTACATACTTAGATCAACTACAGAGGTATAAGACAACGGAGAAAATAATAAACGCAATTCAAAACCTCAAGTTATGATGGCCAAGTCTATTCTTGCATATGAAATAAACCTTCACAAGTACTGATTTAAAAGCAATTGTATCACCGACTGGTCTGCTTTCGACCAGGATAATTACATTAGAACGTAACCGAAGCTTCTGTACACAAAAAATAATTAGTGGACACTCTGTGGCGCAGCAGTTTCAAATAGAACTAATTGACAGGTACAAAGGTTTTGAATTTAAGTATTATTTAGATTATAGTAGAAAATCTCGAGAATATTATTTGCAAAATCTAGTATGTTATAACAAAATGGCTATTTATGTTATTATTACATCTCATTTATTCGATTCCCTTATGATGAAGGGAAATCGAGTCTTCCGACTAAGCTAGAGGTCTATCCCTCGGGTAGAGCTTATGGAGAGTGGTCGTGGGTTTCATAACAAAATTATTGTTTTCTGTATTGACTCTAAAATACAAAATAGGGGGTGTAAAAAAAGCGCCACCAAATCCTAGAATTATTAAAGCACGGGTTACCCTAAGGGAGAACTTGAAAATCTTCAGGGGGAAACGTCACTTTTACTGCAAAACGCAGGATCTGGAAAAAACAACGTTATTATAATAACGAAGGCCGCAAGAGATACACTCTCGCTATCTTATACAAAGAGTAGTTATTCATACCAAAAATTTAAGTATAAATAATAAAAGGAAATTCAAATATCAAACATCTTGAAAGTGCTGTTTAATACTTCTTTATTGAGTCATTGCCAATAACCTATTTTTTTTTATAAAAGGGTATATATTTTTTTTATCTTTTAACTCATTTATACCTTTTGGACACACTTGTCCAAAATAAAACAATTGTTCAATTAAATCATATGATGGTTCTTTAATCAAATTTATCTTTTTCTGTAGTAAAATTTTATATACAAAAATGTACAATAATAAAAAACGTGGTCTAATCTTCAAGACTCAAATATTTAAATATGAGAATTACGGTAATTTCCACTAGGAATCAAAATGTCAACAATAAATTAAATATGACCGTAAAGTTTTTAAATGCCCAAAATGCACAGATCTGTTTACAATGGTTTACAAATATTTGTTATATATTCAATGCTAAATAAATTAGTTCTCGCAATTACTTTATGTGTTATTGAACTTGAATGCAATACTTTTACGGATTAAATAAAAAATTCATAATTTTAATTATTTGCAGTAATATCAAATTTTAGCAATAATTTATACTATAAGGAATTCCAAATGATAAAAGTCCAATCGACTTTCTTGAAAAACAAATTAAAAACGCTACCATTTTAGTTTCAAATATATGCCTCGCTGTCAAGTTATTTATAACAGCTGTTGTCAGGGCAAGTCCTTATTCTAGCGCTTATCTTAGCAACTGGTTGTACTTTGAACTTAATTGTAACAAATATCTCGTCGAGACCACATTTGTTAGCCTGCGATTGTTGGACAAACAAGTGACGTCAGCGAACTTTCCACATTTGCGTTTTACAAAGCATAAGCACGAGTTTCTTTTTTTAAACTAACGACGAATTAAATGCATTACAACGTGTTATACTGGATCATTATAGGGAACCATTTTCATCTACTTGTTGTGCAATGCTTCGAAGTAAATCGAAACATAAAATCAATTCATAAAACGAGCTATTTAATGTGCATCATTTTTGACTCTTCTCTAACCTTCCTAAGCGAGATTGTTTAACGGTAAACTGAGAAATTAATTAAACATGATATCTAAACTTGTAAATTCGTAACCCTCTAAATTGTGAATTAATGAAATTAAAAATTGGTAAACGTGTGAATTATCGTTATCGGTATAGGTGTGGGTGAGCGCTATAATAAAATCATTTAGTCTACCTTAATAATTACTTAACTTGGTTACCGTTATCATAAATAAACAAGAGTCAAGTGCATTCAGCACTTTATTACGCTGCCACGTTTAAGCCGACGCGTAGATTCCCAGCTCGGACCTTATTGATTTCCATGATGCTTTTAACTGTAGCGAGTGGTCGAACTAGACTGACCCTTCTGTCGACGGGATGCGCACAAGGCACAAAAATCATCTGACGTTAGAAATGCTATTCAAATGACCAACGTTTACGAACAGAGTCTATACTATTATTATTAATTAATATATGCCTCGTGATTGAGCTATACGGTACATCATAAAATTAATTGTTTATTTGAATTAACAATGCAGAGTATTTTATAATTAAATTTATTAGCTTTTATAAGCGTCAAAAAAATTGTTGTACTGCCGCTCTCCAAAAAAAAAAAATCTTTTCTTAGTTCAACCACAGATTTTTTGCGTTACTTATTAACCAGTAACAAAATTCTAATATTAAAATCGTAACTAATCCTAGAACTGACTTGTGGGAAAATAAAAAAACACTCTCACGAAAAAAAAATGATCTACAGATCTCTACTATACACTATTAACGTGGACAAAATGTACCAGAGTAACTCTCGCGAAAGAACACTTTACGGTTTTTTCGCCCACATTGCAGAAGACACGACTATAAGACAGTCTACTTCTACAAACTAAAAAAAAATTTCACCTGTTAACACGTTATCAGTCCAAAAAGTTTTGTCTGTCAACATTCTACAAATCAAAAAATTGCATCTGTTAACTTGTACGAATCAAAAAATTTTATTTGTTAACGGGCTGGATACACACAATGAAGGTGCTCCTGAGAACACGCTACGCACGCACAGGTAATGTGCTTTTAGTAACACAATGCGCACTCACAGGGAAAGTGTTTCTAATAACACGCTCACTAAAACGCTGTTCTGAATCCATAGCGCCATCTCACTATGTGACATCACTATTATGGCAAGTATCTTACTAAAACAAAAGTATCACCTAATTCCCATTCAAAAAGAGGTTCCTCCTATTTACAGTAAAGAAACTAGAAGGAATGAAACTAAACGAAACAATGAGTGGATCCACCACACTTTCAAACTCAAACAAGGAAAACAATAATTTATCTATATCGAAACGGCATCCTCTTGATCTACTACTCAAAATGGCTTTAGATCTCTTACATGCCACTTTCCGGCTTTCGTGAACTAAACAATTCATTAATACAAAAACTAATCATGACGATAGCTAGCAAAACAAAATATCAGTGTTCAGGTACACTTTCATTTTACTTCAAATCAAACTGTCGAAACAATTAAAGTTGCTAGAATGACAGACTCTTCTACGAGCCTAACCTAGACTAATCAACAAAGGAAATTTACCTCATCACCAACTTCAAAAATAGTGATGCAAAAATGCTAGAGCGACAAACTCACCTCGAGTCTCATCTAGACTTACGCACTGATGAGCGACCAAATCTTCACGAGTCTCCTCTAGACTTACGTACTGCTAAGCGACCAACTACGACAACAAGTCTCGCCTAAACTAAACAGAATCAAACATGTTGCGTTGTAACGCCGATCTAAACTAAAATTTTTTCAAACCACAAACGTGCCTATGCACAAGGGCAATCCTCAAACGGTATGACGACAGCACAAACTAATGTACCCAATTTATCAAAGCATTATTTTTAGTACAAACTTTAATAGTAACGTCATGATACAACAGCATTCTAACTATTGTGCACGTGCCTCATTCGCTTTTTGAGCACGACTGATACGAAATTGAGATAACGCTTTTACGTCCGCATTTAAAACAAAATACCTTCATAGGGGTTCTACAATAACTAAACGTATGACCATGGCGTAAACAATTCCAGCACACAAACTTGTTGACCCTTTCTACGCCTGGTAAGTTCACAACCAAAGTTTTTTTCTTGATCAATAACTTGGACTTGAGGAAGTGACGACATTTCTATAAACCCTACTACGAAATGCTGAAGTGTTCCTAAATTCTTCGTTTATGTTTATTTTCAGACTGTGGTTTAAAATCTTTAGGAAACCAAAAGTTGTTTTTCGATGAAGTAGCTACCACGGTTTGTCTTGAATGAACTACTTCTTCAATCTTTTTACCTAACTTTACTAATGTGGAAATATCCTCAATTTTAGATAGAGCAAGTTGAGTAACGTAATTTGGTTATAAATTCTTTCTCATAATACGGACCTTTGTGATTTCCGCCGGCATCTTAGGTAACTTACTAAATAAGCTGTCCATATAGGCCACAAACAAAACCATAGATTCCTCTTTTCGCTGACGACGTGACATAATCCTTTCCCAAAGTTCGTCTTCTACATGAGCAGGAAGAAAATCCTACTTTAACCGACACACCAAAAACTTCCAATCCTTCACGGAATTTCTAACTTGCCAAATTTAAATGAGGGCATCATTCACAAATAACTCTGTAGAGGCATTGTACAAATCGTCCTTAGTTACTTTACGCGACTGTGCTAACTCTTCGACTCATTCTAGAAATGAATAAAATTGTTTAGGATCTCCCGAAAACTTAACAGACCAAGTTCCAATGGGTAAAGGTGGTGTTACATAAGTGACTGTATTAAGGGGCACACTATTAACAAGAGAAGACAAATTGACAGATTCATTTAAACTCCTTGGCTTATCTTTCGCCCTATCAAACAATTCTGCCTCAATAATAAGAATCGTAGCTAATGTCTCTCGTATAAATTCAACTGCTTCTTCGTGATTCTGCAATGTCAGCTTCATCGTCTTAACTCGACCAGTTAGGTTACTAATTTTGACTGTACCCTTTTAAAAACAGAGTCGGAAGGGTCACCTAAAAAATCTAAAAAAACAAATTCTCAAATCTCAAGATTTTTATTAGTTTTTTTTTAAAATAAATCTTAGAAAAGTATAAATATGACTGATACCTTTCAGGTTGTGTATTAACTTAAAGAGAAACTAGATTATGAACTTCGTAAGGATTGAAGTAAACCGGTGTTACAAACGGAAGATATTAGGTCGTTTACTAGCGAAGAGTTAAGTAAACCAGGTTGTGTTAAGATCTTTCGGATTATACACAACCTTGGATTTATGTAAATTCTGACAAAACACTTTAATTTGATCAACAGTGTCATTGATTTCTTACTACTAAATCCAACATTATAATCCGAAAGATCTATAACACAACCTGGTTTACTTAACTCTTCGCTAGTAAACGACCTAATCTTCCGTTTGTCAACAGGTTACTTCAATTCCACGTATACGAAGTTCATAATCTAGTTTCTCTTAAATACACAACCTGAAAGGTATCAATTTAACTTTCTAAGATTTATTTGTCTTTTTAAGATTGCCTTTAAACCGAATCCAAATTTATCTTAACTGTTTATGCCTAAAAGAATTTATTCAATAGGGGGAACAGTAATTTAATCCAGAATTCACAACTTCGCCCTACTGATAACTAAATTACTAAAACAATTTATTGTCTTACTTTAGGTTAGTTTTAAAGTTTATAACTCAAAATTTTAGAACAATAGGGTGCGCCAATACAACCAACGAGAACAATATTCCAGTTGCTACTTCTTATAAGTTCCAAAAAATTAAAGCTCACAATGCGGTGTGAACATAACTAGAAACAATCGAGGTCTCGCATATTTGGCGCTAGTAAAACAATCGAAGTCTAACACATTGGGCACAAGTGGACCGATCGTAGCCGCAAACGTTTTGGACGCAAGTAAAACAATGAAAGCCCCAGACGTTTTGGACGTCAGTATAATAATCGAGGCACTACGAAGGGCTCCAGTATAACAAAATGGCTATATATGTTATTATTATATCTCATTTATTTGATTCCCTTATGATGAAGGGAAATCGACAGTCTTCCGACTAAGCTAGGGGTCTATTCCTCGGGCAGAGCTTATGAGCAGTGGTCTTGGGTTTCACAACAAAATTCTTGTTTTCTATACTGACTCTGAAATACAAAATAGGGGGTGCAAAAGAGGTGCCATCAAGTCCTAGAATTATTAAAGCACGGGTTACTCTAAGGGAGAACTTGGAAATCTTTAGGGGAAAACGTCGCTTTTACTGCAACACGCAGGATCTGAAAAGAAACAATATTATTGTAATAACAAAGGACGCAAGAGATACACTCCTGCTACCTTATACAATAAAGAAAAAGAGTAGTTATTCATACCAAAAATTTACGTATAAATAGTAAAAGGAAATTTAGATATCAAACTTCTTTAAAGCGCTGTTTAATACTTCTTTATTGAGTCACAGCCAATAACCTATTTTTTATAAAAGGGTATATATTTTGTTCACTTTTTAACTCATTTATCTCTACCTTTTGGACGAACTTATCCAAAATAACATAATTGTTCAATTAAATCATATGATGGTTCTTAAATTAAATTTATCTTTTTCTGTAGTAAAATTTTATATACAAAAATGTACAACAATAAAACACGTGGTCTAATCTTTTAGACTTAGATATTTAAATATGAGAATTATGGTAATTTCTACTAGGAATCAGAATGTCAACAATAAATTAAATGACCGTAAAGTTTTTAAATACCCAAACTGCACAGACCTGCTTACCTTGGTTTACAAATATTTGTTATATATTCAATGCTAAATAAATTAGTTCTCGTAATTACTTTATGTGTTATTGAACTTGAATGGAATACTTTTCCAGATTAAATAATGAAAATTCATAATTTTAATTATTTGCAGTAATATCAAATGTAAGCAATAAATTATACTATAATAAAATCCAAATGATAAAAGTCCAATCGACTTCCTTGTAACACAAACTAAAAAACGCAACCCTTTTAGTTTCAAATATACGCCTTGTTGTCAAGTGATTCAGAACAGCTGTTGTCAAGCCAAGTCCTTTTGCTAACGCTTACCTTAGCAACTGGTTGTACTTTGAACTTCATTGTATCAAATACCTTATCGAGACCACATGCGTTAGCCTGCGATTCTTGGACAAACAAGTGACGTCAGCAAACTTTCCACATTTGCGTTTTACAAAGCGTACGCACGAGCTTTTTTTTTTAAACTAACGACAAATTAAATGCATTACTGCGTGTTATACTGGACCATCATAAGCAACTATTTTCATCTACTTGTTGTGCAATCCATCGAAGTAAATCGAAACAAAATCAATCCATAAAACGAGCTATTTAATGTGCATCATTTTTGACTCTTCTTTAAACTATTCCAAGGCGAGATTATTTAACGGTAAACTGAGAAATTAAACATGATATCTGAACTTGTAAGTTCGTAACCTTCTAAATTGTGAATTAATGAAATTAAAAATTGGTAAACGTGTCAATTATCGTTATCGGTATAGGTGAGGGTGAGCGCTATAATAAAATCATTTAGTCTACCTTAATAATTATTTAACTTGCTTACCGTTATCAGAAACAAACAAAAGTCAAGTGCATTTTGCACTTCATTACGCTGCCACGTTTATGGCCACGCGTAGATTGCTAGCTCGGACCTTATTGATCTTCCCTTCCGTCGACGGGATGCGCACAAGACACAAAAATCGTTTGACATTGGAAATGTTATTCAAATGACCAACGTTTACAAACGGAGCATATACTATTATTATTAATTAATATAGGCTTCGTGAGTAGGTTATACGGTACTGATCTGAAATTTTATTAACATCATAAGATTAATTTTTTATTTGAATAAACAATGTAGAGTATTTCATAGTTAAATTTATAAGCTTTTACAAGTGTCAAAAAAAAATTGTTTGAATTGGTTTAGAATAATCTCAAACAATTGAATAAGGTATAAATTGCCGTTAAAGGGTAGTGCAGTCCAGTTCTGGTTGAAGCTTCGATTACACTATCGTCCAGTTCTAAAGTTATGAAAAATGTGATATAAATGACTGTCGTTATAAATTGCTCTATGTGATATGAATTACTGTAGTGACAATACAAATTAATAATAGATGCTTGTTAATGGTAGTTAATTATAATGCTTCAATAGTAATTTAGTAGATGAATTGTAGTTTAAGAAGCTGGCAGTTGTACTGATAGCGATTAGCTGAAAATAAAGCGTTAAAAGAGCTTTCCCCAAACTCCATTGTAACTACGGGTTGTTAAAAAAATCTGTTGCTGTTGCAAATAAAGTTTTCGTTGCACAATTATTCATTAAAATAAACGTATCAGTTTCGATAGTATGTTGCCAATGATCAGGCAATAAGTTTATTCCTTAATACAGAAAAAAAATTATTCTTATGACCAAAATTTTTTCAAATGCCTCAATCAGAGGATCTCTGCTAATAAACCAAAGATTCTGCAAATTGTTTCTAAGGCTACGAAAAAATTGTAAATGTGTCCTACTCTAGACAGCTTTCCCACGGTTAATTGTGGTACGTGTGGTCTAGCGTTATGTGCATCTATTAACTAGACACGGTTGCATAACTTGTAGTTTTCATGTATAGTCTATAATTATCTGCAATTGTTATTGTTCACTGGAATGCAAGAAAAATAAAGAAGTACGTCTTCGTAAGTCATATTATCATAATCTTTCTTGGATGGACTCCTGCTCTCGCTTGATGTCGTGGAGCTTTAACACAAGTTAACAATTGTTCAAAGCGCTTGCGACTGTCGCAGCGTATCCAATTTTCATCGCACATTACAATACATTAAAGAAATAGTACGGTTTGGTTCGGATTAAGCAATGACGATGACCGACGTCATCGTCTCAATTTGTTTACAGGCGCAAACTCTTGTGGAACCCATCTTTTTGCGTGCGTGCGTGCGTGCATGTGTGTGGAATGGGCTTACGCTGAATGTGCAGAATTCTCTGGTACTTATGTGATTTCTGCAAGTAAATAAAGATTTCGTCTTTGTTAAAATATATTTATGAGTCATTTTTGAGCTTTCAATATATTCACAACAGTTTAGGATTTACCTCAAACTAAGCTATAATACTACTCCATATTAGGAGAGCCTTGTGCGTAGTATGGGATTTGCAGTAGACCTCTTTAGGTACTTAATTTTTTGTAAATACCTTTATATAGCAAAGATAGGCTCTAAAACGCATAAATAATGAAACAATGCGTATGTCAATGTATTTCTAGTTTCACAGGAAAATTAACGCCATATATATTTTGATTATCTCAAAAAGTATCCCATATTAGGCAACTTTCCTCTACAGAGTTTACAAAAACTAACATTCTAGAAGGTCATTGAATAAATCAAGATGCTTCTCCTTTGTATTTAAAACAATCTAAAACAATTGAATTAAGTATATCTAGACATGCGTTGAACTTTCTAGATTAGCACAGAATAGAAAAGAGCTGCGTCAAAGCGACCTTAAGTAAGGTCTAAACAAAATGACGATGAGACACGCATTTCGGGAGCTCAATCAGTTCAGTTCTGGGCTTCAGTTATGAAGTCGTGATTAAGAAATAAATTTGACTATGTGTTATAATAAATACATTCAGTGTGATATAAATTACTACAGTTAGTGGCTAAAATAAATAAGCTTTATCATCATCAATAGATCTTCAGTCCTGGAACTGGTTATACGCGTACCTTTATTGTTTCCTATTCTGAACTAACCTACACATTTCCCTGAAATTTGCACAGTCTCCATCTATCACTATCTGCGTGCGAAAGTTTAATCTCGATCTACCTCTACTGCTTTTTCCCTATCTCCGCTTGTAATATTGAAGTGATCCGTAGTATTTCTAAATCTTTTTCTCATTGGTCGATAATTATTACAAATATTATAGTGTACATTTCGATATTCGAAGGTATTTGTTAGTAGCTCAGTAACCACTTGCAGGTTTCTGAACGCATTCCAGGATGTCAGGATTCAGAGTAGAAGGGGGCGCATGCGTATGGGGGATCGAACTAGAATCGACAGGTTTGATAAGCACTTGGTCTTGAGTTTTTCAAAATGGTAGGCACAAAAAGCTTCCACTTGGCTGGCTTTATTAAAGGTAACGTTTTATAAATTAATAATGTAGTTGATATTCAGGGTAATCTGATTACATCTTGGTAATCAGAGCTTTGTTTTGAAGGGTTTGTGGCATTTGTTGTAAGACCGTTAGTTAGTTAACCACTGAAGGGAATATTTGTATGATTACCTGTTGCTTTTGTCTTTGAATTTTGCCATTTGCTTTATTTATCAGGTGTAAGCTATACTTTTCTGTCGATTTACAATTTTATGGAAATTATTTATGTACAAATGAGTGTTATTTGTTTGGACGACCAAAACTAATGTTTGTTTATTTGAAATAAGGTTTATTTAGTATTTAATAATCTGCTTTGATTTTACGATAGTATTGAATTTAACCCTAACGATGTTGTGTATATTTTTGTTTGTAACTTTATAATTGTTACGATGTTGTATAATTTTTCAAAAGCAGGTTTTAACCGATGCAATCATAATGAATAATTTCTAACGTTTGCTCACTAGATTTCATGTATATTTTAACTAACATTCATTAATATAAAGATTTACCGCCTGAATCTGGGCTTGTTTTGTGCTATAAAATTTTGATATGTTTTTGCTGTCTACATATTTTATAATGTTTGATATTTGTGATGCATTTGACATTTTTATCTAGTGTAATTGTTTTATTTCAGCATATTAACCACATATTCCACTGCATTGCTCATATCTTGGTTTAAGCTTAATTATATATTTTGTTGTTTTTGTATATCCTCTTATCTAGCCGATGTTCCTATATTATTAACTAGTGTTTAACGTTTGTGATAATTGTTGTGATGTAATTCAATTAACCCTCTGGTATGACCGACCTTCACGTGCCTTACGCGTTTGCATTTATGACTATGTTGGAGATAGTCTATTAAATAACCAACGCCCTTTTAACTATGCGCAATCATACCATAAGTTCATTTTAGTGATTTTATGTCGTCTTTGTCATTGTACTTGTAGTTAGTACTCTTGCAAATAATAGGAGGTCGGCTAGCCTTTGTGAAATATTTTGTAACACGGGCTGGAAACTGTTAATGTATGTATGTGGGCGCGTGTAATCGAGCCTTGTTGGATATTACTAACATTTTATGTCCGTGCGGGGAGAAACATTGGTAGTCAAGGTGCAGAACATCTTCCTGGTGTCCCTCCTCTTCAACTTTAGCTGGATAGTATTGGCCTCGCCAACCTCAGTACCTACCAGAAAAACTAGCTGGTTTACACTAATGTTTATTCAGTTGTCACGTGAGATATGCCTGGGTAACAGTTGCCATCACGTTAAATTCAATGTTGGTGAACTGGGTATTTGTACGTTACCCGTCCCTGTCGAGATGTGTAAAATGCAGTTGGAAGTGTGAGGGTAGTTTGAGGTTTTTTCTGCCGTGCTCTTTCCCCAATCGCCCAGGTTGAGTACGGCACTGTTTGCTTTGAATTTCAATTTTTTTAAATTGTAACATATAAATTTTCGGTAAACTTTGGTTATTAACCTTAGCGCGGTGTAGCTGTTATTTTAGTTGTTATCTAACAACATTTACATAATTCGTTCAGTCGTTATTACATATTTAATAATCATTAAACTCACAAAGCACATTTTAATCCTAATTACAAGTAAAAGATACAAACTACATATTCCTTTTGATAACATTTATATATACAAACTTGTTAACGTGTTCCTACATCGTAAAGTATCTAAGATTCTAAAATCGTTCCGACGATTGGCGATCGTTTATCACTTTTCGTTTAGTAGTTAAACTGAAAGGTCGCTCCGTGTTGGAAAGGTTCAACATGTGCAGGAAAAGCAAGTTTTCCTGGCGACGACGTCGTAACCGACTAGCAGTCTGTTAAAGTTGTCCATGACAACTATATCAATAATGTAGTGTACAAATCCCTTAGCGAACGGTTTGTATAAATAAATTAGAATGTGAAATTAATTATTTTATTTTAGTGCAACTTTCAACCTACAACATTTTCAACCTACAACATTTTTAACCTACAACATTTTCAACCTACTACTTTTTACGTACAACTTTAATAACGTACAACTGTAATCCCGTATAATTCTGATCCCGTATAATTCTGATCGTAAGGCTATGATGCCGTGTAATTTTATAATCAAGAAATATGAAACTTTGATACCGAAATAAGGATGGTCTTGTAGTAATTTTGGAGGAGACTTCACTTTAATTTATGGAACTCGTTTAGCAGGCAAAGCCGTAAACTACTGTGTTACACATGTGACGGATGTTGCTTGTAACCAGCACGTTCTACTGATGCACAGGTCGATTCAAGGTTGCAGGTCATTGCCGCAGTCGGTAAGAATGTATTTGTTATAACATAGGGCGGACGTTAAAAAGTCCACTGCGTAAATTGTGCATGCAATAATATGCTTTTGAAACTTGTTTTACATTACGTTGCTTTAAGCAACTTAATATCACTTGTATAAATGTTTTGTGAATTGAATTTAAAAATCCCTTTGTAAAGTATAAAGTCCAATGAGTACCGTAACCTAAATTTCTTATTAATAGCGTGTTCAAACTATATTTCATATCTCACCGATTGTACAGGTGTGAATATACCTCCTCAGTTATCTTGTTTTGACAAATTGAAGTATTAATATGTTAAATTATAACACTTGAAAGCTATATCATGTAAATTGGAATTTAAAGTAATCTGATTATTGTTGATTTTTGCCAAACGTTTATTAAGCAATATTTAAACACTGTGAGGTCGCGTAGCGCTACAAGACTAATTTATAAAATATAAAATGTCAATAATTAAATTTCTCACTTACAAATCATTTTCATAAGAATTAAAATTTTTTAACAATGTTATTTATCATGATGTTAATTACTTTTCTTTAAAGAGAATACAGAATTATTTTATTGGACTTCAGTTCATTTTTCAATAATATTAAATTCTCCCAAAAATTGGTACGGAGTTTACAAAGTAAACTTATCCGAAAAAGTATCCAGATAGTAGACACAATTGAAATTAATTTAAAGATACTATATTCATATTGATCCGTAATATATATATATATATATATATATATATATATATATATATATATATATATATATATATATATATATATATATATATATATATAGGGTGTCTATGTTGGTAGAAACTATGTTTCAGAGTCACCCCACTCAACATTAGATGTTTGAAGAAGACCAGCAGATGTAAGTATGATATGTGTGACTATCAAACTTTGTATTCAAAGTGGTTTATGGTAATATAGGTTTCCAAATTTTCCTTTAAGCAAATTCATTTAGATACTTGATTTATAAAAATTTAGGTGGCGTCCTTTATTCTGTTTCTTTCAATTCAAATATACCCACTGATCCAATCTCATGAAACCGTGGGCCAGAAAACCCAGCTAGTTCAATGTCTTTAGAGTGTTTTTTAACTATAAGCCATTTTCCATCCAAACCTTACCCTGGGCTTAATACAAATACATAAAAATTCTCGATAGGTAATGTTAATCTACCACAATTTGTTGTGGTATAGATTGACAGAAAAAATATACATAATAAAATCACATGCCAATGATCTATTTAGGGGTTATTATTTGATTAAAATTCAGTTAGGAAAATACTGTAGTTTTATTTCAAACCTTCCTGCCTTAACGCCATCTTCTTAGTGTGAATTTGTGTTATATTATAACAACACAAAGTAAGTGTCGTCGTGCCACTGCCACTAGATGTTAGATCATGGAGCCCGGTGTGCCGTTCATAGAGGGCGTTAGGTCAGCCTTCAGGTCGGTTACACTACAATATATCCCGTACTATTTCCCAAAAATGTCTTAGAACGTATTCTACCCTTCTATTTCTTCAATTTTTTTTTTGTTTTGCACAGATATCTTTATTCCTCTACTACTTCTATAACGTATTTGTTATTAACCTTGTCTGTCCATGCTATATCTGAAGCACAACATTGCAGAAGGCTTTTATTTCTTTCTGTCTGCACCTATCTCATAGACGTACTGTACTGTGTTCCACACATATGCTTTGAACAATTTTCTTCTTGTCTCTATGTGTGTTGTCTTTGAATATATCGCTGTTATTTCTTGTTAGATGCAGTTTGGTTCCTTTTTCCCTATTTCCCCGATATTCAGTGGTATGTGAGGGAGGGGGGGGGCAGCCTGTGACTGCCAAGTTTCACAGACTTGAACATTTGTCAAATTAATAGTTTTTCTAATATATCATTTCGCACAATCAACATTAGTTGAAAATATTTTACATTCAACACCTGCAGTTGTTTATAATAATCATCAGATGTTGGTGCACTTATTTCTTCGTCATTAAATTTTCAGTCTTGAAACTGGTTGGACGCATACCTCCACTTATTTATGTTCTGGGCTAGCCTACACAGTTTCCTAAAATTCCCACAACAGCCCTTCTATTGTTTTCTAATTGCCCTATTTCACCGAGATTCAGTGGTATGTGAAAGGGCTAGGCGAGTCCGTGGAGTAGTTGGTATGCGTGTGACTACTACGCCTAAGGTTCCGGGTTCGAATCCCGACACGGTCCGCTTGTAAAATGTTAGGCGAGCATTTTTCACAAAAGTACGCACTCGTTCGGATGAGAGGTAAAATGAAAGTCCCGTGTGTGGGTGTTGTCACTTAGGTTAAAGATCCTTCGACATAATTCAAAACTTTTTAGCTAAAAAAAACTCACTTTCTGACAAATGTAGTATCTTGGGGTGGAGCACTGGAAAATCACATGTAGGGTATGTGAAGGGGGTGAAGCGGCTTGTGGCTGCCAAGGATCCCCCAACGCTTAGAAATTTGCCAAATTAATAGTTCTCCATTAACTACTTTCGTACAATTAACATTATTTGAGAATATTGCAAGATCAATACCTGCGGTTGTTTATAGTAATCATTATGTTTAAGTACATTTATTTTTTTTGTCATTAGTTTTTCCATCTTGGGACTGGTTGGATGTGTACCTCCATTGATTTCTATTCTGAGCTATCCTACACATTTCCCTGAAATTCCCATATCCTACATCTTTCACTATCTGTGTGCAATAGTCTAACCTAGGTCTACCTCTACTTCTCTTTTTTCCTATCTTTGCTTCTAATATATTCGCACTATTCCCTCATGTCTTAGTATGTGACCTATCATCCTATCTCTCTTATTTTTTACTGTTTTCCAAATATTTCTTGTTTCCCCTACCATTTCTATCTTAGTAATTAACTCTGTCTGTCCATGATATCTTTATCGTACGTCTGTAGCACCACATTTCAAAGGCTTCTGCCTTTTCTTGTCCGCTTCTCCTATTGTGCAGGCTTCACAGCCGTACAGTGCTGTGCTCTACACATATCTTTTAAGCAATCTTTTCCTTGTTTCTATGTTTGTTATCCTTGAACACAGTGGTTGCGTTTTCTTATTAAATATAGCACGACCTTGTGTTAATTTTTGTTTTATATCATTGGTGCTTTTCCCATTGTGCGTTATTTGGCTTTCTAGGTAGCAGAAGTCCTTAACTTCTTGTAAGTTCTTGTTCCTATTTGTATTCTTGTTTTTGGTTTATTTTCCCCTCCTTTGCATACAAGAACTTTAGTTTTATTTTCGTTAATTTTTATACCGCATCTCTCTGTTTGAACTGTTATCATTTCATTAAGAGCAGCTTCTAACTTTTCTTCTCTAGAGCTAATACCGCTATATCATCTGCAAATCTAAGCATATCAATCTTTTGTCCCTGCATAGTAATCCCAAATGTCTTTCTGCATTTGACAGTATACATTGCCTCTTCAATGTCCAAGTTAAAAATTAATGGGGATAAGGCACATCCATGTCTCGCCCAAATATTTACTTTTCTACGTTCTTGCTCTAATTCTATTACAGCCGTTTGGCCTTTGTATAAGCTATGTACTATCCGTTTATCCCTAAAATTCATTCCAATCTTTTTGAGTATTTCGAACATTTTTTTCCATTTTCCATTGCCAAATGCTTTTTCCAGATCTACAAACCCTATATACACATGCTTTCCCCCTTTTCTATCGTTTTCTCCATTATCGCCCTCAGAACTAAAATCGCCTTCCGTGTTCCCCTGTTTCACCTAAACCCAAATTGATCTTCTCATAGTATTTCTTCAGCTCGTTTTTCCATTCGTCTTTGTACATTTTGACACGGTACTGTCAGACTTATTGTTCGAAAATTTTCACATCTATCTGCGCCCCTCGTTTTCGGTATAGTTACTATGATGATAGGTTTGAAATCTTTGGATATCTCGCCTGTCTCAAAGTTATAGCTTACAAGTTGGAAGAGACGTTCTGTTACTGCTTGTTTAACGGCTTAAGTTTCTCCTTTCACCTTATCTGTACCCGGAGCCTTACCATTTTTTAGACCCTTCAATGTTAATTCAAACTCATTTCGCAGTATAGGATATCCTAAGTCGTCATTTTCAATGTCTGATTCCTGATCTAATGCTGTTAGTTCCTCTCCTGCATATAAATTCCCTATATATTTCTGCCATCTAACCACTTTCTCTATATTTTCTATAATGACGTTTCCTCGCGAGTCCCTTATATTTTTTGCTATACGGTTTTATATCTAATAGGTTTGTATGCTTTGTTTGTTTTTCCTATTTCTATCTTATTTTGTACCTCTTTGCACTTTTCATTAATCCATTCTTATTGGAATAACAAGTAAGATGGCCGACTGAGTAAGGCGTGCATTTGTACTGCTCCGGTGTTTTTCGTTTTAACTAGTGTTTAATAATTAATAAATAATATACGGTTAATCAAATTACTAGACTACAATCTAAGTTTCATTGTGTGCGTGTTTAATTATAATCCTTGTCTCATAATATAAATAATCCGAGTTTGTTCAATCTTATAGTATAAAGTTTTGTTTATGTGCTTATATTGAACTGTTTTAATTGACAAAGATGCCTAGCACCAGATCCAAGAGTGAAAAGGAAGACCTACCTGATGCCTTATTTAATTATAATGCTGATAGCGATAATAATACAGGTATGATAAAGACAATTTTAGACCTTTTACAAGCTAATAAAGTTGATATGGATAAATTAACGCGAAATGTTACGGATATGAATAATACTGTAACTGAAAAACTGAATAAAATTACAATAGACATTAGTTCCCTTAGGCAAGAGTGTGAATTAAATAAAAACCGTGTAGAGCAGTTGGAAACTAAGTTAGACTTTCTGGAACAAATGAGTCGCCGTAACAATCTGCGTATTTTTGGTATAACCGAAGCAGATGGTGAATCCACTGATGATATCGTTTTACAAGTTATAAATAAATATCTTAAACTAACCTTGTCTATTAACGATATAGAGATCGCATCGTGTAGGGCAAGGTTCGTCCTTAAGGAATAAACCTCGGGTATAATCATAAAATTCTTAAACTATCGTGATCGTACATTGGTTTACAATAAGAAAGCGCTCTTGAAAGGTAGTCCGTATATACTTCGTGAGGACTTAACTGCAATGCGTCATAAAAAGCTAATGAAACTCCAACAGCAGTATGGTGTTAGAAATTGTTGGTCCCATGATGGAAAACTGTTCTATAAAACTAAGGATGGTATTCATAACACACCTTAATATGGGTTAAAACTAGTAGTATACATACATGTTGATAACGTTTTAAATGATCTTTAATTTTCGTTTGAAATTAATATAAAACAGTATATGCATTTATTCAACTTATGTAACATTGTAGTTTAGAAGCAATTACATACTGATACATACAGTTGCACAAAAATCTATATATTTAGTTTAAAATTTATATTATTTTTTTTTCTTACTGTGGAACTACCTAACCGTGTATAGACAATTTATTTACTTTTCCTTAAAGATTGTTACATTGTAGGAGTAGTACAACTGCTATGCCAGCTATTTCACAAAGAAGCGACCTAATATTACATATTTAAAAGTATACTCTTGTGCTCGTTTCTTCTTAAAGTTTAGCATATTTTAGCTGTTTACTTAATACCTTAATTATATTTATGTTTAAACTCGCAACAATTAATGTACGCTCTCTTAATACTGGTTTTGAAACTTTTTCTGCTCTGGTGGATGAGAACAAACTTGATATCATATTTGTAACAGAAACATGGCTAACTGAAAGATGTAATATTAATGACTATCAACTAGAAAATTTTGATCTTTTCACACTGATCGTAAGGAAGGGTGGTGGTGTTGCTGTGTATGCTAGGACTTGTTTAAATTGCAAAGTCATAAACACAGATTATGATACTAATGACTGTTTTGAACAGTTGTGGGTAAGTTTCATTTACAATAGTAAAAAAGTTGCTGCTGGTGTAGTATATCGGTCACAAATAATTGCAGCACATAACTTTCTCACAGGTTTTGAATTAGTACTAGCACAAGTTTGTCCTCAATTTGATCACATCTTTTGCGGAGGCGATATTAACTTAAATTTGTTTAATCTCACAAATTCCAATGTTGAAAGGTTTAATGCTATTATTAAAATGTATAATTTAAAACAAGCCGTAATTGAACCTACACGGATCACCCAGTATAGTTCAACATTAATTGATGTTATTCTTCTAAATAATGAAAGTATAATTGATACAGTGGATTGTATAGGTGTACATGACTTATCTGATCATTGCCTAGTAGTTGTACAGCTCAAATTTGAAAAGCATGCACGCATCTCTAAATACATCACTCACCGAGATTTTAAAAACTTTGATTTAACGGCCTTCAACAATCACTTGGAGGATATCAATGTAGAAGAGATCTTTTATATTGATGATATAGATACACAAATACGAACACTCAACAAAATATTAATAGATCTTTTTGATATACATGCGCCATTAAAGACGAGTAGAATTACCAAAGCAAAAGCTCCGTGGCTTACCAACGTAATCACAATTATGATGAAACTGCGTGATAAAGCTCATATTAAATTTAAACATAGCAGAACACAATCAGATTGGGAGCATTATAAACAGTTGAGAAATTCTGTAACAAGCTCTATGAGACGAGGAAAAAGGCACTACTTTGATTTTATTGCTAAACAATCAGCTAATATTACTTGGAAAGCTCTCAGGGACTCTAAGATCGTAACATCTAAACTAAACTGTATACCAGAAAGTCTATGTGATCCGGACCAAATAAATGCATTTTTCATAGACTCTGTAAACAAGCTAAAAACCAACCCTCCACAACATATGTTTCAATTTTATAATAACAATCAGTTTAATAGCAATAGCTTATTCTCATTTTCTACTACTACAACTGATAAGGTTCTGAAAACTGTCAAATCCATTAAGTCTAATGCTATTGGAAGTGACTCTATATCTATTTTTATGTTAAAATTATGCGGAAAAAAAATTATTGAACCCATCACTAATATTATTAATAATTGTATTATAAAAAAATATTTTCCAGAATGTTGGAAACTGGCTGTCATTACGCCTATACCTAAAGTTAATAAAGTCATTAATTTGTCTGAGTTAAGACCTATTAGTATTCTTCCGCCTCTATCAAAATTTTGAAAAATTATATACGAACAAATCCACGAATTCACTTCTTTTGCACAAATCATACCTGCAAATCAATCTGGCTTTAGAGTGGGCCATAGTACCACCGGTGCATTAATCAAAGTTACTAACGATATTCTTCAGTCTTCTGATTTGGATTTGGTTAGTGTTCTAGTGTTGTTGGACTACTCTAAAGCGTTTGACACCATAGACTACAATTTACTTCTTGCTAAATTAAAATATTACGGATTTGACAAAACTCACTACATCTTATGCGGTCTTATTTATGTAATAGGAAGCAGTTGGTTAATGTTAGTGGTAAAACGTCTCTAACAAAAATATAACTAGTGGAGTACCTCAAGGTACAATCTTAGGTCCTCTGCTTTTTTGCTGTATACAGCTGACTTCGCAAGTAAACTTCGTAATTGTCAATCTAGATTTTACGCTGACGATTCACAAATATATTTCTCATTTAAAATTAATCAGTTACCAGTTGCAAATGCACAGATCAATGAAGATCTAAAGGAGCTTTCTGATTTTGGAGCAAATCATTCCTTAGCTATTAACCCTAAGAAATCGGTAGCAATTATTTTTGGGCCTGAGAAAACAGGAAGATAGTTGTTGATAACATAAATCTAGTGGTAAATGCCGAAAAATTGAAATACAAAATCACGTTAAAACTTAGGACTGACGGTTGACTTTAAATTATGATTTGATTGTCATATAAATAATGTAATTAAAAGATCATACATAATTCTGCGTAAACTGTATGTTAACAAAGATTCGTTAAATCAAAAGCTTCGTAAAATGCTTTGCGAGTCACTTATCTTGTCTGCATTTGATTATGGTGATGTTGTTTACGGTCCCTGTTTAGACTCTATTACTACAGCAAGGGTTCAAAGAATACAGAATGATTGTCTTAGATTTATTTTCAATTTAAGGAAATTCGATCACATTTCTGAATCGCTGCGCCAGTCGGGCTGGTTAAAAATGGAAAACAGGCGGTTACTGCATCTTGCAACCTTTACGCATAAAATTGTAAATTCTCTATCGGCACCAATTTTGTATAAAAAATTTGCTACTACCGCGTAGCAGTTGTCATTCTGTCCAGGTAAGATCTCGTGACTTGCTGCATGTACAGCGGCACTCAACCACCTTCTTCCAGAGGTCATTCCAGTACACTGCAGTTAAATTATATAATTCAATTGACAACTCCATGAAAACCAAATCGGTATCAAGTTTTAAACTATCATTTAAAAAGTATTTACTTTCAACACAATAAATTCACTGGTCTATACATTTATATATTCTCATTTGTTCTCATACTCTTTAGCAGAAATAAGTGTTGGCTCATAAAGTACCAACTTAATGTTAGTGTTAAACTGTTTGCAGTGGCGTTCACACCAGAATTATAAACATCCGGCTTCTTTTACATGTTTCTATTCTTATTTGTAAATTAATTTTTATTGTATTGTTAGTTGCAGGTTAAGTGGTAGAACAGCCTTTGGCTGAACTTCGCCTGTTATACTACATTCTTATTTTTTTTGTTATAGAACTTATTCATAATCAATAAAGACGATATTATTATTATTATTATTATTATTATTAAGCTTTCCTGCATTTGCGAATAATTTCCCATTTTATGGTTTTGTATCTCTGTTTTCCTGTTTCGTCTGATCTATTTTTTGTATATTTTCGTCTTCCTTCTATTAAAATAAACTTATGTCGAATCTAGTGATAAATACCATTTCGAATGGACCTCCACCTTGCCGAAGTTCTAGATTACTAGAACAGGTGAAATGGCTTGTGTGTTCTAATGAGCTAAAGAGCCACACTACTGGTCCAACCAAAGTAGTAGGGTCGTTAGTGAGGAAACAGACTAAGACAGGTCCCCGAAAGAGGGCAGCGGCTTTTTCGGTACTTAGATTGGCAGAGACCATAGGGGTCGGTATGGCAGTCTAAGACACACTACCGCGATGTGGAAGGCAACGGGAAACCACCACATTACCTTCCAAGTACACAGCGTACCTAAATTACAATAAAATGATGGCATTCTCTGGGGTAAAAGATTCCGGAGTTAAAATAGTCCCCCATTCGGATCTCCGGGAGGGGACTACTTCGGAGGATGCGATCGGAAAGTTAAGAATAAGAGTCGGGAACATTTTGCGAGTCGGAGCGTGGAATGTTAGAACTATGAAGCAAGTGGGTAAGCTAGAGAACCTAAAAATCGAAATGAATAGGTTATCATTAGACATAGTAGGGATCAGCGAAGTTCGGTGGCCAGAGGCGGGGATTTTGGAGTGGAGACTTCAGGATAATTCATACAGGAGCCGAGGAAGGAAATTTGGGTGTGGGGATAGTTATGCGGAAAAAGATAGGATACTGTGTAGAAAATTACTTACAAAATAATGAAAGAGTACTCATGGTTAGATTAGAATCTAAACCGGTAAACACAGTAATAATACAAGTATACATGCCCACCTCTAGCTACAGTGACGAAGAGGTAGAAGCAATCTACAAAGATATCGAAGACATATTAAGACACGTAAAAGGACATGAAAATTTAATAATTACGGGGGATTTTAATGCAGTGGTAGGTGAGGGTAGGGAAGGAGCGTTAGTAGGTTTATTTGGTTTAGGCACTAGATACAATAGAGGAAATAGGCTGGTAGAATTTTGCGACAAGAACAATTTAATCATTACAAACACATTATTTCAACATCATGCTAGAAGACGATATACGTGGAAGATGCCAGGAGATATAGGAAGATATCAAATAGATTACATTCTTGTTAGATAACGGTTTAGAAATCAAGTAAAAGACTGTAGAAGCTACCCAGAAGCAGATACAGACACTGACCACAACATCGTAATTATGAAGGCCGCACTTAAATTTAAAAATTTGAAAAAACGAAACGGAAAAAGGCACTTGGACCTACAGAAACTAAAAGAGAAAGATATTCAAGAAAGATTCGAAAAAAGGTCAAATGAATTGCTCAAAGATATCGGGAAAATATCTGATACTAAGGAAGTAGAAACAGAATGGAATAACATTAAATCCAGCCTCGACATGGCGGCCAGAGATTTCTGGGGTATACACAAAAAGTAAATAAGAAACCATGGATAACAAAAGATATCCTGAATTTAATAGAAGAAAGACGAAAATACAAAAATAAATCCGACGAACCAGGAAAACAGAGATACAAAGCCATAAAATGGGAAATTATTCGAAAATGCAGGAAAGCAAAGTGCAAAGAGGTACAAAATAAGATGGAAGTAGGAAAGACAGATAAAGCATACAAACTAATTAGAATCAATTTTAGGGATATAGAACCGTATAGCAAAAATATAAGGGACGCGGGAGGAAATGTCATTATAGAAAATGTAGAGAAAGTGGGTATATGGCAAGAATATATAGGAAATTTATATGCAGGAGAAGAACTAACTGCATTAGAAAAGGAATCAGACATTGAAAATGATGACTTGGGATATCCTATACTTAGAGATGAATTTGAAATAGCATTAAAGGGTCTGAAAAATGGTAAGGCGCCGGGTACAGATAAGGTGCAAGCGGAGACTCTAAAAGCCGCTGGTCAAGCAGTAACAGAACGTCTCTTCCAACTTGTAAGCTATATGTATGAGACAGGCGAGATACCCAAAGATTTCAAACATAACATCATAGTAACTATACCAAAAAAGAAAGGCGCAGATAGATGTGAAAATTTTCGAACAATAAGCTTGACAGCACACGTATCAAAAATATTAATTAGAATTGTACAAAGACGAATGGAAAAACGGGCTGAAGAAATACTAGGAGAAAACCAATTTGGGTTTAGGCGAAACATGGGAACACGGGAGGCTATCTTAGCTCTGAGGGTGATAATGGAGAAAACAATAGAAAAAGGGGAAAGCGTGTATATAGGGTTTGTACATCTGGAAAAAGCATTTTACGATGTAAAATGGAAAAAAATGTTCGAAATACTCAAAAAGATTGGAATGTGTTATAGGGATAGACGGATAGTACATAGCTTATACAAAGAGCAAACAGGAGTAATAGAATTAGAGCAGGAACGTAGAGAAGTAAACATCGGGAAAGGGGTAAGACAGGGATGTTCCCTATCCCCACTAATTTTTAACTTGTACATTGAGGAGGCAATGAATACTGTCAAATGCAGGAAGACATTTGGAATTACTATGCAAGGACAAAAAATAGATATGCTTACTTTTGCAGATGATATAGCGGTATTAGCATCTAGCAAGGAAGAGTTAGAAGCTGCTCTCATTGAAATGGAAACGGTTCTAACAGAGAGATACGGTATGAAAATTAACAAAAGTAAAACTAAAGTACTAGTATGCAAAGGAGGGAAAAACAAATCAAAAACAAGAATACAAATATGTAACACGAACTTACAAGAGGTTAAGGATTTCTGCTACCTAGGAAGCCAAATAACGCAAGATGGGAAAAGCACAAAAGATATAAAACAAAGATTAGCACAAAGTCGTGCTACATTTAACAAGAAAAAGCAACTACTGTGCTCAAAGACCACAAACATAGAAATAAGGAAAAGATTGCTCAAAACATATGTGTGGAGCACAGCACTGTATGGCTGTGAAGCCTGGACAGTGGGAGAAGCGGACAAGAAAAAGGTAGAAGCCTTTAAAATGTGGTGCTACAGACGTATGGTGAAGATATCATGGACAGACAAAGTTAAGAACGAAGAGGTACTAAAAATGGTAGGGGAAGAAAGAAATATGTGGAAAACGGTAAAAAATAGGAGAGATAGGATGATAGGCCACATACTACGGCATGAATGAATAGTGCGGAATATACTAGAAGCAGAGATAGGAAAAAAAAGAAAAAGAGGTAGACCTAGCTTAGACTACTGCACACAGATAGTGAAAGATGTAGGCTGTAGGAGTTTCAGGGAAATGTGTAGGCTAGCTCAGAAGAGAAATCAATGGAGGTACGCATCCAACCAGTCCCAAGATGGATAAATTAATGACGAAGAAAGTAGCTGCACTTAAACATGATATTTATTATAAGCAACTACAAGCATTGGAGGGGCAATATTCTCGAATAATGGTAATTGCGTGAAAGCATTTACTGGAAAACTATTATTTCGGCAAATGTCTAAGTGTTGGGGGATCTTGGCAGCCACAGGTTCCTTAACCCCCTTCAATAAATCTCTGTGAAATAGGGCATAATATCAGAAAACAATATAAGGGGAACCTAGCTACATTACTGTGTGAGAATTTCAGGGAACCATGTAGGTTAGTTTAGAAAAGAAATAAGTGCAAGTACATGTCCAACCAGTTTTGAGACGGGAAACCCAGTGACGAAAAAATAAGCGCAGACAAATCTGATGATTATTATAAACAACTAGTTGTTTGTTGTGAAATATCTGCAACTAATGTTGACTGTGCGAAAAGACATATTGGAAAAAATATTAAATCAGTAAATGTTCAAGTGCTGGGGGAACTTGGCAGCCACAGGCTGCTTACCCCCCTTCGCAACCACTGAATGTCGGAAAAATAGGGTATATAATTGTAAAACAATAGAAGGTGACCGAACTGTATCTAACAAGAAAGAACGGCACCTATGATAAAAGACAACAAACATAGAACAAAAAGTTGTTGAAAGCGTATGTGTGGAGCACAGCACAGACAATATGCCTACGAAATACGAGCAGTCTGAAAAGCCGACAGAAGAACAGTAGCGGCCTTTGAAATGCCGTGCTTCAGATGTTCGAGGATGGACAGACAAAGTTAATAACAAATATGTTATAGAAACAGTAAGGGAACAAGAATATCTTTGGGAAAAAATATGAGAAGTAGAAGGGCATAATACGTTCTAAGGCATTTTTTGGGGAATTTTTGTGATATATGACAAGCAGAGATAGGAAAAAAGAGGCGGATGTAGACCTAGATCAGATGTAATAGATGTAGACTGTGCAAATTTCGGGGAAATCTGTAGGTTAGTTCAGAATAGGAAACAATGATGGTACGCGTCTAACCAGTTTCAGGACTGAAGACCCAATGATGATGATGAGTGATAAATAAATTAATAGTGCTTTGAGTGTTAGTGTATCGTCGTTTTAAGAAAATTAGTGCAGTAACATTGATAGTGATTAGCTTAGAATAAATCATCATCAGTATATTGTAGATTCATTGTACCTACAAAAAAAAGGCTTGTATTCAGTTAATTATGAACAGTTGATAAGCGAATTTCGTTAGAATATAATGTGGGATATTTTTACTCCAAAAGATAATGCTATTTACGAACTCTTGTTTGCGGCATTCATAAATCTTCCTGCTGTATTAAATTAACCGACCCGAAATACAATATTTTATTAACAAAAGAAGATATATTTAAAAGGATCAAATTAATCTTACCGGTTGTATTGTGTCTATAAAAACTTATTTGCTTTGAAACGCTTCACGTAAAGCTCACGACAGTTACTCTTTTACGTTTACGAGCTCTTGGTTTATATTAAACCCCTCGCTAGAAATGTAATTGTTGCAATATTAATTGAAAAACCATGTCTTGTTCTCCAGAATAATTAAACAGACAACGAAAACCTTTTGAGAAGAATGTTTGATGCAACGACACTACATGAGGGACCTAAAGTCTATCTTAAGTGATTGCGTATTAATTTACAAAGTAACCATTGTTTTTAAACGAAAGAACATGAAAAAGCTGTATACAAGTGAACGCTTTTAGGATTGGGGGTTGTTTCTGTCCTCTCTATACTAAGAAGTTATCCAGGATTTGAATTCCTGTAAAATCTAAACTTCGTTTATTCAAGGTTTGTGTCAGACTGCACTCAAAATTTTATTTTTGGACAACCAAAATAGTATGCAAGAAAAACACTAAGCGACTTTAATTTACTAAATTCGTTTCTCCTATATATTTGAAATTGATTACATACGTGAGCTTAACCCGTAACTGCTGTGAAGCAATTTTAAGTACGCACACACTGTTCACCGGTCTAATTGACCGGCACGATTAAATCGTGTTTTATCTATATTACGTATACCTTAAAGGGTGATACGTTTCACTAATTACATTATTAGACCCTCCCCTATAATATTTGTTTCAATAAACCCCTTTCCCCCTCCATTCTTAAAATAAATTTATAAAAAAACAACCCAGCAAAATTGAAGCATTTATTCAAATTAACATAATCATAATACATTCATAAGATAAAAAATAAACATATAATATAGAAAAATGATATACCTAACAGAAAAATTTAAACACATTCCTTGCAAATATGCCTGGAACATTGTGAGCACACAGGTTTTTTACAAGTTATGCAACCATGTGATGCTTTTCTTTCTTTTTTAGCAGGACACAAATAACGCTTCGGCAATTTTCCTGTTTCAGTCTGTAATCCATCCGCTGCAGATACGAGTATATCAATTTTTAAAATTCGTCTAATAATAAATCGGATTTCTGGTGCTGTACGGGAATTCATCAAACGACGTTCCATTTCTGGTTTTACTAATTCGAGGGCCAATTGTTTTATGAAATCAATGCCAAATTATTTTTACATGCACTGTAAAGTATGAATGCATTGATACTACTTATATCCAATATTCTAAAAAATATGGCCATAGGCCATCGTCTTGTTCTTCGTCCAGAACAATAAATCGCGCATTTCTCATCTAGGGCATCAACTCCAGCCTTAGTCAAATTGTAATACATAATAATTTCTGGTTTATTTGTAACGGGGTCAGTAACTTTTAAATGATGCATAGAACTTACTAACAAAGCTACTTTACCTTTCTTTGGAACATATGAAACCAAAGCGATATCTGACGTAAAGCCATACAAACTTGAAGCAATTGGTCTGTGTTTGCTAG
The DNA here is from genome assembly GCA_036346225.1 of Platerodrilus igneus. Classification (NCBI taxonomy): domain Eukaryota; kingdom Metazoa; phylum Arthropoda; class Insecta; order Coleoptera; family Lycidae; genus Platerodrilus; species Platerodrilus igneus. Next base: position 3,441,060 of record JARFIW010000012.1, on the reverse strand, counting down.
GCTGAAATTCTGGTGGAATTTCTCTTTTATTCTTTTTTATGGTGCCAACATAAGTAAGACCTTTTGTCTCCAATAGGTGAACAAGGCCTATTGATGTAAACCAATTATCGGCAGTTATATTGCGATTAGTCATTTGAATTGGTTTTGAAAGTCGTATTACAGATTGAGTCGGTTTAGGTAGCTCTTGTTCTTCTGGCGAAAGAGTTCGACCGTCTGATTCTTTCCCAGAATATATATAACCATTCAAAAAGTAATGAGTTTTGCTATCTGTAAGTGCCATTATTTTTATTCCATATTTACATGGTTTATTTGGCATGTACATCCGGAACTTGCATTTACCACAAAAACTTACCAGCATTTCATCGATCGTTGCACATTCTCCCACACTGTAAAGTTCCTGACAATTTTTTTACAAAAGATTCAAATATAAAGGATATTGGTGCTGTAGTATCCAGTATTTTGCGTTCCTTTCTGCTTTGAGGATCGTCGAATCTCAAGGTACTAAGCAAAAAGGAAGCGACATTTACTCATAACTGCTCGAAAATGTCCTTCCTGAACCATCAGTTGCAAAATTGCATTTACATCTTCATGATTTGATTTGAATGCAGCAGAAAAATAGAGCAATCTTAGAAAAGCCTTTAGTTCAATTATATCCAATACTTTTAGTTCTGGACGATTTTGTTTTTTGTATTTTTCTCTTTCTCTTTCAATTCGAGTATTAGTCCAACGCAAAACTTCAGATAAAATATTGTTGTCCATAAGTAAATTCCACATTTCTTCTGGAGTTGTACTCTCTAGTCTAGCATGTCCTCGTAAACCAGGCCGCTGAGATATAATGTTGCGTTTTTGAGTTTTCCTTTTCGGCTTACTTGGTTCAGCAGTCCAAGAAAATTTATTTTTTCCAAAATATTGTTTTCTGTTGGCTGCAGTTACATTTTCATTACTAGTTTCGCTGGTTTCGTCGCTATGCCCATTTTCATTCTCTCTTCCGATGTCTTTGTTATCACTTTCACGGTCTTCTTCAATCGAATCGGAGTCATGTTCACTTTCTATGACAAATTCGCAGTCAGATTCTAAGTCACTTTCTAATTCGTCATTATCCGGTAAAGTGTCGTCGTCAACCTCTTCAAACCATTTCATAACCGTCTCTTCATAGTCTTTGTCGGTTATCTTTACTCGCCTAGATGTACCGGGGCGTGATTCCATAATAAAACAACCTAAAATAAAATAACAAAATAGAATAATAATAATAACAAAATAAAAATGTGTAACGTACTTACTGCATCCGGTCAAATTGACCGGTAGGAAACGGAATTGATTAATATCTTGACAAATAACACGACCACACAACTGCGGGTATATCAGTCGACTGACATTCAGAACGTAAGAAAATACACTGACGGATGAATACCCCACTAGAGAATTAACCGCGTTATTTAAATTTGAAATAATACAACGGTCAAATTGACCGGAGAACAGCAGTTACGGGTTAATGTTAATTTCAAACTGTTAATGTCACATTACATTTGAACAACAAGAGAACTGACATTTTTTTTTGGTACATATTACTAGATCATTACTTGATACATAGAAATACAAAGTATGTTTGAATATAAGTTACAGAACAAAAATAAATACAGAATTTGAACCCAAATTCTAACAACCCTGATTAATTATAAATTACCTTTGATATATTTTGATATAATTCGAGTAAAGTCGCGTATGATAAATATATTGTGATTGTAAAACAAACCTTAAGAATTCATTATTGCTGTGTAACGTGCATTTTTGTAATTTAACCTTTTTACGCTATCCTCAATTCATAAATACATTTCTACAAATTACTATTTTTTATATTTGATATTTATTAACTCCTTAGGCGAGTGCGTCGTATTAAAATAAGCGAATCGCTGTTTGTATCAAGTAAATACGTCCGAATAGTTTTCATATTGTATGCAATTTAACTCGCGTGTATTAATTTTAAAAAGATAGATAAATTGAAGCTTGATTCTCATTAATAAATAAATGCCAACTTATCGAGAACGATAAGCAGCTTGTAATTAATGATAGATTACATCGTTCCTTCTTGTCTGGCCATTCATATAAATTTAGTTCCGTATGTGAATATACAGGTCTAGATAAGCGGTGATTATAGCGGTGATTATAATAGTGACGAGTTCTAAGTTCTGTTCTGTGTTCCGATGTATTACGTACGTTAAAAATACGGAACATGTGACGGACGGTTTTTATTGCTTACGCGTGTCTTACTAATTGTTTGTAGTTGTTTTTCTTGTACAATAAAAGTTTTTACGGAACATAGACTTAGTGATTACGCATCGCTTTACTAATGGTGTTTTTAATTGTTTGTCTTGTGAGATAAATGTTTTACGGAACATTTTTGACGGACGTACTTAAGTGATACACCTGCTTTACTCATTATGGTTCTTTCCTAGTTGCTTTGTCTTTTTGATTTTTTTTTTAAACTGTGTGTGTGCAATCTAGTTTCGCGGTCCTTTTTTTTTTCAAAGTAGCGCATACTTTGAATTATTTAAATACAGTGCTACTGTAGTTTCTGAATTTTCTAACAACAAAGAACCTAAAATAGATCATTGCTTGAGCAAATTTCATTATTTGCGAAACATAACCGATTACCGGTTTACTAAGGTATTGGCTGTAGTTTCTCACTGCTTTTGGGGATGTTTATGAAACTAATATACCATTGGTCCCAGTTGCAATTAAACTAGTGCTTCAGAATATTTCGAAATTATGGTCTTAGGAAATAGAATTACCAAGAAATCTATCAAGGCTACATAGTTCCGACGCGTGATAATGTCTGCTGCTAACACCAGTGAAACACGTAGGTGTAATTAGTGTAACGTGTGAGAAGTTCCATCAACACCCTCACAGTCAAGGGTGAAGTGCTTCGTTAGTGCAGGACATCGTTGAATCTCACACTTCCGTTGCAAGGAAACGTCGCTGAAGGACTTTTGTAAGTTGAACTATTTCCTACTTATTAGTACTTTAAATATCTATCCGTTGTTTTACCATATCTTCGTCGTTCTGATACCTTTTACAATAGACTTGATTGCTATTTTAAAACATAAAAAAAAAGAAGAAAGAAAGAAAAATCAATAATACTAAATTACTCATACCAATTGTGTCTTACCTATTTATTTACTGAATTACTCATATCAATTGTGTCTTACCTATTTATTTACTGAATTACTCATGTCAATTGTGCCTTGCCTATTTATTTTGTTAAAATTTTATCTGCTTTATGTCTAATTGGTGTGTGAGGAAACGTTTCTGCTACTCCCCAATATTACCTCACTTTGTACTAAAAATTTTTGTATTGCTTTTACCGTTGTTATATTATATAGTTTATCCAAACAGTTTCTTTTTTTCATTCTACATAGTACTGAATAACTTAGACTTTTCATTACTGCTATGCTTTTTCTTTATTTCAGGTTTGCAGGACTAAATCTTTTTATTGCAGGTTTACTATTATAATTTCCTTTATTGCAGGTACTGTTACTAGCTCCTTACCGCCGCATACATCATAGGTCAGTCTACTTTCTACAACCCCCCCCCCCTACTCTCCGATTGAGCCAGGTTATTTCTTTGACTTTCTTTGTGTTACGTAGCATAAATTTGGCACCCAACGTGGCTACCACGACGAAAAATACGTAACATAAAATTTTGGCGCCCAACGTGGTTGCGACGAAAAAAAAACGTAACAATTGTCACTATACAAAATATTGCAAAAATGGGTATACAGCGCTACCCACTGGAATATAGCGCAAGCTACGTATTGCACTAACCCCCATGCTGATATTCCGTATAAATTTTGCTAGATGGCGCTAGTGTTACTATGCACTTTAATGAAACACTACAGACTCCTCAGTGCTAAACTGACTTTAAACGTGTAAGTGCAGATTGTGTTTAACGAGATTTACGAATTCTTATTGGAAATATGACATTGTTTGGTTAGTGATAGATTTCCAATTATTTGTACAGGTAAGTTTGAAAAATTATAACTAAATAAAACAATGTCATCTTATGCTTTCTGACACTGTTCTCTGTAAGTCAAGCTTTTAGAACATTTATCATTAACGTACACAATGTCCTTTTTTATGTAGTGACGTTCTTCTAATATATTTTGTGATAAAAGTCAATGTGGCATGTATATGGAAACTGTTGTTAAGCGTATAATGACATTTTTACCTTATAACTTATAATAAAACAAAACTAGTCGTGCATACCACAATGTCATTATTGTCTTAGTGACGTTCTTTCACCAATTACATGTGTTCTTAAATTAATAGTGTCGTTGTAAACTTACATTTATTGGCTTTTATCACTATCAATTGTTTGGTATTTTCTATATCAATCAATCATTACTGATGTTTGATATACAGTTTGTGTTGATTATTTATACACAGACCTAAATCGAGCAATAGTAATACAACAGCTTTCGTTTTAGGTTCAATAATGAATAGAAGAGACAAGATATTAAAACTTGCTCTTGCCAGCAATGAAAATCTACTAAGCCCAATTTCATCTTGCCCAAATTTATCGAGAATAGAAGATTGTGCATCTACTTTTGACAATAAACACAATTACGTCTCAGCTTCGAATATTCTTCAACTTCCTAGCAGTGATTTCAATAATTCCATAATAGAAAAAGAAAATATAGACAATTCGGAATTCAGTGTTGAAGAAGATACATAGTTTTCCTTAAATAGAAATGATCAATCACAGTTTCAAATTGGTTTAATTGAATTGCAAACCAACCCAGAAACGTCACAACCACGTTTAAAGAGTTCTAGTACATCAAGCTCAAGTTCTTGTAGCTCTTCGAGTTGCTCAGATTCATCAGAAACGGGAGATTATTCTCCTGACGACAATGACCCTGATTATGTTCCACCATTAATGAGTGTCCAACAACCACCTTCTTTAATAAGCGATTCTGAAGACGACACAATGCCTCTTGAAAACATGGAGGCTGTAGCAGCTGATCATAATCGAGAGTTGATATCTATGGAACAATCAGTTGAAGTACCTTCAAAAAAAAACACGCAGAAAAGGACAGGTTAACTCAAAAAAGAAAGAGGCCCAACTGCTACGTAATTCTGGAAAGCAGTATGTTTCAGTGTCCTTGAATAAAAGAGTATTTTCTGCAAGACAAATGGGCCCACCCTGTACGGAGAAATGCTACCTAAAGTTCTCTAACAATATTTGCCATAATGATCGGCAAAAACTTTTTGAATGTTATTGGGATATGGCGTGTCTAACTCGACAACGAGACTTCATTAGTAGCAATATTACAGTTATTAAACCTAAGTACCAATATAAAAAAATAGACAGTAACCGGAAACCAAAACATGCATTTTATCTTACAATTGATGATAAGAAGACTCGTGTTTGTAAACTTTTTTTTAAGAACACTCTCGGAATTAATGATCGGCCTATAAGAACAATAATAAGTAAGATGAATGATAATGGTATTGTAGAAAAAGATATGAGGGGTAAACACGGACATCAGAAGAAAGTACCCGAAGACGTTAAACAGGTTATTAAAAAGCACATCGATTAAATACCGCGTATAGAAAGCCATTATTTAAGGCAGCAAACAACCCGCGAATTTATTGATGGTAGTAAAACTTTAATGGACTTGTATCGTGATTATAAAGAAACTTGTAAGGAAGAAGGAAAAACACCCGCAGAAAGCCATACTTACCGCAAAATATTTAAAAATGAGCACAATATCAGCTTTTTCATTCCAAAAAAAGACATGTGCGAATTATGTACTATTTACACAAACACGGTTGGGCCTGAAAAGGATGAGATTGCAGAAAAATACTTAAAACATCATGAAGAGAAAGTATTAAGTCGCATGGAAAAGGAAGAGGATAAAAACGGTATAAAGAAAAACTTTATAGTAGCATGTTATGACTTACAAGCCGTTTTACCTCTTCCAAAGTGTAAAACTTCTGCTTTTTACTATAAATCCAAAATCAATGTTTGTAATTTTACAATATCTGAACTTAAACAGGACCATTGCGAATGTATTGTCTGGAGTGAAGTTGATGGCTTAAGAGGTTCTAATGAGATTGGTTCATGTGTGCTCCGCTATCTGAAAACAGAAGCAATCAATAATGAAACTTTGGAGATTACTTTCTATTCGGACAACTGTTGCGTGCAGCAAAAAAACCAATACGTGTTTTCCATGTATTTGTATGCACTGTCCAATTTCAAGATAAAAAGCATAACCCCTAAATTCTTGGTAAAAGGCCATACACAAAATGAAAATGATAATGTTCATTCTGTAATTGAAAAGGAGGTCAAAAAGTTCTTGCAATCGTCACCAATTTATGTTCCCGAATAATACTTGACTTTAATTAGAACCGCAAAGAAAAAGGGTAATCAATATGGCTAAAGGAATGTGTTTTTCAGATTTTTATGACCTAAAGAATCTGGCAGTTGAGTGTGGCAGTAGTTTCAATAAAAATACAAACGGGGAAACTGTAAAAATGGGAGAGATAAAAATTATAAAATTTGAAAAAGATGAAGCTAGTCTAACACGAATTTATTATAGAACTTCGTACACCAATGACAACTTTAATGAAACACGTCAACAACGATCATCACGTTCAACACGTATCAGCCATGTCGATTTCAAATTAAAACCGCTTTATAATTCAAAAATTGAACTAAGTGACAGAAAGAAAGAGGATCTAAAGTCCCTAATAGACAGTAAATTAATCCCTGCTTACTATGCGAACTCTTTTTATAACAGTATACTATAGTACGGTTATGTTCATTTTTTTAAATTAAGATTGAAGGACAGTTCACCTAGGTGTTATAAGGTTTTTGATAAAGTCAAATTTGATAAAGTCAAATTTGGAGTAGTATTTGTTTTGCTAGGTTAATCACACAATAGAATATTTCATGTATACAAGTTATAGTTCTACATAATAATGACGAATATCCCTATCATAGAAGTGCTCACCTTATAAGTACGATATAAAGGATGCTTGGTTTGATTTTTGTTAACTATTAAGTATTAAGTATTTTGTAGACTAATGTAATTAATGCAAACAAAGAATAAATATCGATGTTTGTTTTTGTCGATGTTCATAAATAAAACTAACTACTGTGTAATACTGGCTGGTTGTTTATAATAATAATCCAAATTGTGAAAATTTTTTTGTTTTGGTTAACATACAATTTTCTTCCTAAAGTGACTTTAAAAAAAACATGTTGTTTAATATACTGGAAAACTGACACTATAATTTTTAAGCAACAAATAAATATTAATAAACAAAACATATTACTTTTTTCAATACTGGTATTTATAAGACACTCCCTATCTATCATTATATTGCATAACAGATCTTAGAGTGCATACAACTTGGGCATAAAAACAGATATATCAATTACAAAATCTTTAAATCCTTCTCCTGTAAACTTTACTGTTTTTGTTTAGTGACAGTATAGGATTAAGTGTGCGACATTTCCTCCAGCATCCACATTTCCTCACACATTTTACATGTAAATTCCCATATGGAGGATTTGTAGAAAAGAGATACCTTTCGTGCTCAGACATCCCCACATCAACCATTTTGATTACGTCACACCCGCCTTCTTTACATCTGCGAAATAAATCTTTCTCCACATTTCCACCCGCGAGATAAATCTTTCTCCACATTTCCACCTACGAGATAAGATAAATGTACCTTGCTTGGTATCAAGAGATAAATCTACCTTGTTTGGTGTCAATTAATATTAGACTTTTCTCAACTACCTGAATTTCTAGGAATTTTTTAAATAGCATTATCCCCTAGGAAGATACTCTCATTTTAAAATTTTTTGCCGGTAGCAATTTTTGGCCGATTTTGATGCGATACATCAAATTACTCTAAAATTTTACGCAAAATCCGAATCTGTAAACAGATAAAATAGGACCACCTCTTACAATTTTACACGCATACCCTCTGCGAGATAAATTTTTATCCACATTTCAACCCACGAGATAAATGTACCTTGTTTGGTATCAATTAGTATCAAATTTTTATCAGCTATCCGAATTTCTAGGAATTTTTCAGATTGCATCATCCCCCTCACTGTAAATGTCAAGTTTGATTGGTCGCTTTAAATTTTACGCTTGCGGCAAACAACGACTGGAATAACTGCGATTTATAGAGACAGGCAAACTCAAAGTTTTCTCTCTTACAGTTTATTCAAATCCTTAAATAAATAATTAATACTAAATCGTTATATAAAGAAAACTTACAATTTGTATACCATTTTGGCGTAATTTAAAACGAAACAACCTTTTACATCAATAAATTCCATAGACACTAAATTATGGCTGCAGATCATATGATCTTTACAAGCCACTTTACAAACGGCGAACTTTAAGATTTAACACTCACTTTAAGAATTTTTTACCAACTGGTTTTTTAATCACCCCTTTAACACTTTTAGGGGGTTCGAGATAAAGATCCATCTTGCTGTTTTCCGCAAAATCCAAATCTGCAAACAGATTTAAAATCAGGGCAACCCCTTATCGTTTTACACACATACCCTCTAGCGAGCATATAAAAGATTATTTTTTGTTTCTTTCGAGATAAATCTGTCTTGTTTGATATCGATTAATATTAGATATTTCTCAGCTATCCGAATTTCTAGGAATTTTTCAGATTGTATCATCCTCCAGAAAGCTACCCTCATTTTAATATTTTTTTTTACCAGCAGCGATTTCCAATCACCTCTCCTTTTTAACATCTAGGATCCTTTAACAAAACACTTAGAGATATTAACACAAAGAAATTAAGCATACAAAAGTTTAGTAATTTATTTTATCTGATTTATAGTTTAATAATCTAATATATTACAATTTTACCCGGCAGAGTATAACAATATTTTATTTTCTTCGTGTAGCCGAATCTAAGCAGCTGCAAATAACCTGTAACAAAAAAAGACATTAATGTATTTAAAAAGAGAGAAAACGTGTTTTCGGTTAGTAAGACATATTGTCGTTAATCTAACAATATGTTTTACCGTTCAGCACACCGCGTGGAGGTAAACACATGTCACCGGGAGCAAAGGAATTATTAAGGATGGGTATTGTTGGTATGTCTTATAACTAACTTACATGCTACTATAAACAAAAACTTTAAAAAAAAAACCTATATCTTTATGCCCCCATGCATAGGTTGCTGTACTATTAGGGATGACGTACCTTTTGTCATCCTCGCCCGACAGCCTAATTTTATTAATTAATTGAGTATAAAGTTGGTGTTTATGACTTCGAATACACACCATGCTATGCATAAGGGCACCAGAATTATTATGTACAATGACCTTAAAACTATTTACATTAATAATCTTAACTACACTTCGTGAGACCCTTTAATTTTTTTAATCGTGTCTTTCGCGCTTACAATACAGTAGGACTTTGCCCTAATACCAACAAATTCTAATGCTAGATCCCCATTAAATTCGTCTTTGAATTTCCCTACAACCTTTTTGTCGACAAGCGGTATAATGTATCTATTATCCGCGGCTTAGTCACTTTTTTAAGATAAATACATCTTGTTTGGTATCAACTAATATTAGATTTCTCTATGGAGCCCAAATCTCTAAATAGATTTTAAATAGGATCACCCCTTACAAAGTTGCGCTTGTCATCTTCGATCGATAAACTAATTTGATTAATAAACTGCGCGTACAAATCGTGTTGTTTTTACTCCGGATACATACACCGGCAAGTACTCCATACCACCCAAATAAAGAATTAGATCACAGATAACCTATCTCTTTAGATACTTCACGGCCATACTATACTTTCTGATTTTGCACACAACCGCCCTCTTACGATTGGGAGCAAAATCTACTATAGAGGGATCTTTAAATTTTCACTATTCAAATTACTTTCACCAATTTCAGTTTTAGATATGAATACTGCCCTACTCCAAATATTCGGAATATAGCAATATTCAATCAGAACCCATTCAGTATAACCTTAATCTTGTAACACACGAGAAATTATTTGATGTATTGTTCAATATATTAGAAACTATACCTACCTATAATATGTATATGGATGTAATAAATTCATAAATACAAACTAAATAATCACACGATGGTGTAAGATAAAAAACAGAATAATGGACATTTTAATTTAATTTCCTTTATTGGCCACACAAACACTATACAAATAGGTGGAATTAGATTATACAGTAAAAATAGGTACCTAATGACCACAACACTTATTACAAAAAATAATTGAACTATAATTAATTTTGTATTAACCGATCATAATTAATGTAATAGGGACAGTACATGATTGCTCTAAGATCACAAATCAGGCAGTTATCTCCGTTAATTTGAGTAAAGTAGCCAATATTTACAAAATTAAAAAGTTAGACAATTACCTACAAGTAATTTAGATAGTATTAAATTAAATTTAATTAACTGCAAATGGTCTAAATTCGCATTTGTAGATTTAGAAAAAGCATGTGATAGGGTTTATTGGATTGTTATGTTCACAGTTTTGCAAAAAATAGGAATCTCTTATAGGGATAGAAAAATTATTTACAATCTTTATAAAAACCAAAGCGTAGTAATTAGATTTGATGAAATAGAAAAGGAAGCTAAGATTAGAAATGGCGTTAGACAGGGTTGCATACTATCTCCCTTGATTTTTAATGTTTATATTGAGGAAGCTTTAAACTTAGCTAGAGAGAGAAAAGCGAATAGGTATTAGTGTACAGGGACAGAAAATAGACATGTTACGTTTTGCAGATGATATAGCCATCACAGCAGAGTCTAGGAAAGAGTTAGGAGAGTTTTTAAATATTTTAGATGAGATACTACATAGTAACTATAGTATGAGAATTAACTCAGGAAAGACAAAGATAATGACAAGTGAGTCACAGTCTAGTTCTAAACCTAATTTAAAAGTAGGTAATACCGAGTTTGAGGAGGTAGATGAATTTTGCTATTTAGGTAGTATAAATACAAAGGACGGACGTAGCAGAAGGGATATAGTAGTTAGAATAACTCAAACTAAAAGAACGCTTTTTAAAAAAGAATAACTTACTAATAGCTAATAGTATTAGTTTAGATAATAGAAAAAGTTTCTTAAAATCGTATGTATGGAGTGTTCTATTATACAGTAGTGAGACTTGGACAATTAAAGAGGTAGATAAGAAAAAGATAGAAGCTTTTGAAACTTGATGTCATAGGAGAATGTTAAAGATTAGTTGGACAGATAGAGTAACAAACGAGGAAGTTTATAGAAAGATAGGCGAGGAACCCTACTGTTGGGTAACATAAGCGTTTGTTCCAATTATTTCCATACTCCCTTTCCTCTATAAGTTTATTAGCACTGTTTTGGTTACAAAATAAATCACTTTTGCACTGTTTACAACCATGCAATGCCTTCTTAATTTTTTTTTAATAAAGCCAGCAACATAATTATTGGATAAAACATTGAGCTGTTCCAAAAGTTGCAAGTCCGTTGAATGGAGTTGTGGTATCTGTCGTACAATATTGTCTTGAGAGATTGAAGGGGATGGTGGTAATGAAACTGTCAAATCGTTGTCACCTTTAGGAACTGTTTCACTTGAACATAACAACACTTGAATGTTTTGTAAAACAGCGGCACAATTATCATCCTGACAACTAAAACTTGGTTTATATAAATTTATCATATTGTTAATTAAAACAGATTTAAATGTTCCAGTAAAATTTGAAGCTGTAGTATTCACATTCCTCGATCCATGACTTCTAACCTGCCCAAAAAAATTCTCAATTGGGTCCTGATTAAAGTGGCGACCAAGAAGATACTGAAAATCTCTAACCTTTAAATAATTCCAAATGTTAATGAAATTGTTCACAGTAAATATCCAATTATTTATGCTTGGTGGTTTTGTCTGGTCCTTTGCAAGACGTTTCTCAAATTCAATAAATGACAGCATTGGTAAAGCTTCTTGAGTCCAAAAACGTATATGATCACTTGTCTGTGAAATTCCACAGCGTAAAACTTTTCCTTTTGTGGATTGCTTCTGACTGCCGTTCACGGAATCAAATAATTTATCAAAAAACAATAACAAATTAGCAGTATTTTCCCAATTTGTTCCGAAACGATTAGATGAATCTGAAAATATAAAACAAGATGCTGAGTTGTTACTTTAAAAAATTATATTTACCTAGAATGCTAGCAAGTCTCATTGTAGATGCAACCCGTTGACTGAAAACTTGTGCAGCATTTTTACCTTCATTTTTTTAATTTTGGCCTTATAAATATGTTCGTCACATAAATGTGACAGCACTCGTAATTCTTCGTTTATATTTGGACCATTGTCGAGCTCATATATTGCAACTATGTGTTCCCACTTTGCTATTTTCCTGGTGGGTCCAAAAATGATATCCTTGTTAAGGAAATGATTTCGTATTCCCTTTAACAAATGAGGAGGATCATATATTGGAAATATTTTTAACCCATTAATTTCAAATGCCCCGAGTCTGTATTCCTCTCCTTTTCTTAAATATGCTTCTTTGGTGTCCTTTAAAAGGGAGCGAATAACTCTACAGTTAGTAGTCGACTGGTCACAAATAATAACTATAGGCTTAAAACCAATCTCAATTAATGACTTTATAACCTGTATTAGCATCTGTTTGACCTGACAAAATTTCGCCCCACCAAGAGCAGAAAAAGCATAGCACAGAGGCTGTTTAAAAGATTTCTCCACGGAGCATAAAAAGAATAACATGGTCTGCCAATTCTGTCGATCTTTCACCATTTCCCATGTCCTCAAACCCTTCAATAAATCCCTTGCTTTCATTAAAGTTAAGAGAAGGCATTATGGCCATCTCGTCAAAAATAATTGAAATATATCTCTCTTCTGGGTTTAGGTTGTCACAGACCTTCTTTAGTGCTAAAAACACATGTGGCATTATCCCTGGCTCAAAGTAAATATTATTCAGCAATCTGTCCAATGTGCTTTTGCTAGGTAGAATAAATATTTTGCCAAAAATCGAGAACACTTTGGACTTTGCTTATATAAAGTTAAAGCTAATATCTTTTCTTCAAGCAAAAACCGTCTTTGTTTTAAACTTTTTGTCGCTTCTCGCAGCTGACAATTTATCAATTGAATTGCTGAATAATTTAGTTTTGAAAGAGTGTCTTCAAATCTTCTTGTAAATGCAAACTTTTCTGCAGCAGCTAACCTTTTCTTAAAACTGTTTTTTGCAGTTATGTTTCTTTTTAACTTTCTTTTTAAACTCTTCAGTTGACTATATATAATACTCTTTTTTGGAGACAATTGATTCAAAGTCTTATAGCCCATATTCCTTATGGTAACAGTAGGCGTTACGGCTAAAATCATATTAAAATTAATATACACTATAAATGCAAAAATAGTTTTAAATCGTGCCTCTAGTTCTTCTGTGCTGTTCTATAGTGTACGATTCCGCCTTAAGTTTTTTAATAGCTGCTACTACGGGAACTTCTGTTGTATTGCAGCGAGAATGTAAGTAATAATCGCTCAAAGCACCCTCTTCGGCAGAGACTGCAGTACTGCTACAACTCGGTTGAGAGCAATCCCATTGATTGTTTATTGGATCGTTGTACTTTGAAGTTACATTTGCAAGCTCCTAATGATCTAAAAATATAATAATTATAATTTGTAAAAAAATTACAATACTGATTTATGTATTTCGATTCTTTTGTGACAGATAGTAAATTTTAACTGTTTCGCAGTCCAAAATATAACTAGCTTACTTACTCGGCATATGCAAAGTAGGTATCGCATTTAGATGAACTCTTGTATAACCGGAACTATAATCATGTTCTTCAAAATGCCTGTGACAAATTCTTTTGACGCTATACAAATATAAAGGATCTAGATTAAAGAGGTCTTTATCCTTAATGGCATTTAACCACAGATTAAATCTGTCAATATCTTTTTGGGATTAGGAAATCTATGTTTCCTAGATGTTTTGTCTTCACAGTAGGGTACTCAGCATTTTACATAACCCATTATGTAATAAATCTAAAAATATACAGCAGTTAGAAAACAAGTTAATATTTCAAAAAGAAAAAATAAGCTTTTTCAATAGAAAATTCTTAGGTTAAAATTATAATCAGTTGCCAATACTTAAGTTACTTACCTAATAAACTAAAGTAAAGATTTATTAACAAAAAGTCACTATAACTTATAATATAAACTACTACTGTAAACTAAGAAACGAAGTTCTAATTATAATAATGAAGACACTAAACTACTACTATACTGAAAAAACGAAGTTGTAATTATAATAATGAGCATACGATAGACGTACGGCTTTATAATAAATTAATAATAAAACCAACAATGCATTACATATTATTGCAAATGCGTAATGATAAATGTCAAATGCAAGGCTACTATTAACACGCATGTCTATTAAATTAATATCGCCCTCTAAGGGATGGTAGGAAAAACAAAATAATCACGTGATTGTTCGATTCCTGCGTATTTACGTGAAACATCTAAAGAGTTAGGTTATCTATGAATTAGATGCTTGGTGGCTGTTAACTACCTCTTCCTCGTGTACTCCCAGAAACATCCCTGCCCATGCGCACTCCTGCGCATGCGCACTGCCCATGCTCACCCTTGGCCATGCGCACCCCACTCTGTGCGACTGCTATTTCGTGGTGATGTCATAGCCTTTTATAAATAAAGAGCAACTACTCTAAAATTTCTATTATTACATTATACATAACAAAATTTAAAAATATTTAATGCCAAGCATAGAGCCATTTAAACTTAATTTTAATACAAAGTTATACACAGAAGACAGTCCTTTCTTTATGTTTGTTTGTAGTGGTTTTAATTTTATCTAATTTTATTCGCAGCATAAGATTTAAATCGACATCTAAGTCCTTTATCTCCTTTTCTAACCAATAGTTTGATACATAGAGAGCGTCTAGGTTTTCGAATTGCAAAATGTACCGAAGTTTGTCTCTATATATAAAATCTTTGATTTCACCGGCAACTAGATTCATTCCTTCGTGTAATTCTTGCAGCGTTTGACAATCTTTTAATCGCGGCTCTCCCATTATATCCTGCATACGTATCTTGCATTGGTTGATAGCCATGTTAAACAACCGATTCCCACAGTTTTGTCGTTGTCAACTATAATATTGCAGTTTTTCTCGTATTCGCCCTTGCAGCAAAAGTTATGGTTTGTAGTTGAATAATTACACATCTCAATCTTGCTAAATATGCCAGCAAAATCTTGGGTTAATTTCTTTTTAGGATAAACATGCTTTTTCGTCATATCGCTTACATCGATATGACGTTATCCGCCCTAGGTCGGATTTAATCCGACCTAGGTCGAACTGAGCAGGGGTGCGCATCCACATATGTCCGGATATATGTCGGATATATGTAGGATGTTAAGTTAGAGTTAAATTGCCTCATAGGGTAAGATTGCCTCATAGGGTGAATTTGCCTCATAGGGTGAAATTGTCTCATAGGATGAAATTGTCTCATAGGATGAAATTGTCTCATAGGGTGAAATTGCCTCTTAGGGTAAAATTGCTCCCGACCTAGGTCGGATTTATTCCGAATGTTGGACATATGTCACACATATCGCGGGGATGGCTGACATATGTTGGACTGTTGGACATATGTTGAACATATGTCGGATATATGTAGGATATATACTGGTCATATATAGGGTGTATGTCGAATATAGTTTAGATCTATGTCGGATGTATGTCATACGGGAGCGAGAGGAGAGAGAAGAACAAAGTAGGGTGGAGGAGAGGGTTTATGTTAGTTTACGTTGTTTGAAGTTAGGTTAGTCGGTGTTACCTGGAGTTAGGTTAGGTTAGTTGGACTTGTCAGGAGTTAAGTTAGCTAGTGTTGCCTGAAGTTAGGTTAGGTTAGTTAGACTTGTGTGGACTTAGATTAGATGGAGGGAAAAATTGGTAGGTTAGGTCAGCGCAGCATGGTATGTCATTAAGCAGCAAATGTTTAGCTCCGCCAGCTCTTAAAGGGTCTTGTACGAAACAACCACAAATTCTGTGTAAAAAATGCGATTTCGAAATGGAAAAGACTACGTATGCCGCACACTTGAGGAGCAACAGGCATAAAAATGCAACAGTTACCGCTACTGGCGGAGATGGTTTAGAAATGGTTAGCACAGCGTTTAACAACCGTATAGCTAGCTATCGCATAAAGAACGCCAGTGTCGATGATGGAGTGTCCAAGTTTCTTTGGAAGCAGAAAGAGCGGTTTATTCGATTAATTAATGAAAAAAGAATACAATATACAACAATAAAAGTTAATTGCGAGCTCTACGGCATCTACACAAAAATGGGAGAAGAGATTACCGATGTGAAATCGTTTAACACAAAAAATATGGTTATAACATCTTCTAGTAATCTGGAAAATATGTACGAGGTCTTAAGCGAATCCGTGAGAACAAAATCAAAAGAATTTGAAACACGTGGGTCCGGTTGGTTTCTGGAAAAGATGCTCTATTTATAACTAAATATTAATAAGTATAAGCCGATGTGAGGAGTCCTAGGTTAAGAATAAAAATTGTGAATATGTATTTAGCAATGTGGTTTACAAAATTTAAACTGTATTAGTAAAAATTGTATGTAATAAAATGTTTTAGGAACGGTTTTTAAATTTTCTTTTAGGTATGAGCTGCAGGAAAGTTATAATTTAGAGGGTATATGTGTAAAACGGTAAGAGGTGGTCGGATTTTAAATCTGTTTACAGATTCCGATTTTGCGTAAAATTCTAGACTCATTTGATGTGCCGCATGGTTAAAAAATTTATAAGGACGGTCAGAAATCGCTGCAGGTAAAAATCTTAAAATGAGGGTAGCTCCCTGGGGGATGATGCTATCAAAAATTCCTAGAAGTTCAGGTAGCTGAGAAAAATCTAATATTAATCTATACTAAACAAAATAGATTCATCTCAAAAGATGAGCTAAACAAGATAGAAAGTATGGTATGACATTAAAAGCGAGTAGTGGTGCGGTGGCGGTATGTTCGCTAGAGGGTATGCGTGTAAAGCGGTAAGGAGTGGTCAGATTTTTAATTTGTTTGCAGATTCGGATTCTGTGTAAAATTATAGACTAATTTGATGTATCGCATGGCTAAAAAATTTATAAGGACGGTCAGAAATCATTACCGGTAAAATTTCTTAAAATAAGGGTAGTTCTCTGGGGGATGATGCAATATTAAAATTTTTTAGAAATTCGGATAACTGAAAAAATTCTAATATTAATTGATACCAAACAAGGTAGATTTATTTCGAAAGAGATAAGAAAAAATGCTTTATATGCTCGCTAAAGGGTATATGTGTAAAACTGTAAGGGGTGGTCTTATTTTAAATCTATTTACAGATTCGGATTTTGCGTAAAATTTTAGAGTAATTTGATGGGTCATATGGCTAAAAAATTTATAAGGACGGTCAGAAATCGCTACTGGTCAAAATCTTAAAATGAAGGTAGCTCCCTGGGGGATGATGCTATCTAAAAAATTCTTAGAAATTCAGGTAGCTGAAAAAAATCTAATATTAATTGACACCAAACAAGATAAGATTACCTCGTGGCTAGAAATGTGGAGAAAGATTTATCTCGCGGGGGGAAAGAAGGCGGGTGTGATATAATCAAAATGTTTGATATTGGGGGTGTCCGAGCATGGTGGAGAGAAAGGAGGGAGTCCCTCCTTGCTCCCCTCCTTGCTTCCCTACTTATGGGAATTTACATGTAAATTTGGTCCAGATGTGTGAGCAATTGTGGATGCTGGAGCAAATGTGGGGCTAGAAGACTTGTCATCCATCTACTAGTATAATATTAATTGACACCAAACAAGTTGGATTTATCGCTTGATACCAAACAAAATACACTTATCTTATCTCGTAGGTGGAAATGTGCAGAAAGATTTATCTCGCGGGTGGAAATGTAGAAAACATTGCGGGTGTAATGAAGGCGGGTGTGACGTAATCAAAATGTTTGATGTGGGGGTGTCTGAGCAAGGAGGGGAGCTAGGAGGGTATCCATTCTCCACAAATCCTTCTTATGGGAATTTACATGTAAAATTTGTGAGGAAATGTGGATGCTGGAGGAAATGTGGTCACAGAAGCACCAATAAACATTTACTTATTACTAAAGGTTAAAAATAAAGGGTGTACTTAAAAATTAGAGAAGGACATTGAAGTTCAAACTAAACATCTTTAAATTTAGTTAATATTTTTGAAAGATTTCAAGTAAAAAACATAAGAATTCTTCATAAGAGTTTATTTGAATGGTTGCGATATGAACTATTACGTGGATATAGTTGTGTGTTAGTTTATGTGGCATAAACAGTGACCTCAGCTTTAAATATTTCTTGTATATATTTTTGTTTCATATTTAACTAAGATACTTATTGCTGTTAAAGTTCATCATAACCTAAAAGTTTCGGTATCTTACTTTTAGGTTCATCTCGTAGGTATTCTTTGATGCAGTGCCCCCAACTTTGCTTTGATAATCTCATCCCACGGTCACTCTTATGCTCCCGTAAAAATCAAGTTAGCCCGGAAGTCCAGTCAGGGATTCCGTTACTTTCAAAGCTGCCCTTCCATCCTGCTCAAGTACAAGGTTTATCTCAATTTTTAAGGGATCCGTTGAACTGCACCAGGTATTCTACCCTACCTATATGTGGGACACTCTTAATCGTAGAAGGTTATGTGTAAATACATAACCTGGGATGGTAGAAGCAAAGAGGACATAAAGTGTAGTCTGGCACAAAAATGGAAAGCTTATTTGAAAAAGAGACTGATGACATCTAAAATAGATTTAATTATTAAGTAACCATTTCTGAAAGTGGTTTTGTATGGAAGCGAAACGTGGATGATATGGAGCACGGGAAGAAAGACAGTAGAAGCCTTCAAAGTGGTGTTATATTCAAATTTTATGGATTAGGTGGGTAGATCGGGTTTCAAATGATGAAATATTGAGTTGAATGAGTGAGAAAAAAGCTCTGTGGCGAGGTGTAAAATGAAGGTCATAAGTAGAAACACTACTTTCGTACAAGCACAAACAGTGCCATTAAAAAACTATTGGTACTAATGAGCTTTTAATGAGAAACCCCATTTAAAAACGATTAGCGGCGCTGCGGCAGCGGCGTTTTGGGGTATATCGACCAATTCCCCTACTTTTGAGAATAGTAAGCGAAGAAGTCAAATCTTCTATGCAAATGTTTTTGATGTTTTTATTAATCTTTTGCCGAAGCCGGCTTTGGTTTCGGACTTACGAAAAAAATTTTAATAAAATTTTTAAAATTTGATATATGATTTGAAATGCTCTGATTCGTGCTCATTTTTAACACAAAAGGCTCTATCTAACTTAATTTTCAAGATTTTGGGTTTTGAATATTTTAGGATTTGGTAAAATTTTTAGTAGTTCGAATTTAGAAAAATTTTAACATAAAATTAAAAATTTTATACCAAGGCCTCCAATTCAAAAACTGTTATAGATATCAAAATTTTACCAAGAAGCTTAGTTGTTAGTTAAGGCTTGGTGTATCCAATACAATAATTTCCAAATTATTAGCTAGTACCCTTTCTGTTTTTTTATTTATAACTTAAAAACGGTTATAGATATTAAAATTTTGTAAGGTGCAATGCTCCTTTTTAGTTACAGTACTTATTTGTATGAGATTATCATATTTATAATCAACTATCTTTGGTCTAGATAGCATAGTTAATTCCAAGAACTTATGCTAATATTGGAGAAGTGGAAAATATCATTTGTAATTGTTAACTATGTTCTTATGATTTTAATGATTTGTTTTTATTTTAGTTTACACGCTTAGATCCGATTTCAGGACATCTATTTAGTTTTCATAGATTGAGTATCTTCCACAAATTGATTAATCATCTACTACGTTGGGTATTCACTATCAGGTATGTATGTATGGATACTCTATTATGAGTAAGCATGTTTTACCATATAATAAAAATAAAATGGGTGTATTTTACTTCTTTTTATGCAACTGTGTAGATTTGAAGGCTTGATGATGAATCGACCTAGTTGGGTTACTTTTTACGAAGTCGTACCTTTGAGTTGGTGGCTTATTATGATGATTCTGCAGTCACAAAAGCCCAATCTCACCTGCTCGGAGTCAGAGCTACCCCAACTCACATCGATTTTGTCCTCGCCATCACCTTAATTTCACTGTTT
Source organism: Platerodrilus igneus (assembly GCA_036346225.1). Classification (NCBI taxonomy): domain Eukaryota; kingdom Metazoa; phylum Arthropoda; class Insecta; order Coleoptera; family Lycidae; genus Platerodrilus; species Platerodrilus igneus. The sequence continues at coordinate 3,420,813 of JARFIW010000012.1, read as the reverse complement.
CTCGGTTCAATCAGATATAGTACCACTGTAATGATAAAACTTGGTCATAACATCCATTTAAGTTTCAACGACAATTTATTTAAAGTTAGTTGTTGCTTATAGCTTTTGTGATATTGCAATAATATTAAACTATTCCTTTAGCTGCTTTTAATTATATCATGTGCGAGATTCTGTGAAACATGATTCCCATAAAAAAATTTTGAACCGTCGATAAAGGCTTATACTTTAATTATACAGGACTCTATGTTTGAATATTTTTTATTATTATCATTATTTTGTCAACGATCCTAGGTCATGGATCGAAACGTAAATAAAGACAAGTTAAAATACTCGGGGTGGTTTAATACCCAACAAAAATTAAGAAAAATACAAAGCAAACCACAACAAACATATAAGGAGTATATATATTTGAATATAATCCGTTTACGGAAATTGTTAAGAGATTTATTCACAATTAAACAATCTATAATATATTTATGTATTTGCATTGCTTTTAATAAGGTTGTATACAATCTATGTTGTTTTAAAATTAATATGATTTTTGTTGATCCGACGCAGTTCCTCACGCATCCCGGTGTACGTCCAGGCACACCCCAGTCCAAGCGCACCCCTGAGCATGCGCACCCCTGCCCCTGCGTATCCCTGAGCATGCGCACTGTTACCCATGCGCACCCCTGTGCATGCTGGTATATAAGAGGTATTAGTTTCAATTTGAATCACTTTAAACTTATATTTGATGGATATACACCAAGGTATTTTTAGAGAAAGCAATTAGTGAAATACAAAAGATGTGTTAAATACACGTAAAGCTAGTAGGTTGTACAATGTACCTAGAACAACGCTACGCGATCACCTCGATAAATTTGGTGCTCGAAATAAAAGTAGAAGATCAAATATTCCGGAAATGGAAGCTGCAGGACAAGAAGTTAAAATACCTATACAAAGCTTTGATGTATATGCCTCTTCTAGTGCAAAGGAAGTTGGTAAACATGGATATTTGTTTCCAATATAAGGGCAATGGCGATGTTTGTTCCAAATTTAAACCTTTGGTTAATACAAGTGGCATGGTATACAATTAGTTGATTATGTTATGACCTAGTGATCATGCGACCCGATGGTCATGTGGTCGAATGATCATGCAGCCAGGCAGTCGTGTTGTCTTGTGATCATGTGAGCTGGTTGTGATTGACTGTTATTGGTAGCGAATGGTTGTAATTGACCGCTATACGTCACAATTGACCAGATTGGTTGTTCAGTACTAACTATCACCTACCTATTGTACACATCAGTGCATGTTTAGTTGCCTGTATGTATTGAGGTGCATTCCGGCCTACTTAATTACAGTCCACTTAAATCATTGTAACTTACTTAGCTTTCTAGCAACCGTTGTATTTTTAAAAACAATGTAATGTCAATTATGTCAAAATAAATAAGAACCTTCATAAAATTAGAAGAATTAATATTAAACTATACACCAATCAAGCGATGATATCCTGCACCTAGTAAGGATCCTCGCGCAGTGGGAAGCAGCCCCTGAACATTGGCATATGTACTATATGTGCTCTTTCATTGATCGTGAAGGTAATGTGCGGGTGGCAGTGGTAGAGAGAATTGTATATATTGTTTTAATAAAGTTATATATAAGCATTTTAAATGGATTGTTTGGTTTATATGCAGCCCGGTAGAGGAAGGTAGTCTGTGGATGAGTTGCGCTGTTAGTTTAATTTAAGCTCTGTGTGTCATGACTGATTTGATGGGCAATACAATGTGAGGGTGTGTCGTCATCGTATGAATTTGATGTAGATATTCTGGATGTTTCCATGCATGAACCGATACGGACATGGACCTAAAGTCTAAGTTTATAAATATTCTAGGTTTTCCCCACCCCCCACCAAATGGACTCGTCCGCGGGTATATAAACCACTGCTATCGAGCGGAGCGTCAGTTCTAATTTTCTAATTCAGTCTTATGACAAGCAAGTCGACCTTTGGAGTAGAATAGCTTAAAATTTTTTTTTGTTAAAGTTATACCGTTTTTAATAATGTTTTTCTAAATTTTAAAAACGAAAAATTTTAACCAATCACCATTCAGTTATTCAATTAACAGCTAAAGTAGATGATTTTTAATTTGGAGTGGAAGGATACAGTATAAATACGGAAGTGTGCACTACTATCAGTTATTCCGTTTTGAACGTTGAACGAATAGCATGTCTCTCTTCGTGCAGTACATAGCTGCTTTGCTTGGATTAGTGCAGACTTCACATAATGATGTCATAATTATGAATGTTCTTCGTGAATGCCGAATGGGAATTCGTCGTATAAACACTGCGATTGGAAATGCAAAATCCGTTGGTGATAAGCAAAAGTTATTGGCTTCGTTGGCAAACATAAAAACCATGCGTTCACAATTTAAAGTAGCCCAGAAGAGGGGAGTGGGGCTTAAAATTAGAAAGAAAACTACATATAAGCATATACATTGGGAAGAGTCCGTCTCAGCTTTCAAGGGACGCATTAGAACTGGCGTAATTAGCAACCTCAAGCATAAAGGTATGAGAAAATTTTAAATAGACTGTAAAAGTCTTTTCAACATGAGGATCCAAAATGCATTGAAAATAAATGTAGCCATAAAAGTTAAAAGTGGCGAGTTTAAAGTTGCAACTCGTTCCAAGTGCAGCCATTTTCAGAGACACCGATGTAGATAAATAGTTTATAGCAAAAGTTGTGGGGCCAATAATGACGGAGTTAGAAGAATTCCAAGAGCGAGATAGCGGCTGGTGTTTGAAAAATATAATTATTTTGGTAATCAATATTAACAAATATAATCCCCTGCGAGGATTTTTGTATATTGAGCATGTATTAATGTGAAGAATGACGACTAAGCTTGCCTCGCGTGGTCCGTAATGGCAGCGCTGTATCCTGCTGACCAAAATCCTCAAAAAGTAACTAAGTACCCACACTACTCTGAAAAATTGAACTTAAAAGGAATCCTGTTTCCAATGACTCTTAATCAAATCAAGAACTTTGAGTCGCAAAATAATATATCAATTAACGTTTACGCCTAAAAATTAAAGAAACACAACTTCAATATCGTTCTTTATTGGTATCGAAGAATAAGAAAAACAATCATGTTAATCGCCTAATGATTTATAAGCAATATTTTGATGAGGATATGGAAAGCTTTAAATACACCGATGGAAATGAAGCATCCAACGTCCACTACGTATAGATTAAAGACCTAAGTCGACTGGCTTCGTCGCAACTAAGTTCAGATCATGCAAAAAACATTTCTGCGATCTCTGCCTATACTACTTTAGTACCGAGGAAAAATTAATAAATGATACCAACGATTGTAAAATGAAACAATTATATATACCTCGACTGCCTACAGAAGAAGACAAGATCCTTCGCTTTAAAAATTTGAAAAGCAGAGTAAAAGTTGCGTTCGTGATATATGCAGATCTGGAATGTATACTAAAGTTTACTGGAAAGAAAAACAAGTATCAAGAACATGTACCATATAGTGTCGGATACTATGTGAAATGTGACTATGATGACTCATTATCGTTTTATCGATTGTATCGTGGCAAGGATTGTGTGAAGTGGAACTACGACAGTTTGCAGAACATTGAGACGGTATTCTTATGTTCCTATGATATGACTCCATTGACACGAGAACATGAAGCTGCTTTACAGTCTCAACTCAATGTTATATTTGCGAGGAGCTCTTCAGTTTAGAGGATAAAAAAGTTCGGGACCATAATCATTTAGTGCCGGCTAATAATTATAGAGGACCTGCGCATGAGAGCTGTAATCACATATCAAGATTCTCATACGTTCCGATAGTTTTCCACAACTTAAGTGGATACGATAGCCATTTCGTAATTAAAGGTATTGCCGTTGATTTGGACGGTCGTGTAGAAGTGTTACCAGTAACAAATGAAAAATATATCTTCTCCGCAAAATATATTCCTGAAAACTTGGTCAACTCTAGATTCATCGATAGCTTCCGCTCTATGAGCTCATCGTTGGAAACATTGGTTTTATATCTAAACGAATATCCGTTATTAAAAAATGAATTTTCTGGATTGACAAATGAGAAGTTTCAATTACTAACTAAAAAAGGTATATACCCATATGGCTTTATGGATTCGATTGAAAAGCTGGGTTACACTTCATAACATAGTCAACAAGAGTTTTACAACATGCTGGAAGGTAGAGAAATTACTAAAAAGCAGTATACGCATACACAAAAAGTGTGCGAAGCATTTAATATTCAAAACATGGGACAGTACTCTGACATATCTCAAGACTGATGTAATGCTATTGACTGATGTATTTGAAGAGTTTCGTGTAAGTTGTCATTTAATTTATGGACTAGACCCCGCTCACTCTTACACCCTTCCAGGATGCACTTGGAACGGAATGTTGAAGCATACTGGGAGGAACTTGAGTTATTAAATGACATTGATTAGCTGTTATTTATGGAGAAGGGTATATGAGGAGGACTTGTTACGTTATCATCGAACAATTTGGTATTGGTGACAATAAATACCATTAGTGCGGGTACCCTACAGTTTAGTGAAACATTTATGCCGGCAGTGGGAGTGCGTGATGTAGTTGCTTTATTTATTACATAACCGCTACACTGCCATCGGTATTGCTACAAAAAGCAATTGGTCCTTCCCTATAATTACCATATCTAGATCACCTTATCATCCCTACAGGACTTAATCAAGTGTGTTCGAAACGGCGTGCTTCAGTGAACAATAAATATTTACCAACGTATGATCCTTCCAACCCCGATGTGTATCTTATGTACTATGACGATAATAATCAATATGGATGGACGATGAGCCAGTCCTTGCCCTATGGTGGATTTGAATGGGCGGGCACCAATATCGACGTGACATCAGTTCCTGATAATGCAAATGATGGCTATATCTTGGAGGTGGATTTGGAGTATCCAGAATCTATTCATGATTTACATAAAGACATCCCCATCTGTCCGGAGCATATTTATCCAAAGACTGGAAAACCGCCTGTATCAAAAACTCAAAGTATCAAACTAATGGCTACACTACTAAATGCTAAAAGAAGATATATGATCCATTATAGAAATCTAAAACAAGCTTTGAAAAATGAACTTAAATTATTTGTAATTCATCGAGTACTAAAATTTAAACATAGCTGCTGGCTAAAATCTTAAATTGATTTTAATACTGAACTTCGGAAACGAGCAAGTAGTGAGTTTGAGAAGCACTTGTTCAAGCTAATGAATTATGCAGTCTTTGGGAAAACATTGGAGAATATACGCAAACATTTAATGTGAAACTTGTGCAAAACTGGGATGATAGATACGGAGCAGAAGACAGGATATCTAGCCTGTTATTCAAAAATGTCACAATCTTCGATGAAAACCTTGTGGCAGTGAAACTTCTCAAATCGGAAATTTATTTTAATAAACCTATATATGTTGGTATGTGTATTCTCGATATAGCCAAGTTGACAATCTACGATTTCCACTATGAATATGTGAACGCAGCTTTTGGAGATGAGTGGCGAGTTCTTTACACAGATACGAATAGTCTAATTTATAAAATAATAAATCGGGATCCTTATGAAACTCTGAAGCGGGATTGTCAGCAACGTTTCGATATTTCCGACTATCCTTCCAACAACAATTATGGAATTCCGCTAATTAACACAAAAGTTTTGGGAATGATGAAAGACGAAAATAATGGGCGATTTATGACAGATTTTATTTGGTTAAAATCAAAGATGTATGCGACGAGAATTTTAATACAGTTGAGGAAGGAGCTGAACTCTTACGAGAAGAGGAAGAATCACCTGGCATCCGAGACTTTGGTGCTACAAAGAAAATTAAAGGGATTAAAAGATCGGTGATAAAGAATAGAATTACGTTTGAGGATTATGTTGATTGTATCGAAGATTACAAAGAAGTATTTGTAACACAGAATCTAATTCAATCATCCAAGCATGTAGTTTACACCACCGCTCAGGAGAAGATTGCTTTAAGTCCTCACGATGATAAACGCCACTTACTTCCTGGTTCATATGCAACACTACCTGCTGGACATTATTCGATTATGAAACAAGAAGAAATATAATACTTATGCAAATGTAGAATATTGATTGCAAATATATTATATTCGATAAAATTTAATGTAGTTTATATTAGTATTAGTCTATTCTTAAAAATTTAATGTCATAAACTCTTCCGTCAGGCTGTTGGGCTGAAAAGTGTTTTGAATTGATGCAAGGATCTTCCTTATGGGGATTTCAATGCCTGATACAAAAAAGTGCAAAATGGACCTTAAATTTTTCCATAAGAATATACATGTAAAAATTGCACTTTTTGTGCTCGTATGAAGGTAGAATATCTACTGTCACATCTTGAGACATACAGAATTTATTCACTTAATATTGGAGGAAAATGCGATGGGTAAAATGGTAGAGGTAGACCGAAGCTTGAATATGACACACAAATTCAAAAAGATGTAGGATATATTAGTTACGTCATCATTAGGTCTTCAGTCCTGGAACTGGTTAGACGCGTACTATCATTGTTTCCTATTCTGAACTAACCTACAGATTTCCCTGAAATTTGCACAGTCTGCATCTATAACTATCTGATCTAGGTCTACATCTACCTCTTTTTTCCTGTCTCCGCTTGTAATATATCCCATACTATTCCCCAAAAATGCCTTAGAACGTATTATGCCCTTCTATTCCTCTTATCTTTTTCCCCAGATATCCTTGTTCCCCTACTATTTCTATAACCTATTTGTTATTATCTTTGTCTGTTCATGTTACCATCATCATACATCTGAAGCACAGGATTTCAAAAGGCTGCTACCGTTTTTCTGTCTACGTTTCAGACTGCCCGTATTTCATAGGCATACTGTGCTGTGCTCCACACATATGCTTTCAACAATTTTCTTCTTGTTCTGTTTGTTGTCTTTCCTCACAGGCGCTGTTCCTTCTTGTTAGATGCAGTTCAATCACCTTCTATTGTTTTACAATTATATACCCTATTTCTCCGACCTTCAGTGGTTGTGAAGGGAGGTAAGCAGCCTGTGGCTGTCAGGTTCCCCCAACACTTAACCATATACCGATTTAATATATTTTCCAATATATCTTTTCGCACAGTCATCATTAGTTGCAGATATTTCGCAACCACCAACTAGTTGCTTATACTAATCATCAGATTTATCTGCGCTTATTTTTTCGTCATTAGGTTTTCCGTCTCAAAACTGGTTGAACACGTACCTGCACTTATTTATATTCTGAGCTAGCCTACCTAGTTCGTTCCCCTTCTATTGTTTTCTAATTTTATGCCCTATTTCACCGAGATTCAGTGAAGGGGGTTAAGCAACCTGTGGCTACCAAGATCCCCCAACACTTAGACATTTGCCGAAGGAATGGTTTTCCAGTAAATCCTTTCACACACTTAACATTATTCGAGAATATTGCCCAACCAATTCTTGTAGTTACTTATAATAATCATCATGTTAAAGCAGTTATTTTTTCGTCATTAGTTTATCCATCTTGGGATTGGTTGGATGCATACCTCCATTGATTTCTATTCTGGGCTAGCCTACACATCTCCCTGAAACCCCTACAGCCTACATCTTTTACTATCTGTGTGCAGTAGTCTAACCTAGGTCTGCCTCTTCTTCTCTTTTTTCTTATCTCTGCTTCTAATATATTCCGCACTATTCCCTCATGCCGTAGTATGTGGCCTATCATCCTATCTCTCCTCTTTTTTACCATTTTCCACATTTTTCTTTCTTACCCTACCATTTTTAGTACCTCTTCGTTCTTAACTTTGTCTGTCCATGATATCTTCATCATACGTCTGTAGCACCACATTTCAAAAGTTTCTACCTTTTTCTTGTCCGCTTCTCCTATTGTCCAGGCTTCACAGCCGTACAGTGCTGTGCTCCACACATATGTTTTAAGCAATCTTTTCCTTGTTTCTATGTTTGTGGTTTTTGAGCACAGTAGTTGCTTTTTCTTGTTAAATGTAGCACGACCTTGTGCTAATCTTTGTTTTATATCTTTTGTGCTTTTCCCATCTTGCGTTATTTGGCTTCCTAGGTAGCAGAAATCCTTAACCTCTTGTAAGTTCGTGTTACATACTTGTATTCTTGTTTTTGATTTATTTTCCCCACCTTTGCATACTAGAACTTTAGTTTTAGTTTTGTTAATTTTCATACCGTATCCCTCTGTTAGAACCGTTCCCATTTCATTAAGAGAAGCTTCTAACTCTTCCTTGCTAGATGCTAATACCGCTATATCATCTGCAAATCTAAGCATATCAATTTTTTGTCCCTGCATAGTAATTCCAAATGTCTTTCTGCATTTGACCTTATTCATTGCCTCTTCTATGTACAAGTTAAAAATTAATGGGGATAGGGCACATCCCTGTCTCACCCCTTTCCTAATGTTTACTTCTCTACTGCTTGTCCAGCGGCTTTTAGAGTTTCTACTTGCACCTTATCTGTACCCGGCACCTTACCATTTTTTAGACTCTTTAATGCTTTTCAATGTCTGATTCCTGTTCTAATGCAGTTAGTTCCTCTCCTGCATATAAATTCCCTATATATTCTTGCCATTTACCCACTTTCTCTACATTTTCTATGATGACGTTTCCTTGTGCGTCCCATATGTTTTTGCTATACGGTTTTATATCCCTAAAATTCATTATAATTAATTTGTATGCTTCGTCTGTCTTTCCTATTTCCATCTTCGTTTGTACCTCTTTGCACTTTTCATCAATCCATTGTTCTTTAGCTTTCCTGCATTTTCGAATAATTTCCCATTTTATGGCTTTGTATCTCTGTTTTCCTGTTTCGTCTGATTTATTTTTGTATTTTCGTCTTTCTTCTATTAAATTCAGGATATCCTTTGTTATCCATGGTTTCTTATTTTCTTTTTGTGTATACTCCAGAATACCTCTGGCCGCCATGTCTAGGCTGGATTTAATGTTATTCCATTCTGTTTCTACTTCCTTAGTATCAGATATTTTTCCGATATCTTTGAGCAATTCATTTGACTTTTTTTCGAATCTTTCTTGAATATCTTTATCTTTTAGTCCAAGTGCCTTTTTCCGTTTCTTTTTTTCACATTCTTAAATTTAAGTGCGGCCTTCATAATTACGATGTTGTGGTCAGTATCTATATCTGCTTCTGGGTAGCTTCTACAGTCTTTTACTTGATTCCTAAACCGTTGTCTAACAAGAATGTAATCTATTTGATATCTTCCTGTATCTCCTGGCATCTTCCACGTATATCGTCTTCTAGCATGATGTTGAAATAACGTGTTTGTGATGATTAAATTGTTCTTGTCGCAAAATTCTATCAGCCTATTTCCCCTGTCGTTTCTCGTGCCTAAACCAAATAAACCTACTACCGCTCCTTCCCTACCCTCACCTACCACGGCGTTAAAATCCCCCGTAATTATTAGGTTTTCATGTCCTTTTACGTATCTTAATATGTCTTCGATATCTTTGTAGATGGCTTCTACCTCTTTGTCACTGTAGCTAGAGGTGGGCATGTATACTTGTATTATTATTGTGTTTACCGGTTTAGATTCTAATCTAACCATGAGTACTCTTTCGTTCTTTTGTAAGTAATTTTCTACACAGTATCCTATTTTTTTCTGCATAACTATCCCCACACCCAAATTTCCTTCCTCTGCCCCTGTATGAATTACCCTGAAGTCTCCACTCCAAAAATCCCCCGCCTCTGGCCACGGAACTTCGCTGATCCCTACTATGTCTAGTGATAACCTATTCATTTCGATTTTTAGGTTCTCTAGCTTACCTACTTGCTTCATACTTCTAACATTCCACGCTCCGACTCGCAGAATGTTCCTGACTCTCATTTTTACCTTTCCGATCGCATCCTCCGAAGTAGTCCCCTCCCGGAGATCCGAATGGGGGACTATTTTAACTCCGGTATCTTTTACTCCAGAGAATGCCATCATGTTTATTACAATTTAAGTACGCTGTGTACTTGGGAGATAATGTGGTGGTTTCCCGTTGCCTTCCACATCGCGGTAGTGTGTCTTAGACTGCCATACCGACCCCTATGGTCTCTGCCAATCTAAGTACCGAAAGAGCGGCTGTCCTCTTTCGGGGACCTGTCTTAGTCTGGTTCCTCACTAACGACCCTACTACTTTGGTTGGACCTGTAGTTTGGCTCTTTAGCTCATTAAAACACGCAAGCCATTTCACCTGTTCTAGTGATTTAGAACTTCGGCAAGGTGCAGGTCCATTCGAAATGGATTAGTTACGTATCAATGAAGAAATTTGCTCAGGATAGGTTAGCATGAGGATCTGATTCAAACCATTTTGCGGAATGAAAACCAAATAATATATGTGAGATAAATTTTCTAAACACTTCTTGAAATTGACAAATCCAAGGTAAATTACAAAATTTGAGTTTAATAACTTCATATGGAACCAAAAATTTTGTTTGAGTACTATTCAAATTGCAAATTCACTTTGATGCATAGGAATATCATACAAAAATTTACAACAATCTAGCAAAAGTTAACACCTACATACAATGTAAGTGCAAAAACCCACCCAACCTGAACACAATTGATTCAACAATGTGATCGCATTTCCAAAGAAACCATCACCGACAAAAATTAGCTAATGACCTAGAGAATAAGATACGCTTGTGTACAAAACAAAACAGAATACTTCAGGAGTCGCATAACAAAGAAAAGGGGCAAAATCCTTATAGCAGAGAATTACGGGCTTTAGTAAGGTTAGAGTCGATATACATAATGATCCTTGAAAATTCTATGCTTTTTAAGCATGATTAATTCGTGTGTAATACTGCAAAGTGCTCAAGGGTTTCACGACGAACAGCAATAAAATATTTTTGTATAATTTAAATGCTAATAGATTCGCAAGTATTTGCATTTAAATTTGATAAATAATTGTAAGTTCTATCCCGAAGCCAGTTTATTACAGTAAATTCTGTTAAAGGGTGATAGGTTTTAACTTACTAAAGGTAAATGAATTATTGAATAGATTTATTTTCAGTGTCCGTTATTTTTGATAGAGTATTGAGTTTTTTGCATTATAGCATTTACGTCAGTGTCAAACATATTATTGACGATCAATGAAATAGATACAAATTGGAATTTGTTAGCATTTGAGAAAAATTGTAATACCCCAGTCATATCAACAAAAGGGGTCAACTTCGGAACGAAAGATAATAAGCTGCAAATTGGTATAAACCTTTGTTTTGTCTACCTAAATGTTGTCTCAAAAGTCACAAATGCTATCGTGTTCGCGTCTTAAGATATTGAAGGTCAAAGGTCATAAAAATAGATTTTTCGTGAATATTTCGCTTCCTATTGCTTAAATGAGATTAGAACCTATTATAAAAGTTGTAGAGTATAAAATTCTCTACAACTTTTGTTTGAACTTTTTTTCATACGATCAACCGTTTTTGAGATATAACGCGAAGAGTGCGCAGCGTACAGTCATATATTGCCTAATGCAAGGTCAAGCATGAGTTACGATTACCAGTACGTTGTATAAAGTCAATTATTTACTAAAAAATTATAATTATTAAACAATGCCCATTATTTATGTACTAATTATTAATTATTTATATTGAATTAAAATGAGTAACTTAATTATTTATATTTAACTATTTAACTATAGTGTAACGAATATATCTTCTATAGCACCATTTCTGCAAGAATCGCATTAGTATAATTTTATTCTGTGGTATTTAATTCTCGTATTTGATACTGTTATATCTAAAAGAAACAATTCCATAATGAAACAGGAAATCATGTTCGCTTAAATAACTTAAATGCTTTACCCAGAGATATTTAATAATAATATACTTTCAAGAAACATATTTATAAGGGGTCTAGTCGTTTGTGTTGCCTAACTTGCAGGCGGATTATTCCCTTTCATTCGTTAGAATTAGAATAGCGCGTGCGTGAATACGGTTACGGGGTGATGCGCCACGCAGATAAGCGGTCCCGTACTTGTACGGTACGAATAAAAAAGTCGGCCATTGCTTTTGAGAATGTAGTTGAGATTGCATCGTACAGAACAAATGGGTTCTCAGGCACAAGTGGGGCCTCAGAATAGGCGTGCTGTGATGTGGTAGTTTAAAATTGATTCGTATCGGTTCTTGTTAACGCGCATGACGGAGTAGAATGATGTAGTAACATAATGATATAGTAAGATAATGATATATTCGAATAAAGAGATTGGAACACTACTCGTTTGTCAAGGCAACTACAGCTGTTGTTGGTATTTTGTTACAACCAGTTGATAAGCAGATTTCGGAAGACGTGCGTCGCAGTTTGGTAACTAGGGATGATGACCTCATCAAATACAGGTATCAAACCTTTTTTGTTATGTTTGTAAGACCTCGCGTGTGCTCACACAAATTGTATTCAGGGATTGCTTGGTTAAATTAAATTTTGTGCATAAAGAACAGCGTGGAAGATTATTGTACGAAATGCTATTATAATAATTTTGTAAGATATGCAGAAATTCACTTGTTAAAAGGATGAGACTTTAAAGTCCATCTCCTGTTTTCTGGAAAATTACTTGTAGATGTCAAATTTTTATAGGTTCATAATACCTGAATTAATTGAAGGGTTGTTTGTCCAAGTTAACTGCACGTGATTCAAGTTTTTTAAGAAATAATTTAAACTCAATGTGAAACATATGTAAGCCAATAATCAGATCTGGGTATTTGGTAGTAAGAACTTGTTATAAAATATTATTACTTAAGGTCTTGTTATGTCAAGTCAGATGTATAGAGAAACCAATTTTATCATTTCATTTTTGTAAACATATTTAAAGAAAAAAAAACGAAAAGAGAGAAACTATATTAAATTTTATTTTTGGATTCAAGTTTTTTATTCCATGCACAATTACTTTTTACAAAAATTTTTTTAAGAAAATAAATTTTTGAATAATGAAAGTATACGAATGCTGAAGTAATTTAAAAAGCACAGATATGCTACCACTGATTTGTTCTAAGAATTCATTTTTGATTTAAATATCTTTGGTGTGGTAATCTTAACATTATCCACCTGTAATTATTAGTCTGTTTTTTTATTAGAAAGCACAAACTGTGTCTTTCTAATAGAGAATTTGTTGTGTATTTTTTTCTTTCAGGATCATCGAGATCGGAGAAGCTGTAAGTACGTTCCAGAGGTTTCCAGATACATTAGTTCAGTAAGTTGTAAGTTTTTTATTGTGTTTATATCCCATGAGTTTCTGTATCTTCTCATAGGAGTAATGAATTTTTAGTGTTATCATTCATACAGATACAGTGGCGCTCAACCCATTTTCTATTTAGTAATTTATTGCAGAGTTTAGACCATCCACACACCCTTTCTCATTGCTCACCCTTGGGGTAATTCCCAGACTTAGCCGCGAACAATTAAAGCTTCACTTGTATCCAGTGAGTGGAGGTCAACAAAAAAAAAATAAGGGTCGCACTGACGCCCAACCAACATAGTCGTGCAGTAAAGAAATTAAAAATCGTTTCAATAGTATATTATTAATTCTGGATTATATATTTTAGTTATATTTTAAATTAAAAAGACAGTAAGGGAATATATTTTACACATATCTTTATTTATCAGTAAATATAGCATATTATACATTTATTAAAATGTGAGTTTAAATATTAAAAGAATTTTTGTTGATTTTAATTATAATAAAATTGTGAATGGAAGCTAGTTATCGTCTTCTTCTCCGTCGTCTTCTTCTTGGTGTCGCTCAAAAATGTTCAATTCATAGTCATCATCCTCATTATCGGTTATATTCATCTCCAAACCTTCCAGAATTTCATGATCGTATGTGCTTTCTTCATCGGGATTACTTCGTTATAACGGAGCGTTGAGACAAGCTTGTCCATTGCACTGGCCACAAGCTAACGAACATAGTAGCCCTGATTTTCTGCATCTACAGCGGGAACCACAACCATTTTTGCAACTGCAAAATATTATGTTTAGTAGTTCGGCTGGTGCTGGAGGTTCTAAGTCCTTCCCTAACCACGTTTGAATCTAGTAGTAGACACGCTTTATATGTTGATGAGCTGCTACACTTGTTGGTGGAAGTGTTGACAATTGTACAGGTTTATTTAGTTTCGATAATTTGATGAATTGCGTGTAGGGGAAATGATCAATGTTGTACTCTGGTTTTGGAACATTATATAATGCCAACAAGATGCGCACTTTATTTGCAAATAATGTTTGTACGGGGCACTTTTCTTGTTGAAATACTTCCACCAGTTTATCCAAATTGGGAATTTTCTCCAATGCTCTCGTAACAGTTGTTTTTTCCTTTTTTAAATAGTGCAAAAGTCGTGTCACAACCACTAAATGCGTATAAAAATAAAATGTGTTTTTTAGTACGAGAATATCAGTCAAAACTTTTAGAAGAGTATATTTGTGCCTTAACATTGTCTTTGCCAACTTTTTTAAAGAAAATTTCCGGTTGAAGTAATTGAGTACGTCCAATTAAAATAACGAGCAAATCAATATCTTCTTCTATGATGACGGCAGTTTTTTGATGTTCTGATATGGCAATAGCTGTGTCGATGATGAGAACATCAGCATCATCTCTGGCTTGTTTTGTTGTGATATTAACAGTTTTAAATTTTTGTAAGTAGGGTATTTTGGGGGCTTCTGGGCCCACATTTGCTCCCAAAACCCACATTTGCTCCCAAATTTACATGTAAATTCGCACTATAAAGTCTTATTTTAAGGGACTCTCCACCTTGCTCTCCGCCTTGCTCGGACATTCCCAATCCTCATTTGCTCCCTCATTTGCTCCCTCATTTGCTCCCTCATTTGCTCCCTCATTTGCTCCCTCATTTGCTCCCTCATTTGCCACCTCATTTGCTCCAACACCCTCATTTCCACATCAGGACCAAATAGTTTTCTTTGACTAGCCAATTTTCATCTTTCGAGATAGCATCTTTCGAGATAAATATATCTTACATTTTCATCTTAGCAACCTCATTTGCTCCCACATCTGGACCAAATAGTTTTCTTCGACTAGTCATTTCCACCCGCGAGATAAACCTATCTTGTTTGTTATCAATTAATATTAGAATTTTCTCAGCTACCCGAATGTCTAAGAATTTTTTAAATAGCATTACCCCCCAGGGAGCTACCTACCCTCATTTTAAAATTTTTTACCAGTAGCGATTTCTGACCGTCCTTATTAATTTTTTAACCATGCAATACATCTTGTTAGTCTAGAATTTTATGTAGAATCTGAATCTGTAAATAGATTTAAAATAAAACCACCCCATACCATTTTACATCCACCCTCTAAATTATAACTTTCCTGCAGCTCATATCTAAAAGAAAATCTAAAAACCATCCTTAAAACTTTTTATTACAGACAATTTTTACTAATACAGTTTAAATTTAGTAAACCACATTTCTAAATACATATTCACAATTTTTTATTCTTAACCTAGAACTTCTCATATCGGCTTATACTTATTAATATTTATTTCTAAATAGAGCACCTTTTCCAAAGACTAACCGGACCCACATGTTTCAAATTCCTCTGATTTTGTTCGCATGGTTTCGCTTAAGACCTCGTACATATTTTCCAGATTACTAGAAGACGTTATAACTACATTTTTTGTGTTAAAGGATTTCACATCGGTAGTCTCTTCCCCCATTTTGGTGTAAACGCCGTAGAGTTTGCAATAGACTTTTATTGCTGTATGTTGTATTCTTTTTTCATTAATTAATCGAATAAATCGCTCTTTCTGCTTCCAAAGAAACTCGGACACTCCATCGTCGACACTGGCGTTTTTTATGCGATAGCTAGCCATACGGTTGTTAAACGCTGTGCTAACCATTTCTACACCATCGTCGCTAGTAGCGGTAACTGATGCATTTTTATGTTTGTTGCTCCTTAAGTGTGCGGCATACGTAGTCTTTTCATTTCGAAATCGCATACTTTACACATAATTCGTGGTTGTTTCGTACAAGACCTTTTAACAGCTGGCGGAGCTGAACGTTTACTGCTTAATGACATATCATGCTGTTTTTCCTTGTGTCGCTGTAAGCTGTTCATTCTCGTAAAAGCGATACCGCAAGACCCACAGTTTAAGTACTTTGCTGCAGACGGATGCATAAGCTTAACTGTGGACGATGTTACACCACGACATTTGTTCTGGTGCCGTTTGAGAGCATTTTTCCAGGTATAGGAAGCACCGCAAGAATCGCATTTAAAAACATTTGCAGGTGCCATTTTAGTACAAAACAAAATCCGCACTATGAGAAATACAATAGATATGCTCAATGCCATCCATTACAATCATCGCATCATTGCTGGAGGGTTTATTAATCATACAATGAGCGCTCTAGTATGGTCGTCCTTATAAATTTTTTAACCATGCAATACATCTATTGAAGACCGTCATATAAATCAAAACCAACTTCTATTATATGGTGGTGAGAATTTTGTGGAAATTTGCCTAACCTATAGGTTGTCTTACCAACTAGTTGGTTGATATTTAATTGTGATACTCGCACTCCACAATGTTCCAAAAGCTACACTCTATAAGGAACTCAGATCAAACGAAAATCGTGTACAAAATTTAGAAATGTACACTACACATAGAAATATATTTTTATTCATTAAAACTAATACACACACAAAAGTCACTTTTTCCTCCTTTTAATTGACAAATGTGTAGTATGCAAAGGGGTTCCGTTAAACATTGTATATTTGCCTAGTAAAGAACCTTTTGAATCCTTTAAAACCGAGGGCTCTACAACCTATAACGACCATATATTTCCAAAAGTGGTGGTCATGCAACTGCGTAATAGTGAGTGGGTAAATAAGGATTTCCTCCAATACCAAAAAGAAGAAGTCGATCAAGCTAACAGGATACGTATGCAGGATATAGTGGGGAAGCTGCGATTAAAAGATTGTCATAAGCTGCAAGAATTACACGAGGGAATGGATCTGGTTGTTGGTGAAATCAAAGAGTTTATATATAGAGACAAACTTTGGTACATTTTACAATTCGAAAACCTAGACAGTCTCTATGTATCAAACTATTGGCTAGAAAAAAAGATAGAGGACTTGGGTGTCGATTTAGATTTTAAGCTGCGAATAAAATTATATAAAATTAAAACAACTCCAAACAAACATAAAGATGGGACTGTCTTCTTTGTATAACTTTGTATTAAAATTAAGTTTAAATTGCTCCATGTCCGGTATTGAAAGTTTTTTAAATTTTGTTATGTATGTCAGAATGAAATTTTTAGAATAGTATTACACTGCTCTTTATTTATAAAAAGCTGTGACGTTACCACGAATTAGCAACCGCACAGAGAAGAGCGCGCATGAGTTGCAATGCCCATGGGCAGGGCTGCGCACGTGCAGGGGTGCGCATGGTCAGGGGTGCGCATGGACTGGGATGTGTCTGGGCGTACACGTGGGAAGCGAAGGTTAACAGTCACCAAGCATCTAATCCCTGTTTGGTATGGAGTACTTGCCGGTGTATGTATCCTGAGTAAAAACACGATTTGCACACGCAGCTTATTAATAAAATTAGTTTATCGAGCGAAGATGACAAAAGATACACCATTCCTAATAGTACAGCAACCTACGCATGGGGGAATGAAGGTATAAGATAGTTGTTTATATTTGTATAAATTTTGTAAATCTATTGTATATATTAGTTTTTAAATTCCATAATTTTTAAGTTCTTCGTTCACCTTCCTTTCTTCTAAATCCTTCCAGCTTCTATCCTGGTTGACAGAGTATACGTGTTATCTCCACGTGGTGTTCGCGGGACACAGCGGTTTTAGATTTCTCGGGAAATGGATGGTTTAAGCATATGTCTTGGGTAGCGAAAAGATTTAACATTCTTATATTTGCATCGCACGGTTATTTTACAATTTCTAATATGCAATTGACAAAGCTGTTACATTAATTAATTGGCCAATAAATGGAAAAAACAGAATAATGGTTTAAACGTATCTCTAATAAAAAATAATTAGATAAAGTGTCAAGTTGGTTTTGGTTACAGTTTGTGAAAAGCTACAAATGTTGATTTGGTTTCTTTTCTTATCACACCTTCGTTTCGTTTATCATTTTCTAACGACGAAATAATAAACAAAGTGGCCGCAACGGCCAAGTATGTTTTCTTACAGTAAATTTTTTACAATTAAAAATAGATATAAATATAAATTACAAATTTTGAATATGTTTACATTACTATTACATATATTTAAAATTGTTCTGAATCGGACACTGTAAACATTTCTCTAGTAAAATAAAAACGCGTGTCTTGCATTTTGAAGTAGTCCAAAGTGTGTTTTGCTTTTATTTATTTACGTTTTCATTGCAGCTTGTCAAATTTTGTTCCATCACAATTGTGTATGGGAGTTTGTAAATGATGAATCTGTACCATAATGAACAAAAGTACATTTTACGGATATTAGAAAAGTTTGAAGATAAAAAAACTTAACTAAACATGGTTTGTAAATTCTCATTAACCGTAAGAATTTTTGTCACATTATTCCTTATTATTATACATGCTTAAATATTAGCGAAATATTACTGATGGCTTACTAAATTTATGCCAAAACATTTGTTAAACTTGAGCATAAAAATTAAACAATTCTGTGGTTATTTTTTTTTATAAGTCTTACACTGATCTCGTTCTTTCGCCATATTACAAGCCAGTTTTTTATCAACTATATAGTATAATATTTCAAAATTTTTTAAAAAAATATAGAACACTATTGCAATGCAGTCTTTCATTATCTTCTACCTCAAAACTGGGAGAATACCAACTACCTACTTCACTAAATAGGAAACCCGACAAAAATTTATATAAATCCAAGGTTTATAAAAAACAACTTATTTCTATAATTGCTGAGACGCTAAATAATATCCATAATGAAAGTTATAAAATAGATTTGCGAGCAATTGCGACTATAGTCGAAAACTCTCATAAGGATAATTTGATCTCAATAGATGTTTGTTGTGGTTTGTTTTATATAGCATGTATTCAAACCATTTTTGTTTTACAATAGTGAGTGACATGGAAGTTCTGTATTTTTCCACAGCAGCACATTGCAGGTTCATTTTTCAAAAAAATACTAATATTTGATTTATTCGATAAATAAACTGAACTATAGCGTGCAATTTTAATGAAAATTTATAAAAGTTATTCACACATTTGGGAAAGTTACTGATTTGTTTAAATCGCTCTATTATCAGCTCAAAATTTTTTTTTTCAGCTACAAAAACTTAAATGACTTTCCCACATAGACAATTATTTTATAAGTAACTTTTATTAAAACCGTTTTTAATTTGAGTGCCTAACAGGAAAGAAATTTGGTTTCTGAACGCATTCCGTTATGTCAGCATTTATGTTATAATAGGCGCATGTGTAGAGGCGATCGAGCTAGTCGACAGGGTTAAACGACATTGTTTGGAGATGTCAAGATGGATGGTTGAACCATTTTACTTGGCGGTTTTTTATTAAAAGTAATGTTTTTAAGTTTATAATGTGTTGGTTATTTAAGGTAATCTGATTACATTTTGTAATCAGAGCGTTATTTTGAATGTGAGGTTGCTACTTATTGTAAAACCATTAGTTATTTTATCATTGAAGGAAATATATTTATGGGTTACTTGTTGCTTTTGACTTAGAATTTGATGTGGATTGCTTAATATGTCAAATTTCAGGTAAATTTACTATTTTATTGAATATGTTTGAGGTATATAAGTGTGTTGCTTGATTTAACAACCTAAAACTAATATTTATTAATTTAAATTGTTTATTTAATATCTAAATCAGAGTAAAACTAATATTTATTTATCTGAAATAATGTTGATTTTGTATTTAACGCAGAGTTGGAACTACAATTGCGTTGCACTTATTGCAGAATCAATAGTAGATGTATCCTTATGGTGATTTTATGAGCAATTTGTACCAACATCATCCCTTAGGTACATTGAATCAAATTATTAGGCAAGTTTGAATATGAACCGCATTATATTTCTATGCTATATATGTTTTAGTTTTAAGATAAAACTTAAATTCACTACAAAATTGTTGTGTATATTTTTTTAGTTGTAACTTGTAATTCCACGATGTGTTTAATTTTTAAAAAGTACGCTTTAACCGATGCTATCATAATGAATAATTTTTAACGTTTGCTTACTAACATGCATTTATATAAACATTTAGCGCCTGAATCTGGGCTTGTATTGTTACGTGCCAAAGTGGCACTAAACATTGTTTTAGTTTAATTTTGATGTGCGAAGTTTCGCGCCATAAATTCAAAAGACTCGGTGCGCGTATTTCCGTCACGTCAAAAGTGGGTTGGACGAATAACTTCGCGCCGACGCGTGAAAGACAAAAGTAGAGAAAAGTGTTTCCGTGAGTCTCTGTAACGTGGCTTTTTTGCCTGAACCTTCGAGTGCAGTGGACGTGTTAGGTATCGTATCGTGTCTTATCTATAGTATGTAGATTTCTCTTCTGTTTTATCTTTGTTTGTCGTTCCTTATAAAACCTGATCCTGCCGCTCTCTACATATTAGGAAGAAGAAATTCGAAAGCCGCCTAGGGCGAACCGTACTGCACGAACCGGAGAATTAATTGGAGGTCATGCCCCGCTAGCAATTCACGCCGGAGTACCATCTTTACACACTCCGGGATGGAGCCCTGAGATTTAGTCCAGCTATCTTAAAGGACGCTTGGCACTTCGTGGAAATCTGGACCTGTTTATGTGAGTACATTATAGTCATAATTGCTTCCTAATTAAATTTATATATGGCGTAATTGCGCAATTTAACTTGTGTATTGGTGACGTCATTGACAGGTGGGCGCGCTAAAATCTGTATAAGATTAGCGCTACCAACTGCGGTGGTGTCTAGAAAACCGCGCTTGCGGTGTTGTATTTACGACTTTTTAAAATTGTAAGAGTATTTCTGCTATAGAATTTTGGTATGTATTTCCTGCCAACATATTTAAAAATGGTTGATATTTTTATGTTTTATTTGACATTTCATCATGTGTAATTGTTTTATTTCAGCTTATTAACCACATATTCCACTGCATCGCTCATATCTGGGTTTAAACTTAATTATATTGTTTGTTGTTTTGTATATCCGATTATCTAGCCGATATTCCTAAATAATTAACTAGTATTATCGGTTGTGATAATTGTTGTGTTGGTAGTCAAGACAGATTTTACCTTCCTGATGTCCCCCCCCCCTCTTCAACTTTAGCTGGGTAGTATTGGTTATCCGACCTCAGTACCTACCAGAAATGACTAGCTGGTTTACACTAACGTTTCTTCAGTTGTCATGTGTGATATGTCTGGGTAACAGTTGACATCCCGTTAAATTCAGTGTTGCTGACCTGGGTACTTGTATGTTACCCGTTCTTGTCAAGATGTGCCAAATGCAGTTGGAAGTGTGTCGGCAGTGTGGGGTTTTCTCTGCTGTGCTCTTTCTCCAATCGCCCAGGTTGAATACAGCACTCTTTGCTTTAAATGTCATTTTTTTATGCTTTTATGCGAATGATCTATTTATTGGTTATTCTTTTGATGAATAGTCAAATTAGGTAAATTCTGTAGTTTTATTTCAAACCTTCCCGCTTAAACGCCATTTTGTAACATTGTTTTGTAATGTTAACGAATAAACAGATCAATGAATTAAAATTCAGTAACTTGAATAAAGTATAGACAAAAATTCCCCAATAAATTACTTCATATTTCAGTCAGGCTCCCTTATAATAAAAGACCGGGGTTACAAATAGCTTCAGGCTAAACTATTGTAAATTCCAGCGGCTTTCACCATTTAAAGGTCTACCCTCTTAAATCAAATATGATAAACCTCTTAAAGTTTAGGTCGGTTACAGACTAACGAATCTGATAAAATTAAAATGTAATAGTATCTTTTAGCGTAAATAAAGGAAAGCAATTTCAGTTTGAAAAGCTTAACCTTCTTAATACTTTCGTTGATTGACAGCGGGTTATAGAAAACGAAACATTATAAATAGCGAAAACTATTTCCAATTTGATTTGTTCAAATATTACAAGTAATTTTAAATAGTCTGGAGACATCCATTGTATTTAAAATCGATTTCGGCTCAAGTAGGTTAGCCGGTCTTTGTTAATGGCAGACTACTGTCGCCATAGGTAGGTTCCACATTTCAATAATTAAGAAATTCGTAGAAGGTACAATATAATTTAAACCCTTAGGAAAATAATTGCTTCCGTGACTCTCATCTAAAAAGGGGTTGGATTTGGTTTCTGAAATCTTGTTTTGTGGGAGGTTCTGTTCAGTCATTGGATAACAGAAAATGACGTACATAATAATTAGGGTAAGAATTAGTCTATATAACTTAAGGTTTTAGCCAAAAAAGAGAGTTTTTCCAATGGGGCTGTCCGTGGCCAAGAAGTAGAAAGAAACGTAGTTCGCGGGTAGCGTTCTCCGGCATCACAGATAGAATATTTCACTTCGTATCACGATATTAAAAATTGGAAAGTGATTACTTTTCCAATTCGCGAGGGTTACGCCCATATGTTCGCGGATTTATAATGATACAAGGTAACTATTAAAAAACTTGTAGGCGTGTGACGCACAAGTAAGTGATATTGTCAAGAAGATTCTGCCGTGTTCGTGTGCCAGTCAATTCTTTAAAAATTACAAACAGAAGCAACAAGCGAGATTCTCTTCCCAAATTTAAGAACTGTTCTACGTTGGAAAACAAACCCTCAAACAATGGACAATTTTTAGTAAGTAAGTCTTTATAGTTAAGTATCATGACCAATTTTTAGTTAGTTTGTTTGTTAGGACGTTTTGGTCATAAACCGTAGGATTAATTTAGTGTACGATTTATAATATAAGTTTTCTTTCATATACAAGTGTTTGGGAATTACTTATGTACTCAAAATTTTCATAAATTCCATAGTCACTTATTCACTTAAATTTCTAACTCAAAATCAATGAATGTAAGAGGTTCACGTTTCTTGCTCTGTGAATTAAATGGTTTTGTTTGCCGTTGATTAAGTCAATAGTTTTTTAATTTTTTTATCATGGAAGTTGCATAAGTAGGAAAAAGTGAGAAATTGATTAAAAGGAACAATTGTCCTCCTTGGGATGACAAGTCTCTCAAGGTTTTGTACGAACATTTGGACATTCTCGACTTGTCTGGCGCCCTTGGCAATTGTCATTAAGCCACAATATTTTATGAAAGGTAAGTGCCAAATCTTTTGTAGTATATTATAAAGTAATTTAACCCTTTTTTTCAAAATTTCAACCCTCTATATGATCCACGACCTTCCGCTAGCTAGTGCCGGTGACCCCCTTTAATTTTTGTTTTACAGGCCGCCCCCATTTTATAATTTTACTGGAAAATACATACTTAGTAGCTTTTCCGTCTGTAACAATCTTCCCAGTGTGAATTTGGGTCACATGAAAACAACACAACGTAGGAGTCGTCGAGCCACTGCCATTAGATGTTAGGTCATGGAGCCCGGTGTGCCGTGTATAGAGGGCGTTTGGGTCAGCCTTCAGGTCGGCTACACTACAATATTTTCATGAACAAGTCTGAATTGTAATGTAACCTGATCAGAATTTGAAGAAAGTGGGACTTCTGCCAATGTTGTACTTCCTGAGAGTGTAGATATGGATGAGCTCTTTGGTGAGAGGGTATTACTGCCACAAGCACTTGATGCACTCATTCCTAAGTGGAACGATCTGTCGGACGAGAAAAAACCATCAACTGTAGAAAAGTGAGACTCTGTATTCAATGTACTGAGGAAAAGCAATGTTTCCTTCAAGAACATGGCCAAAGTAGCGGAATTTGCAGTATGCCTACCAGGAACATCGGCTCCTGCAGAACGAGTCTTTTCAATAATGGGAAATATTTGGTTGGGAGAACGAGGACGACTGTCTAATTCAGTTGTCAGGGCACTTTAAAATGTTAAAGTGAATTCAAAGCTATCGTGTTCCGATTTCTATGACAAGGTAAGAAATGATAAGTTTTTCTTGCTCAGGTTTTATCTTCTGAGAAATATAAATCTACATGTAATGATAAATCATGTAAACATTAATAAGACATTGTTGCAGTAACATAATTTTGCTTTCATTGTCTCTATATATTCCTTAGTTTTTTTTAGTTCTTATCTCCCCCACCCATCCGTTTAAATACAGTTGGGGTTGGCTCTGAAAATTTCTGGTAACCCTACCTATGAATAATAGACACTTTTGTTATTAAGGTTTACGATCTCGTTCACCGGTTTATTAACCTTTAGAAAATAAAACGGGACAGGTAGAAAGAAGCGCTGTATGGTGCAGGTGGTGTTCATTGTTTATTGTTTATTTTACTTATTATTCCTTGTCTTTATATTTCAGCAGTTCTTAGCAATTAACATCCAGAAAACGGTTCGCAACCTGACTCTTGAATGATCTACAACTTTTTGCTTGACAATTTCTTGCCCGTCAAATTTGGATACCTTGAAGTTGAATTAATTGAGCTTCTCATCGTTTAGGCCTCCTTGCATATGAGCCATTGCGAGTTGCTGTGGCCACTGCTAGTAACATTTCTAACAACATTCTTGGTAATTTTAAAATTATTTTTTTTGAAAACTTTTATAATACGCGAGCGATTATATAAAAAATTATTAATTTTGGTATCATCCCGGTTATATTGT
This sequence comes from Platerodrilus igneus, assembly GCA_036346225.1. Classification (NCBI taxonomy): domain Eukaryota; kingdom Metazoa; phylum Arthropoda; class Insecta; order Coleoptera; family Lycidae; genus Platerodrilus; species Platerodrilus igneus. The sequence goes on along the minus strand of JARFIW010000012.1, from coordinate 3,396,062 downwards.
GTAGATTATTCAATAAACAATAAATTTAGTTTTTATTCTTGGTTAATAAAATTAAATTGTAAGGTTGAAATATTCAGTACTATCATTCTAGGACTGCTATTGCCATCTTTCGTACAATAGTTCTATCAGAGTCAGTTCTACTCTTGATGCAAACAATTTACTGGTCTTATCAATAACAAAACTTGAGTCTTAACTATCAGATGTCACAGTAGTCTAAAATCATGCTTCTCATGAACGTATATTTCATTAACATTGACATCAATCTTATTCAAAGTCTTTAAACACGTTTTTTCATGACCAAAGTAAGCGTAGTATCGCTCGTGAACATATTGTTAAAATTTATAATCTTCCTCAGGTTGTAGATACCTACGATAGCGTTTAGATAATACTAAAATTAACTTTAATATCGAGACCCAATGCAAGTTATTCCAATAAGGAGTAATAATCGTACTTCCTGTAAAGGCTGAATTACTTTAACAACAGGTAATCCAGTTAAATTTGCCCAACGTTTCAGAAGCATTATTTAATGATGATATTTAAGGTTATTATTTCAATTAGGTGAGGCTAGTTTGTAGAAGTTTCTACGTGGGATGCGCTTTTATCCACTAATAGGAAAATTAAATTGTTGGTTTCTAAAACGAAAGTTTTTGATTTCATAATTTTAATTAGAATATAAGAGAATACCTCATTTCGATGTCACGCAGCTATGTCTAATTTCGATAGTTTATATTTGCGCGATTCTATAAAACAAAGTAGAGTTTGTATTTATGGCATTCCTATGTTTTGAATTAGAAAAAATAGCTTTTCAAAAGCTCTAACCCAGAATTCCAATAGTGTTCGTGATACAGTTGTAAATTAATTGTTTTATAGCTTCTGTCCATGTGGTTTTATGACTTGCAAGGTTGTTTATTTTGTTGAATCTTTACGAATACTTTTCCTTTCTTTGAATATTATTATAATTATTGTTTATATACAGGGCGTTGGTATTTGTCTTTTTGCCTAATCGTTGAATTTCGCATTTTTCCTTGGTAAAATGTCTAGTTTTCTGGACCCTTATGACCTTTATATATATATATATATATATATATATATATATATATATATTGCTGTGATAAGGGGTTGTTTAAGGATGTATTTTATAGCAATGGTCGTTTAGTAACCATGAATTATAATAGGAAGCAGAAAACTACATCTATTTAGTAGAAAATTGAGTAATTGGGATAGTTTGTAAAGAGTAAGCATTTAACACCCTGTATATAGAGTATAATTAGTTTTAAGCGACACAAATAAACACATCTTATAACAATAGGACCCATAGTTAGCATAGAAATAGGTAATTCATGCATGAGGTAAATAACAAATATTTAACACCCGGTATATAGAGCTTTAGTAATTTTAAGTAATGCAAATAACGATATTTTTTAGTAGAAACACGCGTATTTAGAAGAGAATGATAATAAATGTAATTAAAAATGCATTCAAAAAATTCTAATCAGTTATGATAATACGGAGATAAGAGATAAAACTTAACAAAGCCTTGTGTAAGTGCGTACAAACAATCAACAATTTTAATAGTAAAGGTAATCAAAGATGCGTAAATAAACATGAAAATCGAAATTCAAATTGCTTCAGGTATTTTAGTATAATATGGAAAAGCAATTATTTACTCAAAACACCGCATGGTCTGATAACAAAGCATCTGTAGCAAACAACCATTACTCGAAAAGCCAAGAATGTTACATCAGAAAACCACTTTAAGTGTAGGAAATACAAAGACCTCATTGGTTAAGATTAGTAAGCCAAGCCCACATATAAAGGAGGATCAACCCATATATTAACAGCGAGCAATGATAACGGAGCTCAGTTTCAACTCAACAAGGCCAAGCTGCGTTACTCTAAATCTAAAAGTCACGCCTAATAATATTTTAATAGTGAAATTGTATAGTGACAGATAGTGCTACGAATATGAAAATTTCTATTGCCGATTAACGTAAGTAGAATTTGAGGAATTTATTTAAACTAAAATAAGATACTAATAGGGCTCCAGAGGGGGACGACAATAATTCTGAGGCTAGTGAGAATAATTCATGGGTGTAGAATATTTGGAGGCTGACGATAATAAATTTAAGTTTGACGAAAATAATTCGAGACTGATGATTATTTCGAAATTCCAAAGGGGTGCATAATTCAGTAGATAATATTTCAAATGGGTATATAATAATTCCGAATTGGTGGAGAATAATTTCGAATACGATGTTAATGATCCAAATGGAAGATATAATAATGCATAAAAAATTCTAATTGATGTTGGTTGATAATGGATGCGTCGATAATTTTGGTACAACTTTGAGATGCGAGAAAGAAATAAAGAAGCATAAAGTAAACAGACCAGGTTAGATCTTATTAGTTTTAAGACATGTTTTTTCTATTCGAATTTGAATATTGAATTTGCCTTATTAAGATAAACTTGTGTAACAGAGTCAGCAACGAACTTTGCATACGTTGAAAATACGTAATATAATAAAGGGGTTTTGAACGTTCCAGGTTTCTTTGATAAAAAGAGTAGTTTTTGGTGACTTTAGATTGATTGCAAAGCATATGATTTTTGAGATAAATAATATTGATTGATTGAAAAGTGTATTTTAATAATTTTCAAAACCTGTACATAATATTTCTTTTCATTATATGGAATTAATTAACATCATTTTATAATTCAAATCAAAGCTAGCCGTGGCAGAATAATAAAATTTGTGGTAGTGAAATTTGATTAGGAAGACACAGAGAAATGGAGTTAAGTAAGAAAACGCCATTGACACCGAGTACGGCGTTATCATATCAAGTTTTATTGGACGGTACAACGTCGGGGCTCGAGAGTTCCAGTTAATACATAGCATATATATATATATATATATATATATATATATATTACTCATATTTAGACCAGGGTAGAAAATTAATTAAGTACATCAAATAATTTTAATCACCGTGTATAAGGAAGCTTTGGGAAAAGTACACATTATTAAAACCGTGAAGCATAAAAATTTATTTGTTTCATTAAAAATAAGGGATTTACATTATTCACTAGGCGTTTTCTATAAAAAGAAGCAGTATTAAAATGCTCAACTTGTATGTAATTTAATTATTCCAAGTAAAGAAACAAATGGAAATTACGTGCTAAATTTATATTAATTAATTCAAGTTTAAGTAACGAGTATTAAACAAAATGTACAAATAATAATTAATATTTAATTAGGATTCACTAAAAATTAAAAGGTAGAAGTCAATGCCATTCATCATTATTTTAATTGGAGTTAATTGAACGATTATTAAGGTATTACACGCATAAAAGCTTTTAAAAAACCCAATAATATTCAAATCGTAGAAGTGTTATTAAAAGTATTACGATTGAACACGTATTTTTAAATATCAAAATTCTAATAAATTCGAATAGATAAACATAAAAATTCTAGGTATATTGGAAACGGTCGGATGTTTTAACGGGAAAGGCTAGATACGGGGTTATTTAACTCACATATATGAATCCACGTGGACTGAAATATTCGATACTAGAGAGTATCGATTTGCACCAATAAGGCCAAGTTAGAAAAAGACAGATACAATGCGCAAGGCAGAGACACGGATAATAAAAGGCGTGATTTGAGCAACGTCACTGGGTTTGCGATTGGTTGAAAATAAGAGGCAAACATGAGAGGTGTAAAAATAACATTTCTGTATAAAATTTAATTAGTTGTTCTCAGACGTTGCGTGCCGTGTGGAAAATTTCTGAGATTTAACTGGCGCGAGTGCAAATTTAGTAGAATAGCTGTGCCGACTGTCGAAAAGGGAACGTAGAATGCGAAATTCTAGAAACTGGCCGTTATGGGGACAAAACCGACGGACAGGCTAGCTATTATATATACCCGGACTTTAAACAGTTTCGCTCTCTTAGATTTTTGATTATTCGATGCTTTAAACAGTGCTCTTAGATTTTTGATTATTCGGTGCTTTAAACAGTGCTCTTAGATTTTCGATTTTGATTTAATACTTGAAATAGTGTGCTCTTATATTTTGTGATTATTGAATACTTTGAAATAGTTTGCTCTTTACGTGCTACGATACAAGTTGTTATGCATTAGTGCACTTAAGAAGATACAAGGTAATAAAGTTTAGTTATATTTGCGAGTATTACTGTACCAAGTATCCAAAGTTGTAACGATAAATGAATAAACAAAGTAGGCAGTTTTGGGTATAGCCTGAAAGAAGTATGAATTTCTTTGCTATTTTTCGGTAGTGAGTAAATCAAATGTTATTAGTAAACGTGATTGGATCTACAAACAAGATTTAGATATACATAGATGCGTTCCTGAGAAGCCCGGAAACTTTTTCAACGAATGGTGTTGTAAATGAATTTTAAAAGGCAACCAGGAATCTGAGGACGGAAACATAACCTAGTTGGAATGGTAAAATTAGCAAGGACGATGTACATTGAAGTCACGAGTGCAGTAACCTTCAGATAAATTATACAATTTTGTTCGAACTTTGATGTTTTTGTGTGTGCTGGATATCTTTATAATTTATTTGAAAAAAAAATGGACAGTAGTGAATTTGTATGAACAACAACTTTTAATTTTAAGGTAAAATTTTCTTGTTTAAGTAGAAAGGAGTATTTAGCAGTTTATGTTTTGATTATGATGAAAATTTGGGTCTGTCTTTGAGCTCAATTAGACTAACCTGTTTAATTAACGTAAAGGGGTGGGAGATGCTCCCTTTGTACTCAGACTCAGGTCTACAAATATTGTTAAATTAATTAGTATACATCCTACTAGGACTTTAATTCTGGATGCAAATTAAAATGATGACAAATTTAATCTTGAAATTTTATGATACTAAAATTTATGCCACAATTTAATTGTGAAATTTTAATGTATTATGAATATTGATGTAAATAGAGTTAACGTTGATGTTTGTGGTAGGAATGTGTTTGTTTTTTTTATGAATGAGGATGAAAGTTTTAACTAGGTGAGCAGCCGAGGCGGAAAGAGTAAAGAGGCGATTATCAGAAGAGAATCACAGCAAATCGTAGCGCCCAAAAGCGAGGCTCGAGTTCCAAAGAAAATTTTTGTGATTTTATTCCAGGAAACTGGCGAGGCTTTTTGTACATTTCACAGCATTTATGACGCCCAATCTGTGGGGCTCGATTTGAAAACCTTAGTTTAAGATTAATGGTGAGGTTTCACAGCAATATATATATATATATATATATATATATATATATATAAGTAATATATAAATATTGATATGATAACGCCGTACTCGGTGTAATGAACGTTATACTTAACGCCACCGCTCAGTGTCCTCACTTCAAATTTAATCTTACTAATTGTATGATTATGCCACGGCTAGCCCTTTTTAATCTACACAGAGTGCACAACGTTACGATGATCAATTTTCTCTTTTTACCCCTTTATGATTACCTATTTGAATTGATAAAACGAAGTCGATTAATTTCATATAATGAAAAGAAATAATATTTACAATTTTTGAAATTCTTTAAATACACCCATCAATCAATTAATATCATACGTATCATTTATCCAAAAATTTATATACTTTGAATTCAACATAAAGTCACCAAAAACTACACCCTCTACAAAAAAATCTGGAACGTTATAGACCTTTTTCTGATTTATTACGTAAGTTTAACGTATGCAATGTTTCTTGTTGACTTCATTACAAGTTTGGATAAATTGAATAAATTCGATATTAAAATTTAAATTGAAAAATATCTTAAAATTAAGTAGATCTGACCTGTGATATGTTGTTTGTGTTGTGGATCAACACCCCCTCGCTGTCTTCATTCGTATACCAATGCTCTGCTTAGTTGAACCAATATTTGAGTACAGTTACCCTTTGTTTTCCAAAAATTACTTCGTGCTTCTTTATTTTGTATTTGTCTACATATGCTTTGAATTTCTTCCCTTAAATACTTTCGACGCAAATTAGAATTGTGCCAAAATTGTACCAACATTCGATTAGAATTGTCCCCTTAGAATCCACTTAGAATTAGAATTGACCCCTTAGAATCCTCTTAGGATTAGTACTTCTATATACCAGAAGTATTATTGTCGACACAGATTTGAAATGTCCAGAAATATACCAGGAGTATTATTGTCGACACAGATTTGAATTGTCCAGAAATATACCAGAAGTATTATTGTCGACGCGGATTTGAAGTCCTATCAGTATAAATATTTAATTTAAATTAATTACCCAATTTCTACTCACGTTTTCTATAAAAAACGGCAAAAACTCTTCATATATGCTTAACGTAATTGTTGCACTATTTTCACTGTAACATAAATTTGATCTATTATACTTTATTTATTTTACGCGTGGATTTCTGGTTAACAGTGTCATAGCTTCGAAGTGCATCAGTTGTGGACTGACTCGTCTTATCGCCGAATGGGTGTTAAATAGCCTTTTCGCACTACCTCTGGGTTGGGTTTGCAAGCAGTTCTGCAGATTATTTCAACCAACTAGGTTTTGTCTTTAATATCCCTGTATTTTGAAGCTGTTTCTGATGTAATTAATTCGGATTTCCGTGTAATGGTGTTTATTTGCGGTCTTTGATACTTTATTATTTGTTATCTTTGCCATACGTTGTTTTGTGTAGATATCGCCTTTTGGATAATTGTACAAAATAAATGATGTAACACTAATCCTGTTTACGTTCATGTATTTATGCATCTTTGAAACTGCGTTTTCTTATCAAAGCGCTTATTGTTCCAGCGTAATTGCTGAAGCTTTGTTAAGTTTTATCTTTTATCTTCGGCGTCTTAATTTTATAAATTGTAGAACACTTCTCAGTTACATGTACGATTATTTCTCTTCTGAATATACGTTCTATTGTTGAAAGATATGCTCACAGGCATTACTTAAAATTATTAACGGTCTATATACAGGGTATTAAATGTTTGCTATTTACATAATGTATGAATTACCTATTTTTCTGCTGAATACGCGTTCTCGTGTTGTAAGATATGCTTACTTGCATCGGTCTATATGTAGGGTGTTAAATGCTTGCTATTTACATAATGTACGAATTGCCTATTTTTCTGATAAATAAATGCAGTTTTCTGATTCCTATTGCTATTTATTGGTGCTACACGACCCTTACTACTCAATACACCCCTAAAGAACCCCCTATCACAGCATTATATATATATATATATATAGCTGTAATAAGGGGTTGTTTAAGGGTGTATAATACAGCAAGGGCCGTACAGTAATCATCAATTATGATAGGAAGCAGAAAACTGCATGTATATAGTAGAAAATTTAGTAATTCTTATATTATGTAAATAGTAAACATTTAACACTCTGTATATAGAGCATATGTAGTTTTGAGCGACGCAAATAAACACATCTTACAAAAAGAGGACGCATATTTAGCATAGAAATAGGTAATTCACACATTAGGTGAATAACAAAGATTTAATTTCTTCTTAATCTTCTTTGGGAATTAAACCACTCATAGTTTTTAAAATCATCTTTATTTGCGTTTTGATCCATGACTTAGGATCGTTGTCAAAATAATAAAAACTTCAAGTTTGACATTTATGACATAAATTGAAGGTTACTTTGATTTATTGATGTTTGAAATATTTGGTTATTGTTTCAGCGTAATTGCTGAAGCTTTGTTAAGTTTTTCTTTTATCTTCGGCGTCTTAATTTTATAAATCTCGGTAAAATAAGACATAAAATTAGAAATCTCTCAATTGTATAAATAGAAACATGTTAAAAAATGTTTTCCAATTCCCAAATTATTGAATTTATATAAAATTCACCAATAAAAATTAATCAGCTGATTTCACGTTAAGCGTATTGGCTACCTTAGGAAAGTCGATCCCAGGCCGCAACACAAATTGAAGGCAATCATTCTTTTAAACTTTAAAAGTTTTTGCTTAGTGTATTCAAACCAAATATTTCAAACATCAATAATTCAAAGTAACCTTCAATTTATGTCATAAATGTCAAACTTGAAGTTTTTATTATTTTGACAACGATCCTAGGTCATGGATCGAAACGTAAATAAAGATGATTTTAAAAACTATGAGTGGTTTAATTCCCAAAGAAGATTAAGAAGAATGCTAAACAAACCACAACAAACATACAGGGAGTATTTTCAAAGATTTAACACCCGGTATATAGAGCTTTATTAATTTTAAGTAATGCAAATAACGATATTTTTCAGTAAAGGCACGCGTATTTAGAGGAATGATAATAAATGTAATTAAACACGCATTGAAAAGGGTTCGAATTAGTTATAATGTAATACGGAGGTAAGAGATAAAACTTAACAAAGCCTTGTGTAAGTGCGTAGAAACAATCAACATTCTTGATAAGAAAATGCAGTTCAAAGATGCGTAAATAAATAAAAATAGACGAAATTAAAATTCAAATTACATCATGTATTTTTGTATAATATGGAAAAGCGATTATTTACTCAAAACAACGTATGGTCTGATAACGAGGTATCTATAAGAAAACAACCATTATAATATATTAATAATATAATAATAATAATTCCAAATGAGTATACGATGTTAATGATTTAAATGTGTGTATAAATCTAATCCTAATTGGATGATAATAATTCTGAATTGATGTTGGTTGATAATGGATGGTATAATAATTTAAATGCATGGAAAATTTTAATTCATGATGGATTAATGTAATACTTCAAAGCAGCGTCGACGATTTTGATATAATTTTGAGTTGCGAGAAAATAAAGAAGCCAGAAATAATTTATGGGAAAACAAGGGGTGCAACGAAGCAGAACAGGTCAGATCTTAGTAGTTTTAAGATATTTTTTTTTTATTTTTCAATTTCATTACCGAATTTATTCAATTATATAAACTTGTGTAACAGAGTTGCATACGTTAAAAGTACGTAATATTATAAAGGGGTTTAGAACGTTCCAGGTTTCTTTGATAAAAAGAGTAATTTTTGGTGACTTTAGATTGATTGCAAAGCATATGAATTTTGGGATAAATAAAACTTATAACATTGATTGATTGAAGGGTGTATTTTAATAATTTCAAAATTTGTACATAATATTTCTTTTCATTATATGAAATTAATTGACTTCATTTTATAGTTCAAACAAAGAGGTAATCAGAAAGGGGCGAAGAAGAAAAATAAATTGATCATCGTAACGTCGTGCACTCTGTGTAGAATAATAATAAAAGCTAGCCGTGACAGAATAATAATAAAATTAGTGGGAGTGAAATTTGATTAGGAAAACACAGAGAGGTGGGGTTAAGTAGAAAACGCCATTGACACCGAGTACGACGTTATCATATCAATTAAGATTGGCGACCCGAACGCGGGACACGAACATTTTTTCACGAAGATAAAATACAGCGACCTGAGATTAAGAAGCACGAATTAAATCAAAATAAATTTGATAATACGACCGTGAGATTTAAAACAAATTAATTAAATTAAACCGGGACTATAATTTTAAAGAGTTTTAATTTGAGAAAAATCAAGAAATCGAAAATTAAGAATTTTTATACTAATTAAATTTAGGCAGATTTACTTTGTATTTAAAAGTTTAGCGTAAACATAATAATTTCAAAATGGAGAAAGGATCCCAAGAAAGCATATTGTTTGGGAGGAGTTCTAGCGAAGAAAGGCGGATTTCACAGGAAACTACGATGATGAAAATTTTAATGGCATTAAATAGGAAAATGGATAAGAACGAAGAGGCCATGAAAACCATGACTACACTGAGAAAAATGTTTATTGCTGGTAAATATAAATTTATAGCTTGCAAATAAAAAGTTTAGCTAAATATGGGACAGCGACACAGTTTATTAAGGTTTAATAAACCCAGTTTTCTAACACAAGACTATTTATGGCAATTACTCAATATCCTAATAAAATCAAGTACTGCTGCTAAATAGACAGTGGTTAATTACAGATATTAATCAACTATTAGCTACAAATACAGTAGCTCATAGATCAGAATTATACATTTTATTTATGATAGGTAAGCAGGTAGCAGTTGCTACTCAAATGATGTATTACAGATAGTTATTCAAAGTATTAGTAGGCAATACATTGTATTCTGTCCTCAATATACTTTTCATTATTACAAATACCTGACATATTTGAATACAATAACTATTTATTCATACCAAATACACAATCCATTTACGTATACACCCACTTTAGCAAACACTAATATATAATATATTACTCCTGAATGAACCTATTCATTGTTACAAATATGAGTATATTTGTAATGAAATTACTATTTTATTTATACCAAATACACATAGTTTATTCAGTATAGTTCACTGGTTAGTAACTACAGTATATAATAATGCTAATGATAACTATAACTCTTATTTGTGGGTAATATACTGTATAATACTCCTTAATACATTAGTCATATGTGGCAGGTATAGGGTATATTTGGGATTAGTAAATAATTTATTACAGATTATAAAAAAAGGTAAACTTTGTTAATTCAATTAATTTTTATTCATTTATGTACAAGTACATAAAACTGTAAACATAATTGTAATTCATACAAGATGAGAGCATGTACCTACCAAACCATATATAATTATGACAATTTTTCCTTTTACATTATTTTCTTGTATACTTATATACAAGCATATAGAATGTATTTCACACACATTATATGGTTTGGTCTATACCACTGCCCTAATAATAAACTGATGTATACAATAAAAAAATAGCTAATAATTATCTACATAAAATCAGACAGAATTGACATCAAATAAATCAAAATTATAAGTTAATGAGTACAAAAGAAGAAAACATAAAATTATGTACATGATACCAGAACATACATATAAGTGTAAATAAAAGTAAAAATTAAACCATACGATTGCGAGTACAGAAGTAACTAAACCTGCGAATGCAATTAATCGTTTATTATACATAGAAATGTTAAATATAAACTGCTTCTGTAAAAATGCCTTTAGTGCACAAACAAGCATATGGTCCTTTAATGGGTGTGGTATATTTTAATTAATTAATAAAACATTGCAATATAGTTCTTATCTAATACAGCTGAAATAATAAGATTTTGAGCAAAAAACACGTCACATGCCAGAATGCATTTCTTATATTTGTAACTCGAGCTAACTTCAAAAGCATACAAATGTTCGTTAAACAATAATGTTTGATATTCTTCATAAACAAAACAAACTTCTTCCTGATCATTTATGATTATGTTAATAATTGCACCAAAAACGGGTAATTTATGTTTTCAACATGAATAATATCACCAATTCTATAGCGATAGTTGTTTATCTCAATTGTTTTACAAAATACAGCCTTACAGTCAAAGTTTTCAAAAGATCCACTTGAAATGGAGCAAATATTGTCAAAATCTGGCAAAACAGAACGAATTAAAACACAGTCGTGTTTCTCATAAACAATATTATTCTCAAAACCTTTCTCTGCAAGTTTTAATTGATGTTTAATACCTAAACTGTGGGTAATATTTACTCGTGATGAAATAACGTTAGCACTTAATTTTGATTCTCTGTGTTTTGATTCGTACCTTAAACTGGATAAGTGTTTTAATGGACCAACTTTTCTCATTATAGCGGGATAATGTACTAAATTATGATACTTTGGTCGTAATGGCAAATTAAACAAAGTTTTATATAAATTGTGATGCTTTTCAACCAAATCTTGTAGTGAATTGCAAGTATAAATTGTCACTACATCGGAAAGTACAATATCTAAAATCTTTCAAAGCAAAATGTAAAGTTCTCATAATTTATTTCCATTGGGAACAATTGAACCTAACAATACCCCAGCATATAAAATGAAACATTTCATTTCTGCACAGGACATCTTCAATTTTTTTTTTTAATATTATCCAATTCAATTATTGGTGGCTTGTTGGTTTCTTTTCCATAATTGAAGTATTTAATTTTAACATTAAGATTATTGATTGAAAATAGCTTATCAACTACAATGAATTGATATAAAATTTCAACTATATCATATACGGCCACTCCCTCAAAAATATCATGTGATATATCAACAGCAAAATTCTCAGTCACATGAAAAGAATTAATCTGATTAAAAACACATTTCTCCTTTATTCCGGTTTGACCAACATCATGTAATTTTACGTCAGCCTCATAGTTTTCAAAGTTACGTATAGTTGCGTTATTTTGAACAACCTGTTTTTCCATTTCAATCCGACTACAATTACAAAATCTACAATAATGATTAGCACGGAAGCTTTGAACAAATCCCAACATAGTATTTAATCCAAGATTATCTCCTAGAAACAATGCAAGACAAAAATATATTTTATAAGATGTATCTGCAATGGTAATCGTTACACCATTGGTCTCTAAATCATTGCAGTCTTCAATCAATTTTGAAAAAACCACCTTTGCACCAAAATCCTTTAAATCAACACTATGGAACAAAATTGTTAGAAATATATTTTGTAACTGCGACCTGTACTTATCTGGTATACATGGCAGTGAAAAATAAACGGCTCCTAATTTATGGATGCCTGCATGGGACCCTAAAGGATTACCACATTCATATTCATCAAAGTAAACAAATAATGGTAGAACTATTGCTTTTTTTACTCAAATGTTTTATTTTATTTTTCCAAAATTCAGTTTGAGCTATATTTGTTATGTGCATTTCCTCATTTAATTGCTCAGAGTATTTTAAAATTACAGACAATACATTTGGCAGACATAAAAAAGCTATTAAAACCTTACTAATTGATATGTGCTGTGCCTTATACGTTTGAGGCGAAGCTACATTATCTCTAACATTATCATATCTTTGCCCCACAACATATTCAACAGGGGGAATATAAAGTTCTAGTTTTTCCAAATAGGTAAATCTCCTATATTCAGTATTAAATTGTTGAAATACATGTTGAATTTCATAAAAAGAATTATTTAAATGATCTGAATCCTCTTGGTTAATTTTGTATTTAGTAATAAATTTAGACATTAACAAAGAAAAAATATTCAGCTGTCTTTTTAGCAAATCATCCATGTTTTCAATTATAAATTGTACATGTTTTCTGGTCAATGAACCATCTGCATACAAACTAGTAACGAACAACAGTGCATTATTCTGTATCTCATTTTAAATTCTAAAAATTATCAAAATTATCAATAATGTTATTGCGTGTATCAGTAATTTCATCAATTAGACTAGAACATTCCGAGGATGCTCCATTTTCACTATTTTCCAATTCAAAAAAATCTACATTGGAAAAGTTGTCTTCAGTATCAATTTTCTTTACTACCAACTGTGCTGTTTGAGTGGAACTATTGGAATGTTTTTATTTAAATGTCTCTTAAAGGAATTGATAGAATTAAAATCTCTAAAACACCGAATTTCATTACAACTAAATTTACTATTGTCTATAAATCCATGAATTAACCTCAAGTGGGTAATCAGGGACTTGGTATTCAAAAATAGATTTTTACAAACACTACAGGAAGGCATTTTACATTTAAAGCAATATTAGAGCCAAAATATAATTAGAACAAATAAGTATTGAAAGTTGTTAGTATTAAAAAGTATATACTTTTATGAAACAAAAAATTCGTATTGTAGTAAACATAAAATAAAATTACTTAAGCTAGTTTACTCAAATGAAAATTTATGTCGGAAATAACACATGCGGTGCTTCCTACTTTACTAGTAACATTCGTTTTAAAAACAAGTTCTTGAATAAAGTACCACACGTGCTTTGATTCGCCAGGGTACTCTAAGTTAAGAGCATGAAATACCTTATAAAGAAGTTCCAAACAACGTATAGCACTATCGCATTTGTAAGTAACGTCATTAATAAAAATGTAAAACGCTTTCACATCAGCATCTTCGTCCCCTACAATGGCTCCAAATGGTTGCAGAGGCAAATCATACGACTGTAGTTTGTGCTTCCTTCTTTCAAGTACACCAGTTATTTCAGCAAAATCCTACAAACAATAAACACATCTTACAAATAAGTTCTAATACTTTATCTAAATATAATTTTTATAATCTTGTCACTTGTCAATTAAAATTATAGAAAGATGGTGTTGGCTTTAATTTCATGCATATGGTATAGCTGCTGGTTGTTGGCACCACAAATATTATGACAATTTACAAATAAAAAACCCCCATGCCCTAGTAATAGTAAACTGTTCTACGCTCAGAGAAAATTTTTTATCGTATCATTGACTATTATACGTTCATTTTGTTGAATTTTTATTGATAATTATGAATCTCATAATGCGTTAGTTACGACTCCATAATACGTTTAGTTACAAAGCGATATACTACCTTTGATCAACAATTAAAAAAAAACGACTAAATTAACATTATACTTCAAAATCTCGACAGTTTTCAATATAAACGTTAAAAGTTTAACAATTTTGAAGTTTGAAAGTTGTCAATGATACGACAAAGCTATGAATGCAACTCGATTATTAGCAATTTAAATCCATCTTGGACGTTGGCAGGTGACTCGGCTCTCGCTTCGTCACCTAGCAACGTCCTCGATAATTATAAATCACATAATAATCTTGTTACATTAATAGCTATAAACTCATTGTTTTGTATCATGTTTAAAACAAAAACAACAAAACGTTTTAAACAACACTTTCGTTTTAAACAGTGTTTAAAACACTTAGTTTTCAACATTTTGTTTAATACACACAATCCTAGATCTGAAGTTGTTCATACTGCAAGAATATCAACATAAGAGTGCATACAGAGTGTATCGAAAATACATGTGTCAAAAACTAAGTTAGATGGCAAGATATGAAATAGTGTGACACCTTAACAGGTAGATGCAATGCCCATAAAGCGACATCATGCAGTACCGAGAAAGTTTCTGGACTAGTATTATATTAGCATCAAAAGTTTACAATGAAAAGGAAATATTTAAAGATGAGTATGACTATAAAATAAATTTCAATTTATGCTGTTTATTAAATGTACCCTAACCCAACCAAACAACTTCCTGATACATTTGTTTTTCAAAATCTGTACTTGCTATTTAATATAGTCAATAATCAATCACGTAAAATTTAAATATTACCTTAACCTTCAAAATAAAGCTTTCCTGTACTTCTGATCTTGACGGTCTCCAAATTCCATGCTTTTTAGAATTTTTAACTGTAACGGGTGAGAATAAAAATGGTAGCAATAATAGCGCCTTCGAAGAAATATCTTAAAAATAATATACGTTAAAATATTTACATATAGAACTATCACTTATTTTACCCTTCATGCCATCATCTTTCATAATTAAGTTTCTTTCTCGTCCTTCTAAAATTATGGCTTGAGCAATGTTAGGCCACTCCTTATAAATGATATCGATTTTATCTTCATTTTCTTTATTAAAATCAGATTCTACCTAAAAGAATAAACATAATGTAAACAGAAATATTGTTCTGTTAAAATGTCATATTCAGAAATAAACCTTATTGTTACCCTTAACTCAATTTATGAACCAAACAAACCTACCTATGCACATATAGAGACGAATCGATATGAGTAAATACGCGTACATACTCAATACTTTTCCTTCAATACCAAGTACTTTTGGTATCAATACTTTATGACCGAGTACTGAGTAGGTATCGGTAAAAGTACTTGTATTGGTACTCATTTGTGCATGGGGTTGGCGCACGGTAGTATCATGCCTAATAATTTTGGTGTGAAAAAATAATAAGCTTATGTACCATTCACCTTACTTACAAAATGGGTCCGCCAAAGTCTAGTGTATGGTTATATTTCGATAATCAAGATAACATAAATGCTAGATGCAAGAAATGTTTTAAACCCGTGTGATACTGTGGCAGTATACTTCTAACCTGCATAAACACATGAAAACCCATCCTGATTATATTTCACGTTCATACTTTCATGCACGTTTCACAAACAATAAAGTATAACAATTTTAATTATTGTTTAATGCAACCTAATAAAGTGAAATTAATGTAATGCATTTAATTTCATAAATATATTTGTGAAACGTGCTTGAAAAAAGGTCATCGTGTGCATAAACCTTTATTTCTATACATTCAAAATTTAACGATACAAGTAGGTATCAATACTTTTCATTCAATAGAGAGTATATATAAATACTTTCTTTTGATACCACTACCGAGTAAAAGTATCATACCAATACGGTATCGATTAGTCCCTATGCACATATTCAATTGTCTTTTATAGGTTAGTTAAAATCATTAGCTTACCAATTCTATTCCATAGTATAATCTTAAGCAAGGGAATTCATTATAAAGTTCTTCCAATTCGTAATGTTTGTAATTATTCTTCCTCAAAACAAATGTTTCCTCCCAAGCGAGTAAAATTTTTTCATATGGTTCGAGTGCAATTTTCAAGAAATTAATTTTATTGTCATCTGCCTCAATCGGAATTGAAATCTGTGATGATTCTTGGGGGCTGCTACTATCGTCTCTATTTGCATTTGCTAATCGTAACGCAGCTTTCAAGTTTATATAGCGCGACCACAATTTACCCCGAGCAGGTTGTCGCCGAAGTCCGTGTTTTGGCGAACTGAATGGTATATAATATGTTTCCGCACTTTCCCCAGGAAAAATGCAGAAATTTCCTTTGCAGCTTTAACGAATTGACTGGATTTTATTCTAAAATGAAATTATGTCAATAAAAGTTTCTCAAAAGAATTATAAGTAATTACTCCAATTTAGACTGGCAAAGCGTGCTTCCATTTACAAGCGACCCAACAATAATCTTAGCAATTTTACTCCTTAAGCAGCTATTTAGTTTTTTTCGGTTGGCCAAAATCACCTGCCCTTCGGCAGTTTTATTGAACAGCTCTTCAAGGTTCTAATTAAAGATTGAATATAAAAATACTATTAAATAAAAATTAAACCTTGTCTGAGATATTTCCCCTATAGTCAGTAAAGTTTTGTGTTGCTGATAAAGTATCAGTTCCTAAGGGTAATACTTGAACCTTACACGCTTTTCTTAGTTCATCATCTGGTTCTATAATCATGCAAGTATCATCGAATGAAAAATTGCTTCCCAAGGTATCAGAATCAGACACTGTTTCAAAGTTCTAAAATGAAAAAATTATAATGTGCATGCATGAAAAGCTATCTAATATGGTAGAATACATTAGCTGAAAGCTGATGCTTGAAATTATTCAAATATTCTGTATATTTCTTCTTAAAAATAAGTCTAGGTCCGCTGAGAGCAAATAAAAGCTGAATTGTTTCTGAATCCAAGAGATCAAAACTTTCATCATCAATCCCTTGCTCTAAAAATAAAATAAAAGCAATAAAGCATGCAAATACTATTTAAGCAGTAGGCGGCCATTGTTTAAACTTATTCAGGAGTAAACATAACTTGTATTATACTTACTTGAAAAGTTTGCAATATAGGGCTGGAACCCCCATTGCTTTAGTAACGATGTGTACGCGAATTCCATAATTTATATTGGTTAATTAAACATAAATACATATAATAAAAGCTTTATTTAACATACAAGAATGTAAGAAGGAAATGCACCGTGAACCAGACCAAAACGTACGAGGGTCATTATACGCTTTTAGCATTGCCGTGTGACATTTTGTGGCGCGCGCATATTGTGCTATTGAAGCGAAGTGGAACTCATATCATTTCCGAGTCCCGAAGACTAACGATTCTCCATGAATATCAAAGTAAATAATAAATTTATTTATGATGATATACCATGCATTTGGAGTAAGAACACAGACATATATTCTACTAACCTTGTTTAATTATGCCTAATATCCTTGTGTATTGGAAGTATTTAATAATTTCAGTGTATTTATGGGTAATAAATGCATATTACCCTTTACTAAGCTAGTAATTGCTATAAGAAACTTATTCCAAGAAACTGCGTTTATTTGGCATTAACACTTAAGAAGTTTGCAGGTAATAAAATATATATTAATGGTTATTAAATTCAACTTAGATATACAGTTTATTTAAACCATTTTTCTCAGTGTACGAAAATGGATGAGAACACCGAAAAATTGGGTAATGAAATTAAAATTCTGAGTGATGG
Organism: Platerodrilus igneus; assembly: GCA_036346225.1. Lineage (NCBI taxonomy): Eukaryota > Metazoa > Arthropoda > Insecta > Coleoptera > Lycidae > Platerodrilus > Platerodrilus igneus. Next base: position 3,377,950 of record JARFIW010000012.1, on the reverse strand, counting down.
ATTAAAGGAAACCAACTAAATAATTGCTGAAATGAGGAACAACTGCAGGAGAAAATTGTGAGGGTTACCGAGTAAATAAACTGTGTATGGGATCATATTGGATTAGTTAAATCAAAACAGGAGAAATATGAAAGCGACTCAAACGATAAAATTACAAATTTAAATATTAAATTAGGGAACATTGAGGAAAATTGTGAAACCGAGTTCAGAACAATAAATCGGGAAATAAATAATTTAAAAAGTAATTCAGGAAATTTTAATAACAGTATGGAACCAATTAGGCTAATTCAACCAAATCTTTCAATTGAACAGTACACTAAATTTTACGGGGACGGAAAATTAAATCCGAAAACATTTTTGAAAAATTTTTAAATGTTAATACAGGGCTTTACAGATGAATTATATAAATTAAATTTAGTCAAATCAATGCTGAAAGGAAGTGCTGAAATGTGGTACAATTTAGTTGAGAGTGAAATCGAAACATTTCAACAGTTTGAGCAGAAATTTTTAAGACAATTTTGGGGGGACCATCAGCAAGATAAAATTAAGCATAACCTGAGTATGGGAAAATACAATTCAGAAAAAGGAATAACGCGAGAAGTATATGCTATTGAGAAGTTTACTGTAGCGAAACAATTGGATCCTCCTCTACATGATAAACAAGTTATAAAATATTTAGCAATATATATTGCTCTGTTGCCTACGCTGTAACGTTTCTAATTCATGCCCCACAAATTGGGTGCCAAAATGTTGCTTAGCTTTGAAATCGAATCCCTCGCTTGGGCGCCTAAAATGCTCTGTAGCTTACTTTATAGGAAGCCTTTAAATCCGCTGCCCCACAACATCGGATGCTAAAATGCTACCTACGTATCTTACCTTCGGAAACTCCCCAAAATTTTTGATGTAATTACAAAATGTTCCTCCTACCTAAAATTGAAGCCCTACCAGCTAGACTTACAATTTATACCATCTATCAACAATATCCTCTAAAGATGCTTTTCACTCGGACGCCAAAATCTCCAGCTTCCTCAGAGGTATTTGCCACGGCTGCTCACTCTGTTACGTAATTCGTGGTCGTGCGTAACACAAAGAAAAATCAGAGAAATGACCGGGCTCAATCGGAGAGTAGGGGGGGTCGTAGAAAGCAGACCAACATACAATGTACGCGGCTGTAAGGAGTTAGTGATAAAACCTGCAAGAAAATTAGTTAAGCAAACCTGAAAAAAATAGAGAATAAGCATAGCAGCAATGATAAGTCTAAAATTATTCAGTACCTTGTAGAATGTAAAAAAAAGAACTGTTTGGATAATCTCTATAATATAACAACGGTAAAAGCAATATAAAAATTTTTAGTACAAAGTGAGATAATATTGGGGAGTAGCAGAAACGTTTCCTCACACACCAATTAAACATAAATCAGACAAAATGTTAACAAAAGATAAATAGGTAAGACACAATAGATATGAGTAATTCAGTAGTATTGATTTTTTTTCTTTCTTTTTTTTTCTTAATAGCAGGCAAGTCTATTGTAAAAGGTATCAACACGACAAAGAATATTGCAAAACCAACGGATAGATATTTAAAGTAATAACAAGTATGAAATAGTTCAACTTACACAACCAGGAGCACCGGAAGAGTGTCTATAGAGTTGGACTAATTCGGCTACTGATAGCCTTGCAGTTGGAGTTGGTGGAGTGTGGGGTGTCCATGGTTCCATCCCATTATCAACTTGAAACTTGACACTACTATCAACTGCAGATTGTTCTTTTACTTTCTGTAACTGATCGAAAGCCTCCTGATAGCTTGGTAAGCCGGATGCACTGGTGTAGCTTGGCAAAGATTCACAGTCTATTCGCGGGGGTGGAATTCGTGGTACAACAGACAGGAACACATGCAACCCACGCAACTAAGAACAATTAAAGTTAGTATAATTCCGATCCAAACATCCGTCAAGAATTTTTCGTATTGCGGATCTGCTTCAGCAGAAAGAACTTCGTCAACTTCTGAAGCTAATTTCAGTTGGTAAAGGCATTGTTTGAATACGGGGAAACATTTAAAAAAACACGGTCACTTTCACAATCTCGTCTTTAAAAAAATGTACGTTCATATTTTATTTACTTATTATTAAATGCAAGGTAAATTTAACGTATCATTAATACGGCACGAGTAAAAAAAAGGAGTTTAAAACCTGACTAAAGTGGCTCCTTTAAAAATTCTGTACAAGTTTATTGCACTTACTCAGATAAAAAAAAGGACCACGAAACTAGATCGCACACACAGTAATCCTAAAAGAATCGGTCAAGTTTAGCAAGCAAGTTCTACAACTTTTATTTCAAAAGAAACTCAACTAAAAACACAATTAGTAAAGCACGCGTAATCACTAAGTAAGTCCGTCAATGTTCCGTAAACCATATCGGAACCAAGAACAAAACTACAACTTTTATTTCCAACAGAAAATCAACAAAAACACCGTTAGTAAAGCAACGCGTAATCACTAAGTCAATGTTCCGTAAACAAGCACGTCAAACACGTTCGCCTATAAAAGCATTTTTTTTTCCATGTAATCAGAACTACACCACCTACAGGTAATATACAACTAAAATCGCGTCGTGCTTGTTCAGGAAGGCAAAAAGAAACAGTCCCGCATTAATTCTCACTATTCTCAAAAGCAAAAAGGAAACAGTATTTTTAACGTAATTAGAATATATCGGAACAAAGAACAAAACACGACTCCATAAATATAATAAAGTATATCGTAATAAAGAACAAAACACGACTGTCCGTCTGTTTATTCAACTCGTTCTATTACAACCGCTTATAGTATCTTATCTAGACCCGTATATTCACATAAGCAACAAAATTTATATTTACCACAAGACAAGGACGATGCAATTTATAATCAATTACACGCGGTTTATAATTTTCAATCTATCTATCTTTAAATTACTACACACGAGTTAATAAATATCAAATATAGAACTAGTAATTTGTAGCAATGTATTTATAAATTGCGTATAGCGTAAAATGTTAAACTATAACAAAACTGCCCCTTACAACTCGTTCCCTGAAAATCCTAACCTACTAAAAATAACGCTGACTGCCAAAAGTACATTAATATTTATTAACGTTTCCAATTTGTTACGTATCAATTCAATTTATATCTCTCATGTATTTCAAGCTCTAAACATTTTATTACTTGAGGTAAATAATATCTCAGCTTAAAGAAAATAAATTGTAAATCATACTACATCAATCCTGAAACAAAGTAACTGGGCTTATTTCCAACTTTTACTTTATACACCAGGTCAAATACGAGCCCATAGTAAACCTTTTATCTACGTGCTAACAACGGCACTGCAATTTCCTAAAACCCTTTTACCTTTTATAACAATTAAAGTTTTCACCTTCAAGTGATAGCATCAAATTATTACATAAAATTTTCATTTAATCCTTTTCAAATTAACTCATCAGTTAAATGTCTTTATCACATGATAAATACACAAAATCACTAAATTGTCACCCAGAAAATCACCAACAAAACAAGCAAAAGTTTTATATGTAGAGTTACCTGGATTTTTGTCTCAAGTGCTGTCTACATGGACACCATCTTCAACATTATTCCCCCTCTCGACTGCACGTTCAAATACTGTCTCCAGGTTCTTTACATGGACACCATCTCCAACGTGATCCTCCTTCTCGACTGCACGTTCAGATACTGTCTCCAGGTGGCCTCTCAATATCAGGAACACACCGTATCTAATTAAATTATTCCACACAAGTGCACGGCATTACCATGCTCTCGTACACTTGTTGGTCCATCCATACAATTGCTTGGTACTCAGAGTACATACACCGCCTTCAAACACCCAGTACTAAAATTGTACTTACTTGCTTTATAATTTTGATTATTTACAGCATAGCCAAAGATATTAAAGCACTCACTTGTGCTAATTTAACCGAAACTTCACTCAATCACTTTGCTAAGTAGTTAGGTAGGCGATCGTACGTAAAGACAAGAGAGAAGAAAGCGATTGATCACCTCCTCCAAAAGCCACCCTCTACATCAATTTCCAACACCCCTGTCGGATTTTTCCTAGTATAACAGCACAACCTAGCCAACGGTTCAACACATCCACAAATTATCCAATTATCCTTAAGCAATTCTACGTACACTTTCCTACCCGTCGTCAAAATCCAAGAAATTCTCGCTCCAAGCAAGCTCGATACTCCGAAATCCTCATTAAAAATTTTACCCAGCGCTGTCTTCTGCGAAACCCCGATAACTGTCATTCTACTTTTAGCCTCTCCAATACGCCCTCAGTATACGCGTATATGTCTTCTTTCATTTCCACTTATAACCAAAATCTTCCGTCTTATTTTATCTTTAGACATTATTCTCCCGCTTATTCACAAGCGCTGTTTTACCTAACCCACGCTATCGTCGTCTATCCTACTCTTGTTTATTTAATATAACAGTCGTGCTTTGTTAGTAAAATATCCCCAGATTTCTATTCCCTTACTGCTCGATCTATTCCAAAAACATAGCGTGTCTTCCTTTCTCTCATTAGCTCCTAACTTCTTTGTCTATCAAGCCTTTCAAGGTCAAACTTTTCACTAAACATCCGTTATGCTCCTTCCTTTATTAAAGCATGCAAACTATAGTCTTTCTCTGTAAATCAATATTGTTTTCGTATGTGCTATCTGCACCTGTGTTTTGTCCTCATTATATTTTTCCAGCTATTATTTGTTGACAAGATTTTATGTTCGTTATCTGTCTACGACTTTAACATTCTTAGAATTTATAACACGTGCAACTCGAATAACAACCGCCGCTTTAAACATGCTATAAACCTGAAGGTTTTTATTATTTACACCATTTATACTAAAAAATATTAAAACAAATCTTAATTATGCTTACCGTAATTTACGTTCTACATGCACTTACGCAATTATGCGCCTCCAATTATGTATCCTAACTTATTAATAATTAATATTTACAATCAAATTTTATACTATATTCAACTAACCCTAATATTTACTGGTAATTTGTCAAATACCAACCGATTTTGTTCAAAAACAGCTCAAACTTCTCGTAACCTATTTATACATTCTCTAATTTGCAATAAATATAAATTTGAGCTTGCTAATGCTCTTTTATGACCTTAGTAATATATATATATATATATATATATATATATATATAAATATTTTGGATGTGTTCTTGATCTTCTAAATAGATAATATGGGTAAAATAATCTTGGAATTAGGTCATTACTAAATCTTGGTATATTGCAAAAGTTTCACATATAAGCAATAACAAATGTAGTGGTAATCTTTTATTTAACGCGTTTCGGTAACACCATAATCAATAAATTTATCTATAAAAACTAAAACAATGTGTTAACAATTATTAGATTTTTATATATATACATACCTTTGTGTAATTTTAATTATAGTATAGTATAAGTAAAAACAAACAAATAATTTTACAAACTAACATTTTAACTTGTATCACTGTTTCGCTTTAATAAATAGTATGAATAACAATAATATAATTGGTTATATAATCTAATATTTAATCACTCTGCAACATGGTGTATTCAAATATGTAGGGGATTTTAATAGTCAAATAATAGTAGAATATTTTGTTAATATTTAGAAGATTCATCTTTTACAAATTAAATTGTGGTAAATTTTCATAGATCCATCTTGGTCAGTTTTGAATTTATGGTATTCGGAAATTTATATATTTGTAAAGTTTCCATTACGTTTCTCTTGTTGTCATTGTTTTCAGTGTCTAAAATATCTACATTATTGAAATCAAATTGGTGTAAGTTGTCAATTGCATGAAGCAAGAGCAGTACTTTTTTATTGTTAGTTTTATGCTATATTTGTGCTCATAAATTCGTTTACGAAGGTATTGTTTAGTATTACCTATGTATACCCAGGACATCCTGTGCAGTTAATTTTATAAATTGTGTGTGTCTTATTGTTATGTTCGATGGGTGGAAATAGTTTGGTGAAAAAATTTTTAAATGAGTAGTTGGGTTTATGAATTATTTGTATGTTATATTTTTGAAGACAGTTTTAATTTTTCAGAGAGTCCTGGGGTATATATAATTCAATTCTGGTTTCTTCTGGCTGTTTTATTTTATTTTGATTATTGTAGATTTTATGTATTTTTGATTTTATTATTGGTTTATATACGGAAATGGGATAGCAATTATCTTTGAGAATAGTCTTAATGGTGTTTAAATTGTTGTATCTAAATTTAGGGTGACTAATTTTATGCCTCTTTCAATTAGGTTATTAACTACGTTAGTTTTATATTGTTTTGGTACCGGAATTGAAGTTTAGATATCTACCGCTCCATGTGTTTTCGGTACCAATTTGTTGTAATTAATCCTTCATCATTATAGTTTATGAGGATATCTAGAAATGGAATCGTTCTGTTAACTGCTAGTTCAACGGTGAATTGTAAACGTTGATGGAATCCGTTAAATGCTTTTAAGGTTTCGTTGATTTTATCAAAGGTAAGCAAATAATACAATCATCAACGTATCTTTTATAAAATGTTAGGTATGTAGTATAATCAACTTACAATACATATCAACTTTTATAAAAGTTATAAATGTCTTCTAAAATATAACATACAAACTAATTCATAAACACTACTATTTAAAAATTTTGTTTACCTAACTATTGTACCCATCGTAAATACAATAAGACCACCAATGTATAAAATTAACTGCAAGGAGTCCTGGGGTATACATGGTAATACTAACATACCTTCGTAAACTGAATTCTATGAGCATCAAATATGCATAAAAACTACATAATCAAAAAGTACTAGCGCCCAGAATGCAATTACGACTCATGATTTCAATAATGTCAGATATTTTAACACTGAAAACAATGACACGTAGAAACGTTATATGAACACTTTACAAATATATAATCATTTCCGAATACCATAAATCAGTCAAAACTGTACCAAGATGTGTCTATGAATTTACCAATTTAATTTGTAAAAGTGAATCTTGCTGATATTAACAAAATATTCTAATCTAATTGACTATTAAGATCCACATATTTGAATCACCATGTTGCAGAGTGATTACAATATTAGATTATATAACCAATTATATGTTATCATACTATTTATTAAAGGATTAAGTGTAGTTAAATGTTAGTTTGTAAAATTATTTGTTTGTTTTTACTATATACTATAATTAATAATTAAAAAGTATATATATAATAATCTATAATTGTTAACACATTGTTTTAGTTTATAGATAAATTTATTGATTATGGTGTTACCGAAACGCGTTAAATAAGATTACCACCATTTGTTATTGCTATATTATTTGCAATATACAAGATTTAGAATTCCAATTATTATTATATATATATATATATATATATGTATAAATTATAAGGGGTGTCGACCTAATTGTTAATAAAAGCAATTCTTTATAACATTATTTTTATTAATGCTATGGTAATTTTCCAAGCTAAGCTTTTGTTGTCACTTGGACAACTTCATCAGGGATCTAAAAACAATATTCTGAATCGATTACTTACATTAATCAATATTGATTAATGTAAGTAATCGATTCAGAATATTGTTTTTCACTGTATCATAATTATTAGATCCCTGACCAAGAATGGAAAATTACCATAGCATTAATAAAAATAATGTTATAAAGAATTGTTTTCATTCAATAATTAAGTCGACACCCCTTATAATTTAAGTACTAACAAAGTTACGACCGTGACTTCCCTTGAGTATATATATATATATATATATATATATATATATATATAATATAGTTTAAAGATAATGACCTTCTAGTAATATTAAATGTTTTTAATGGGTTTGAGGTCAGCTGGTAAAAAGAAAACTCTTTTATAATGCCTAAATTTTCGGATTTATTTAATCCTTGTTCACAGGCTTCTAAAAATGTTATAAACAACTAGGCTAAATTATATAAATATTAATTGCAACTTACAAGATGAGTTGTTTTAAAAAATTAACATCGAAATTAATTATTAAACATAACTATTTTTAGTTTTTCACTTTCAAATGTAGGAAGGATATATAATTTGTATAAGAAGAAATGTAAAAATAAAAATTATGTCAGATTTTGAAATATTTCAAATTCTCTTTTTTAAGAGGATACCTGATACCTTTATTTAATGTATATGTTATGTTGTATGTGATAGTTGTTTGTTTGTATGTGTGTGTGTGTATGCCCATGCGTTAGGTTGTGTGGTTTGAATGTGTGTATGTATTTATAACGTTGAACATATTAACAAATATTACATTAGGTATGTAGCTATGTTTTAAAATTAAGTAAATATGTGTAAATCGAGCTCAAACCACTAATATCAGTTTTTTTATTTATACTATCTTTTGTATTAAAAATGTGATACATTTCAAGAAATAGTCTTTTTTGTTTATCTTTCTCTAATTCTAAAATTTTTGGATTTTTGAAATCTATTCTATGATCTAAATTAGCTGAATGACTCGATAAAGCACATGAATTTGGTTTAACTTTTATGTCACTTCTATGTTGAATTATACGCTGATTTAAGGATTGACATGTTTGTCCAATATACAGGCCATTACAATCTAAACAATTAATTTGGTACACAATATTTTGAGCTCGATTTACACATATTTACTTAATTTTAAAACATAGCTACATACCTAATGTAATATTTGTTAATATGTTCAACGTTATAAATACATACACACATTCAAACCACACAACCTAACGCATGGGCATACACACACACATACAAACAAACAACTATCACATACAACATAACATATACATTAAATAAAGGTATCAGGTATCCTCTTAAAAAAGAGAATTTGAAATATTTCAAAATCTGACATAATTTTTATTTTTACATTTCTTCTTATACAAATTATATATCCTTCCTACATTTGAAAGTGAAAAACTAAAATAGTTATGTTTAATAATTAATTTCGATGTTAATTTTTTAAAACAACTCATCTTGTAAGTTGCAATTAATATTTATATAATTTAGCCTAGTTGTTTATAACATTTTTAGAAGCCTGTGAACAAGGATTAAATAAATCCGAAAATTTAGGCATTATAAAAGAGTTTTCTTTTTACCAGCTGACCTCAAACCCATTAAAAACATTTAATATATATATATATATATATATATATATATATATATATATTGCTACACACTCTTTTCCTTTAGCTTGATATTTAATCTCGCTAACCTTCAAATATGTGTAGTTATCAAAATCTCGTGGAAAATGAAATAAAAAGAATATTTCCTTCTAAAGGTGCCGACTAGCTCAAACGGTTATTTTCCACGTAGCATGTACGACCATAACCTCAGGTCGAGGTTCTAGGGTTCTACTCTAGTATCTGTATCTACCAAAATAATGTTATGTACCAATTTATCAATCAAATATTATATCACACACAAAAATTATAAACCTTTTTTTACTATGATTAAATATTTACCGAATCCTGATAAAGTCTAGGTGTATCTCCAGGTAATTTTTACAAATGGAGACGACGCTGTGCTCTTCAAGAAGTTCCTGGTATTTCAAAGCGTTTTAATAACCAATATTAAAATTTGAAAAATTATTATGATCTGCAAATTAATGACAGAACTACTTGGTAACCTTTTCAGATCTTTGCCCATTACAAACTGTAGCCAAAAAGTATACTAAAATTTTGAAAAACAAACTTGTTTCTACATCTAACATATATAATGCACAAACTATAATTAGTTTTCAACTCAAATGTCAAAATAATAATAATTAAAATGTCAAAAACTCATATGTCCCTTCTTCACTATCGTATCTTCCAAAACTATCTTTCACCATTTACTTTGTTGCAGCTCTCACCTAGCACCGCTCCATGAAAGTCTTCTCATTACCAGGAACCATACCATCATATCCTTTTGCCACACTTCTATATTCTCTTAGGTAAAATCTATATTACCTTATGTCAACTTCTTCAAAATAAAAATCAAAACTTCTTAAAATTCAAAACCATCAAATCTAATTATAATTTTTTTGTTCATATCAAATCTTATCAAACATTAATTCCAATTAGATCTTGAACATTTCAAAATCTTATCAAAAACATTAATTCAACATTAGGATTTGTAGATTTTATCAAAAAATATTTTATCAATCAATTCAATAAACATAATATCACCTTGGTTACCATAATTCTAACAACCTGCCTTAATATTAAACATTTTAAATATTACATGGCATCGTCCACGGAGCAGAAATCTTCTAGAAATTCCAGGTAACGCTTTGAAATTATGTTGTTATAAACTATGAATATTGGGTGACGTATGAGAGTGATTTTGAAGGTATTGTGCATTATTTGACGTATTGAACATAATACGTATAACTAACTTTATTATGGTATTTAAATAGAAATCTGAAGGTGTATATAAAGCTTATTAACGTTCCTTCAGGAAGTTAAATTTTGTGAAGAGTACATGGGTTGTTTTTTTAGGTTTGTTGTAAGAGTATGCAAAGTTATAAGGGCATACATTATTCCTAATTAACTGGGTTATCATGAGCTCACCATACTCCAGAGTTACGTAGATTTAAAATAAATTATAAAGAAGGAATGAGAAATAAGGAATTATTCAGGGCCCATTTACTCCACGTACATTCTATGTGTTTGATAATTTAAATTAAAAATACAGGACATTACAAAATAGGATTTATTGAGGTGTAACTTGATCACTGAAATGTGGATAATATTGAATTTTATTTGTAAATAGTGATAAATAAAAGATTGTATGTGTGTTGTATTTTGTGGTTTTATTGGGAATGTGCGTGAACGAAAGAGAATATGAGAGTGAATCTAGATATCCAAGAGGAGGTCCAACTGAGCTAGCCGGAAGCAGTTGAAGAAAGCAATTCAACCGAGGAAGAGAGGAAAACGGGTAAGAAATTATATTTTTTGAATTATGTAATTTTTGAAAAATTTTCTATTATGTGCAATTTTCGAGTTTTAAAAATTTAAAAAAAAAATTTTGAATATATTTTTGTTGGTTTACCCGAGAAACACGGCAATATATATATATATATATATATATATATATATATATATATATATATAAACATTTTAGTTAGTTAATTACACAAGGTAAGTTGATAAATACTATCGTATTACAGTGAATAAGATGAAATAATAACTTATTCTTTTATGCAAAGACCAAATGATCATTTCAAGTCCTGTCCAAGACCTTATATTTTCCATCTTTCAATTACTAGCTTGATTTAAAATGATCGTTTGGGCTTTGCATAAAGGTCTAAGTTATTATTTCATTTTATTCACTGTAATACGATGGTGTGTGTGTGTGTGTGTGTGTATATATATATATATATATATATATATATATATATATACTAAATTTAAACTAAATTTGGTAACGACCTTGCTATCTAAGTGTATATAATTAGTTTTGGGTTTTAGGTAAGCAGAATTGAAGAGTTTTCTTTTTTATAAACTCAAGCTTTCGGAAATTTATTTTTCCATTTTCAAGAGTACTAAAAGTAAATACAAATGAATTAGTTACGTGAACAAGGTTGACTAATAGCTAAAATTATAATTAACTGATACTTACTAAAGTGAGATAAGATACAATTGGACGATCAATAATAATGTACAGTGTATAAGGGTATGGTATAATTAAATTTAAAATAAAATAATACTAATTATATCATCAAAAGAAAAAAAATTTTGATTATGATGTATACTGTCTTTAAATTTAATTTTGTAAATAGTTGTTTATATGAGAATTTTTTTTGTTTGGGAAAGGTATCTTTATATGTATTAATTAAACGCATTAATTGTAATGACATTTTTTGTAAATATATTACATTTTAAAAATATTTTTATCAATTTATTTAGTTATCTTTATAATTTTTTGTGTGAGTATGGTTGTAAGCAAAATAATATTATAACTTAATTATTTATTTCTTAATTTTTTATTTTCAAATACATTTTTTTAAATTTAGAAGGTAGGTACATATAGAACTCAAGTCTCCAATGTCGGTTTTTTTATTAAGTTTATTAGAATTTTGATAGATGTAACACATTTCAAGAAATTAGCGTGTTAATTTATTATTTTCTATATGTAAAATTTTTGGACGGTTAAAATCAATTTATTTTTGATAGTAGCTACTTTTGTTTTAATAACTCTTACTACCTACAAAGAAATGGTTGTCCTATGGGTTCTAACCTAAGTCCCATAATTGCACAAATTATTATGGATGACTTAATACAAGAAATAATTTCCAAACTACCATACAGATTACTGTTTTTAAAAAAATTTATGGATGATATTATTACAGCTGTACCTTTTGATAAAATTGATACAACTTTAGAAATATTTAATAATTACAACAGTAAAATTCAATTTACAATAGAAAAAGAAAAACATTATTCGGTTCCTTTTTTAGGTACATTATTAATTAGAGATAAAACTAACAAAATTATTTTAGACTGGTATCAGAAACCTACCACTTCAAACAGATACCTTAATTATCATTCAAATCACCCACTGAGTATGAAAATTAATTTTATTTTAGAATTAAAAAACAGAATAAAAAACATAAGCCATCCTTCTTTATATCAAAAAAATTTAAACAAATTATATAATATCCTAAAAGATAAGTTATCCTGCTCCTCTAATAAAAAGATTGATATTTAACCACACTAATAAAATAAATTACAAAAATTCTACCGATACTAAAATCAGTACAATTCCTAGTTACAAGGTATTTCCATATTTTGATAAGTTAACTTCTCAACTAAGATAATATTTTTAAAAATTTTAATATAAAACTTGCAAAAAAAACCCGATCTAACACTAAATAACCTTTTTTCTAAAATTAAAGATAAAACCATTCCTTTAGACCAAAGGAACATTGTATATCAAGTAAATTGTTCAAATTGCCCCAATATATACATTGGGCAAAGTTCACAAAACCTCAAACAACGATTAACACAGCACCAAAGTGATATACGCACTAAACCAAATTCAACAGCTCTATCAACACACGTAAATACCACCAACCACAAAATTGATTTTAACAGTCCAAAAATTTTACATATAGAAAATAATAAATTAAAACGCGAATTTCTTGAAATGTGTTACATCTATCAAAATTCTAATACACTTAATAAAAAACCGACATTGGAGACTTGAGTTCTATATATACCTACCTTCTAAATTTAAAAAATGTATTTGAAAATAAAAAATTAAGAAATAAATAATTAAGTTATAATATTATTTTGCTTACAACCATACTCACACAAAAATTATAAAGATAACTAAATAAATTGATAAAAATATTTTAAAATGTAATATATTTACAAAAATGTCATTACAATTAATGCGTTTAATTAATACATATAAAGATACCTTTCCCAAACAAAAAATTCTCATATAAACAACTATTTACAAAATTAAATTTAAAGACAGTATACATCATAATCAAAATTTTTTCTTTTGATGATATAATTAGTATTATTTTTATTTTTAAATTTAATTATACCATACCCTTATACACTGTACATTATTATTGATCGTCCAATTGTATCTTATCTCACTTTAGTAAGTATCAGTTAATTATAATTTTTAGCTATTAGTCAACCTTGTTCACGTAACTAATTCATTTGTATTTACTTTTAGTACTCTTGAAAATGGAAAAATAAATTTCCGAAAGCTTGAGTTTATAAAAAAGAAAACTCTTCAATTCTGCTGACCTAAAACCCAAAACTAATTATATACATATATATATATATATATATATATATATATATATATATAATTTTGCAGTATTAAGAATCAAATCCACATGTGAGAAAGTTTTATTCCAGTGATCCTTAATTTTTTATTATCAAATTTATACAGTCCATACGTATCAGCCTATAATTCTGTTCCTTTACCATGTTCTAATCATTATTTCTTAAATGTAAATCCTATATATTTAATGTAGAAAACATTTGATAGGTATACATTACCTCATACATCTTGTATATAATCTAATGCTTTGCTGTAAAATAGCCCCATTTATACACTTTGCATTTAAATGGTTTTCATTTAATATGTAGTAGCTGTTAATAAATACTTTCCTTAGGTTAATTTCACATCCATATGCCATAATTTCATACACGAATAAGATAAAAACAATAACTAAAAAGAATTAGGGAAGTTTAAGTTTTTGTTTGAGTTCATGGTTATTATTCTAAACGCTGTCTATTTCGTTACATATTACGCGTTCGTGATGTGTAGCAGAAGAAAGTAAAAATAATTTTCTAACAAGACTTTAGTATTTATTTGTTTACATATAAAAATTTAAATTTAAGGAGCAGCACTTAAAATTTCATACTACAATAAATATGGTCCATTGTCTTTCAGCACGAAGTACTTAAGTAATTGTAAAGACTGGTGTGAGATAAGTATAACAACGTAGCATGCTTCTGTCTCTTGTTATTATCATATTGTCGAGAATGAATTATGTAGAAATTGCTACCGTATTTTACCCATAATTTTTGCATTCCTCACAATTTATCACTGTTGGTACTTTATTCCTTAAATATAGATATAAAGCCAAAAGCTACAACAAAGAGGGTACTTGAAACGGGGACTTTGCGTGACTACCTATGCTTGTTTAGTTTATTACAAAAAATTAATTAAAACATAAAAATGTATCCTAATATATTTCTTTTCTTTAACGAAGGGGTCTCTATTTAATTTACGGGGGTGAGGTCTGAAATATAAAACTACGCCAGTTGCAATCTGTCAATGTGTAGCATTAATAATTAGATATTCGAAAGCTTGATTCATAGATAATAATAATAAAATATTATGTAAGGATTTATGTTAAAAGGAAGATGTCAACTTAGGACCCTTAGTTTACAACCTCTCAGTATGTGAAAGTAATAAAACAGATAATGTAGAAGTTACGCCTTAGATGCTGTATAATATATTATATTATAAACATCGATGTTAAAGTGAAAGTAAAAATAAGTCTAAACTTAAGTACCTTCTTAGACTATCAAGGTAAGCAAAAGGAACAAAGAGATGATTGATTGATGTTTGATACTCGAGGCAACATATGGTACAAGACAGATGATAATTGTAACTTGTGGATCCAACTAAACTACGTAATGGTAGATTTACAATTCTTTCCGAGAACCATCTGATATTGTCTTTTAAAAGAAATAATACTTAAATAGATTTACAACATTTTTCCCTAAAATATGTATTTGTATTGATATTTCTAATGGTTATGCAAGGTTTCAATTTTATTTTTATTGCTGTTGTATTTGTCCGTTTTGACCGACCAATCGCAAGCCCTATCAGTCGATGTTAGTTTCTTTATTGAAAAAGATTGAAAAGCTTTGTTAGTTTGTTACGTGTAGCTTTCCAGTTTTGAAGTTATTCTGTGTTTTCTGCAAAATCTTATCTGGTTCTCGAAGTTAATTTCCAACTCGCTTTAATTCTTTGTCTATTTCTATTTCTGAATGGGTCGATTATCTTATCTAGCAGGTGTAGTGTGCATGATGTTGATATTCATTGTTTGTTCGAAGCTTGTAAACGAGTAAAGTGAACGCTCTTGGTTTTGTTGTATAATTGTGTATAAGTGCGTATTGAGCATTTGTTTTAGCATCTCCTTGGGGAGGACCTGTAATTATACGACAGAAGTTAGTGGCGTTTGTCCACTTCCGTTTGTGGAATTTATTTGCGTCTCCGACTCTTCGCTTTTGCGATAAGGCCGTCCAACGTACGTAATTATTTAGGTACAGTATTTTTTTTGTAATTATTTTTCTCTCATTTTAGTGGTCTTCTTTTTTTGTACCATCTTTTAGTACTACCCGCTTTAGACTGCCGTCGGTACTACTCTTAGTAGTACCTTTAGTTTTCGCTTTCGATCACCGTTCCTGCTTGTTCCTTGCTTTTGTTTACAAATTTAAATTGGCTGTTCTGGAAGGAAGCAATAATCGCCCCGCCGATTATCGAGCCCAGAGCTGTGTTGCTACTGCTAACAGTACTCAGGACACCTGGATCTCGAAGGTCGTATACATATTTACTTTAATACCTGTTTTTTTTTTTTGGTATCGCCTCAACAACCAATTTAAACTACGTTATCAGCTAAATTTATTTACGCTTTAATTATTACAAAATCCAGTTTTATCACAACGAAATTTATATTTTTACATTTTTGGAAATTAGAAGTAACGCTTGATAAATTCTTTTGCTTCCCCTAGGTGTTTACATGTTCAATCACTATTCAGGCGAACAATTGTGTGTACTTTTTCTTTAGATACCGAAGTTTTGTAGTAACATTTGTGACCTACAGTGTGTTTATACTTTTTTTTGTGATCTGCTTTACTATTAAGTTCACCAGATTTATATGCTATGTATTTTGCCTTATTTTTCAGGTTTATTTTTATGCTAGGATATTTTGTTTTGTAAAAGATCCACCAACGAACGCGATATATTTATAAATTTTAGAGATTATTTATCTCCGCGCCTTTATATAACGGATGAGCGGCATGCCTTTCGTCGCGTTTTAACTTGCGTTAGTTACAACTTATTCATTCGCCTATTTTGCGGTATGTACCGAACCGTTCGTGGGTCTCCACGCATCACTTTATTTTCTCTTTTTTTTTGTGCATTGTGTCACCTGTATTTGTGCCAAGTAAATATTATACGTGTTCCTTGATTATTATTTTTATTATTATTTTATTATTGTTAGCGCGTGACGATTGTGCCGCTTTGTGCTGCTTGGATATGGTATTTGGGAACTTGTGTATGAGTTGGAACCTTTGAGTCACGGTTCTATATTTTCTTTGTGGCAAGACTCTGACGCCCTTACTCTTCAAGCTTCGCCATTCTGGTCCTTAGTCGAAGCCGTCAGCCCACGACCTCCTGTCTGAGCAAGCCACCCTCCCCTTCTGCCATCGTTACAACAGGGACCAATTACCTATCGTCTATTTCTGGTTTACCATCAGCGGTGACAAGTTATTGCCCGGACTTGAATTTTGAAGGAAACGACTATTTAGACTTAAAGTAAAAATTTAAACAATGGCAGACTATGAGAGTGACAAATGGTTTTAGAACGATATGACGAACTAAAAAACATTGCTATGAACATACTGCAAAACAACAGTTCAAAAATATCTTTTACGTTAGACGGATAGACTTCGTTCCGTCTTACGGTGGACACACAGGAAAAGACGCAGCTAAGGCTTTTTTGAAATAATAAAAAACTACGGCATTGAATAAAGGATACAAAGCATAACTGTTGACAATGCTTCAGCCAACACTTCATTCATGAAATAATTGAATATACTGCAACCGACATTTGACAGCGTAAACCAGCACTTTAATAGATGCATGGCACATGTTTTAAATCTGGCCGTGCAAGATTTATTCCGTACATTGAACTAAAGCCCTGAACGAACTGATGAAGAAATTGAAGATGAAGATGAATGTAGCAGTGATAGTGACGAAGATGAACTTAACAGTAAAGCCAAACTCAATTGTATCGAGAGAATTCGAATAGTCTTTAAGAAAATTAGAAGATCCGAGCTATTGAGACAGCGAAAAGCGCTTGTTAGACTGTTGGTGTGTCAACAAAGCTTTCGCCGATTCTAGATTCTCCTACACGGTAGAATTCCACTTATAATATGATAGATATAGCTTTTAAGTTAAAACGAGGACTAGTATCCTTGTGCGAAAGTGATCCTACTCTAAAAAATTGAAAATTTAATGAAAGTGAGTGGTTAATCTTAGAGAACATGTATAATTTTTTAAAAATGCTTAAAAGAGTAACTGATGAGTTAGGAGAAGACAGCTACGTTACCTTACCCTCCGTCGTAGTTTGTATTAATATTTTATTGGATAAAATAGAAGAAGAGATGAGATAATTAGATGAAAAAGCAAATAGATCTACAGTCGATGAGCAGTTGTTGATAGCATACCAGGGTTTAAGAAATAAAATATTAAAACATTATCGTCTTACCAATTGGCTATATTGTGCTGTACTAGTGCTCGACCCTAGACACAAAGGCCAAACCTGCACTCTCCTTTGCCCAAATTTTCTGAAGCTTCAGAAGACGATTTTAGTGTTTCTAAACTGTACAATTCTAAAAGAGGAAGGGAAGACAAGGCCGACGAATTAGCAATATATTTAACAGTACCGCGTTGCAATGGTGATGAAAATATTTTAAAGTGGTGTCAAATTAACAAGGAAAGGTTTCCGATACTGAGTAGTATGGGAGTGAGGTTGCTGTATAGTGTTACAGCAACCTCAATCCCTTCTAAAAGACTTCTCAAAAGCAGGTTTGGTTATAAGGAACCAGAGGAATAAACTTAATCATTAATCAGCTAAAAGTCTACTCTGCCTTAATTCTTGAGTAGGAAAATCATTTCCCAACTTAAACACTATAACTATAAATAAAACATTTAAATTGTTGTAGTTGAACGCACTAGTTGTTAGAAATATCAAAACGTCGAACCGAACCGAACCGAACCTAGGGCAAGGTTCGGTTCGAATCCATCACTATTATGTACTATAATGTACTAAACTATAAGTAGAGCAAAAACGACCTTTAGCTTTAATCTTGTAATTACACGGGACAGTAGGTTCTAATAATTCTAACTCCGCAACAAATGCGTTTATGAAATAAATGAATACAACATTTATTGTAGAGAATTTTATGAGCTTTATTTTCGGTTATTTTCAAATTTCTTTAAAAGTGAACCCTTACCGAGTTATTTACAAAAATCGTAAAAATAAAACTTTTTCGTCTTTTTTCAATATGGCGACTAAATCCGGGATCGACGAACCGTGCAAATTTACTATGTCACTAAAGACATCAAAATAAAGAGATTACAGTATATTGCAGCTTGCCTCCATTTATTTCCGCGAATCACACTCAAAAACCGACCTACCGACTGGCCTATTATTAAGTGTTGAAATTAGTAAGATGATTCTTTAATTATAATGAAGGCCATTTAACAGTTCTTGGTAGGTTACATTGCGTGTTGTATCCCCTTGTAACCATGTGATCCCAGTAAAATGTAAATGAATGGTTGTTACATACCAAAATTGGCAATGTACATTTTCAGATTTAGCTTTAATTAGTAAATAAATTCCCGCAGATATTTTTAAAGGAAAATGTCAATTTCCGTCGCCTCCGAGTTGCGATTGCGCAGTGTGAATGGCGAAGTGCGCGCGGTGTTATAAGAGGTCATTAAGCCACGAGACCTGAAGCCAAGAACATCTATCTGGGTTGTGTGTGTGTTTTTTCTCTCTGTAGGCATGTAACTTCCTATATCTTGCCGTGTCGTTCCTCTACATGGTGTTTCTTCATTCCTCTACGAGCATAGAAGAGACCGGAAGAACATGATGGACCTTGAGATTTAGCTACGAAATACCTTCTACGTTAGCACTTCGTTTTACTTATATTGTATATGTAAATTGACCTTAAATGTGTTTGAAAATTTGACTATTGCATCATATTTAAAACGGGTGATACGTTTATAGCATTACGTCGTTTACAACATGGTATATACCTAAATTAATAGATGGAGAAAAATCCTTGCGTGTTAATCTATCCCTTTTAGTTCATTGCACTTCTCACTATTAATTTGTTGAACGCATTGCGAGTTGTATCCCTTTGCATTCTAGCGGTAGTTGGGGTCGGTTCATTGCGTGTTCTATTCCTTTGAGCCAGCACGACTCGTTACCCTTATGAGATATGTTATTTGTTTAGACAATGCGTGTTGTATCCTGTAGCTTTGCCTATAGGACATAAAAAAAAGAAGGGACGGAGTGCGTCACTTATGACTTTGTCCCCGTAACAGTCTACGATGCAAGCTATCAAAATACTGGTGGCCAACTGAATCTCGCTTCAGCTAGAGCACTCACACCAGTATCAAAAACTTCAGAGAACATGAGATACTTACAACAATATCTTCAGGGTTGGTTCGACCTGTTTTGCTTAGCAATACTGAATAATTGGTTATAATTTTTGTTTATTAACGTGTCAATCAATCTACCAAACAAAACAATTGATGTCTGTTAAGCTATATTAAATCATCATCAAATTTTTATATATATGTACCAAAAAATTTATGATTCCCTAAAGGGAAAATATTTACAATTTGTTAGGTTTTTTTGTGGCAGACACGTTGGGCGCCAAAGTTCTGCTACGTTGGCTCGTAGCCGTGCGTAACACCAAGAAAATCAGAGAAATGACCGGGCTCAATCGGAGAGTAGGGGGGTTGTAGAAAGCAGACCGACATATATTGTATGCGGCGGTAAGGAGTTAGTGACAATACCTGCAAGAAAATTAGTTAAGCAAACCTGGAAAAAAAGAGAATAAGCATAGCAGCAATGAAAAGTCTAAGTTATTCAGTACTTTGTAGAATGTAAAAAAAAGAAACTGTTTAGATAAACTATATAATATAACAACGGTAAAAGCAATAAAGAAAAATGTTTAGTACAAAGTGAGGTAATATTGGGGAGTAGCAGAAACGTTTCCTCACACACCAATTAAACATAAATCAGACAAAATGTTAAAAAAAATAAATAGGTAAGACACAATTGATATGAGTAATTCAGTAAATAAATAGGTAAGACACAATTGATATGAGTAATTCAGTAAATAAATAGGTAAGACACAATTGATATGAGTAATTCAGTAGTATTGATCTTTCTTTCTTTCTTTCTTTCTTTTTTTTTTAAAATATCATGCAAGTCTTTTGTAAAAGGTATCAGAACGACAAAGATATGGTAAAGTAACGGATAGATATTTAAAGTAATAACAAGTAGGAAATAGTTCAACTTACAAAAGTCCTTCAGCAACGCTTCCTTGCAATTGAAGTGTGGGATTCACGATGTCCTGCACTAACGAAGCACTTCACCCTTGACTGTGAGGGTGTTGATGGAACTTATCGCACGTTACACTAATCATACCTACGTATTTCACTTGTGTTAGCAGCAGACATTATCCCGCGTCGGAACTATGTAGCCTTGATAAATTCCTTGGTAATTCTATTTCCTAAGACCACAATTTCGAAATATTCTGAAGCACTAGTTTAATTTCAACTGGGACCAAAGGTATATTATTTTCATAAACATCCCAAAAAGCAGTGAGAAATTTCAACCAATACCTTTGTAAGCCGGTAATCTGTCATATTTCACAAATAACGAAATTTGCGCAAGCAATGATCTATTTTAGATTCTTTGTTGTTAGAAAAATGCAGAAACTATAGTATCCACTGTATTTAAATAATCCAAAGTATGTGCTACTCTGAAAAGAAAAGGACCGCGAAACTAGATCGCACACAGTTTCAATATTAAAAGACAAAACATTTAAAAACAATTAGTAGGCACGCGTAAGCAATAAAAACCGTCCGTCAAATGTTCCGTAAAACACACGTGCAGGTCGAGTCAACACGTTCGCCTATCAAGCATACTTCCTTCAAAAAAGCATTAGAACTACACTTTGTACAGTTAATATACAGTTTTTATTTCACATGAAAACAACTAAAAAATCGTGCCGTGCTCGTACATGAACAATACGAAAATTAAATTCCGCATTAATTCTCACTAGTGTCAAAGCAAAAAGGAAACAGTATTTTTAACGTACTTAGTATATCGGAACAAAGAACAAAACACGACTCTTCGTCTGTTTATTCAACTCGTTCTATCACAACCGCTTATCGTATCTTATCTAGACTTACATATTCACATAAGCAACAAAATTTATACGAACCGCAAGACAAGGACGATGCAATTTATAATCAATTACAAGCGGTTTATAATTTTCAATTTATCTATCTTTAAATTACTACACACGAGTTAATAAATATCAAATACAGAAACAGCAATTTGCAGAAATGCATTTATAAATTGGGAAACAGCGTAAAAGTTTAAAACTACAAAAATGCCCGTTACAAATTGCTATAAACAAAATATTTACATGAAAGAATTGATTGAACAAGCAGTAGCAATTAAATGTTACAAAATTATAACCGGAGATAGTAAGGAGCTCTGTACCAAAACACGGTGTACTTATGTATTAATAAATTTCAATTCCAGCAGTGCATGAGTTTGAATTTAAATAACACTGCAATCATGCAAGAATTCTTATCGAATGTAAGATCTAAACAGAATCTACTTATTATAAAAATTTTAATGATTGTGTTAATTTAGGGTTAGAATATGTAATTATGTTTAATAATAAAGAAACAAAGGGTATGAGCATTAAATGTTGATTATTTAAAATGACTACTAAGAGATTAGTTTGCTAAAAAATTTTCAGGTTAAACTACAATTATGAATAACCTCGAAGACTAAGAAAATGAACTTGACACTATTGTAACGTCCTTGAACTAGATTAACGTTATCATTAAAAACTTGCAGTTTACGTCTCAACGAAAACAAACCAATACGTCACTTGGCTGGATCGTTGGAGGCCCCGCTGAGGGAGTTCATAAACCTGACTGTTTATGAAATTCAGCCAAAATTACAGACGTCCTGAAATGTCGTAGATCCGCTGCAGCTAAAGCTGTTTTCCTACATACGTGGAGATTCGCCGAACTCCGTGGATTTAACCATAGGTATGAAAAAACATCAGCTTCTTCAAGTCATTTACAGTGTTACATATTGAGTAAAATAATAATTCTTGATATTAGCAGAGATCGTCTTCTTGCTAGAGATCCTGCGGGTTATTTTACATACGGTTCGATCAATCCTTTTACTATAGTTCTGTGATCAAATAATCAAGTCGTAATTCGAGTAATAATTGTAGCTAAAATTTTGTAGACGCTCTAGCAAACTTTTAATTAATATACTCAGATTACTCACCCCTAGTCTACATCAAAAATCAATCCGATTAACAACTATTATTTGCGTCGCAACCATCTTGCTTAATAGTTTAATTCGAAAAGGAAAGGTTCGGGATCCGATCGAATCGAGGAGCATCAAATAGCCACGCCCGACCCCCTTCTACTATTTGTTCGTTCCATAACGCATACCTTTAGATTACAACCACAATAGATTCACCGACAGAGTAAACCGGGTTTAATTTAAATCATCTATAATATAGATATGCGAGCAGAGTACATTGGGTTGCCTAGCGTTATTTGTATCAGGAATTTATCCTGTTACAATCCCTTTGTCTGTAAAGTGCCGTGAGTATTAATTCTGTTCAACACTGACCTAATTCAAGTAGCTGTTTATTTGTATATATTTTAGCTTAACGTGCAATATTATTTGGGCATTGTACGTTCATACCATTTTTTTTTTATATAGATACGATGACCACCCACCAGGAAGCCATCCACATCAGCAACCCTCTTCCCGGCCGCAAATTCTGACATACCTTACATTCTAATAGTTCACTTTGTTACCTTTATACAATACATTAATTATGAACTAGCGTTTTAATATTTTTCCCTACAGAAGTAACTTGCTTATTCAGAAAAACCAAGAAATTTTACTATTTTCAAAATAAACAGACATGTTTAGAAACAAGAGTCGTTAATAGTTTGCACTCAGAAACACTTCAACCGTATACGCAATACCTGAAATTCTCCAGATTAAAGGTGCATTGTTTTCTAGAGGAAGTAATTACAAGAATCAGCACTGTATTGTTAGAAGAATGTAAAATATGCAGACTTGTGTAACTTCATGTAATAAGTACAATTTTGTTAGTCTCTTGTAGTGTTCAGGTTTTATTTAATTTGATGAAACATCCATCATACACGCTATCCTTTATGCGTTTTTTATGCTTAAAAGATTTCAGAGCATTTGTAATTTAAACAATGACGGTTAATACCGTTTTTATTGTAATAAATATCACTTCTCTTTTCGTTGTATATACTAAAAGAAAGTTACTAGTTTCTATAAAGTTCACCGTTAAAAACCTACGAAGTGAATCCAGACATGTATCTTCTTCATTGAAGAAATAGATAGACATATTAATTACTTATTTCACACTTTGGATGAACCTAATCTTCACACGTTAAACGGACCTTTTCAGAAGTTTGGTTAATAATAAAATTTTAATGCTAGAAAATAGATTGATAACAAAATATTTACAATGAAAAGAAAATTTTCATACCTTTACCTCGTTTATTAAGCTACGGTATATTTTCTACGGACTACTTAAAAATATAATGCTTTTTTTAATGTTTATTGTGAAAATATTCAAAACACCTATTACGGTAACTTTCGGAAATAGAGAGATTCTGCATGAAATTACAACCCCCGTAATTGAAATCACTAATCTAAACTCCTCCTAATGTTATTCACCCAAACAATCCAAACCTAACAAATATTTAAGTATTAAAAACCGTCCTGCATAAAAATGTTCCTCAATACGTGAAATATATCTCGCGACCCTTTATCAATTCATTGAAAAAAACTAACAATCATTTGCATCTTCTAACACTTTAAATTCTTTGAAATATTTGCTCTTCTTCCTGGATACGTGCGCAGTTAGTTTATTATTTCAAATAGTTTCGTAGAAATATTTACTATTCTTTAACCGAAAACTCGCCTTAGCAATTGTTCGAATAATAATTGTAAACGCTGCCCGTTATGGCTGCTGGTCGTTAAAATTACTTCTAAAGAGGTCTTTCGAAAGATTAAATGCTTAAATGTGTTCGTTATTTACTCGTATGCCTTGAAATTCCGTTCTATTATATTGCACGTGTTTGTAGCAACGTCTTTCTTTATTAAATTATTCCGAAAATATTTATAGCGTGGATCGATAATCTTACAAACCTCTATTCTGTTCGAGAAAGCTAGGCCAATTTACGTGCTTTACCGTGGTTTGATTTATCTATATCGCAAGGTCATTTTAAAATGTAGCTTGGTTCCCCGCAACTAACGAAATTCAATAGAATTAATTATCGTATTTTGTATTCTGAATTCTAGGAGGGTTTTGCCGTTGTATATATTTTAGCTTGTCTTCTCAGAATATTCTACACCAATATCGATGGAAATGGTTTAATATTTTCCTTCCATTTTTCAACGCTGTATAAATGCGACTCAACTTTGAAAAAGTCTTTTAATTATTCGACAGCTCCTACTAATTCGACTCTTCTGCTATTAATTTGTCGCTTCCTTCAGCATTGTTAAGTCGCGCTTAAAATACGTTTGTGCTACTGCAGTACCTTTAAGTTGTTTCAGTCCCCAGCTGTATTTCGTGAGATGGCACTCGAAAGAAGATAACATCAGGTACAATATATTTTCTGTTTACTTTATTTTGTGTTTCTGTACTAGAAGATAGACACTTGCTTTTGATTACTTCTACAATACGTTACAGACCGACGATAACGCACGCTTAATTCTGTGTAAATTACTATGGGAATTGTAATGCGTTTAGAGAGTTTTTCTCTGCTTACTGTTTACTGTTTAAATGTGAATGTCAAATAATGGACTGTTTAACATTTTAAAGATGCGAGATGCATTTCCTACAGAACTTTTTACTGACTATTTTGTTATTTCGATATTTCTTATACATATTTAGAGTTGGATCATACTGTAAGTATGCTTGTAATTAGATAGTAAGATTTAGTGCTTGATATTTTTCTATGTAGACTGTATGCTGTATATTATGTAAATTTACGCTTTATTACATCACATTGTAACGAACGATTACGCAATCAGGTATTTTCGACGTTTGTAAATATTCTTTTTGGGACTGTATGTTTTCCTACATGTTCGCAAAATAAATTTCTTTGTTACTGAGGTTTCTAGGTATTCGGTGTAGGCAATTTTTCTACTACTTGCTGTGCTGCGTTCTTTCTTGTCGCACAGAATACCGTATCACGTAACAAAGTTGGCATACCCAACGTGAGGCCCCAATTTTCGTAACCAATTCTTTTCACTTACTGTTGGTTTTGATTTTTTTACTGTTTCTTTTATTCGCTCTTGGCTACGATTCTCGAATCCGTTCTTTTACTTAATGTGGGTTACGATTATCCAAACCTTTCCGTTAGTTTTAAGATTTGCTTGATTTCTTAAACCGTGCTTTTTGCTTAAGAGTTTGTCCTTGCTTTTTGGAAACCTGTATTGTTACTAAACATGTGGTACGGAATTTTTCTGTACATATGCTGTTTCGTCCTGATGAAAATTTTTCTTTGTTACGCTCGTTTTACTGTTCCATGTTCCTTACGTGGTGATTTTCTGTAAAATTTTTCTTTATGTCGAGTTACCAGAATTATGTTTTCGTTTTCGTTTTCGATTTGAGCTTTTTGAAAACACTGGCGCTCTATTTCTATTTCCAGGTTCTATTTTGTTGCTTCTATTTCTATTAATGTTCTTAGATTCTAGTTTATAAGTTCTACCAATGTTGTTTTTGGGTTCCTTTGAATTTTAATTATTCCTTCGCGTATACTCTAACTTCTGTTAGCTTCGTTATTCTTTTACTGAGTTAAAATGAATCTTTGACGTATACGTGTGAAACACTTACGCGAAACCGAGCTCCAATACGAATTACTTTCTCGTGGTTTTAATTCTAAGGTCTATGAAGACGAACTCCGCAGATCCGTGAAAAGTGCTTTCTGCATAGAACGCGATGGTGCAGTCCTTCCACCCCATTATTTTCGATTACGATACTGACATTGCAGTAGTCACAACTTCTATTCAAGATCTTTAACAATTACTTGCTAAATTTGATGGTTCAAATCTTGACTTGCTTTTAAACGCATTAGTTCCCTGTGGGTTCACACGGAACATCGCTACAGTGAGATACTTCCCCCAGACGCAGAGCGTCAAACCTATTGGAGATTACTTCATACTTTAGACGATCTCCGCATTGCTTTCCAAACAAAAATAGAAAATTTCTGTCCCGCTACTACTCCGGTAGCTACTTCTGATCCTACTGGCACTTTTTCTGCTGAACCGAATTCTGCTTACAAATCCACTACGATTGAGGAAAATACTTTTATTTTGCTAGATCAAACTTTTATAATTTCTCCTACCCCTACAGATAAATCAATTACTTCTTCTGTACTTTCGGCTGATCTTATTTGTAGTTCTATTCTACTCATCAGGTCATATGCTTCAATTGCGACAAACGTAGTCATGTTTCGACACGCTGTACTCGTCCTCAAGTACTTCATTGCCGCAGATGTTCTAACTGTCATTCTACTACTACTAGGTCTTCGAATAATGCTTTAAATTCTGTTCTCAGCTCTAGAAGACAAATTTCTTCTGCTTCTAATTCTATGTTCTTTTCTGTACCTTATTCCGGTCATACTGCTAACAACTGCCAAAACATATCCTTCTGCGACAAATATGGCTTTGAACAAAAAATTTTCCAGTTTCTAGTTCTACATCCCTTTATGTACCTTCTCCTGCTTGTTGCCAACACATCACATCTTTTTCAGCCATATGCGCCTTCGAACTATAATATTGATTTTTACAACTATCACTCCCCTATTTTTCGAACACCTTCTAATACGAACCAAATTTTTTCTGTCCTTAGCTGCTTCAAAGTTGATCAAAAAGATCCTACGTATACACTTCCTTATCCGACTGTTCCTTCTCCACCATTGGTAGCTGCTTAAGAGTTTGTTTCTGCTTTCTTAAATGATTTTACTCAAGAAATTCCTGTCGTGTCTTCGATCGCAAATGTAGCTGAAGTGACGAAAACGTCTAATTCTGTTAGAGAAGTTAATAAACCCATATCTTTAATACCTGTTGCTGTTGTTGTCAAAATAATACATGTTCCTGTTCCTTTATCTGCTTTTATCGAGCACGCTGACCCTATTATAGATGAAGTTCTACTTAATTGTACTCCTTTATCTGACGTTGATGAAACGTTACATGCTTTCACTCTTTTCTAATGTTGACGAAGGTCAACCTGATTCTACTTCTTTATCTAATGTTGATGAAAGTATTCTTGCTTCTGCTTCTTAATCTAATGCTGATAAAGGTATTTTTGCTCCTGTTTGTTTATCTAAGTTGATGAAGATATTGCTCCTCTTTCTTTTTCTAATGTTGACGAAGTTCAACCAGATTCTACTCCTCTATCCAAAGATGAAATTCTATTTGATGTTCCTTTATGTAATGTTGACGAAGTTCTTCCTGATGCTGCTTCTTTCTCTAATGTTGACAAAGGTCAACAGGATTGTGCTCCTTTCTTTAATATTGGTAAACTTTAACTTGGTTCTGTTCCTTTTGATGAAGTTCTATTTTATTTTGTTTGTTTTTGTAAAGCTGGTGAAACTCTGCCTGGTTCTGTTTCTTCTTCTAACGCAGCTGAAGTGTTCTCCGATTCTGGCTCTTTTTGTAAGGTTAATATTCTGACAACCCATCATATTACTTTTACAACTAATACTGAAGACAAACGGATTTCTTCCATAACGTGTTCTGAGTTTCCTAAACCACCATTACTACCTCCAACCTAACCACCACCTCCTCAACCGCGTGTTATATCTATTACACCCGCTGTTGTTCCTGTTTTACGGAAACTGCCAAAAAGCGGCAGAAAATATTCTATATTGATTTAGGACCTGAAGATGTTGGTCAGAAGCATCCTAATGTTCTTGATCTTGCTTCGTTTTCTTTCTGGCGACGCAAACATCTTAAACCCCATTACTAGTGCTCTGTGTCGCCAATTCTTATGCTGATTCTGTTCTTCCTTAGGATTTGATTTCTGGACTTTACTTTTTCTACTGTTCTAAATAATTTTTTTGTTCGGAATGGTTTTCTTATTGGTCCTTGTTTTTTTCTTATCATTCTGCCCACGCACTACTCACCCCAATCCTGTGTGGGTTCGGGATTAGAATAACCCCATGGTAAGACCCGCCGGTCGTAAAAGGCGACTAAAGCGGTCCAACACATACACACCTACTTCTTGCACACACGCCTTTCTGCTTGATTCCCTTTTCATTCGGTCTCTCCTTGTACCCAACACCGTGTGGATCCGATATTAGAAAAGTCCCATGCTAAGATTTGCCTGTCGTAAGAGGCGACTAAAGCGGTCCAACACATACACACACACACACACACACACACACACAAACTTCTTACACAAACCCTATTCTGTTTGATTCTCTTTTCTTTCGTTTTCTTTTTGTACCTCAACCCCGTGTGGGTCCGGGACTAGAATAGCCCCATGGTAAAACCTGCTTGTCATAAGAGGCAACTAAAGCGGTCAACACATACACATGCCCACTTCTTGCACACACACCTTTATCCTTGGTTCCCTTTTCTTTCATTCTTTTCTTGTACCCAACCACGTGTGGGTCCGGGACTAGAATAGTTTCATGGTTAGACCTGCCTGTTGTTAGATGCGACTAAAGCAGCCCAACGCACACATACACATACACACACGTTTTACACACTCATCATTCTGCTTGGTTCTCTTTTCTTTTGTCCTCTCCTTGTACCTCAACACCGTGTGGGTCCGATATTAGAATAGCCCCATGGCAAGACCTGCCTGTCGTAAGAGGCGACTAAAGCGGTCCAACACATAGACACACACACATTCTTGCACACACCTTTCTACTTGGTTTTCCTCTCTTTCGTTCTCTTCTTGGACTACAACCCCGTGTGGGTCCGGAATTAGAATAGTCCCATGATAAGACATGCCTATCGTAAGAGGCGACTAAAGCGGTCCAACACACACACACACACACACACACACACATTTTCTTTTGTTCTTGCTTGTCTTTGTTTATCCTCTCCTTGCAATTTTGGTGCTGCTTTCCTATAGTTTTTAGTTTTAGTTTTACTGCTACGTTTCTTTTGACTCACTTTCCTTTTCTTATACTTTTTCTTTCTGTTAATCTTCATACGGAATGAAATTTTTCGATCTACTTCCGGTGGTAGGTGCTCTCTAGATCTTTTTTCTTTTGTTCGGAAACCACGACTTAGTCGACTTTCGTCCTAGTTAGCAATCCTTTCCTTCAATTCTTCGTTTAATGCGATTCTTTGGTACCACAGCTTGAAGTACTTCAATTTTTTCTATCCAGCACTCTTGCTATTCCCTTGCTTACTTTAAAGCTTGCTAGTTAATGTCTTGTTTTGGCTTGTACTGTTCGTTTTCTTCCTCGTTCCTTTTCTTACTTTTTGGGATTTTCGCGAGAAACCAATTTCTTTTCTTGAGGTTGAAGAGTTTGCTGTTCCTTTACTAAAGATATCCGTCTTCTGACAACTTTTCTTCAGTGTTAGGCTATTCCCTCTTTGTCCTCAATGATTGCTACCTTTTATTTTTCCTTTTCCTTTATATTTCTTGATTTGGTCCGGTATACTGATTTTTGAGCCGGATGAAAATTTTTTGTTGATTATGAGTGTTTCTTGTGGTTGTCTTAAGCGAACTTTCTTTTCGTTCATTCTATTAGTGTATATTGGTCTTTTGAGCCGGAAATGTAAATTTTTGCTTTTCTTTGAGTTCAAATGATTTCTTTTGGTATTTCCTTTTTGTTAGTACTGTACTGCCTGCTTCATTGCTTCTACTTCTTACACGGACTTTTTAGATTTGCTAGGAGGGGAATTTGTTGCGGCAACTTTCGGATATAGAGATATCCTGCATAAAATTACAACGCCCGTAATTGGAACCGTTAATCTAAACCCATCCTTATGTCATTCTCCTACATCATCTAAACCTAATAAATACCGTCCTGCATAGAAATCTTCCTCAATATGTGAAATATATTCTGTAACTCTTTATCAATCCATTAAAAAAACTAACAAGCATTTACATATTCTAACACCCTAAATTCTTTGAAATGTTTGCTCCTCTTTTTCGATATGTGCCAGTTAGATTATTATTTCAAATAGTTTCGTCGAAATATTTCCTATTCTAAAACCGTAAACTCGCCTTAGCAATTCTCCGAAAAATAATTGTAACCGCTGTCCGTTATGGCTGCTGCTCGTTAAAATTACTTCCAAATAGATCTTTCGAAAGATTAAATGGTTAAATGTGTTTGTTATTTGCTTGTATGCCTTTAAATTCCGTTTTATTATATTTGCACGTATTCGTAGCAACGTCTTTCCTTGTTAAATTATTCCGAGAATATTTATAGCGTGAATCGATAATCTTACAAACCTCTGTTCTGTTCGAAAAAGCTAGACCACATTACATGCTTCACCGTGGGTTGATTTAACTATATCGCAGGGGCATTTTAAAATGTAGCTTGCTTCTCCCGCAACTAACGAAATTCAATAGAATTAATTATCGTATTTTGTATTTTGAAATCTAGAAAAGTTTTGCCGTTGTATATATTATCGCTTGCTTTCTTGGAATATTCTACACCAATATCGGTGGGAATGGTTTGATATTTTCTCTTCCATTTTTCAACGCTGTATAAATACGACTCCAACTTTGAAAATGCTTCTTAATTATTCGACAGCTCTTACTAATTCGACTCCTCTGTTATTAATTTGACGCTTCTTTCAGCGTTGTGAAGTCGCGCTTAAAATGCACTTGTGCTAGTGCAGTACCTTTAAGTTGTTTCAGTCTCCAGCTGTATTTCGTGATATGTCACTCGATAGAAGATAACTCCAGGTACAATATGTTTTCTGTTTACTTTGTTATGTGTTGCTGTTCTGTAAGATAAACACTTGCTTTTGATTACTTCTACAATACATTACAGATCGACAATAATGCACGCTTAATTCTGTGTAAATTACTGTAGGAATTGTAATACGTTTAGAGCGTTTTTCTCTGCTTGCTGTTTACTGTTTAAATTAATGTGAATATCAAATAATGGACTGTTTAAAATTTTAATGATACGAGATGCATTTCCTACAGAACTTTTTACTGGCTATATTATTATTTCGATATATCTTGTACATATTTGGGGTTTGACATATTATAAGTATGCTTGTATTTAGATAGCAAAGATTTTGTGCTTAATATTTTTATATGTAGACCTTATACTGTATTTTATGTAAATTTACGCTTTATGTACATCACGTTGTAACGAACGATTTCACAACCGGGTATTTTTGACGTTTGTAAATATTCTTTTTGGGACTGTATATTTCCTACATGTTCGTAAAATAAATTTTTTTGTTACTGAGATTTCTAATTCAATTTTCTTTCTAGGTCACCCACTCCACTCTCTGACCTTGTTGAGCTAGCCCGAACTCTGATTTTTTTAGAGTTTGACTATGTCCTTGTGTTTGGTTACGGTATTCGGTGTAGGCAATTTTTCTACTACTTACTGTGCTGCGTCCTTCCTTGTCCGCACAGAATACCGTAACACGTAACACGCCTTTTAGCAAAATTCAACAATTAAAGAATGCTATACACGATCATGGGATGGCACTGTAATCCCGAACAACAATCAAAGTGTTGGAATAGAATTCGAAGTAATAATTAATTACAACATGCGTTGAAGTCGGGTGTTAAAACCAGACACACAGGCAAATGGTATTCCCTGATTTTAGAATAAAGTTGAAATAGTTATGTTCGATGAAGATGGATGTTTTGTTTCAGACATTACGCCTTTTGAAAATATAAATTAAAGGGAGATTTTAGACTGGGCTTCTCCTGTTTTTAATTTGCTCGTTATATTAATTTGCTCTTTTCTGATTTTATTAAGGATGATTATGCCCTAGTAAATTTCTGAGCTAGAGTTTCAAAATATATTGCTGGATTTTGGCCAATTAAATAATAAATGTAATGTGAAGTTTTTAATAACGCACTGTGTGATACGAGCGATACAAACCAATGATGGCCCATTGAGTAATGAGAAAATTGTGTGGCTTTCTAATATGAATTTACGTTGCTACAAAGAAGAAATTGAATGGAATAGGTTTAATAAAATCTAATTATAATAAAATGAAAACTGGAAACGCTTTACCGCAAGGTTATATAAAAGTTAGCTCTAGGTATTTAGTTAATTTGAAGCAATTTACATGATTTGTTTGTTAAAATAAGGGTGTTGAATCATAGACTTTTATGTTCCAATTGAGATAAATTTTTTCTGTTGGAAAAGAATTTTTGAGATGTGACAAAGATGAATTACTTATTTTTCGGTATTTTATTACGATGGGAATTTATTAATAGTCGCAGGTGCTTTATAATTTATTATATATGCCTTATTCAAATGACTGATCAATTACATAGGGAGTCGCGGGATGATCTTGCCATATTTGTCATTTATTGAAGAGGTGTACGTTATTTATTATTAGTATAGTAAGAATATTTCTTCAATTTGTAAATTATAATTCTTGATTTTGTAAGCAACAATCTTTGATTTTGTGAAGAATAATTTGTCTGACTTTGTATACAACTTTCGAGATCAAGCAGAAATTTTGTATGCAGGGTGTCTCTAAAAAGCCTGTACAAAATGTTACCACAAATTCCTTATGAGGATCTCGCCCAATTTACTTTAGTTCAAAAGTTGATAGTCTTCAAGATACAGGGTGCCAAAGTTATTATTATTTTAAGTTAATTTTTAAATAGGTGAAATAATAGCAAGATTTGCATAAATTTCAGTATCTAAGGGTTTTTTAAGATCATAAATTCAGATTTGACAATAGTTTTGATGTATTTCGCAGAGGGTGCTAGCAGTAGCCCTTTGCCTACAAAAATCCATAACTTTTTTGTGCTTCGGTATATCAAACTGCTAGTTAAAAATTCTTATTCCTTGACATTTTTTTTTCAAAAAAGGTGTACCTTGTAGATGTCGCTTCTAGCAGCCTTTTCTGAGATAATCGAATTTAAATGTTTTATTGCAAATTAACATTTATCACAACCCCCCCTTCACTTTATCCAAGCTTAGGACTGGTCCAAGGTTGGAACATGGTTGACGGCTAACAGGTCAACAACAACTCAATAACGAACCAAACAGCAAACTTGTATTAAATTATAGATTGTACAATAAAACTCTAAGAGAATGTTCAAACTGATACCCATTTTATGTGTACAAAGATTAATTCTACGAAAAAAATTGGATTGCGCCCTTTGCAGATAAGTGGCAACAACAGCGCTTACAAAAGAAGCGGGTTAATAGGTTTGAACAAAGCGAGAAAGGCTCGTTTGGCGACGCAGACTGTTGCCAAGTATTGAACTAATCGTATGACTAACAAACAACCGACATAATCTGCTGTTCGTCGCAGAACCTCCATCTCTATACCACCTACCTCCACCTCAAAACCTGCAGAGGTCAAGACGACAGCATGTAGAAAAAGGACTAGGTCCGATAACACTCCTCCGCAGGCTGGACAGCGGAAAAGGTGTTGTAGGAGTAGCTCCACCTTGGCTGTCTGTGGCAGCCACGGGAGGCGGCCGCAATACAATACCACGTAACCGTGATCGAAAAGAACAACTCCTGGAGCAAAATTACCAAGACCTAGGTTGAAGTCTTGCAATCAGCTATTGAGAAGGTGCTTGACAAACATCTGTTCGCCCTTCCAGCAAATAGCACTCTACCAACCTTCAGGAGGGCGAGATCTATCGGATCTGGTATGAGAACGACCACTTCCTAACGTGGATTACAGAGGTGGTTGGGTACCTCCCCCAACCGTGTAAAGCTACACGCTTTGCGGTCGTTTAGATGGAATTGCTACCTAGGTTCCTGAAGGAGTACTATTGGTTCCGAGTCCCTCGGAAAATATGAATGTCTACCAATGTCGTCTGCAGGTGCAGAATCCATAGGCCGACACTTCCAAGTAGTGCGCCTTCACACCGCCACTGGAGTTCAACCTCAATGGAGACTGATAGTCTATGACATTGCGGAAGATGCCCAAGGTGCAATAGGAAGTGAGGAAAGCAAGCTGCACTATAAACTTTCCTCCTTGGTCGTCAAAGTTCAGAAAACACGACCTATTACTGGAAAAGACTCCTCGACTACCAAGCAACAGCAGCAGTAACCTCTCCAGCCGCAGCTCCTAGAGGTCATGGATGCTCAATCATTAACTGCGTCAGACACCTTGATAGATATAACAGTTGAGTGATTGGCAGAGGAGTGTAGTAGGGGCATTCCAGCCAGTAACGTTTAAAAGGTAAGTTTTCGCATATCTATGAGTAGACTAGATATTGTATAGGTAAACCTACAACACTGCCGGGCGTCTGCTAACACTCTATCCAGACGCTTGAACAGCAAGTAGACCATTGTCTTCATGCAGAAACCCGGGGTGACGAACACACTAGGGTCTTAAATTAATTTAATTGATGCTGTTCACCAATAAAAGGAAGCTGATGGTAACTAGATTGCCAACACTCTTCCCAACTTCTCTGCCCCTATTAAAAGAGGCTAAGCACCTGGGCGTCATACTTGATAAGAAGCTGAATTGGGCCAAACATTTACAAGCAAAAATTACCAAAGCCAACCAAGTGTTTTGGCAATGTAAACGTGTCATAGACAAACTTTGGGGTCTTTCAACAAAAGCTGCCCTGTGGCTATACACCACGATAGTAAGGCCGGTGCTCTGCTACGGCGCTGTAGTCTGGTGGCCCAGGACCAGACTGGCCCATGCAGTCAAAGAGCTTACTCAGATCTAAAGAGCGGCCTGTCTAGGCATCACAAACGCAATGCAATCTACACCTGCTGCAGCCTTAGAAGCCATTCTAGGCCTCACTCCGCTGGACCTACATGTAAAGAAAATAGCTCTGAGAGCGGCAATGAGGCTGAGGTTCAAAGGTCTATGGATCGACCAGGGAGACGATGGTAGACACCACAACATACTAAGAGAGGCGGTGCGGAACTCCCCTCTCTTGGGAGGAGTGGTTGATGTAATCGCATCCATAATGATCTCTAAGAGGCGCTTAGGGGTTTGCTTAAACACCGAGGACGCCTCCTTAACGGCGATCTCCATCCATACAGATGACTCCAAAACAAATGAAGGTACCGGGGCAGGCATTTTGTCCGATGACCTAGACCTTCATGAAAGTGTTACGCTGGGTAGACTGGTAACTGTCTTCCAAGCGGAGGTCATAGCCATCATGCATGGTGCTAACGCCATACTGGAACGCAGAATCCAAAATAAAGCTATACGCATCCTGAACGATATTAGAGCAGTACTTTTGAGCCTAAATAAGCAGAAGCTCCTTTCGGGGGTGGTTCATTAATGTTGCCGCATCCTCGAGCTTGTTTCTAACACTAATGCCTTCGAGCTGGTATGGGTCAAAGGGCATTCAGGAGTACATGGTAACGAACAGGCAGATTCTTTGGCGAGGCAAGGAGCGGCCCGGGGCTTTGTTGGCGCTGAGCCATCGGTTGTTATTGCGCCATCGGTGATGTTCTCCATGATAAGGCAAATAACTCACCGTCGTCACACGGACAGGTGGGCTTTTACAACAAGCTTCCGACAGGCAAAAATGTTCATAAGGTCCCCCATGACCAAACCCAAAAAATTTGTCATATGCTTGCCGAGACAGAAACTACGGCTACTGGTGGGGATATTGTCCGAGCATTGCATACTAAGGAAGCATCTGCACAGGATTTGTCTGTCAGATGACCCCATCTGTCGCGGCTGTCAAAGGGAGGACAAGACGGCGGAGCACATTTTGTGCACCTGTCCGGCACTCGCCCAACTTCGAGGATCCATACTGGAGGATTTCTGGCCTGAGAAGGCCGTAATTCAAGACACCCCTTGGTCCGACATCCTCTAATTCACCTGTAAGGTCGGGTGGTTGAGTATTGAAGGACCAACCTAGGACATGGAAGGCAGCTCAATGGGCACACTTGAAGGCCTAAGTGCGTGTGACATGTGCCACCCTTCCCAATTAAATTAAACACTATGGTCTATGGACAGGGCAGCCTAAATGGAGATATCTTCACCCAATGCATGTATTTACATTCCCAGGCACATAAACGCCATCTTCCTGCAACAACTGAGTGGATGTGACGTCACGGCGGTTCAAATCAGTTGCAGGCTGGTAGTAATCACTGAGATTATTCTGGTCTTGGCATGTTTTGCGATTGCGTTAGGCTCCCTGCTTTGAAGTTGATGACGGTTGTCGACTATAGCATACGTCAAAGGAAACACCTTGTTGTAGAATGCGATTTTAACGCACATGACACAACATACGGGAACGCTGACACTAACCATCGTGGCAGGGCACTGATAGAATATGTTCTGAGTAAACACTTGGAGATTTTAAACTGAGCAGTGAGCCCTCGTTTGTGAGATTTCGCTGCCAAACAGTAATCAACATTACATTGATCTCGGAAAGCATCTCCAAACACCTCTCAAATTGCCAGGTTTCGCATAAGACAATCTTTCCGATCACAGGTTGTTGAAGTTTAAAATAAAGGTAGCGGAAGTTGAAAAACATAAGAATCCAAAAGTCATCAACACATCGGTGTTCGTTGACCGACTGGCTGAGCAGCTTTTGATACAGCAAGGTGTGAGTATTCCTACGACTATAGAGGATTGTTGCAAAAAATTGCGATTCAAGACCTGTCTTGTAGGATATTTTGAGCAAGCATGCCTGGTAAGGACAGCCTCAACTCGATCCACCACCCCATGATACTGCAAAAAGTTTCAAGAGCTGAACAAAGCTGCAGCCAAATTATTCAATAAGGCAAAAGAGATCAGTAGTAAGGCTGACTGGGAGGCTTACAAAAGCCACCTGCGACTATACAAAGCGGAAATTAGAAAATAACAGTGAGACTCTTGGAAGGCCTTTCTGTAACTCAGTAGTTTGCCAAGGAGACTTTTCAAATCAACAAAATTCTGTCTAGAGATCCTCGCCACCTACCATTCTGTCTGAAACGTCCCTACGGCAGGTACACTGTTGCTGAGAAAGAAACTACAGAGCCACTTGCGGAGTGTATCTCTCGTCTCCACCCCTGGCGCGGACCCAACCATCTCTGCCACAAATGAGGCCGACTGGGTGGTATCGAACCAGGTGATTGACCCTGAGTCATCTCAATCTATCAACCTTTTTATGTCTCCTGGTCGGGACAGCATTTATTCTACCCTCCTGCAGGGAGGCTTGGAAAGTTACGTCCATTTGTGGTGGCACCAAATAGAGACTGTGTCGCCTTTGCATACTCTCCAGAAGCTGAAGAGAAGTAAGGATGATTTTTATTCCAAAACCTGGGCAAAATCTTATCGTTTGATCAGCCTGTCTTTTCTGCTAAGGAACAAAAATT
Source organism: Platerodrilus igneus (assembly GCA_036346225.1). Classification (NCBI taxonomy): domain Eukaryota; kingdom Metazoa; phylum Arthropoda; class Insecta; order Coleoptera; family Lycidae; genus Platerodrilus; species Platerodrilus igneus. The sequence continues at coordinate 3,339,814 of JARFIW010000012.1, read as the reverse complement.
CCAATCGATGTTTTTTGTTTATCGTATTATATAATAATTTTCCGTCAATTGCATATCTTCATGTTTTTCTTCTTTCATAGAAACCTCCCTTACACCTGCGGTTACTCGGTGCGTTTTTATACGGTGTCCCCAATCACTTAGAGTAAATTATTTTCAAAATTATAATAACCCTAAGCACTTTTATCCCAAAATAAATTCTAAATTAATAAACGCGTAATTAATATCAACGAATAATTACTCCAAAACTTGGCCTCAATGACATTCTATGGACGCATTCTTCTCTTATAAGTAAAGAAGTTGCAACAAGTTTTAATCAAATACCTTTAGGAAAATTCAACAATCTTTTATCTTGCGCGATCTTGTCGTTAAACTTAGCATCTCAGGTTTGTAAGTAGCTGTCACGATGGAGATTAAGCCCAGCCTTTCTTTCATAGCCAATGAATTACACAAAAATATATGCGAAAATAGGCGAAATTCGTTAAGATAAGCGTCAACTAATTAAGGTGCATAAACAGGAATACGTGAAGCTTTATCGTCTTAGTTTATACATTGTGCAGTCAACGAAAGCTAGTTTGATATCAATAAAATATCAATGTTTTATACGTCAAATTTGTATCGAAAGTGGATTTACGTATCATTAATTGAAAATATTGAATTTAGTTTTGGTAAACTTAGTTTGGCTTTTAGGTCTTAAAACAAAATAGCTATATGTTACTATTATAGCTCATTTATTCGTTTCCCATATGATGAAGGGAAATCGACAGTCTTTCGACTAAGCTAGTGGTCTATTCCTCGGGTAGAGCTTATGAGGAGTGGTCGTGGGTTTTACAACAAAATTATTGTTTTCTGTACTGACTCTAAAATATAAAATAGGGAGTGCAAAAAGGGCGCCACCAACTCCTAAAATTATTAAAGCACGGGTTACCATAAGTGAGAACTTGGAAATCCTCAGGGGAAAACATCGCTTTTACTGCTAAACGCAGGATCTGAGAGAAAACAATGTTATTATAATAACAAAGGACGCAAGAGATACACCCTTACTACCTTATACAATAAAGAAACAGAGTAGTTATTAATACCAAAAATTTAAGTATAAATAGTAAAATGAAATTTAGATATCAAATTTCTTGAAAGCACTGTTTAGTACTTCTTTATTGAGTCACAGCCAATAACCTATTTTTTATAAAAGGGTATATATTCTTTTTACCTTTTAACACATTTATCACTACTTTTTGGACACACTTGTCTAAAATAAAACAATGTTCAATTAAATCATATGATGGTTCTTTAATCAAATTTATCTTTTCCTGTAGTAAGATTTTATATACAAAAATGTACAACAATAAAAAACGTGTCTAATCTATTAGACTCAGATATTTAAATATGAGAAGTAAGGTAATTTCTACTAGAAATCAAAATGTCAACAATAAATTAAATATGACCGTAAAGTTTCTAAATACCCAAAACGCGCAGATCTGTTTACCTTGGTTTACAAATATTTGTTATATATTCAATGCTAAATAAATTAGTTCTCGTAGTTACTTTATGTGTTATTGAACTTGAATGCAATACTTTTCCGAATTAAATATTGAAAATTCATAATTTTATTTATTTGCAGTAATATCAGATGTAAGCAATAATTTATACTATAATGAAATCCAAATGATAAAATCCCAATCGACTTCCTTGTAAAACAAATTGAAAAAAGCTACCATTTTAGTTTCAAATATTCGTCTCGCTGTCAAGTTATTCAGAACAGCTGTTGTCAAGTCAGGTCCTTATGCTAGCGCTTACCTTAGCAATTGGTTGTACTTTGAACTTTAATGTATCAAATACCTTGTCGAGACCACATGTATTAGCCTGCGATTTTTGGAGAAACAAGTGACGTCAGCAAACTTTCCACATCTGCATTTTACAAAGCGTAAGCATGAACTTCTTCTTTTAAACTAATGACGAATTAAATACACTACTGTGTATTATACTGGACCATTACTAGGAACCATTTTCATCAATCGATGTAAATCAAAACATAAAATCAATCCATAAAACAAGCTGTACAATGTGCATCATTTTTGACTCCTCTTTAACCTATCTCAAGGCGAGATTATTTAACGGTAAACTAAGAAATTAAATATGATATCTAAATTTATAAGTTCGTAACCTCCTAAATTGTGAATTAGTGAAATTAAATATTGGTAAACGTGTGCGTTATCGGTAAGCTATCGGTATAGGTGAGATTGAGCGCTATAATAAAATCATTTAGTCTACCTTAATAATTATTTAACTTGCTTACCGTTATCAGAAACAAACAAAAGTCAAGTGCATTCAGTACTTTATTACGCTGCCATGTTTAAGCCGACGCGTAGTTACTAGCTCGGATCTTATTCATCGCCAACATGCTTCTAATTGCTGCGAGTGGTCGAACCAGACTGTCCCTTCTGTCAATGGGATGCGCACAAGGCATAAAAATCGTTTAACATTGGAAATGCAATTTAAACGACCAACGTTTACGAATAGAACTTATACTATTATTATTAATTAATATATGCCTTGTGATTTGGCTATACGGTACTGATCTGAACTTTTATTAACATCATAAAATTAATGGTTTATTTGAATAAACAATGCAGCGTATTTTATAATTAAATTTATAAGCTTTTATAATCGTCAAAAAAATTTGTTACAGTCTAAAGCGGAAATTAATAAAATAATATTTTAAATGCGGATTGTATATTCGTTAAACAATATTCTAAACTTGGAACAAATGAACGTTAATTTTGAGCAATTTTCAGTTCGAAAATAATATCGATTTTAAGCACATATTTTTGCTTGAAAAAAATTGGTTACTATTTTTATGCGGAAGTTAGTTTTGAGGATTTTTTCATACCCATGGACAAGTATGTATGATCCTGTCTTTGATTTTTGGTTTAGAATTGAGTATAACTAGGGTTGAGGCATATTTAGGTTTCAAAAGCTTTAAAAGTAAAAGAAAAGGCATTTATTCCGTTAATACTTATTGTATGATCCAAAATTTATTATTACTGTAATATCTGGAGATTTGTATCCAGATCTGTTTTGCGAGATGATTTGAAATTTAAACTTTAAATATGTTTTGTTTGTTAAAACTGGTTTTCACTAAGCTGCTTAAAAATTTCTGATTTTAGTCAAAATTATTCTTCGATAGAGAGAATTTGATTTACAATTTGAATTAACTTTAAGCTTGATTGTGTCTTTTTACTACATCAATCACTACAATAGAAGTAAAGCATTAAAATTGCAATATTGCTTTTTTTCGGATGATCTGAAATAATTTGGTTACCCAGCTACTGTCTTTATTTTCACTTCAAACGACAATCCTCGATAATCAACAGAAATATTGCGAAATAACTTTGTATGCAAAGTTAATAACCTTGTTTCTGCCAACAATTAAAGAAACTGTCGTAATGCTAGTAATTGTTAATTGTTTTCTTGTAATTGCACTTGATCTTGTGAAAAATAAGAAAATATGCAAGAATTATGTATTGTTTATTATTATAATGTAAACATATTAGGATTCATTACATCTGAATTCAGTGTCTTGAAGGTTGCGTGCATTTTATAATTATATATTATATTTACTCTAATGGGACATGTGAATTACAGGTGTATAATTAACCTCAATCTGTGTATAATACTTGGTTTAACACAAGAAATAATTATTACCAAATGTAAAATTACTTGCAAACATCAAAGTCCATAGAAAATATAAATGAAGAATTTAAGGAATCTTCAATTATTAACTGGTTAATGTTTTATAAGAGATAGTTTTCAAGTTACACAAACACCGCACGCATCGATTGATATACCTGAATTACCGAGATACTGTAACGAACTTCAATTTGCAGTTCTCTATACAGTCTAATTAATAGGTTGTTTTTAACAGTTTACCCGCCACATTTGCTCCAGCATCCACAATTGCTCCCTCATTCTGGACCAAATAGTTTTCTTCGACTAACCATTTTCATCTTTCGAAATACATCTATCTTGTTTCGTATCAACTAATATTAGATTTTTCTCAGCTACCTGATTTTCTACGAATTTTTTAGATAGCATTATCCCCCAGGGAGCTACCCTCATTTTAAGATTTTTTGCTGGTAGCGATTTTTGGGCGTCCGCATAAATTTTTTATCATGCGATACATCAAATTAGTCTAGAATTTTACGCAAAATCCGAATCTGTAAACAGATTTAAAATAGGATGACCCCTTACCGTTTTACATACATACCCTCTGCAAGATTAATCTTTCTCCACATTTCCACCCACGAGATAAATGTACCTTGTTTGGTATCAATTAATAATAGATTTTTTTAGCTACCTAAATTTCTATGGATTTTTTAGATTGCATCATCCCCCAGGGAGCTACCCTCATTTTAAGATTTTTACCAGCAGCAATTTCTGACCGTCCTTATAAATTTTTTTTAGTCATGCGATGCATCAAATTAGTCTAGAATTTTACGCCAAATCCGAATCTGCAAAGAGATTTAAAATTAGACCGCCCCTTACAAAGTTACACTTTAAAAGCTCCAAACCTCTAAATTTTTGCATTCATATCTAACCTAGATAAAAGTTTTCTTCGACTACCCATGTTAATCTTATCTATAAGTTCCCAGACAATCTAAAACCGTGGGAATTTTAGAAATGAACCTTTTATAAGCCATAAGTGTTTAATATTTAAAACCATTTTCAAACAGTAATGTACTGTTTTTAGAATATTCAAAACCACGACTTTTAAAATTTTAAACAGAGTAAAAATTTTATCAATTTTCTGGTTTAACATTTTAATTTCTAAACACGTCATAACATAATTATGTAGTCAATGTAGTCAATGCTAAATAGGTACTTGGAAAATACAATTCGTATCCGAACTAATTTCTTGACGATTATGGATTACCCAAATTACATGTGAAAGCAGTGTATAATTCCTTTTAAAGCGTATTTCTTCTTCAAACAAATACATTAATTACAGAAGAAAAAGTACGCTAAATGCAAGTCAATTAATAGCTAATTTAATACTGTTTACTGACCTACCTTAATTGTTTGTACAAAGAAACACAATAAAATATATACAAATATAGCAACTATCTTATATCTTTATGCCCCCATGCGTAGGTTGGTATGCTTTCGGGGATGACGTAACGCTTGTCATCTTCGCCCGACAAACTAATTTTATTAATTAATTGGGTATAAAGTTGGTGTTCACATGGCTTCGTTTAAGACCTCGTACATATTTTCCAGATTACTAGAAAATGTTATGACCATATTTTTTTTGTGTAAAAGGATTTCACATCGGTAGTCTCTTCTCCCATTTTTGTGTAGACGCCGTAGAGTTCGCAATTAAGTTTTATTGCTGTATGTTGTGTTCTTTTTTCATTAATTAATCGAATAAACCGTTCTTTCTGCTTCCACAGAAACTCGGACACTTCATCGTCGACACTGGTGCTTTTTATGCGATAGCTAGCCATACGGTTGTTTCGTACAAGATCTTTTAACAGCTGGCGGAGCTGAACGTTTACAGCTTAATAACATACCGTGCTGTTTTTTCTTGTGCCGCAGTAAGTTGTCTATTTTTGTAAAAGCGATACCGCAAGATTCACAGTTTTAGTACTTTGCTGCTGACGGATGTATAAGCTTAATCGTGGACGATGTTACACCACGACATTTGTTCTGGTGCCGTTTGAGAGCATTTTTCCAGGTATAGGAAGCACCACAAGAGTTGCAATTAAAAATATTTTTGGATGACATTTTTCGTCGACCAGCCTCCATGGATAGCGCCATGGTTTATATACATTTCGGAAACAATCTAAGATTGCCAAAGACACTCGACGGGTGCACAAGCGCGGTCACTAAACCAAATATCATTAATACCAAGTATTCCGTACTTTCGTAGGTTGCTCATTTCCTAGAACTAAATCATCCGTATAGCTGTCGATAGCACGTAATTATTTCTAGAGCCGACAAGTACTCGATACCACCCAAATAGAGAATTAGACACTCGATGTCTGTTACTTTCCGATTCCCTCGTAAAGGATAGAAAAACTTGGTCAATAATCCGTCTAACTTATACTTCCACCCGCTCCCTTTCTGATAACTTCCAAACATTTTTCAAACTATAATGGTCTCAGAATTTTTAAACCTCCGAGGGAGTTATAAGTCGTGATCAATTACACGTTCGACCTACCCGTAAACTAACATATTTTATAGTAACAGTACGCTGTATAATACATGCATACCCTTTCTCTGCGCTACTGCCATTCTTGCAGTTGCTTGAAAAAGTCAGTCGCCTTTTTACTGCTAGGACTGCTTCAAAGCACCATTCTATACTTTCTTTATAAGTATAGCACATCGCGCACTTTTTTTTTGTCTGAGAATTAAATTTTGCTCATGTAGGCTTTTACACTTTTGCATATTTAAACATCTAATACGATCGATTAACCACTTCCGATTATTCTAACAGGAACCACCATATATTCCGCCGCACAATTCTTTTTTAATCCAACGATCCTATGGGCTTCCCCACACTAACACCTAACGTATCTTTCCTACTATTTGTTAAATAGAAACTACCGGCATCGCCATGTTTGTATGTGGACGTAAGCAGATGTTTGTGGATGTGTACAAGAATATGTAACCATATACATTAATCAGTCTAAGCTATTTTATTTAGTCCAAGAAAACTACTATTTTTCTAGACCACAATTAATAATCGCCGTTATAGGTTTAACATTTCTACCATTTCCCAATGACTGGTGCTACGTACATGGAAACTTTAATTCCTTATTTGAGAGAATCCTTTTTCTCCCACGCACTGTTGCGTAGTTGCATGCCAACCTCTTTTTGGAATATATGGTCGTTATAGGTTGTAGGACCCTCGGTTTTACTTAACTACACTTCGTGAGACCCTTTAATCTTTTTAATCGTGTCTTTCTCGTTTACAATACAGTAGGACTTAGCCCTACTACCAACAAATTATAATACTAGATCCCCATTAAATTCGTCTTTAAATTTCCCTACAACTTTTTTGTTGACTAGCAGTATATTGTATTTATCATCCGCGGGGTAGTCACTCTTTTAAGATAACTATATTTTTGTTTGGTATCAACTAATATTAGATTTTTCTAGGGAGCCCAAATCTGCAAATAAATTTTAAATAGAACCACCCCTTACAAAGTCAAGCCTTTTAAAGATCCAAACCTCTAAATTGTGTCCATCTATATTTAACTCCATCTTTAAAACCTTTTTCGCTACCCAAGACATATGCTATAACCAACCATTTCCCGAGACATCTAAAACCGCTGTGCCCCTCGAACACCACGTGGAGATAACACGTATACTCTGTCAACCAGGATAGAAGCCGGAAGGATTTGGAAGGTGGGAGAAGAACTTAAAAATTATGGAATCTTAAAACTAATATATACAATAGATTTACAAAATCTGTACAAATATAAACAACTATCTTAGACCTATATCTTTATAACCCCATGCGTAGATTGATCTGCTTCAAGGGAGACGTTACGCTTGTCATCTTTGCTCAATAAACTAATTTTATTAATAAGCTGCGTGTACAAATCGTGTTTTTTACTCTGGATACGTACCCCGGCAAGTACTCCATACCATCCAAATAGGAATTAGATGCTTGGTGACTGTTAACTTCCGCTTCCCTCGTGTACGCCCAACCACATCCCAACTCATGCGCACCCCTGGCCATGCGCACTCCTGCCCATGCGCACCCCTGCCCATGCGCATTCCTACTTATGCGCACCCCTACTCATGCGCACCCCTCGCTGTGTTACTGCTATTTCGTGTTGACGTCACAGCCTTTTGTAAGTAATGAGCAATGTAATACTATTCTAAAATTTTTATTCTGACATTATACATAACAAAATTTAAAAATATTTAATACCAAGCATGGATCCATTTAAACTTAATTTTAATACAAAGTTATACACAGAAGACAGTCCTTTCTTTATGTTTGTTTGGAGTGGTTTTAATTTTATCTAATTTTATTTGCAGCTTAAAATTTAAATCGACTTTCAAGTCCTCTATTTCCTTTTCTAGCCAATAGTTTGATACATAGAGACCGTCTAGGTTTTCGAAGTGCAAAATGTATCGAAGTTTGTCTCTATATATAAAGTATTTGATTCCACCGACAACCAGATCCATTCCTTCGTGTAATTCTTGCAGCCTATGACAATCCTTTAATCGCATCTTTCCCATTATATCCTGCATACGTATCTTGTTAGCTTGATCGCCTTTTTCTTGTCGATATTGAAGGGAATCCTTATTCTCCTACTCATTGTTGCGTAGTTGCATGTCTACCACTTTTGGGAATATATGGTCGTTATAGGTTGTAGGGCCCTCGGTTTTAAATGATCCGAAAGGTTCTTTACTAGGCAAATATATATGTTTAGCAAAACCCCTTTGCGTGTGGTGTACGCCAAGGTTGGAGCCCGCATTCTTTAGTTCGTCTTTGTTATCTGCCATATTATACGTTTTTAGAATAACCTTTTAAAAAGTATACAGATTTAGTACCATCCTTTTCCGCAAGGACTACATAACTAAAAGAGTCTTTCTTACTAACCGCAAATGCATACAGTTTGTAGAACCCGGACGTATTTAAGTCAGTCCATCGGCACATAAAATAATTTTTTAGTTCTTCCTCTAATAAGATGTTCTTTGTCTAACACATCTTTGTATTGTTCGCGTATTGTCGCAGTGTTTTCCATGTAGTCCAACTGTCGCTTTTTTGCATCCATTGCCTCTAATTCCAGTTGTCTTTTTCTTCCACTTACAGCGTATGGCATGCATAATGGGGCAATTTGTTTTAGCGTAAACGGATAGAGTTTACTGCCAATATTTAAGCGTTGTCGTACAACCTCTGGGCGAATGTTAGGCGTATCTATCAATCCCAATTCCGAAATGACTATTTCTTTTGGAATTGTTGAATATGGTGTTGCAGATTGTGTAAAATATGTACTACCTGCTTTAATGTAGCACTTGTATAAGAATTTTATTTTATCTTGGCTGTCTTCCTTCTCTACTATCTCCAAATAATTTACAGGTAAATAGTTAAAACTAAAAGCCGAAAGCACATACTTTATCAATTTTTTCCTTTCCTCTGGTTTTTCGGACAACTTAATTTGCAAGCCAGTCAATTTCTTTGTATTGCCATTTCGCCAATACACGTACTGTAGTGGGTTATTATACACTAAACAGCAGCTATTTTGTAGCTAAGTCAGAAATCGTTGTTGGTAAAAAAAATCTTAAAATAAGGGTAGTTCCCTGGGGGATGATGCAATCTGAAAAATTCCTAGAAATTCAGGCAGCTGAAAAAAATCTAATATTAATTGATACCAAACAAGGTGCATTTATCTCGTTGGTGGAAATGTGGAGAAAGATTTATCTCGCAGAGGGTATGTATGTAAAACGATAAGAGGTGGTCTTATTTCAAACCTGTCTGCAGATTCGAATTCTGCGTAAAATTCTAGACCAATTTGATGTTCGCATGGTTAAAAAATTTATGGGAACGGCCAAAAAGTCGCTACTAGCAAAAAATCTTAAAATGAGAGTAGCTCCCTGGGGATGATGCTATCTAAAAATTCCTAGAAATTTAGATAGCTGAGAAAAATCTAATATTAATTGATACCAAACAAGGTATATTTATGTCGTGGGTGGAAATGTGGACAAAGGTTTATGTCGCAGAGGGTATGTATGTAAAACGGTAATGGGTGGTCCTATTTCAAATCTGTTTGCAGATTCGGATTCTGCGTAAAATTCTAGACTCATTTGATGTATCGCATGGTTAAAAAGGACTGTCAGAAATCGCTACCAGCAAAAAATCTTAAAATTAGTGTAGCTCCCTGGGGGATGATGCTATCTAAAAAATTCCTAGAAATTCAGGTAGCTGAGAAAAGCTAATATTAATTGATACCAAACAAGGTACATTTATCTCGTGGGTGGAAATGTGGACAAAGATTTATCTCGCAGAGGGTATGTATGTAAAGCGGTAAGGGGTAGTCCTATTTCAAATCTGTCTGCAGATTCGGATTCTGCGTAAAATTCTAGACTCATTTGATGTATCGCATGGTTAAAAAGGACTGTCAGAAATCGCTACCAGCAAAAAATCTTAAAATTAGTGTAGCTCCCTGGGGGATGATGCTATCTAAAAAATTCTCAGAAATTCAGGTAGCTGAGAAAAATCTAATATTAGTTAATACGAAACAAGATAGATGGATCTCGAAAGATGAAAATGGTTAGTCGAAGAAAACTATTTGGTCCAGAATGAGGGAGCAATTGTGGATGCTGGAGCAAATGTGGCGGATAAACTGTTAAAACAACCTACTCTATTTTATGCCTGGTTATCCGTGAATTTTTAGTGTCCTAATGTACTCAATTGTCGCAAGAAAGATAACTAATGCAAATAACTAACAATGCTTACTGCTCTAATTCGTTTCCTAACACAATGTACTCTATATTTATTTTTAATGTAACTGTTGTAGTGTAACCGACCTGAAAGCTGACCCAAACGCCCTCTATAAATGAAACACCGGGCTCCATGATCTAACATCTAGTGGCAGTGGCTCGATGACACCTACGTTATGTTGTTATAATGTAACGCAAATTCACACTGAGAAGATGGCGTTAAGGCGGGAAGGTTTGAAATAAAACTACAGCATTTACCTAACTTGATTTTTAATCAAAACAATAACCACTAAATAAGTCATTCGCACGAAAGCATTGAAAATTGACATTTAAAGCAAACAGTACCGTACTCAACCTGGGCGATTGAGGAAAGAGCACGGCAGGGAAAACCCCAAACTGCCCTCACACTTCCAACTGCATTTAGCACATCTCGACAAAGACGGGTAACGTACAAGTACCCAGATTACCAACACTGAATTTGACGGGATGTCAACTGTTACCCACACATACCACTTATGACAACTGAAGAGACGTTAGTGTAGGTCAGCTAGTCTTTTCTGACAGATACTGAGGTCGGATAACCAATACTACCCAGCTAAAGTTGAAAGAGAGGAACACCAGGAAGGTAAAATCTGCCTTGACTACCAATGTTCCTTCCCGCACGGCCATAAAATGTTAGTAATATTCAACAAGGCTCGATCATACGCGCCCACATACATACATTAGCGGTTTCCAGCACGTGTTACAAAACATTTCACAAAGGCTAGTCGACTTCCTATTATTTGCAAGAATACAACTAAAAGTACATTGACAAGACGACATAAATCACAGAAATGAACTTATGGTATGATTACGCATAGCTAAAAAGGCGCTTATTATTGAATAGACTATCTCCAACATAGTCATAAATGCAAACGCGAAAGGCGCGAAGATGGTCGGTCATACCAGAGGTTCAATTCAATTACATCACAACAATTATCACAAACGTTAGATACTAGTTAATTATATAGGAACATCAGCTAGATAATAGGATAAACAAAACAACAAACATATTACATTTAAACCAAGATATGAGTGGTGCAGTAAATGTGATTAATATGCTGATATAAAACAATTACACATAAAATAAAAATGTCAAATGCATCACAAATATCACACATTATAAAACATGTAGGCAGCAAATACAAGTCAAAGTTTTATAGCACAAATACAAGCTCAGATTCAGACGCTAAATCTTTATATAAATGCATGTTAGTTAAATATATTAACTCTAGTAAACAAATGGTAAAAATTATTCATTATGATTACATCGGTTAAAACTTACGTTAAAAAATTAAACACATCGTGGTATTACAAAATACAAACAAAAAATATACACAACTTTGTGGTTAATTCAATAAAACCCAATACAAATACAACATTGAAATATAATTCTGTTCGTATTCTAACTTGCCTAATAATTTGATTGAATATATTTAAGAAATGATGTGCTGGTACTTTTTCATTACTCGCTCATAAAATCACAGTAAGGGTACATTTGCTATGGATTCTGCAATAGGTGCAATGCAATTGGAGTTACAGCTCGGTATTAAATACTAAATAAACATTATTTCAAATAAACAAATATTAGTTTTACTCTGATTTAAATACTAAACGAACAATTCAAATAAATAAATATTAGTTTTTAGTTGTTAAACCAAACAACACTCATTTACACATAAAACGTGTAATAAAATCGTAAATCACCTATACTAAACATACGTAAAGCAACCGGCATCAAATTCTAATCCAAAAGCAACAGGTAACATAAATATTTCCTTCAATGATTAAATAACTAGCGGTTTTACAATAAGTACCAGTATCACATTCAAAACCATGGTCTGATTACAAGATGTAATCAGATTACCTTAAATAATCACTACATTATGAACTTAAAAACATTACCTTTAATAAAAAAACCACCAAGTGAAATGTTTCAACCAACCATCTTGACATCTAGAAAACAAAGTCGTTTAACCCTGCCGACTAGAACGATCGTTCCTGCACATGCGCCCTTTTAACATAAATTCTGACATAACGGAATGCTTTCAGAAACCTGAAAGTGGTTACTGAACTACTCTAACAAATACCTTTGAATATCGAAATGTGCACTATAATATTTGTAATAATTATCAACCAATTAGAAATCGACTTAGAAACACTACGGAACACTACATTCGCACCTTTGAAGAAGTTTCGAACGAAAATCATGAGGCTCGATATCTTCCTCAGCACCCCTTTATATAGAAATATATTAACACGCCCCTTAACGTCAAACTAATCTACAGCCAACTGGGATTTGCTTATAAATACCCAGGACACAACGAAGTTATTACTGACAGTGTAAAGATACTAGAATTGAAACACCTATATATGGTAAGCAGATACCCTATAACGTAATAACCGAGAGTCGGTATGATAACTACCGTACCTTTCACTAACTGTCAATAAAGGTAATAGTTTCAAGCATTGAAAGAAAAAGGCAAAATCTAAAAATTGCAAGGATACCTCATCTTAATTGTGCTTCGGTAGAAAAGAACAAAAAGTAGACATGGGTGCTCTACATCTGATACACCTAATAGTTTAGTCAAACATAAATGCACTGGTAATTAAACCAACATGGCTTTAGGTTTTCATAAAAAATCGTCTTGAAATTCGGGCATTATAGGTCATCACCGATAAAAAACAGCAAAAGAAACCTTATAATGATATCAGAAACTTCTACAAAAAGGATGAAACTAAATGCCATTCCATTGATCAACCCTAAAACCCCGTAAACTCTGTAGGTCCAGTATCAGTCCCATACATACACCCGTGAATACAATCGATGGGTATACAAGGTGTAACCCAATTTGCTAAAAACGAAACTAATATAACGGAGTAAATATTTTGCAAAGATAACTACTGCCCAATCAACATGAGTTATACCCGATGACAATTCACAATCCCGTTCTATACCCAAGTGCAATGAAAATGATGTCATATCATGGGTCCCTAATATAATAATAGAGATTACCTATATTTGCCACTGTTCTGTCCCGCAGTTGGAACACTAGGAACATTAGGGTAAGGATCCTCAGTTATGCAATATGATCACAAAAATAAAGGGTAAAATTTACAAATAGCTTTCAGCAGGATTTACTGGATACCTAAAATCTATACCCAAAAGATCTAGCCAAACTAACCCCTTAACAAGAAAAAAATGATAAAATTTCAGTGATTCATTATAAATTTGAAATTCCAGTCAGTATTGAAATTTGACGCAAGAACTTTGCTGCAACATGGCGTCCCTTAAATCTAGCCACCAGTAGCACTAATATATATATATATATATATATATATATATATATGTTGTTGTATTTAAAGGGTTAAACCAGTGGGAAACAATAAAATTTTAACAACCCTGTATATAGAAAGAACAAATTATGTACGCGCAAAATTAATTTAAGTCATTTAGAGAAAACGGACAAGTATTGACGTATTTTTATAATTAGTAATTGGAATATTAAAATTACATAAACAAAAACAGTTTTAAATCAACTAGAAGTTCAAGGATACGCATAATTAATTTTAATTTATTTTAATCCAACACGTATAAGCATAAGGGAACGTGCTTGCGTAAGAAAATCAATAATCCCAAAGCAATTGTAGTCGTTGTAAAAGCAAACGTCAGTTTTATCAGATACGAAGAAATATAAAGTCTAGGAATTGTTATGCTAAACGTTCGATAATTAACAGAAACACCTGTGTTTTAAAAGGTTACGTTCGACAAAGTCGAGAGTGTATTAAGATAGGATTTCATAGAAATATTTTCAACCGTCAGTTTGGTATGAACAACAAGGCTAACAAACATCTTAAAGAGCGAGGGAGATGCACAATCGGTTATATACAACAGATAAAGACAGATATAAAAGCGTTGGGATTGAAAATTCACGTACCATATACACGTGGAGTGGAGATTTGATGTCATCAATATCGATTTTCTGTAACGCATGTGGGGTTCTGAACAAGACAGCAAACATGTATCAAACAAGGATAAACAGAACTTAGGTGGAGTTTATGACGGCAGAGAATTTTGTCATTGGTTGAAAGTGGACAGTGTTCCGAACGTAGAAACACGCGAAGGTGAAAGCGAATCGGGGTGATACAGCACGTAGCACGCTACAAAATTTCACGAATTTCGAGACGGTTATATTCAAAATTTTTAGAATTAGATTTGAAAATAAGCTTTTCGCTTGAAGTGCGTCCACTTAGGGGGTTTTGAAAGCATATAAATACTCAACCTAGGTTATAGAGGTTCTCTTCTTTTCTCTTCGCTTCTATGTTACTTTACTTTGATAAAATACTGAATGCTTTCTGTGAGTATTTTATGTGATTATATTACCGTAAATATAGTGGTTGCAAGTGTAAAACCGTAGTAGCGGACCTTTAATTATTAACGTAAAGTACGAGTAGTGCATATTAAATTAATCAAGGTCCGGCTACTACAATACAAAGCACGAAAATCAATAAATGGAAGTATGATATTTGGGGGTAAGCATCACAAATAATCAAGTTTGTATGCATGATATATGAAATGGTACTGTGACACGAGGCGCTTGGCTCGCAGATGTGGTAGATGGTGGAGGCCTGTGGATCCGCTGAGTAGCACGGTGAATGGAAACGAAGCCGAGGTGTTCTGTCAATCATCTTCGAAGAAAAGGAAACTTGAAGAATCCTCCAGGTAATTTATTTGAAATTTCTGTTGCTTGATATACATTTGTGAAATTTTTGTGCTGTGTGGTTGACTTTGTGGGGCATATTTATAAAAAAGATACATGTACTGGACAATTTATTGAGGTTAAATATTGAAAAGGGGTGTATTTCAAACATTCAGAATTTTATTCAGGATATAAATTGAATTGTAAAGGGTAAACGGGTCTGTTAATTTTGTTTTAATTTATGCAAGGTGTAAAAGGCATATACAAACTAAACTGGGTTATTATGAGCTCACCATACTCCAGTGTGCAGTCAATTTAAGGCAACATATAAACTGAGAAAATAGCATTAAGGCGGGAGGGTTTGAAATAAAACTACAGCATTTACCTAACTTGATTTTTAGTCAAAACAATAACCACTAAATAAGCCATTCGCATGAAAGCATAGGAAATTGACATTTAAAGCAAACAGTGCCGTACTCAACCTGGACAATTGGGAAGGAGCACGGCAGAGAAAACCCCAAACTGCCCTCACACTTTCAACTGCAGTTGGCACATCTCGACAAGGACGGGTAACGCACAAGTACCCAGATCACCAACACTGAAATTGACGGGATGTCAACTGATACCCACACATACCACACATGACAACTGACAGAGGTTCAATTTAACTACATCACAACAATTATCACAAACGTTAGATACTAGTTAATTATATAGGACAATCGGCTAGATAATAGAATAAACAAAACAACAAACATATAATTACATTTAAACCGAGATATAAGCGGAGCAGTTGTAAATGTGGGTAATATGCTAAAATAAAACAATTACACATAAAATAAAAATGTCAAATGCATTACAAATATCAAACATTATAAAACTTGTAGGCAGCTAATACATATCAAAATCTTATAGCACAAGTACAAGCCCAGATTCAGGCGCTAAATCTTTATATAAATGCATGTTAGTTAAATATATTAATTCTAGTAAGCAAATGTTAAAAATTATTCATTATGATTGCATCCATTAAGTTACTTTTAAAAATTAAACACATCGCGGTATTACAAATTTCAAACAAAAAATATACACAACTTTGTGGTTCATTCAATAAAACCCAAAACAAATACAACATTGAAATATAATACTGTTCATATTCAAACTTGCCTATTAATTTGGTTGATTATATTTAAGGAATGTGTTGGTGCTTTTAATTACTTGCTCGTAAAATCACAGTAAGGGTGCATTTACTATAGATTCTGCAATAGGTGCGATACAATTGGCGTTACAACTCGGTATTAAATACTAAATAAACATTATTTCAAATAAACAAATATTAATTTTACTCTGATTTAGATACTAAACAAACAATTCAAATAAATAAGTATTAATTTTCAGTTGTTAAACCAAACAACACTCATTTACACATAAAACGTGCAATAATATTGTAAATCACCTATATTAAACATACGTAAAGCAACCGGCATCAAATCAAAAGCAACAGGTAACACATAAATATTGCCTTCAATGATTAAATGATTTTATAATAAGTACCAATATCACATTCAAAACCGTGCTCTGATTACAAGATGTAATTATATTACCTTAAATAACTACTACATTATAAACTTAAAAACAATATCTTTAATAAAAAACCACCAAGTGAAATGTTTCAACCAACCATCTTGACATCTAAAAAACAAAGTCGTTTAACCCTGTCGACTAGAACAATTGTTCCTGCACATTCGTCCTTTTAATATAAATTCTGATATAACGGAATGCGTTTAGAAACCTGAAAGTGGTTACTGAGCTACTCTCTAACAAATACCTTCGAATATCGAAATGTATACTATAATATTTGTAATAATTACCAACCAATAAGAAATGAACTTAGAAACACTACACTGTGTACCGTTAATTTACAAAAGCACTGGTAGACATATCTTATTGTATATAAACGGTATATTTATTTCACCAGCACAAATGACCATTTACGTAGTATTACTTGTGGATCAATATTCGAAACTAAACATCCCTGCTGGGTCATATGGTTTATATATGGAAATACGATACTTTCGGCATTATTCCTATTCGCCATGCATCGGTTTTTTAAGTACATCCTTGTAGCTGACTATCAATCAATTCATATTCGATTAATGTTTAATCTCTTACAATTCTAGACCGGTTGGAGTCTGTAATATAACTTCATATACTGTGTTATCTAGTTAGTCTTTGCTATGTATTTGTAGTTTGTTTCGTTTTGGCATTTAACCTAAAGGTGCAAGCATTTTGCAAATTAAAGTCTACATTCCTAGGTCTACTAGTAGAAGCAAGTCTAGGCGCCGCTCTCGGAGAAGACGCTGACCTTTGACGATGAGTTTGTCTGCGTGGAGACACCGATTTTTCTCGTTTACCGACGTGAAGTAACGAATTGTGTGACTGATGACATTTTCTACACGACCAACCTAACTTACAATTTTTCACCGATTGTGAAGTATTTAAACATTTAATACAAAGATTTTTAACCTGTACCACCTCAAATCTTTCTTTAGGGGTTTTATCGGGAAACTGCATACATCTATAAATAGGATGCACAATTTGACATAAACTACAATTTTCACCATCATTGGTGGTACCAACTAAAGAAGCTTTAGCCGAAGTACTAACGAACTTTTCTTTTTCTCTTTGTTTCACGGAATCTCGAGATTTTAAGTATGTTCCTGAGGCAATGTCCTTTATTTCCAATACCGTACATTGTTTTTCAATGTACGACCTTAAATCTTTAAACGAGGAAATCTCGTCACTATTTTCTAATTCAAAACGCTTTGTATTTAATTTCTTCGATAACAGATTAAACAACATGAAATCTAATAAATCTATTTCCATTTGCCTTAACGCAAATATATTTTCATCAAAACAACTAATTAATTGCCGGAGTTCCGTATGCGAGTCTGCGATGACCTTAGGGCATTTTTCGAGAGCATTAAAATATGTTGAAAATAATAACCTCTTGGACTGAAAACGATTAGTAATAATTTTATAGGCTTTATCGTATGCACAATCGTTTAATGGCAAATGTCTTAATAACGCACGCGACAACTCATCTAGTGTATCAACGAGATAGCAAAATTTTTCGACCGGGGACAAACCGACATTATCATAAATCAATCGCTTATAAATTGCATGATAACTTTCAAAGTCCGAAATACGACCTGGGAATCGCGGGACTGATAGGTGTTTCAAACGAATACCACTATTTATCGACAAAGAATTATTTATATTTTCCACCTGCGGCTTATTTTCTACGACATCTAATTCACATTGTTCAGCGACAATGCAAATATCTAATAGACAATTATCGATTTTGGCCCTGAAAGCCAAGAATTGTTCACTTTCTTCATCAAAGAAAATATCCTTGCAAAAAAACTTCAATTTGTTCGACACTTTTCATCGATGCTCTAATTATGGCGATTGATACATTTTCCGGTTTATTAATCTTACTGTATATATGATCCAACCGTTTCACTACAACTATAGCTTCAAGAATAACTTTATCAATTGATATAACTATATCTAATTAATGAACGACAATAAAATTAAAGTAAGAACAATGCGTACCTTAATACGCTACGACAACTAATTAATCTACGAAATTAAATTATTAATCGGCAAATGCAACTAATTACAGTGCTCGCCCTACAAAACGTTTATCGTTTCAAATAAATACGAACAAATAACTCCTTTGTTATGGATGACCCGAGTGGTTCATCAAACTTGACGACGAAAAATAAGGTAAGGTAAATACATCCCCTCATAAATAGTTTACATAAAGTTAACCGACCGACACTAATCTTTGCGACAAAGAATAGAGGATATATTGTAGATTTACCGTTATGCCCAAATGTTTCTATTATATCATTAAATGTGCAAACAAGATGTTAGCCTCTTTTTAACACGCCCAAACATATAAACTACGACAATGATTAAATTAAAGTATTAATGAGGAACGATAGAAATAGGAACTAATTTATTAATCAGATAATCCGGCGTAAGAAAGCCATGTATAATGCGCGGAGTGTCTTATAATTTTATATATTGAGTTACCTCCGCGTTATTCTATTGTTCTATAAGTGTTGTTCCTATTCTTCAACGAAGTGGACTGTATGGCGAATTATTGAACGTGTTACGTTTGCACTTTCACTGTGTTTTTTTATGGGTTTATCAATAAAATCACATTCGGTGACACTATCGACTAACTCACTTTACCGAACCGAATCAACAACCATTTCGCTTCGATGTCCATGAGCTAGTGTCTGTCACTACCCCTTTTTCAACTTAATTTCCACATGCACAGAGGAGGTTTTATGACGAGATATAACGGGACAAGGGATGACAGCTTTACTATTTGATTTACAACTACGAATTTAAATTAACTTAAAATTAACCACGAAAACGTGAAACAAAGAGACCAAATAACGTTCATAAATTAAAATTTGCTTCTTTTTTACTAGATATTATTTGAATTCTTGCTAATACCTAATTTCATATTAACGAGTACAGGAACGTTTTTAATTGTTTTTTGCAAAAACCGTACGTCAAACAAAAAAAATCAAGAGACTACATTGCTCAGAAAGGAATGAGAACTTCAAAAATAATTTTTATTTTAAGAAAAAACAGTGACGTATTACTTTTGTCTTTAAAATGATTCAGTGCAAATCCAGCACGAACGCCACTGGCAAGAATAGAAAAGTATGTTGTACAACAGAAAATTCCTTTTGATGTATAGCAGATGCGTACTACGTTCACAAAAATATCTAAGGTCATACTAAAGTTATAATAAAAAAATTTTTTTCTTAAAGTTTTACGTTTAGGACGTTCTTATAAAGTTTATTTCTCAAAATGGACCCAAGAATTACCTCCTATAACTTGGGCATTGCCCTGTAATTGGATGTATATTTGTTGGGTAATAAATAATAATAATAATAATAATAATCCTACATCCCTATACAACCAATATAAGTAGTCTTGTGTTCAATAGTCTTATTTCGAGTGGTATCAGTGAAAATAAAACTGTGGGCGGGGTTTAACTGATTATTAACAACTTGAAGAACATTGTATATTAAAGTGTAGAAGATTCAACTGAAAATTAAAAAAATGTCCAAATTTATCAATATTAAAAATTTTGACAAATTATCTGACGTTTGTAATGAAAAGTCATTTGACAGCGATTTTCAAGATGAATCACAAACTTATAATGCATATAAATACCCTCAAGATAATAGACTATGTACGTTTTTATAGGCAAATGATTGGACTTTATCAGAAAAAGACCGTTTAGAGGTAGGAACTAGTGCGAAACATTCAAACGATATTGATTTGAACAAAAGGAACTTGAATAGTAAAACTCGCAATTAAAACTAAATTTAACTGCTGCTAATAGTCACACTTCTGCACTAAATAAACGTTCTGCTATACAACCGATTTTAACAACTCAGGCACTTGAAGAATCCAAAGATACCCCTAGTATTAACTTAAATAGCTCGCTATATTCGACTGCAGAAGTAGCTGCTGTTTATAAAAATACCAAACGTATAAAATGGTCAAAAAATCTAAATAGTGATATAATTAGGGCCTATTATACGATTAATCAATGCGAAGACATGCCTTTGCCTGGGTGGAGAAAAAAGAGACACAGTGAATTTTGTCATATACATCCTGAACTAGATTTAACTGGACAAAATGTCGTAGATAGAAAAAATACTATTTTCAAAAAGGGCTACCTTACACAAACAGAAATTTCACTTATACGTGTAGAGATTGGAAATAAGCTTTCATTCCACAAATTATATGAGGAAGCAGAGGTAGTTCCACCGAATTTAGAAAACGCATGTAATGATGATACAAGTAAAATGGATGATTTTAAAAGAAAATTCCTCAAAAATTATAATTTATATGAAAAAGTTGCTGTATCAGACAGACAATGCATTCCTACCTTAATATACAAACGATTGGCTTCAGAAATCATTGAAAACATGGATTTGATAATAAATGAACAGTTAGAGAATGAATCAGATCTGCTAATTATATCAAATGTAGTATACGCCGCAGCAACTACAGTGATTGAATTAAATGAACAATATTTACCATCCAAATATGTAAATAACCAAAATATGACAAAAATAAAAGATCCCGCTTGGAAAGTTAGAATTGTCAAAGAAATTGATAAACTAAGAGGTAAAGCGGATGTAATTTTGCAATATTTACAAGGAGTTAATACATTTAAGTACGAAACAAAATACAGATGATTTTAAGATCAATAAATGTTCAATACAATTCTTCCAATGTAATACAAATATTAACGAAACTTAAAGATGAATTACGCCAAAAAGCAAAAGCTAAAGGAAGTCGTCTCCGACGATATAATAAATCCACTAAAAGAACACAAAATTACCAGTTTAAAAGAAATCAGAAGAAATTTTTGCAAAATTTATTTAATGAGGAAGCAAAATATCAACAAGACATTGAGCTAGAGGAAACATCAAAATACTGCAATCTACGTTGGAATACTTCTTCGTACGGAGATTTACAGGCACCATGGTTAAATCAAATAATAACAGATCACATAAACGAAATGACAAGACCAAATTTTAGTGAAAATGACATAACAAACGCTTTAAGACCACAAAAAAATTGGACTACACCTGGACCTGACCAAATTCAAAACTTCTGGTTAAAACAATTTAAATCAACACATAAAATTTTTGCTAACGTCTTTAATCAAATACTAGAAAAAACCCAAAATATGCCAGAGGAACTAATTAGAGGATATACATATTTTATATATAAAAAAGGAGAGACCACAAACTCAGACAGTTTATTTACATTCCCAATGCTTCACCTGAAGGTACTACATTGGCCAGGAGGCGAGTTTTTTGTTGCCTGGAAATTTAGAATTTTGCCGAACCCTTGCCGTTCCAGGCAAGGTAGGGATCTTTAACGTGCGTGACAACACTCACACACGGGACCTCCATTTAACTTCTCATCCGAACGAGGGCGTAATTTTTGTGAAAAATGCTCACCTGCCATTTTTCAAGCAGTCGGCCGTGTCGGGATTTGAACCCGGGACCTTGGGAACCGTAGTCTTACGCTTACTACCACGAATCAGTACCGCATAATTGGTTGATATACATCCTAAAGCTTTACAAAATAAATAAAGTAATAATAGATTTGCTAACAAATTTTTCAAAAAGGTGGAGCGTAAGACTAAAAATTAACAACTCATCATCTGCTCCGATTAATATAAAAAGGGGATTTTTCAAGGCGATTTTTAAAGTCCTTTGTGGTTCTGTCTTGCACTAAATCCATTATCATCGTTACTTAAACAATTACAGATGGGTTATAAATTAGACATAAAAAATAAAACTATCATAAATCATCTTTTATTCATGGACGATTTAAAACTATTTACTGGTAATAAGAAACATTTAGAATCTTTAATCAATACAACAAAAATTTTTAGTAACTCTATAAATATGAATTTTGGCTTAAGCAAATGTGCAATTTCTAAATTAATAAAAAGTAAAGTGAGTTTTACTGCAGAAACACTATATGGTATCAAAGAAATGACACCAGATGAAACATACAATTACTTAGGTTTTCAGCAACGTCGAGGTTTAGAACACTCCAAAGTGAAAGAAGAATTAAAATATAAATATAAGAAAGATTTAACTAAATTCGTTAATACAGAATTAAATTCAAAAAACTTAGTTCAAGCAATTAATTCTTATGCAGTCTCATCAATATCTTACTCTTTTGGGATAATCAAATGAAGCAACACTGATTTGAATGAAATAGATCGGGTAACTTTACATGTGATTTTCCAATGCTCAACCCGAAGGTACTGCATTGGCCAGGAGGTGAGTCTTTTTTACCTGACAAATTTGGAATTTTGCCGAACCCTTGCTGTTCCAAGCAAGGTAGGGATCTTTAACGCGCATGACAACACTTACACACGGGACCTCCATTTTACCCCTCATCCGAACGAGGGTGTATTTTTGTGAAAAAAGCTCGCCTAACATTTTTCAAGCGGTCCGTGTCGGGATTCGAACCCGGGACCTTGGGCGTAGTAGTCACACACATACCACTACGCCACGGAGCCGCCAGATCGGATAACTAGAAAAATTCAAACTAAACATAATTTTCTCCATCCACATTGTTCTATTGAACGTTTGTATTTACCTCGAAAGGAAGGGGGTAGAGGACTTTTAAACGTAGAACAATTATGCAATAAAGCTTTACAAAATATTCGGAAATATTTTCTAGAAACACAAAACCAGCTTTTAAAAATAATTGTTAAATTAGACGACGCATATACACCTTTAAATCTTAATAGTAAACATTTTAGCATTAATAAAAGTGAAAATGAAACAAAAATTACAGATTGGAAGAAAAAATCTTTACATGGCAGATATGCTCAACAACTTCTATCAAATAATATAAATAAAAAATTTTCAATATCTTTCTTAATCAAGGGGTATTTAAACATGGAGACAGAAGGTTTATTTATGTCAATACAAGATAAAATCTTAAAAACTCGTAACTACGAACGATTCATTTTAAAAAATAATATAATAGATAAATGCCGGTTATGTCATAATCAAGGCGAAACCATAGAACATATCACAGCAGGATGTTCAAACTTAGCACCCACCGCATATTTGGAAAGACACAATGACATCTGTAACATTATACATCAATATGTGGCCATAAAACACAAACTAACTGTAAATCAAATTCCATATTACAAATACGATGCAGAACCGGTTATGGAAAATGACAAAATTGTTTTATATTGGGACAAAAAATAAATACAGACAGAACAGTAGCACATAATAAACCAAACATCTTCATTATCGACAAAAGTAATAAATTAGCAAACATCATCGACATTTCCATTGTAACAATTTTATTTTTGATTAATAAATCCCTTCTTCAAAGTGCGAGAATAATAAAACACTTTTATTAAAATAATGGTAAAATACATTTAACAACTAAGGTAATACGTTAAAGCAGCATCGTACTTTGGTATTCTATTTGTGGTTGAATATCTGTGTCTTCTCCTTGGACGCTCCGGTCGCCCGAGCGAGTTTGATAATGAGTCGGCCATACGTGGAGGAAGAGATAAGATGTACCAGAGACTTCAGGCCGGCAATTTGCGTATAAATTTTGAGGAGTCGGGACACATCTTTGAATAGCGCGCACGAACGACATGAACAATGCAACTTAGAAGATAGGAAATTCAATCCCTTTTGTTAAAACCACTTTGTTATACGACGTGTAAAATGCAACTTAGAAGATAGAAAGTTTAACCAATTTTAAGAAGACCACTTTGTTATACAGCGTAAAGATTCTACTTTAGTAAGGCCGCGTGATTCAACATATTGCAGCAGCTGACGAATGTATTGTGACCGTATTTAATTCTACACCTGGGACAATTCCATGTGGTAGAAGCTGTCTAGGATGAGCTGGGTTCATACTACATGCAGTAAACATCGCATGATATAACAAGTACCTCATCTAGGCGAGAAAAGCAGTTTTTGGTTCGTAGTTAGCTTTAAGTAATTTTTGTGTTTCAAATTAGAAACACGGTAATTTGTTCTTATGTGTAAATGCTTGAATATTATAAAAGTTACAACTATTGCTGAGCTGGATTTCCAGTGTCGAAATTAAAATTCACTAATTTGATGTTTTAAGAAACCACACGCGTGGTTCATTATGAATCGTTGGTAACAACAACAGGTGTTACTGACGTCACTTATTTTTCTGTAGTATACTGCTGACAGATGCGTTCTTGAAAGCAAATGCTTCGAACAGCTTTAGCACATCTTATGTAAATAAGAATATTTTTGTGATCTTTTTTTTGAAACTAAAACTAGTACATGTAACTTAAAAAGGAATAACTTGAGTAGTAACATTTTTAAATGTAATCTGCCTGAACAGATCTGCACGGGTTGGAGTATCTTTGTGTAACAAGTTTACAATATGCTGTAAAATGTTTGATTATGAATAATTTTGATAAAACCTTAATTTAAAATTCACGAAGTAATTCAATTATTTATTAAATTTTGTTGCATTGCATTTTATTTTAAAAGAGATTCTTTTTAGTAAATTATTGGTTCAAGATTAAAGTTTTTTATTTTGATCAAATATGATCAAACCTAACCACAGAAAGCTAACATCTTTAAGAGTAGAATTTTGAGGCCATCTTTATAAGGAAAATATCTTTTCACTATTTCTTTATGTATATTTGCGGGACACAAATAGTGTTCCACCTTTTTTTATTAACCTAACTATTATAATTTCTTACAGGAACAGCGTCTTATTTTATTAAGACAGGTTGTTGTCATCGAAGGCGATCCTTTTTTCTTTGGGTCTCCACGTCCGCCCTTAGAAATGTGCCATGCCATTATCGTGAATAAGTCCGGACTTGGTGGCGCCTATTTGTCTGAGATTAAGTTTGACATACAAACAGATTTCGACACCCCCCCATTTCTCATAGCTCTACCCAAGGAATAGACCCCTAGTTATGTCGGAAGATTTCGTTACACTAGCGCCCATGAGTGAGGCAGATGTATTAAGAAAAAACGTTACACTGACGCCCAACGTGGGGCTGGTGCCTTTAGAAAAAATATCGCTTCACTAGCGCCCAACGTCTAGAGTCAGATATAAATTAGAAAAAACGTTTCACTGGCGCCCATGCGTGAGGCTAGCTGCGCCCATTAGAAAAATTTGCAGCACCAGCGCCCCCAACGTGGGGCTTCGAAATTTGTTTGTTCAAAATTTATTTTGCTTCGAAATTTGTTTGTTCGAAAATTATTTTGCTTCGAAATTTGTTTGTTCAAAATTTGTTTTGCTTCGAAATTTGTTTGTTCAAAAATTATTTTGCTTCGAAATTTGTTTGTTCAAAAATTATTTAGCCTCGAAATTTGTTTGTTCAAAAATTATTTTGCTTCGAAATTTGTTTGTTCAAAAATTATTTTGCTTCGAAATTTGTTTGTTCAAAAATTATTTTGCTTCGAAATTTGTTTGTTCAAAAATTATTTAGTCTCGAAGTTTGTTTGTTCAAAAATTATTTTGCTTTGAAATTTGTTTGTTCAAAAATTATTTTGCTTCGAAATTTGTTTGTTCAAAAATTATTTAGCCTCGAAATTTGTTTGCTCAAAGTTTATTTGACATTAAGATTTGTTTATTTAAAAGTTAGGTTGAGACGTTAACCCCCATACAGTCAATTAATTAACTTAGTCAAATTTATTTTTACTTTCATCCTGTGTTGACCCAATATATTTTTTTTTGATATTGTTTTGGCAAAATTTTATTTTACCAAATACACTTTTTGACTTTTACCTTTAGTTGCCCGAATTTGTTTTGACAATATTTGTAAGGTTCAAATCATTTAGATTTGTCAGTTTGATTTCATTAAAATATTAGGCTTTTGCAATCATGTCGGAAGGATTCCAAATTGTTTGTCTACTTGAAGAGGAGCTGGAGTATGAACTGAAAATTAGAGGAGTAGTGAGTGAGAGACCAGTGTTGGAGAAAAGGAAAATTTTAGGAAGACTGTTAGATAAAGAAGTTGATAAGCCTGGAGTTTAATTCGCTTGAGTCAATAAAGAACATTTTTGTCCGAATTTAATGATAAGGCTACAGATTCTATTTTGAGGGTACATCGGTATGAGCTGTCGTAGTATCATTTGAGAATTGCTCTTGTGCATAAGCACGTTTTTGATTTTGTTAGCAGATTTTTATTTAGATCGGCATTGCAACGCAATTTAGTCTAGGCGGAACTTGTCGTCGTGGTTGGTCGCTCAGCAGTATGTTAGTCTAGACGAGACTCAGGAAGAGTTGGTCGCTCAGCATTACGTTAGTCTAGACGAGACTCGAGGTGAGTTGGTCGCTCTAGAATTTTTGCATCATAATTTTTTTGAGTTGATGTAATTTTTGATTGTTAGTCTAGGTGAGACTCGTAGAGGGTTTGTCACTCTAGCAAACTTAGGCGTTGTCAAGCATTGTAGTTGTTTCGACAGTTCGGTTGGTAGTAGGGTGAGGGTGTACCTAAACACTGATTTTTTTTGTTAGCTATCGTCGTGATTAGTTTTTTTTATTGATGATTCAAAAGCAGGAAAATGGCTTTTAGTTGTTGGTGACTGGTTTTCAAGGTGTTCGATTTTGCAACCTTTGCGTAGTGCCACGGCACATTTGATTGAGAAGTTTTTGAAAGAAAAAGTATTTATTGTCTACGGAGTACCACAATTTGTTATTTGTGATAATGGTCCACAATTGATTGGACGTGTTTTTAAAGCTTTGTGTGCAAGGTACGAAATCCAAAAGATTTGGTACAATGCTGTTTATGCTCCTCAATGCAATTTTGTGGAAAGAATTAATACGACAGTTGGTACTGCAATTCGTTCGTACGTAGAAGAACATGATACGTGGGATATTGAGATATCAAAAGTTCAGTACGCAATTAATTCACCAAACACGAATCCACCAACTATTCTCCAAATTTTTTAGTCTTTGGTCGTCAGGTACCCCTAAGTGGAAAAGCTTATAGTGATAATTTTAAACCTGGAGAAAATGTTGATGTTGTTTCAAGTAGTAGACCTTCTTATGTTTTGGATCGTCAACCTTTGTTTGATATTTTTGGAAATGTCCGTGAAAACTTACATGTAGCTTATCAACGTTCGAGTAAACGGTACATCTTAGAAGAAGAGACATTTCATTCCAAGTCGGAGAAAGCGTTTGGAGAACTAATAAGGTACTTTCAAGTGCTGGTGATAAATTCTCCGCTAAGTTAGCTCCAAGGTTCGTTTTGTGTAAAGTTCGAAAAAAACATTCCAATTTAGTGTATGAATTAGAGAATGAAGATGGAACAAGAGCCGGAAAATGGCATGTTAAGGACTTGAAACCCGTTGAAGCATCGTATCCAAATGAGAATGATGATCCTGACGATTAGTTCCAGTCTAGTCATTTCTTTGATGTTAAGCAAAACAATAGTTGTTTGCTTCGTTTTGTTCCGATTTTTGATTTAGTATCGTTTAACTAATACTAAATGGAGACTGCTCTTTGGTAACTCATTTTGTTTGAAAATTTTGTTTGATAATTGAAGCAAGTGGTTAAGGATTGTTGTAGTAGTTTTGAGGTGTGCATTAGTGTGCATACTGGTTGTTTTAGTCGCGTGTTATTTGAAGATGTTGTTAGAAGATGTCTTTGACAGATATCTTTAGGATGTAGAAATAAGTGGACTATTTAAGTTGCTAGTCCCGATTTCTACACATTCAGGTAGAGAGAATATTGATTTATTCTTTCCCTTATTTCTGACCTTTCAGAAATTTTTGTTTGATAAGGTCAGAGGTTTGCATGGTGAACCTCACCATTTGATTCATCACTAATAAGATGTGTTGTTCGAAAATTAGTGATAGGATAATCAGTAGGGTGTAGGAGATTACAGCCCTAACTGGTTCGATTTTGTTATTTTGTGTTCGAATTTTGTAAGTAACCTTTTGGTTAGGTTACTTTAGTTTGATTATCACCTTGTGATAATAATATTTTGAATTTAAACCTATTAGTTAGGTTACCTTTTTGATTATCACTTTATAGTGATAATATTTTGAATAGTTATGCTATTTTGATGTTGTAGCGTTCCTTTTTTGTAAATAGAGCTGCTTGAGCTCCAGGAAGTGGAGTTTTTATTTGTGGAAATTAAGATAATTTGTAATATGTTTGGTTATAGTTAGTAAATACTAGCCTTGGTAGGAGTAAGAAAACTCTAGTTAAAGTGTTACTTTGAATTTAGATTTTGATTAAAATTTTTTGTCCCGTGGAGTGTTTGACTTTTTTAATTTGACCCCTCCCAATTTTGACATACACCGATTGTGACTCCCCGATTTTGTCTCCCTATGGACGCTTGGTACACGTAGTTACCGACACACTCAAATTTGTAGATATTTGTCCCCCTCGTTTTAATAGGTTCATAAGAATTCGTAATGATAATTAAGAATGTGGAAAAGGCTAGTATATTTAAAAAAAAATCTTTTCTATTTGTTTTACTTAAAATTTTTTCTTTGTTAGAATAAAAAAAAAAAAAGATTTTTTTCTTTTAGGAAAGGGGTAGTGTAACAATTTTATTTTTGGTTATTAAATCCCTTCATCAAAGTGCGAGAATAATAAAACACTTTTATTAAAATAATGGTAAAATACATTTAACAACTAAGGTAATACGTTAAAGCAGCATCGTACTTTGGTATTCTATTTAAAATTCACGAAGTAATTTAATTATTTATTAAATTTTGTTGCATTGCATTTTATTTTAAAAGAGATTCTTTTTAGTAAATTATTGGTTCAAGATTAAAGTTTTTTATTTTGATCAAATATGATCAAACCTAACCACAGAAAGCTAACATCTTTAAGAGTAGAATTTTGAGGCCAACTTTATATAGAAAATATCTTTTCACTATTTCTTTATGTATATTTGCAGGACACAAATAGTGTTCCACTTTTTTTTATTAACCTAACTATTATAATTTCTTACAGGAACAGCGTCTTATTTTATTAAGACAGGTTTTTGTCATCGAAGGCGATCCTTTTTTCTTTGGGTCTCCACGTCCGCCCTTAGAAATGTGCCATGCCATTATCGTGAATAAGTCCGGACTTGATGGCGCCTATTTGTCTGAGATTAAGTTTGACATACAAACTGATTTCAACTTACCCCCTCCCATTTCTCATAGCTCTACCCAAGGAATAGACCCCTAGTTATGTCGGAAGATTTTGTTACACTAGCACCCATGAGTGGGGCAGATGTATTAAGAAAAAACGTTACACTGACGCCCAACGTGGGGCTGGTGCCTTTAGAAAAAATAACGCTTCACTAGCGCCCAACGTCTAGAGTCAGATATAAATTAGAAAAAACGTTACACTGTCGCCCATGCGTGAGGCTAGCTGCGCCCATTAGAAAAATTCGCAGCACCATCCCAACTTCAAACAATCTTCTTCAAGTTGAAACACAAAAAATTACAAAGTATAGTTCATTGGCCTTTGAAATTAAGAGAAATTGGAAACTTAAAAACATAAACATTATACCTATTATTATATCTGTTGACAGATTGGTTAGCAAAAATTTTTGTAAATATTTAGACAATATGACATATCTAGAGGACTAACAACGACTATGGTAACAGCTGTCATATTACAAACTTGCAAGATTGTACGCAGAACTTTAGCTGCAAGATAAACAATGTTTCCTTATAGTTCAACTACCGATAATTATGTAAACCATATTATTGTAATTTTGTACTAAGTTATCGAGTTAATAAATAAATAATAATAATAATAATAAAAATAATAATAATGATAATTATACTAATAATAATAATAATAAAAATAATAATTAGCATATTATTAACAAAGACAGGTATTATTGCTTTTGTGCAAATAGAGTTCTCGTTACAATATGTTGAATTATTGTTATACATTGCTAATTATAATTGGCTAGATCTTTTTTTTTATCTCAAAACATCTGCTAAGCATATGGAATGAAATGTTTTGCAAATTATGCTCACTTTGTTATGATGAACCCACAAGACGCAATAAAATTGAAGCAGAATATGAAACTAGAAGGCAAACACTTTAATATATACGTTCTAAAACATTCATTTATGGTGCTATACTTAAATATGTGGTAATTTAACCGTACCAAATATCATCGGAGAATTTGCAGTCGCTCATCTTCTCTTAGGTTGAGCTTCTGATTAGGCAATTGATATTCAAATGAAATACAGTTCAATTAGTTGTAATATATAACTAAAGTTGCAATCTGATGTCAAATTCACTCTCATGATTTAACTCGCCAACTAACTATATCGAATACGAGGCCCAGCAATAAATTGCTTTAAAATAGTCTTAAAGGTCAGTTTACTCACGATGGGCTATTAATTCTTTACATTGCATGTCAGCTTAAAAATTATTTTTTAATGCAAGTTAGAAGTGAAGTTCATTATAATTTTAATAGCAATGATCCGCAATAGTCGTACTAGAATTTCCTAATCTCAAACTTGGTATCTTGCCCTGTCCATTGAAGAGATGAAAAATGGGTTCATAAGGTAAAGTTCATGTATGGTAAATGTCCATCTGAAGAAACAGTATCCATTTCATACCGTTAAGCACCGCGAGGTTAAGGACAATACTATTAATATAAAAATCTTAATTGATCGGGCATGGTAACACTAACCCATTCAAGCGCCGATTTATCGTAATATTCCATGTACAAGAAGTACGTGGGTGTGATATGCGTTGTAGACCGTACGTATATAACTAATCAGAATTATGCGTGGTACCTGTTTTTTTCATACCTGCGGTAATGCAAAACTGTTTTTTAGCATGTAATTAATGCCAGTA
This sequence comes from Platerodrilus igneus, assembly GCA_036346225.1. Classification (NCBI taxonomy): domain Eukaryota; kingdom Metazoa; phylum Arthropoda; class Insecta; order Coleoptera; family Lycidae; genus Platerodrilus; species Platerodrilus igneus. Next base: position 3,308,171 of record JARFIW010000012.1, on the reverse strand, counting down.
CATTCCAAGGTGTACAATAAATTGAACGTTGACAGTAATTAGTGTTTCAAGCTTCACCAACTTGTTGCATATTAAGTGTTACATCAAATCGCGTTTATATATTGCACGAATTAACCAGTCACTAGAGTGTGTTAATTGTTAAACTTAAAGAGGATCCATTGCCTACTTTAGTCTGTATTACAACAAATTCAAAATTTAAAATAAAATAAATACAGCTCACAGAAGCAAATATGGGACCGGAAAATATGCGAGCTACAACACGCGTTCAACATATGGAGCAAATCGAAAACCTATCGAGTTGAACACGCAGTTCGTGACAGAAGTCAATTTTCATCTTTTCCGGTGGAGGGGTAAATTAATATTCGAAACGATGGTTAAAATTTCAAAATTTCTAAGTGGCAGTATTGTACTTTCTACGCGTAACACGCAATTAATTAATAAACATTTACGATGTTATGTTCATAACCAATAATTTGCATCATTATTTGTTTACTTTTTATGCTGGTTGTACTATAAACTAGTAGAACCATCATACCGCACCCCTTCAGATGGTCGATTCTCGAATCGTGGATATGTTTGCTTGATATGAATATTCGCATTACGTGGTTGTTCCTATTGGAGCAAAAGATCATTTTTTTGAACATAGTCGATCACGATAGCTCTACTATATCTCGAGAGAACGTTCCAATCAACGTTGCCACGTGAAAACCGTTTAATGTAACTAATATTAGTTCAAATGTACACAAAATATCGAAATCAAGGTTAACCAATAAACTATTAAACTTTAAGTAACTAAGGGCGTCATCATTAAGTCTATGGTTTTGGAACAGGTTAGACGCGTGCCTCCCTTGTTTCCTCTTCTGAACTAACCTACACGTTTTCCTGAAATTCTCACAGCCTACACTTTCACTATCTGCGTGTAACAGTCTGATCTAGGTCTCACTTTATCTCTCTTACTCCTATCCCTGCTGGTAATATATTCCGCACTATTCCCCAATTGCTTTAGAACGTGTCATGTTCTATTTCTCCTATATTTTTTTTGTTTTCCACAGATATCTTTCTTCCCCTACTATTTACCTCTTTGTTATTAACTTTGTCTGTCCATTCTGTTTTCATCATACTTTCGTAGCACCACATTCCATAAGGCGTATACCTTTTTCCTGTCTGCTTCTCCTACTGTCCTTCCCTATATCATAGTCACACAGTACTGTGCTCTACACATTCGTTTTCAACAATTCCTTCTTTGTTTCTATGTTTGTTATCTTCAATCAGAGCAGCTGCTCTTTCTTGTTAGATACAGCTCAGTTCCCCTTCTATTGTTTTATAAACACATACCATATTTCACGTATATTCAGTGGTATGTGAAGATGGTTAAGCAAGATCCTCCATCCCTTAACAGTTTGCCGAATTAATAGTTTTCCAATAAATTCTTTCGCGCAATCATCATTCGTTTAGAATATTGCAAAACCAATACATGTACTTGTTTATAATAATCATAACATTTAAGTGCAATTATTTCCTTTGTCATTAGGTTTTTCGTCTTGGAACTGGTTAGACGCGTACCTCCATTGATTTCTATTCTGAACTAGCCTACACATTTTTCTGAAATTCCCACAGCCTAGATACTGCTCGGTTCCCCTTCTATTGTTTTTTTTAAATATATACCCTATTTCACCAATATTTAGTGGTATGTGAAGGGGGTTATGCAACCTGCGGCTACCGAGATCCATCAACACTTAGACATTTGATGAATTAGTACTTTTCCAATAAATTCTTTCACAAACAGCATTAGTTTAGAATAATGCAAAACCAACATAATCATCAGGTTAAAGTACAATTATTTTATTCGTCATTAGGTTTTTCGTCTTGGAGCTGGTTGGACGCGTACCTCCATTGATTTTTATTTGGAGCTAACCTACACATTTCCCTAAAATTCCCACAACCTACATCTTTGACCATCTGTGTGCAATGGTCTAACCTAGGTCTACATCTACTTCTCCTTTTCCTATCTCTGCTTCTAATATATTTCGCACTATTCCTTCATGCCGTAGTATGTTGTCCATCATCCTATCTCTCCTATTTTTTACTGCTTTTCACATATTTCTTTCTTCCCCTACCATTTCTAGAATCTCCTTGTTCATAACTTTCTGTGTCCATGATATCTTCGTCATACGTCTGTAGCACCACATTTCAAAGCCTTCTATCTTTTTCCTGTCTGCTTTTCCTACTGTCCACGTTTCACAGCCGTACAGTGCTGTGCTCCACTCATATACTTTCAACAATCTTTTCCTCGTTTCTATATTTGTTGTCTTTGAACATAGTAGTTACTTTTTCTTGTTCAATGCAGCACGACCTTGTGCTAATCTTTGTTTTATATCTTTTGCACTTTTTCCATGTTGCGTTATTTGGATTCCTAGGTAGCAGAAATTCTTAACATTTTGTTAAGTTCTTGTTTCCTATTTGTATTCTAGTTTTTGACTTAGTTTCCCCTCCTTTAAATACTAGTACTTTACTTTTATTTTTGTTAGAACTGTTTCTATTTCATTAAGAGCTGCTTCTAACTCTTTCTTGCTGGATGCTAATACCGCTATATCATCTGCACATCTAAGCATATCAATCTTTTGTTCCTGCATAGTAATTCCAAATGTTCTAGCATTTGACGGTATTCATTGCCTCGTCGATGTACAAGTTAAAAATTAATGGGCATAAGGCGCATCCCTGTCTCATCCCTTTCCTAATTTCTACTTCTCTAAGTTCTTGTTCTAATTCTATTATCGCTGTTTGTTCTTTGCTAAGCTGTGTACTATTCGTCTATCCCTATAAATCATTCCAATCTTTTTTAGTATTTCGAACAATTCTTTCCATTTTACATTGTCGACTGCGTTTTCCAGATCTACAAACACTATATACACGGTTTCTCCTTTCTCTATTATCTTCTCCATTATGACTCTCGGAGCTAAAATAGCTTGTAGTGTTCCACTGTTCACCTGAACCCAAATTGATCTTCTCCTAGTATGTATTCAGCCCGTTTTTCAATTCGTTTTTGTACAATTTTACTTAATATCATTGACACGTGCGCTGTCAAACTCATTGTTCGAAAATTTTCACATCTAACAGTACCTCGTTTCTTGGTATAGTAACTATGAAACCTTAAGGTATCTCGCCTGTCTCATACATACAGTTACAGGTTGGAAAAGGCTTTCTGTAACTGATTGGACAGCGGTTTTTAGAGTTTCTGCTTACATCTTATCTATACCTGGTGCCTTACCACTTTTCAAACTCTTTAATGATAATTCAAACTCATCTCTAAGTATAGGATATCCCAAGTCATTCTCTTCAATGTCCGATTCCTGTTCTAATGCTGTTAGGTCCAGACTTGCATATAAATTCCTATATATTCTTGCCATCTAACCACTTTCTCTACATGTTCTATTATGATATCTCATTCCACACCCCTTATATTTTTGGTATACGGTTTTATATCCCTCAAACTCATTCTAATTAGTTTGTATGCTTCGTTTCTTTCCTATTTCCATCTTAGTTTGCACCTCTTGCACTATACATTACTACGTACAGCGTCATAATCTAAAAACAAACCAAAAGAAAAAACAAAGACAAAAGTACCGGACTCAATCGGGAGTAGGCGGGGTATTCCAACTACCATCATAAGGGAAGGCCTGAAAGAAAAAACACGCACTCATTTACAACTCACAAAAACAATCATGCAACCTCTAATTACCAAAAAAAAAAGTATATTACACCACAATAGTAGTGCCAAAAATAAACACAAAAAAGAATCAATACTTATAACGGCGACCTGCCGTTTTTAGGTCTCCCCATATTAATTATCAAGAAAAGAAAAAGAAATTACAACCCTAAAAACAACAGCTCTAAATCATTATATTAAATATAACAATTAAACATATAAAATTGTTAGCACTACAATTTCCTAATTAACCAAAAATTTACAATTCCCAAAAAAAGACCCCCCCCCCCCGCCTACCCCGTTCTAAATTACCTCTGTCAGTAGACAATTACAGATGTAGGACGGATGATACATATTTTTATTTTATTTTAAAACGTACAACCCAAAAAGAACCCCCCTTTTAAATTACCATCGTAAGTATACCTTTACATACGTAAAAGGGTCACAGTACGTACAATATTAATGATTAATACCATCTCACCTAACGATTCACATGTTAACAACTACAAAGTATAGACTTCGTGTCGAACCCGATAAACATGTAGATGCGACCCTACCCCAGGAGCAGTGCCAACAAAACAAGCAGAAAAAAATCGGGGCTAAGGACTCACCCACGTCCAAGTTGTAGGCTGGCTCCCGTCTCTAAACAGAGTGGAACAGCTGTGTGCAAAATCACGCCATGCGCGTGTCTTCTCGTGCCAACAGGAACAATGGTTCAAACTGATCGTTAGGTTCACTGGATGAAGCTAGAATAATTACAGGTAAATTAATTTCGTACCACCGAAGCGTACATGTTTGTAAAACCACAATTACTTACCACGCAGTATTGCGTGCACGAAGTTCCATAAAAACGGGAACTCAAAATCTAACAATCACTATGAGTGCTTTTAAAAATTTAGAAAAGAAAATAAATATTAATTTGTTTAAATAATAACCAGAGTTCAAAGTAATACTGATGTTATCAAACATGATCAGAAAACTTGAAACACGGTTTTATCTAATAGTACGCGGCTTTAGTTCGACGAGTCTTTAAATGGAAATCACATAAGAATCAATTATGCGCTGTCGTAATGTGTAGCAAGCTAAAGGATACTCAAAACAAGGTACCAACTATATAATTTACAGTGCAAACTCTTCGTTTTAGAGGAGTTAGATTTGAAATTGAAAATGTAGTTAAAGCGTACTTATTGTAACAAACAAACAAGATGTTGCTGGAGTGTTGAAGAGTAGAAACGGAATCCATGGGAATAAGTAATAAAATAAACGGATACGGTTTTACCGTCGGAAATTAACGTTACAGATTCCCCAGCAAAATTAAAAGGTCGGGGTAGAAAAGCAAAAGTACGGTAGTGGGAAGTGCCAAAAAACTAAACACAAAAAAAAATTCGCTTAGGAAAAAACTAAAAGAAAATTTGTTTAAAAAAACTAAAAAAAATTCCTTTACGAAAACAAAAAAAAAGAAACACCCCAAATGAAAGAAAACTCTCATCCGGTATACCGGACTAAATAAAAGTTTAGAAGATATAGGAAAAAGAAAAGTAGAAGGTAGCAATCACCGAGGATAAAGGTAGAATGGCGTCAACACTGTCCAAGTTGTCAAAGGAATGATGCTTCTTCGGTAAAGTCTTTGACCTCAATAAAAAAATGATTGGTTTCCTGCAGAAACGCCAAAAGTAAAGGAAAAGGAGCGAGGAAGAAAAACAACAGTAACAGGCAAAATGACAAAAGTGTCAAGCCTCAAAGTAAGCTAGGGAACAACAAACAAGAATGTTGAATAGACAAAAAATTAATTACTTCAAGCTGTGGTACCCAAAGAATCGCAACAAACGAAGAACCAAAGAAAAGAACAGCTAACTAGACCTAAAGTCGACTACGTCGTGGTTTCCGAAGAAAAGAAAAACGGACTAGAAAGCACCTACCACAGGAAGTGAATCAAAAAATATATGAAGTCAACACGAAGACCGACAGAAAGTAACACCAGCCACAGAAAAAGGCGAGGCATGTGGAACGAAGGGAACGAGGAAAAAAAGCAGTGTAGTTATGTATGAGTATGTGTGTGCGTGTGCGTGCGGGTGTGTATATGTGTGTGTGTGTGTGTGTGTTGATGGATGAATAGGTGAGTGTGTATGAACTGTGTGTGTATGTAGTGCGCTTGTATAAAGTGTGCATGTGTGTATATATTGAACCGCTGTAGTTGTCACTTACAACAGGCAGGTCGTACCATGGGACTATTCTATCTACGACCCACACGGGTGTTGGCAAGGAGAGAACGAAAGAAAAGGAAAATCCAACAGAAATGTGTGTGTGTGTGTGCATGTGTTGAACGTATATGTATGTATGTGCGTATATGTGAGTGTGTGTGTATGTGTTGGACCGCTTTAGTCGCCTCTTACGACAGGCAGGTCGTACTGTAGGACTATTCTATTTCCGGACCCACACGGGTGAAATAAAAAGAAGGAAAACCCAGCAAAACACGGAAGTAAAAAGAAATAGTAACGTTCAGAAATCAAGTCCCAAGGAGAGCAAAATCGGCATAAGAATCTGGGCGCGAGGGCTAGATATTGAGCTTATGACGTTTGCGCCGCCAGCAAGCAAACGAAACGAAGTCAAGAACATTAGGATTTCGCCGACATATATCCTCCGGTTCGGAATGTGCATATACTAGTCTGCTTCTTTTGGCAGTTTTCTGCAAAACAGGAACAGTAGGGGGTGTATTAATCGTAGCACGAGGTTGAGAAAGTGGTGGTAAGGGTAGTTTAAAAAACTCAAAACGTGTCATAGGAGAAAGTTGTTTGTTTTTAGAATTAGTGGTAAGAAGGTCAACGGTAGAAAAGGAAAAAGTATTGGCTGTAAGAGAATCAACCTTACGAAAATAAGCACAAGCAGAGCACACTTCAGTTACGTTAGAGAAAGGGACAGAAGCAGATAAAATTTCATCCGTTAGGTGAAAGACTAGCAGTATTACAGTTAGGAAAGAGAACAGCATTGGCTGTAAGAACATCAACTTTATGAAAACGAGCAGAATCCGATAACACTTCAGTAACATTACATAAAGGAACAGAATCAGGTAGAGTTCCAACAACAGTAGATAAAGCAACATCAGCCAGAAATTCATTATCTTTAGCTAAAACAGAACAAGAAGTTTTTAGCCTTAGATAAAGAAACACAATCAGAAAGAATTTTGTCAACATCAGAAAAATGAGTAAAATCAGGTTACATAATTACGATGTTGTGGTCAGTGTCTATATCTGCTTCGGGGTAACTTCTACTGCCTTTTACTTGATTTCTAAACCGTTGTCTAACAAGAATGCTCTTTGATATCTTCCTATATCTCCTGGCATCTTTCACGTGCATAGTCTTCTAGCATGATGTTGAAATAAAGTGTTTGTGATGGTTAAATTGTTTTTGTCGCAGAATTCTACCCACCTAATTCCCCATCCGCCTTTCGTGCTTCACCTACCTTGCATTAATATCCTCGTAATTGTTAAATTTTCATGTCCTTTTATGCATCTTAGTAGGTCTCCTAATAAAAAAATACATTTTTATTATCTTTCCTGTAAATTGCTTCCATTGTATCAGAAACTTTTGATTTATTTGGGAACAACATACCACAAATACAAATTAAAAACGACAAACTTATAATATATAAAAAATATCCGAAAACGATCCAGAGTAAGGAAAAGTTCCCATGACCGAGATTGCATTTCCTTTTTGAACAGTGATACCAATCCGTTGGGTTGAGTATGAACGAGATCTTGATTCGCCAGTATGTACAGCTAACAATCCCCAGATATATTTCACTGGTGCCAAATGTAGGCATCATGACAGCTACCTGAAAATCTTGAATTTATGTTGATAGTTTTAAATTCTTGGTTACAGATCTAGCAAACTAATGAAATGGGAGACAAAAAAGGGGGGAACAACGTTTCGGATAAAATATTGCAAGGAACGGGAAGTTAAGAAAATTTACAAAAAGACGCTCCGAGGGGTTGATATTTGCTCGGGAGACATAAATTTTGTATACAAAATAAAATAAAGGATAATATTGGAACGTCCCGTTCTAAGTTTTATAACTCATTGCAACTTTTAGTATCTTTTTAACATAATGCTCTGTGGTTAAGTATTCTGTTATGGTTAGAAGCCTTTGAATCTCTCCTTTGGTTAGATATTTCACTGAATTGACATTTGTCAAGTTGTTATTACAGTACTATATTCATGTGATGCACATTAATTTGCTTTTGTTCATAAAAAGTGGTTTAATTGTGGGAAAATGTTATCTCACCTAAGGGTGATAACGAGCCCATGTGGTGGCTCTTCCTTCTTGATCCAGCCTTCGAATCGAAACGACGAACTTGGTGCGTTAGCAAAATTTATATCGCTTATTTTAGCGGATTCTAGCGTACTACCTTGGATAAAATTAATCTTTCTGGTATTTGTGAGTAAGAAAGTTAATTATCACGCCTTTGGCGGATTTCACGTCGTTTTTATTAATACTATTGGTTTGGACTTCGCTCAGTTAGTGAAGCACATTTTTGTGATATTTGTTATATTCTACCACATTGTTATGTGGTAAGTAATTGCTTTGTAGCACTTCTTGTTCTATGTGTTACATGAATTTTAGGGTCCAAATTTAAGTCCAAATTTACGCCGACGTCCAAATTTACGTCTAAGACTACGACTAAGTCTATGTCTACGTCTGCGTGCGAGTCCAAGAGTAATTACATATTTTAGGTTTAGCAGTTCCAATTTAAGTAGATGCACATTTGTGAAGATTTGTTTAAGTAATCGTTCTGGTGGTATTACGATTACCCAGACTCGACAACTTACTGAAATAGATGGTATCGAAGCTCCCGACGAAGAACTAATTATTGATACAATAAGTTCCATCTGCTGGACTACCGAAATATTAATCGAAACCTGTTGGAGTTATCCGTGGATGAATATTACACCTGAAGCGATTTTGTGTGACTATCTGTAATTGCTGTAATCCTGTTAAGTTGGATTTGGAATCCTTGACTGCTACTGGTGCATTGGAATTACTTCTTGAGGTCGTATACTTCCTTATTTAAGTGTGTTGTGTATGTTCTGTTGAGATTATTGGATTAATACTTTTGTGTATGAAACCTTATATTCACCCTCTTATTATTTTGCTTTGCATGCAACCATACTTACACCTGTGTTGTAAGGTGGGTGGCGATAATTAACGTAAAATCTGTATTTATGAGAAAATTATTTAGGTATTAATGTTTGAATGCTTCCTTAGTAAGTGCTATGTTCTTATGATTAATGCTAACAACTCGTTAATGCGTTCCAGTGATTTATACATATTGATTGTAAATCTAGTCACGAGCTTAGACCCTTGGTTAAATTATTACTCACTTGAGTTATGCGGTTACAGCGTACTTAGTGGCCACCAAGTCTGCGTACCCGATTATTGCTTAGTACGAATTATTTTGCGTATGGGCTCGTGCCCGGATATTCTGAACACCATTGCGTTATTACTGTTAAATATTATTTATACAATCACCTGGAGTAAACATATATTTGCTTATTGTGAGCACTTAGCTTGGTTAATTTTCTCTTGAATCATTTAGGTTTGAATCTTGTATATATGATTATTTGTAGAATTATTTGTTCTAGAGAAATTTATATTTATGTGTTTGATTTCATATTTGGCATTGTAGTTACTTCAATAAATTCAGGTTTAATTCTGTGCCCTGTTAATTTATTGATATAGTGAGTTACCTTGGGTTTCGCCCGAGAATAGTGGAACATTTCTCGTTGATTCTGCTTGCTCCTGTTCCTGGCGCCCATTAATAAAATAGTTAGTTTTGACTTATTGGACCTTTCTAGTGGTTCCTTATGGTCCCTGAATGCGACCCTTTACCCACCGCCCTGATGAGTCTTTTCTGAGCTATTCCGGAGCACTATTTGTCATCGTAACGTTAAGGAACCCATTATATCGATTAGATATCGAATTTTTACCGTGGCAATATGTATAAACTAGTGTGTAAGGGATTAAGTAAAGTTTGTAAATAAAATATGGATAAGTTACGATAAGATTGTGAAAAAAGGCAAAGAAAAGATGGGTAGGCTAGGTTTAATAAAAAAATTATGAAGAGGGCAAAGGTGGTAACCAAGGTAATAATTGAGAGAACAATAAATAAGTGGACAGAACATTAAAAATTTTGGTGAGAAATAACTCAATGATATTAATATATGTATATAAAAGTTAAATTTAATAAAAGGAGAAAGTTTTTATTGGAATAATTAGAATAGTTAAAGAAGGTATAGTGTTATATAATGATATTCAAAAAAAATATTTGTACTTAGAACTTGTATATAAAAAATTTTAAAGGACGTCAAAAATTTTGACAAATAAAATTAATTAATTATTTTGCTGGTGAAACAAGGTGTAAAATTTATTACAAAATAGAGGTCGTCAAAAGAGGTAGTGTGGAGGAGAAGAAGATACAACGAAAGAAAGGAAAACGTATGCCAGAGCAGAGACAAGAAAAAACCAAGAGGAACATCAAAATTACAAATAGGATAATTAAGGTATCATGTATCTTTACCATTTGAATTTGACATTTCAAGAGAATCCATTAGAAATTAAAATTTAATTCAAATTTGGAATATAATTAGATCCCGGAGAATAACAAAACCACGGGCGTCTAATTAGAAATACAAAAAGAAAAAAAAATTTTAAATCTTAATCAACCTAACTGCATCAATACTTGTCAAAGTTAAATGTCAGTCAGATTATTTAAAACAAAGATATAAGTAATGTTAGATTTATTAATCCATTTTGAACTTCTAGCAAGATCACTTTACTCTACCGAAAGGCTCTACAAAAAAATACCGAAACATTAAGGAAATAAATCAACCAAAATTTTGAAAATTAAACCTAAGGAATTTCAAGGTAATTAGAACACAGGAGTTGTACTGGAAAGCCATAATTTAGAAAATAAGGACATTACTTTACGTGAGTACCAAAAATTTTAATTACGGTAGAAATCGAAACTGTCAATTTATGTAGTAACAGATGAATAATAAAAAAATCTAATTATACATAAATTGGGTAGCACATTATCGCTTAATTATCCTTAGTTCCTATTGTAGCGGGCTACTACTACCGCGTTTCTTTAATTTAAAACAAGTAATAATAAAGGTCTTTATTACTCACAGTTCACAAGTCTAATTAACAGTATATGCCTTATTTGTAGATGTTATCAGTCCACTTAACAATGAAGCACTATTACACTAATGAATTTACAAGCACTAATTTCTTCTTAAACTAACTTCTTTACCATAGGTCCATTAACAACACTAACACAACTATTTGTTTATACACTTCTATTTATTTATGTATACTACAAGCTGCATGTACATTAGACACAGCATATAACATTTATGTATACTTCTAAAAGCTCAAACTACTATTACTTTACAACGTTATAATTTATATTAGACATTCTAGTATAGACTGCCTCCTGCATTTATTAGCGGCCTTATATATACTCTGAGTTAAAGATATCACTCATCCTCTGGTACTTACTAAAAGCTTCCCGGTCCATTGAGAATAAGCGACGTTTTGTGCGTTTGATTGCTAGAAGGATTCTCGAATCCTGGAGACTATGCAGACCCTACAACGCTTGTGTGCTTGACGGGTTGCCTAATAGTAGCTCGCAACATTATATATATAGTTAATAATATATAGTTAATAATTTGACATATCAAAAACGTAAACCGCAGAACCCTTCTTGTAGTTAGTACATCTTCATTTTAATTTGGAGTGCAATTTGGTAAGTTATTGGTTCGTATTCTATCATTTCGTCATTCATAGGATGTTTTTCTATTAATTTCTGTAAGGTTTTCTCGCTGTATTCTGCAATTGTGTCTGATAAACAAGGTATTTTGACTGCTGAAGTAATATCGCCATCTGTTACTTTGACTAATACTCTTTTGCATAATGACATTGAAACGTATTTTTTCTCTCTAACTGGCTCCACTAGCCTCACGCATGGGCGCTAGTGAAACGGTTTTACTTCTGAAGCACTAAACCCACGAGTGTGCTAGTGAAACAAACTTACTAGAACTACTAAAACACCAGCCCCACATTTGGTGTCAGTAAAACGAAGTCTTCCGACGTAACTAGGGTCTATTCCTTGGGTAGAGCTATGAGCAATGGGGGTAAGTCGAAATCTGTTGGGGTCACACTCAAACTAAAACAAATAGGCGCCACCAAGTCCAGATTGATTCATGTTAAAAGCATAGCATATTTCTAAGGGCGGACGTGGAGACCCAAAGAAAAAAGATCGCCTTCGGTGACAAAAACCTGTCTTAACAGAATAAGACGCGGTTCCTGTAAGAAAGAATAATAATTAAGTCAACATAGAAAATGGGAACACTGTTTGTGTCCCTCAAATATGCCTAAAAAAATAAAAGAATATTTTCTACATAAGGGTGGCATCAAAATTCAACTCTTATTGCCTTTTTGGGTTGCTAGGTTTGATCACACTTGATCAAAATAAAAACTTTAAACTTAGGTTAATAATTTACTAGAAAGAATTCCTTTAACTTTAAATAAAATTGAATGCAACAAAATTAAATAATTACTTGTAGTAGTTTGGAAATTTAAGATAAGGTTTATCAATCTGTTTCTAGATCAAGAATATTACAACAGAGTGTAACTTGTTACATTAATGGTTTTTAACCCATTCAGATCTGATTAGGTCTATTACATTGTCAAAATTAAAATACAAAATATTCTCGTTAAGTTACATGTGCTAATTTCAGTTTAAAATGAAAATGTTCATAAAGATATTCTCGTTTTCAAAGTTGGTAGTAATAAAATACTAAGCATCTGCTTTCATAAATACAAGTGTCAGCAGTATATCTCAAACAAACAAATGACGTAATTACACATGTTATTTTAAAGTGAAGCAACGTGTTGTTCTGACAAAATAAACAGTGAATTTTAAGTTTGGCGCTGGGAAATCCAGCTTAGCAACAGATAAAGTGAATAACAAAATCGTATTTATACGTATCAAAATAAAATAGCGTGTTTCCTGAGTGGAACACAATTGAATTTCTTAAAATTACTACGAACCAAACAAAACTGCTTTCATAGGCTGAAATAGGATTTGCATCGTCATGCGGAATTAACTGCTTACATCCTAACAAAGTAGTATCTTGGCTCGGACCAACAAACGATCTCCTGTTAATTAGATCTGCTTTCCATCCTCTAAAAGCATGTGTTAAATTGAAGTGGTTTCTTAACGTTGATTCACAGTTCTAAGTTATTATTGTTTAACTTCTCATCGCCTAAGTGTTGTAGTGTTTCGTCGTCTAATCTTGGTTTGCGCTAAACAAATTTTCAAATTACATACTATAATAACGAGTATACATTACCAACTGTTATTCAGAAAATGTTTCACTTAATCAAACCGACCCGCAGGTCACTGGCCATTGTTCTCTTAAACATGCTGCTGCCTCTATTACTTATGGCCGAGTGCCTATCTCGTGCTCTCGTACGATGGGAGGATCCCAAAGGGGGTTGTCATTCTCTCTACGCGCTTGCGACTGGGTGTGAAATACACTGCCATCCAAAACAACTAGACTAACGAGTCAAGATGCTGTCACAATGTAATATTCTAATTGTAAAATGTATTATGACTTTACTTAATAAAGGTGTTTAACTATTGTCGTACCTTAAATGAAGCGAATTATGAATTCGAAAATAAAATTGTTACACTACCCCTTTCCTAAAAGAAAAAAATTTTTTCAAGGAATTTAGTATAACAAATACAAAAAATTTTTTTTTAAATATACTAGCCTTTTCTACCTTCCTAACTATCAAAACAATTTTACGAATTTATTCAAACGAGGGAGACAAATATTTACAATTCGAGTGTGTTGGTAACTACGTGTACCTGACGTCCATCGGGAGACAAAATCGGGGAGTCACAATCGGTATAAGTCAAAATTGGGAGGGTCAAATTAGAAAGTCTAACACTCCACGGAAAAATTAATCAAAATCAAACTCAGAATAATCCTTCAACTAGAGGTTCTTATTCTTACCAAGGCTAGTATCTACTAACTGTAACCAAACATTTCACAATTTATCACAACTTCCACAAAAAAAACTTCACTTCCTGGAGCTCTATTAGCTCTATCTACAAAAAAAAGGGAATGCTACTACTTCAAAACAGCATAACCATTCAAAATATTATCACTATAAAGTGACAATCAAAAGGAAGACCCCACTAATAGGCCTAAATTTCAAACACTATTATCACAAAGTGATAATCAAAACAAAACCAACCCAACCAAAAGGTTGCGCACAAATTTCAAATACAAAAAATCATCACTTTATCGCAAAGAGACAACCAAAACCAAGGCAACCCAACCATAAGGTCACCCAACAAATTCAAACACAAAATATTATCACTCCATCGCAAAGAGATAATCAAAACTAAGGTAACCCAACCACAAGGTCACTTAACAATTCAAATACAAAACATTATCACTCTATCGCAAAGAGATAATCAAAACCAAGGCAACCCAACCACAAGGTCACTTAACAAATTCAAATACAAAATATTATCACTCCATCGCAAAGAGATAATCAAAACTAAGGTAACCCAACCATAAGGTCACTTAACAAATTCAAACACAAAATTGAACCAGATAGGGCTGCAATCTCCCACACCCCACCGACCATCCTATCACTAATTTCCAACAAACAACAGATCCCATTAGTGATGGACCAATTGGTGAAGCTCACCAAACAAACTTTTGACCTAATCAAACAAAAAATTTCGAACGGTCAAAACAAGGGAAAGAATAAATCAATATTCTCTCTACCTTGATATGTAGAAATCAGGACCAACAACTTAAATAGCCCACCTACTTCTACATTAAAAAGATATCTGTTAACGACATCTTCTAAACACATTTCCGAATAACGCGCGAACAAAACGACCAGCGTGCACATCAATGCACACCTCAACCCTACAAAACCTACAAAATCCTTAACCACTTGTTCCACTTATCAAACAAAATACTCAAAATTAGTGAAACGACACTAAATCAAAAATCGGAACAAAACAAAGCAAACTACTACTGTATTGCATAACATCAAAGAGATGACCAGACCGGAACTAATCGTCAGGATCATCATTTTCACTTGAACACGCTACTTCAACGGGTTTCAAGTCTTTTACGTGCCATTTCCCGGCTCTTGTTCCATCTTCGTTCTCTAACTCATACACTAAATTGGAATGTTTTTTCCGAACTTTACTCATAACGAACTTTGGAGCTAACTTAGCGGAGAATTTATCACCAGCACTCGAGAGTACCTTATTAGCTCTCCAAACACTTTCTCCGACTTGGAACGAAATGTCTCTTCTTCTAAGATTGTAGCGTTTACTCGAACGTTGATAAGCTACATGCAAATTTTCACGGACATTTCCAAAATATCAAACAAAAGTTGACGATCCAAAACATAAGAAGGTCTACTACTGGAGACGACATCAACATCCTCACCAGGTTTAAAATTCTCACTATAAGCTTTTCCACTTAAGGGTACCTGACGACCAAAGACTAAAAAATTTGGAGAATAGTTGGTGGACTCATGTTTTGCTGAATTAATTGCGTACTGAATTTTTGATATTTCATTATCCCACGTGAGCATAAACAGCATTATACCAAATCTTTTGAATTTCGTACTTTACACACAAAGCTTTAAAAACACGACCAATTAATTGTGGACCATTATCACAAATAACAAATTGCGGTATTCCGTAGACAAAAAAAATACCTTTTCTTCTAAAAACTTCTCAATCAAATGTGCCGTGGCACTACGCAAAGGTTGCAAAATCGAATACCTCGAAAACCAGTCACCAACAACCAAAAGCCATCCATCTGCTTATGAATCATCAATAAAAAACTAATCACGACTATAGCTAACAAAAAGATCAGTGTTCGGGTACACTCTCATCCTACTACCAATCGAACTGTCGAAACAACTACAATGCTTCACAACGCCTAAATATGCTAGAGTGACAAACCCTCTAAGAGTCTCACCTAGACTAACAATACCAAAATTTACATCAACTCAAAACAAAATATAATGCAAAAATTCTAGAGCGCCTAACTCACCTCGAGTCTCGTCTAGACTTACGCAATGCCGAGCGACCAACTCTTCCTGAGTCTCGTCTGGACTGACATACCGCTGAGCGACCAACCACGACGACAAGTTCCGCCTAGACTAAATTGCGTTGCAATGCTGATCTAAACAAAATCTGCTAACAAAATCAAAAACGTGCTTCTGCACAAGAGCAAATCTCAAATGACACGACGACAGCTCACTCCAATGTACCATCAAAATAGAATCTCTAGGCTTATCATCAAATTTGGACAAAATGTTCTTTATTGACTCAAGCAAATCAAACTACAGGCTCATCAGCCTCTTTATCTAACAGTCTTCCTAAAATTTTCCTTTTCTCCAAGACTGGTTTCTCACTCACTACTCCAGTTCCTCTTTAAGTAGACAAACAATTCGGAATCCTCCGACATGATTACAAAAGCCTAATGGAATCAAACTGATAAATCTAAATGATTTAAATCCTACAAAATTATCAAAACAAATCTGGGCAACCAAAGGTAAAGTCAAAAAGTGCATTGGAAAATAAATTTTACCAAAACAATATCAAAAACTTATATTGAGTCTAAACGGAATGAAAGTTAAAAATAAATTCGACTAAGTTACTTAATTACTAAATGGGATTTAACGTTTCAACCTAACTCTTAAACAACGAATCCTAATGTCAAATAAACCTTGAGCAAACAAATTTTGAAGCGAAGCAATTTCTGAACAAACAAATTCGAAGTGAAATAAATTTTGAATAAACAATTTCGAAGCACAATAATTTTTGAATAAACAAAATCGAAGCAAAATAATTTTGAATAAACACAAAGCAAAATGATTTTCGAACAAACAAATTTCAAAGCAAAATAAATTTTGAACAAACAATTTCAAAGTAAAATTATTTTTGACTAAACAAATTCAAAGCAAAATAATTTTTGAATAACCAAATTCCAGTGCAAAATAGCTAGCCTCACGCATGGGCGCTAGTGAAACGGTTTTACTTCTGAAGCACTAAACCCACGAGTGTGCTAGTGAAACAAACTTACTAGAACTACTAAAACACCAGCCCCACATTTGGTGTCAGTAAAACGAAGTCTTCCGACGTAACTAGGGTCTATTCCTTGGGTAGAGCTATGAGCAATGGGGGTAAGTCGAAATCTGTTGGGGGTCACACTCAAACTAAAACAAATAGGCGCCACCAAGTCCAGATTGATTCATGTTAAAAGCATAGCATATTTCTAAGGGCGGACGTGGAGACCCAAAGAAAAAGATCGCCTTCGGTGACAAAAACCTGTCTTAACAGAATAAGACGCTGTTCCTGTAAGAAAGAATAATAATTAAGTCAACATAGAAAATGGGAACACTGTTTGTGTCCCTCAAATATGCCTAAAAAAAATAAAAAGAATATTTTCTACATAAGGGTGGCATCAAAATTCAACTCTTATTGCCTTTTTGGGTTGCTAGGTTTGATCACACTTGATCAAAATAAAAACTTTAAACTTAGGTTAATAATTTACTAGAAAGAATTCCTTTAACTTTAAATAAAATTGAATGCAACAAAATTAAATAATTACTTGTAGTAGTTTGGAAATTTAAGATGAGGTTTATCAATCTGTTTCTAGATCAAGAATATTACAACAGAGTGTAACTTGTTACATTAATGGTTTTTAACCCATTCAGATCTGATTAGGTCTATTACATTGTCAAAATTAAAATACAAAATATTCTCGTTAAGTTACATGTGCTAATTTCAGTTTAAAATGAAAATGTTCATAAAGATATTCTCGTTTTCAAAGTTGGTAGTAATAAAATACTAAGCATCTGCTTTCATAAATACAAGTGTCAGCAGTATATCTCAAACAAACAAATGACGTAATTACACATGTTATTTTAAAGTGAAGCAACGTGTTGTTCTGACAAAATAAACAGTGAATTTTAAGTTTGGCGCTGGGAAATCCAGCTTAGCAACAGATAAAGTGAATAACAAAATCGTATTTATACGTATCAAAATAAAATAGCGTGTTTCCTGAGTGGAACACAATTGAATTTCTTAAAATTACTACGAACCAAACAAAACTGCTTTCATAGGCTGAAATAGGATTTGCATCGTGATGCGTAATTAACTGCTTACATCCTAACAAAGTAGTATCTTGGCACAGACCAACAAACGATCTCCTGTTAATTAGATCTGCTTTCCATCCTCTAAAAGCATGTGTTAAATTGAAGTGGTTTCTTAACGTTGATTCACAGTTCTAAGTTATTATTGTTTAACTTCTCATCGCCTAAGTGTTGTAGTGTTTCGTCGTCTAATCTTGGTTTGCGCTAAACAAATTTTCAAATTACATACTATAATAACGAGTATACATTACCAACCGTTATTCAGAAAATGTTTCACTTAATCAAACCGACCCGCAGGTCACTGGCCATTGTTCTCTTAAACATGCTGCTGCCTCTATTACTTATGGCCGAGTGCCTATCTCGTGCTCTCGTACGATGGGAGGATCCCAAAAGGGGGGGGGGTTGTCATTCCTCTCTACGCGCTTGCGACTGAGTGTGAAATACACTGCCATCCAAAACAACTAGACTAACGAGTCAAGATGCTGTCACAATGTAATATTCTAATTGTAAAATGTATTATGACTTTACTTAATAAAGGTATTTAACTATTGTCGTACTTTAAATGAAGCGAATTATGAATTCGAAAATAAAATTGTTACAACATTTTGCTTTTTGAGTTATTTTCATTCTTGGAATCTTTAAAAAAAAGCTTATTTTCTTTTATGTTCTGTCGTATAAGGGTAGCGATTGAATTTTTTTATCTATTTCGAAGCGTGCAGTGTTTCAAAATTTATATAGATATAATAAAAGGTTTTTCCAAGTTCTTACAGAATTTTTTGATATGCATTCGTCTAATAAAATTTTTAATTGGTTGGTACTTCTGACTGATTTTGGAATTCTTTTGATTATTTTGCTGTTTGTTTTTTGTTCAGCTAGTAATAGATGGAATGGCTTTTCAAATTTTTCTGGTACTACATTTTCAGATTCTTTAAATTCTCCTATTTTTACGTTTTTAAGACTTGTACTTAGGTTTTGGTCGGGGTGGCATTTCCTCTTTTTTTGAAAGTTTTGTTGCATAAGCTGCATTCTGATGTGTTACTGTAATTTTTGCTGGTCCTACTGTCTAAATTTGATTGACTTTTGGACGACAAGCTGTCAACGACTTTTTTTGACGTTCCATTCTAATCATTTGACTTTGAAGTTCAAATTATATTCGAAGATGTAATTGATAATTTGCTGTTATCGGAAGGTAGCTTTGTATGTTCTGGGGTTCAAAACAATGTAGGAGTTCTGTTTAGCTTAATATTTCTAATTAGATTCGAGAATTTATCAGTACACATAATTTGAAACGCTACAACTATTAAGTTGTTTGTTTTTTTTTTAAAATACGAATCCTACAAAGGTTCTTTTTAAATCTTTTGCGATATTTACGAACCTTTTAAGGTTGTTTCGCACCTATATCCAGTTAGTCATGACCTTATCTTAATTGGACGCTAAAATCTCAATTATTAATGGTTGACCAGTTAACAAAAATTAATGACCTCTTTAAATCTAAATGGTATATAATGGAAAAAGTGCTTCAGGTGTAGCTTATTCGCTTAAAACTATAGTTAAAGTTCGGCACCTCGTAAAATACCTCTCCACCTAACCGCTTCCGATTTCCATATCCCCGGAAAACGACCTCTTCACCAACTCCGGTTCGTGTTAAACGTCCATCAACTTCTAAGAGCAGGTGTTGTGTCGTGAAGATACTCTTAAAGAAAGCAGTAGTGTACGCGAGTTCGCGTTGACAACATCTGGTTTAAAAGTGCGTTGAACTGTTTATAAACATAAACAATTTTATTTAAACTAATAACCAGTGCGTTTGTTGTACTTTACTATAATTATAATAGGACCTAAAATGGATCTAACATTGAGGTAAGATTTCTTGTATAGGATGGATTGATTGATTACATGCGTTATGTTGAAAAATGAAAAATTAAAGAAAGTAGTTCCGTTACGAAAATAATAATATGATTCAATCTGTAAGAAGTCTTAGGATGAATAATTAAAAAAGAGGCTTGTGCTTTAATTAATTACTTGTAATAATGATAATGTTATACACATACTTTCTCCGTGTGTATTTTTTAAATTTCCGGATTAAGCATGTATCTTCTTAGGCTATTCATTATATGTGGTAAAATTGAAAGCATCTTCTGATAGGCTGACATCTTAATATTTAGGTCTTAACCTTGGCTGAATTAATTAGCTGCTATACTGGATTTGGAAAATTCATTTTGAATTCTACAGCAATCCTTGAAAGATTTAGGTGACCTTTAATTTAGCAAGGCGAAATTACCATAATTGATTAAAAGCTACATATTGGATATTTATTCGCACACACTATTTTGGCTATCGAAATTTATTAGAAAATATGTAAAAAAGGTGTAGAAATTAAACAAAAGTTTGAAAACCCTTGTAACTTTTTCGGATTTACGGTTTTACTTGAACTGTATCTACGATTAAATTACGTGTGGTTACAATTATGAGAGACTTAAATCCAAACTCACAGACTAATTTATTACAGTATTATTTGTTTATAATTAACAAACGATGAATAAGTTTCTTTTCACATCTAAACCGTGTTATACCGTGCATAATTTGAATCAGAAATGAATATAGATTTGCCTAAATCCTGCATTTTTAGGAGATTTACGAGATATTTAAACATTTAAAAGCAATGTGGATCATAGTACCAGATTCACCAAATTTCTTTTTTTAAATACTAAATCGTGTTAGATTATGAACATATGGTAAACGACGAATAGAAGGATTCAGAACTGTTCAACTATAACAGCAATAAATTAGATGTCAAAAAATTAAATACACATCATAGGGTGTGGAAATTGGCCTAGCATATAAAAACTTGGCTGGAAAAAGCAAGCCCAAACGTGGACCAAAATAAAATGCACCCCGAAGCATATTAAAATTGTACTGTTTGAGTTGAATTAATATGACATAAGAAATAATACAAACAGTTACACATATTAGAAAATATATTATTTATGTATATGAATTACAATAACATAAATTTAACTTTAACATTCAATGTTTATTACAGTCTTTTTTGTTTCTCTACTACTATTACTAACAACTATAATTATGAATACTTCCTGTATGTTTGTTGTGGTTGTTCAGCATTTTTCTTAATCTTCTTTGGGAATTAAACCACTCATAGTCTTTAAAATTATCTTTATTTTCGTCCCGATCTATGACCTAAGATCGTTGTCAAAATAATTAAAATTTTCAAGTTTGACATTTATGGCATAAATTGACGGTCACTTTGATTTATTGATGTTTGATATATTTAGTTTGAGTACATTAGGCGAAAATTTTAAAGTTTAAAAGAATGATTGCCTCGAATTTGAGTTGCCCCCTGAGAACGACTTCTTTAGATAGCCAATACGCTTAACGTGAAATCAACTCATTAATCTTTATTGTTAAATTTCATATAAATTCAATAACTTAAGGTTTGTATTCAAATCAAAAATTAATAAAACAAAGTCACCTTCAATTTATGTCAAACTTGAAATTTTAATTATTTTGACAACGATCCTAGGTCATGGATCGAAACGTAAATAAAGATCATTTTAACAAATATAAGTGGTTTTATTCCCAAGAAAGATTAAAAAGAATAGTTAACAAACCACAACAAACATACAGGGAGTATTTACGTGTCAAAACCAGTCGTTCCCAGGGCGCAACACAAATTGAAGGCAATCATTCTTTTAAACTTTAAAATTTTCGCCTAATCTACTCAAACCAAATATATCGAACATCAATAAATCAAAGACACCTTCAATTTATGTCATAAATGTCAAACTTGAAAATTTTAATTATTTTGACAACGATTTTAGGTCATGAATCGAAACGTAAATAAATATTATTTTAAAAACTATGAGTGGTTTAATTCCCAAAGAAGATTAGGAAAAAGGAACTATAATTATGGTCGACTGATTCTGACATTAAGCATAAAGCAATGGCTATGCTGAATTGCTAGGATACATTTGTTTTCGAATTCAGGTGAATACGTTCTTAAATTAAGAACGCACTTACTGAAATCAAGTGAAATAGATTCTTAGTAGGTGTTTCAACAGGCTGTCTAAAATCTCAAATGCTTCTCATGCCGTTCCATCTCCTCAGCTGTCAGCCTCGAATGGCAGGATTTGAGAAATTGGGTAAAAATTGATGAGAAATCTTAAAACTACTATACCGGGTGTAACAAAATAAGTGTATAACATTTCAGGAAGTGATTCCTCACCGTAAAAGAGATAGGATTTTTCATATAAAGAAACTTTATCGGAGCATCCCTTGTTAAGATACAGCTCCCTAAATGGGGTACATAAAATTTGTCTATTTTTTTACAAACACTAAAAAAGTTACAAAATTGAAATTAAGGTGACTTTTTTTACTATGAAAAATACACTTACTCAGTAATTTATTTGGTTTACCCCATGGTTGTAAGGGGTGGAAAACACAACCGCTAAAATTTATTCCCAATGTAACTTTTTGTTTTATTATTTGTTTGCTATTTAAAAATTTATCTCCAATAGCTTATTTCATTCTAAACAAAAAATGTCTCTTGAATTTTTTGCCAAAATTAACCAGTTTGCAGAAAAAAATTATTTTACAAACAACTACAAAGATACATCATCATAAATGCGAACTGGATTATTATTGTTATTTTGTAGTTGCTGCCTGCATCAAAGTATGGTTAAATTGAATAAACAAAACTAATTTATTAATAACAAAACATACAACATATAGAAATCATAGTAAATGTTCAATATGTCCATTTTCAGTCATTACACATGCGTCTAGACGTCGGCGCATTGAGCCACGTATTCGATCAAATATTCCTGAAGTCTCTCTAATTACCCTGCACACATCGATGATGCGGTTTTCTAAGTCCTCTACATCGCGAGCAGGAGTAGGATAAACCAAACTTTGTAAATGGCCCCAAGTAGAGAAATCGAGAAGATTCAAATCTGGGGATCGAATCGGCCAATTCTGTGGTCCTCTTCGACCTATCCAATGATTGGGATATCTTTGAGTTAAATGCTGACGTGCTGCTTGACTAAAATGGGCGGGAACCCCATCATGCATAAAAAACATAACCTTTCTGATACCACAAGGAACTTCCTCCAGCATGTTACGTTACGTTATTCGTGGCAGTCCCTGTTCGGGCACCAAAGTTATGCTACGTTGTCTCGTAGCCGTGCGTAACATAAAGAAAATCATAGAAGTGACCGAGCTCAATCGGAGATTAGGGGGGGTCGTAGAAAGCAGACCAACATACAATGTACGCGGCTGTAAGGAGTTAGTGATAATACCTGCAAGAAAAATAGTCAAGCAAACCTGAAAAAAAAGAAAAAGCATAGCAGCAATGATAAGTCTAAATTATTCAGTACTTTGTAGAATGTAAAAAAAACTGTTTGGATAATCTATATAATGTAACATCGGTAAAAGCAGTACAAAAATTTTTAATACAAAGTGAGGTAATATTGGGGAGTAGCAGAAACGTTTCCTCACACACCAATTAAACATAAATCAGACAAAATGTTAACAAAAGATAAATAGGTAAGACACAATAGATATGAGTAATTCAGTAGCATTGATTCCTTTTTTTTTCTTTCTTTTTTTTTCTTAATAGTAGGCAAGTCTATTGTTAAAGGTATCAGAACGACAAAGATATGGTAAAACAACGGATAGATATTTAAAGTAATAACAAGTAGGAAATGGTTCAACTTACAAAAACCCTTCAGCAACGCTTCCTTGCAACGGAAGTGTGAGATTCACGATGTCCTGCACTAACGAAGCACTTCACCCTTGACTGTGAGGGTGTTGATGGAATTTCTTACACTTTACACTAATCACACCTATGTATTTCACTGGGGTTAGCAGCAGACACCATCACGCGACGGAACTATGTAGCATTGATAAATTTCTTGTTAATTTCATTTCCTGAGACAATAATTTCGAAATCTTTTGTAACACAAATCGAAAAAAAACTGGTAATAAAAATTTAGAATTACGCTTTCATGGCACGAAGTAATGCATTAAACTAACAGTAACGCGAGATGTTTTATTTGCTACCTATGGTAACAAAGAAAAATCTAATGCTTTCGAATAACGAAAATTTGCTCAAACAACGATCTATTTTAGATTCGTTGGGGTTAGAAAATTCAGAAACTACAGTATCAACTGTCCTTACATGTGAATGAGATACCTGTTTATAAGAAGCAACCTTTTTCCTACTAAACTTGCTGTAACTGTATCATCATTTGTTTTTGAAGCACTCAAGCTTAAAACTGTATTTGGATAATCCAAAGTATGCACTACTCTGATAACAAAAGGACCACGAAGACTAGATCGCACACACAGTTCAAATATAAAAAGACAAATCAACAAAAAAAACACAATTAGTAAAGCAACGCGTATCACTAAATCAATGTTTCGTAAAACGCACGACAAGTTCTATCACTTTTATTTACAACAGAAAAGCAACCAAAAAAAACCAATTAGTAGAGCAACGCGCATCACGAAAACCGTCCGTCAATGACCTTACCACAACACTTGTGGTCAACCAAACACGTTACATATATAGCATACTTCCTTCAAAAAGGAATTAGAACTCCACTTTTTTTACAGTTAATGTACAAGTTTTATTTCACAAGAAAAACAATTAAAATCGTGCCGCGCTTGTTCATAACAATTCGAAAATTGAGACCGCATTAATTCTCACTATTCTCAAAGCAAAAAGCAGTATTTTTAACGTACTTATATATCGGAACAAAGAACAAAACTCCACTCCTCATCTGTTTATATCAACTCGTTGCTATACCCATAACATCTGAGCGTCTGTTATCTCGACTTCGATAATACATAAGGCACAAAATTTATACGAGCGGCCAGCCAAGAACGATGCAATTTATAATCAATAACAAGCGGTTTATAATTTTCAATTTATCTATCTTTAAATTACTACACGAGTTAATAAATATAAAATATAGAACTAGTAATTGCAGGAATGTACTTACGAATTGAGTATAAAAGCGTAAAATGTTTAAACTATAAAAATGCCCGTTACAAGCAGTACTGGAAGCAGTTCTCTTAAAAATTGAGTGTATGCCTCACCATTTAATCGAGGAGGTAGAAAATGAGAGCCAATTAAATAATCCCCAATAACTCCGACCCTCACGTTAAGACAAAAATGTTCTTGATGGTTAGCTTGGACAATAGCGTAAGGGTTTTCATCAGCCCATATGTGGTTATTATGTAAATTAATAATCTTGTCCCGAGAAGAAGTACATTCGTCTATGAATTCGTTCGTCTTCCGAAAGTCAGGATTTCTTCTAATCATTTCCAGCTTCCAATTGAAAATTTAAGACGGTTCGGAAAATCTTGCGGTAACAGTGCCTGTACTCGTTGCAGATAGTAGGGGTTGTAACAAAAACTTTTGTTATATTAAAATCTCTAAAGAAAAACATTTCTAGCCATTGTTATTCTACAGCATACGCAATTGTCATTTAGCGTGAAATGGTTAAATAGTTTAATTTACTATAAGAAAGAACACCTCTTTCCTTTTTTACATTATCTTCACCTATATAAAGCATTTAATAGTGACTCCTACGCTTTTGATATCTGCAAATACCCTGGACGTAACTTGTGTTGCATAAGCTACAGGTATTCTTAAGCCCACTTGTGCAATTGCTGGACAGACACAACGGCTGCGCGTAAGGTGACACTATAGGTAGGGTGTTGGCTAGTTGACAGGAAGGCGAGCGAGAGCGCGGCGATCTTGCAAGCAACAACGAGCAGGTACGGTTCGTTTTAAGATGCGGAGTTTCCCATGCTCCAAGTGGGGCGTTAGGATTGCCGTACTATCAAAAAGGGTGTAAAGGTTGTCGTGGGGGGAGGGGCCTTTGCAAAAGAGCTCTTGTAAAGCCGCCCCGAACAATGAAGAGGAGAATGTAACAACACGTGCTGGTGGAAGTCCGTTAATGCACATTTAAGTAGGCACATCTAAGTATGCTCGTCTGAAGAATAAAATTTTAAGTAAGCACGTTTGAGAATGGTAGAATTGAGAATTCAAGTGGTTTGTATGTCGAGCAGAATTCCATGTAATGTTATTGGAACGTAATTATGTATTATGGAATCACTCGTTTTGAAGCTGTCTGGGGGGCTGTTCATGTAAGAATGCTGTATCTAGTAAATGCCAACTTCGTACCTTTTTAAACTTCAATAAGATGGAGTATAATGTTGTTTTGGTTGGTCTAGAGCGTTTTGCAGCATCACCATCAAGCAGTTAAAACAAAACCATCCAGGTACTTATAAAATTATTTATTGAGTGAATTAATTTTACGTATTAATTACGGTCAAAGCTTTGATTTAACGTTTTCCAAATTATAAGAAACTTTTGTTAAACGAATGTTAATGTTAAATTTTTTTTGCAAGATATGTTTATGCTTAAATCCCAAATAAAAATCAGTTAGAGAATTATATCCTAGTAACTTAATAGGTCAAATACCTTTTTGTTCAGAACTAAATTTTTTGACATAAGAGGAATTTTGAACTTTTAGAATAATTAATTTAAGGTTGTTATTCAAAGCCCGTAAGTAATGCACATGTTAATTGAGAAAAATAAGTATAAAGTTCACTTTTGATTGAAAGATGTTTAACTACAATATGCCATATGATTAGTAGAATATCAATGCTGCTTCTAGCATATGACGAACTGACTTTCTTTAATTTCATATAATGTTTGAGCCATATGAACTTTTTGTATAATAAGTTCGTTAGAGAAATTTTGTAAGCCAGAACAGATCTGTTTTATGGATGTTTAAGAACCCGACTGTACTAAAGAATTTAAAAATGTTAAGATCTCTCTATGTAGAGAAACAAATTCAGAGATTTTTGAAACTTATTTTATATTGATTATCAGATTTTTTATATATAATTTTTGCAACAAAGAAAATTACCTTTAGATTATACTTTGGTTTAAAACTTTCGTCTTTTTATTTCACTAATTGAAATTAATAATATCCAAATTAGATAAACAAAATTTTGAATGTGGAACTTAGAAAAAAGTTGATACAGCATTAGATAATAGAAACAGAGTAAGTAATTTTCAGTAGAGTATATTTTCATAGGTAAGGTGTTGTTGAGATTTTGAATTCGGGACTATAAAGATCTATAAAGACCGAAATATTTTGTTGTCGTAAGACACAAACAGTGTCTTATATTTTATTTTTTTTGTGTGTGACATTTTCTTGCAGGTCTGACATCGCAGAAGCTGGAGCAGAGGTCGAAGAGGTTTCCAGAGGTATTGCTTATTTTAATTTGTATGCTTTTTGATAATCATTATATCCTATAGGTTTCTGCGTCTTCCTGTAGGATACTCTAGTTTTATTTATTGTCTATATAGATGCAGTGGCGCTCATTTCCTTTTTTTGTTCCAGTTTGTAGTCGAGCCCACCCTATATCCACGCCCAATCTCATTGCTCACCTTTGGGGTCATTCCCAGACTAAGCCGCGAATATAGTAAAGCCCGTGGGTTCACCGAAGTTTTGTTCACTAATTGACTCACTCCCCATTTAAAGAAATTTAATATGTCTCACTGATGCCCAACGTCAGGACATAATTAAATTAAATAAAGAAAAAATTTAGTTTCAGGGTATAAGAGTTGTTTCTTTAAAATTCGAAATACTGTCATATGATCAACATTTAACTCAAAAGCAATCTTTCTAGTACTGCGAATGGGATGTTCTTCAACCAAATTAAGTACCGCTTCTTCAACTGTGGTGTTCTAACTTCTCGATGGGGACCACAATTCTGCGTTCTTTTTTCGAATGAACCATATTCTCGTAATCGTTGATGAAGTTGGGCAAATATTCTATGCGAAGGAAGCTGCTGTTGAGAATACATTTCAGCATACCTTCTACAAGCTTCTAACCCATTACCCTGCGACAGACCATAAACGTAATGCATATCAGCCATTTCCGCATTTGCGTATGCCATTTTAATAACAAGTGAATTATTAAACTTACAAATTAAGAACAGAACAACGACACACAATTATTAATTCAATTTCAAAAATGTACAAACTGACAGCGTGATAACAATTTAATTGTCACTATCACCAATAGCGGTCTACTAACTAAATTAGTTTCGCATTTTCGTATCTCTGTAGTTGTTTGTAAAATAATTTTTTTCTGCGAACTGGTTAATTTTGGGCAAAAAATTCAAGAGACATTTTTTGTTTAGAATGAAATAAACTATTGGAAATAAATTTTTAAATGGCAAACAAATAATAAAACAAAAAGTTACATTGGGAATAAATTTTAGCGGTTGTGTTTTCCTTACTAACCAAATCCGTTGAAGTCATAAATAAATGAAATCTTTGTTCAAACTTTGTCCATTGCTCAGATGTATTACCTTCTAAAAGTAGAGGCCCTGGTGGCTTAAATAACGACTCAAGAACTACTTCTGCTTTTTATCAGCTACTGTGTTCAATCCAGTCAGTTAACCTGACCATGTATAAATTAAGCACAATGATTTAAATTATATATTGAACATTCAGTAAATACCATAAATAATGATGACATTCACATTTGCCGGTCCTATCATGCTACTCATGACCCACCTGATTACATTCTCTTTAAGTATCTCCAAATTCACTACATAACTATATTATACACAGCAAATGAAATGTCGCCAGTTGAACTTTTATTTATGATTTGCTTTTTTTTAACTAAAATGACTTTCGATTAATTGGCAAGTGGTTATTTTGAAGGTTAGTAATATTTATCTTCTTGTTTAAATTATTTATAATTTGGGTCGATAAAGGAACGAAAATTTTTTGATTTAGTTTTGGAACCACACAAAAATATTTGTAGGAAAATAAAAAGAGGTTGTTTCAAGAACAAATCGAGTTTTTTTATACATTGGTTAATTGTATCACTTAATGAATATGCAGTTTGCAATCTAATCGATTTAGGTAATCTCTTAATTATGAATTTGGATTGTTTGAGTTTAGAAAGTAAAATATTAAGACGAACTGTTTCCGAACTGTGGCTGTTTGTAGTTTCTAGTGTTTGATTTTCTATTTGAGATGTAGCAAAATTAAAATTTTCTTTATGCGATTTAGTTTTGTGTAGTCTGAGTCCTTTTACTCCCTTGCATGTTTTGTTACATAGTTCATACGTGCGAAGATTACCTGTCTTTATAAATGTCGCATTGGTACTTTTTTACATCCATTAGGATAAGCTTCACACATTTTATCTTATCTTCTAAAAAAATTAAAATCCAATAGCTTAAAATTCAATAAATTTATTCTATCTTCAATAAACTTTCCAAATGCAACAATACATTTTCTGCAAATGTCATGTAAATAAATTTCAAATTTATGTCAGTAGTCAAAACTTTTTCAGTTATATCTAAAGACCATCTTTTAGTTTTTCGAAACGCAATGACAATTTGCAATTTTCCCAAGGATTTTAAATTAAATATAAAAAATAAAAGAAACTTTTAGCGGTTATCAAAATTGATACACATTGTATTGATTAAGGTTGCACTTTGAATCTAACATTTCAACTGGAATATTACTAACTGCCAGTTAAAGAATACAAAGTATATAACTAACGAAAGTAATATAAAACCCAGATAACAAAAATTGTATTTATTTATATACTGAGAAAAATTAATGCTTCCCTTAAGCAAAACAAGCATTGAACCAAGCATTTCCATGCTGTTTTCTAAGTCAAGTATCTAACAACATTGATCTGAACACTTATTTTCATGCTGAAATTGGAAGAAGCATAGTGTTCAAATTGAGCACCTTAATATCTGTTTGTTTATAACTGAACCTCGCTACTTGTTTGCTTGGAATTGATGAGATTGAAGGATTGGATAAAAAAAGGTGAGAAATCTTAAAACGATTATTTATAAATAAACTGTATGCGCCTCTTGGAAAGACAAGGGACGCAAATAAAAATTGCCTGGAGTGCAGTAGGCAGTAAACCAGGGGTTGTAAGGTAGAACATGGACTGTTTAGAGTAAAAAGAAGGAAACATAGATTTTGAATACAAAGTCACATAAATACTTAAAAGCACTTACCGAAGCACAACATCTGGAGCACTAACGCGGCACCTTTCAGTACTGTTTGTGGCCAGAGGTAAATAGGAACGGCGTAAGGAAATGATTATGGTAGGAAGACATTATAGAAAGTAATATTGAGAATTAATGAAACACGTTCGAGTTCGCGGATGGTTGTTTATCGACTCTTTTAATTATGCTATTCCTTATCTAGTTTGGCTTGATAAAGAATACCAAGTTGGGAGAGCGAAATGGCGCGAACATAAACATAAACAGAAAACAACCTGAAACTAGAATTTACCAATATCTTTATACCACGTGCATGCGTATTGGCACATCCGGAATGGCTGAATGCTTTACCGCTCTATGGCGGTCACCTCTGGCGGAATATTCATATAAGTAATAAATGGACAGTAGTATACTTTCAAGGTCATCATTAAATTATACTCCTCTTTAAATTTATAATTGAAAAGCAATATCTAATTTTAATTTAGATAATATAAAATACATAATATAATAGATACATTTCTTCGCACAACGCACAACCATTTCTTTATTTTTATTCGGTGTTGTTTTTAACTTATCTAATTTAATTCTTGTTTTATAACATAAACCTATGTTCTTGTAATTCCTTTTGTAACCAATAATTGGATACGTACATTGTTTCTATGCTCTACTTTTTAATTCCAGCAATAACAAGTTCTGTTTTTTATTTATTTGCTCCAGTCTTCGGCACTTTGTAACTATAAACACCTTGCTTTCTGGATTAGAATCTCATCCATTTGTTCCACCTCTTTCTGTGTAAATGCTGAATTTTCCATGTTTTTCCAGACGTTTGAGAAAACCTTAAACCCTCTATTTTCTAAAGTAAACTACCATTATATGTTGTAGTACTGTTAGTTCTAAATGTTGCAAAATGCCCTTCTGTAGGCAGGCAAATCAAATCCACTCTGTTAAGAGCAATTAGCAGGTATCTTTGTTTTGGAGTCTCAAAGTTGAGATTTTTTGTTTTATTTGTGTTATAGTGATTAATTATTTAATTTAATAATGGTTTTTATAAATTGAACGCGCTACTGATTCATCAATCATGTCAAAGAAGTTGTCAGGTGCGTAAAGACCAAAACTAGTTAAAGAGTGTGAGATAGTGCAAGGGACCTTAATGAGTAAAGCCCCAAAACAATTTTTTTTATAACAACGAATTCAACACCAGCAAGTGTAGCATTAACCGAGGGCCCGACAATAAAAAGCCCATTCTCCCTGCTGCTAGTGTAAGTGTAGATAATAGTAATAGCGACAATGAAGGAGTGCCCGTATTTTCAAGTACAAATACCAAAACTGAACTTAATAGCCAGTCGGTGATTTCAACGGATCCTGCTCGTACATGGCCAAGACCAGGATACATTATGAAGAATCAGCGTGATGAGCTCATTTTGAAAGAGTTTACTTATTTGTTAAAGGAAGATAACGAATACCCTAAAGATTCCCAGAAGAAGCACTTTTCTAATCAATTTCGATTTCGTTTGTCTGAAAATGGAGAAAAAATCGTAAGGCGGTGGTTAGTGTACTCTAAAAAATTTGACTCAGTCTATTGCTTCTGTTGTTGTTTGTTTAACTCATCATCAAAATCACAGTTTGGTCAAACATCGGATTTTAATGACTGGAAGCACGTGGCAGATCGTTTGAAGACACATGAACTGCCAACAGACCATTTTAAATATATGACTGTATGGGTAGATGCAGAAAGTAGAATGAAAGGTGATACGTAAATCAACCAGCATATTGTGAAGCAAATTCGCACTGAGGCTCAGCGCACAGAAGAAGTATTACGCCGATTAGTGGAAATTACTTTATTTTTAGCTGAGCATAATATAGATTTCCGTGGATCATCTTCTAAGGTGTTTACAAAAAACAAAGGTAATTTTCTTGGCCTTGTGGAACTTCTAGGAAAGTTTGAGAATGTTCTTATAGAACACTTACGACGTATATCTGACAAAGAAACGTACTTCCACTTATTAAGTGGATCAATACAAAATGAACATTTCAATATATTAGGAAACTCTGTTAAGTAAGGTATACTGAAGAAAATACAGGAAGCTACATATTTTTCTGTTATTTTTGATTGTACTCCAGGCGTAAGCCATAAAGAGCAAACCTTTCTAACAAATTCTTATGTAAATGAAAATCATAATGAAAGAGAAATCAATTTAAGAGAAAGCTTTATAGCCTATCGTGTGGCGGATGAGACCACTGGAGAAGCTCTCGTTGACTTGATGTTTAAGAAAATTGAAAAGTGTGGCTTAAGTATGAGTAACTGTCGAGGCCAGGGATATGACAACGGACGCAATATGGCAGGAATTTATATAGGAGTTCAAGCCCGTGTGGTAGTAGACTTCCCTCTGGCTGTATTAATCCCTTGTGGGTGCCATAGTCTCAACTTAGTAATTGCTGACGGGGCAAAATCTTCAGTGAAGTCTACATCTTTATTTGGTATTTTACAACGCCTTTTTACTATAATCTCAAACTCCACAAAGTGCTGGTGTGTGATAAGTGACCACATTAAAATGCTTACTTTGAAGCAAGTGTGTGAGACACGCTGGGAAGCACGATGAAGTGATGTTCGAGCTGTCAGGCATCAATATGTTGAGGTTCATGATGCATTGGTAAAGTTGCGTGACAGTTTGGATGATCCTAAAACAGCGTGTGAGGATCAATCTTTAATGGAAGATGGAAGACTTTTCTTTCATTGCAATATTATGTTGTGGAATGATATTCTTTTTGAAGTTAATTTAATCAGTATAAGCCTCCAAGGGAAACAGGTAGATATCAGTGAATCTACCGAAAAATTCAATAAGTGTATGGAATGTTTAGACAGATTTAGAGACAATGGATTTATAGATGCAGTAATTTCGGCGAATGATATAGCTGTTCAACTTGAAATCGAGTCTGTTTTTTTCTCAAAAAAAAATTCGTAAACACAAACGTGTTTTCTTGTATGAGTCCTCTGAGGAAGTGCAGTCATTACCTGAAGAAACCTTTAAAAGGGAAGCTTTTTACCCATTAGTGGACAATGTTTCAAACTTACCTAAAAAGAGGTTAACTGCGTTGAATGAACACAAACAGAAGTGGGGGTTTCTAAGTAATGTCGCTAAAATACCAGAAAGAGAAGTTTTGAAACAATTTTGTATATATCTCGAAAAACATTTGACTGATAAAAACGGAGGATGCGATATTAATGGTAATAAGCTATTCCATGAACTTTGGCAAGTGAATTCAATATTGGGCGGGAAAAAGACAAAGTGGCCAAAAGAAGTTCTGTGTGCAATAAAAAGTAAAAACAGTAAAGATTTGTTTACAAACTTGTGGGTTGCATTAAGAGTTCTTTTAACAATACCCGTGACTCTCGCAAGCGCTGAAAGGAGCTTTAGTAAGCTTAAGCTTATAAAAACCTATTTGCGGTCAACTATGGCGCAGGAGAGGCTAAACTCTCTCGCCATTCTTGCGATTGTAAATGACAAGACAAAGAAATAGATTTCAAAGAAATTCTATCTACGTTTGCTCATGCAAAAGCCAGGCGAATGCCATTTAATGTGTAGTTCACAATCAAACAATAAATTAACTGTAATGATTAATTAGGTAAATAGAATGGTCATATTTTTACGAGAGTGGTGGTTGATGGATTGTCAGTGATTCGGTTTTTAAACAGCTATCGGATACTGCCAGTCCGGGACACGTGGATCCATAGGTGGTGGATAATGAAGCTGCTCTAAAGAGTTAGGCGATTAGGGGGCGCCGAGTAAAATCACGCCCCGGGCGTCTGAAAGTCACGCGACGGTCCTGCACTCACAAACATAAAAAAACACAACACACACACGCACGCACGCACGCACGCACACACACACATACACACACACACACACACACAAACAGAAGAAAACATATACATTCAAACAACAACTTAAAACCCAAACACACCAACATTGTTCTAACTGGCTCAGGCATGCTTAAATTATCCTACGCTACATTTGATTTTCCAATGCTCCACCGAAGGTACTACATTTGTTAGGAAACAAGTTTTTCTTACCTGGAAAATTTCGAATTTTGCTGAAACCTTACTATTCTAAGTAAGGTATGGATCTTTAACGTACCTGACAACACTCGCACGCGGAACCTTCATCCGAATGAGGACGTATTTTTGTAAAAAATGCTCGCCTAACATTTTCAAGCGGACCGTGTCGGGATTCGAACCTGAGACCTTGAGGATAGTAGTCAGATGCATACCAATTACGCCACTAAACCTCCAAAAAAATTGTCAGACAGCATACCGAAAATTGGTTAGAAAATAAATTTAAAAAAATAATAAAATAGTCAGCATTTTCTAGTCGTAGATTATAATTTGAGAAATTGAGGAAATCATGAGGTTTCTTAAGTAACAGTTTGAATAATGATAAATTTTAAACTTACATAAGTATAACTCCATTATAAATTTGGAGGTTGTATCTATCCTACGGATGATTTTAAAATTCAGTGTCGTAACATTTAACACATTACAATCTCTATATTACTTTTATAATGCTTTCTGCGTTCTATCTATTTGATAACCTTGCATATTTTAAAATTAATTTACCTAAGTTTTAGCTCCAACCTTATGTGTTTAAGCATTGATTTGATGGGTTAAGTGTTAATAAATGACTACAAAGAAGTCCGTTTATTATAGCTGATAAAGACGCAAGCCTTCATTCATAAACCCATCGTCTAGATTTTGACTTCTGTTCAATGGTTGCCGGATTTCCTAATCAAGACTCATTAATGCAAGAACTTTGGATACGAAACATCCAACTAATATTGGAAATGGTAATTTGCCAGATTTTGTAAATGTTACGCTCATAAATTTTCTTGACATTCGTGCACCCATTGAATATCTAGATTTGTAGAATTCCACATAACTCAAAAAAATATAAAGGTCAATTTTAATAATTTCTTGAGAAATCAAACACTTCTAACATTATATTTGTGTCATTTAAAGGAGTATAAAGGTTACAAAAGCTTACAAATTATGATACTGTTACAATACCACGCGAAAAAACTTAAATATGTAAAATGTGTTTTTGGAATAAATTAAAGTAAACAATTTAACCTTATAAGCTTCCTAGGAACGTCTAAGCATTGGTCATCATAATCTGTAGATGATATTGTTACGTAAATTGTTGTTTTGTTTCCATGCTACAAATTAGGTTAAGTCAGAATGTCATAAGTGAACAAGCATAACACCACGCGCTACCCCTTTTTTTGTAGAAAAGCCTAAGTAAATATGCTCTGATCGTTCCTAGGCACGTTTTATAAAAGCGTAGTTCTCCCCTTCTGTCGCTATTCCCTTAGGGTCAGCCTAATCGTCCATTTTATGTAGAGAACCAAAAAGAATACAAAAAACCGTCGGTTATATTGTGCGCTAAGGTCTCGGGTTTAAATTCCGACACGATCGACTTGAAAAATGTTAGACGAGCATTTTTCACCCTCGTTCGCATGATAGGTAAAATATAGATCCCGTGTGTGGGTGTTTTCACGTACGTTAAAGATCCCTACCTTGCTTGGAACAGCAAGGGTTCGGCAAAATTCCAAATTTTCCAGGTAAAAGAACACGCTTCCTGGTCAATGAAGTACTTTCGGGCAGAACATTAGAAAATCAAATGTAAAGCCATGTTATGCGAGGCGGCTCCATGGTTTAGTTGAATCGCGTATGACCACTAAGCACAAGGACAGTTTGAAAAATGTTGGGCCAACATTTTTACAGAAATACGTTCTCGTTTGGATGAGAAGTAAAATGTTGGTCCCGGGTGTGGGTGTTTTCAGACACGTTAGAGATCCCTACCTTGCTTAGAGCAGTATGGGTTTGTGAAAATTCAAAATTTTCCAGGTAAAAGAACTCGCTTCCTGGTCAATGTAGTACTTTCGGGCGGGCAATGGAAAATCAAATGTAAGATCCTGTTATGCGAAGCTCCATGGTTTAGTTGATTAGCGTATGACTACTAAGCACAAGGACGGTTTAAAAATGTTAGGTGAGCACTTTTCACAGAAATACGCCCTCGTTCGGATGAGAAGTAAAATGTAGTCCCGTATGTGGGTGTTTTCAAGCACGTTAAAGATCCCTATCTTGCATGGAACAGTATGGGTTCGACAAAATTTAAAATTTTTGGGTAAAAAAACTCGCTTTCTGGTCAATGTAGTACTTTCAAGCGGAGCATCGGAAAATCAAATGTAAAGTCATGTTATGCGAGACGGCTCCATGATTTAGTTGATTCGCTTATGACTATTAAGCACAGGGACAGTTTAAAAACGTTAGGCGAGCATTTTTCACAGAAATACGCCCTCGTTAAGATGAGAAGTAAAATGTAGGTCCCGTGTGTGGGTGTTTTCAAGCACGTTAAAGATCCCTTCCTTGCTTGTAACTGTAAACGTTTGGCAAAATTCAAAATTTTAGTAAAAGAACTCACTTCCTGGTCAACGAAGTACCTTTAGGCAGCGCATTTGAAAATTAAATATAAGATAATTTTATGCGAGACGGCTCCATGATTTAGTTGATTCACTTATGACTATTAAGCACAGGGACAGTTTAAAATGCTAGACGAGCATTTTTAACAGAAATACGCCCTCGTTCGGATGAGAAGTAAAATGTAGGTCCCGTGTGAGGGTTTTTTCACGCACGTTAAAGATCCCCTACCCTCTTGGAACAGTATGGATTCGGCAAAATTCAAAATTTTTCAGGTAAAAGAACTCGCTTAAGGATCAATGTAGTACCTTTGGGCAGAGCATTGGAAAATCAAATGCAGAGCCATGTCATGGAAGGTGGCTCCATGGTTTGGTGAATTTGTGTATGACTACTAAGCACAAGGGCAGTTGAAAAAATGTTGGGAGAACATGTTTTACAGAAATACGCCCTCATTTGGATGAGAAGTAAAATGTTGAACCCTTGTGTGGGTGTTTTCACGCAAGTTGGATTGCACCTTGCTTGTAACAGCATGGGTTTGGCAAAATTCAAAGTTTTCCAGGTAAAAGAACTCGCTTCCGCGTCAATATAGTACCTTCGGGCGGAACATTTGAAAATCAAATGTAAGTTTATGTTATGCGAGGCAGCTCCATGGTTTAGTTGATTCGCGTATAACTACTAAACAAAAGGACAGTTTGAAAAATGTTAGGTGAGCACTTTTCACAGAAATAGTCCATCATTCGGATGAGAAGTAAAATGTTGGTCCCATGTGTGGGTGTTTTCACGCACATTAAACATCTCTACCTTGCTTGGAACAGTATGGGTTCGGCATAATTCAAAATTTTCCAGGTATAAGAACTCGCTTCCTGTCCAATGTAGTACTTTCGGGTGGATCATTAAAAAATTAAATGTGAGGTCATATTGTGCAATGCGGCTCCATGGTTTAGTTGATTCGCGTATGACTACTAAGCACAAGGACAGTTTGAAAAATGTTAAGAGAACACTTTTCACAGAAATACGTTCTTCATTGGGATGAGAAGTAAAATGTTGGTCCCGTGTGTGAGTGTTGTCACGCACGTTAAAGCTCCCTACCTTGCTTAAAACTGTAAGCGTTCGGCAAAATTCAAAATTTCTAGGTAAAAGGAAACTCGCTTCCTGGTCAAAGTAGTACCTTCAGGTGGAGCATTGGAAAATCAATTGTATGGGTATGTTGTGCGGGGTGGTCAATAGAAATGCGAGTAGTGTCGCGGAGCGATTTTATTAAATCTACTCGCTTTGTAAACACCTTTAAAATTACATCGCATACTCTGGAAGGAAAAAAGTTTGTTGTTGTGGAGTTTGAACCAATGACCATTTGCGTGGTAGATGACAGTTCTAACTATTGCGGAAGAGAGGGGACATAATTATAAGGTTGTAAATATTATATTGAGATTGTTTTATCAATCATCTAAAACGATTTGTTTATAGTAAAAAAATGCAGCGATTATTTCTTTATTTAAACATGTACCATTTTAGTTACATTACAATATCAAGTACTTAAGCGTCATAATTCTTAACGTTATACAGGTCGTTTTCAACGCTATCTTTAAAACAAAAGCCTTTTAACTTCCTCTTGTAGATTTTAAATGTGGACTTTTTGCAACACTTTGTGTATAACATCGCAGTTGTCATTTCTTTTTGAAATCACATCATTTAGCGACGTCACACGCGTCATTTTAAACGCCTTCCTGCAAGTCCAATTTTTCGACTTGTCCCCATAAACATTAAAGTTAGTTTTTTAAATGCTTTATATACAATGTCGCAGTAGCAATTGCTTTTTATACATATGCCTTTTAGGTACGTTACATGGCCATGCCTACAAAAGCCACCTTCTCTGATTTCATACACATCATTTTCAGTGCTACCAGCAAAATTAATTTTTTTCAAATGCTGCTTTTTTTTTACTTTTTGCAACACGTGAAACAATTTTTTTTATTTTTAGAGATTAAGTAGTCAAGTTTAAACTTTTTAAAGGATATTTCACGCAAATTCGTTCATGTGGAGTTTATTACTCCAGGTCGATGGCGCCCAAAATTCGACAAAAGTTAATCCTCTGAGCAGGTTGAGACGTTTAGTCCAGTCAAATTAGCTAAAAAAAGGGGTCAACCTCGGAATGACAGTTAATAAGCTAAGAATTTGTATAAACTTTTGTTTTGACATTCTACATGAAGTGTCATACATCTCATATAATCTCGTGTCCGCATCTTAAGATATTAAAGTTCAAAGGTCACAAATATCAGTTATTCGCAAGTATCTCGCTTACTATGCGCTAAATGGTATTAGCAACTATAATAAAAGTTATAGAGACTGAAATTTTACACAATTTTTGTTTAAAACATTTTTTTATACGATTAACCATTTTTGAGATAAAGCGCGCAGCGCTCTGCCATATATGGCGCAATGCAAGGTCAACCGCGAATCCCAGTCAATAGTACGTTGTATAAAGTTAACTATTAATTATAAAATTTATAATTATGAAAATCCTTTATTTTCGTTTAATAATACCTACTTATTTTATGTAATTAAAAAGTAATTTAGTGAAATACTTTAACTATATTTTAATTACATCTTAATACATCTTAATTACATTTTAAGTACAAAAGAAATTAAGTATTTTTTCCTTTACACGTGTGTTTTTGTGCACGTACTTATAATACTACTAAAGATTATACCTCGAAATAGGAACCCCTATAATACAAGCTTTTCTATAGTAAGTTTGAACAAATGTTCCAGTGTATAGATAAGACCGGTTTGTTTTTGCAGGGACCATTTTCTACTAACCAAGTTTATTCGATAGTTTTAAATTGTATCTCAATAACGGCGGACGTACGAATTAAAGAGTTATGGCTGATTTGTGTTTAATATGTGATAAGTCACTTTTAGAAGGCGTTTCTGTGAATATTGTGCGCGGCTTAAACACACTTTAAAAACTGCAAGTATTACAAGAAATGACCGACACATAGACTATTTAAATACCTTAACTTCTGTGAATGTGCATACCAGTGTCGAAAAGTGTATATCAGTAAATATTCTATAGCAGCATCGAAGCGGCGCCTAGAAGAAGGCGAATCTTCAGCACCATCTAGTACACCTCGTAAATAAGAAATGAAATATTTGATTTCCAAAAATTATGCTTATTTTGTGACCAAACAGCCGATGAAGCAGCAGAAAGGAAAAAAAGAGAAGTACAGACGCACCATTAGTAAAGTAAGTACTCTTAAATTCAAAGACAATGTCATTAAAAAAAGTAGAACAACGAAACGATACTTTAGAAGAATTAATAAAAGACCTTATACTTTACGAGTATGACTTGATTGCTGCTGAGGCACAGTACCACACCAATTGCTACGTTAATTTTTTAAAGGAAGTATCATCTGCAGATAAAAAGCCTCGCCTAGATGATCAAGTCACACCAGCAATGAAAGTGATTTCTTCTTATATATAACATAATGAAGATTTAGAATATACCATGAAAGAGCTTAAAGAAGTCCCTACACAGTATGTACCAGATAAAAAGACCATCATTACAAAACTGCAGCAACAGTATTTAACTGATATAATAATTACGAAAAAAAGTACGATCATTCACTATCATATCTTTTCGTGATACACAGACTAACATATTATCAAAAGCTTGGTACAAGAATAAAAAAAACACTCCTGGAGAAGAACGGTTACGGATTTAGAAGCTGCTGCAACTATTATTGGGGAATATATTCGATCATCTATAGTTGAAACAAGTTTTATCCACCTCCGAATAAAATGCTAGACGATATTAATGAAGAAATTCCAAAAACTTTATTACATTTTTTACAAGAAGTTATAATGAAAAATAAAAAAGGAAAAACAGATCATTTAAAAACGAACTGCACAGCTATAGGTCACGCAATAATGGCTTCAATACGTGAACGGTCTTTTCATTACAGCTACTACTAGGCCTTTCAGTATTTCTTCATAGAAGATATGGATCTAAAAGACTATTAGATGTTTTATCTAGCTTGAAATTTGCGACTTCATATAGTGCTACAGTACAATATGAAATGTCAACAGTTTACCACCCACAACCTCGGATTTTATCATCAGAGTCAGGTGCGCTAGTACAGTACGTTGGAGACAATACAGATATAAATGTCCATACTCTTGACGTTAATAAGACTCTTCACGCTATGGGGATGATAAAAGTAGTTACTTAGAAAGAAGCTGTTATTTACGATGAACGCATACAAAAATGGATAAGTAAACCAAGTGCAAAAGAGTTGGCAGCAATATCACATATATCTCTTGTAGCATATGAGAAGCCCGTTGTACTTGTATACAGCAAGAATACAGTCTAAAATCTACATGTTGATGAAGCACTAGCTGAAAAAAACTTTAATGCAGTTGATGTTTTGTGGTTGTACGGAAAGTGGAGGAATACTTCACCGTTACCAGGGTAGAATGGTTATGTTGAACAGTTTACTAAAAACAATAAGAATTTTTCAAGTTTTCGGGTTGTTTCTTCCTTTTATTGATCATCCTGTCAGTAATTTAGACACAATTTATACCACTTTACATTGCGCTATAAATATTGCCAAGTCATATAGTAAAAAAACGTGCTAATTACGTTTGATCAACCCCTGTACTCTAAGGGAGTGAATAGATTGCTGCGTCAGATGCTAACTCGGACTTGTCTAAAGTATTTGTCGAATTAGGAGGATTTCATATGTTCATGTCCTTCTTTGGGTACATTGGATACATAATGGAGGAAGTGGACTCAAGGAAGCTCTAGGTAAAATATATGCCACAAATTCTGTCGACAAAATGTAAAATGGTGACACTTATACAAGAAGTATCAGAGGTCATACAGTATTACGATTTTTGAAGACATGAAGATTGACGAATGTGTGATGAGTTAACTGAACAGATAACTTGCCGCGATGTTTAATACGAAGATGTAGAAGGGTGTGCAAGTAACTCGAACTCGTTGATTAAACAATTTCAGAATAAACTGAATGAATTAAAAGCTCGAGGCCCTACAGCACAGTTATGGGTACAATATTTTGATATGGTATCAATAGCGCTAGATCTTATTCGCGCTGAAAACGGGGACCTTTTAAAAAACATCTTGATGCAGGGCAAAATGTTGCCGTATTTTCACGCCAGTGGTCATTTTTGATATGAAAAATTAGCACATTTATATCTTCAAGATATGGTCAAATTGGAAGATACAATGGATAAACAGACTTTTACGAACTTCAA
The DNA here is from genome assembly GCA_036346225.1 of Platerodrilus igneus. Classification (NCBI taxonomy): domain Eukaryota; kingdom Metazoa; phylum Arthropoda; class Insecta; order Coleoptera; family Lycidae; genus Platerodrilus; species Platerodrilus igneus. The sequence continues at coordinate 3,266,360 of JARFIW010000012.1, read as the reverse complement.
AAACGGATTCTTCACTGCTAAACGAATTGAAAAATTTAACTCTGGCACATGGACAGACATGGTCATCAAGCAAAGTCTTATGAAATTTATGCAGACAGAAGGAGGAATATCACGAGGTCGAAGTACGTAAGAAAGTGTTTTATGTAAGTGGGTGCATGGTATGTATACCACGAATATGATTTGTGAGGAAATAGAGAAGTTTTGCAATATATCTTTATACATACTTCAGAACAACACGTTGACGTTAGGGATTCTTGAGTAAAAAGAGACAATACTGATGTCAGTAAACTAGTTGATTTTTGTAAACCTGTTTCTCATAGTCGGTCTTCGCTTCTTTCAATAGAACGTCTCGAATATCGTTCAGGGTTGAATCTGTTAATTGTCCCGATAAAACCCAATCAGTTTGCTCAATTCGGAAAATGTCGGCAGGAGGTTCTTCGCTAAGGGCAGGATTCCTACTTAAAGTATCTACATGTTTAAGTCTGTTCCCAGGTCGATAAACTACTGTGAAGTCAAACTCCTGTAACTGAAGCCACCAACGGGCTATCCGGGGTAATATATCCTTTTTGTTACTGGACGCCTTCAGTGCATTGCAATCGGTAACCACAGTGAAATGTATGTCCAATAAATAAACTCGAAACTTCTTTAATGTTTCTACAACAGCTAACGTTTCCAGCTCAAACGAATGATACTTGTTTTCTGCCTTTGTTGTTTGACGGCTATAATAGGCAACTGGGTGTAAATGTTCGTCTAACTGTTTTTGAAGCATAATACCCGCAACCCCTAAAGCGCTGGCGTCGGTATGAGTTTCAGTTTCTGCCTTTGGATCAAAAATGGCTAAAATAGGTTTTTGTATCAATGCGTGTCGCAGTTTATGAAAACCTGCTTGCTCCACATCACTCCATCTCCATTTGGTGTCCTTTTTCAATAAATTAGTCATCGGTTGTGCAGTTGTAGCGTAGTCTCTCACAAAATGTCTAAAATAACTGGTAAGTCCAACAAATTGACAAATATTGTGAATTGTTTTGGGGATCGGAAATTCTTCTATCGCCTTTATTTTTCCCGAGCCCGGCCTAACACTACCATGAGATTTCGAACCCTAAATAAGTGACGGAGACTTCTAAGAAATAGCACTTGGACAAATTAAGAGTTAAGTCTTCTTCGCGCATCAACTGTAAAACGGTTTTCAAATTATTCATGGCTTTGTGCACAGTTTCAACATGAATTAGTACGTCGTCCAAGTACACCGCTGCAAACCCTCTCGCAAACTTCAGCAATTTATTCATAAATCTTTGAAAGACCCTCGGAACATTCGTGAGGCCAGTTGGAATTTTATTGAATTCGTAATGTCCATCGGGAGTAACGAAGGCTGTATACCGTTTTGATTTTTTTTCGATCGGTATCTGATAATATCCTGAACGCAAGTCGAGACTTATAAAGAATTTGCTACCATGCAACCGGTCTAGTTGGTCAGAAATTAACGGCAAGGGATATTGTTCCTTTATAGTTAATGAATTTAATTTGCGGTAATGTATGCACAGCCGCTCTTCTCCATTCCTCTTTTTGACCAATAAGACAGGCGATAAATAAGGGGAATTGGACTCTCGAATGATTTTACTTTCTAAAACTTTATTTACCATCGTCCTAACGGTTTCCTGTTGTCCAGGTGACATGCGATAGGGTCGATAAGTAAAAGGAGTATAATCGTGATTCCCATTTCGACGGATTTAGCACTCCCCACGTCAGTAGCAGAATGAGAAAAACAATTCCGATAATTTTGAAGTAATTCAATTAATTCGTCACGCTGCCGTTTAGTCACCGGACCTACATTAATATTTTCGACAGGCATCAACGGGCATTCAGTAATGTCCATTCTCAAAACTTCGTTAATTTTCTCTTCTTTTCCAAATTGGTACTGACTACAAGAAAATGTTCGAACTAAAAGTTGATGTTTCGTAATATATATGTCATTATCGGAAAAATTAATAATAGGTAAAACAGTTTCCCTCTCTGAACCTACAGTGAGTATAGTTCATGGTATACAGTGCTCGTATCCCTCCCTTAATCGAAAACTTGCTTCCTTCAACAAATCACCTTGATAGTGCTTGTTTTTAGAATCAACCAGTATATTAATGAAATGGTCTTTAAGTATTATTTTTGCATCTGTTACTTGTAACAAGATTTTTCCTACTTTTAGGAATATATCCTCAATTTTACTAATATTCCCTTCGCCAATGAGTAAATTTTGATCGTCTTTGATTATTACAATTCCTGGTAATTCAGGAAAGGGCTGTCCTATTAAAATAGGTATATCTTGTTTTGAGCCGGGCACTACATGGGCTGCCACTTTAGCTTTTATCTAATCTATACTTAATATAAAGTTAGTTTCTCACAAAGCTAAATACGATTCACCCCCTTATACCATACTTCGGCCAGTCCTTTTATTTCGTTAACGCATAAAATGTAGTAACTTCCTCAGACCAATTAAAGATATGTTTAAGTTCATCCACCTTCCTCAACCAAAGTTCAGAGCTTTGTTGTCGATCTTCAGGATGGAATTCAGGAACCAAGGATGCACCCTTCGCCGAGTTCGCGTTTGCTGCATTAGGAGTATTTTGTAAAATTCTCGTCATGACCTCAGTTAACCGATTTATAAAATCATTATCACCGACGCTGCTATTACTGCTATTTCCAGGAACGAATTCCTGTATCGCCTCCGAATTCGGAACAATGTGTCTCCTTTTTACACCTTTTCGGCTCATCTTACGAACAGCTTAGTTCGCCTTTAAAAACACCACACACTAATACAACTCTAGTACACCAATTAATTTTAATTATTTAATATAGACATCAGGCCACTCCAGATCATTCCCGATATAAAAATTAATAAATAAAAAAGAAAAAGAATATGTATATGTGAGCAAGAGGGCGATCCCACTGCTGAATAAATGTAAAAAATAACAAAAAAAGGGGGGAGAGAGTAGGGGGAAATTTACATAGGTGTAAAGATAATATTAAACGCGAATTGAAAATTTATTGTTAATAGTAAAGCCAATTACCTAATCACCTAAATCTTTTTTTTTATTAAACTAGAATCCCTTTCTTTTCTTAGAAAACCGCCGGGAAAGGATCTGAAGTGGTTCCAAAGATCTCTATCTGAAATCAAGACCCTGAATGAGTGTTTAGAATCCCAAAAGTTCAATCATTAATTAATTAATGAAATCAAAACTATAATTAAAATATGGGCATATTTGCAAACGGTATTTCAATACAGAAAAGCACATTTCAGTAAACAAAGGGATACAACACGCAATGTTTACTCACTATATTTTTCCAACGCCCTGGTATTGAGTGGTGCAATGGGTCCAAAGGGATACAACGCACGATGAACCCGCTCCAGCTACCAGGCCCGACGCAAGGGGATACAGGTGTATAGGTATAATATAGATCAAAATAGGAATAGGGATGTAAAAATAATGTAAAAGTTGTGTAAATAGCAAAAGAGGAAATAAAAATAAAAGAGTTTTGGACCAATGCAAATTTTGTCTCACGTTGGGCGCCAAAAGTTAACATTTTCCAAAAATTTTTATTTTAATTTGGAGGATTAATGCTATAATTATAGGGTTAATTTAGGGTAGGTTAAGTCATTGTGGTCGTAGAATAAACAAAAGAAACTTCCAAATAACAAAACCACATAATTACAGATATTAAAAGAGTAAAGAGGTCACTATACATATAGTTAGTTGAGCGCACACTGTATATATCGGAACAAGAGTTTAAACGCATATCCAAGAGTAGTTACGAGCAAAGATAACGAAATGCATCAACATTAAATCAACGGAAAACCTATATGAATTGGCTAGATAAATATTCAACAAGTGCGTTAAATATATCATCATATACGCAGGCAAAAATTATGCATTAATTGAATAAATTGTACGTGACAGAAAGTATTACATTTGTTTAAAAATCCAATTTAACTAGGAAATAAACAAACACCAAATTTATTTCTGTTTAGATTAGAATAAGCAAATAACAATGATACGTGATTTAATGAACGAAGATTCCTGGGATTTCTAAATTAAATGTAATGTTATATAAATGAATACGTGACAACTTGAGCGTTTTCCAAGTATTTGAACTAGACAATTAATAAAATTTCTGGAGTACACAAGAGATAAGACAAATGATGTCGCCCAACACGTGAAAACAACGAATAGCAAACAAAGGGGCAAGGCCTATCGATACGATAACAATTAAGCAACGAGTTAGTATACATCTTAAACTGGGCTGTCACGATACTCAAAGGTGCTAAATTATTCACGTAACCAGTTAAACGAAAGTAAAGTAAAAAGCATTTTAAAAAAGTGTAAAAATTGTGTAAGTAAGCCGATCTATTATAGACGTAAGTAAACCAGATATAGTAAAATTATACAATTTCTAAAATAAATAAAACAGGGCTCTAGAGACGACTCTGGAGATTACCTCCCGTTAAATTAATTTTGGTAATCATTAACATGATAAATGTTCTATTACTGTTTTGTTAATTACGGAGATGGAAAATCTTTTATTGGATTAACTTATGGGATTTTAAATAACGATTTGGATAGTATTTTGGTTTTGATGTCGACTTCCAAATTCGACTCTAAATATTCAGACTGGATACGAAAACTCTTGGGGATGCAGAGAAACTACTGAACCACTCCAGGTTAGATATATTGATATGATTTATTTATGTAAACTGTTTTTTTCAATAATGTTAGAGGCAACAAAACCGGGGTTTGTTTGATAAATTTATGAAAGGCAATAGGCATCTTGAAACGTTTTAAAAGATCTCTAAATATAACATAAGGCTCGTTTTGCTGGCTTCAATTTCTTAAATCTGGCATTGTAAATATTCTGAAAAAGGGGAAGATTTTAAAAAGGTTGTAAATATTTAATCATTATATTGTGTATTGTAGAATTGCTTTATTTAATTGAATCAGCTAGTTTAGGCGAAGAGATCTATAACTTAACATTTTACAAGTGCTTGATTAATAAAAAGGGGTTAACACGACATTTTATGCTGCCCATCGTAGAAGCTGGTGAAGTATCACAGCATTTTATTGCGCCCAATTCGTGGGGCGAGAATAACAAAAGTTTTTATTTTTCCTACAGGAAGACAACACGGCATTTTATGACATGCACAACCGTGGGGCGAAAATAACACAGCAATATATATATATATATATATATATATATATATATATATAGGTGTTGTGCTTGTGCTTGTGTTCCATCAAAAGAATCATAAGCACAAGCACAACACCCACTCAATGCTAACTGTACACTGTACGCTTGCTTCTACTAAATTTCATTTTACTAGAATGTTCCTTACATCTGTCCACAACCAACGAGCTACCTGCCTTCGGAATTACTTATAATTGTGTACAAAGCGAGGGTCGAGATTCCCGTGTACCCTTTTATTTTTAGAAAGCTGGATATTTTTAGAACCTACCTTACAATATCGCCTCGGTATTCAGTAAAGGAAAGAAATCTCTGCTTGATATTGGAGATAACAATCACTGTCTTCCTGTTGAATGCCGGATCCCTTGCGATAAAATGGCTACCATGCCCGCTTAGGTTATACAATATTATCTGTTTAAAACTGAATTTAATATTATATTGGGAGTTTGATGCACAGTAGAAGAAGTGGTTTTATTTTATAACTTGGATCTTTTTCAGGTAATGAGGGCCCGCTTTTGAAGTCTCATGGTACCGTTATGCTCTAGCCCTTTAGATCCGCTACGAAAACCTGCCTTCAAATATAGTTTTTATTACATAATAATATTCTATATTGTCAAACTATTTAACAACTCGTGGTCGTCTCCACATTACAATATTGCCATTTTTAACATAAATTATATACTTAATTTAAATTGAAATATCTTGTGATTTCAACAGTTCCGAATACGTTACATAATAGAAATTTAACAAATAAATTCAATTTATAGCATTAGTTTATTATACAGTTGTTTTTCTTATTGCGTAAAATGATATTAATTACATAATCACTCAGTTACCATAAAACGGTATTCGTTTCTAATTTATGATCTCTAAACTTTGCCACAAAATTTTAAATGCCATTTTTATTTCAGATGAAGATTACGCCATCATCAATCACTTCCAAATTAGCGCAACAGAATGAACTACATGTACATCTTTTGGCCGATATTTGTGGCAAATTTAGGTAAGCTATTTGTAAGTGTTACATGCACGTGTCATTTAAATCTTAGTAAATTAACACTTATCTGCGATTAAACGAAGAACCGTTTCTCGTGTTGTGTTTTGTGCAAAATTTACATTTTTTTCGCCTGACACTGTACTGGTGAAGAATCTAACGGTCTTCTTTAAACACAAATTCCTCATGCGATTGAATATGTTCTGTGATTAATAAATTATTGTTGAGCTAGGTCTGTATTTAAAATTCTAAACTGTACGTACAACATTTATTGAAACGCCATCGTAGCTAGTGAAGCAGCTGGAGGTCTTTACTGTTACTTTTTGCTAAGATAATATTTTAATTCAATAGCCCAAGGATTGGATTCCATACACCCTCATAATAGAAAGAAAATATAAAAACAAACATGCTCAAAAATAAACCCGTTGGCAGCCAGAAACTTGTTTTATGCAAATAACCGTAGCTAAGTCAATCCTAATCGAAATAAAGGTACTTCGTCTCAAACATATTTCTGAATGAAATTTACAGAGTAAGCATAGGCGTAGTTTTATAACATAGGTCGTCCTTGCGAGATTCTCGCCTTCGGTAGCGTGAATGGGAGTGAAAGTATGCTAATATTTGAGAAACAAAAAATTAGTTTGGCAAGCTAACACTAGAGAGCGAGCGCGGTAAAATCAAACATTAAAATTAATTTAGGTTAAGAGCATAAAGGGCTGAACATAATAAGTGTGAAGTTAGCAGTAAAATTCTAGTAGTAATTTTTACGAGAAAGAAGATGTACAACAGAAAAATCCAAGCAGTACATTCTTGTGCAGACCTTATTCAATAGACAAAATGCGATTTTAGAAATAGAGTTACATTTACACCTTCCGCCCTGGCACAACTATTGCAATGACCACCCTTAAACATCCAATAGAACCAAATTAACTTTCGACCCGTATGGGTTCCACACCCCCCCTCCCGCTCCTTAAACCATATAAAATTGAAAAAAAGTCAGAAGTGGCAGAAGGCCATCGAGTTACACCTTCCGCTTTGGCACATATATTGTTAAAACCTCTCTTAATGCACCTGCAAAAACCAAATTTGCTTGCGAGCCGTATGGGTATCAAAATCGACCCGTATAAGCTTCAAAAGCCATCCTTTAATGATATAAATAGAAAAATAATCACAAGTGGCAGAAGGATATCGAGTTACACCATCCGCTTAGGCACACATATTGTTAAGACCTTCCTTAATACACCTACAAAAACCAAATTTACTTGCGACCCATATGGGTATCAAAATCGACCCGTGTAAGCTTCAAAAACCATCCTTTAATGATATAAATAGGAAAATAATCACAAGTGGCAGAAGGCCATCGAGTTACACCATCCGCTTAGGAACATATATTGTTAAGACCTTCCTTAATACACATACAAAAACCAAATTTACTTGCGACCCATATGGGTATCAGAATCGACCCGTGTAAGCTTCAAAAGCCATCCTCTAATGATATAAATAGGAAAATAATCACAAGTGGCAGAAGGCCATCGCGTCACACCTTCCGCTTTGGCACATATATTTTCAAGACCTTCTTTAATGCACCTACAAAAACCAAATTTACTTGCGACCCGTGTGGGTATCAAAATCGACCCGTGTAAGCTTCAAAAATCATTCTTTTATGATATAAATAGGAAAACAATCAGAAACAGCAGAAGGCCATTGAGTTACACCTTCCGCTTTGGCATTTTGTTAAAACCTTCTTTAATGCACATACAGAAACCAAATGTGCTTGCACCCCGTATGGTTTCAAAATCGACACGTGTAAGCTTCAAAAACCATCTTTTAATGAAATAAATAGGAAAATAATCAGAAGTGGCAGAAGGCCATTGAGTTACACTTCCGCTTTGCCACGTATATTGTTAAAACCTTACTTAACGCACCTACAAAAACTAAATTCACTTGCGAGCCGTATGGGTATCAACATCGAGCCGTATAAGCTTCAAAAACCTTCTTTTAATGATATAAATAGGAAAGAAATCAGAAGTGGTAGAAGGCCATCGAGTTACACTTTCCGCTTTGGCACATATATTGTTAGAACCTTCCTTATCGCATCTACAAAAACCAAATTTTCTTGCATCCGTATGGGTATCAAAATCCACCGCGTAAGCTGCAGCAACCAAATTAGTGATATAAAATTGAAAAAAAATCAGAAGTGGCAGAAGTCCATCGAGTTGCAGTTTCCGCTTTGGCACATATATTGTTTAGACCTTCCTTAATGCACCTGCGCAACCAAATTTACTTGCGACCCGTATGGGTATAAAATCGACCCGTGTAAGCTTCAAAAACAACTTTTAATGATATAAATAGAAAAAAAATCAGAAAAATTTACTTTCTACCTGTATGGGTATCAAAATCGACCCGTGTAAGCTTCAAAAACCGTCTTTTAATAATATAAATACGAACACAATCAGAAACGGCAGAAGACCATCAAGGTACACCTATCTCTTTGACATTTTGAAAAATTTCGCAATTATTCTATATAACTATCTTTTTTGAAAGAGTGAGCAAATAAAAATTTTGGTTGGGCAAACGTGACAAATTGTGGACAATCAAATTCTTCTCACGAATTCAAGAATTTTTTTGGATGGGTGTACTGGGTTAGAAATTTGCTTCATTTTTTGTTTTGCTCAAAACTTTTTATTCCGAGGTGGACAAACGAAAATTTATGTTGGGTAAACGTCGACAAATCATGGGCATATAAATTGTATGCGCATTTTGAAAAATTTTGCAATTGGGGTGCTAACTTCACGGTTTCCAATTTTTTTATTTGACTTTAACTTTTTTTAAAGGGTGGGCAAATAGAAATTTGTGTTGGGCAAACGTAGACAAATCGTGGGCGATCAAATACTACTAACGAATTGAAGAATTTTTTGCATGTGGGTGCTGGATTAAAATTTTGTTCTATTTCTTGTTTTGCTCATAACTTTTTATTTGGAGGTGGGCAAACGAAAATTTGTGGTGGACAAATGTGGGCAAACAAATTGTATGTACATTTTTAAAAATTTGGCATTTGGGGGTGCCAACTTCACGGACCTTAATTATAGTGAGTAGATATACGAGGATATAGGTCATTGGGATCAGTAGATCGCGGAGTTAAAAGCCTGTAATTTAGAACTGCCTCCATTTGAGTTAAAAGTGTGAACAACTCGTAGGTTGGTAAAATTAAATGTCATGGAATGTTATTATGGGCAGTAGATTCTATAATGGACATTTTTTTATTGTTTAAAAAATTACCTAGTTCCTTGAATTCAGAATTCGAGTCAACAAAATTCGTGCATTGTCGGAATACGTATTACTTGGCAAACCCCTAAGAGCTACAAACATCTTTACGGAATGCAAAAATCTGTCCGTAGATAAATCAGTTACAAGTTCAAGGTAAACTGCCTGGGCAATAATACAGATAAATAGACACGTAGATGCCTTTGTACATCTAAAACCGCGACACTTACAGTCCATAACGGTGCAGGGGCCTGCATAATCAACATCTACATTTTACGTTTCATCAGAACGAGAGCGTATTTTTGTGGAAAATGCTCGATTAATATTTTTCAAGAGGTCGTGTCGGGAGTCGAACCCCAAACCTTGTGATTAGTAGTTACACTATAACCTATCTCACCCACAAAGCCGCTCGTAGACAATCCCCTGCATTTAATTTATTAATGCTCCACCCGAAGGTACTATATTTACCAGGAAACGAGTTTTCTTTACCTGGAAATTTTGAATTTTGTAGAATTCTTACTGCTTCAAGCAAATTAAGACTCGTTAGCGTGCGTGACAACACTCATACACGAGCCCCACATTTTACTTCTTATCCGAAGGAGGCCGTATTTTTGTAAAAAATGCTCGACTAACATTTTTCAAGCTGTCCGTGTCGGAAATCAAACCCGTAACTTGGGATTAGTAGGCATACCTCAACTTATCTAACCCACAGAGCTGCCCGTAGCTAATCCCCCACATTTGATTTTCCAATGCTCCACCCAAAGGTACTCCATTATCCAGGAAGCGAGTTTTGTACCTGGAATTTTGAATTTTGTTGAACCCTTGCTGTTTCAAGCAAGGAAGGGATCTTTAACGTGCGTGACAACATCCATACACGAGCCCCACATATTACCACTTTTCCGAACGAGGGCGTATTTCTGTAAAAAATTCGCGACTAATAGTTTTCAAGCGATCTGCGTCGGGAATCGAACCCGGGACTTTCGGATTAGTAGTCATACCTCAACTTATCTAACCTACAGAGCCACCCGTAGATGATTCCCTACATTTGATTTTCCAATGTTTCACTTAATGTTACCTTAATGACCAGGAAGCGAGTTTTTTTTACCTGCAAATTTTGAATTTTATTGAACCATATTATTTGAAGTAAGGTAGGGATCTTAACGTGAGTGACAATACTCATACGCTACATTTTAACTGTTATTCAAAGAGAAAACGTATTTTTGTGAAAAACGCTCAACTTACATTTTTCAAGCGATCCGTGTTGGGAATCAAACCACGGACCTTGGATTTAGTAGTCATACTACAGCCAATCTAATCCACGGAGCTGTCCGTACAAAATCCCCTACATTTTATTTTCCAATGCTCCACCAGAAGGTACTCCATTGACCAGCAGCCTAGTTTTTTTTTATCTGGAAACTTTGGATTTTGTTGAACTCTTGCTGTTCTACACAATGCACGGATCTTTAGCGTGCGTGACAATACCCATGCACGGCACCTATATTTTACCTCTCATCCGAACGAGAGCGTACTCTAGTGAAAATTGTTCGAATAATATCTTTCAAGCGGTCCGTGTCGGGAATCAAACCCAGGGCCTTAAGATTAGTTGTCCTACCTCAACCTATCTAACCCACGGAGCCGCTCGTAGATAATTCTTTGCATTTGATTTCCAAATGCTCTACCCGAAGGTACTTCATTGACCAGGAAGCGAGTTTTTTTAACTGTAAATTTTGAATTTTCTTAAACCCTTTCTGTTTCAAACAAGAAAGGAATCGTTAACATACGTGACAACACTCATACACGAGCCCTTCATTTTACCTCTTATCCAAACGAAGGCGTATTTTTGTAAAAAATGCTCGATTATCATTTTTCAAGCCATCCATGTCGAAAATTCAAACCTGGACCTCGGGATTAGTAATCATAGCTCAACCTCTCTAACCCACAGACCCGCTCGTAGATAATCCGCTACATTTGATTTTCCAATAATCTCCCCGAAGGTACTATAGTGACCAGGACGCAAGTTTTTTACCTGAAAATTTTGAATTTTGTTGACCCCTTGCTGTTTCAAGCAAGGAAGAGATCTTTATCGTGCGTGACAACGCTCATACACGGAATCTACATTTTACCTCTCATACGCGCGAGAGTGCATTTTTGTGATAAACGCGTGCCTAATATTTTTCGAGCGGTCCGTGTCGGAAATTGAACCTCGGGCCTTGGAATTAATAATAATACTCCAACCTATCTAACCCGCGCAGTCGCCCGTACATAGTCCTCTACTTTTGATTTTCCAATGCTCCACCCGAAAGTACATTGATCAGGAAATGAGTTTGTATATCTGGAAATTTTAAATTTTGCCGAATCCTTGCTATTCCAGGCAAGGTAGGGATCTCTAACTTGCGCGATAACACTACATTTTACCTCTCATACGAGCGAGGGTGTATTGTTCTGAAAAATGCTCGCCTAATATTTTTCAAGCAGTCCGTGTCGGGAAACCAACCCCGGGACCTTGGAATTAGGAGTCATACCTCAACCTATGTCACCCACGCAACCTTCCGTAGATAATCCCCTACATTTGATTTTCCAATGCTCCACCCGAAGGTACTATATTTACCAGGAAGCCAGTTTTCTTTACCTGGAAATTTTGAATTTTGTTGAACCCTTGCTGCTTCAAGCAAGTTAGGACTCGTTAGCATGCGTGACAACACCCATACACAAGCCCCACATTTTACCTCTTATCAGAAGAAGGCTCGACTAACATTTTTCATGCCGTCCGTGTCGGAAATCAAACCCGGGACCTTGGGATTGGTAGTCATACCTCAACTTAACCAACTCACTGATCTGCCCGTAGATAATCCCTCACATTTGATTTTCCAATGCTCCACCCGAAGGTACTACATTGTCCAAGAAGATAGTGCTTTTACCTGGAAATTTTGAATTTTGTTGAACCTTTGCTGTTTCAAGCAAGGTAGGGATCTTTAACGTGCGTGTCTACACTCGTACATGTGACCTACATTTTACCTCTTATCCGAAACAGGGTATATTTTTGTGAAAAATGTTTAACTAACATTTTTCAAGCCGTCTGTGTCGGAAATCGAACCCCGGACTTTGTGATTAGTAGTCATACCTCAACTTATGTAACCCGCAGAGCCGCCCGTAGATAATCCCCTACATTTGATTTTACTATGTTCCGTCCGAAGGTACTACATTGACTAGAAAACAAGCTTTTTACCTGAAAATTTTGAATTTTGTTGAACCCTTGCTATTTCAAGCAAAGAAGGGATCTTTTTAAGGTGCGACAACATCCATAGACAAGCCCCACATTTTACCACTTATCCAAACGAAGGCGTATTTTTGTATAAAACGCTCGACTAACAGTTTTCTAGCGATCTGTGTCGGGAATCGACCCCGGGACTTTGGGATTAGTAGTCATACCAGGAAAAGAGTTTTCTACCCGGAAATTTTAAATTTTGTCCAATCCTTGGTGTTCCAAGCAAGATACGGATTTCTACATGCGTGACAACACACACATGCGCACACGCACATGCACACGCACTCGCACACGCACTCGCACACACACACTTACACACACATGGGCCCTACATTTAACCTCTCATCCGAACAATGGCGTATTTTTTTGAAAAATGCCGACTAACATTTTTCAAGCGTTCCGTGTCAGGAATTGAAGCCGTGACCCTGTGATTACTAGTCATATGGATATGTGAGTCTATCTAACCACGAAGTCGTCAACCCTTGTATTAATGTATCGTATGATTTATTTCGTTTCTTAAACATTTTCAACGATAAAAATTGCTTGATTCTAGTAACTACATGAATTATTGATTTCTTGTGCGATTTATTTCACTTAAATTTTATTTGCTAATACTAAACGGTCTGCTATTTTAACAACCTGTAAAATTCTCATTTGTTATGGTATAATATGTGAGAATTTTAGATAAAATAGAATCGGTTGAATAGTGGTTTCACCGTAATTAGTATAACGATAGACCTTCAAGAAAGTGCAAGTTCATTGTTAACAGAACGAATTGTTTTATAAATAAGAAATAAACCTCTTATTAAAAAGTTATAATTAATTGGATAAGTGTTAATCATACTTTCGGATGCGGACACTTACATTTTATTTTGAAGAAGAAACTGCAAACAGGTGATAGTTTTTACGATACCAAATCGAATGAAGAGATAAATAGTAAGAGAGAGTATTGAACAACGTTTGAAAAGTTCGAATGCCTGCGAATGAAAGTACAATATACAAACAACTTGTAACGAAAATATTGGACTATAGTTTTGCCACTTTTGGAGACAAGGCGGCAAAGCTGAAGGGAAAAAAATCTAAGATGCTACGCCAACAAAGCAACCAAACAACCTTGAAAATAGACGCGTAGTTAAATAAATTTTTGTGTACATCTGCTGGAAAATTTTTATGTAGTTACCCTGCTTTATGGTATTGTAATGAATTCTCTAAGTTTCCTTTCGCCTTTATTTCCAATAAATACCAGTCTAATAACTATTCTTCACAAACACGAGTATTTGGAGTCTTGTCTACATAAACGCTAGCGTAACCATTACTTGTAAGCACTAATCTAATCCTCTACTACGACGAACTATACACTATTATAGCACTAATCTTACTAGTAATTTATTTATCTAACTCATTTATATCGCACAGATGAATTTATTACATTATTTAATGTACACTAAACGTTTATTAGGGCGGAATTCAAATTAATACTAAACTGTTTCAACGGGATTTGTGTTTATGTACAATAATCTTTCATTCTAGCTAAATATGCCTCATCAAACCCTACGAAAACAACTGTATTGGGTTGCGATATTTGTCAATCATCTTTTGTAATTGGTAGACAGATAAAAAGTCACTTTAGTAAAAACTATATAACGTCCTTCAAGAATGTCCCATATATTTTCTAATTACTGTTACATTGCCCTCCCCTCATAAAACTGCTCTGTCCCAGGACATTTATGGGGCCGGAAGAACAACCGGAGCCTTCCTTACATTTCCCATTTTGAATGAAGTAGCAATCCGACGCTCTTAGTTGCAGGTGCCGTCCCATTTGGGTTAAAACTGCATAGCAAGATTTAGACCCCGGTCTGGAATAGTACTTTCAGTATGTCTGGTACTACCCTCCAACCCAAAATATCAAGTCCACAACTAATCTTATGTACTGAAACATTTTCTTTATGGCTATGTAAACAAATTGCTTTTCGAAGCAATTTAGAAGAATTAAGGCAATAGAAAACAAATGAAAAAATTTGCCGAAAATATTTATTTGCAAATTTTTATAAATTTTTGAATTTTTAATAAATCGTTGGTCCCATATGGAAAATAACATGCGATTTGTTATTTTCTACATTGGTTCAACATTTTGTGTCCACTGTCATATAGAAAACCTTTCAGGTGTTTTGAAACCTGGTTTATAAAGTAATTAACGGCAATTTAATCTTTCAAAAGGTGTGTAAACACCTTATTGTTCATGAAATACCTTAAGGTTTTCAATTTGTTTCATACACACGGCGCGTGGGCTTTAAACATTTGTTCTGATAAGATTTCCTCGTTGTTGAACTGTTCTTGCAAGTAATTTTCTAAATCCGCTCACTGTCACATCATCTTCGAGTTAAACAGGTTGGAAAGTCGCTAATGCGCAAACGCCCAGTAGGGTCAACAATAAAACTCTATACGGTCAAGAAAATATAAAAAATTGCTCACAAAATTCAGTAGAATCAAGAACCATCTACTAGTCCATATGTCCCCTTAGCCAACCAATATTGTTAACCACCCTCGAGCTTATCCATCACGTACGCCACAAGTATGGGGCCAGCGCCTTGCCACTGTAAGTAACCAGCTGGAGTCTGTGGCTAGCCAATCTAAGGGTAGCAGCCCACGACCAGTGGTTAGGGGTGATTGATCTTTGCATGACCTCAGAAGGATTTTTTTAATTTTTACAACCCTCTTTTCCATAACGGCTAAGTTTTAAGTCGCAAAAACCTCCATGGTTTCAGTCTATAAGACGCGGCACCAAACCGAGTCGAAACTACAATTTTGTTGATTGCATAATCATTTTTTTTACTTAAAATATATATTTTCTTGAAAGTAGTATTTGCTCTAAATTTGGTGTTTGAAATTTTCACTAATAACTATTGTAAGACTATATAAAGTACAGTTTTTTGATTAATTTGTACGCGATTATCAGATCTGATGCTCATATAGATCCCAAGAAACGAAATGTTGTTTAACTAATAATTTATGATATTACTAACACATTTAAAATTATTTATTTCTTTTCATAATTGGATAAAAAATTGTATATTATATAATAGGTGCATTCTGATATTAATGTACAATTTAAACAGATTAAATTAAAAATTTTAAAATTATCCCCTCCGATGGGGTTTCTTTATCTACCTTAAGATCATATTTTTTTAATACTTGCTAGATACAGTGGCGTTCAACTTCACATTATTGTGTTTTTCGTTTTACTAAAAATATTTCAACCCTGCCCGTCTCACGATCTCCCATGGAGTAATAGCCAAATTAGCCGCCGGCACAGCAGGCTTCTATAGTTCCATCTCGTATGTGTAAAAGTTTTAAGTCCCTTTAGAGTTCTGAATAAAATTGAAACACAATAAGTTTATCAGATAGGGTAACGGAAAGCGTGTATATGTTTTATTGTGACCGCCATAATTCTTTTGTAAATTCCGACATAATTTAATAGACTGAACAATGGAATTGTTTTTTAAGTACCGCTACAATTTGTATTGACAAGAAATCTAAAACTTGCGGTGGTGGCTAGAGGGATGGTCCGATTTTAAAAATTCTTTCAGATTCTCTGAGAAAAAATTATAGCGGTTTGATAGGTTATACTACTGGAAAATGTATACAAAGTGAACCAAAAATTCAAATAAGTAAAAACTGATTAGGTGTTTAGAAATTCATAAATAAAAATGCTACAAAAATCGGCATTCCTCAAGTTTAAGCTCCTACATAATTCAAAATGAAATTTGTAATATGTTTCTCCAGACTCTTACCCTAAAGTTTTTCATACTTAAAAGTAAGACGTAAGTCACTCTGTAAGATAGGAAGAAAATTATATTTAAATACAAACAGGTAAAACCTACGATAACACAATTATAAGCGTCACTTTTTCTGTCAAGACATGCATATAACTTCAATTAACACAATAAGGAACTACGCGCGCTTTATCACCAGCAAATAAGACAAAGGAACCATGTTTTAGAGCATTAGTTGTCAAACTATCGTCGAGTTGATCAAAACTACAAGTTAAGGGTGGATTTTTTTGGTGTTGACGTTACAAGTGATGTAAAAGCGCGATTAGATCTCAACATCCTAGTGGGTAAGATCACATATGCGTTAGGTGGTTTTACATCGAATTTTGGCCACCATAACGTGGAAGTTGGTTTTGATTTATACGGTGGTTTGCGGCCAGTCATATAAATTATTCGCAATAGTACAATGTGGCAAAATTATGCTATAAAAATGAACGACTTTGAATGGAGAGAGTTTTGCAATTTTCAATTGCAATTTAGAACCATACAATTTACCCAAGAAGCAGCAAACGTACGATTGAATGATTTTTCTGGTGGAGATGTTTTAGAATTATAACTGGATTGTGAATTCAAATTGAAACTGATTGCCGAAATATCTAATAGAAGTGCATGAGTGGCGAATAAATTTTATGAAGAAAATACATATACTATGAAAATCACAAAAGACCAAAATGTTAATCAAGCTATTAGATTTGTGAAAAATAATATGTTATAAAATTGAGGAGTTGAGGTGTAGAAACTTTCCAGAATTTTATGAAAGATTTGTGGGTGTTATAAAAAATGTAAGTGGAAATACGACAGATGGCGAAAGAGTTCAAACGTTATTAGAGGGAGAGAACCTTGCGACTAATTTTTTGTTTAATAATTGCAGCTGTGTAAATTACCTGACAGTGTTGGAAAATATTAAATGTTACCCCGTTCAGTACTTAGAAGATGCGATGGCGAGGCGATCGTTCACGTAAATGTTTAGAGATTTGGCTATTCCAGATTCACCAGACTCCGGTTACCACAGTGGTTATCAATAAATGTATATATTTTAATAAAATTATAATATTTCTTGGTAAAGTTTGTTTTATTTATTTGTAACGTCAACACCAGCAAAAATTTTAAATAAATCTATTAAATTATCTTGTTTTTTTATTCTTAGGTTAAAGGTGGTAGTCGTATTGACAGAAAATGATGTCCGTTACGTAGAAAACGGTGAAGGTAATTAAAGGAAGTTAAACCTCAAGTTGTTCGGTTTAAAGACTCTGTTGACCGATGCGGGCGTCTATTGTGTGTGATGTTCATTAATAAGTAACACTGGGGTAAGCTTTTATAACATTTTGGGTTAGGTGCTTTTAAATTAATCTCTGAAAAGTGGCGCTAGATGTGATGTTTAAAAAATGGAGGATTGGCGTAAGATAAAATGGCGGATGATATATGTGACGTAAGAAAAAATGACGGATGACATATTTGACGTTAGAAAAATGGTAATATCGTTAATGTGTTTTCCCATTAAAAAGCGATTAGTTTTAATGCCCAGGTAGCATTAAATATTAGTCAAATATTGTATTCTCATTGCAGAAATGTATTACTAATATTGGTTCAAGATTTAAACGTGAACATTGAGCAATATTGTATCAATACTTAATTCTTTTTGCAAAATTGCAATTATTCAATATAGAATTAATATAATCGATAAATCTTAAATCCTCCATATTTTGCAAATATTGTAAATATTTATTCAATATTTACCACATCTCAAACCACTATATAGTAAACATTGCTGCTAATGTTTGTTAAATATTGGTCACGAATTGTAAATATTGCGCCAAGATAACAATATATGACCCATATTTACACTATAGAAGAACGATATATTTTACTACCAGGGTGAGTTTTTAATGAGAAATTTTATTAAAAAGCGATTAGTGCTAATAGGTTTGTTATGAGAAAATTAAGAAACGATTAGTGGTAATGGGTTTTAATGGGTTTTAAGAAACATCTCATTGTGGCCGCGTGACGCCAAAGGGGGTCGGGCGAGAACACGTGACGTCAGAGGTCGTAATTATTAAATCTTCATGTCCTTCTACACTTCTTAGTATGTCTTCGATATTGTTGTAGATCGCTTCTACCTCTTCCTCGCTATAGCTAGATGTGGGCATGTATACTTGTATTATTACTGTATCTACCAGTTTAGATTCTCTTCTTACCATGAGTTCTCTTTCGTTCTTTTGTAAGTAGTTTTCTACACAGTGTCCTATCTTTTTCGCATAACTATCCCCACACCTGAATTCCTTTCCTCTAATCCTGTATGAATTACACTAAAGTCTTCACTCTAAAAATCCCTCGTCTCTGGCTACCGAACTTCGCTGATCCCTACTATGTTTAATGTTAACCTATCCATTTCAATTATTAAGTTTTCTAGCTTACCTATTTACTTTAAACTTCTAACGTTCCACGCTCCGGCTCGCAAAATGTTACCGTTTCTTTTTCTAAACTTCCAATCGCATTCTTCGAAGTAGTTCTTTCCCGGAGAACCGAATGGGGGATTATTTTAACTCTGGAATCTTTTACACCAGAAGATGCCAATATCTTAATTACAGGTTAAGTACGCTGTGTACTTGAGAGGTAATGTGGTGGTTTCCCATTGCTTTCCATATCGCAGTAGTGTCATAAAATGCTATGCAGACCCCTATGGTCTCTGCCAATCTAAGTATCTAAAGAGCTGCTGCCCTCTTTCGGGGAGCTGTCTTAATCTGGCTCCTCACTAAAAACCCTACTAATTTGGTTGAACCTGTTATTTGACTCTACATCACTTGAACGCGCAAGTCATTCCACCCCTTCTAGAACTTCTTCAAGATGCAGGTCCATTCGGAACGGGCAACAATAACGGTATTGCAATTTTCATTAGTCATACTTTGTGATGACGGTTTCTCTAACCCCTGCGGGTTGACTTGTTTATCAGCAGCACTAACACTAACGCGGTCACATTCACTGGAACTTACGCGCGATTATATTGGTTGAAAAAGTGCGTTCAATCTTGGAATTTTCTATAAAGATGTTAGATTTTCAGTCTTTTTTTCTTTTCCATTTTTTGACGCTGAGCACCGCTTGATTTTTTCTTCATATTTGTAAGGTAGTTTTTAAAAATATCTACCTCCCTTATAATTTACGGTACAAGAATAATATGTGAGCTTAAGTAACACTTTTGTGTTCAATAGTATTGAAGATAATGCATGAGGGATGACTAATTTCTGGTGGCAGGTAGACGCATCATCAGCATTAGGTCTTCAGTTCTGGAACTGGTTAGACGCGTACCCTCATTACCTATTCTGAACTAACCTACGCATTTCCCTGAAATTTACACACTCTGCATCTATCGCTATCTGATCTAGGTCTACATCTACCTCCATTTTCCTATTTCTGCTTGTAATATATCCCATACTATTCCCCAAAAAATGCCTTAGAATGTATTCTGCCCTTCTATTTCTCCTATTTTTTTTCCACAGATATCTTTATTCCCCTACTATTTCTATAACCTATTTGTTATTAACTTTGTTTGTCCATGCTTTCATCCTCATACAAAAGGCTAATACCGTTTATCTGTATACTTTTCATACTGCCGATATTTCATAATCAGATCGTGCTGTGCTCCACACCTACGCTTTCAACAATTTTCTTCTTGTTTTTATGTTTGTTGTCTTTGATCATAGTCCGCTGTTCCTTCTTGTTAGATGCAGTTCGGTCCCCTTCTATTGTTTTACAATTGTATGCCCTATTTCTCCGACATTCAGTGGTTGTGAAGGGGGGTAAGCAACCCGTGGCTGCCAATTTTCCCCAGCACTTGAACATTTGCCGAATTAATATTTTTTCTAATATATATATTTTCGAATAGTCAACATTAGTTGCAGATATTTCACAACCAACACCTGTGGTTGTTTATAATAATCATCAGATTTATCTGCGCTTTTATTTATTCGTCATTAAGTTTTCCGTCTCAAAACTGGTCGGACACGTACCTCCACTTATTTATATTCTGAAATAGCCTACACAGTTCCCTCAAATTCCCACACAGCCCATATACAGCTCGATTCCCGCTCTATTGTTTTCTAATTATATGCCCTATTTCACCGAGATTCAGTCGTATGTGAAGGGGGTTAAGCAGCCTGTGGCTGCCAAGATCCCCCAACACTTTAGACATTTGCCGAATGAATAGTTATTCAGCAAATTCTTTCGCACAATTAACATTAGTTGAGAATATTGCAAAACCAATACCTGTAGTTGCTTATAATAATCATCAGATTTAAGTACAGTTATTTTTTTCGTCATTAGTTTATCCATCTTGGGACTGGTTGGATGCGTTTTTGCATTGATTTCTATTTTGAGCTAGCCTACACATATCCCTGAAATTACAGGTAGCCACATCTGTTAAGATTTTGATGGTTGTAAACGGGAGTGAGAATCATACCTGAAATATTAATTTTTGTAGGAACGAGAAAGCATTCACTTTATGTATTGTTATTTTTCAGTAACGGTGCCTATGAATGTGTCACTAAAGATGCCAACCAGTATGCATTTGTGTAATGTTTTATGCGTAAAGTGTTAGCATTGGAATTCTATCATTCCATTGTGACCGTTATGTTTTAAATCTATCCTAATTTAGTTTATGATACCTAAGAGAAGACGTTTTTAGTCCAGCCCAGATGGCGTTTTTAATCTTTCTGACATGCTGTTCGCTGTTGTAAATTTCTCAAGCAATTTATTTAAATACTGATATTTTTAAAGACGCCAGACCTGGCGCACCTAGTCAATTGCCTATAATGCCTAGTCGTAAAACCAGCCCTGATAGTAAGTAATGGATCTAAAATTAAAGTGTTTCATAGCGTAAATTAGCCAATGACATACACTTGGAAAAGAGCGTTATTCTTTATTTTGAGAGCCTTCAATTTTAATACGGTACCGTTCGGAAATTCTTTGTTGCAAGCACAAGAGGAGCTTGTCTCTTTCGAACGTTTTTCTTTTGAACAGTGCTTTGCAATGTGGGTGATGCATTGGATTTTGCATTTCTTATGTCAGGTATCTAACCTAACCACTCAATTATGTCTTAGGAAGTCAACAGTGATATAAAAATCTCAATATTAAAACTTCCTGTTAATATTTGTTTGCGCAAAATGCACTGCAATAATTGTAATTACCTTCATTTATGTAATAAATAAACACAATTCAGTGACTCCGAAGCAATGCATCCATTCCAGATGAGAACACTTTGAAAATGAAAGTAATTACAACTTTCAATGATATAATTACAAAACATCATTGCACCGTAACGTAAAGATATAAAAAAGTATAAGAAAAAATTTCAACAGTCAGGTGTAGTTAGAAGTTAGAGGAATCTATTGATGATTTTAATATTCAACAAATACCGCTGTCTTAGTACTTGTGCTTTTATTTGTATCTGAAGGTCGGTTTGATGTCGTCGTTCACACCAAAATAGTATGGGGTCCTTTCAAACCTTTTTTTTTAATTTTTTGTTGTAGCGGAATTTTTACTGTAGTGGTAAGTAAGTAAGCCGTAAATGTGTTATTTTTGATTTTTCCTGAAAGGGCAGGAACCCTCGTAACAATATAAGGGTGTGTCGACTAACTTCATGGTATAGAAGTGAATTCTTATAGATGAATGAGAAATGAAAATAAAGAAATACAAAAATAATAAATAACAAAGTTTAAATACAAGAATTCTACATTACCTTAACACTTATCCTAATAGGTTTTCCTACTTTCAAATTCGAGGTGCGTCAAACAGTGTGCCACAACAATTCTGTTGTCATTTCTATCCGTATAAAACTCTCTTGCTTTTGTATTTTAATGTTGGTCATAACTAACGAAGTTTCTTAAAATAAAATGCTCCTTACAAACATGACTATCACTGAGGTAACTGGATATCCTTTACAAATCATTGAAAACCTATTTCATAATAATTGAAATAAAAATGGACCTAAATTTAACCTTTATTAATAATAAAAATAATTTCAATACATATTTAAATATATTTTCTTAAAAATAAATTCTAAATCTGACCAGGTAGTGCTAAAATAGAAATTAAAGGAAATCTTAAAAAAACTTAAATCATCATCAACAAAATTATTCGCTACTACAAATTTATCCTACTTTCATATTTCAAAAGATGTAACGCAGCGAGGACCTGTAAGTCATTCCTTAGTCAATGCTAGAACGAAAAACACTACACTATCCCCCTCTTAAAGCTGTTCTGTCCCAGAACACTCCGTGACCCGGGCTTTGGAAGTCCCTACGGCGGGACAGTTGAAACCATTTCTGCAGTTCCCATGTTGATAGAAGTAGCAATCAACACTTCTCATAGCAGACGCCGTACCATTTGGATTGTAACCACACACCAAAATCTGGACCAGGGTTTTCTGGAAGAGCATCTTTAGCATATTTCGTACCACCTTTCAGTTCAATCCAAGGAGAGCACAACTGATCTTGCGTATGGCCAACTTCTTATGTTCAAATTCAATCATCTGACCCCTGAGTTGCACTAATACCTTCCACAGATACTGGTAGTTCGGTTTACCATAATGGCTACTGCTTAGTTATCATATGTTGTTGTCAACTAAGTTCATGCGTTTTCTATATGTTGGATAGAGTCCGTGGCCAGTTAGGTAATGAATAAATCCCCGGTTGGGCACCAGGTATTTGGCTTTTAAGCGGTCTTTGATATTTGGGATCATTGCATATACCCTTCTACCGGTTGTGCTTTGATCCCATCTTATCTGCCATTCTGCAAGTATGTAGTTCTTTATTTCCTTTTTTGTCGAGGGCAGTTGGTTTGTGTTTAAGATGCGTTGTAGTTGTTGGTTGTCATTGTGGGTAAGATTGTACATTGCAGCTCGCTGTTTCACTACTAGGTCCAAGGGCATAGTTCCCACCAGTACATGAAGTGCATCATGTGCGGTAGTTCTATAAGCCCCCGTCAGTCACAGTAAAACACTTCGTTGTGTACTGTTAATTTTTTGTCTAGGTTTGATTGTGTTAAGGCGATGTCCCCACGCGCTCGCGGCGTATGATACCATAGCACCGAGCACACTGTTGAGATATATCCTTACGCAATTAAGTGGTATCTTATAAGTCCTATGGGCCAGCGTTGGGATGTTTTACATTCCAGAAGTTGCACTTGCACAGACGATGTTTATATGTGTAGAGTAATTCTGTTTTTCGTCTAATGTTAAGTCGGATATTTTGTGTTTTGTGTTCTACTTATATTTACACCGTCTAGTTTGATGGCAGGGTCCCTTGCCAGGGTTCTCTTCATCACAACGTATGTAGTTTTTGTGGTGTTATGGTCATTTTGTTGGTTTTGCACCAACTTTGTGTTTGGGTTAGAGCGATGTTAGCTTTACGGTCGATTTCCCTTCTGGAATTGCCTTCAACCACCAGCAAGATGTCGTCGGCGTATGCAATCGTCGACAACACTTCGTCAACGGTGTCCAGCTTTACCAGGAGTTCATCCATTACAATATTCCAAAATAGGGGCCCGCATATGGACCCCTGCGGGCAACCTTTATTTATATGTTTGGTAATGCTCTCCGCGCCTGGTAGGTTTACGTACCTGTCCATGCAGTAGCTCCTGAAAGAATGGTATAGTTGTGATGGACAGTTTATGGTCGTAAGTCTTGTAAAAAGTGAAGGCCACTAAAGGTTATTATACCGAGATATATTCTATAATGAAGGAATACCTTTAACTTTCACCAACACAATGAAACATACCATTGAACTAACAGATAATAAACCAATTTTCACCAAGGCATATAGACTACCTCAAGCAAGTCAAGAAGAAGCAGATAGACAGGTCGCAGACCTATTGAAGCAAGATATCGTCCAACATTCAAATTCATTATGGAGCAGCCCTGTATTAATAGTACCAAAGAAATTAGACGTCTCAGGCAAACGCAAATATCGAATGGTTATCGTTTACAGAAAACTACACGAGAATACGTGAGATTCTAGACAAATTAAAAGGTGTCAATATTTTTCGACATTAGACCTCACCTCAGAATACCACCAAGCGGAGGTAGACCAGAAAGACACGACTAAAACAGCATTCAGTACACCTAGAGGACACTATGAACACAAACGCATGCCATTTGGATTA
The DNA here is from genome assembly GCA_036346225.1 of Platerodrilus igneus. Classification (NCBI taxonomy): domain Eukaryota; kingdom Metazoa; phylum Arthropoda; class Insecta; order Coleoptera; family Lycidae; genus Platerodrilus; species Platerodrilus igneus. The sequence goes on along the minus strand of JARFIW010000012.1, from coordinate 3,241,630 downwards.
AAGAACGCACCCGCTACGTTTCAGAGAGTTATGAATAACATTTTAAAAGGGATACACAACGAAAAATGACTTGTGTACCTGGGTGATATAATCATATATTCAACATCACTCATAGAACATATCGAAAGATAAAGAGAAGTTTTTAAACGATTACGAAAAGCTTATTTTAAGTTTCAATTAGATAAAAGTGAATCTTTACAAAAAAAAGTAGCATTTTTAAGACGCATAATAATCCCACAACGTGTTATGCAAACCTAGCTAAAACAAATGCAGTATTAAACTATCCCATACCAAAAGCAAATAATGAAATTAAAGGATTTTTAGGACTCAGTGGTTATTACCGAAAATTCATCAAAGGTTACGCACAAATAACCAAACAAATTGTTTGAAAAATGGCAATAAGATCGAAAACATACCGAAATTTATTAAAGCGGTAGAAAAAAATATTTGTATCCTTACAAATCACCCTATATTAGAATAGCCCGATTTTTTAAAACCATTTATATTAACAACCGACGCATCTAACATTGCATTGGGCGCAGTATTTAGCCAAAAAAAAGTAGGAAGTGATAAACCAATCAGCTACGCATCAAGAATACTAAATGCAACGGAACAAAAATGTAGCACTATTCAGAAAGAACTATTAACAATAATTTGGGCAACATAATATTTTAAGCCATATCTTTATGAAAAGAAATTCTACATATACACCGATCATAGACCATTAGTATGGTTATGTAAACTCAAAGAACCGAAATCAAAATTACAGAGATGGAGCATTAGACTAGAAGAATACGACTACGAAATTATATATAAAAAAGGAATGTATAACAATAACGCAGACGCACTAAGCAGAATACCACTCAACGCAATAGAGACAGAGTCAGTTATAGGTAACGTAAACGAAACAAAGATTAAGGAGGACCTAGAAGAAATAGTATCCACACACTCAACACAAAACAACGAATCGCAAATTTCAATTAATATTTTAAACGAAGCAATAGACACAAAACCAAATCAATTCATAGTTACCGAAGTTTTAACCAACCCCAATCCAGTAAAATATACAAAAACAGATAACAAAAAATATACCAAATTCAAATAACGAAGGATGATAACGAGGAGCAGATAATTAAAATTTTAAAAGAATATACCCCAGAGAAAAAACACTTTTATTTTTACTTCATCACAGAACATTTGTGCAAAAGATTTTCAGAATTATATATTAAATTATTTAATAATTCAGGACCTGAGATTATCAGATGCACACAAAAATTAATAACTTTAGATGACACAGACGAAATAAATGACGTAATTCAAAACGAACACCAAGGTAAAACTAACCATCGTGGAATTAACAAAACATTGAAACAACTCATAAGGCAATACTACTTTAAGGACATGAAAGTATTAACCACGGATTTTATCCACCAATGAGAATTATGCGACAAAGCGAAATACGACAGATCGTTTCCAAAATTACCCTTAATGTTAACTAAAACACCCGACAAACCTTTTCAAAAATTACATGCAGACACTTTGGTATGAGAATCTCAAAACTTTTTAACAATAGTAGACGCATTCACCAAAGTAGGCCAAGCGATGCCCATTACTTTAAATAATAGTATTGACGTAACCCAAGGATTCTTACAATACTCTACATTTTACGGTACACCCGAAGCAATAACCTTAGACAACGAAAGCGAATTTAGGAACGAGTCCATACAAAATACCATAGAACTCCATAAAATAAAAATTCCTTTTATAACAGAAAATCACCTGGAATCAAATGGATTAATTGAAAGATTACAGCTAACACTATTCGAACAAATTAGACTGTTAAGATTAACTTATAAGAAAGAGTATATCACTAATTTAATGTCATACGCACTAATTGCTTACAACACACTCTACTTATCAACTAATTTTACACCTCTCGAATTAACATTAACACATTGAGATTCCCGCAACCATTACGATATACACTACAATAAAGAAGTATACCAACAGTATGCTAAAGACCACAAGTAAAAATTAAAAATTACTCATAATAATGTCGAAAGTAACTTAGATAACGATAAGAAACGTATTACAAAAACCCGCAACGAAAACGCCAATATAAATAGATTTTCAGTAGGATAAACCGTGTACGAGAGAAATTTTAAAGGTAAGAGACACAAAACGGCCCCCATAAATTTATGTCCGTTTAAAATCAAAAAAGTATGAGACAAAAATGTAGCCGTAGTAGATAACGAAAAATCGTAAAATACATTCACTTAAAGAATTTAAGACACCCTGTAATTTCAGATGGGTAGCCATCACCCTTGTCGTCAACCTCCACCCAGGTAGAACAAACAACAGTTCATTTACATTTCCAATGCTCCACCTGTAGGTACTACATTGGCCAGGAGGCGAGTTTTTTGTTGCCTGGAAATTTAGAATTTTGCCGAACCCTTGCCGTTCCAGGCAAGGTAGGGATCTTTAACGTGCGTGACAACACTCACACACGGGACCTCCATTTAACTTCTCATCCGAACGAGAGCGTAATATTTGTGAAAAATGCTCACCTGCCATTTTTCAAGCAGTCGGCCGTGTCGGGATTTGAACCCGGGACCTTGGGATCCGTAGTCTTACGCTTACTACATTGATCCACGGCGACGCCAGAACAAACAACAACCACATAATAGTAGAAAATATTAAAAACAACCCTGGTATACTACCAGTAAAATTATGAAGTACGCAAAACACAGTAGATTATTGGACATTTGCACAGAAATTTGATTTAACCGAATTAAAACAAGAATTTTATATAATTAGAGACAATTAGTATAGACTGAAACAGTCAATGGACACAGCCAAATTCGGAAAAGAATACACAATAAAAATGTTTAACTACAACAGTATAATTAAAAATATCTTAAAGAACACAGACGACAAACTCAATCGATTAATACCAACAGACCAAATCACAAGACGAAAAAAAGGACTTATTAACGGATTAGGTAATATTATAAAAGCTATCACAGGCAATTTAGACAACCAAGATGCTGAATGATACGACAACGCAATACAACACTTAATTGAAAACCAGAATGATATAAAAACCATTGTTATATATCAAATATCTTTAACTCAATGAACCATAATAAAATTTAATGATACACTAAGAAAGTTAGTAAAGAACTGACACAGTATAACAAATAGAATACTAACCCTTGAAAATACCATGCAAACCACGATGCTAGGAATGCAAGATTTAATCAGATTCAACAGGATATTGAATCAAATGATATCAACCCTTATGGTAATTTAACAAATTTTAGCCAGATTAGAAAATGCTGTAGCATTTGCTAAATTAAACACATTACACGTTAGTATTATAGAACCAATTATGAATTATTAAGAATTAGATCACTTACAACTAACAGTAAACTACCCGTTGAAGTAACAGAATCTAATATACTTTTATTTGAAATAATAGCCATAGTAAAAGGTTATGTAAAGAATCATGAAATTACGTTTTTAATAGAAATCCCCATTGTAGAGATTAACACTTATAATTATTATCATTTATTTGCTTTCCCCATAAAAGTTACTAGCCAGTATTAAGTTATTATCCCTAAAACCAAGTTCCTTTCCCTGAATGAACTTAGGTATGACTTCACGAATGAAAAGTGCAAAGAAGTAGCACCGAGTCAATATTTATGTCTATCATTAACGACAACAGCTATTCAAACAGATGGCCCCAGTGAAGTACAATTCTTAACATTCTCTAATCACTATGAGAATTGTGATCCCAAACCAGTACAATTTACGAATATGAAAATTCAGAAAGTCACGGACAACAAATGGATTGCTGTATTTCCGCAAGAAGTAATAGCAACCACCCTTGCAACTAAAATGAAGACAGTTTAGCCTTAATTGGAAGTACAGTAATCATCATAAAGAAGATTGCTATTTAAAATTAAAAATGAAATCATTCTAATATAGACCCAGCCGTAACGAAGAAATTCGCAAATTTACCCGAACTACAGTTCAAGATTACACAAACCGAAAACGACGAAATCATCAGAAAACCAATGCAATTAGAACATCTTGACCTAGACGACCTCAACGAAGCCGTAAAGTTCATGGACAGTTATAAAGAACACTTAAGTGAATTAAAAGTGCCAAAATTACATTACGACAATATCAGTGTTTGGACGATTTTATTGATTCTTGCAATAATTTTATTAACTATATATTTATTGTACAAAATGTATATTAGATATAAAAACAAGGAAACAAATTTTAGTCATAAGAAACAAGAAACAAAGTTAAATAAAGAAATAATAAATGAATCCTTAGGAACAATGAGTCTTAAAAATTAAGCACAACCCTTAATTTTTATCTACGTCGAGAGGAGTTACATATCCCCCAAATTAATATATATGTATATTTAAATGAAACTATTAAGTCTTAAGAATAATTGTTACAATGTATAATTGAAGGACATAATAAAAGGTTAATGAAAGTTCATAAACGAGACATGAGAACGGAAACAGTTACTTTATATTCGTAATATGACAGAGCAGGTGCAGGTCACAGTAGACAATAAGAGAGCAATTATTAAAATTAAGATTATTAAATTGTAATAATTTGTATTGTATCAAGAAATAGCAGGCATAAGATCTGCATTTCCCATAAGTGATGTAAGAGCAGGGATAACATAAATAACATAAATATAATTTTCAATTTCAATTCAATTCAATTTGTTCCAATAATGTTAGGTGTAATCTTTCAATTAATCCATTTGATTCCAGGTGATTTTCTGTTATAAAAGGAATTTTTATTTTATGGAGTTCTATGGTATTTTGTATGGACTCGTTCCTAAATTCGCTTTCGTTGTCTAAGGTTATTGCTTCGGGTGTACCGTAAAATGTAAAGTATTGTAAGAATCCTTGGGTTACGTCGATACTATTATTTGAAGTAATGGGTATCGCTTGGCCTACTTTGGTATATGCGTCTACGATTGTTAAAAGGTTTTGAGATTCTCATACCAAAGTGTCTGCATGTAATTTTTGAAAAGGTTTGTCGGGTGTTTTAGTTAACATTAAGGGTACTTTTGAGGTGATCTGTTGTATTTCGCTTTGTCGCATAATTCACATTGGTTGATAAAATCGGTGGTTAACTCTTTCATGTCCTTAAAGCAGTATCGTCTTATGAGTTGTTGGTTTTACCTTCGTGTTCGTTTTGATTTATGTCATTTATTTCGTCAGGGTCATCTAAAGTTATTAATTTTCATATGCATCTGATAATCTCGGGTCCCGAATTATTAAATAATCTAATATATATTTCTGAAAATCTTTTGTACAAATGTTCTGTAGTGAAGTAAAAGTAAAAGTGTTTTTCTCTGGGGTATATTCTTTCAAAATTTTAATTATCTGCTCCTCGTTATCATCCTTCGTTATTTGAATTTGGTATATTTTCTTGTTATCTATTTTTGTATATTTTACTAGATTGGGGTTGGTTAAAACTTCGGTAACTATGAATTGATTTGGTTTCGTGTCTATTGCTTCGTTTAAAACATTTATTGCAATTTTCGGTTCGTCGTTTTGTGTTGAGTGTATGGTTTCTATTTTTTCTATGACCTCCTTCATCTCTGTTTCGTTTACGTTACCTATAACTGACTCTGTCTCTATTACGTTGAGTTGTATCCTGCTTAGTGCGTCTGCGTTATTGTTATACATTTCTATTTTATAATTTTATAATCGTATTCTTCTAGTCTAATCCTCCATCTCTGTAATTTTGAATTCGGTTCTTTGAGTTTGCGTCAAACCGACTTAAGTAAGTTCGAAAACAAAACAAAAAAAAAATAAAAATCAGTTAACTAAATGTCACCAGGACATAACTCACAAGGTAGCGGTCTGGCATGTTGGCAGCGATTCGTTGCTTAAGCCTTACCATAACATATAATTTAACACTTTTCCTTTTTGAAGCGGATAACCAGGTTATATTTCATTTCCTTATAAATGGTAATCATGTAAACATGTTAGAGTTCTTTAACAACCATCAGGTTGCTAATATCTATGTAGAGCCAGCTGGATAGAAAAAAGATAGAAGGATATAGGAAGACCTAGACCAAACTATATTAGTCAAATTATTAGAAATTTAGGTTGTGAAGGTTATGTAGAGCTTTTTAGATTAGCACAGAATAGAAAAGAAGTTAGAGCTGCGTCAAACCGACCTTAAGTAAGGTCGAAAACAAAATGAATGATGATGAGTTTGCATAACCATACTAATGGTCTATGGTCGGTGTATATGTAGAATTTCCTTCCATAATGATATGGCTTAAAATATTTTGGTGCTCAAATTATTGCTAATAGTTTTTTCTCAATAGTGCTATATTTTTGTTCTGTTGCATTTAGTGTTCTTGATGCGTAGCTGATTGGTTTATCGCTACCTACTTTTCCTTGGCTCAATACTGCGCTCAATGCAATGTTAGATGCGTCGGTTGTAAATATAAATGGTTTTGAAAAATCGGGTTATTCTAATATTGGGTAATTTGTAAGGATACATATAATTTTTTCTACCGCTTTAATAAATTTCGGTGTGTTTTCGATCTTATTGCCTTTCTTCAAACAATTTGTCAATGGTTTTGTTATTTGTGCGTAACCTTTGATGAATTTTCGGTAATAACCACCAAGTCCTAAAAATCCTTTAATTTCTTTATTTGTTTTTGGCAAGGGGTAATTTAATACTGCACTTGTTTTAGCTGGGTTTGCATAACACCTTGTGGTGTTATTATGTGTCCTAAAAAAGCTACTTCTTTTTGTAAAAATTCACTTTTATCTAATTGAACCTTAAAATAAGCTTTTCGTAATCGTTCAAAACTTCTCTTAATCTTTCGATATGTTCTATGAGTGATGCTGAATATAAGATTATATCGTCCAGGTACACAAGACATTTTTCGTTGTGTATCCCTTTTAAAATGTTATCCATAACTCTCTGAAACGTAACCGGTGCGGTCTTTAATCCAAACGGCATGCGTTTGTATTCATAGTGTCCTCTAGATGTACTGAATGCTGTTTTAGTCGTGTCTTTCTCGTCCATCTCCACTTGGTGGTACCCTGAGGTGAGGTCTAATGTCGAAAAATATTGACACTTTCTAATTTGTTTAGAATCTCGGTGATATTGAGTAATGAATATTTATCGTGTACCGTCTTCTCGTTTAGTTTTCTGTAATCGATAACCATTCGACATTTGCGTTTGCCTGAGACGTCTAATTTCTTCGGTACTATTAATACAGGGCTGCTCCATGGTGACTTTGAATGTTGGATGATATCTTGCTTCAATAGGTCTGCTATCTGTTTAAGTGCTTCTTCTTGACTTGCTTGAGGTAGTCTATATGCTTTGGCGAAAATTGGTTTATTATCTGTTAGTTCAATGTTATGTTTCATTATGTTGGTGAAAGTTAAAGGTATTCCTTTACAATGGAATATATCTCGGTATTCGAAACATAAATTTTTAATTGCTCTCTCCTCTTAGTCATTAATGTCGTTATTAAAACGGATGTTAATTAAATTTTCTTTTAACATCCTATCATGTGCAGTAGGGTTAGAATTGTTTTCTGAGTCTTCGTCAATTTCCATTTCGCTAAAATTTACTTCTTCTACGTCTATAGGTTTTGTTAGTGATACTTCGATAGGGTAATCGTTTGAGTTCAAAATTGTCGTAGTGGTGTAATTCTCTATTGTTTGTACTAACGCTATGGGTGATTTTACTCCGGGTTGAAACGACATGTGATTTATAATTTTTACGCCGTTTTTTGAGTTTACTAAAACTTTTATTTGTTTTTCTGTTCTAGACTCGATGGTGTATGTTTGGTCGGTTTGAATGTTACTGTTTTGGAATTTAATGGGAATTTGTCGGTGTTTCGTTCTTTATAATCGGTTTTTGTCAATATTTGCTCCTAGTTTTCTTAGAAGATTCATGTCTATTAATCCGTCGCATTTATCGTTAAATTCATAGATGCAAAATTTGTGTTTCATTTCTACGTTAAAAGTTTTGGGTAAGGGTGTGTTTTCTATAAATTGGTGTAATGTCGTTTTGTGTACTGTATTTATTTTAAAAGGTTCTCTTTTTACAAAATCTAAATAATGCTTCTGTACGGTTTTGGGGCTAATTAAAAATTTTGAAGATCCTGTATCGATTAGTAATTTGAGTTCCGCATGACGTATTTTTATGTAAGGTAAAATTTGTCGATTAGTGTTATTTAAATTTATTACGTTTAGTCGTATTTGAATCTGACCAACTGAAAATTCGAGTAGGCACTTTCTTCGTCGTTCTCTTGGTAGTTTTCATAGGAGTCGTTTTGTTCATGGTTTTCTGAATGATTTGTTTCATCGTCTCTACTGGAGTTTGTATAATTATCCGTGTCTTTATTATTGAAATATTCCACTCTTGGTGGAGTAGTTCCTCGGTAAAGTTTCGTTTATGGATGTAATCGGGTCCAATTTGAGATATTTTACTATTCTGTCTGGTGTTACCAGATGAAGTGTCCATATGAGTTGGTTTGTAATAGTTGTTAGGGTTGTTGTTGTTATTCGTCATCGGTGGGTTTCTGTTGCGGTTTGCGCTGAATGATTACCTTGGTTGATTTACGTTTTGATTAAACCTTGGTGTAAATGTGGGTTTTGTAAAGTTGAATTAAATGTTTGCTTTGGAAATTGTCTAAATTGGTTGTAGAAATTTGTGTTATTGAAGTTTTAATTGTTAATTCGAGATTGATTCGTTGGTGCGTTAAATGGTGTAAATTTCGGTTGCGTTGGTATTTGTCTAGCGGCTTGTATCGTTTCCATCGGTGGGTAATTTTTGTTCACGTTAGGATTATATAGCATATTTCTGTAATATATGACGTTTTCTTCTTCTACAATCATGTTTATCGCTTCTTCTATATTTTGGGGATATTGAAATCTTATTGTGTTCGATATCCATTCAGGTAATACTTTGACGTATGTGTCTAAAACCATTTCGTAGTACATCTTCGTCTTTATTAAACGTATGTTCTGGTCGAGTTATTCAATTTTTAGTTTGGTCAAAATTAAACCTCGTACGTCGTGGCATTTCATACCGAATTGATAGGATGATTGGTTATCTTCCCTACGTAAATTTATTAAATCTCGGATAAGACATTTGAAATTTCTTTGATCTCCGAAATATGCTATCAATATTCGTTTAAGGTCGTCCCATTCCACGAGTTCATCGCGGCTCGCAATCAATGTTAATGCTCTGCCGGTTAAATTGTTGATTAGTAGACCTAAAAGAAAAACGTTGCTCTCAATGTCACCTTGTTTATAAAAAGATTTTAAAAATATCTCGCAAGCATAATGAAAATTCCTAATAGTACTTGGTTTTTGTCATATACGAGGATTGAGTCTAGATAAAGCTTCATATTGTTAGAGTTCATTGTCTTTATATAAATTAATTTTAAGTTACTTTAGTCGAGTTTGGATTAAGTTATTTAAAGAATCACGTATTTTTGCGTATATTGTGTGTAATCATAACAACCTTGGTTATAGTTACATCGGTTTTAGACTTCTGCTGAATAATTATTTCATTAAGTTTTGCAATAATACAGCACATAAAATGCGTTTAATTATATATTTTCGTTAATTTGTTGCAATGAATGTGTTTAATTATAAACTTTTATAATATCATCAAGTTTCAGATTTTCTGAATAAAATTTTCAGTAATAATTGCTGTAATAAAATTGTACAAAGAGTTGTTTTATAATTGTACACTAAAGCTTTAGACTTTTGCTGACTAAATCGTACTAAATTGTAATAAATTGGGCATATATAAAATTCGTTTGTTAAAATTAGTTTCAGACTTGCTGAGTAAATTCTTTCAGAAATAATAATAATAAATTGCGATAATAAAATTGTAAAAATTCTTTTGTTCTTACTAGCTAATATCAATATTCAGTTGAAAATGGTTAGGAAAACGAACTTTGGTACTTACAATAATTTGATTGCCAGTTCCATTATAGTCTTTCCGTTTTGTTATTGGACTTGGTCGATTTTTAGACTTTGTCCAATTGGTTTTGTGTCCCAGATGAAGAATTAAAATTCAAGACCACCAGTTTCTCGATTTTGGATTCTCTAGTGCCCTTCTGGAATACTACCGACTGCGCCAGATAGGATTTTGGGCTTTTGGGAGCTTCTTTATAAAAAGGCTTTATTTCCAAATTACACTCCTATCAGGAGTACTTTAATTTATTAATTACAAAATGACTTTATTTCTTCTAAGACACTTGAACATTTATATACATTAAACATTAAGTACTTGAAATTGAAAATTACTATAAGTTACAAATCAATAATCAATAATTGATAATTACAAATGAATAGCTTTGAACAGCTAACAATGCTAAAGTTATGGAGTTCTCAGACTGACTGGCCATCTTGGGCTCTTGAGGGTATTTATGCTATCCATGCTCTTACATCACTTATGGGAAATGCAGATCTCACGTCTGCTATTCTTTGATACAATACAAAGTATTACATTTTAATAATCTTAATTCTAATAATTGCTGTCTTGTTGTCTACTGTGACCTGCACCTGCAGTATCATATTACGTCTGTAATACAAAGTAACTGTTTCCGTTTTCATGTCTGGTTTATGAACTTTCATTAACCTTTTATTATGTCCTTCAATTATACATTGTAACAATTATTCTTAAGACTTAATAGTTTCATTTAAATATACATAAATATTAATTTGGGGGATATGTAACTAGCGTTTTAAGCAGTTTTAAAACAAATAACATAATAAACAGCAGTATGGGTAAGGTACAAGTAATACATTATTATTCACCTTTAGTTTTGCTTTTATTTCTTGGTCTTTTTGGAACTAGGTTTTCTGGAAGAAATAATTGGTGCTGGTTTTTGCTATCTTCCACCAATTGCATTGGATATTAAAGGCGAGCAAAAGTCGGTCGTCTCTTAGCTTTATTTTGATTTATAACTTTCTTTTCATCTGTGGGCATTTGAACTGTTCTGCGAATTATACCGCCATGTTGTCGTATCAAGTTCAAACACGTGGTCATTCAATCGCAGAATTGAAGTGATATGACAGGAAGAGATTCTAGCTGTTCTCAAAAAATGGGAAATGGGTATTTATAATTTGTCTTTACAGACAGACAAAAAGTTTGAGGATACAAGATTATTTTGACGTTTCTTATTCGAACTTAACCCTTTGGCCTGCTATCATTACTAGACTATTACCCGTTAATGACTCAACTTATATTCTAATTTTATACGAGCAGCAATAACTTATGTAGTAAGAATAACAAATGCGAACGTATTCATTAATTTTCTAGACCACCTCAATTCATAAGCATAGGCAATGGAAATAAATTTCACTAAGTAATTTATAAAGAAAATCACTGACGCGGTTTTATAAATCAACGTACCATTACATTCTAAACCAAGCTGGTTAAACCTCTTTGTATTATACGTAATTCATTTAAGTAACACTTTTTATACCGTAATTTACAATTAATTGTAAGGAAGATAATATTTTTAACATCTTGACTATTAAAGTAACGGTACTGAAAGACTTCCAACTACAAAGGTTAACAAAGTTTCTCATTGTGAAATTAATAAAAACTAGTTTTGCGTAGAATATGAATTATTATTCAGACCACCTTTAAATGTACGAACACTTAGAACCGTTAAGAGTTTATATATATGGTACTTTTTTATTTCCGTATGTAACCGGAAAACGTTTAATGCGAATGCGGTTGCGTGACTTTTATTTTCTTGACAAGAAAGTAAGTCTACTTTTTACTTCGTTATAAAGTCAAGAAAATTCCAGAGCAGTGTATAGGAAAAAAGGTCTAACAAGACATTCGTTTCTTGCCTGATTGCAAAGATTATGTGTGCTTGAAACAAATGACAAGAGGACCACTTCGTGAGACAGATTTAATCTTAGCGTTGCCTTTCTCTCTCAGATTAGGTAGCTAATGCGTTCTACTCCATTTGTCGTATAATATAGTGTATAAATATTAAAAACTAATAACTTAGGAGGTCCCTACATCAACCTCGATCGATCTGGGTAACGTGTTTGAAGAGAGAAAATATATTTTTACCTTCAGAAGACTTAATGATATAACTGGAGCAAAAAATTACTCGGGAAAAAGTGGACTTGTGACTGTCAGCAATTTTATTAAAACTAGTACTTGCAACACGAAGCTATGACTACTAACTAACGTTATAACAGCTACTGTTAACCAAAACGGGAGGTTTACTGTATGTTGCAGCTCCTGGTATCAATCACGAGTAACTACGATAAGTATTACCTAACGCCAGCCGTTACAGACCGCGGAATCGTAATCGGGCATGAAAAATTATACTTTGCCATAAGTAAAATATGTCCAGAAGTCGTCTTATGTTCTCGTTTGTGATCAAATTGGACGAGTTTTCTATGAATGAACGTGGGCTGTAGTTTGATTACTATGTGCAATAAAACTTGAGTCACAAATTAAGCCTTTTTACTACGCATCAATAGTTACCAAAGAAACAATTGCACTAGACATAAGTACAAACATTAATGTATAAACAAAGTTGCCGCGAATGGACTTGTGGTTCTCCTAAGGACTGATACTGTTCTTAGCCTCCTTAATTGCAAGAGTTACCCTTCTACTCAAGATACATAATTGAAGGGTACTAACACATGCCGTTAGTTCCAGTCAGACCTCGAGGGAGTAAGCATCACTAGAGAACGACTAGAATTTACATACAGCGAGAAATTTCAGTTCATTTCTACAATTTTCGATAAAGACGCTCGAGTGAACTGAACTTCTAGCTGCTGAAGAAGTATACATCACCCGCTCCTGCAGTTGGTGTATACCATCGTCACTAACCGCTCTTATCAGAGCGAACCAATGTCAGCGAAGGATTTCCTAAAGACATGGGCATCCGTGACAATCACCGACGATACTTTCGACATGGATTTTGAGAACGCCATACACGTAGATGACGAGAACGGAACCGAAGACATCCACCGCAACTACTACACCAGACTCCGACACCATCACAATTCCGATTACCGCAGACACGGACAAACCATCGACTAGCAGAAGCCACGCCAACACCGCCGCCACCATTTCCACCATGGACACTTCAGATACCGAAAGACGATCGCAACCTCAGTCACGAACAAGCAGTAACCGCATCCCTCCTATTTTCATAGAAAAGTTCCCTAACTTCATTCAGCATGCCAGGGAGATAAACCGTCATCTACAGAACAAAGTCGACATCCGAGCATCTGAACAACGAACAAGAATAATACCCACCGACAGTACGCAATTCAGATACCTGCAGGACTATTTAAAGAAAAACAGCATCGGGTACTACACATACACCATCAAATACCGAACGTGAACTCAAAATAGTCATCAAGGGCTTAGCCGCCAACATCACAACAGAAGACTTCAAGACCGAACTCACCGACATGAGGTACAAAATTAACTACGTGACCAAGCTAGAAAATAAAGAACGAGAATACTGCAACATCGTCCTCGTATTTTTAGAGAACAACCCGACATCGACTGGAATCTGTAACCTGACTACGTCACTCTACTGCAGCCACATTAAAGTTACAGCATTCAAAAGCAGGGTGGAACACCCACAATGCTTTTTGTGCCAGTGATTTGGACATTCGAGCTTAAATTGCGAATACAAATCTCGCTGTGTCAAATACGCTAAACAGCTAGCAGGAGAATGCCAGAAAAGCAGGGAGTTACAACCTATATGCGCCAACTGGAGTGGCCCACATCCGGTTAACTACCCTGCATACTACGAACAACTGTGCAAGAGATACACCTTACATGTACTCCAACCGGAGGTACTACATTGGCCAGGAAGCGAGTTTTTTTTTACCTGGAAAATTTGGAATTTTGCCGAACCCTGGCTGTTCCATGCTAGGTAGGGATCTTTAACGTGCGTGACAAAACTCACACACTGGACCTCCATTTTACCTCTCATCCGAACGAGTGTGTATTTTTGTGAAAAATGCTCGCCCAACATTTTTCAAGCGGACCGTGTCGGGATTCGAACCCGGGACCTTGGGCGTAGCAAGAGATACACCATGCATTTACATTTCCAATGTTCCACCCGAAAGTACTACTTTGTCTAGGAAGCGAGTTTTTTTTTACCTAGAAAATTTGGAATTTTGCCGAACCCTTGCTGTTCCATGCACACACACGGGACCTCCATTTAACCTCTCATCCAAACGAGGGTGCAATTTTTGTGAAAAATGTTCACTTGCCATTTTTCAAGCAGTCGGCCGTGTCGGTATTCGAACCCAGGACCTTAGGAACCGTAGTCTTACGCTTACTACATTGATCCACGGCGACACCTAGCAAGAGATACACCGTGCATTTATATTTCCAATGCTCCACCAGAAGGTACTACATTGGCCAGGAGGCGAGTTTTTTGTTGCCTGAAAATTTAGAATTTTGTCGAACCCTTGCCGTTGCAGGCAAGGTAGGGATCTTTAACGTGCGTGACAACATACACACAGGACCTCCATTTAACCTCTCATCCGAACGAGGGCGTAATTTTTGTGAAAAATGCTCACCTGTCATTTTTCAAGCAGTCGGCCGTGTCGGGATTTGAACCCAGGACCTTGGGATCCGTAGTCTTACGCTTACTACATTGATCCACGGCGACGCCGCAAGAGATACACCAATGCTACTCAGCAACGACGCAACCCACCAACAGCACAAAAAACCGACGGCGAAGGATTCACTACAAGCAGAAATGGATGACATGGAGCTCGACCGACCGCCCCAATAATTATTCCAAAGGCCATCGCCAAAAACGACACAAGTACCACAGAAGATGAAGAACAATCAAGCTCCAAAGAAGAGCCACGCAGAAAAGCTAAACAAAACAAAAACCAAGAGCCGACGAGGAAAGAAGAAAGCCACCACTAACCCAAAGCCATCAACCACCACCAACACAAAATCACCTACAAATACAACAAGAATCAACAGAGGCGAGCAGCGAAGAAACAGAACAATTAAAACGCCTTCCACACAATCACAGGCAGAGCCATCCATCAGCGTCACCCCGACGATGACACCCCTTATTAATAAAATACTGCAATGGGCGCAAAGACTCATAAGTGCCTATATGGCCGGAACATTCGAAACTGCCTTACTATGTCCGACAATGTGCGACATACTGAAAACCTATAATGTACAATAGACCGATATACCAAGAAACTTAGTCTCTTCTGAAACGCCAACGGGATATGCAACTGAATGACCGAACTGAAATACTTCCTGCAGCATCACAACGTGGACGTCGCAATGATTGGGGATACCAAATTACCTGCACACAAACAACTCAGCCTGGCAAATTACAACATTTATAAGAAAAAACACTACCTAAAACCAGGACAATCTGCTCACGGAGAAGTTGCCGTACTGATACACAACCGACTACTTTACGAACAACTCCAACTACACTCGACTGCTTTAAACGGCGCGGGCGTCAGGTTCAAAGCTAACGGCAATAGCTGTCTACAGAAGTCCAAACAGCACGGAAATATTCCCTGAAGACATCGATGATCTCCTACAGAAATATACACCGACAAAAATCTCTGGAGACTTAAATGCCAAACGCGAAGCCTGGAGAGCAATAACTACCAAGAAGAGCGGCCGCATCCTCTACACACACTGTCTCGGCAAGGACTTCGACATCGTAACATCAAACACACTGACAAAAATCCCACCGGACAGAATACAAAAAGCAGACATCCTCGACATCTCAATGAACATACCGTACACGCTGGACATTGAAGCTCTACAAGACCTCAGTTCGGATCATCTACCACTCATCACCGAAATACAGATACAACCACAGACGACACACAGGCGTACCAGGATAAGACATAATTGGCGAAAGTTCAACGAAGCTCTCCAAACAAAAATCACTGACGGGAACCCAGACATAGACAACACACAAGATATTGACGATTCGATACAGAATCTCACAAAGACCATACACGAATTAATGTAACAGTGTTCCGTAGAGACTGCTACCCAAGACAAAAGACCTGATATCCCACGATACATAAAAGAGGCCATCAACGAGAAGGAAACCCTCGTCAGAAGGTGGAAGAAAACACGACACCACAAGTAAAACGTTACTTAACTGAAAGCAACGCGCAATAAAGATTATGCTGGATGAACATTACGACGAATCTTGGACCAACCACGTCAATTACACAATACAAACAGAAGGAAACTTGTACAGACTAAATCATCGACTTATGACACGGAAAAACCGTAGCCCCGCACCGCTACAAAGAAAAAACGGAATGCTGTACAGCGCCGAAGAGCGAGCAGCCAAATTTACCGAAGTTCTGCAAAAAAAGGTTTTTAGAAAACCCAACAACAGACAATATATTCACTACTTCATAAACAAAAGAATCGATCAAATACTACAAGCACCTGCAGAAAACGACATCCTACACATCACTCCATCATCATCATTAGGTCTTCAGTCCTAGAACTGGTTAGACGCGTACCATCATTGTTCCCTATTCTGAACTAACCTACAGATTTCCCTGAAATATGCACAGTTTGCATCTATAACTGTCTGATCTAGGTCTACATCTACCTCTTTTTCCCTATCTCGGCTTGTAATATATCACATACTATTCCCCAAAATTGCCTTAGAACGTATTCCGCCCTACTATTTCTCTTTTTCCCCAGATATTCTTGTTCCCCTACTATTTCTGTAACTTATTTGTTATTATCTTTGTCTGTTTATGCTATCGTCCTCATACATCTGAAGCACAGCATTTCAAAAGGCTGCTACCGTTTTTCTGTCTGCGTTTCAGACTGCCCGTATTTCATAGGCATACTGTGCTGTGCTCCACACATATGCTTTCAACAATTTTCTTCTTATTCTATGTTTGTTGTCTTTCCTCATAGGCGCTGTTCTTTCTTGTTAGATGCAGTTAGATCACTTTCTATTGTTTTACACTTATATGCCCTACTTCTCCGACCTTCAATGGTTGTGAAGGGAGGTAAGCAGCCTGTGGCTGCCAAGTTCCCCCAACACTTAACCATTTGGCGATTTAATATATTTTCCAATTTATCTTTTCGCACAGTCAACATTAGTTGCAGGTATTTCGCAACCAACAACTAGTTGTTTATACTAATCATCAGATTTATCTGCGCTTATTTTTTCGTCATTAGGTTTTCCGTCTCAAAACTGGTTGGACACGTACCTGCACTTATTTATATTCTGAGCTAGCCTACATAGTTCCCTGAAATTCTCACACAGCATGTGTATTCAGCTCGTTCCCTTTCTATTGTTTTCTAATTTTATACCCTATTTTACCGAGATTCAGTGAAGGAGGTTAAGCAACCTGTGGCTACCAAGATCCCCCAACACTTAAACATTTGCTGAAAATGGTTTTCCAGTAAATCTTTTCACACACTTAACATTATTCGAGAATATTGCCCAACCAATTCTTGTAGTTACTTATAATCCGATCGCATCCTCCGAAGTAGTCCCCTCCCGGAGATCCGAATGGGGGACTATTTTAACTCCGGAATCTTTTACCCCAGAGAATGCCATCATGTTTGTAACAATTTAAGTACGCTGTGTACTTGGGAGATAATGTGGTGGTTTCCCGTTGCCTTCCACATCGCGGTAGTGTGTCTTAGACTGCCATACCGACCCCTATGGTCTCTGCCAATCTAAGTACCGAAAGAGTCGCTGCCCTCTTTCGGGGACCTGTCTTAGTCTGGTTCCTCACTAACGACCCTACTACTTTGGTCGGACCTGTAGTTTGGCTTTTTAGCTCATTAGAACATGCAAGCCATTTCACCTGTTCTAGTAATTTAAAACTTCGGCAAGGTGCAGATCCATTCGAAATGGACACATCACTCTACAAGAAATTATACAAGCTATCACCAGACAAAGTAACAGGAAAGCTCTAGGAAAGGACGGAGTCACGCACATGGCACTAAAACACATAAGAAAGACATTGGTGTTATTAACAAAAATCTTCAGCATCATGATTAACCACAAATACTTCCCAGACTCATGGAAAACGGCAATAGTGGTCATGATTCTAAAGCCAGGGAAACTACAGACCAATCTCCCTACTGAGCACGATATCCAAAATCTTCAAACTATTACTACTGACAAGACTGAAACCACTGCTGAAAGACCGACCAGAACAGTACGGATTCAAGCAACAGCACTCTACCACATTACAAGCCATGCGGATAATAAACAACGTAGCCACCAACTCCAACCGAGGACTAACCACAGTCGCCATCGCCCTGGATATCAAAAACGTTTTTGACAAGGTACGGATCAACGGACTACTGTTTAAGCATGCCACCATTCACAACCTTCCGACGCCTTACATCCAATTGATACAAAATTACCTGACCAACAGGAAGATATAGGTGAAAGTAGAAGACATTCTGTCACCAGAAGCTCCCGTCACAGCCGGTGGCCCACAAGAAGACTGCCTTTTCACCAACGCTATTTAATGCATACATCCAGGACCTACCATGCCTCAAAAGAGTCTTCTGCGCCGTGTGCGCCGACGACACCCTGTTTCTGACAACCAGACGAAACGCTAAGGAAACAACAACAACAATGCAAAGACAGCTCGACATACTACCGGATTGGTTCCTACAGTGGAAAATCAAATTATACGTTCAGAAGACTGAAGCCATATTATTCTCCAGACGCAAGAAAGAGCAAAACCACCGACGCTTGAAAATCAAGAGCTAGTTTGGAGTCAATCAATAAAATACTTAGGGGTGCACATCGACAAGCAATTAACGTTCAACAAACACGTCACTGAAACGACAATTAAAGCTCGAAGAGCAAAGGGCTTCATTCACGGAATGCTCGTCCACAAAAATATACTACCAATGGGCATCAGACTCCAGACCTACAAGATATACTTACGGTCCATACTGAGTTACGCATCGGTGGCATGGTACACTTACATTTCAAACAAACAAAACCAAACTTGAAGCATTCCAAAACAAAACCGTTAGGACCATCACCGGACACAATGGTTCGTTAGAAATGAAACCCTAAGACAGGACCTTAGGCTACAAACGCTAGAAAACCACTTCAAGAATGCTAGCGTAAATCATATACGAGAGAATAACAACTCAAATATCGAACACATTCAACACATCGCACCTCAGCTGGACGGAAACCCACACAAACGCAAGAAAACACCCAGAAGCATATTAAATGGCTGAGCCGTAAACACATACACCAAGTACACAAATCCTCCCGCCAGCAAGACTGGCGCGAAGAAACGATTTCATACCCTCTGCGAGCAGAGAGAATCAAAGCCTTATTAAGCAGTAAAATCAGTGTGCAACAAGACAGCCAGAAACAAATAGATTAACGCTGTAAAAGCAAGTTGGACTTGAGAGGTCCAGGATCGACTAAGCTGAGACATGCCGTTATCCATCTAATAATTGTACATAATACAATGAATACTTAACATGCCCCAGGGCATTGTAAATTTTTACAAATTTTGTAATTAGAAAAACAAAACAACTTACACCAGATACTAAAGATAATGAAAAACAAAATTAAACATGAAACATAACTTATACTTTTGAATATTTGCAATTGCAAATAATAATACAAATAGATGTAGAATTTAAGCTAAAATAGCATTATAAATATTTATGGTTCCGGGTTGGGACCGTGTCATTTTATACATTAAGGTCGATGATTCGCCCACTTTTATAAGGGGCTTCATCAGAACAAGTAAAGAAATAAGTAATAAAATAAAAATAAGAATGATTAAGCAGACAAGTTAAAGTGTAAAGTGAAGTAACTTCGCCACAAGACACCTTTTGGCTTTGAATGGGCTAGTGAGTCTGCTAGTTTAAGAGTAACTCTTTTCTTTACACTTAACTTGTCTACTTAATACTATCTTTTTATTATTTTTATTGTATTACTTATTTCTTTACTTGTCCTGATGAAGCCCCTTACAAAAGTGGGCGAAACGTCGACCTTAATGTATAAAATGACACGGTCACAACCCGGAACCATAAATATTTATAATGACTCTAGCCGTGAAAGCCTCCGACAATATCATAAAATAGCATTACACGCACAATTTGTCATTCACTAAAAGATCCACAGGTAAAAAACACAATTTTGAAAACGATCAAACTACGACTCCTGCCGTAGTCTTTACTGATGCCACACGGTTGTTACCATCAGATCTAGGATGTATTAGGACAATTCCACCTAGTTTCTTCTAGCTTCTTCATGTTGGCAGGAAGACAACCTCGCTCGTGGAGGATAAACCAAACAATGCTAATTCCCAAGGAGGATAATGACGATAGAAGAATCGAGAACTATCGACCCCTTACCATTAGCTCCATCCTAAGCCACCTGTACTGGAGTATCATAGTCTCCAAGCTTAGGCAGCATGTCCAGTTTACGCTCCGACAAAAAGGCTTCGTTTCCGAGTCGGGGTGCTTCAACAATGTGCACATCCTTAAAGTTGCTACGGTACTCAAAGTGAAGCGGCTTCTAACTGGTTGCAGTGCAGATTGACATCGAAATGGCTTTCGACACGGTTCCGCATCCGGCAATTGGGGTTGCACTGCACGCTAGAGGTCTTCCGCAGCAGTTGGTACGTATCGTGGAAGACGGTTATAAGGATGTGCACACCGAAAACAAAATTTTAGATCAAAAGATCGATTTCCTTCTCCAGAGGGGGTCGAGCAGGGTGACTGACTTTCACCACTATTATTCAACACAGTAATGGAGCCTTTACTGCTTGCCCTAGAGAAGCACCCCGGATAGCCCATAACTAAGGACACACATGTTTCTTGCCTGACCTTTGCTGACAAATTAATACTCGTCGCGGGCACAGTATCATAAGCAGAAAGTCAAATCAAGCATACAAAACAGTACCTAAGGAACCTAGGTATGACGGTGTCGGTGCAAAAGAGCGCCTGCTTCTGTCTAATACCAACGACAGACTCCTGATACCTGACGGACCCCCGCCCCGAGTTGAAGATGGAAAACGGAGATGCGATCCCGTTAACGGGCTCTGGATCATGACTTACCTAGCTTGGTGTACAAATATCTCCTTGGGTGGGGATAGATATACAGAGTGTCAGGGATAACCTTGCTGCAGTGCTAGCGCGAGTGAAGCGACTGGCACTGAAGCTCCACCAAAAGGTAGAACTCATCTCTCTCTACCTCCCCCACTATCTTTATCAATGGGCGATAGCAGTCCGGCCCTTGACTTATTTAAGATCAATTGACCAGGAGTTATGGGTAGTTCTTCGTGAAATATATCACTTGCTACAGCAGACTACGAACGGACTTTTATACTGTGACAAGAGTGACGAGGGATTAGGGGCTCCAAAGTTAAAAACAATCGTCGTTTTCAGTACTTTAAAGGCAAGACTTAAATTTTTGGGAAACGACGAACCCGTCATGAAAGTACTGGCAACAGGCATCGAGTTAGAAGCACGACTGATGAGGATGTCCGTTACATGCAGGCTCGTATGGTCCGTTTCGGTTCCAGAGGCGAGTCAAGAAAGACAAGCATGCGTGGTGGACCGTTCATAGCTTTCAAGCCAAAGTCGGTCGCAGCGCTTACCGGCGAAAAATTGCCAACGCATGGCTTCGCAACCCAACGCTCCTGGAGCCTTGCAGACAAATCACGGCGCTCAAAATGAGAGCTAAATCATGTACTGGCAGGGTGGTTGTGAATAGGGTGGTCTCCCAGGAGGACTTCAACTGCCGCAGGTGTATATCCCAGTTGGAAACGCTGGGACATATCCTGGAACAGTGCACTTACACGAAAAGCATTAGGATCCGCCGTCACAACGAGATTTGTAAACTCGTTGTATGTGAACTTCAAAAGCAGCAGCCAGCGGTATCGGTAACGAGGGAACCTACGTTACGGTTACTATCGGGCAAGAATCTCAAAGCCGATCTGATGATATAGAACCAGAAAGGGGGGTTTCGTGATCCGTCACGAGAACAATGATTACCTACTTTAGGGACGACAATCTAAGATCGACAAGTATAGCCAACTGATTCCGATGCTCCCGGGGGACTTAAACGCAGCTACGGGTGAAATCCCGCCACTTGTGGTAGGAACGAGAGGAGCAATAGCCAAGTAGACGGTTAAAGCGCTAGCTCAACTGGGCATCACCGATCGAAAGATGCTATTGACAATGTCATTAATAGTACACTGTAGTTCCAGAGAATTCTACCATGAGTTTCTGAACCACAACACTGCTCTCCGTCGAAGGGATCCAGGTCGGGAATATCGGCTACTGACCTGATCCTAAAAAACTTTAGACATTAGCTCTCCAACATTATATATTTTTAACCGTGTACGTCGTGTTATTTACAATTAGGTTAGGGTTTTATCTATTTGTATATGGGACCATCACTTTCACTTTTTGTGTTATCCCAGTGTGACGTCCTGGAGTGTCATTAACCGTTATGGACATGACGTTATCCATTTTAATTGTGCAGTTTATTTTCTGTGGCTACCCTAGCTCTATTGGCGGGTACCACAGAGGTGTGATATTAGATTTAAGTTTTTAGCCAATTTATCTGGACATGTTGGATAAGCTAGTCGGCAACGGGTGGGGATTTGAGACTCCGATAGCAATATTTACGCGGTCTTTCCTGGCAACTGACGCTCACCACATCAGGCCAATAGCCATATCTTTCGGGGACCTCTAACCGAGTAATTTTTCTAGTCCAAGTCGCACATTACTATGTTCCATGGATTTATGTCTGAAGTGCTGATGTGGGATTTGAGCTAGGCATGCGCAAGGATACAGCGAAGGCAGCCTTTCCTTACAAATAGTACAAGTAGTACAGGTCACGGACCACGGAGGCCACAACAAGCGCATAAATGTTGTAGTACGTAGCTTCTACCTGCAAAAGCAACATGCAAAGTTACTCAAATGTCAACTTATGGCTACTCATGACACGTTTAAGGTGAAATTTACAGGACTTTACGCCTGATTACCATAAACCATCAAAATGGGGACTATGTGTAGGTATTAAATATCAAGTGACTCCTTCACGCGATACAGCATGGGAATGTTGTACTGATTTTTTAAAAAATTTCTAAGCTCGCGAAGTGAGCTTTGTACCATTGTCAGACTATGTAAAGGTGGACTTGCCGCGGGGGTCCACAAATCTACGAAATAAAAGTAAGAATGATTCTATAGATAAATCCCAGCTCGAGGTGAACAGTCTCAGTCTTATTCAAAAAACATACGATATGGAACAGCCAATGAAATAAATTTATTTTTCGATAACTGTCCATATTTATATACAATCCCGAGGCACGTCAATTTTAGATTATAAATTGACACCCTGCATCGAAAAAATTTGATCTCTACATTGACCACCTGTAACATACTGTTTTAATACGCTCTAATAGTTCTATTATTTCTAAAAATAGTTATTTTCTAGTTTAATTTTAGCATTCTAATTATTAGAATGAAGGTCTTAGCATAAATATGTCTGCAATTGTAAGCGGCTGCAAGATCACCCAAGAGCGTCCTAGCGAAGTTCCAGGAAGATATAATCCAAGAGTTAATTAATTTTTCTAAAGGCACTTTACTTCAAAGGCACTAAACATGTCAGATTAGTTGCTATCTATGATTAGATGTCAATCATGTTTTAGGATCCTATTTATGTCAGGGTGGTCGGAAGCAATTTTTCAATTAGCGGAGTACTCAACTAAAATTAGTTCCGAGATCTACTTGTGTGGCTATCTTAGTGCAATTGGCAGTTTAATTAATCTTAAAGATTTACGACCGGCGTATCCTAAGTCGAGTATGAGAGCCAAGAAAGGGGTTATTTTTCAATTAACTTAAATGTATATAAGGATGCCAGCCGGTGGTAATCGGGGTTGTTTATTTCCAGACGCGTTAGAGGTTAAAGCTGGTTGTTATTTGCCAGATTGAGTGAAGTGTTTTATTTCTCTGAAGTCAAGTGCGTGCCGTTATGTTCTAAGTTAATTATTTCTCTGAGTAAGTAATTAGTATATGTGGTATTACCATGAACTCAAGGCTGTGTTATGCAGCATAAGTCAGTTATTTGTTTAAATACAGTACTTGTCAACTTCCATAAAATACAACTCCGGGATAAAGCTCAGTTCAAGTAAATTGATTCGTTAGATTATTGTTTTGGAGACCGCATCGTTTTAGAAGGGTCTACTATTATATTGTATTTCGACGGTGTCAGAGGCCGTTAATCACTATGCCACGAGACTACCTAAGTATGCAAAGCTCAGGTCAGGAGTCACGTTACTGTACTATTTGACCCTTGAGAAGGTCGTATTTTTCCTGGTGTTGATGACCCCGTGGTTAAAGAAGGGTCGTCGCCATAAGCAAGTTAAGTAGACTACGGTAGAATTAATTAATTATTGTATTGGGATGGTTTCACCCAGAACTGTTATTAATATTCATAAAATAAGGATCTTAGTTTAGTTTAGTTAAGTTGTGTTTGTGCTAGCCGGAGACTTTAAAAGATTAGCCCCTGTGAAGTGATTTATTTTCTGTCCTGCAATCTTGGTTCATCGCCCACGAACAAAGTGCGACGAGAGCTATTACCGCGATTGGTCCATGGGCCGTTTAATTCCCATGGTGGCGCCCTATTGTAAATAATGTTATTTACTGTATATTTTTGTTATGCATATGTAATTAGTTGAAGTTTTAGTTAGTAGCCCATTTAATAAAACAATCGGAATTTCGTCTCAGTGTGTTTGTTTAATGAACCCCCCCCCTCTCACCGACTGCTGCAGCTTGCGAGGCAACGTCCCGAAACGTGAGGGTACGATAGTGCTAGAGGTCCTGCCATTTATTATTTATTGTTAATTGGATACCCTCACGCGGTAGGTAAATATTTAAATCACACACCTTCGAGTGGCAGTTACAACCACCACAACAGACTAATGTCGCCTCTCTCGTACACAGGAAAATGCCCTATTACCACTCAAAAGAAAAAATATCTTGTATGTTTGTTAACCCTTATACCAAATGTTTTCCATAACTTTTACAAGAACCTTTTAACAACAAATGACCCAGATGTATTACCAGAAGATGCAAAGGAAATTGTAAATGAAGAAAGATACGAAGATGATTTAGAAAAGCGTGAAAAAGGCGTGGAAAAATAAGAAAATGAAACAACTACAAGAAAACAAGGAAAAATGCTAAAATAAATCAATGCAACTCGTAAAAGCATTTTAGATACTACTAACTGAGTAAAGTTAATATATATTTTACGTAAATGAGTAGGCTACTCATTTACTTTCATAAAAAATACGGTACCTTTGGGGAAAAAGGGATTACGTTGATATTGGGGTTGTGTAAAAGGGGATATCTGTGACGCAGAAATTTAAATTAATTTATTTTTACAGTTAACCTAAACTTTTTAATAAGTATACATAATCAATAACAAGACACATCAGCCATAACAAAGAAAAAATTGATATTTCAAATTTAAATTGGGATTTGTGAAAGTCAAACTTTTAATTTCAGTTTTTTGAAAATTGCTAAGTAATCACTTCTCCCCTTTTACCTTGGTACCACAGAATTGTACTAAATTAAACTTTAAAATACCTTTTTACAGTCATTTGTACGTAAATTATACAAAAGTTAGTTCCTGAATAATTTTATATAACTGTGATCTATTATTAATTTACCAAATTTAATAATTCATAATTATTACATAAACATATATAAAGTTACTTGTTATTTAATTTGAAACTATGAATAATACAATAAAATTTAAATAAAGCTTTTATGAATGTTAGTATTCTATTAAAAACTTGTACATTATATATTATATATTTATGAGATATTTAAATTGCGTTAAAATTTCTACTTGTAATTGATTTCTAAACATTTGTTATTTATTTTATTGTAAGTAGTGATATTTTTCCATTCTAAACGGACCTGCACCTTGACGACGTTCTAAAATACAAGAACAGGTAGAATGGCTTGTGCGTTTCAATGAACTAAAGAGCCGAACTATAGGTTTATCCAAATTAGTGGGGTTTTTAGTGAGGAACCAGACTAAGACAGTTCCCGAAGGAGGGCAGCAGCTTTTTCGGTATTCAGAGTGGCAGAGACCATAGGGGTCGGTATAACATTCTAAGACACTGCGATGTGGAAGCAACGGGAAACCACCACATAACTTGCCAAGTACACTGCGTACAGAAGTTAGTAGTAAACATGATGGCATCCTCTGCGATAAAAAATTCCGGAGGAAAAATAGTCCCCCATTTAGATCTCCGGGAGGGGACTACTTCGGGGATGTGATCCAAAAGAATAGAAAAAGATCCGTGAACTTTTTGCGAACCGGAGCGTGGAACGTCAGAAGTATGAAACAAGTAGGTAAGCTAGAGAACCTGAAACTCGAAATGGATAGGTTAACACTAGACATAGTAGAAATTAGCGAAGTCCGCTTGCCAGAGGCGGGGGATTTTTGGAGTGGAGACTTCAGGGTAATTCATACAGGATCAGAGGAAGGAAATTCGGGTGCGGAGATAGTTATGCGAAAAAAGATAGGACGACGTGTAGAAAACTACTTACAAAAGAACAAAAGAGTACTCATGGTTAGATTTGCATTTAAACCAGTAAATACAGTAATAATACAAGTATACATGCCCACCTCTAGCTACAGTAAGGAAGAGGTAGAGGCGATCTACAAAGATGTCGAAGACATACTAAGATACGTAAAAATTTAATTACCGGGGATTTTAATGCAGTGGCAGGTGAGGGTAGGGAAAAAGCGATAGTAAGTTTATTTGGTTTAGGCACGAGAAATGACAGGGGAAATAGGCTGGTAAAATTTTGCCACAAGAACAACTTAACCAACAAAAATACATTATTTCAACATCATGCTGAAAGGCGATACACATGGAAGATACCAGGAGATATAGGAAGATATCAAATAGATTACATTATTTAGACAACGGTTTAGAAATCAAGTAAAAGACTGTAGAAACTACTCGGAAGCAGATATAGACACTGACCATAACATCGTAATTATGAAGGCCGCACTTAAATTTAAAAATCTGAAAAAGAGGAATGAAAAAGGGCACTTCGACCTTTGTAATTTCTATATTTACCTACCGCGTGAGGGTATCCAATTATCAATAAATAATAAATGGGCAGGACCTCTAGCTCTATAGTACCCTCACGTTTCGGGACATTGCCTCGCAAGCTAATGCAGTCGGTGAGAGGGGGGAGTTCATTAAACAACAACACACTAAGACGAAATTTTGATTGTTTTATTAAATGGGCTACCAACTAAAACTTCACCTAATTACATATGAATACAAAAATATACAGTAATTAACATTCTTTACAATAGGGCGCCACCATGGGAATTAAACGGCAAATGGACCAATCACGGTAACAGCTCTCGTCGCACTTTGTTCGTGGGCGATGAACCAAGATTGCAGGACGGAAAATAATTCACTTCACAGGGGCTAATCTTTTAAAGTCTCCGGCTAGCACAAACACAACTTAACTAAACTTAACTAAAATACTTATTTTTGAATATTAATACAGTTCTGGGTGCAAACACCCCAATAACAAAAATTAATTAACGCTACCCTAGTCTACTTAGCTTGCATAGTGCGACGACACTTCTTTAACCACGGGGTCATCAACCACAGGAAAAATACGACCGTCACAAGGGTCAAATAGTACAGTAACGGAACTCCTGACCGGAGCTTTCCATACTCAGGTAGTCTCGTGGCTTAGTAATTACAGGCCTCAGACAAACGTCGAAACAACTATAAAATAGGAGACCCTTCTAAAGCGATGCGGTCTCTAAAACAATACTTTAACGGGATCAATTTACTAGAACTGAGCTTTAACCCGACGTTGTATTTTATGGAAATCGACAGGTACTGTATTTAAACAAATAACTGAATTATGTGCATAACACAGCCTTGAGTTCATGGTAATACCACATATACTAATTACTTACTCAGAAAATTAACTAACTTAGAACATAACGGCACGCACTTGACTTCAGAGAAATAAAACACATCACTCAAACTTGCAAGTAACCGCCAACTTTAGACTCTAACGCGTCTGGAAATAAAAAACCCCGTTTTTCCCCGGCTGACATCCTTATATACATTTAAGTTAATTGAAAAATAACCCCTTGCCTAGCTCTCATACTCGACAAAGGATACGCCGGTCGTAAATCTTTAAGATTAATTAAACTGCCAATTGCACTAAGATAGCCACACAAGTAGATCTCGGAACTAATTTTTAGTTGAGTACTCCGCTAATTGGAAAATTCCTTCCGACCACCCTGACTTAAATAGGATCCTAGAACATGATTGACATCTAATCATAGATAGCAACTAATCTGACATGTTTAGTGCCTTTCAAGTAAAGTGCCTTTAGAAAAATTAATTAACTCTTGGATTATATCTTCCTGGAACTTCGCTAGGACGCTACTTGGGTGATCTTGCAGCCGTTTACAATTGCAGACATATTTATGCTACACGACCTTCATTCTAATAATTAGAATGCTAAAATTAAACTAGAAAATAACTATTTTTAGAAATAATAGAACTATTAGAGCGTATTAAAACAGTATGTTACACCTTGAGAAGCTAAAAGATAAAGATATCGACGAAAGATTTGAAAAAAGTCAAATAAATTGCTGAAAGATATGGGGAAAATTTCTGATACTAAGGAAGTAGAAACAGAATGGAATAACATTAAATCCAGCTTAGATATTCAGGGGTATACACAAAAAAAAAACAAGAAACCATGGATAACAAAGGATATCCTGAATTTAATAGAAGGAAGACGAAAATACAAAAATAGATCAGACGAAACAGGAAAACAGAGATACAAAGCCATAAAATAGGAAATTATTCGCAAATGCAGGGAAGCTAAAGAACAATGAATTGATGAAAAGTGCAACGAGGTACAAACTAAGATGGAAATAGGAAGGACAGACGAAGCATACAAATTAATTAGAATGAATTTTAGGGATATAAAACCATATAGCAAAAATATAAGGGGTGCAGGAGGAAACGTCATTATAGTAAATGTAGAGAAAGTAGCTAGATGGCAAGAATATTTAGGGAATTTATATGCAGGAGCGGAACTAACAGCATTAGAACAGGATTCAGACATTGAAAATGATGACCTCGGATATCCTATTCTTAGAGAAGAGTTTGAATTAGCGTTAAAGAGGCTGAAAAATGGGAAGGCGCCGGGTACAGATAAGGTGCAAGCAGAAACTCTAAAAACCGCTGGACAAGCAGTAATAGAACGTCTCTTTCGACTTGTAAGCTATATGTATGAGACAGGCGAGATACCCAAAGATTTCAAACGTAACATCATAGTAACTATACCAAAAAAAAGAGGCGCGGATAGATGTGCTTGACAGCACACGTTTCAAAAATATTAACTAGAATTGTACAAAGACGAATTGAAAAACGAGCTGAATAAATACTGCGAGAAGATCAATTTGGACTTAGGCGAAACAGGGGAACACGGGAGGCTATTTTAGTTCTTAGGGTAATAATGGAGAAAACGATAGAAAAGGGGAAAGCATATATATATATATATATATATATATATATATATATATATATATATATATATATATATGTTTGTTAACCCTTATACCAAATGTTTTCCATGACTTTTACAAGAACCTTTTAACAACAAATGACCCAGATGTATTACCAGAAGATGCAAAGGAAATTGTAAGTAGTGCATTTGCTTGTATTATGGACCCTATTTGTGTCAATCATTGCGTGATCAATAACCATGGAATTAACGTTGTAGGAAGGAACGGTTGAAATGCAGACAATGATCACATCCCCAACCCCATTTTTAGAAACTTACATAACCAATGACCTGAAATGAGATGAAGTTAATGAGTATCGTTATCAACGTTTTAAAAATTCAGAAAACTTTTAGGCCCAGTGATACCATTTATGCTATTTATATCAGGATTGTGAGGTTAGTAGTCTAAAGCACAACTACAAATTATTGATGTCATCCCCACTGTTAATAAAAGAGGGCGGCTTCGGCACGTAGTTAGTAAGCGTGTGACAACTGTGCCCAAGGTCCCGGGTTCGAATCCCGACACGGTCTGCTTGAAAAATGTTAGGCGAGCTTTTTTACAAAAATACGCCATCGTTCAAATGAGAGGTAAAATAGAGGTCCCGTGTATGTGTGTTGTCACGTACTTTAAAGAACCCTATTTTGCTTGGAACAGAGTTCGGCAAAATTCCAAATTTTCCAGGTAAAGAAACTCACTTCCTGGCCAATATACTACCGTGTGTTGGAGCATTGGTACATCAAATGTAGTGTCAATATCAGGAGCGGTTGTGTTACGTAATCGTTATGCGTAGGACTACTATGCCAAGGTTCTAACAGTTTTAACAATATAATGCCTGTGTCAATGTAACGAATTTAAAATACGATGCATGCTAATTAAATGGCTACCCTACCAAGATTAAAATGCCATACGATACGACGCTAATGTAAGAATTTTAAATAACTGAAGCCGGCTTAATCACCATTACTGCACGTGAGTCGCGGTACTACTATATTTCAAAGAAAATTAAAGCTTTGAACTGGGTTGAAAGTTTCTTAGTTAAACTGAAAACAATTTAAATTTAAGTTGGATGTCACGATACCTAGCAAGTATTAATAAAAAAAAAATTATAATTTTAGGGTAGATGCAGAAAATTCTGAAATTTTCTATTTAAATTCTTGGAGAGTTGATTAGATTTCTTTAATATAGAGAAAATTATCAGAATAAGAATACTTCTATATCATAATATATAATTTACATCATAATACATCACTCAATAAGTCCGTAGGATGATACATAGATGGCGTTGCTATGTAATAATCCATATGATTTGTAGGAAGTACTAACCTTAAAAAGATATCTGTCAAAATTTCATGACAATCCGACGATTAGTTTACAAGTTACAGAGGTTCAAGTGACGATACTTTTGAGTTTTCAAAAAATGAATTCCAAGCAATTTCGCGTGTTGATTTATCATTGCTTTTTGATGGGTAAAAATACCATCGCAGCCAAAGCATGGCTTGATAAGTGTTATCCGGGCTCTGCTCCATCGAGACAAACGGTGGAGAAGTGGTTTGCTGATTTTAAACGTGGCCGTACAGACACTGACGATGCTGAACGCTCTGGAAGGCCAATTTAGGTGGTTACACCGGAAAACATCAAAAAAGTCCACCGAATCGTTTTGGAAAACAGAAAAGTGAAATTGCGTGAGATAGCTGACACCTTGAAGATATCAGAATGCAGTGTGCACAATATTTTGCATGAACATTTGTCCATGAGAAAGCTGTTCTCAAAGTGGGTGCCGCGTTTGCTCACAGTGGACCAAAAACAACAACGTGTCGATGATTCTGAGAGCTGTTTGGAGCTGTTCAACCGGAATAAAAAGGACTTTTTGCGTCGATATGTGACAATGGATGAAACATGGATCCATCACCACACTCCAGAGTCTAATCGGCAGTCAGCTGAGTGGACTGCAGCCGGAGAACCACGTCCAAAGCGACCAAAATCGCAAAAGTCGGCTGGTAAGGTTTTGGCGTCTGTATTTTGGGATGCGCACGGAATTTTGTACATCGACTATCTTGAGAAAGGAAGAAGAATCAACAGCAAATACTACATGGCATTATTAATGCGTTTGAAGGAAGAAATTGCCAAAAAACGGCCACACATGATGAAGAAAAAAATTCTCTTTCACCAAGACAATGCACCGTGTCACAAGTCGATCGCAACGATGGCCAAATTGCACCAATTGGGCTTCGAATTGCTTCCGCACCCACCGTATTCTCCAGATTTGGCCCCCAGCGACTACTACCTGTTCGCAGACCTGAAAAAAATGCTCGCGGGAAAAAAATTTGGCTCGGATGAAGAGGTGATTGCTGAAACTGAAGCTTATTTTGAGGCCAAAGACGAATTGTTTTACAAAAAAGGTATCGAAATGCTAGAACGGCGTTGGACTGATTGTATCACTCTTGAAGGAATGTATGTTGATGAATAAAATCGAATTTCGCCAAAAAAATGTGTTTTTCTTAGTTATCCTACGGACTTATTGAGTGATGTGTTATAATAATGATATTCAACAAAGAAATGATATCGCAGATTTTAGTTTTTTTTTAAAACAGTTCAACGGAATTTCGCTACATAACAGTTAAGTCCTGGAATAATTGTCAGATCTGGAAGTCACGTACAAATTTAATAAAAAACTGTAATTTCGAGCAATCTTAATGTACATCTGATTTCCGTACTAATAAGCTTCTCGTAAGTGGGAGCTTCAAATATAACAAAATTTTAAAAAAATTCTTCTTTCACAAAAAATATACGGTTATGGAAAATTAACAATATTAAGTACAATTACTACAAAAATGAGAAGGATCTTACAAAATGAAAAGCCGGGGGTTTTCACGCCACGAACTTAACCATTCGTGAAAATGGGGTTGAGTAGATCTATTTAAAGATTCAGCAAAAATTGATTCATCCTTAACCACTGGCCTTCAACTGCTATCTTTGCGTTGGTTGTGCACAGGTTCCAACTCGTCTCTAGCGGTTTGCTTGTCGATGTAAAATGCAATGGACCCACTGATTTTAAATTAGGGGACTTATCGGTTTTCTTGATCTGTGGGTGATTATATTGTTCTGATGTTGTTTCTTGACTAGAAATATATATATATATATATATATATATATATATATATATAGTATAGGGTTTGTAGATTTGGAAAAAGCATTCGACAATGTAAAATGGAAAAGAATGTTCGAAATACTCAAAAAGATTGGAATGAGTTTTAGGGATAGCCGGATAGTACATTGCTTATACAAACAGCAAACAACGGTAATAGAATTAAAGCAAGAAAGTAGAGAAGTAAATATTAGGAAAGAGGTGAGACAGGGATGTCTTATCTCCATTAATTTTTAACTTGTACATAGAAGAGGCAATGAATGCAGGAAGACATTTGGAATTAATATGCAGGGACAAAAGATTGATATGCTTAGATTTGCAGATAATATAGCGATATTAGAATCTAGCAGAGAAGAGTTAGAAGCTGCTCTTAATGGAAACAGTTCTAACAGAGAGATATGGTATGAAAAAGAAGGGAAAATAATTCAAAAACAAGAATACAAATACGAGAACGTACAAGAGGTTTAGGATTTCTGCTACCTAGGAGGTCAAATAACGCAAGATGGGAAAAGTACAAAAAATATAAAACAAAGATTATAACAAGGTCGGGCTACATATAACAAGAAAAAAGCAACTACTGTGTTCAAAAACCACAAATATAGAAACAAGTAACAGATTGCTTAAAACATATGTGTGGAGCACAGCACTGTATGGCTGTGAAGCCTGGACAGTAGGAGAAGCAAACAAGAACATACGTATGATGAAGATACCATGAACACACAAAGTTAAGAACAAAGAGGTACTAGAAATGGTAGAGGAAGATAGAACTATGTGGAAAACAGTAAAAAAATAGGAGAGATAGGATGATAGGCCACATACTAAGGCATGAGGGCATAGTGCGGAATATATTAGAAGCAGAGATAGGAAAAAAGAGAAGTAGAGGTAGACCTAGGTTAGACTACTGCAAACAGATAGTAAAAGTTGTAGGCTGTGAGAATTTCAGGGAAATGTGTAGGCTAGAAATAAACTGAGGTACAAGTCCGATCAGTTACAAGATGTAAAACCCAATGACGAAAAAATAAGTGCTCTTAAATCTGATGATTATTATAAACAACTACAGGTGTTGGTTGTGAAATATTTTTAACTAATGTTGATTGTGTTAAAGGATAAATTGGAAAAACTATTAATTCGACAAAGGTTCGGGTGCTGGGGGAACTTGGCAGCCAAAGGCTGTTTACCTCACTTCACATACCACTGAATATCGTGGAAGTAGGGTATGTAACTGCAAAACAAAAAAAAAAGTGACCGAATTGCATCAAACAAGAAAGAACAGCAGCTATGTTCAAAAAACAACTAACATAGATACAAGAAGAAAACTGTTCTAAACATAGTGTGGAGCACAAGACAGTACATCTATAAAATAGGGGTAGTAGGAAAAGCAGACAGCTAGAAGCCTTCTGGAATGTTGTGCTTCAGATGTCTGAGGATGGTAGCATGGATAGACAAAGTAAATTACAAATAAGGTGTAGCAATAGTAGAGGAATAAAGATATCTGTGGAAAATGAAAAATAGGAGAAATAGAAGGGCAGGATACGTTTTAAGGCATTTCTGGGAAATAGTACGGGATACACTACAAGCAGAGATAGGAAAAGAGAGGTACGCGTCCAACCAGTTCTAGGACTGAAGACCTAATGATGATGATGAGTGATATTTTTAAAAACATCAATAATTTGTTTAGGAAACTATTGCCAATTTTTATTCCTCATTAATCATAAATTTAATTTAAATTTATCAAACTTTTTTAAATTAAAAAGTATATCCTATGTCTTAATAGCAAAGCTTACTTTATAAAATCTCACGACTTAGGCGCCATTAATTGCTACGATCTCTAGCTGGTTTGGGGTCCCACGTTCTGGAAGCTTCTACGACTGCTTCTGTTGGTGGTGAAGTGTACCTATTTTAAATATTACCTCTGCTTAAAAAGATTTGCCACTGCTGCTCTGCTGCTTCCTGAAAATAAAACCAACTACTCAAAAAATGCAGCAACGGTAAATAGCCTACATTTATTAACACTCGAAAAGGAATATACAAGCCAACATCAAAAATAAGACTCCCCTTCATACCCTACTTACACGTTATATACACCTCCTTTTTTAAATACTCTCATAACAGTACATTTCGAGATCATTAATTTCCCTTCATAAATATTT
Organism: Platerodrilus igneus; assembly: GCA_036346225.1. NCBI lineage: Eukaryota > Metazoa > Arthropoda > Insecta > Coleoptera > Lycidae > Platerodrilus > Platerodrilus igneus. The sequence continues at coordinate 3,206,649 of JARFIW010000012.1, read as the reverse complement.
CCAATTAACTATATAAAAAAATCTATTTAAAGTAATAGGGCTATAACACATTTTTTACTTTAACTCTGTTTTAATACGAGCTCATAGTAAAACCTAAACTCGTCGTGCTAATTTTTGCACACCAATAAAATTAGATCCTCTTAACTTGTACATAATAACTCATATTTTTAATTACATAAATCATTCCTTAACATAAATCCCCACAGAAAATAAAAAAATAGATTAAAATTGAATTATTCATCATAAACCATTTTCCCATTGTGTCCTTTTATTTCATAAAATTATAGACCCCCAAGTCGTTAAGTACCTATTGACACACCTATACAACAAAAAAGCTGCGTTTACCTAGATTCCATATTCACCTACTGGGTTGCTACCATTCCATCCAGGACTGCTGCTTCAGGAACACCCCAATCTAGATTGCAATAATCACATCTGCAAGCTGCTACCATATTACCAAGAAGTTGTCTCGTCTATCATTTGCTAGAGCATCCAAACTTCCAATCTCATCTACTAGTACCATAAAAACTACTTCAAACTATGTGCATCATTTACCCAACTATTGCCAATTAAGATCAACTGTTTTACTTACTTCTTTTAAGGTAAATTAATTACCAATTTATGCAAACGTAAAACTATCTTTTTATTATTAGAGTTGTCAGCTTGTCAAAACTAATAGCGACATACACTTGTTGAAAACTAAGAACGACTTCAGCTTATTAAAACATCAGAGAGCCTCCAAGCAAACTCCTCTGGCTTATATGTATCTCTACCGCCTCTAAAATCCTATTAATTCTTAAAATTTTCTTCAATACAAACATTCAACCAAATACAATTCTAAAAATGGCCCCACGCTCACACACAACATTTCCAACCGCCACAATTTTCCAAAAACAACCCTCTAACATGCACAAAATTCCCTGTATTCCTACTAACGAAAAACATATTTAATAACATTTCTTCGAAAATTACTTGAAGCTACCAATCGCGCACGCGCTACTAACTTGTTTCGCTGTATTTTGAACACCCCTCTCTAAATAACCTTGTACGAACCCCAAGCTAACGTTTTAAACTACACCTCTTTCTTAACACGTGTTATACCTTTCTCACTTATCCATCCATACTCACATCAACTATCTCTCTTATACCGTGTTTTCAAGCTTCGTTGTAACGGACAACAGCTGTTGCCAACCCACACCATTTCTGCGTATGCTTAAGTTTATTATCGTTCTTAAGAAGCTATAAATTTCTCCTTAGCCTCGCTAATTGATGTCGGTAACTAGAATTGCTGTTGTTTGTCCGACTGTTCTCTTACCTATTTAATATTAATTCACGGAACCTAGCTCCTTCAAAACACGTTCAAAATGCTTTTAAACATATAATATAACTGCCACTACTCGGAAAACTAAAACGGTTTGAAATGTTCAAAGCCCATTCGTAAAGATTTAGAAATATTTCTACTAACTACACTTATTCAATACGACGGTTACGTTTGTTTATACCTATAAAATTTAAATTCTATCTTACACAGGGTGTTTCTAATATGCAATGCGCTTTATCTTTATCTCTAAAGAATTATGAAAATTACATTTGAGCTTCCTGAAATGCGTTCTGAAAAATTATCAATTTTAAAGTTATTTAAAATAAAAGCGTTTCAAAGTTGTCTGCTGGATTTCCACATGCTGACTCACAAAATAAATTGCAAATTGAAAATTAATGCCCTTTTAGCCCCAAGTATCACAGTAGTATATATATACATTATTATGTAAGGGGGGGGGTATAAGGCTTCTAAAGGTATATTTGTATTGATAGGGGTGTATGCCAAACGATAGGATCAATATTTCAGATCAAATAATTTAAAAACTATAATTTTGCTATACTTTACATACGTTAAAGTATGTACCATTTTAGTTTAAAACATATGTGCCAAAAGGTAGATAACATGACTTTATGACGTTGATATAATGCACGGTACTTGAGGTTTTATACTGAGTTGATATTTTATGAGCCAGTTGAGAGTACATTTGCCGTCGGAAAGCCGAACGCATTTATGGATATCTGCAATATAACAAAGCGTCCAGGTCGTGTGTAAATTATTTGGCTTTTCCTTTTAATAGAATCAACTTTTGGACGAATTGTAAATCAAAATTTAAAGTGAATCGAAATGTAAAAGGTTATTGGAGTTTGGTGAAGTGTTTTGGACCAATAGTAGAAATTTAAAAATATTGTAAAGATTGTAGTGAAGGTATTTTGGACACGGAAAGAAAGATGAATTGTTATTGGATGTTGTATGTAAAAAAATTGTAATTCAAGTAAGCTAAGGTTGTTGATTTTATAGCTAAGCAAAATAAATAAGGGACTTAATTTTCGAATTTGTTCAGATAAAGACGTGTTTTCATGAAACCTGCGTTAAAAGTTGTAAAATATTTATTAAAATAAAAGTTTATATGTATCAGCGAGTATTATTTAGTCAAAGTGAAAGTAATATGAATCATCGAGAGTATAAAGGCGACGAGTATTAAAAAGGTTTTAAAAGTGGTTAATAGTGCAACGGGAAAGTCAGCGTGTATAAGAGAAGATTTGAAAGTGGTTTAAATAGTGCAACGGGGAAAGCGACGATTATTTAGTTTTGAGGAAGATTGGTGTTGGTTTTGGATAGATTTGGTACAACGGCAGTAGGAGATTTGAGTGGATACAGAAGGCAACGACGACATAGATAATTTTTGGAGTGATTTGAGCAGATTAAACGGCAGTAAGGACATCGTATGGATAATTGGAATAGCAGGACTAGGAGTGATTTGAAATAGGACAGCGGGATTGATTTGGATTGAGCGAGGAGAGGATTAATTGGAATACGAAGCAGAGGAACAGGAGAGCAGTATACGACGAGGAAGATTTAACGCAGGGGAAGTTGACATAACGTTTTTTGCTAAATTCTAAATTGGGGTAAAATTATTTCAGGTTTGGGTCAACGAAATTGGTTTAAGAACACCTGGAGGCAGTACGCAAGCGGACTATATTGGAGAATCTTTTGTGAAAGTGCGTACGGTGATTTCGAACTTGAGCCAGCAGTTAAAAGAAGGCCTTCAGCGCGGTATAATTCTGGTAAGTACCGTGAATATATTAGAACGTCAAAAATTAAAGTCATAAATAGTTACATAAATTAATTTGGCATCAGGTAACTTTGATCTGTTAAAATTTGGCATACATAGTAAATTCAGTACATAAAAAAAGTGGTAAAACAAACGAGGGTGCATTTTGGTTGGGTAGTGCACATCTACTCACGATTGAACTCACGGTGAGTAGGTGAGAAAACCCTGAGATTAAAGTTTCAAATAGTCGAGGCATAAAATATAGTAATTAGTAAATAAAGAACCAACCAAACGTTTGCTAAAGCACCTCGATTTGAAGTCATACATTGAATAGTAAATTAGGGACGACGACCAAAGTCGTATAACAAATTTTGTTTAAAGTTTAAAGTGTAATAAATAAAGAAAAAAAGGAGGAGTTGAAACCCAACAAGTGGGAAGCTAGTATAAGGTAAAAGCCCAGCAGAAAAAGTGAAGGGCTAAAGAAAGGGAGAGAGGAGAGATATCAAGAACATATATTGATGTGATAATGAGGTCATAAGAGATCAATGAATACCTTATGCTGTAAATAAATCGACTCAAAACAAAAAAAAATCACAAACTTTGTAATATTTCATTTTCTGTAGAGAAACACCCGTATAATATTTTAGTAGTACGCTAGGCTTATTATAATTTATTTTAGCACATAAGTGGAACGCTTAAAAAGTTCAAAGCCATTCCTTGATAATAAAATTTGTGTTTCTAATTAAAAACAAAGTATCATTTGTCTTCTTAAAAACAAGATATACCGTATGTGTAGCTCAACCACAAGTATTAGATAACATTGCTTCTACTGAAAACATTATCAAAAAGTACTCTCTACTATACAACTTTACTTTTACAAATATTTAACAAAACGCTTGCAGACTGCATTTATTTTTCTAGAGAGATCTTTTCATTTTAATAAATAACGTAATATTCTATTTTGAACCATGTTAGTATTCTAGATTGTTTTAATGATGAAAAATCAATTCAGTAGCGAGAATGAACTTATAAATCATACGCAAATGACAGGTAATTATTTTGGACGACAACAAACAACATCAATGAAACCAGTCCAATTAGTGAATGTAAAGCTTTACAACCATAATTTAGATAAGATGTGTAATGACCACAAAACACAAATGACAGGTAATGTTTTCCTACTGTAATAAGCAATATAAATGAACGCCCCAATTAGTAGAGTGCAATAAGATCTTTGAATAGCCCATAAACTATAATCGAGAGCGATAACGACAAGCATTTTCTTTGAAGGGCACCAATTATAACGTAGATAATAAAATTTTTACAACCTAATAAATTAATATAACAGCTAATTTAAGCATGTAAAAATAATGAAAATCTGAGTAATTATTACATCAGTTATGAGTAATATCACCTAAGAATAGTGTGGAAGTCTTCTAGAACATGTGGCGTGCTAATCATTTTATTATATTGTAAAGTGTTTTTAATATTATAATAGTAAATAAATTTAGCTTCAAAACGTTTAAGACACGACACATTCTGTTTTATGTTTGTTGTTTTTTATCAAGTCAAAATTATAAGCAAATGCATATTAAAACAAATGTTTGGTTTTGAAGTTGAATTTATTGAAAACAACGTACATAAACTTGTAGCCTTTTAACCAGCTATATTCAATCGTATGCGTTCCTTATATCGTGATAAAACTATATAAACAATATCTGACGCATGTATGTTCTGCCCGCCAATTGATCGTAATCGTTAATCTAGACAACATGACAGTGAAATTAGCCACGAACTACTGGAGACTCGCTCAAAATATATTTTATGTAGGTGTCTGAATGAACAGGCACAGGATATTGGAGCAATCAAAACAAGTGCGCAACAACGTTTTTATGTTAATGTTTTTCTAATGACGTTTTGATAACTATATTTAAATAATTACGCAACATAACCGTGTCATATTTAGTATTAATTATAATGTAATACGTCACACCTATTGTAATATATAGCGGTGGTGTTACCAACGCTATAGCGGAAAAGCAGTGTCCTTTAGATTGTCGAATGTATCTTCACGTTTACAATAAAGCTCTATGTATTTTCATATCATTGCTATCACATTGCAACCTACAGATATAACAAACCGGATCAACGGTCTTTGAGTACAGACGTAAGTGAACGTGTTGTTAGCATATCGAATTCAACTAAAGCATTTATGTTTAGATCTGTTATTTACCGTTTAGTGGTTACACTTGCAGGACCGTATTCTTGGTAAACACTTGTTAAGTGTAGTGGCGCTTAAAGACAATCTGTAACGAATGTCCTTCGTCAAACTTTGCTGAAGTTAGAGTTTAGAGTTAGTACGAAAGTCTCCTTAAAGTTTCTTATTACGGATTAAAATTTCATCTTTATTAGGCTACAACTTTAGGAGAGGGTACGTTTGTTAACCCCATCTTAAAATACAATCGTACCTTAGAGATTTTATTCAAACCCGCGTCCAGTTTGCCACAAAGAAATTAAGAAAATTGTAACTTTGGCACCGCAACGTTTGAAGCTAAGTAATCAAAAATAAAATATGTTTTAACATAAAGCAGTGAAAGAATGAAAACCGGGATTCATTCAAGATCGTCCCATCACAATAGTCGATCTATTTATTAAGTATTTACCGACGATACGTTTTGTTGGTAACTACGAATTGCAAGAGTTGTAATTTAAATTGCATACAGGATCGTGCTTAACGTTTATATATTAGTTAAAACAAGTTTTTTTAAACGTATGAAGTAAAATGCATTGTACAAGAGTAAATTCTCCTGAGATATGAACAATTTAAATGGGAAGCAGACTTGTGAAGTTAATTAATGTATTAATGGAAACAGAAACGAAAGAATTAAAAAACTGATTTTCTGATGGAATTATTATGGTACAAAATGGAGAGAGAAATTTGATAAATAACTTGGTTTAAAGAAGTACGAACCCTGCATAGTTTAATGGTCAAAAACGCAAGTATATCTTTGTTTATATCTTTAGAAATTGATTTGCATAATATAGCTTCCTTTTAAATAGGTTGAACTTGTATAAGATTTTAGTGTATAGATGTAATTTGTGAATGGATAATTTCCTGATATTTTTGTGGTTAAATCTTAAGTTAATTTAATCTTTACAAAGGTTTTCTTAAGAGTCACTGATCAGTCACACTTAAACGGGATAATTGAAGAGTGTACAAGTTATCCATACCCCTTTAAAAAAGAAAACTTTGTGACATAAGAAAACCTTAGGAATTACTGACTATAAACTAGGACTGCGAAACCTCTATATTAATGATTGGTAGTTTTAAAATGTTGTGATTATATTTAAGTTGTAAACTGCATTTGTATGTTTAATGCTTGTGTGCAAGTAGTTTTTATGAATAAATGTGTGTTGAAAAAAGATGATAATGAATGTAGTGATTATTATAATTTGAACGATTGATTATAAATTTATGCTATTAGAATTGTGATGTTGAAGTTTCCGGTTTTTAGAAAACTATTACTAAAAGTCTATTAAGAGCTTAGCACTATACAGCTGCAAAACATGGCCGGTAGATAAAAAAGAAGTTAGGAAGTTGTTGTGCAATAAAGATATGCTTCAAACTAACAGAATAGGTAACATTGATGCGATAAGCTTTTAAACATATTTCAGGCATATAGAAGTATTGCAGTTGTAATCATAAAGTAGTATGATAGTTAGGTTAATGTATTCCGTGCTGACAAGAGAGAAAAGTAAAGTAAGCAAAGAAAACAGCCTGCACCGAGTAGGGAAACAAAAAAAGGAGGAATCCAAAGAAGGCAGTATTAGCTAAAAGTCGTAGGGTGGAATGGGTCACAAAGATAGTAAAAGAAAATCTCAAGAAAAGAATTTTATTTACGCACCACTAATTAATAGAAAAACGAGTTAGTAAAAAAGGAAACCAACCTGCCAAGAAAACAATAGGTGCTTTCTATTTACGCCTGATCTAAGAATGGCTTAAAATTAGGTTAGCTAAAAATCTAACCTTACCTTACTACATTTGCATTTGCTTATTAGAAGGTACAACTTAGCATTTTAGTTAACTAACCTATAAAGGGTTTGAAAATAATATTGAAATCAACTGATTCTTGTTAAGAATCAACTTGGCATTAACTGTTATGTTACATACATATTTTGGAGAATTCACACAGGACACAAATTTTCGCAAACATGAGTAATTCGCTGTTTAACTATCTCAAACTAATTTTACCTTCAAACCTAATATTTACATAAAACAAAATTAATAAAAATATATATATATATATATATATATATATATATATATATAGTGGATTGTTTTCAGTCACTTGTTTAACCCAATTTTTAACTACTTTATATTCACATAAAACGATTAAACAAAATGTATGTATATACTTACTTAGCGTTCACAAACACTTATTAAAAGTAATAGTAGTAGTAGTTAGGAGCAATACAGAAAAATTATCTACTAGCCGAAATGCATTTCGCAGCAGCGGTGTAGAATTTGGTAATAACGTCGCACCTAAATAATAATTCTAAATTTTCTATAGCAAATTTATGCACAGTCAATGCTCATCTTATTTAATCATAAATTCTCAAACAATAAAAATTGCTGTCAGTAGCATATTTAGAACCTTAAACTATAGCAATTAAAATATACCAGCTGTTTGTACACAACTTTGTTTATCTCAGTGTGACTTGAAAACAATTGCGTAAACACATTTATCAATACTATACTTTATAATTGGAACTTAATAATGTAAAATTTCTCACACGCTGAAACCGGATGTAAATAACATATTTTTACCGAATCTGATTGTTGTCCTAAATTAATTGTTATCCCATAAAACGTTAAATATTTTTGTCCTGTAAAATCTAAACGTAAAATACATAAATACATAAAACCAACTACGTGAGTTAACTCAGAGATTTTCAAATATCAGTACGCAGGAAATATATATATATATATATATATATATACACTGGTGCGATGCTGCCTTCAAAAAGTGCACTTCGCGGCGTCCTGTTTTTGTCGCTGGGAGATTCTGCGACCCTGGAACCATTATCAAACCATTATCAAAACCAATACCGCCTTCTCCATATGGTCGCTCAGATTTTTCCATGTTTCGAAACCATAATTGACAATGTGTACAATGACAGATATAGAATTTGCAGCTGCAGGAAACAGCAATTCTCACTTCCTCTAAGCCATCAATAAAAATTAAACAGTCTGTGATGATTATATTATTGGATAATTTGCATATAGCAAAATTCACGTTTACTCACAACCTCGTTAACTATATTTAAACTAGTATAAGAATACGTCAAAATAATTTCTTGTAAAAATTGATGAAATCCAATAATATAATTTTTTAAAACTTTTGTGATCTAACGGTTAAGTCAAACACGATACGGATGTGAACAAAAATGTGTTGTGCAATACTGTTTTTAAATGTATACAAACTTATACGAAGTGCCTTTAAAGCACATTTTTAATATTTCAAATGACGTGATCTGCATTACTTGTATCACAGACAGCAATAACCGGAATCGTAGCTTTAGTAAACTTAGAACGAATTGCTATACTATATCACGTAACAGGGTCCATTTTTATAACGGAAAGCAACTCTATTTCTTTAAGTAAGGACAGCAGTATCATAATAATTAGCCATTCAATTCGTACTGCCCTCGAAAGCATCTATTTGGAGATAATTCATGAGATAAATAGTGTTTCCTTCAAAACATCCACCTGTTTATAAGACAACGAGAAAACTAATTGCATTAAACGTGTTTGTGGAAAACACCTTCGGTAAACTCGTATAACCAAACTTATTATATCATTCTAACAAGTGAAACTGCTATCATTAATGGAAAAACCGGATTAACGTTTACTAAGCAGAACCGGTCGTAACACTCTAAACACTATGGAATTATAAACGATGAGGTGTAGGCAACGTTGCCTACCTTTCAGCATAAAACTATAGAAATGTAACATACCAATTAGTAATTTATGTTTACGGAGTAACGATAAGCGAGCCAAAAAAAACCTTGTAGAAAGCACGTACATGACTCATCGTACTATTTCCGAAATGTTTCTGATAATCGAATACCATATTCAAACGCTATGTCAAAATAACATAGATTAAAGCATTTTCAAATCCTACTAAATATTTTAATAAAATTGTACAGGGTGATAAATTAGCAATCGTTTAGAATTGAGAGGGCCGTCGAAATTGTTAATAAATACTCATGTATAGAAACTGCACGTGACAGTACGATAGGCCATCTTTCGAGCCATAAAGAAATGGTTAAAGCAGTATTAGAGAACTATAGCAGAATGTAAAATATGAAGAGGAAGATAATGGTTCGAATATAAAGACTGGGTTAAGAGGGACGTGGCTAAAAACAGTACAGGGCATTGAAAGAGTTAGGTCAAAATAGGAAACCTTAAGATTGTGACTTAAAGAGAAAAATAGACGGCGAAAGCGAGGTAGAGAGCGCGCGCTAGCGCACGGGGTAATAACAGAGAGAAAGAAAACCACAAGTTATAAGGGTCATTAGAAAGTTTGCTGAATAAGTTTTTGTCATTATAATTCTTTACTGTAGCTTATTGCAAAATCTAGAAAAGAGCCTTCGCATGAAGCTGTCATAAAAATACTATGTAATGTAATAGTTGCACAACCTTGACCTTGTTAAATTTGTGCCATTATATGTTTTACTAGTACCAAATAATCTGTGCAAGCACGTAAAAAGTTAAAAGTTGCCGTTTCGTGTAATTCAGATGCAATTACCTACATTTTGTTACCAAATCTTTAATTTTATTTATAAAACCGGTTGTTAGTACTGTTTTCTTAGTACAAACATCATGCCCAGACTTAAAATCACGAACACTAAGCTATATAATTTAAAATAATAGCTACCGTGTTCTTGTGTTGGTGACCTAGCTTCAATGTAATAAATATGGTTGTTATTATACATTCAAACACGTCCCACAGAAATAAAACTATTAATAATTTACTGGAGCAGAAAATTATTTTCTTTTTTTTAAATAAAAACAATCCAGTTGCTAGAATTTCATTTTCTTTTCAGAAGAAAGTAAATATATAAATTTCTAACACTTGACCTTAGTTACAGGATGCCAGTTTTATCCTCCTGGAGAATATCTGCGTTTTGTACGAGTGCCCGAAAATTTTATTGTTGGCGAAGAAATTCTTAAGATTGATGTTTTTCCTAGAAGAAATCTTCATTTACTTAATGTGGATAAGGTAAGTAAAAGAGTACATATCAAATGTATCAATAAACTTATTCAGGTCGCATTTCTTTGCTTACCAACATAAGATGATTTCTATATCGAAGGTTGAATTCTTAAAGCGTTCACAATTTATTTCCAGCTTATCGCAAACAGTACAAATATTAACTTCTTAAAGCTTCTATGCTATCCTCTTAATTATTAACGAAGCACTATATCTAATTTATATCGATTTATGTCGATCACTACAATAATTTATATCACATAGGGCAATTTATATTAACAGTGAATATTACTAATTTATTTCAAATCAGAACTTTATAGCTCGAATAAAAACATAATATTATAATTAAAACTTTAAATTAAACCTGAACTTCCAAATCCTTTAATGAAAATGTATACCTTACGCAGTTCTTCTGGATTATTTCGAAAATGTACCAGAACATTCTAATGGGATCCAAGTTAAAGACTAATAAAACTCTTAAATGTAAACTCTTGTAACCTCTCAATCAAGCCCATCTGATGATGCTGCGCCGCGGGGTGGTCATCGATCATCCTTTGTGTGAGATGCTTCGTTTGCGGTCTAATGAATTACCTTAGTCAAAAGCAAAGCGATGCGGCTTTACACTGCTCCCCACTTTAAGCTGCTCTATCACAAAACACTTTGTGACCCGGTGGTTGGAAATACCTGTGGCGGTTAGGACATTTCTTATGCTGATAGAAGTAGCATACAAAACTTTTCATAGCAGGCGCCATGCCATTTGGATTGTAACCACCCAAACTACGTCGCCTACATTTTGGGACAGTAACCCTAGCATATTTCGTACTAACGCGTCCACAACCGATCTCGGGTATGTTCAACTTCTTGTCTCCAAATTTGGTTATCTGACGCTTAAGGTCCACTAGCGCCATCCATAGATCCTAGTAATACGATTTACCAGAAGGTCATTGCTTAGTCACCAAGTAGTAGATGCCACGATGTCAGTCCTTTAGCCAAATGGCCTTTCCAACCCCTGTTTGTTGTCGACGAAGTTGATCCAGACCATCAAATTTATTTTTAAACACCTGTACAAGTCCTCGGGACATATCAAAGTCCGCCGTTACGAAATGTGCCATGGAATATCCCGATATCACATCGAGTAGATCACCTTGAATCTCTTCCGTGACTCTAAACCTCGCTGTATAGGGGCATGCTCTTCGGGTGGAGCATTGGGTACGTGGCCGTTCATTTACATTTCCAATGCTCCACCAGAAGGTACTACATTGGCCAGGAGGCGAGTTTTTTGTTGCCTGGAAATTTAGAATTTTGCCGAACCCTTGTCGTTCCAGGCAAGGTAGGGATCTTTAACGTGCGTGACAACACTCATACACGGGACCTCCATTTAACCTCTCATCCGAACGAGGGCGTAATTTTTGTGAAAAATGCTCACCTGCCATTTTTCAAGCAGTCGGCCATGTCGGGATTTGAACCCAGGACCTTGGGATCCGTAGTCTTACGCTTACTACATTGATCCACGGCGACGCCTTGGGTACGTGGCCGCAAGTATAACGGCCCTTATTTAAATTATAATGTATAGGGACATAAACCGTTCATAGCTCGGTTCAGACTTCCGTTTATCCTCACGAACTTAACTATTTATTCGTCTTACTACTTGCCGTTATTCGACATTACGGGCATCATCACGATCATAGGGTGATAACCGGTTAACGTGCACCAATATATTTCTGCCTTTTGGGAACTTACGATTGATATATCACGTCTTTAATCCTTTTATAACTTTGTATGGACTTTCCCAATGTCTTTGTAGCTTTGGCGACAGTCACGCTTTTGTTTAGGATGGCGTAGCTATTTGCGGCCTCCTTCTTGAAAACTTCTGCGCTTTAATGACATATCTGGTCTTCATCCGATTGCTTGCGATCTGGATATTATTTTTAACATCACCATAGATACCATGTCTCTTACGCTTGAACCTATCTACGTAGTTCTTGCCTACGATGTCATCTCCAGGTTTACATCCAAACTCAAGGTCATGTGGTAAACGTATCTGGGGTCCCAGCATAGCTGATGCAGGTGTCTGTCCAGTACTCTCATGAACCGAAGCCCGATAGACCAATAAAAATAGATGAAAATATTAGTCTGTTTCTCTGATGTTGGACGATCAATAGAGAATGCTACTTTTCCAGGGTACTGTTCATACGCTCTTCAATACCGTCTGATTGTGGGAGCCAGGGTGTTCGAGTTTTTCTTACACCCACCAATCGGTAAACTTCTTTGAATAACGTTGACACAAAATGTCTACCCTGATTGCCATGTAATTCCATTGGAACTCCAAAACGGCAAAACAGTTCCGTTTCCTACACAACGGCAACGGTTGCAGCTTTTTAGTTTGATATAGCATATGCTCCGGTACACTTCGTAAAATAGTCCACTGTCACCAATATATACTTATTCCCGTAATCGAGTTCGGGGAATGGAACAGAAATATAAACTGACACTTTCCCGAAGGTGCTTCTCACGGTGTATTGCCTCATTGGAACCTTTTGATTCCTCAATGGTACACATAGCCAACACTTTTTAAAATCGTCCTTGCAACCTATCTAGTAAAATTTTGCTCGAACTTCTTCCAGATTTTTCTTAACGTCAAAGTGTTCTTTCGAGGTCTCATTACGTAGATCTTTTAAAAGCTCTAACACCAGGCTTTTAGGAATCACCGCCTAAAGCGTACTCACGGGCCCATTTGTATTCTCCAAAAATTACATCGGGTTTCCATTCTCTACCTTCAAGGAATCCCATATTGCCTAATATGACTTCAGGGTGTTACTCTACGTACTAATATACTGACAGGTGGACGTTCTGCTCCGGTTTCCCAACCTAGAATGATACGTAAATATCTGTCATTCTCCTGTTCGATTGGAGACTAAAGAGACTGCTAATCGATATTGTTCACGGTTGCCCTACCAACAACGTCATATTTTACCCGAGTGACGCGGACGACTGTTTTTGAGGCAAAATCAGTGCTGGTCGACTTTCGCCCCGTTCTATCGACCCTTTCAATTAATTTCAGTTCGTCGTGTACTTTCTTGAGCAGTTCGTATTGGTTTTGCATGTGCCTGAAATTCCGGTTCTGGTGTCGTGGCTCCTTTTTCTCCGACTGCTGGTCACGAAGTACTCACCAAATTACTTTCTACACGCTCTTTTGACTCTGCTTCTTTCCAGAGTGTTCTTCCTTGCCACAAATTAATTGCGTAGCTTGCTTTGGGGCTTCGAACTCGAAGACATTCGCCAATGCATCATCTGAAGTTTTTGGCCCGACCAGCCGTAGTGCTTGCTCTATCTCCTTATCACGTTTTCTATCAATAAAGATCTGCACTGACACCGGTTCTAAATATCTGTCCGGCGCTGTTGGGTAGGCTAACCACGAAGTCCGCAATAGCTGCTTCAAGCTCTTGAAAGTTATTGTTAGTCTTTTCCTGTAGATTTATAACGGAATCGTTCAGTTTTTCTGCAAAGTTTGTGGCGGTTTTCTGTAATTATTCTATAAAACTCGTATTGCTTTCTTTTAATTTCGCTAGGTTATGGTTCATTTTTCTGAATTATCATCCAATGTTGATACAGACTAACAAAGTTTTAGTCCCGTTTTTTTTTTCAAAAAAAAGAATTTCACTATCCATTTCCTGTTGGAAACCTTTTTTCACTACAATTCCACTATTTGACACCAGGGTAATGAAAACTCTTTTCAAAACAACTTCTTTATTATCAACTGATTACACACGTTTTTCAAAAACTTGCCGCCACAGTACAATTCTTTAAGCACGAACCAAATTTTGCAACTATGTGCTTGCAAGGAAAGTGCACCTTAAAATCACACCTCATTTTCTACGGTGCTAACTTTCACGTCCTAAATAAAAAGACGTAGGAATGCACCCCATTGCAGTTGGAAACACTTTGCAACGCTTGGTGACTAAACCGGGCTATTTTTTTCAACGCATCCTGCTTGGAAAGTACTTACGACCAATTTAATTTAAATTTTTCACCAAGCATGAGTATGACTCAATCAGTCCCGTAACTAAATCTTCTTTGGCAGGCAATACTGAATCGGGAAAAGGGATGCTGAAAATTTATTTCAGTAATGCTTTCTACATGGTAAACCGGGATATGCTAAATTGGGTTAAATATCGAGCTCCTGAAATCCCTCTCGCCTTTTTTTACTCTTCAACTCATCCCATTATCGAAAAGTTATCCTTTTAACCGGTTATGATTTATTTGGAAGAAGGGACAATTGCAAAGGATTCAGATGAGGTTCTGAAGCATTTTTGCTAATCGTCACTCAGTGCAGTAATGTCTGGCTAACTGTTAATCTAAACAAATACGAGCTTGACTGTGACAAGCCCTTAAATCCTGAGATTATTAAAAGGAAGTAAAGTTATAATTTCTTTTTGACCATCTAAGAGAATTATATATATATATATATATATATATATATATAATGCTATGATAAGACGTTATTTACGTGTATACTGAGTCATAATGGTTACCCAATACATGTAAATAGTACTAAGAGTTAGAAAGCCGCATTTATTTAGAAAAATACGTAATTTGTATATTTATGCAAAGAGCAAACATTTAACATTCTGTATAAGAATCGCAATTGACTTTAATTAATGCCGAGTAGCATATCATTTAACAATACACACTCATTCAGCAAAAGAAATAGCTCTACACACAAACAAAATTGTCCTAAACTAAAAACGTACATAAATTATAAATAAGTACAGGAAAAACCTAGAAAAATCATAATAGAATTCACTTTAAACAAATGATTATGAAAGCAGATAGCATAGTGTTGTGATAAGAAACGCATTCTTCAAAATAAATACGTTTCGGAAACACAAAAATGTAAATAGAAATATGTTAATTTACGTCACTTTGCCTACGTGATTTTCTACATGAAGTTATTGCAGATCCCAAAAGTATTATGTTGATATACAACGCCATACGTGAAATTACGTGCCAAAGCGAATTAGAAATTCATGTGACAACATCAAAACAGGCGCTATAAATTAAATACAAACCAGAAACATACAAGTACCTATGTGATCAACGGACCGTTTCCATAAAACAATATCAGTGATAAATCTGTAAAAGCCCACAAATATCCAAAACAACTGATAGTTGGTCATACACTTTGAACAATAGCTCAGATAAACCAATGAATTTAAATGGGGCGTGGGCTATATAATGTGGTAGGTTTGATAAGCGGACAGTCTTAGTTTAAACCACGTACAAGCTGCATCACTGATACTTAAAAATTTACGCGTCGAGTAAATATTCAAATTAAACAATGAAAATTTTGTGAAAAGTGACGTTATAAAATATTTTGAATTAATTATAGTGAAAATATATGAGACAAAGCTTGGCCGTTTGCTAGAAAACGTAAGTAGATATTCATTAATTGATTTAGGTTAAATATTCGTAATTCAGGGCTCTAAAGAAATTGTAAGTAAGGATACTCTAAGAACGATTTTAAGAATAAACCAAAGGATACCTCTAAGAATAAATCGACGAATAAATCTAAGGACGTTACGACGTTATGAAAAGTTAAGGCAGATCACATTAAACGGGGTAAAACTTGGAGACAAAGCAACTCAACTAAAAGTAGCTGAAAGACGCTTATGGAAAACCACAGGTCAGAACAATCTTGCATAAGACATTATTTACTATTTATTATATTTAAACATTGATCATATTAAGGAATTATTTTCTATTTAGTATTTTTGAACATATTTTAAATTTGAATAATTTATGTAAGGAGTCAACAAGAATTTATTTTGATACGTTAAAATTTTCGTAAACCAAGGGAAAATCTTGAACGTTTAGAGAAACTTCCAGTAGAGTACAACGACATTTTGCTGGCTTTAAAAAAAGAAAAGGAAGCTTTAATTTTTGGAGATAAATAATTTAAAATTTATTGTTAGTTAATTCAGGGGCTAATTTTATCATACAGTCAAACAGATTAAGCTGTGAAGTGTATGTGATTTTTTTTTCTCATTATTCAAATATTAATCGACTTCGTTTTATCATTCAAAGCAGGAAAAGTTTTAGGGAAAAGGGGTAAATTATTTGATTATCGTAAAGTTGTGCACTCCGTGTAAATTAAACTGGCCTAGTCGAGGCAATATGTATATGTATATATATATATATATATATATATATATATATATATATATTGCTGTGGATCGTAGGGTCAGTCTCTGGAACTCCCTAAAAATCATTTAAGTTCTAACGTTGGGCCGTCATAAGATTGTTGTGGTCGGGGTCAAAGTTTTAAGAATCAAGAGTGAGTCATTAAATACTTTTCAAAATAAAAAGTTCACAACAAAAAAAAATTTCTTACCCTGATTTTTGCTTCAAAATATCTTTAGCAGCTTCCCTGGCTAGCTCAGCTGTGCCTCTTCTCGGATACCTAAATTTACAATCATTCTTTTATCCCACTCACACACCATTCAATAAAATCATCAAATGATACAACAAACATACAATCTTTATTTACCGCTATTTACAAACAATTATTCTCAGATATATACAGTTTGGTTACAATTCAATAAGTGATATTTTTGTAAAGTCCTTGTTTTAAATTTTTATTAGTAAACACATTTAATACAATTGGAGTAGATGGGCCCCAAATAATACCCTATATTTATTGCACACTGGAGTATGGTGAGCGCATAATAACCCAGTTTATTAATGTATGCCTTTTACCTTGCATAAAATTACCACAAAATTAATAAACCCATGTACCCTTAACAATCCAATTTAAATTCATAATGACATTTAGTAAGCTTTACATACACTTTTTTTCAATATTTAAAATACTCTAGTAATTGTCAAGTACACGTATCTTTTCCGATACGTTATATTAACCATAAATAACCCCTAATGTTCACTCACACATCACCAAATAATTCCCAAAAGTTTATCAAATAACAGAAAATTCAAATGAGTTACCTGGAAAATGCTTCAAGACTCTATCTCCTTCGATGATGCTATCCAGAACCCCTTTGCTTCGTGACTATGCGCTCTGATCCTCCAGATATTTATAGATGATAACCAAGCGCCTTGCTACCAATTACCATTCCATCACCGAATCCAAATTCACGTATATTATACTTTTGTTTATTGATTTATTAGCTTGTTATGGTATTAGTTGGAACTTGGTTAATTTAACTCACTCGACACTTACTCACGTTAATAACTATAAGGCCTCAACTTACCACATGATAAGCGCTAATACTACATTTACTAAATTATGAAATTTTTCAATACTCACAAGCCTCTGCTATAACGTCGGTTTATTGTTATGCGTAGTCTAAAGCGATAAAAATACAAAGAGAATCAAAGAGAATCAAAAGAGAACGAGCCCCATTCTCTCCGAGCATTTATATCCTTAAAATGCTACCACTAGGCCACACTTCACGCGAAATACTTATTTTTAAAATCACACTTCTGCAAATTTTAATCTAACTGACTTAAAGCTTCCAGAAATTAACCTCGTGGACGCGCTATATAATCCAAAAAACCCTATTCACCTGTCGCGTGTTTGTCCGTTGTAAAACTATTCGTTTCAACCAATGATACAGTCCTGTGTCGTCAAAATACCCCGCCTGTAATATTTTTATCCCTGTCTTATGCATATTTGATGTCGCGTTCCAACCCCACTTGAGTTGTAGAAAATGATATTGCTGACAGCCCATGTTTACTCCACGTGGATTTTAGTACGTGCGTTTTGAAAACGAATGCTTTTATATCCGTCTCTATCTTTGTTATCTTTGTTATTCGAAGCAACTGACGGTTGGAAACTATATTCTACGAAGCCCGCTTTATTATGTTGATAAATTCAAAGAAGGTAATCCTTCAAACATGCAGGTGTTCTTAATTATTGATCGTTTAAAATAACAATTCTCGGAGTCTATATTTTACGGTATTCGATACAACAGACGTTCTTGCTTGTTACAACGAACTTTTTGCTTTGGGATTAGCGATTTTCTTTACCCGGGTGTGTTTTCCAATGCTATTACACGTTGAATTAAAATAAATTAAATTAATTATGCGTTTCTATTTGTTTTTAACACTGATTTTCTTTATGTACCTTTAGCCTTTTAATCATTACTTATAAAAATACGTCAATACTTGTAAATTTAAATTAAATAAATGAAATACATTTTGCGCGTAAATAAATTGTTTGTTTCTCTATACAGGGTGTTTGAAATTGCATTGCTTACCCCAAATTTAACCCTTTGAATCCATAACAATATATATATATATATATATATATATATATATAAGCAAACACAAACATACATTGATGTGATAAACAGGCACGAGAGGTCATTGAACACTCAAGTTCTATAACCCCCCCCTCTAATGAGAAGTAACGTGTAAAATTAAAATTTCCCAATATTTAATTTGCTACCCTGTATAAATGTAAACGTAATTTATTAACATATAAGAGAAAACCCAATTCATTTCAGCCGTATGTAAAAATAATTACTCTTGAGGTACCTTAAAACGCGTTTAAAAATGCTAAAATTCGTACCCCGTTAGAAAACAAATCAATTATTTTAGGATGCATATACAAAGCCATTTATTTCAATTTTATCCGGAATAGAACAAAACCTGTGTGTATACATTTTTGCAGACTGAAGAGGAGTTTCATACACTTTTAAAATATTAAACATAATTTTCTGGGTATATTGCATTTGTAAAACATAAGAACGCAATTGAGAGTTTTAATTAATCATGGAGTTGACTTCCGTGTCGATAATATTAAAAATAGAACATTTATTTTTGCTAAAAGTAACACTTTATGAGTTTTATATTAACTCCAGAATCTTTTTTATACGTCACTTTACAAAGACATGTCTATAAAAGTCCTTAAATAAGTGGATTATTTGGACCAATGAATAATAAGCGCCCCGATTCAAAGAACTTGCACGACTACTAAGATTTCGTAAAATAGATAAGAACTATTCGTATAGTTTTTCGTATTACAATAAGAGAGGAGACTGCAAAACAAACAGGAACAAATACTAAGTTAATTAAGCTGAACGTTACATGAATACAGGGTTAACACGGCTGCGTGTTAACGAGCACAACAAGAATAAGCAGGAAATGGATTTGAAGCCTATTTCGCAAAAAATAAACAAGTTTAACCTAAGGAAATGTTATTATCGACTAATAAAGGATCATTATTGACCAAAAGAAGATACAGATACTCGGCAAGTGACTGTCGGCGATGGTGGTGCTTTCACGGCTCATTATGGTACAACGTGTAATCACAAAACCTAGCTGGCTAACGGCATTGGTGGGATTGTGCACTGGGTTTCTAGGTGTAAGCGAGTTAGGTGGGGTTAGAATGCAATTACTGGTCGTGTAAAAGAATACAATGATTTTGTACCATCAGGATGCCAAGCACTGGTGGTGGAACGATAGAGTAACAGCGTGCTGCAGGGATATAAATCACCAACGGTGTTGTCTTCGAACCGGAATAACAATCACCAGCTGTGCAATGAGGAAGTAATGTGTGCTTAACCAAAATAACAATTACTGGTTGTATGTAGCGTAAGCTTGTACGTAGCGTTGTGCTAGATGCTTGAATAACAACCACAAGCCTGCTGGTAGGTACTGTTTCTTGAACAAAAACCGACAACAACTTTATTTCTGATTGATTCAGAGTTGTTTATATGATTTCCCCCTTCTGCTTGCAGTCGTGGTTATCATGATCGGGGCAAAATGAATTACGTTCGTCTAGGCTTTTATGTTGGGGAAACAAGCGTTTACATCTGATAATAAAGGGAATGCATCGAGACCACCGACATCCCCGAGAAGGAAAAGATGCTATACTTGATCATCTCTGATCTAATTAAATTTGTAATTCTTTGGTTATTTGGTGATGCAGAAAGCTTTGTTGGCGTTGCGGGTGGTGGATATTTCTTAAACAAAGCGCAAGTACTATGCGAGTTATTTGGAGCAATAGTTTCTTCACCTGTTATGAGACGAATTGTATCGACTGCAGAACTATCACTTAGCTTAGAACTTTGCGGCCTCTTCTTGCCTATTTTTGGGACTTTGTGTTTGTTTTTTTAAGAGGTAGCGTAGCTATGTTTTGAGTGGAGTATCGGGATTTATAAGCTATATTCAATACTGGTACTATCTTATAAAGAGTAAGATCATTTTCTTAATACTCTTTCCAATGAAGTAGATGCTATTCTTTCGAGAATTTTATTGATGACTTCAGTTAGTTCTTTTCGTGACCTTTTGGAAATTGGACAGAAGATACGAATGTGTAAGCTCATGTCCACAGTCTATATGCTCACCTAATTCCGGATAAGCGTAACTTTTACTATCAATGACTTCATCATTTTTCCAAGACGAATGTTGGATGAAGTAGGGAACGCAAATGATTGAAATGAAACTTAAATATATTGCTTGAGAACTGTGGAAGACCCAATTCCATGAGATTATGTTTAAAGGGTCTACATACCTTGCTGATGTATCGGACTGAATGGGTAATCTTAACGGCTTCCAATAAAATTCAGTAGTTTTAATATTCCAACCTCTCGGAATACACACCAAGTTTAGATGCATAAGGAATATAATTGTTTACAACGAATTTTTAATCTAATGTAATACCACACAAAGTTAACTAACAAATTTCTACTGGTAAGTCTTTTTTAAAATGATGAGAACACTATTTTTACTAATTTAACTACGTACTTTCGTATTGGATTGATGCACCATTAATTTATTACTACAAGCACTAATCGATCAGTAGTAGGAAACCAGGCGAATCAGCCCCTCATTTGTTCCAGCATCCTCATTTGCTCCCTCGTCTGGACCAAATTAACATGTAAATTCCCATAAGGAGCAAATGAGAAGATTAATATTAGATTTTTCTCAGCTACCCGAATCTCTAGAAATTTTTTAGATAGCATCATCCCCTAGAGAGCTACCCCAATTTTAAGATTTTTTTACCGCTAACATTCTGAACCAAATAGTTTTCTTCGACTAGTCATTGCATCTTTCGAAATAAACCTATCTTGTTTGGTATCAGTTAATATTAGATTTTTCTCAGCTATTCGAATCTCTAGGAATTTTTTAGATAGCATCATTCCCCAGAGAGCTACCTTCATTTTAAGATTTTTTACCGGCAGCGATTTCTGACCGTCCTTATAAATTTTTAACCATGCGATACATCAAATTAGTCTAGAATTTTTGCAAAATCCGAACCTGCAAACAGATTTGAAATAGGACCGCTCTTTACAAAGTTACACTTTAAAGCTCCCAAACCTCTAAATTTTTTGCTCATCTATGACATATGCTTTAACCAAACACTTAAAGGTATTAACACAAAGAGATTAAGCACACAAAAGTTTAATAATTTATTTTATGCGATTTACAGTTTAATAAACTAATACAATTCAATTTTTACAAAGAATAACATTATTTTATTTTCTTCGTGTAGTCGAATCCAAGCAGGTTAAAGTAGCCTGTAACAAAAAAGAAATTAATGTGTTGTTTAAAAAGACCGATAACAAAAAAGAGATTAATGTGCTGTTTAATAAGAGAGGAAACGTATTTTCGGTCAATAAAACATTGTTAGATTAAAGACAATATGTTTTACCGTCCAGCGAGACCGCGTGGAGGTAACCACATGTTGTCGCAAGCGAAGGAATTATTAAGGATGGGGATGGTAGATATGTCTTATAACTAACTTACATACTACTATATATACACAATAAAATATATACAAATATAGCAACCATCTTATATCCTTACGCCCCCATGCATATGTTGATGTGCTGTTTGGGATGACATAACGTTTGTCATCGTCACCCGACAAACTAACCTTATTAATTAGCTGAGTGTACAACTGATGCTTAATACTGCGAATGCATACCATCGTATGCATGAGAGCATTGGAATCATCGTTAACTATATCTCTAAAACTATCTACACCAATTCCCTTAACAACACTACGAGAAATTCCTTTAATCTTTTTTACAACGTCTTTCTCACTTATTATACAGTACGACTTCGCCCTGGAGCCAACAAACTCCAAGACCAAGTCACCACAAAACTCGTCTTTAAATTTTCCAAGCACTTTCTTATTAACTAAAGGAATATTGTACTTATTGTTGGGGGTGGGGGTGTAATTACTTGTATCAAAATGGTCTAAATTTGCGCGAATGTCACTATACAAGTCGTTAGTTTCGATACTATACACAAGGGAATCGGTGTCTGTGTAAAAAGCGAGATTTTGGAATCATACAGATGTTTCATGGTTCCATAATGAAAATCATACATTAAAGACTTGGAAAGATCTAAAACTGATAGGCCCACATAAATCGGCTTACTATAAGTAACTTTAACTTGATTCATCTGTATGATTGCCAAATCCTCGCCTAGCACTAAACAACTATTAAAATTAGGTTTAACAATCAACTTGCTAGCGCACAGTTTGTTACCATTGGACTCCCACTGTGTGATGATCTTGACATCGACCCGCTTGTCTACATTCTTCATGGCTTAAACCAATTTGAGAACATCCGCCAAGAATGCATTTGAAAAAGATTTTTTCAAATTGATGAATAATTCTATATTTGGTAAAACCATGGAGACTACAAGCGGGTCGATGTGTAACTTTCTAAGGAGCGGTCCTATTTCAAATCTGTTTGCAGGTTCGGATTTTGCGAAAATTCTAGACTAATTTGATGTATTGCATGCTTAAAAAATTTATAAAGACGGTCAGAAATCGCTGCCGGTAAAAAATCTTAAAATGAGGGTAGCTCTCTGGGTGATGTTGCAATCTGAAAAATTCCTAGGGATTCGGGTAGCTGAGAAAAATTTAATATTAATTGATACCAAACAAGATAGGTTTATCTCGAAAGATGCAATGGCTAGTCGAAGAAAACTATTTGGTTCAGAATGTTAGCGGTAAAAAAACCCTAAAATTGGGGTAGTTCTCTGGGGGATGATGCTATCTAAAAAATTCCTAGAGATTCGGGTAGCTGAGAAAAATCTAATATTAATTGATGGAGCAAATGAGGAGATGAATCTCCTCATTTGCTCCTTATGGGAATTTACATGTAAATTTGGTCCAGATGAGGGAGCAAATAAAGATGCTGGAGCAAATGAGGGGCTGATTCGCGTGGTTTCTTACTACTTCGATCACAGCCCTCGGTTATGTCGTAGTTTACATAGACAGTAGCACGTTTATTTTTTACAACTTGATCGAACAAATTGTTTACTTCTCATCGCTGGTGCTTGGATTACGACGGATCAGCCCTTCAGTAGGTAGTAGCGGATTTAATAATTCGAACCTGCTACATTCCATATCGTAGAAAGTACTGGAATATACTTGTGTCTTCTTATTGTATTCATGCAATCGTAAAGTTAAAAATTCTCTTTGCAGTTATCAATTGTAGCTATTTTTCGTTTAATGGGGTTTAACACGTTCATTCTAAAAGGAATTTTAGACGGTACTAGTGTAACATTATTATTTAATACTTAGAGTGCCTGCCTTGAAAAATATACATGGAGACAACTATATCTCTGTTCTTTTACAGATAAAATAAAAACAAATACCTTCACTCATTTGACATTCATTCACTTAATTTCTAAGCTGCACACCAAATGTTATTTCTAATAAACTTTTGTGGTTTCAGAACGACGACGCTCGTTACTTCAAATACACCGCCATCAACTCGACGACGATCTCTCTACTCCTTGCAAAGTCGCTGGACGATCTTGTAGATTCAGAAAGCCCGCAAAACGTATTGAAATTTAAATTGATTTGCGACTACGATGATGGTGAAGATACGGTAAGAATGTATCGAATTTTAATTTGCCTATTAACTATGAAGTGTGATTGGTGCTCAATGGACCTAATCTATGGTATAGTGTGTATAATTTAATTCTAAACAAGCGCCTGCGGTTGTTGATTGTGGTTAAACATACAGTCGATTTCAATACCAACAGATGAAAGTTATTAGTTTCTGGATCTAGGTTAATTTTATAAAATATAACTAGTTTATCTTGGTGGTAAATTTCAAATTAGGTTCATTTTTCGGAATGACAGATTTTTGGTATTGTGACACTAAACAAAAGCCGCTCAATAACTTATTGAGTTCATAAATATTTACTGATAATTCATAACTACCAGTTTTTTATCTGGAATATACAGCTACATAAATACAGACAAATCAGTACCTATAATAATGTCCGTAGAGAGATTCAAGTAAAATTTTAAGTTTTAAAAATCGCTTGGAAGCTGTCAGGTTTAAAAAATTATGCGACATCAAAATAGTTTGGTGTTACATAAGTTTTAAAAAAATAGTTAAAGTCGGGCAGATACAAATTGGAATTTGGTCAGTTTTAAGGAATCTTAGGACTATTTTTAATATTTTACGAGGGTAAGTCAAAATGTTCCGGGAGTTTCGTATAATTAATTTATTTTGTTGCGGGCAGTTTGATAGCAGCGTAATTAAAGGTAGTAGTGTATGGTGATCAGTTGCAATTATGTCGAAGGTGCAAACATCAAGTTCATGTGCAGATTGTAGACTTTGTTAGCCCTACTAATAGTTTACGGTGACGATTTTTTAAAGCAAACAACTGTTTATGAGTGGTTTTTAAGATTTTGGGGTAGACATGAATCGCTGGAGGGACATCTCATCCTCCAGAAACGAAGAAATTATCTAGCAAATGAGCCTGTCAATCAGATCAAACCGAAAAATAACCGTCGAGTTGGAACAAGAAGTGGGAATCTCTCATGGCTCCATTCACGTAAGTCTATCAGATAATTTGAAGAAGTGCAAAGTTTGTTCCGCGGCTGCTGAACTTGGATCAAATAAAACTCGGCAGTTGATTGTGGCCAAATCCTTTGAGAAGAGCCCCCGAGAACCCGACATTTCTTAAGACAATTATTACGGGTTGCGAGACCTTGATGTACGCTTACGAGCTGGAGACAAAGATGCAGTTACTAAAATGGCACATCCTCTTCTCGAACAAAGGAGTCACGTCATGTCAAATCCCAAACAAAAATGATGCTCACTGCGTTTTTCGATTACAAAAGTATGGTGCACATTGAATTTTTATTACCTGGATAAATGTTAACGGCTTTTTTACGTGCGAGTTTTGAAAAGACTGACGGGGGCAATACGAAGCAAGCGCCCCCCCGCCCCAATGGAAAGGAGGATGGGCACTGCATCACTAAAATGCTCCCTTTCACATATCAATTGTTGTGCAGAAATGACTCGCAAAAAATAACATTTTTGTTGGAAATCAAAATCTAAACGCCTGAGCCCTCAAATTAAAAACTAGGATACCGTGATATATATAAAGTTGCCGGACTTAAAGTTTTGAAAAAGGAAAGAATTTTGCATTTCAAAAGAGAACAAGAAACACGGAAAACTAAAGTAGGTCGACAATGGGAATAAAAAGTTGACCTACATGGATTCTGCCCCGCTAAACATCATCTGCATCGCGCATGCTAGATAGCATAATGGTAGGATTATTAAATTTTTAGTTGAAACAGGTGTTACTAGGGCAATTGTAAACCCTACAGCCACCATAATAAAGTGAAGTGGCGCTTCTTCGGACAGTAGTCGGCAAAGACGTTTGCACGCAGAATATTTTATATGTAAAGATTGGTGGCTAAATATTCGTTTAGACATGAAAGAAGATGTTCTGAGTGTAGAGTCACGGGGTTCTCAACCTTGGACTTGAAAAGCGGGTACTGGTAAGTAGATATGAATTCCAAAAATCGAGAGAAAACTGCGTTTATTATTGGAACGGGCCTATGGCAATTTTCAGTGATTCGGTTTAGATTTTGCGACATTCCTGCCACCTTTGAGTGGTTAATGGATAACATCTTACGAAGAGTTCCATAGAAAACATTTCTCGTGTATTTAAATGACGTGATCGTGATTTGATAGACATTTAGGGAACGTTTGACCAATTTGGTGGACGTATTTCAAAGATTGAGAGAAGCCAATCTGAAATTGAGCTTAATGAAGTTTCATCTGCTCGACGAAGAAGTATAATTCATGGTGCATGTAGTATCAAGCAATAGAGTTAGACTAGGCCCGCAAGAAGTTAGGGCGGTGCAAGGATGGCCAACACCTAAATACAAACACCAACTACGCAGTTTTTTGGGATTAACGCTATTCGACAATAATACCAGCAAGTATAATTTGTTAATTTTTTTGTAACCTATAAAGATGATTTAATGTTAGCACTTAAGGTGGAGTAAGTTCGTAATTTATTTATGCTAGCGGTAATCTCCAGAAAAATTTTAAGGTAAGAGTTCGCAGTATTTTGATCTTTAATAAATTACCTGTGAAATATCATTGGCCAATTATACTCACGAGCGGGGTAGTAAAAGATAGAAAAATTATCCACTTAAAGAGAATTTTGTACCTGTTAACAAAGATTAGGTAAGGAAATATTTTAGTAATAATTTAGAAATGATTTTTATGTATGAAATTAAGCTGTAAACTGTTTTATTAATCCTTTTGTGTGAAAAAAATGCATTTGCATGTATAGATGTTTCTTGAGATTGCTGTTTTATTTTATTTTGTAAATTTCACAGTATAATTTCCGTTGAGCTAGCCAGGCAAAGAAAATGAAAAGGAAGGTAATATAATAAGAATTTCATATTTACTAGTTGCTGCATCCTAATAAGTGCAACTCGTTGCAGCTAAGTCACAGCAATAAATTTTGCGACCCTAAACACAGAGGTTGTCACAGCAATATATAATTCTTTTTTGTAAAGATATGAAATTACTGTTTAATGAGTTATTAGGGTTTGAAAGTAGTTCTATTACGTCAGTGAAGCTAGCGGCTAAAATTGGCAACCTAAACCCCACCTCTTCAATTAGCCACGCTCCTTTTACTTGTTGACTCGACCGCACGTGCTTGTTTTACGGAACATTATTTTAGTGATACGCGTTGGCTTACTAATTGTTTTTAGTTGTTTTTCTTGTGAGATAAATGTTTTAAGGAACATTTGACGGACTTGCTTTAGTGATACACGTGCTTTACCCGTTATGGTTCTTTTTAGTTGTTTTGTCTTTTTATATTTAAACTGTGTGTGCGATTTAGTTTTGCGGACCTGTTCTTCTCAGAGTAGTGCATACTTTGGATTATTTAAATACAGTGATACTGTAGTTTCTGAATTTTCTAACAACAAAGAATCTGAAAGGGATCATTACTTGCGCAAATTTCGTTATTTGCGAAATATGGCAGATTGCCGGCTTACAAAGGTATTGTTTGAAGTTTCTCACTGCTTGTTGGGATGTTTATGAACATAATATACATCTGGTCCCAGTTGGAATTGAACTAGTGCTGCGGAATATTTCGAAATTATTGTCTTAGGAAATAGAATTTATCAAGGCTACATAGTTCCGACGCGTGATAATGTCTGCTGCTAACACCAGTGAAATACGTAGGTGTGATTAGTGCAACGTGTGATAAGTTCCATCAACACCCGCACAGTCAAGGGTGCAGTGCTTCGTTAGTGCAGGACCTCGTGAATCCCACACTTCAAATGCGAGGAAGCGTTGCTGAAGGACTTTTGTAAGTTGAACTATTTCCTACTGGTTATTACTTTAAATATCTATCCGTTGCTTTACCATATCTTTGTCGTTCTGATACCTTTTACAATAGACTTGCATGCTATTTTAAAACATAGAAAAAAAAGAAAGAAAGAAAATCAATACTACTGAATTACTCATACTAATTGTGTCTTATCTATTTATCTTTTGTCAACATTTTGTCTGATTTATGTTTAATTGGTGTGTGAGGAAACGTTTATGCCACTCCCCAATATTACCTCACTTTGTACTAAAACTTTTGTATTGCTTTTACCGTTGTTATATTATATAGAGTATCTAAACAGTTTTTTTTTCATTCTACCAAGTACTGACTAACTTAGACTATACATTGCTGCTATGCTTTTTCTTTATTGCAGGTACTGTTACTAACTCCTTACCGCCGCATACATCATAGGTCAGTCTGCTTTCTACAACCCCCCTACTCTCCGATTGAGCCCGGTCATTTTTTGACTTTCTTTGTGTTACGTAGCAGAAATTTGGCACCCAACGAGCTGCCACGAAAAAAAATACGTAGCATAAATTTGGTGCCCAACGTGGCTGCCGCGAAAAAAACGTAACAGAAATTTTATTAAATATTATACACGCGCTCTTGTATCAATTGCGTTTTATACTTTTTTGAAACCGCTCGTTTTCAACAGAAATCTTTTATCAATAATTACGCTTTATGCAATTGAGTACTGTATAACCAAATGTAAATAAAGCTCTTTAAAAAACGTTATCTATGCGCGGAATATTGTGAGTACTACCAATTCTATCTTAGAACAAACTTCCTGTATGTAATAAGAACGAAAATCCCTTTTCAATCACGGTCTTTATGCATTCATAATTCGCATACTGAATGTTTTCCAAATACGTTTCTCTATACAAACAATTTAATATTTACATAATTTTAGTTTCTTTTAAAATTTCTCCAAACTTGCTCGGGTTTGCGGCGTTGTATCGTTACGAAATTGTGCTAGAAGACGTTTTGATATATATTGCTGTAAATATCCGGTTACAACCACCCTCACTAATACAAGGATGCAATGGATACTTGCTGAATAGAAAATATGAATTCTTAGCTCTACTGCGCCCGTGTTCTCTTGCTAACTCAGGGACAAATATGCTGTAGATTTTACGAAGATGAAATGAAACAAAAAAATCTCAAGAAACAATTCTGAATAATCCTCAGTACATTCAAAAACATCTTTTTTATACAAACTTTATCTAAGTAATCTACTTATACACACAGATATAAATAATGCTTATTAATGCAATTTACAGCTTAAGTTTGTAGTGATCCGTATTATTTTCTAAGTCGATTCTCATTGATTGATAATTATTCCTAATATTATACTGTGCATTTGGATATTCGAAGGTATTTTTGAACAGCTCAGTAACCACTTGCGGGTGTTTGAACGCACTCCGTGACATCTGAACTTACCGCTATAAGAGCGCGGTAAAAGAAGGTGATCTATCACCTTGACAGGTTTTAACTGGCATTTGGATTGAACTTCCGCATCTCAAAAATGGAAGGTAAAAAAAAGCAAGAAAAAGATTAAATTATAAAACCAAACAAAAGATATAAGAACAGCCACAAATATATTTGATTCAAGGAAGTTGAAATTAAAACATTTTCGCTATTTTAAGCTTCATCAGTAACATAAAACTTAATTAAAAAAATTTTGGTATAACTTTAAAGTTATATTCTAAAAAATATATAGTTTTCTTGCATAAGTAAGGCTGTTTTTTTTAAATACATATTACAATCTTTCTGGTTTTGTTAAATTAATGGGGATGGAATTAAAACACAAAAACACAAAAAAATTGAAGTAGAGGTAGCGGCTATTTGATATATGATACTATGATGATAGAGTAGTTTAGGGGTAGGTTAAGTCATGGGGGTCGTAGAATAAATAAAAACAACTTCCACATTAAGAAAGGCACACAATTTTAGAAATTTTAAGAGTAAATCGGTCACCCTACATATTGTTAATTGAGAACACACTGTATATAAAATACATGGGTTTAAATGCATGAGAACATAAAGAAGTCTAACAGTAATTTACAAGTAAAGATAAGATTTTAAAACGCAACAAATTGCATCAGAATTAAATCTACGGGAAACCTAGATAAATTGGCATTGCAAAGGTGTAACAATTGCGTCAAAAATATCATCGTACACGCATTCTAAATAATTAATTATTAGAAAATCGTTACGTGACTGGAAGAAATCACATTTGTTCAAAAATCCAATATTCTGTAGAAATAAACAAGCACCAGGCGATTTAATTTAAATGATAAAATGTAACAAACATTCAAATACGTAAGTTAATAAAAGGCAAAAGTTGGAATTTCTCAAGTAATACTACGATATGCGGGCGGCGTACGTGATAGTCAAGGCATGCATTGAAAGATGTGAACTAAATAATTGGTAAAAATTCCGAAGTATGCAAGATAACGGTAGAAGTATCGTCCTAGAACGTAAACACGCCAATGAAATCAATAGGAGGTATATTATTATTATATATTATATATATATATATATATATTATAGTGGTTTTAAAGAGCTAAATCTACGTATAAACAAAGTAATTTCAAAACACCCTGTATAAAGGAAACAACCAGAATTTACGTGCGAAATTTATTCCAATTAGTTCATTTTTAAGTAACAAGTATTGACAAAATTTTACAAATAATGAATAAAATTTAGTTAGGTTCGTAAAGAAAAAAATGTTAGAAGCCAATGCCATTAATTTATTAATTTAATTGAGTTTAATTGAACGGTTATTTACGTAAAATATGCATAAAAGCGTGTATAAATCAATAATACCAAGGTGAAAAGCGTTGCTAACAAACAAATATATCGGTGGGGTTGAAATACGCTGAAAATCCAACTCGTAGAAATGTTATTTAAAACGTTCGTTAAAAATTAAACACCTGCGTGTTTTCTAAATGTCAAGTTCCAATTATTTTTATAGATAACAAACACGTTTCAAAGAATATCGGATAAACGGTCGAATGTGTTCGCAGTAAACACTAATGAGATGTTATTTAAAACACGTATTTTGGGTCCACATGGAGCTG
This sequence comes from Platerodrilus igneus, assembly GCA_036346225.1. Classification (NCBI taxonomy): domain Eukaryota; kingdom Metazoa; phylum Arthropoda; class Insecta; order Coleoptera; family Lycidae; genus Platerodrilus; species Platerodrilus igneus. The sequence continues at coordinate 3,175,548 of JARFIW010000012.1, read as the reverse complement.
TAGAACGCGAACAGAAATATCGATTTTCTACCACTCAAACAAGGTTAAAAAGAGACGTAGAAAATGCATAAGCAAGGGACAGCGTTAGTATGGGCGGGATTTGTGAGACATCAATGGATAGACTATCGGTCCAAATTGTTAGTTGGACATCAGACAAACACGAGAATAGTGTATATTAATTTTCAGAAAAGATCGTAACGATGCGGTGAATTTCGTGGACTTAGAAATCGGTTGAGCTCAAAATTTTAAGAACGTGTTGTTGTAGATGAAAGACTTCGGATAAAATGCGGCCAGAGGTGGCATCGGAAATTGTATAAATACCTTTTCAAAATATAATTAAAGCCCTTAATATTTTGATCGCTTCAGACTACGTATGAAAGTTACCACGAGTTTGTAAGTATAATAAAATTATTTTAAATTATATTGCACGGTGTTAGCCTCATAATTTGTACGCGGGTTGTGCCGAGTTTAGATTTTATTGAGGTATCATCTATATTTTTTGGGTTGTTTTTTTAGTTTGTAAATTAGTATGCAAATTATAAGGGCATACATTATTCATAATTAACTGGGTTATCATGAGCTCACCATACTCCAGAGTTTACGTAGATTTAAAATAAATTATAAAGAAGGAATGAGAAATAAGGTATTATTCAGGGCCCATTTACTCCGGGTACATTCTATGTGTTTGATAATTTAAATTAAAATACAGGACATTACAAAATAGTATTTATTGAGGTGTAACTTGATCACTGAAATGTGGATAATATTGAATTTTATTTGTAAATAGTGATAAATAAAAGATTGTATGTTTGTTGTATTTTGTGGTTTTATTGGAAGTGTGCGTGAACGATAGAGAATATGAGAGTGAATCTAGATATCCAAGAGGAGGTCCAACTGAGCTATCCGGAAGCAGTTGAAGAAGCAATTCAACCGAGGAAGATAGGAAAACGGGTAAGAAATTATAGTTTTTGAATTATTTAATTTTTGAAAAATTTTCTATTATGTGCAATTTTCGAGTTTTGAAAATTTAAAAAAAATTTCGAATATATTTTTGTTGGTGAGGCTTTTACCCAAGTTCCACGGCAATATATATATATATATATATATGTATATATATATATATATATATATATATATTATAATATATACGATAATGACGAAGCGACAAGTTAGTCTATATTCAAACTGAGCTACGACTATGTTCAAAAGTGTTAAGAATTTACGTAGCCAGTGAATTAAAAATCTAATTTCAATCTAGACTTTAATTTTGGCTTTTAACATCGACCTTTAATTTCGACTTAAAATTGGAGACATATTTTGATTGAGATGGCTCTACTTTGGGATATTTAAGACGACTTTGATTTGGGACTTCAAACATACTCAAACTTTGGAAATAGTTTAAAAATGAAAGTATTTTAATTTGGACATATTCTGACTTTGTACGATTTTAATTGGAAACAATTTATGGGACAGGCACATTAATAAGAAAAGCGGACACAGAAAAGGGATACAGATCATGGACTAGGATGGAACTACAGAATCCATTCCAGGTTAGCAATCTTAATACACTTTATTATTGAAAACTGTTTTTGATTTAATATTTGTTTCATTGTGTATTTGTAAGAGTCAACAAAAAGGGTCACTTAACAATTTATGACAAGGTAATAGGTATCTTGGAACGTTTGAAGGTCCCTGAATAAGTAAAAGATATTTTTGCTGACTTTCAGAAAACCATAAATCTGGTATATGTAGATATTCTGTAAAGAGGGAAAATTTTGAGAGTTGTTAATATTATCAATGATTATATTGTGTATTATAGAATTGCTTTATTTGATTCAATAAGATCAATTCAGGGTAAAAGCCTAATTTAACATTTGATGACATAAGGGCTTAAAATAATCAAAGGTATCATAGGGCAAAACATAGCAATTTTATGACATGCCCAATCGTGGGGCGAATATCATAGCAATTTTATGACGCCCATCGTAAGGGCTCGTTAATCCTAAAATCGGGTATCACAGCAATTTTATGGTACGCTCAACTGTGGGGTCGAATAACACAGCAATATATATATATATATATATATTGCTGTGATAAGGGGTTGTTTAAGGGTGTATTTTATAGCAATGGTTATGTAGTAATCAGAAATCATAATAGGAAGCAGAAAACTGCATTTATTTAATAGAAAATTGAGTAATTGGGATAGTTTGTAAATAGTAAGCATTTAACATCCTGTATATAGAGTATGAGTAGTTTTAAGCGACGGAAATAGACACAATAGGACGCATAGTTGGCATAGAAATAAGTAATTCATGCACTAGGTAAATAACAAATATTTAACACCCGGTATATAGTTTTAGTAATTTTAAGCAAAGCAAATAACGATATTTTTCAATAGAAGCACGCGTATTTAGAAGTAAGCATAATAAATGTAATTAAACACGCATTGAAAAGGATTCGAATTAATCGTAACATAATACGGAGATAAGAGATAAAACTTAAAGAAGTGTAGTGTAAGTGCGTACAAACCATTAACAATTTTTAATAGTAAAGATAATTAAAAATGCGTAAATAAATAAGCATATATGAAAATTGAAAGTAGAATTGCATCAGGTATTTATGTATAATATGGAAAAGCGATTATTTTCTCAAAACACCGCATGGTCTGATAACAAAGCATCTGTAAGCAAACAACAATTACTCGAACGGCCGAGAATGTTACATCAGAAAACCACTTTAAGTGTACGAAATAGAAAGATCTCATTGATTAAGATTAGTAAGCCAAACCCACAGACAAAGGGGGAAATAACCATATGTTAACAACGAGCAATGATAAGGGAGCTCAGCTTTCAACTCAACAAAACCAAGGTGCGTCACTCTGAATCTAAGAGTAACGCGTAAGAATAATATTTAAAAGTGAAATTGTATAGTGACAGATAGTGCTACAAAGATAAAAATTTCTATTGCCGATTAGCGTAAGTAGAATTTGGGGAATTTATTTAAACTAAAATATAATAACAATAGGGCTCTGGGTTTGGTGCGAGAAATCTAAGTCTAAGTTTGGTGCGAGAAATCTAAGTCTAAGGTTGGTGCGAGTAATCTAAGTCTGACTATGATATTCTAAGTTCGACGAAAATAATTCATGGGTGTAGAATAAATCAAGAGGGTGATGACAATAATTCAAATGTAATAATTCAAGCGTGTGGATAGATAATACTTCAAATGGGTATATAATAATTCAATATTGATGGAGAATAATTTTTAATACGATGTTAATGATCCAAATGGATGGTATAATAACGCATGGAAAATTTTAATGGATGTTGGTTGATAATGGATGCGTTGATAGTTTTGGTACAATTTTAAGTTGCGAGAAAGAAATGAGGAAGCACGAAGTAAACAGACCAGGTTAGATCTTTTTAGTTTTAAGACATTTTTTTCTATTTGAATTTGAATATTGAATTTGCTTAATTAATATAAACTAGTGTAACTGAGTCAGCAACGAACTTTTCATATGTAGAAAGTACGTAATATAATAAAGGGGTTTTGAACGTTACAGGCTTCTTTTATAAGAACAGTAGTTTTTTTGGTGACTTTAGATTGATAGTGAAGCATATAATTTTGAGATAAATGAGATTTACAATATTTATTGATTGAAAAGTGTATTTTAGTAATTTTCAAAACCTGTACATAATATTTGTTTTATTATATGGACTTAACTAACTTCATTTTATAATTCAAAATAAAAGCTAGTCGAGGCAGAATAATAAAATTAGTGGGAGTGTAACTTGATAATTTAAACAGAGAGGTAAAGTCAAGTAAGAATACGCCATTGATACCGAGTACGGCGATATCATGTCAAGTATTTATTGGACAGCCCAAAGTCGGAGATTGAGAGTTCCAGTTAATTCATAGTATAATTAATATGGCTGCCCAAGCCGGCGTGAAAGCGTGAAATATAAAACTCTGTCGCACACATATTGGGCGCTGGTGTTCCTAAATGGAGATTTTTTGACAAAGTCGTTGCTTTAATAGACAGCAAGAAAAAATTAAAATAAAAGTAGCGGCTACTTGATATACATCACGTAAACGTTAATAACTTTTGTATTTGGTCTTGAAATCTAAAACTCTGTCGCACACATATTGGGCGCTGGTGTATTTAAATGGAGATTTCTTATCAAAGTCGTCGCTTTAATAGAAAGCAAGATCAAAATTAAAGTAGAGGTAACGGCTACTTGATATATATCACGTAAACGTTTATAACTTTTTTATTTGGACTGGAAATCTAAAACTTTGTCGCACACGTATTGGGCGCCAGTGTACCTAAATGGAGAGTTCTTGACAAAGTCATTGCTTTAATAGAAAGCAAGAACAAAATTAAAGTAGAGGTAGCGGCTATTTGATATATATCACGGAAACGTTAATAACTTTTTTATTTGGGCTTGAAATCTAAAACTCTCTCGCATGCGTATTGGGCGCCGATGTACCTAAATGGAAATTTCGTGACAAAGTCGTTGCATTCACAAAAAGTCAGAAAAAAATTAAAATAAAGATTGGGGGCCATTAGATGTACATTACTAAAAACGTAATAACTTTTGTCATAATGGTTGGATATAGCATAAATTTAAATCTTTAGTAAGATTATATATGTGCTTCTGGAGAGTATTCTATTTCAGTTTCAATGTCTTCCAAGAAACTTAGACGTATAAAGTTTTTTGAATAAGTATTATGTAGAATTTTGAAGTTAGAAGGAGGGTTAAAATTATAGTTGCTAAATTGTAGGTGATTCCCAAATGTTGATAGGGTAGGTTTTTTAATGTGTTCATTAATACGGGTGAATAGAGGCGACAAGTTCTTCCGATGGACGTTGCATCACACCCTCCCCAATTCAGTTTATATACACCAATTTTTGATAATTTTGTAATTTTAGAGTATGTTAAGTTATTGTAAATAGAATTATTAATTTTAAAGGTTAATTCATTTGTCATTATTTTGTTCATTTTGTTTTCGACTTACTTAAGGTCGGTCTGACGCAGCTCTAACTTGTTTTCTACTCTGGGTCAATCTAAAAAGTTTTACATACCCTTCACGACCTAAATTTCTAATAATTTGACCAATATAGCTTGGTCTAGTTCTTACTAAACTTTTCTATCTGTTTCTTATCTACCTGGCTCTATATAGATATTAGCAACCTGATTGTTGTTAAAGAACTCCAACATGTTTACATGATTCCCATTTATAAGAAAATGAAATATGCTTTAACTGGCACCCTATCAGTCTATCTCTCCTGACCTTTAATTGTTTCCACATACATGGTTCCTCGCCTATCCTTCTATAAATTTCCTCATTTGTTACTCTAATCTTTAACATCTTTAACATTTTCCTATAACATCAAGTTTTAAAAGCTTCTGTCTTTTTCTTATCTACCTCTTTAGTTGTTCAAGTTTCACTACCGTATAATAGAACACTCCATACGTGCGATTTTAAGAAACTTTTTCTATTATCTAAACTAATACAATTAGCTATTAGTAAGTCTGTCTTTTTAAAAATATTTTTCTAGCTTGAGCTATTCTAGCTACTATATCCATTCTGCTACGTCTGTCCTTTGTAATTATACTACAACTTAACTTGCAAAATTCATCTACCTCCTCTAATTCGGTATTACCTATTTTTAATTTTGGTTTAGAACTAGGCTTTGTCTATTCTGAGTTAATTCTCATACTATAGTTACTCTGTAGTATCTCATCTAAAATATTTAAAAACTTTCTTAACTCTTTTCTAGACTCTGCTTTAATGGCTATATCATCTGCAAAACGTAGCATGTCTACTTTTTGTCCCTGTACACTAATACCTATCTCTTTTCTCTCTCTAGCTAAGTTTAAAGCTTCCCCAATATAAACATTAAAAGTCAAGGGAGATAGCATACAGCCCTGCTTAACACCATTTCTAATCTTAGCTTCCTTTTCTATTTAATCAAATCTAATTACTACGCTTTGGTTTTTATATAGACTGTAAATAATTTTTCTACCCCTATTTTTCGCAAAATCCTGAACATACTGATCCAATTAACCCTATCAAATGCTTTTTCTAATTCTACAAATGCGAAATGAGTTTTTTTATTTTTTGTAACTTTTTTTCGATAATTACCCTAATCATTAGTATCGGTTCTCTAGTCACTCTGTCTTTACAAAACCATATTGGTCTTCGCCTAATTAATTCTCATTTAAAGCCTCTACTCCATTTTTAATTATTATTGTTAGTATTTTGGAAGCATGGGAAGTTAAACTAACCGTTCTAAAATTCTCACACCTATCAGCTCCTGACTTTTTTGGGATTGGGATAATATTTTTTTCAAAATCTATTGGGACCTCACCTGTGTTATATATTACTTTTACTAGTTCATATAGTCTGTCTAAAGTTTTCTTACTTGCATATTTTATTAATTCTGCGGGTATATTGTCTATACCCGGCGCTTCTAGTTTAAGATCCCTAACATCTCTATCAAATTCCTTTCTTAATATTGAGAACCCTATTTCTACATCTTCTTCTTGGTCGTTCTCTAACTCATCCATATCGTTTCCCTTATATAAATCTTCTAAATATCTTTTCCATCTACCTGCTACCTCAGCTTTATTAGAATCGCATTATTCTAATCTTTAATACCGTTGTATTTTTTCATATCTTGGCCGAAAAACTTTTTAACTACCCTGTAAGCCCTGTCTGTCTTACCTATTCTCAAATCATCTTGTATTCTCTTACAATTCTCCTCCATCCATTTATTTCTAGCTTTTCTACACTCATATACTATCTTATTTCTAACTTCATAATATTTTTGCTTACGTTCACTATCCAATTCTCTGAAAGGTTTAAGCTTTCTTCTATTCTCTATTAAACCTAATATCTCCTTTGTTACCCAGGGTTTTCGCGCTTCTACTTTTTCATACCTATAGTCAGTGTTGCTGTATCATGTACAACCCTTTTTATTTCGTTCCATCTATTTTCTACGTTCCCTCCTATAGCAATCTCTTTGATCTTATTATCTAATACTTGTTTATATTCATCTTTTACCTCACTATCATTAAATTCACCTAGATCCCATCCCTCTTTTTTAGCCTTTCTCAATTTTTTTAGTTTTAAATTACACTTTATTTTAAATTAGTTATGATCGCTGTCTACGTCATATGTCATATGATGGAAGGTTAAAATTTTTGAAAGTATTGAAAATTTAACAATGAAAATGTTGATTTGTAAATGGAATGGAGATAAATTTATTAGGTCTGGTGTGGAAATTTTAACTGCTACAAATTTAGGAAGCCATGTTGCATTAAAAATGCTTAAAGTTATGCGATTAACATGGCTTTAGTCAATCTATAGACACAGATGCATTTTGCATACATATTTTTAAACCTGTTTCAAGCAGTATTTTTAGGCGCTCATAAAAAAACAAGAAATACCGCTTTAGTAATAAAAGAAAACGAAAATCAATTTAATGTTACACTTTTACCCAAATTATACTATTAAAGAGATTTTCACAGAAAGATATTTATTTCAGTTTACTTTTACTTTCGCTGTTCTACTGTTACACTACTTAACTCTAAAAACTATTTCACAAATTATAATTCGAGATTTAACGGTGTCGACGCTTCTGGAATAATTTATCTAGTACTAGCCGATATGCAAATTCATTTAATAAGATATTCAAGAGATAATGTGAACATTAAGAAGACGCTATGGTATTGAAAAGAAGCACAACCTGCAACAAGAATAACTCTTGAAGAATTCTAGAAACTGTATTTTGACCTGTAGGATATTGCAGTTTCTAGTAGTAATTGAGAAGAGTTGCGGTATTAACAGAGATTTATGTGTTTTATGTTATAGAAAAACATTATCCCTTTTGTAATTAAGAAATGCTTTTATGGTGACTGATTTGCTCCTTGCTCAGGCTAAGGAAGAAAACAATCCTTAGCGTATGACTTATGAATCGTTTGGCAATCCTTTTACCTAATTAAAATTCACTACAAATTACTTTGTAATTATTTCTATATATCTAAGCGATTTATATGATCTTAGACGTTGCCATTGAAACTACGAGAAGTGCGTTTAGGATTTCTACACCATATACTAAAATCATTCATCCGAATTTATGCCTAGGGGTCCTCTAGTATTCAAGTAATCGAGAAATTTCCAGATAAGTGAAAGTAAATGCACTTTTACCACCATAGGTGTATTTTTTCTCGCATATTTATAAACTTAGCATTACCAAACTTTTCGTGGGCGAGCCAACTTCGAAGTATTTTAAAAAGTGCGAATTTGCGCACACTGTCTGTTTAGGATTCTCGATTATGTAGCAGTACTCCAGTCAAAACAAGCAAAAAGCCATTGTAAGGTTACCATAATTCGTAAAGAGCTGAAAATTGGTACAAGTCTTAAATATACTATTACAAATAAAATATCAAACATCCCCAGCGATCATACGTCTGCTGAAAAATTTATTCAATATCAAAAGTCAAAAGTATCGGTTTGTTTGCATTTTTCTCATAAACGGTATATGCTATCGTAAACAATAGGTTAGACCAACGTTATAGACCCTGCAATTGTTTACAAAATTTGTTCTTATCCTTTTTTTCTACGAATCGCCATTCCTAAGATATTCCCATTTCAAACATCAAAAATACTAATATACACCACTACCCTCTATACATCATCGAACGTTCAATATAGGTAAAATATTGATTTGTGTAACGCAAGTTACGTTTCGGGCCTTGGGAGCGGTCTTTTTAAAAACTTCTTCCAAAAACTACGTAACAATTTATTTGGTTAAACAGAAATTACAACTGAATTTTGACCAACTGATTTAAAATACTCTAAGTCGAAAATTAAATAATAATTGAAGTTTAATAAGGGTAAGTAGCCTAAGCAAACGGCAACGTTAAAGCTGAAATACTGTAGACTGACTGACGGTTTTGGGGCTCCCGGGGTATTAATCATGTCTGCTTATTTCTTAACTCTATTCATTATACAATGTAACAATCTTAATTTCTAAGTAATTGCGGTTTTTTAACCGTCTGTGACCTGCACCTGCAGTCTGGAATACAATGTATTGCATCCGTTTTTCACAACTTGCTTGTGAACTTTTAATAATCTTTATTTAATTATCCTTGAGATACAATGTCGCATCTAACTTTATAATTCTTACTAACTCCTAATAATTTCTATTAATGGTACACATAGATTGTGGGATACATAACTCCTCCCGACGTAAATGAAAAATTAAGGGTTTTACTTTTGCTTAATTTTTAAAATTCATTGTCCCTAAGGGTACATTTGTTACTTCTTTATTTACCTTTGTTTTCCTATGACTAATTTTAATTTCTTTATTCTTATATCTAAGATACATTTTGTAAAATACATACATGATTAGAAAAATAATTAAGATTATTAATAAAATTGTCCAAACGCTTATATTGTCATAGTGTAATTTTGGCAACTTGTAGCTCACTTAAATGTTCCTTATAATTGTCCATTAATTTCATAGCGTGGTTGAGATCGTCTATGTCTAGGTGTTCTAGTTGCATAGGTTTCTTGATTATTTTACAATCTTCGATTTGCGTTATCTTGAATTGTAGTTCTGGTAAATTTGCGAGTTTCTTGGTTACTATGGGGTTTTGATAAACTCTGAGGATTTCGTTCTCCAATTTTAAATAACAGTCTTCTTTAAAGGTGATTAATTTGCTTCTGGTTATTGCTAAGTTATTCTCGTCTTGATTGCAGTGGACGGTTGCTATTACTTCTATTGGAAATATGGCAATCCATTTGTTTTCTGTAACTTTTGAATTTTCATGTTGGTGTTTTGTTCGGGTTTTGCTTCACAGTTGTCGTAATGGTTTGAAAATCTTAGTAATTGTACTTCGCAAGGGCTGTCTTCTTAGATGATTGTTGTCGTCAATGATTGGCATAATTATTGATTTGGTGTTACTTCATTACATTTCTTGTGCAACCATATCTTAGTTCATTTAAGAATAGGAACTTGTTTTTGGGGATGATAACTTGATACATGCTAGTAATTTTCATTGGAAAAGCAAATAAATGATAATAATTATAATTCTTACTTTCAACTATTGGGATTTCTATTAAAAATGTTATTTCGTTCTTCTTTATATAGCCTTTCACTATAGCTATTTTTCAATTATGAGAATGTTTTATTCTATAACATCTAAGGGTAATTTACTATTAGTTATAAATGATCTAATTCTTAATAATTCTTTTAATAACTTCGTTGGTTGTATGATACTAGAAAGTAATGTATTTAATTTTGCAAATGTTACGGTATTTTCTAAAGTGGTTACAATTTGTTGGATTAAAGTAAGGCTTGATATTATTTGGGTAAATATTGTATTAAACCTAATTAAGTCTCGCATTCCTAACATGGTAATTTGCATGTTAGTTTCCAGGGTTTGTATTCTATTGGCTATACTATCTTGATTTCTTACTAGCTTTCTTAATGTTTCGTTGAATTTTAATAGTTGATTGGGTTAGAGATATTTGGTTGCTAACAATGGTTCTTATATCGTTTTGGTTTTCGATTATTGCTGTATTGATTTGTCACAACGTTCTGCGTCTTGGTTGTCTAAATTGCCTGTGATAGCTTTTATTATGTTACCTAATCCGTTAACTAGTCCTCTTTTTCGTCTCGTAATTTGTTCTGTGGGTTTAATCTGTTAAATTTATCTTCTATGTTCCTTAAAATGTCTTCTATTATACTGTTGTAATTCATCATTTTTATGGTGTATATCTTTCCAAATTTGGCCGTGCCCATTGATTGTTTTAATCGATAATAATTGTCTTTGATTATTTGAGATTCTTGTTTTAATTCCGTTAAATCGAATGTCCAATAGTCTATTGTATTTTGCATACTTCCCAATTTTATTGGTAGTATACCGGGTTATTTTTTATGTCTTCAATTAATAGGTCCTTGTCCGTTCTACGTGGGTGGAGGTTGACGGTAAGAGTGATGATTGTCCATCTGAAATTACAGGGTGTCTTAGGTTTTTTAAATGAATGTATTTTACTGTCTTGTCGTTGTCTACTACGGCTATATTTTTGTCTGCTATTCTCTTAATTTTAAACGGGCCTAAATTCCTGGGTGCCGTTTTGTGCCGTTTACTTTGGAAGTTTTTCTCGTACACGGTTTGTCCTATTGAAAATTTATTTGCGTAGGTATTCTTATTGCGGGTTGTGGTGATACGTTCTTTGTCGTTATCTAATTTATCCTTTACTTTATCGTAAGTTATTTTTAATTTGTCCTTGTGAGCTTTAGCATATTGCTGATATACTCTTACTTTTTCGTTACTGATTTATTTGGTTAATTATAGTATATTGTGTAACAAGGGCAGAAAGTGAGCATTAGCAGTCCGCAGCTATTAGATGCCTAAGCGAGCGAAGCGAGCAAGGGCAGCTGATATAGCTAAGAGCTGCTAATGCATTTTTGCCTGTGTGACACACAACTGTTTTTCGCCTAGCATTAAAGAAAAAAAAATAGGAAAAATAACACAAAATAAAGAAGGTTAATAACATTTGACGTTATCATCACTGTCTAAACTACCATTCATTTTCACTAACAGTTATTCAGTTAGAATTACAATTATTCACTACTCATGTATGATTATTTTATATTTTTATTCGAAACCCTCATTAACACTACACCGACGCCGAGGTTAAATGAAAAATTATTTGAAACGTCAAAGTCGCAATAAATGAATCTCAATGATAGTCATAGGTGTCTAGATTGTGAAAAACCTACAAAATCATGCTGTTATGAGTTTAGCGGACCTAGGACCGCAAAGGTTTACTTTCAGTCACATTTTTAGGGCAAATATGATTCATTTTCATATACGCTAGGCGAAAAAATAATTAAAGTAACCCGTGGGTTTTTTAATATACTCTGACAAAACCAGTGAACTTTAAGAAAGGATTTCCTTAAAATGATGGAACGCAACTATCTTCCGGCTATGCTAGGGGTCTATTCCTCGGGTAGAGCTTTTGAGGATTGGTCGTGGTTCTTTTTACAAAACATTATTTACTTACTGACTCAATTTATACCATAATAGGGGTATGTGGAGGGCGCTACCAAGTCATTACGCTCTAAACACAGGGTTTCCCTAAGAGGGACTTGGGAGTCCTTAGAGAGGAATATTGTATTTACTGCTTAAGCAGGAGCTGTAAAAAAAATTAGATTAAATTAACTAAGGAGGACACAAGAGGTGTACTCTTGCTACCTCATGAAAAGAAAAGCTATAAATATCAATTATGCACACACTTTTATAGACACAAATATTAGGCATCAAATTTTGAAAGTGCTATCAGTGTTCCTTTGTCAAATGGAAGCTACAAATATCATTATATTTTATTCCTTGATCCAATAACCCTATTTTTGAACTCACTTGTTCAAAATAAAACAATTAATTAAATGAATTAAATTCTTTAATTAAATCTTACTTCATGATAAAAGTTGTATGTACAAAATACTATATATATATATATATATATATATATATATATATTCGTATTGAGGTAGCCTTGTATTCATTGCGTTGTGTGAATGATGAGACTCGCGTTTGGATTTGCCTTTTGTTAATTCTATTAATAATTGTAAGGTGTTTATATAATTTATAGAATGCAATGATTTTGCGTCTGAACAATTCGTTCTCTTTATTTAGTTGCGTTATTTACAGGGATCTCGGTGTTAAAATTGTAATTGAATTTACGTTTTGTTTTTGGGTATTTTTAAATTATTTTGTGCGCCAGTTAATTTCGTATTGTTAATTAAAAATTTGTTTTTGTTTTGTTTCTATAATTTTTGCGTCAATTAACTTTAGTAGTAATTGTCTCAAGTGCGAATGTAATGCGTCTTTTTAGTTCTCTAGTTTTAATAGGTTTCTTTTAAACAAAAATAAATTTGAAAATAATTCTCTTAGTGTATAAGTCAATTATTTTCATTAAATTGCATTAAATAATAGTAGAAATAGTCAATATTCATATATAAATAGTAAAATCATAAAAAATTCTCTTATACTAGCAAATATCACATGTTTGTAAAATAAATTCAATTGGTTTAAGGAAATGAACGTACACTAATTGTTTTGTTGGTTTCATAGATTCTGTCAATTTTGTACGTCCTCCACGTTGGTTTTGGATTCGATCTATGCTTGTATCTCCTCCAAATCTTCAGTTTGGGTTTGTTGAATTTGAACGATTTTTGTTTCGCCTCCAACTTCTGTTTATTTGTTGGGATTTGAACGACTCTTGTTTTACCTCCAGCTTCTGTTTGGTTTTGTCACAAACTCGGAATTGAAATTTCAGACCACCAGTTCTTCGAATTTGGGTTTCCTAGTGACCTTTTAGCATTCTACCGACTGCGCCAGTTGAGGTTCGTGCCTTAGGAGCTGTCTTTTTAAAAACCAGTTCCAAAACTTTTTAACAAATTTTATTCTTAAACAGACATTAATTATGGAATTTTGACAAGTTGAATTAAAATTATTTTAGGTCCGAAAATAACTAATAAATGTACTATCGTGAGTAGCCTAAGCAACTGCAAGGTTAAAGTTGAATACTTTGACTGACTGCCGGGTCTTTGAACTCCCGGGCTTTTTATAATGTTCCTACCACTAACATGGCTCTGGGAACTTGCAGATCTCATGTATGCTTAATCTTAATATTATTCATAATTACAATGTTGTAATCTTAATTTCTAAGTAATCACGGTACCTGGCCGTCTGTGACCTGACATCTGCAGTGTCACTATCGTCTGCGATACAAAGTAGCGTATCGGTTTACATGAACTGTTCATTAAACTTTATAAATTGTTCTTGTATTTACTTTGTTGCACTTCACTTAACATTTTTATACACTTTCCAATAATTTCCTAATTATTCTATTTTATAGTATATACATCAATTGGGGGATACATAACTGGCATTAGCCAACGAAGGAATAAAATGGTTCGGATTGGTTCGTACTTAATAATTTTTGTACAACTAATATGTTACATGCCGAAAATCGGCATGCAAACATTTCTAATTTTAGTTCTGAATTTGTAAGTGAATTCGCGCCAATAATTTAAAAGACCTGTGCGTGCATTTCTGTCACTTTAGATAGTTGCGTTTGCGCTCGAGATTGCGCAGTCGCAGAGTGGAAAGAAAGTGGTGATTTCCGTTACGTCGGGACTAGTCAACTGAACGTCGAACCGAGTGGTTATCTGTGTGCCGTTTATCTTGTCTTCTCTTGCAGATATGTAGGTTTTCTTTTATCTCGTGCCTGAATCGTTCCTCTTGCCAGTATCCTTTACCGTTCCGCTACAAACAGAAGAGAGAATGCAAATTTAAATCTGGTTCCACCGAGGGGCAAAAGGACGACCCACGCCCGACTGCCGCCAAGTAGCTGTCCTGTGGTGAAAAGCTCCATAGTTTACGTGAGTACACTTATCTTTTCCTATAATTACAATAAACATTTCTTGCATGTGATAATAATTTAAAACATTAATATGACGTAACACCTTATTGCGCAACATTATGCAAATATTTATTGTGTTATCAACTGTCGTAGTGGCTCTTATACATACGCGCCGGGACGAGTATACCTTAGAGTAGAGAACCGCAAGTATAACAAATATGCAATTTGTATGTTACTGAAAAGGCATCAACAAGATGAATGTTCGGAGACGAAAAATATGACAAACTTCAACTTGAACTACTGTGTATACTCCTCTGAGGCGAATCGATCTTGAGGTTTTCCTTCTTTTTGTTTCTTTTTCACCACCCCTATCTACGACTAGTTGGTTAACACGGCATTTTTCCGGTCTTTTTTTGTTGTGGTAATCGGCGCGGACTAATTATGTTTTCGTGGCCTTCTTCTTTGTCAGCCCAGTATACTTTCGCGACATTCTATACAATCTATCGCAACATATACAGTACAATAAAATATGATTTCTTCATTGAAGGTTATATAGAAAAGAAGTTAGAGCTGCGTCAAACCGACCTTAAATAAGGTCGAAAACACAACAATGATGATATTTATATTTATATCTGTTTATGGACGCGTTTAGGATATCAACTGCTGCTTATCCTGTCGGCGGCGCTTATACAACTTAAGCCAGCCTTTCTAGTGATTTGTAGAACCTTTGCCAGAGATTATGCTGCTGTTTACATTGACTTTCTAGTTGCCGCTTGAAGCGAGCGGACGTGTTTTTGCCGAGCTCCCGCTTCAGCAATAACAGTAAGTTTTTATCTAGGGTTTATATTATTTATTGTTGTATTATTTTATTTGAAGCTTTGCTTTTTATTGTGTTTTATTTTTATAATTGTGTGCCATCAAATTTTAAATACAGGGCAGTAAAATAAAAATTTTAAAACAGAATTTAAACTAAATAAAAACTAAATAAATCGCGTCTTCTTTGTAATTTAAACCAAATCCGCGTTTTAAAATAATCTAAATAAATTTCGGGTTAATAAAACAAAGGTCTACTCAACTAATACTCAAAAACAATTTCGAAATAACTTAAAAGGCATTTTAATAATAAATTTAAAATAAAATCCGCCTAAATCAAGTAAAAAGCCGGGTAAAACAACTAAAAAGTGTGTGAATTTTTATAGTGCGCGTATAATAAAATAATAACCAAAAACAAAAATCTAAGCCCTTTTAAATCAAATAAATAACTCAAAAACTGTAAATTTTAAAACAATTTTAATATAAATTTTCCGTAATTTAAGTTCACGCGTATTTAAAAGTTCCTTTAAAATCGATTTTGGTGTAATTAAGCGGTGTAACAGTTACGGGTTGTGCTAGTTACCAAGCGATTAAGTGAAAGGTCATTTCCGGTTACCACATTCCGATTGCGCTCGACCTTATTTTGTTAATTACACATTTAAAAATAAAGTGTTCTTATTTATAAATTAGATATTTTAATATTTTGAAGTAATTAGTTTATTTAAATTTGATTTGGCGGTTTAAAAATTTAAAATAAATAAATAGCGTTCTTTACGGTACATTTTAAATCGAGATATTTTTATTGCGTTAGGAAATTTATTTGATTCTAGTTGTTATTTTGACGCTTAGTGCTTGTTGTATTTTTGTTAAAATTTGATATTTAATTGGGCGGTTGAAGTTTTAATAAATACAAGGTTGTTTACGGTTCACCTTTAAACAAAACATTTTTATTGGACCAACGTTTTGCGTTCTTCTAGCGTCGTTCTTTTAGCGTCGTAACGGTTAGGACGTTTTTGAGCTGCGTTTTAGGTGTCATTTTATTGCTAGTTTTGTCAGCATGGTGGTCCACCGCGATGAGGAGCCGCTGCCCAGGAGGAAGAGGGCGATCGGTCGGAGTCTGCTAGGTCGGCGGCGGAGGGCGCTGTTGGGGAAACAGCAAGGTAGTGCTAAAGGACTTTTGTTAGAAACTCAGGAGGAGGTACAGGAGGTAGGGAAGGAGCCTGCGTCTGCGGCGGTCGTGTCTGAGGAGTCAGGGGCCTCCCGTGGTGGTCGCGGCGCCAGAATTGCCCTCTACTTCGAGAGCCCAGCGCACGATGTCGACTAGCAGCAACGGTAGCGTTAATGCTAGCGACCTCGATGAGCTGGAACTCTTAAAGTTTAGGGTGAGGAAGGCGCACGCTGCCGTCTATGGGAAGGTGCCGACGACCTCCGCCACTATCGTCGTGGAGGATAGGAAGATGGTTCGGCACGCCGTGGATGATATCCGTGACGTGACGAACCAACTGATAGGTATGGTTAGGGCGCTGCGTCTTTGTTTAGATGGTTCAGGAGAGCAAGTGTTGTTGGGGGAAGTCCGGCGGTGAATTCTGTCGTTTCAGGAGGCCAGAGTCAGGGTGCGTCGGTGCAGCGCAAGGTCTCCTACGCCGCTGCAGCTTCAGGATCTGCCCCTACGTTTGCTGTAAGGGTCGACGCCAGGCCAGGCCAGAAGGACGACGTGATGACGACCCTGAAGCAGAAGGTCGATCCCGCTCGAGATGGGTTTGTTGTTGTCGGAGCTCGTAGGACGCGCCGGGGCGGTGTCGTGGTGGAGTGCGCAGGTCGCGACGACGCCAAGAAACTGCAGTTGAAGGTCGGCGGGAACTGCAAGGAACTCGTGGCGAAGACCATCGAGAAGAAACGTCCACGGGTCGTTCTTCCGGGGTCGAAGCGGGGATGAAGGCTGAAGAGCTCGTGCGGTTGATTGCGAGCCAGAATCCCCGTTTCGGCGATTTGAAGCTAGAAGACCACCTGAGAGAGAAGTTCAGGTTTGGCGGAAAGGGCCCTAGAGATCCCTTCGCCAACGTAGTCTTCGAAGTGACCCCACACTTCGAAGACGTATATTAGCTGATGCTATTAACCTCAGGTGGCGAAGAGTATGGGCCCGGGACCACTTCTCGATGACCCAGTGTTACCGGTGCTACGAGTACGGCCATCGATCGATGGAGTGCAGGAGAAGGTACAGTGGTGCGGTAACTGTGCCGAGGTCGGGCATGAATTCAAGAATTGCCGGAAGGCAGTCCCCTGCTGTGTGGTTTGCGCTAGGGCAAACGACAGAACTGGCGGTGGCGCGAAGGTCGATACGCGCCACGACGCCAAGTCGAGTAGATGCCCACGATGCAACGTCTGAAGACGCAATCACACGAAACATCGATTATGGACTGTGAAGATAAAACAAAGTCCATAAGAAGCAAGAAGATTAAATTCGCGCAACTAAATCTCGGGAAAGGTAGAGGGCAACAAATAACTTCGTAAAGTTATTCATCGAAAATAATATCGACATCGGTTTATACAGGAACCGCACCTGTATGGCCACAAAATAACAGGTTTTGGGAGGGGTTACCGTCTTAAACGCGAATAGTGAAAGACCGCGTAGCGGATATTAATAAATAATGGAACGTGCGCCGGAATTATATTAAATAATTTATCGAACGAGTTTGTAACGACGGCCGAAATCAAATCAGGGAAAATGCGTTCTATGTAATAGCGTGTACCTCCCGCCGGTCGATTCCCGGCGGAAAATCCTCAAACCGAAGACTTGATAAATAAAGTAGATAATATTATTCGTAAAATCGGCAGAAATAAAAATCTAGTCATTGGGGAGATTTTAATGCCAAGTCGCCACTATGGGGCAGCCCTATCGAAGACGATAGAGGCTCGCAGGTTGCTGATCTTTTACGGAATGGGATCTTAGTGTGATAAACACTAATGATTTACCTACGTTTGAGACGCATAGAGGCAGCAGTTTTATAGATATTACTGCAGTCTCGCACGAAATGTTAGAAACGATTTGTAATTGGAAATTAAGGTCGGACGAGGAAACGCTCTCTGATCATAAATTAATAACATGGGACGTTGAAACCAAAACAAGTGCAAACGAGCAGCTAACTGTATTTCCGCGGTTCTGTAATAAAAAGCAAATTGGGAGCGATTTAAACAAAATTTGGCGAAAGTATCCCTGTGCTCGAAAATGAGCTATTTAACTGCCGAGAGGCAGACGAAGTAGAAACACTCGCGAAAAAATTAAACGACGCGGTGGTAGACGCGTCGTCGTATTCCATGCCGAAAAGAAAACATTTAAAGACAGCGTACCCTGGTGGACCCGGGAACTAACCACCAAGCGGGCAGAAACGCGTAACCTAAGGCGCCGCTATCAACGCGCCTCGGGAGATATAAGAGAACAACGGAGAATAGAATATAATCAAAGTTACCGCGAATATAAAATATTAATAGAAGAAACGCGAACGAATAAATTTAAAGAATTCTGCACGCAAAACTCAGAGAAAGAACCCTGGGGAACCGCATACCGCGTAATTAGAGGAAAACAACAAAAATCGCGCTCAGTAATATAAAGAAAACAAATGGCGAATACACGGAAGGTTTTAAAACCACAGCGGAATATTTACTAGAGAAATTTTTCCCATCGGATAATCCCGAGGGGATGAAGGGTCGCACGATTTAATACGTCGGGAAGCTGCAAAGGCGCAAGGAACAGGTGCCGATAAGGCAATCCTAGTTCACGAGGTCGTCAGGGCTCTTAGGAGGATGAACCCTAAGAAGGCACCGGGGCATGATGGAATCACTTCAGACGCAGCTCTGCAGGCGTGCCTGTTAGCCCCGTGTGTCTTTGTTGGGTTGTTTAATCTTTGTTTAGAAAGGGCGTTTTTCCGCGTTGCTGGAAAATCCAGAATGTGAAATTTATACCCAAACCTAAAAGGCGGATGCGTCAGATCCGGGCAGCTATCGTCCAATTAGCTTGCTACCGGTGCTGGGGAAAGTTTTAGATCGCGTTATGACTACGCGTGTTGAACACCTAGTGCGAGACAGCGGCGGTTTTAATAACCGACAGTTTGGTTTCGTGGAGGGCAAGTCGACTATCGACGCGTTAGAGTTCGTTGTCGGGGAAATTAAGCAGGCAAGAGATGCCAAAGAGTACTGTGTCGTTGTTGCTTTGGACATTTCAGGAGCATTTGATGCTGCCTGGTGGCCATTAATCGTTTGCGAGTTAGATCGTAGGGGTTGTCCGCGAAACTTGATGTCTTTGGTCAAGAACTATTTCTCGGGACGATTAGCACAGGTTGAAATTCCGGGTGAAGTTCTGTCGCGTGAGGTGGAAAGGGGATGCCCGCAAGGGTCATGTTCTGGTCCCACATTTTGGAAGTTGTTGTATGAGAGCATCTTTAGGGTCAAGTTGCCCGCAGGATGCTCAATCGTCGGGTTTGCAGATGACACACTTTTAATTGTAAGATCGAGATTGTTAATGGATATGCGCACAAAACCGAACGAGGCGCTTAATAAATTACACGAATGGTCGCAGGCGGTAAAATTAAAATTTAACACTGCGAAGTCAGAGGCGCTTTATTTCGGCACGAAACCAGGACAGAGACCTCCTAGGTTAGAGCTAGGAGGGGAGAAAATCCCGTTTAAAGATTGTATTACCTACCTCGGCGTCAAGATCGACAATAAATTAAATTGGAAAGCGCACGTACAATACGTAAAAAGTAAGGGCGGCGAAATATCAAATAAAATGATGGCGGCGGCTAAAATAAAGTGGGGTTTCAGGGCGAATCGCTGAGGACGGTTTATGCCGGAGCAATTGAGCCGGCAATACTGTACGCAGCTTCTGTATGGGCAGAAGGTTGTAAAGTCCGGGAGATGCGTCAATTGACGAGCGTACAACGCATAACCGCGGTAAAAGCGGCGAGGGCGTACAGGACCACCTCCACGGAGGCTGTCCTGGTGATCAGTAGGTCTCTCCCTATCGAATATGTCGTTAGGAGATTAGAGATAGACGATTAATAAATATAGGAAAAGGGCGCGAAATTATCGAAGATCTTAATCTTGGTAATAGGGAAATTGCAAGAAAGATTGTTGTATCTGAGTTAGGGCACCCGGCTGATATTAGAGGGATCGAGTTTGTCGAAGGTGATGAGGACGCGATGGGTATTAGAATTTATACGGACGGTTCACGTATGGACGATGGGCAAGCAGGCGCGGCGTTTGTCGTGTATAAGCAGGAAAGGGAGGTGTTTCGGTTTCAAACCAAACTCGCGAACTGGTGCACTATCTTCCAGTGCGAATTGGTAGCCATACGAGAGGCTATCGATTACGTAATAAACCATACGGGCAGAGACGAGTATTATATAATCAGTGATAGTAAATCGGCGCTAACGGCTTTAACAAACATGAACACCTCGACAGATCTCCAAGCGGACGTCTGGAGGATAGCGCGTACGGCGCTAGAGTTTCGACGTTTAAAGTTCTGTTGGGTCAGGTCGCACAATGGTAACGTAGGAAACGATAGGGCTGACGAATTAGCTAAAGAGGCCGCGACGGGCGACTTTCGAATACACATTCGTCGATACCGAGGTCTTTAATCAAAAGAAAGCTGCGCGAAAAATCAATTCGACAATGGGAAGAGAGGTGGAACAACGCTGCCACGGGCAGGTTGACCCACAAATTCATACCGAGCATAGAAGCCAGAGGTAAGATCGAGGTTAAGCTCGATCACAAAATGGTGCAGTTGATAACAGGGCACGGCGCCCTGAAGGCGTATTTACAAAGGTTCGGTCTAACCAATAGCGACCGCTGCGAATGCGGTGAGGGCGCGGAAAGCGCAGAGCACGTGCTCTTCGACTGCCCGCTTGAGGCGGGAAATCGAGGGTTGGCTGATAGCAAACTAGCTATCCTAGGTCTGGCATGGCCAAAGAGCCTAGAGGAAGTCGGGGAAGTGGTAAACCAGAAGGCGTTCTGGACAGCCTTAAAAGAATTCGCGGGAAGGGTCGCGAGATTAGACAATCAATGACGACCGCGTGTAAAAATTCGGTGGGGTTGGTGGGAGGATTGAAAAATTTTAGATTGACTTGGCGTGAGTAAGGATACGAGCATAACCAAAACCTGATATTAAAAAAAAAAAAAAAAAAAAAAAAAGAAAAAGATAATTATACCAAAATGTCCAATATGCACGAGAAACCCCCACTCCATTAATACAATCACTGCCTATCTTCATAATTATGTGCGGAAAATCGGGAATAAATAATAACAAATAAACAATAACAAATAAATCATAAACCCTCATTAAATTAAATCAATAAAGTAAACAAGGATAATAAAACAGAGCGCAACCGCGCATCCCCCCAGGACTTGAAAGTGAAGTGATAGTGATAGTGATTGTGATCCCCAAAACATTTAGTGCATACCCACCAGGACTTTAGCAGTGCACCCCGTCCCACCTTTAGAAGTAAGTTACAGACGACCAGATCTTCGGATGCTGGAGAATTTTATTATCGAGGTAAGACTTAAATGTGGCGGCTGTACTCGCACAAGCATTGATTTACATTAATTAGTAGTTTTGAAATAATTTAAGAAGCACGTTTGGTGTGTAAAGGCGCTAGCCGACATAATGCTTGTGCGAGTGCACCTGATAAATAGGGTGATGCTTTCGCTATTTTGTGCACTGCTATATGCTTAACGCTTATTAAACATTTATTTATATATTTACATAATTATATTTATTTATATTTTATATTTACACTTTATATTTATTTATATATAGCATGTATTATGTGGCTTATTTGTTTTGTTTGACGTTCTGTCGCCATTTTGGTTGCAGTATATATTTGGGAAGGACGAGCAGAATTGCGAAGATTGTAATCATAATGTAAATCAGTTAGGGAACGATAGGGAAAGCTAGGGATGGATTTAAATTGGTTAGCTAGATTTGGATAGTTTTAAGACGACCCTTCAGGTCGCACTGGTAAGCAGAACCGGCGTCTGCTATCCGGTATTACGGATCCCTCCTCTCTCATTTTGCTTGTTGATCGGGTACACTCGAAAGTCAGCGCTAGGGATACCATTATTTACAACCCTGTTTTTAGTTTTTGTTTTGTTTTTGTTCCAGTTTTTGTCAGATTTTTAGGTTTATTAGATTGTTAGAGTTTGTTAGGTTTGTTAGATTTTTAGGTTTGTTAGATTTTTATTTAGTTTTTATTTAGGGTGAATCAACTATGAAGTAAGAATAAATTAGGAGCACGACTATTTTTCGCGTTTAAACCCAATGTAGTACCTCCGGGTGGAGCATTGGGGACGTGGCCGCAAGTATAGCGGCCCTAATTTAAATTATAATGCTGTTTACATTTCAGTGATGAGTCATCCACCGAATTACGTTCGTTACAATATGTTACACAATGTAAACCGTCTATTGGGGATTTATAGCATTACTACGATGTGAAGTTACTTCGCGTTTGTGTCGGAATTACCTTTGTGGCGGAAGGCGCTGATGTTGTGTTGCGTGCTTCGTTTCCAGAATTTATTCGCGTTTAAGATGTCTGAGGGGTCAGCTCGTGACAACTTATACCCATTGATTCTAATGTACTTTACTTAAATCTTCAATTATATTCAGTTGTAATAAATGCATTCCACGTTAAAGCATTCTTTACATTTCTATCTTAGCAAGAAACAAGTTTTTCAGTTTTATTGTTAAGTTGATCCTAAGAATTACACTACAACGAATACACGTGCAGCAGGCTCGCATCGAACATTTGCAAATACACAAACATATCCCAAACACCGTCTATAACGAATATCTTAATACCTGAACGTGATACGGAAATTCTGAGTGCACATTCAGTTTCAGCAACCAAAAATTTATGAAAGACGCCTATCAGATATCAAGAACAAAAATCGTGTTAGTCTGTCTGATTAAAATTAGTTCTACGAAGTATTTTTTAAAATAATCGAACGATATAAAATATTAGCGCTAAACCTACGAATAATTCATAGCAAGTTTGAAAAAAATTCTGCCAACCTCGACCACAAAGTACCATCTCAAAGTAAGTTAATGTTATTGAAGGAAATACTCCAGAAAGATAATTCATCAATCAAGATATTACTCGGAATTAAATATTATCATCATAGCAGCGCATTCCGTTTTAAATTAATTTATAATGCTAAACATTCTATTAGTAACATTGCATAAAGCACCAAGATACAGAACGAAAGCTACCGTTAGGCAGATGGCTAAGATGTAATTTGTAATTACTTGTAATAGCACCAGTCATACTTTAATAATAATTTTATATAAGTATTACCACTAATCTAGTGTTATATTTCATGACCTACAGATTATTTCTTCCTTATCCATTACGGTATACGTCGAAGATTTAAACGATCATGCACCTGTCTTTGTTGGGACACCTTATGAAGTTACAGTTGATGAGCTGACACCAACCGGTAAGTAGTATCTAATATATTACATTATCAATAGTCGTGTACAACTGTATAAAATGATGAATAGAAAAGTTTAATTTTGTTTTTGCGTTCCATATAAATCACGTGTTAACTGAAAGTATAACTGTTAAGTGAACTTCCACTAAATCAGGGTTTCTCATCTTTTTGGGGCACATTTTTCTGAATAACTGTTAAAGCGCCCCCATTTCGAGCCCTTTTATGGGAGTAGTGATGAAGTACGCATTTAAATATGCATATTTTATTATGCTGTTTCCGCATCATTACAATGTAGCATTTTTTTTGTTTGTAAAGAAAAAATTGCTAGCTGAAACAACCTAAAAGTATAAAGACAAGATAGAAGAGAAAAAAATTGAAAAAATCCGCCAAGAATATTTGTTGATAAGATTAAGTAGATTCTCAGTTTTTAATAAGTCCTTGGTCCCATATGGAAAACAACGTGCGAGTTGTTATTTTTTTTTAATTTGGTACAATTACAAGGCCAACTTTAACTTTGTGTGCCGACAATCATGCAGAAAACAATTCAGCTGTTTTTAAACTTGGTTTACAAAGTCTGTTTGGTCTCTTTGTCGCACGTTTTCGTGGTTAATTTTAAGTCATTGTAAATTCGTAGTTGTAAATCAAATAGTAGAGCTGTCATCCCTTGTCCCGTTATATCCTGCCATAAACCTCCTTTGTGCCGATGGAAATTAAGTTGAACTAAAGGGATAGTAACAGACACTTGCTCATGCACATCGAAGACAAACGGTTGTGTTGGTTCGGTAAAGTGAGTTAAGTCAATAATGTCGCCGAATGTGAATTTATCGATAAAAACACAAGTGATAGTGCACACGTAACACGTCCAATAAATCGCCCTACAGTTTACTTCGTACAACAGTAGGAACGATACTTAGAACAATAAAATAACACGAAGGTAAGTTGATTCATAAAATTATAAAACCCCTCGCACGTTAATAAACAAAGTCATACATAGCAATGTAATCTTACAAAAGTTCGTGTAAAAACACCTTATTGTTTAACCCTCCGTTTGGTTCATGGGTCCAGCCAGACCTTTTTCAATTTAAAATGTAAATTTTAAATAATTCTATTGGAGCAATCGATTCTAAATTTCGTGAATTTTTCTAAAAAATGATCCTCTTTCATTTCCTCTAAAGAGTTTTGAAATCCTTGCCATAAAAAGATAGCTATAAAAATTTTAATTTAAATATACTGTTGCGAGCTACTATTAGGCAACCCGTCAAACACACAGTGCCGTAAGCACTGTATATTCTACATGGACCGAGAGCCTTCTAGCAATTACTGGAGGATGTCTCATCTTTTAATTCACGGTATAAATAAAACCGATGATGAAGTTCAGAGTTTAGTCTATATTAGAATGTCGAATATAAATTATATCGTGTAAAGTTAAATAGTTGAGCTTTTGGAAGTCCAAGAGTAAACATAAATTTATATGATGTGAACGTGTCAAATGTACATGTAGCTTGTAGAATACATAAATAGACAAAAGTGTAGTAAATACGCACACATATTCGTATTTATCTGTGTTTGCATATATACATGTGTAAACTCAAACAATGACGCAGTCTTCCTTTGTGTCTATGTTTATTTATCATACTTGAAACCGGATTCTTGGCTTCATTGACAACTGTGTTCTCTCTCTCTCTCTCACACACACACAGTTTGCGCGCGCATCAATATACGTACGCTTTATGTTCATTTCTATATACTGCCTACTACAAGGTATGTTCTCTTTGTTATTGGGTCAATTTTACAGTAAACGTTAAACGCGTAAGACGCTAGTACTACAAAATACATTTTAGGCACCAAATTTTTGTCATTTTATTTGATTCTTGGAAATGTGTGATGATGAAGTGGAATTTGTCTACAATACGCGATTGCGTAAACGAAATTCAGATAGTACTTTTCACGCGCAATTGGCAGAGGCATTTTCTCGAAACATACAACGTAATCCAGAATCAGAAATTGACGCCTAAGAGCCTGATCTATTTGAAGTCGATGACGACGATAGTGATTTTGATTATTTGCTTAACGAAGATGCTTCTGATGTTGAAACAAATTTGCAAATCGAAGCAAACGACATTTTTGATAGTGACGAACAGTAAGAGGAGGAAGGAGAAATGCAAGCTGAAACTCCTGCAAATGATGCATTTTTCTTTGGTAAGGATGGCACAAAGAGGAGTAAAATCGAACCACCTTCAGTCGATCGATTGCGTCAACACATTATAATGCGTTTTCGAGCTAGCCCAAGAGAACTGTAGTGTAACCGGCCTGACCCAAACGCCCTCTATACACGGCACACCCGGCTCCATGATCTAACATCTAGTAGCAGTGGCTCGACAATGTCTACGTTGTGTTGTGACCCAAGTTCACACTGGGAAGATGGCGTTAAAGTGGAAAGGTTTGAAATAAAACTACAGAGTTTACCTAACTTGACTTTTAAACAAAACAATAACCACAAAATAGGTCATTCGCATAAAAACATGAAAAAAATGACATTTAGAGCAAACAGTGCCGCACTCAGCCTGGGCGATTGGGGAAACTGCACGGCACAGAAAACCTCAAACTGCCCTCACACTTTCAACTGCATTTGGCACATCTATACAAGGACGAGTAACGTACAAGTACCCAGATCACCTACACTGAAATTGACTGGATGTCAACTGTTACCCAAACATACCACACATGACAACTGAAGAAACTTTAAGTGTAGACCAGCTAGTTTTTTCTGTAAGTACTAAGGTCGGCTAGGCCAATACTACCCAGCTAAAGTTAAAGAGGGGGACACCAAGAAGATGACCTGCACCATGACTACCAATGTTCCTCCCCGCACGAACATAAAATGTTAGTAATATTCAACAAGGGTCAAACACACGCGCCCACATACATACATTAACAGTTTCCAACTCGGGTTACAAAATATTTCACAAAGGCTAGCCGACTTTCTATTATTTGAAAAAGGGTACAGCTACAAGTACCTTGACAAGACGACATGAATTGCTGAAATGAACTTATGGTATGATTGGAAAATCACATGTAGGGGACAAATCTAGAAGGCGGTTCCGTAGCGTAGTTGGTATGCGTGTGACTACTACGTCCAAGGACCCAGGTTTGAATCCTGACACGGTCCGTTTGAAAAATGTTAGGCGAACATTTTTCACAAAAATACACCTTCGTTCGGATGAGAAGTAAATTGAGGTCCCGTGTGTGCGTGTTGTCAGGCACGTTAAAGATCCCTACCTTGCTTGGAACAGTAAGGGTTCGGCGCAATTCCAAATTTTCCAGGTAAAAAAAACTCGCTTCCTACCCAATGTAGTATTTTCGGGTGGAGCATTAGAAAATCACATGTAAGGCATACATACAGTGGCGGCTCCGTGGCGTAGTGGTATGTATGTGACTACTACGTCCAAGGTCCCGGGTTCGAATCCCGACACGGTCCGCTTGAAAAATGTTAGACGAGCATTTATCACAAAAATACGCCGTCGTTCGAATGAGAGGTAAAATGAAGGTCCCGTGTGTGAGTGTTGTCACGCACGTTAAAGATCCCTACCTTGCTTGAAACAGCAAGGGCTCGGCAAAATTCAAAATTTTTCAAATAAAAAACTCATTTCCTGACCAATGTAGTACCTTCGGGTGGAGCATTGGAAAATCACATGTAAGGCATACAGACTACCCATATTTCGCACAGCTATAAAGCGTTTTCTCCAATTACTGCAATATATCCGTTTTGATGATGGTCGTACGCGTACATTTAGACAACAATCAGACAATGCAGCACCAATTCGTCACATATGGAATAATCTAAATGAAAATCTCACTCAACATTATGATTCACATGAAAACTTCACCATCGATGAGCAAATGTTTCCATATCAAGGACGCACAAAATTCACTCAATATATTCCATCTTAACCAGCCAAATATGGCATAAAAATATGGTGAGTATGCGACTCTAAAACGAAATATCCTTTACAAGGAATATTGTACGCAAGCCGCGAAGGTGGAGAAGAACACGATATAAAGCAAGGTGAAAATGTGTTGCTGAACCTCTCAAGTCGTTACAGCCACAGTGGTCGTACAGCCATTGCAGACAACTTCTTCTCAACATTAGAAGGTGTCAAGCGACTTGCTGGTCTTGGCATTGCATTTGTGGGGTACAATTCGATCGAATAAAAGATGTATTCCACATGAAATGAAAACACATTCTTCTCGTGCTGTTCTTTCACCTCATTTCGACTTTCATGAAATGGTTTTAATATGCAGCTACGTGCCGAAAAAGAACAGGGCCGTGAATTTACTTTTTTCAGTTCATTATTCCAAAGCTTGTGTGGGTGAAGCATTGATACCAAAAGCCTTTGCATTTTACAGTGCAAATAAAGCTGGGGTAGATTACATGGACCAAATGACTACGCATTTTACAACAAAACGCGCAACGAGACGATGGACTTTGGCCTTTTCCTTCAATTTATTGAACGTGATGGCTCTGGCTGCATTTTGCATATGTAAAGAAATCGATCGACTCAACAAGTCAGGTGCCAGAAGAAAATACCTCAATATACTCTTTCAATCATTGGTTGTATCAAACGTAGCGAATAGAATAAATAACGTGCATATCATGAAGCAACATTCTACTCGTATACCATTTGAAGCTTTCTTTGGCCGACAACTTAACGTATGTATTTTGTCTATATTTACTTTTCGGCTCCTCTTTTTCATTCTTTTTTATTTGATTTTGTTTTGTTATTCCATTTTATCAGGTTCCAGTCCATGTATTTAAAAACCAAAGTGGACCGAATACATTGAAGAAAAAGAGAGGATGCGTACTTTGTGCAGAAGAAAGCGAGAAATTACGTCGCAAAACTCGTTTTTTCTGCGGAAAGTGTTCGGAAGCTGTATGCCAGCAACACTCAAAAGTCAATTATATGTGCTTCAAATACGTCGACGAATATGAATAAACCTAGAAGTATTTCAATGCACACAAATTACACATTAACACAAAATATATATTGTAACAATCAGTGACAAAAATTAATTTTTTAGCTGGAGTATAACCGAATATTTGTTGCTTTTTTACCTAAATTTATCAAAACGCATTTTTCCCATACATTTGCATAGAAATACATAGGGGTCTGGGTAGACCACATATACCAAACCAAAGGTTCTCGGAACATGTGCCAAACTAAGGGTTAAGATACACCTCATTGTTTTCAACTTGTTCCATACACACGGCGCATGGGCATTAAATATTTGTTCTGATAATACCTTCCCTGGTTGAACTGTCTTTGCAAGTAATTTTCTAAATCCGCTCACTTCCACATCAATTTCGAGTCAAGCAGGCTGAAAGTCGTTGATGCACAAACCCCGAGTAGGGCTAAAAACCACAAAGACCTTATAGTGCCAACAACTATCATGCAACAGCCAGACAATAGGCTGTAGGATCGAAAGTCGCTGGCTAGTCCACATGTATCCTCTAGCCGACCAAATTTTTTGAACATTCTGCTACATACCTAGACGTCGCCGGAAGAAAAGTAAATACCAGGCTAACTACCAAACGCGGAGAGTGGGGGGATTCACCTAAATACAAAAAAAAACATCGCTCACGAATATCTATTAACACATAAAAATAAATAAAGAATTCTGTACAAACAAGCAAAAGGAAAATAAATTAAGTGTGATTATTTCACAGTAGACAATTATATTGTACTGACAATTTAAGTATTTAGATACGAAGTGCGCATCCCGTATTTCACACAAAATAAAATTACACAGTAGTAAATAAAACATGTGAGCTTTTGCCAAGCGTTTTTAAAATTTTACGTAATACTTTTGTAAAATAAACTAATCAGTAAAGCTAATAAACACGTGCATTCTTTTGACAAACATGTTTAAAAATAGTACATCGCACCTGTAGAGCGACACTATCGAATCACAGCAACAAACAATAGTCCTGCAGTGTCAAGTAACTTCACCAAACGTTGATACGGAATATGCCATTGACACACACAAAAGAAAACGAGTTGCATACCTGTAGGTGTCCGGACATTTAGCTTGCAAACCGTTGGGGGTGAGTCAGCACAGCAACGCCATGGTCGTCAGAATCTATTTACCCTGCTACCATAACTGCAGCAGCGGTCTACGGACAAAAACAGTTGGTCTACAGACAAAAGCAGTTGGTCTACATAAAGAAAGAACCCTGTAACATCCCGATTTTCAATCGCCTTGTTAAGCATATATTTTATCATTATTTCTTATATAATGTTACGCTACTGCGTACCAATACTTATATTATTATTAGTTGACACAATTTTAATTATTACTTTTATACTTCACGAACCGTGGTTGAATTATATGTACGTGTTACAAAGCCTGCATAGACCGTGGTGGAATTATTGAATACAAGCTAACGCTTCTATATTTTAAAAGCTTACACCTTAAAACGAAGCATGGGGTTTTACGTTTACGGTTCCTGTGATCGCATAACATTCACATTTCAATGTATTGAGAGGGTTTAGTTCCTGGTATTTGAACACCTGCGACTGCAGGGCCGGACGAATTCATTCGGAGTTTGGGGGAATGTGGTTGCAGATGTGAAGTAACCGGAATGATTCTGGGCTTTTTTCGGTGTCTGGTCTTCGGGTGAAGACGTTTTGTGTGCTGCTTAGAACACGTGAGTATTTATTTTGTTTGAAGGACATTTATTTTGATTATGCAAAGCAACACTTTGTTATAAATTTCATTTTGAATTCTACATCGATTTATTCATTATTCATTATTGATTCGTAAGGAAGGGCTACTTTTATCTGTGATAGCTGTTTCATCATTCGGTTCTAGCACAAGTTAACGTTTATAAAAATTGAACAAAGCACAACCTTCGTTAACTAATTTTACATTAATGACGTTAATTAACATTCGTTAATAGCTCAGCAGTGAAAGCTTTTTCGGACTTGCGTTTCTAACTTTTGCGGTTGTTGTAAAGTTTAATTACTATAGACCAGTTGATATTGTACTTACTTTTGCTCGCGGAAATGTATGTTAATTTTACATATAGACGCTAACGACGGGTTGCGGAAGTGTCGTCCATTTAGTAAGGGAGCTGTTGTTGCGAGCTCAAGGCCGGGCTGGTTTCATGCGAATTATTATTAACATTAACTTACGTATCGCGTGTTCCGGAAATTATTATTGAAGAGAGACGGCGGTTTTAACCCATGAAATCCCCTGACTTATTTGTACATACGTGATACCTTGTTTAAAGGACAGTAATGCCTTATTGTGTTTCAAGTACGTTAGTTAATTTAATTAAATGTCTTATGTTGATAATATTTAGGCTAAAGATTAGGTATATGTTGACGACGTGCACGTCCCTGTAAAACAATTAGGTTAGATAGAATTACGTTTACTTTATTTCGGAATAGTGGGCCCTGTAGGCCTTATTTCATTTTGAGTTCAACTGTTCATTTATTTGTTTGTTTATAATTTTTCTGACAGTTGATGGTTTAATAAAAGGTTATTCCTTTTTCTAAACTACGAAGTTTTATTTTATGATTGCTTTTATTAGGTATCAGTGCCTTTCCGCTGATTGGCGCCCATGTTGATTATAAATTGTTTATGTATATATTGATGATTTATATTTATATTGCATAATTGGTAAGTACAAGCAAGGTTTTAGCTATTAGTTTGAACTACGACCTACGCCGCTGAGTTAGTCTGCCTGGCCTTAATTAACTGTCTTGACTGGTCTTCACGACGAACGGTTGATTATGTAAATATTACAACCCCTTTCGACCTCTAGCTAAAAAAGCTAAAAAAGAGAATCTGATTAGAATGGGTACGCACGGGGAGACTCACCAATACACGCAAAACACCTCCTAGTTGTCGAACAGAAAGATAACAAACGTGCATTGCTTTTGAAATACTGCGACGAATAATGTAGAAAGCACTTCAAATTCAACAATGGTTCAAATAACACGAATTCAAACTGCAAATCCTCACTTATCGAAGCGCGATTGAAACTGGAAAGCCCGGGTTATATCGAATAGTGCACGACCTTATTTCAACAAGTCTTTACATCGGAACAATAGAGAAACCCATTATACGCGGTCGTAATGCATACTAAGATAACGGGTACTTAAACAGGATATAAATTATTTAGTTGTAGCATAAACTTGTCGTTTCAGAATAAATAAGTTAAAAATGAAAATTTGTAGAAAGCGTATTTATTATTAATTATGTTGAAGGATTTAACAGATTACCGGATACCTAAAACAAGGCACGGGCTATTTAATTTATCGAATAAATTTTTGTTTTAAAAGCAAAAGGGATTTGAATTAACCAGGGAAATTTTTAAAGCAAAATTAGAACATAACAAATCCCCCCCCGAGAAATTAACAGATCGGGGTATGAAAACAAAAGTAATGGGAGTGGGCAGGACCAAAAAAAACAAAAAGGAAAGAAACCCAAACAAAACGAAAAAGAAAAAAAAATCGCTTTAAAACGAAAAGAAAACTTCTTACAAAAACAAAAGAAACCAAAAAAAAAGAACCACCCAACAAAACACACAAAAAATAACTCTATCCGGCTCGAAGGACCAATAATAGAAAAGAGAAAAAAGAAAGGGAGGAAGGGAAGACGGGTAATACTCAATCAAAGAGGACTAAGGTGGAACGGCATTGACACTGGAAAAGTCGTCAAAGGACCGATGTTTTTAGTGAAGAAACAGTACGGTTATCAACCTCAAAAGAAGAAAAGGAACGAGGAAGAAAACCAACAGTACAAGCCAAAGCAAGACCCAAGGGTCAAGCCTCAAGTAAACAAAGGGACAACAAAAGAGAACGAGAGGAAGATGGGAGGAACGCTGATAAAAAGAAAACGGGGTACTACAATCTGTGGTGACCAAAAATCGTAACCAAAGAAAAGAGATGCTGACTAGTCCTAAAGTCGACTAAGTCGTGATTCCCGAAAAAAGAAAAACGGACTAGAAAGCACCTACCACAGGAACGGAAGGACCAAACACAAACAGTATAGGTACCGACAGCAAAGAATGACCAGCAGAAGGATAGGGAAAGGAAAGTGGAACGAAAGAAACGAGAAAAAAAGCCAAAACCAACATCAAATACAAAACTCAAAAAACTAAGAATTGTACAAAAGAAATAAAACAGAATTCCGGTATAGTTATGTATGAGTAGGTGTGTTCGTCTGCGTGCGTGTATGTATGTGTATGTGGGGTGAGTGTGTGTCTGTGTGTATGTGTGTGTTATGCGTGTATAAAGGGTGCGTGTGTGTATGTGTTGTGTTGGACCGCTGTAGTCACCTCTTACGACGAGCAGGTCGTACCATGGGGCTATCCTATTCCCGGACCCACACGGGTTAAGAAAAAGCAAGAAAACCAAAGAACACCTAGCAAAACAGGCAAGTAAAGCAAAATCGTAACGTCCGAAAATCAAAACCTAAGGAGAGCAAAGTCGGCATAAGAATGTGGGGCACGAGGACTAGATATTGGACTTAAGGCGTTTACGCCGCCAGAAGAAAAACAGCGAGATGGGGGGGTATTAGGATTATTTGGATGGGCAGGTTTCAGATCTTTAACGTGCCAAATGGATTTGTGACCGGAAGGATCAGTAAGTTCGTAGGTCCAGGGAGAAACGACTTTAGAAATGGGAAAAAGGCTAATGAATGTAGGGGCAAGTTTGGCGTTCAAATGACGGAAAGCGTAGGACAGAGGGAAATTACGGCGCTAAACAGAATTACCTAGTTGATAAGAGACAGAACGACGGCGGAGATTATAGCGGCTGTGAATTTTTCGATAACCGGCAGAAAAGTGTTTTGAGAATGTGGGAACGGATATTCTTAAAGTGGTCCGGGTCTGGTGAAGGATGTTCGGGATCAGGAATGTACATGTCGTTTATTTCGAACAACTGTCCAAAATAATCGCCGATAAGGACATGCTCACGACCAAATAGAGCGAAGATAAAAGTTTTGTGACGACGGAAGAGGACATTGTCCACCACGGACTAGGAGGGATATTGTGTAACGGCATTAGAAACTTTTCGGAGCATAGTGTTGTACCAGGAATCCGGAGTGGGAAGGGAGACTTCGACAGAGGTGACTGTGGAAATAGAAATTGGTTCAAGGACCGGAACAGAACGAGAAAGGGCATCAGGAACAACATGATCTTTGCCCTTACGGTGAATAATGGCAAAGTCATATTGCTGGAGGCGAAAGGACCAACGGGCTAAGCGACCGGAAAGACTTTGGAGTTTATTAAGACAATGGAGGGAGTGGTAATCAGTGATAACGGAAAATGGGAACCCTCGACGTAAGGACGAAACGTCTCAATCGTCCACATCACCGCCAGACACTCTTTCTCAGTAACTGAGTAGTTGCGCTCAAGTTTGATGAGTGACCGACTAATATAGCTTACAATCTTCTCGCCGTCGGGATGGGATTGGCTAAGGATGGCGCCCAGACCAAAGTGGTAGGCGTCAGTTTGGATGGTGAAGAGTAAGGTAGAGTGAGGACAGGAAAGGATGGGGCAAAAATTAGGTGGTGTTTAAGGAGAAGGTAGGCAGATCGACAATCGGGGGTCCAAGAGAAAGGGGTGTTTTTGCGGGTCAGGTTAGAAAGCGGAGCTGTGAGAGTGGCAAAATGCAGGATGAAACGACGGTATCAACTGGCCAGGCAGGAGGGATCTTAAGGATTGCAGAGACTTTATCGGTTAACAAGGAGACCATCCCGGTTAAAGACGTAACCAAGATATCTGAGCTCAGGAAGGCAGAAATGACACTTGTCTTGACGAAGTGTAATTATGCTACGTACCTACACGTAGCCGGAAGAAAAAAGAAAGAACCCATTCCGGCCTCCAGCTAAAAAAGCTAAAAAAGAAAATCTGATTAGAATGGATACGCGCGGGGAAACTCACCAATACACGCAAGACACCTAGTTGTCGAACAGAAAAAAAACAAACATACATTGCTTTTGAAATACGGCGACGAATAATGTAGAAAACACTTCGACGCACAAGCTGTAGATAAATAATAAATAAATAATAAAATGCTGTAAACGGTAACCGCTCAGCTGTGCGCTGAGAAATATTGAATATTATGGGTTGTTGTTCAAGCACGAAAATGTAAAATAGCGCATAAATCAATAAATCACGTTTATGACTATTAGCCTGCAATGGGTCTTAAGCAACACGTCGAAAACCTAACGGTTTGTCAAACAAAGCGTTAAGATAAAATTTACAGTTTAAACGGGCGGCCTTTAACATGAAAGATCACAGGAACATTTAAACATGTGGCTAACATATTTGCAAGAAAGATGCAGCTTTTACAACTTTATTACCCTTTGCAGATGTATTCAATATTTTACGTTTACAAACCGAGCAGGTTTGTGTGTAATACAAAAACGTGCAATGGCTTTTAAATACAAAGCAAATCCCTTTACCTTTCTTATTTGAGAAGTATAAAGCAAATTATAATTTTCACGTTTGCCGTGTGTTTTATATGCCGCTAAAATAAATTTAAGACTAAAAACTAACAAATTTTATGTTAAAGGATTTATTTGTAATTAACCGCTTGGTTTAATTACGGCAAAATCGCATAACTTAGTTTAAAGAAAGTATATAGCTAATATTTACACATTTTAACCCGCTAAATATGGGCTTTAAACACAAATTTAAAAGCTAAAGTAAATGATTGAAACACCCTCGCTGAAATGCAAAATAATAATCAGTTTAGGACATGCGTATAAAGACATAGGACTAGTTAAATCCGGCTTGAAGGACCAAATGTTAGTTGATAAGGTGATCTAGATATGGTAATTATAGGGAAGGACCAATTGTTTTTTGTAGCAATACCGATGGCAGTGTAGTGGTTATGTAATAAATAAAGCAACTACGACAAACTATTTAATAAAGGATATAAATACCTTAAAGCCTGTGCCGCTCTGGGCAATAAAAGTCACACACAAAAGGTTAACGGACAACCAGGAACACGCACGTTCGGTGTGGTGTCGCTTCCAGGGCTTTCGTACAACTACCTTCTGCAATCCTCTGAGCACGACTGATTGATGTTACTTCACGCACTCGCACTCCCGGCATACGGTTTCATTAAAAACTGTAGAATACCCGCACTAATGGTATTGATTGTTACCACTACCAAATTGTTCAATGGAGACGTAACAGCGTTATTGAAGAGTTGCAGTTCTCAAATTTGGAAAACAAGATTTTTAATTTACTTTTTGGTTTAGTGTAATTTGCTTAGAATTTTTCTTTATGAGATGATAAGAAAAAACTATCCATAATTTTCAGTTATTATCTTATTGTGTCTATAGAGGGTTGCACTGAAATGTTGCCTAGGGGCGAATTGATTCTAATACCGACACTGAGTATTATATAAGACGTTAAAAAACGCGTCCATAGTATCCAACCTAGAAGCGAGTTTCGCAGAAGAGGTCCGGAATACTATAAATAAACAACCTGAGACCAACAAGTACATGAAAATCAAAACCGAATAAAGAAACGGCTAAAACTTATTGCAAGAATAACCAACTAAAAATTCTGTTAGAGCACGAACCAATTTTTGAGGGGCCTACAACAACTGAGTAGCACGATTGTGCCAGATACACTGTCAAAATCAATCTGGTTAGGCTGCTTGCCAATACAAATGCAAGCGATCTTAACTACTCAATCACAAGCATCACGAAGTACACAGCACATTTAGCAGATGCCATTTACAAAGCACAATCTGCTCATCACGCTAATACAATTGCAAACACATGCTCTATACTCCCGGAAAAGCTTACAAAAGAAGTAGCTGCACGCAAAGTACAACTCCAGCATACGCAAAGTGCTACAACTAAACATTTCAGCTAAAGTCTTTCTAAACCATTGTTTCGATCACGGCAATGTAGCCAAAGCCTACAACAGCAGCAACAAGGGGTTCTACTACAAATTCGAAACCACAGCAGACAATTGTACACACTTTTGCAATTTATCGGCCCAAGGAAACGCAGTATGCAGGAATTAGAGGCGGATAACTTCCTGCACTCCATTTCACGCCACTTGTATATAAAAGCACACACTACATGTTATAGTGCATGCGACTATCATAATGCATGACGACTGTTAGAGTCTAAGGTATAGCCGTTAAAGTCCCGCGCGTAATTGATAAGCGCCACTACGAAAGTTGGCAACATAATAAACAGGTACATAATATTACGCAACAAGGTATTACGTCATTATTGCGTCTCAAATTTGAATCACATACAAAAGAAAAAGATAAAATGTACTCACAAAATAATGTGAAGCTTTTCACGACATTGCGGCTATTCTTGCGGCAGGATCCATGCTTTTCTTCGTGGATCTCGGCGTTAGTTGGGCGTAGGTCGGCCTTCGCCCTCGTTGAAACCAAATTAATTTGTCTTCCCTCTTCTTTCTGTAGCGGTACGATAAAGGATCAACCAGGTAAGGAACGATAATTGGTACGATGGAGGAACCTACATTTTAACAGAAAAGACAAGATAAAAAGACACCGGTGAACTTCACTGTTTGACGTCTCGTGGGCTAGTCCCTGTCGTGTCGAAAACGCGCAATTTCTTCCACACTCCACGTCTGCGCATTCTCTAGTGCCGACGCAACTGTCTGAAGTGACGGAAATGCACGCACACGTCTATTTTTTAAAATATTGGCGCGATTTCAGTCACATATTTAAAACTAAAATCAAAAATGTTTACATAGCCGATTTTCGGCATGTAACAATCGCGACAAAGCCATAAGAGAAAAAATCTTAAAAAAAGAAAATGACTGTTAGTACGGTAAAAGCTTAAAATCTAAATCCTAACTAACCTACATAAACTTAAATTCTACAAAATGTTTATTTTAGACGCCACCTGGTTTTTTCAGCCGATAACAGGTCTTACGATTTACCAGGAAATGGAATGTATAGTCCCATTGTTTATGAACTACATTTATAAATGCACACCCGAGTCTTTAATGTGGTGCAGTTATAATCGACAGCACAAATTTGTCGGAGAGCACGAAACACTACTATAACTAAAACAAATGAGACAAGTCGCCTAACATATATACTATAACTAAAGCTAACATTAAAGTTTTTTTTTTCCAAATTATTGAATTTATATAAAATTCACCAATAAAAATTAATCAGGTGATTTCACGTTAAGCGTATTGGCTACCTTAGGAAAGCCGATAACAGGTCGCAACACAAATTGAAGGCAATCATTCTTTTAAACTTTAAAAATTTTTGCTTAGTGTACTCAAACCAAATATTTCAATAAATCAAAGTCACCTTCAATTTATGTCATAAATGTCAAACCTGAAGTTTTTATTATTTTGACAACGACCTAGATCATGGATCGAAACGTAAATAAAATAGATTTTAAAAACTATGAGTGGTTTCATTCCCAAAGAAGATTAAGAAGAATTACAGTTTTTAGTGCACACGAACATAAGCATTGCATCTAAACTGTTTTTCTTTAACAAGAAAATACCCAAACTTCAAAATGTCCAAAAGAGCAAGTTACTCTGCACTTTAGCAAATTTTTATGTACTGGTACTTTGGCTTAATAAACAATACACATCAAACTTTTTTCATGACATGGTTGTGAATTAACAAATTTACCAACAGTACCATCTTACTAATTTCTTACATTACTAACCTAACAAATTACATTGCTATCATCAGGTTGCTTCTTCACTCAATATTCAAAAAATAATTCCTACGTCTGATCGTAAATACCAAACGTTAGGAAGATAAAAAAGGATAAGGCAAAATCTCAAGTTATTATCAAAGATAATAGGTAAGGTAGCGATATTAAGATAAAGTTATTATCAAAGATAATAGATAAGATAAAGATATTAAGATAAAACTAAATAACAATAGGTAGATCCGAAACGTCCCAGCACGCTAAGGCACGCTACGACTACATACATTAAAGGTATAGCCTAGAATTCCCCAGCTCACCAAGCCGTTTTGTCATCCATCACAAAGATACAAGATAGAGTAGTTCCTTGAAGCCGTTATATAAGTAAGATACTCATACCCCCTAGAAGAGAAGGACCTGTGAGGCAGGCCCGTTAGTTATAACGGTATAGTACACGAGAAATGTCATGCATGGTGTGATACAATTTCCTACATACCACGTTAGGTAAATGAATATCGGTAACAAATCACATTCTATCATATGGGTACGTATAATATTCAATACAATACATACACACGTCATATCGTAAATACAACTGTTAGCGAGCCATGGCTGACAGGCAACGCATGACCTCACGAAAGATTCCCAGAGACGTGGTCACGGATGATTAAGAAAACCCGTTGCAACCACACGGTAACTAACGGAAATAAAAAGGCAATAGGAGATGGAAAGGTCAAAAGAGAAGGCTAGGCTTATTGGATAGCTAAGAGACACTCCAGGTAGACATAAAAGTACAATAGCACTCACCACGAAGTTCAATAAAAGCAACAAAAAATGTTTATATGTTATGGTAACTTAGTAGAAGGAGAAACAAGTAATGATAAAAGGTAGAGTGGGCAACTGTAATGATTCAGAAGAAAAACTCATGGAATAGGAACTCCTAGTTTTTACAACTGCAAATATGGACTATTTCTTACAATGGCATAGGCCGCGTCTCCTATGTGAGCCCAAAGAAAAAAGCATCCACTCAAAACATCAGCTAAAACCAATCATAAAAATTCAATGGGTTATTACAACCAAAGTTACGACAATCACCAAAGAATTAAACGATGTAAGATAAATGCTGAAAACATAATAATCTGTTGTAGAAAAGGTGCGAGGATTAATTAAATGAAGCGACAGAGTTATACTGGGGGACCTAGACAATAAACCAATATATGACTAACAATAAGCAAAAAGATAGCTAGTTTAAGGTAAATAAGTTAAACGTGTAAAAAGTAAATGCTGTATAAAGAAAGGAATGTCTAAATATAGTTAACTAACTTATAGTAGGGACAAAAAACATTAGGTAAACCTTTAAAACAATGAAACGTGAAAAATTTTGAATGTACGCAAAGCTTAAACGATTTTAAAGATAATTTCCTGCCACTTAGTGTGGTTTGAATCGATATATGAAGAGATAGCAGTAATTAAAACTCGATTTAGGAATAAAATTGTTAAAGAATAAAAAGATATCTTACAACGCATATAATTACTAGGATGACGAGCCCTCCATTAAGCTTCACCTAGAATAATAAAAAAAACCTTCAACATCATTCTTAAAAAATGATTCACAAATTACTAGAGCGACAAACTTACCCCGAGTTTCGTCTAGACTTATGTAATGCTGAGCGACCAACTCTTTCCGAGTCTCGTCTAGACTTACATACAGCTGAGCGACCAACTTGGACAAAAGTTTCGCCTAGACCAAATAGATTTTAAAATGCTGCGTTGGAATATCGATATATCTAAAAAATATGCTATCAAAACAAAATCATACTCGCTACACAAAAGCAATATTCTACGATACATGTATAGAAAAAACAGTATTCCAAATTATTAAAATATTCTTTTGATATCGAGAGAATTTATCAACAACCATCATAGGAGAAGGGGATAATAAATGAAGTTAAATGCAAAACATTATCATTAAACTCATTATTTTAATGTTTAAGGAAGTAGATATAACGAAATCAAGTCTACTATAGCGTTTTAAAAGTAAGAATTCAGTTAATTGCATAAGCTATATTTAGGGACCAAATTTTCTTTAAAAGGGAATTTGTAAGTTGTAGTTGATTATTTAAATTACTAAGGGAACACTTTTAGAATTATATCAGACTAAGATAATTTATGGATTATCTAAACAACACTTTTAATAAATTAAACCAAAAAAACAGGTATATAATTAAATTTAATATAATATCAAAAAAAAAAATTTCCATACGGAATAAGAAATAAAGCATGAAGTTAATTAATTATTTATATAAAGGTACTTACGAAACGAATTATTTAATCCAAAAGCAAATGTTTCCACGTAGAAGTAAGGTTAACGGAATTTGCTAAATGCATTTGAAAGGTATACACTTTAATTTCATTCTAAATTAGATTAGGTAATTATTTAAGAGAATTTAGAACACAAACACTATTTTATAAGGGAAAAGCCAATTAAATGAATTTTATAATAGCATTTATGAAGTAAACCAAACACTAATCAACATGGCTGTCTAAATGTTCAAATTGACACATCAACTGTATTCAATGTCATTTCAACTGCATTTGATGTCATGCCAACATAAAATATGTTGCCACATTGCAATGTTGCCAAATTATATCTTTTCTATTTAGAAGTTATTAAAAATTTAAAAATTATTATTTTTGAGTGAAAAATCCAATTGCTACAAATATATTGAAAACTAACACCTTATAAGATACATAAGAGGTGAGAACAAATTTCTTAAAAAAAACGTTCAGGCGCTACTGTTATAGTGCATACGACTATCATAATGTGTGACGACTGTTATAGTCTAATGTATAACAGTTAAAGTCCCGCGTGTAATTGATAAGAGCCACTACGACAGTTGGCAACATAATAAACACGTACATGATATTGCGCAACAAGGTATTACGTTATTATTGCGTCTCAAATTTGAATCACATACAAAAGAAAAAGATAAAATGTACTCACAAAATAATGTGGAGCTCTTCACGACATTGCGGCTATTCATGCGGCAGGATCCATGTGCGGGCGTCGCCGTGGATCAATGTAGTAAGCGTAAGACTACGGATTCCAAGGTCCCGGGTTCAAATCCCGACACGGCCGACTGCTTGAAAAATGGCAGGTGAGCATTTTTCACAAATATTACGCCCTCGTTCGGATGAGAGGTTAAATGGAGGTCCCGTGTGTGAGTGTTGTCACGCACGTTAAAGATCCCTACCTTGCCTGGAACGGCAAGGGTTCGGCAAAATTCTAAATTTCCAGGCAACAAAAAACTCGCCTCCTGGCCAATGTAGTACCTTCGGGTGGAGCATTGGAAATGTAAATGAACGGCAGGATCCATGCTTTTTTTCGTGGATCTCGGCGTTAGTTGGGCGTGGGTCGGCGTTTGCCCTCGTTGAAACCAAATTAATTTGTCTTCCCTATTCTTTCTGTAGCGGTAGGATAAAGTATCAAACAGGTAAGGAACGATAATTGGTACGATGGAAGAACCTACATTTTAAGAGAAAAGACAAGGTAAAAAGACACAGGCGAACTTCACTGTTTGACGTCTCGTTGACTAGTCCCTGTCGTGTCGGAAAACGAGCACTTCCTTCCACACTCCACGTCTGCGCATTCTCTGGCGCCGACGCAACCGTCTGAAGTGACGGAAATGCACGCACGTCTATTTTTTTAAATATTGGCGCGATTTCAGTAACATATTTAAAACTAAAATCAAAAATGTTTACATAGCCGATATTCGGCATGTAACATACATTTGCAAATTTTATTCGACACTGGTGCAGATCTCTGTATATGCTCAAGAAGTCAAGTCTGCGGAACACTGTACGCCCATCCTGGGCTGACTTTGCAACACTTTTCACAAAACAGACGCACTGTTTTAGTACCAAGACAACATTTGAAAAAAAATACCAAATTCAAAAATATGATCAGTGGGTGAGTTTAACTGACTATTTAAGAAATTGAGTTTGCTACACTATACAAAAGCCACACTATAAATTGTGGTTTTAAACCATAATTACAGATTATTTTAAAATTATTTCTAAGTGTATGTTTGATGGGTGACCAAAGTCCATCACGGTCACCCTTACTACTATGCAGGAGTGTCATTAATGCGTAAACGTATTAAACAATGTGGCAAGTTTTTGTGATTTTAGTCATTTATGACATAATCAAAGCAATACTCAACTTATAGAAAGCTTTGAAATAATTTCCCACGTATTAACTAATTCATTGTATTTTTGTACGTATAAGTGTAAATGAACTAAATCTTTGCCTATTTTTTTCGGTAATTTTGTCTCCTTTTACAAAACAAACAAGAATATTGTTTCTTTTTTGGGTAAAAGTTTTGATTAAATACAATAACGTGATAAACAAGTTCTAGGCTTAAAGCACTCAATAGTGTGAAAATGAGTCGCTCATTTTTGCATTATATAATATGAAGCTTAGACAGGACAGTAGCTGTATTAACTGGAATTGTACAAAATTGTACGTTGGATAAATTTTTCTAACTACATCTAATTAAGTATACTCTTACTTCTACTACAGATCTAGCAATATTATAAAATACAATGTCTTAGGTCTAACTATTTTCCGAAGAATACGTGCCACTGACAGTGACAAACCTAATACGCCCAATTCAGAGGTGCAGTATGCCATTGCAGGAGGAAATGATCGAGGAAAATTTGCTCTTGACAACAGTCATCAAGCCTACCTTTTGCTTAAGAAACCGCTCGACTATGATGCAGGTGATCAAGAGTTTGTACTAACAATTACTGCATCGGTAAGTCTATTAATGGTTCTTGCTAACGATGCTGTAGATTAAGTTTTTAATTAACATCATAAGTTTGAAATACTTCTATTTTTGTTTACATGAATAGGACCGGGGAGACCCTTCAAGAAGTACAAATACTACAGTAAGGATTATGGTTAAAGATGCAGATGATTTAAGTCCCAAGTTTACCAAAGGAGTCTATCGTACAAAAATAGCCGAATATTATCCTATAACTGTACGTATTGACCATTTTATTTTTTTATTTATTATATATTTTTATATTAAGGTGTTTATTATCTAATATTAAAAAATAACTGTGGTATAGGCTGAAAGACCTAGGTCGATGGCCATTTGATGCATCTGTATCAATAAAGTATACTTTTCTCTCTCTCTTTAACTGTAGCAAGATTCAAATTTTTATAAACAAAAACCTTTTAACACAAATTATTTTAAACTAAATACATATTTTGACGACAAATGGTTTTCATCTGTAAAAACTATAACAATTAGAAGATTGTTCTCCTTCTAAGAATATTCTTCTGGCTACAAGCAACGAATACATCGAATCTCTAAGTACATACATTCTTTCCATTATGCCCAAGCGAATGCACAATCCCTGTGGTGCAGCTTAATAAAGTATTTACTGAAAATTCATAAAATTTAATAGTGAAATTTGATAAATTGTAGATTATTGTCTGTGGTAATTAATCGTATGCAAAGTGATAATTGTTATCTAATTTATCATTAACGAGCTGACAACGAGTTAACAAAATTTGCAGGCATTATCTGAATTGTTTAATTCTAAATTCAAGGACTTTGAACAGCAACTATTAACTTTTTTACATAATGAATCCACCACTTTAGGGACTATAGAGTCAGCTGAAAATGTTACCGGTTCAAAAATAAAATTTTAAAACTAGTAAGTACACTACACTGTAAGT
Source organism: Platerodrilus igneus (assembly GCA_036346225.1). Classification (NCBI taxonomy): domain Eukaryota; kingdom Metazoa; phylum Arthropoda; class Insecta; order Coleoptera; family Lycidae; genus Platerodrilus; species Platerodrilus igneus. The sequence continues at coordinate 3,131,360 of JARFIW010000012.1, read as the reverse complement.
TCTGCACCGCTAGACAACAAGCTAGATAATTTACAAAATTATTCTTGAAGAGACTGCCTACTTATACATAGGATAGCTGCAAAACAAAGGAATATCTTAAAAATACTGCTAAGGATTCTTTTCTGGACTTTTTTCATTTACAAAAAGTAGATCGTTGTCATCGAATCTGAAAACTAGTATAAAATGAGCACGTTCTATAATTGTAAAACTTACAATATACAAATTATGTCAAATTATATGGAATAGTAAGAGCGTCTTAGTAACCTAATAATAAAGTGCAAGAAGGTATGCTCTATTAAAAAGTGCACTGTGGGTGAAATACACAATAAGCCGGGAGCTTATCTAGTTTTTTATTAATCGCCAAATCTGCTTCCTACTTCTTAGGTGTGGTTCTTCAACTGGTGCTTTTTTGGTGTTTCCTATCGGCGAAGCCCTGTATAGTTTTTAGAACAGGTAGAGAAAAAAGTATAGACAGGATAGGTATCACTTTGCCGAACTGGAACTTCACACACGTCTGACCTCGTCAAACACCGATAGTAAAGTCCCTTGCTAAAGCAAGGGACTTTACTAAACATTTCAAATGAGCGATTATAGTTTCCCACGCATTCCAGGACATTAACCTACGAGTTATAGTATGTAGACTGCATACGTTTGTGTTCCTAGGCTACAAGAATGCGGTTATGGTTAGCGGTTTGGCCGTAATAGCGGGGAAAATTGTGGAGTTATGAAAACTTGCAAGAACTAAGCCTCTTAAAAGAGGCAAGAACTAAGCCTCTTAAAAGAGGCTTAGTTCTTGCGAGTTTTCATAACTCCACAATTTTCCACGCTATTACGGCCAAACCGCTAACCACAACCGCATTCTTGTAGCCTAGGAAGACACACTTATGCAGTCTACATACTATAACTCATAGGTTAATGTCCTGGAATGAATGGGAAACTATAATCGCTCATTTGAAATGTTTATAATCATATTTCATTTTAATAGTTTCTGTATTAGTAAATGCCACCGATAAGGTGAAGTTGTTTTCTTTGGGAAAGATAATCTCTAGGTTACATACATTTTCGATCTAAGAAAGATTTATTTCTGTATCACATATTGTTCATACTCAGAAGTTGTTAAATTCATTATGACAGTTAAACGGTTAGAAATGATACATCATCGTAATTCTGTACTCAAAGTAATACAGTTTTTTGATTTATATGTTTTGATTAATCATGTATTAGTTTGACAATATATCTTCATCATCTAAGCATTAAAGGAAGTTCACATTCAATTTGTGCTGATACAGAAAATAAAAAAGATCCCTTTGCCTGGCTCTATTTAACTTTTCCATAAGTTAATTTTACATGTATATTAGATAGAGAAAACAACCCAAACAAATTTCAATTTGCAGTCTTAATTCATCCATCCAAATTCTACTGAAGATATCTCAAATTATTTTCAGGAGGAAACACTTCGTATTTGCCATTCAAACAATTAACATGTCACTTGAGTAGGTTAGCTAACCTTAAAAAAATAGGTTATCAATCTAATTGCAAGTAGTCAATAATGTTCAGATAATATTCTACCAGACTTGTAGTAGCTGTAAGCCTACAAATGGTTGGAGTTCTGCTTTTGGAAATATATTTTATTTGTTAAACTTTCATGCGCTGTTGTCAGTGTGATCTAAATACCTCTAGAGTACATTAATTTATTACTTCTACAACTGCAAACATTTAATCTGTTACATGTTAAATATGAGTGGCAGAAAAAATTCTTATTTGGAAGCATTACATTGAAAAAAGCTATAACAGGTGTAAGATCAGTTTGCAGGAATTGCAACAAAAAAATGCAATGACTAGTACAGCGTTTAAAAATTCATTATTTACTCTGCAAAAAAATTGTTCGTGCTTCTGCACCTGCTGCAGGTAAATATAAACTTAGTTTATTTTATTTAGCACAGTGGATGCCGTTTATTGTACACGTATAATATTATCACTATCAGTTATCAGACGGTTGTTTTCACTTTTGCAAAGTCTCGCCCACACGTATCACGGAACATACAAAATAAATCGTCTATTATTATCAGTTAGTCAGTTAAACGCATAATTTTTTGACTGTGAAAGTAAATAAAAATCATTCACGGTAGTGTTATTTTTTGTTTTGCTATTAATTAGATTTTCTGCTTTATTGTAGAATGTAGAAACAAATAACAGTACAAGTGACTGTATCGCATCGATATCATTTGCTTCTGAATCTGGATCTTTAATTGCAAGTCACTGTCCAGAAATTTTGATTTGAAATACTTATACCTCACATTTAAAGCAAGTATGTAAGGAAGGATCATTATCATTATTTGTAATTTGCACATCTGTAAATAAGAAAGACGTAATTGATAATCAAATCGTAAAATTAATGTTTGCCACCAATAGCAATTTCAGGAATAAAAAAGCATTAGGGTTATTAAGACCTGATTATTTGCCTCCATCAAGGAAAATTATTTCAACTCCCTTATTAAATACGATTTATGTAGAAGAGCACAAAAAATGTTTTAGAAATTTAAAAAGGCAATATGTTAATATGACTATTGATGGGTGGTTCAATATTCGCAATGAACCCATTATATTTGTAAGAGTAACATCTGAAAATGGTTCTTCAATTCTCTATAAGACAATCAACACTTCTGGACAGCCGACTTCAATAACACAAGCTTTCATTTCTTCATGTAAAACATAGGATTATTTTACCATCAACGTTTCATAACAGATAATGCTGCAAACATGGTTTGAATGTGTGAAAATATACGAAATGTTTAAGATTTTATTGATTTGAATGTAATAGCATATGGCTGCATGACACATATTTAAAATTTACTGTTAAAAGGTTCTGAATTTAAAACGAAAGATATTACAGAACATGATGTAAAGTATTTTCGTAACAACCACTTGGCTTCTGCTAAATACCAACAAGCTAGTGGAAAGACACTTGTCCTTCCTCACGAAGTCAGGTGGAAAATACTTCAACAGATTGCATGAAAATTTATGTGAATCAATGGGACAAGCTTTTGAAAATATGCAATGAATGTAGAAAAAAAATTGGTTCGGTAGTAATTCCAAAAGTTTTTAAAATTGGTTTGAAACGATCTGCTAAAAATTTTTGGAACATTTTAAAACCAATATCAATTCCGCTTAGATGCACTACAAAAACAAATGCATTTTATCTGCTACGTCTGATACTGAAAACGTCTTGAAATGGCTTTTGAGAAGGAACTGGATTTTTACTACAGCAAATAAACGTTTTCAAAAAACGTTAATGTCAAGCTTTAACACCATATCACTTTATCAGTTATATACAAAAACAACGTTTACTTTAACTGGTATATTACCATTAATTTTAAAACTTCAAGTCCAATCCGAACGCTTTAAAAAATATTTTCAGCATTGAAATATTGACCAACATAACTTCTTTGCAGTGATGGCTATTGCAAAACAGATACCTGATATCTCAAAGAATTCATATATAGTAAAACAATTTTTGTGTGCAATAACTTCCTCCGCATCTGTGGAACAAACATTTTCGTTGTTTGAACACATAAATTCAAAACTAAGAAATAAACTAGCTGTAGAAAAAGCTAGTGTTTCCTGCATTATGTTTATTCTTAGAGTTTCCTTCTTTTGAGAGTCTGGTAACAACCGTAAACAAAATTTGTTTGTTTTGATTTATCTATAATTTATATTTACTGCTTTTATTTCTATGGTCTTAATTTATATTTTAAATTTCAATAAAGATTAAGAGAAAGAAATGCATTTTATTTTCTACTTCTTTCAGAAATTTTATTGTAGTCGAAGTGCCCATATTTATTTTAATTGAAATTGCATTTAAAAAGCAAAAAATACGAATTAAATTTATACTTATTTAAAAAATAAATGAATAAGTATAAAAATAAAAATGATTTAAATCAATGACTCTTTGTAAAATAGAAACCGTGATTTAAATCATGATTTAAATCGAATAATGTAAACCAAGTCAACCCTGCTTCAAAGGCTTCATTTTATAAACAACATATGCTCCGAAACCAATATCCACATTTCCAATTACCTGTATGTTTGCTATTTTTGTTATATCAATAGTAATAAGTTTATTAGGGGTGTTTGCTTCATTGATAACTTTGTACTAATGAAAGGACTTCCAATGCTAAGCAAAATAGTGTACAATTCTTGATTCAAAAATGGTATTAGAGGATCTTCTGATTGAAAAAATTTAGTTTCTTATAAAATATGTGTTTCATCTATTATATTTATTCCTAGAATTTTTCTTCTTTTACATGTCTGTAAACAACAATAAGCAGACTTTGTTTGTTTTGGTTTATCTATTAATTATATTTACTATTTTTATTTCTACGGTTTTAATCTATACTTTAAAATTTAAATAAAAGTTACGAGAAAAAAATGCATTTTATTTTCTACTTCTTACAGAAATTTTATTGTAATCGAATGGTTCAATATTTATTTTAATTCAAAATGTATTTGAAAGGCAGAAGACACGAATTAAATTTGTACTAATTTAAAAAATAAAATGAACAAGTATAAAAATAAAAATTATTTAAATCAATGTTTTTTTTTCAATTCATTTGATTTAAATCAAGATTCAAATCAAATAATTTAAACCAAGTCAACCCTACTTCAAACCCTTCGCTTTACAAATAACAGATGCTCCAAAATCAATATCCACATTTCCGATCGACTTTAAATTTGTTGTCTTTGTTATTTATTTTAATAAGTTTATTATGGGTGTTTGCTTCATTCATAATTTTTGCACTAATAAAACGGGTTCCAAGGCTAAGCAAAATAGCGTACAACTCCTGATATAAAAATGGTGTTAGAGGATCGTCTGATTGAAAAAATTTTAAAAACGGTTCAAATTGTATACAAATTGATTTAAGAAATTGTAGTTGCTAAAAAACCTTTTATCTTATCGACTGTCCCAGCCATAACTGGATCTGATAATATACCCTGAATAAATGTTGTTGTGTTGCTGCTGTAGCGAGTGGGTGGAAGTGATGACAATTGCACTAGTTTTTTTAGTCTCAAACCTTTTGGAAAAGTACAAGCAATTAAGAACTAAAACAAAAAAAACCATTTGCCGAAGCACCTGCAGGTATCCTATCGAAGACCGAGGATTAATTAAGCAAAATATACATACTGATGGTCAACACCCACTATAAGTTTCCATTAAGTAAATAAGTGTTGATTTCATAATCATCTTGTGGTTATAACTATAGCAAAACAGCTGAGCTTTAAATAAATAGTTCCTTAGTACTATTAGCACCAGGTAGTTTAATTGATGTGTACATACTTACCTGTGATGTCTTTTTAAACAACCACAGACGCCATGCAATCCATAGAAGGTTTGTTCAAATAATAATTTACCAATTAACGTTATAATCAACACCCCCATAATTAGTTTTTAATAGAATGTTCCTACTCTTATGTTTGAAGTTTATATGAGCACCAAATTGAAGTGGCCAAGTTTTGCAGATATTAAATGCGAATGTTCTTGATCAAGCAGAAAAGAAATTCTACCAGATTTATCATTTTTTTGTTACACAGTTTTTTTTAAAACAGGTTATTTTAAATTTAAAATATAATTCATCTTAATATTTAAAGAAACTGTTTTATAACATATAATAATAATTGATGGTACCTTGTATCTTTAAGTAGAGTTAAAAAGCACGATTGTGTAAACATTACTTAAGCTATTGATAATGAATGAACTGTTTACACAGTATTTAAATTACTGCTTGGTGAAAGTAACACTTTTAACGGTGGTACAATTTGATTTAAATAGTTTAAGCCCTTTATATGCTTTGATCTGCGTTACACTAATCTATCATTAACATAATCATATTTTATACGTTACTTGTTTATTATATGCTCTAACTTTAAATAAATCTTTAACAATCTGCTTTCATTATTAAAATTTTATTGTAGATTCTTCTAACAATTTACGAAAGAGTAATTTAGTAGCCCATACGAAACCAACTAAAGTGGGCGTTGAAGTTGTAATTTAAATGTCTATGAAAGTGAAAGAAGTTTATTTACTAATTAAATTAACATAATTTAGTCAGAGAACGCAAAGCATTTTAGAAATAATGTGATGTTAATTGCCGATTACGTGCACATTTGAAACTTTTAGATGTGCTCAAAAGAAGAAAACTAGAAATACTTTATTTAATTGTAGCTTGTAGAGGTAAATAAAGGGCAAATTAATTTTAGTACTGTTGTTACTTGTACGTTCAAAGCTTTTATATTGTCTCGTTTTGCATATTTTTTGAGTTTTTATCATTTGCTACATAATTGAAAAAATAATGTCGGCAGTTAGAAAAGAAAGCTATTAATTTTGACAAACTGGAGTTTTAATTTATGTTCACCTCTGCAGTAAATAGATTTAGCAGATTTTATTTTGTTTCATTTAGAATAGTCTACATTTGTGCATGCTTATTATAACCTGCTAATACAATGATTAAAATAAAGACTTTTATTAATGTACTGTTTTGATAAGATTCTTAACGAATAAATGACGCAAACAATTTTGCATTTTTATTGAGATAAATATACAGAATATCTTGTTTAAAAAACCATTATGTTCGTATTAACTTGGATTTAAATTCTATGTTTACCTATTTTGTATGAATTCTGTTTAATGATATATGTGCTTCCTTCCAAGTGTTGATTAAGGATCTAGTTGGATGTATCGAACTGACGAAGTAGTTTCTTGTTGAGCAAAAACTAATGTGACATCTAGGATACGTATGCTTATGGACATGCTTGATTCGATGTTTTAGTTTATACTATGCCCATGAGATGGTAAAAACCGAAAGAAACTGTCGCTGATACAAGAGTGAGCAGAATTCCAATTGTCAAAGAACCATGCAAAATCCTTATGAAAATTAGGTCTCGATGGATTTGTCTACATTTTATATGATGTAGTAGGTACATGTAAATCTGAAAAATATTGACATTGCACAAACTCCTAAAAATATACAATTTTGCAGCTAGGGGATGTTGTATTCATATTTTGCTAATAATAAATTAATAATTTTTGAAGACTGGAACAAACATTTTACATGCTTTATTATACTTTATACTGCATATTGTTGTTCATTCTTAATCAAAGCATTTTCACCTACTCCTGCCCCCATAACACCTATTTAAAAAATTTCAAAAATATGAATTGTTCGGTCACTTTAAAAAGCATTTTTCTATGATGCAATGGGCTATTTACCACGAGTAACCTGCTTAGCAATAGTAAGCCAATAGTAAAATATTACTATTTCCGCGACAAATAGTAAGTGTAGTGATTTGAGGGGAAGAGTGATGACGTTATTCATGACGTCATTCAATAGTAAGCTTTTAACATACTCAAACATACTGAACTTGCCAACATCAGTTACTTTTGTGTTAGTGACATTCCATTTAAGGTTAGAAGTTTGTATACTCAGATAACCTACCTCTTGTCTGTGTTTGTTTAACAATCAAACATTAAATTTTTCGCGAGTTACCAATGGTTAGACATTAAAACGAACAGCTGTTCGAGTGGAGGTCGAAAAGGAATAAATTGAGGTTACTATTATCCCCCACTCTAGGAGTAACCCAACTTACAATTAGTAGCTCCCAACAAATAGCCTAATGTATTTAAAAAAATAATGCTATCCCTTATTATCTGAAGTACTTTTATAGAAGCAAAATTTGAAATGTCATGATTAATTAAGTGCTTTTGCATGGATAGATTAAAAACAAATTAATTTTGTTTAGCAGTTCGGTTTCCTTTTTTTAACTGTAAGGTTCTGCGCCTTTCTTTGTAGACAACGATTTTAATTATTCTTTCTGGACTAGGGTTTCCTTTTTCTAGTAGGTACAGTTAAGTATTATACCTCAAATTTCATTTTTATTAAAAGCACATCTGAACTTGTGCGTTAGTCACAAAATTATATTATAAGCACGCTATCGTGTTATAACAGTTTTTTGTTTAAAGTAAAGTGTGATTTATCCAATTCTGAAGTTTCATTACAAACTAAAATCTAATGTTCCTTCGAAATCTGAGCTCTAACACACCTGGTTCAAAAAAATACGGTTTGCCACAGAGGAGAGATCAACTTCTTGGCTTTTTTCCACAGAACCAGGACCCTTTCTCCTCCATAGGAATAGTATGTTTGTTCCAGCCTTGTTTAATGCTGTGATAAAGCCCTGGCAGTTAATTTGGTGAGATCATTCCATTTTTAGTAATTTTTATAAATATGTTTTTTGTGTATAAACTTTTGCAAAAAGTGTCTGACGGCTGAGGTAAAATCCTTTGTTTTTATGAAAAACATTGTAATTAATTCTAAAGTTTCAAAATAAATATCAAACATTTAAAAACATCCAGGACCTTTAGTACAGGTTCTCTTACATGAATTGAATCGTGTTTTTTCAAAATAAGGTCATCTGTACTAAATCAAGTAAGTTAGGTTGGAGAGTGCGTTCTTTATTTAACGCCTTACTTTTATATTATTAACATATTTTGAAAATTTCTCATCAATAGCTTCATCCATTTAATGCATAAATGACCAATCTAAAGATTGTGTTACTTCTATAAACTTCTTGTAATTGATTTTCTTATAAAAATTGCACACTGCTACATGATTTAAGACTATTTAGTTTGGGAGTTAATATACATTTAAATAGTACAATTTCATGATCCGAAATACTAGAAGCAAAAACATTGTGTGTGGGTATTCTTATTATTAAAATTTCTACATAGATAAACTATAATTGAACCACTTTGACCATATATTCTAGTAAAAGGATTAACATACATTGTAAGATTAAGTGAGTTTAGTACGATGGTTAATTTTTTAATGGCTGGGATGCAACACAATTTAATTGAAGTCACCACGTAATATGTTTGTTCTTCTGGTTAGTAAATTTATTTAATAATGACTAAATTTTTAAAAAATATTGTAGTACAAGTGTGTAATGCAGGTTATAAATACAAATAATAACAGTATTGTATTCCAACAAAGACTCTATAGAAAACTTAAATATACATTCAAGTACCGTAAAACGTGGTGACTTTAAGACAGCCAGGTGATTTTGAGACACAACGTAGTTCCCGCATACATTCAAGTCTAGTTTATATATGAGACGCGCAAATTCCACGTGCTTATGGTCAAGGTTCTTCATTTGCACCCTTTGCTGTTCAGTTGCAAAGTGGATGTGATAGGAAATGTATGTGTGCTTTACTACCCATTTATTTGAAGAACGTATTGTAAAATTTTAGTTTGTTGTGATACTTTCATTTGTGCACTTTAAAGCCTTTCAAGTATTCAAAATTTGATGTCTGTGTAATGAACACTGGTATATAAGGTAAATATTTATATACTAAAGTTCTTAAAGTTTTTATTACTAAGTTAGTGGTGTCACGTTAAATAAAATTTCAACAAAACGCGGGTTTAAATTGTGACATGACATTACTAAAATTAACAAAAAGTGGGTCGAGATTGTGACAACCATATATTTTTCTAGTGATGCTGCGAAAATACGTAAGAAAACCAGGAACGCGTCAATACAAAAATTATACAGAATTAATCTTGCAAGAAGCCCTCCTTAATACTAGAGCAAACAATATAAGCATATGAAATGCTGCAGAAAGGTATGAACAAAAGAACAAATGGGCTATTATGCAAATATGTAGGTAATTAATTTTTTATAGATATGGGATTCATCGCAATACTTTGTTCTTCAAGCTTCATGGCAAACACAGTCTTCCAGCTGGTGACCAAACCGCATTAAACATAGAAGAAGAACAGTCTATCTTTGCCCATATAATTGCTGTGTCAACATGTTTCCCTGTAGCTGCTCATGACTTACGGTTTATAGTAAATGCCTATTTAGACAAGAGGGGGAAAAAAGTTAAGTGCTTTAAAGATAATTTCCCAGGAAAAGAATGGGTTACTTCATTTCTTGATAGACACAAAAATGTGTTGGTTAATCAAATTGCTCGAAACATAAGCATTTCGAGAGCTTTAGTCGATTCTGCTACTATAAATTCGTTTTTTAATAATTGGGAAAAGGAGTTAGAAAATGTGGTTCCATCAAATGTATGGAACTATGATGAAACAAATTTAGGGGATGATCCTGGTGTGACAAAAGTACTTATACGACGAGGCACAAAGTACCCAGAGCAATTTGAAACTCCACTAAAGCCTACACATCAATAATGCTTGTGGGAAATGCAGTAGGTGATATTACACCCCTGTATGTTGTATATGAGTCTGAAAAAATGTGGCAAACTTGGATTGAAAACGGCCCTGATAACGCTCTTTATAATAGGACAAAATCTGGCTGGTTTGACTACCAGTGTTTTGAGGACTGATTTGTTAACTTAATGCTACCTATACTTAAAAAACAGGAAGGTAAAAGTTACTGATTGGCGACAATTTAAGTTCACACTTAAATCAAGAAATAGTACGTCAGTGCAATGCCAATAATATATCTTTTATAGCATTGCCACCTAACGCCACACACTTGTTCTAACCGCTAGATGTTGCCTTCTTTAGATCCATGAAAGGAAATTGAAAAAGAATTTTGTGCGAATAGAAAGACATAGTATTTGGTAGTAGGTGTGGAACGATACTCGAGGATAAATTTTCTTCATTATTAAAAATGCTAATGGGCAAATTCTTCCCGCTGGTTTAAAAAATGCGACATATTCTTGGAACCATGCAGAACTATTAAGTCGCTTGCCAGAGGAAATACTAGACAATCAAAGTACAGGCATGAGAGAAGCTCTTGGCAAAAGCTTCTTAGATCAACTAAAGAAAAGGCGAGAGAGTGTGATGGCAATGACTCAACACCGGAAACGTGAGAAGGTAAACATAGCCCCTAGAAAAAGCATAACTGCCACGGACTTTTTAGCTGACACCCAAACAAGTAATAATCACCAATCAAAGAGAGTTTGACACAAACACAATGCATCACCTAATGCAGTGCATCTAAATGAAGGTTCCCAGTGTATACCCTCAACTTCGAAAAGGCAAAATCATGCATCCGTTAAACGGGCACGATCACAATGCAGTGAAAGTGATAGTGAAACAAGCGATAACTCGGGTACTGTTAGATACAGAGAAAGTAGCTTATCTCCAATGAGTGAATTTAACGAAGCATATAACTGTGAACAATCAGAAGTGCGATTATTCAAGATTGTACAAAAGCGGAAACTGAAGACTATATCATTATCCATTATGAAGAAAATGTTTCCCGGTGTCATCACAAGCATTAAAGAAAACGGAGTGTCCGTGAGTGCTATGGAAAAATGTGGTGCACTTTGGAAGTGGCCTTCACGAAAGACGAACTTTTCTATGAGTTTTCTAATATAGTGCAGTAGAAAATTAATAATCCTATCGAAATTTCGCGTAGAGAAATTTTTCGTGTTCTTGAAATTGATAATTTTAATTAGTATTTATTCACTTACGTATCTGCATTTTCCCATTTGCCATTTACAAAATTTTGTAAATTTAATATTATTAGTGTTGTATTTTTGTATTATTCTGTAGTGATTAATGTTCTATAAACAAAAATAAAGCATTTTTGTTTTAATAAAATTCTATTTGGATACTCTTTGTGACACGCGTGCTCCACATGGTCACATGTAAAACATACAAGTGTATCAATTCATGTTACATTTTAACTGGACGAAACGATGGCTTTATACTCTCAGACAAATTGAATACTGTCCTAAAGTCACCCCATCAACTGGAGTCAAATTATGACAACAATTTTTCTAAAAATTTTTCTCTTTTAATGATTTTTAAACAAATTTGTTTTAAATCGATTGCCGAATGTTGTTACTTCCAGTGTAATGCATTTGAGATTTTTTGATTGAATTTATATATTAGAAAGTTAATAAAAACCTCTAAATTCTTTAGGAATTAAACCACTTATAGTTTTTAAAATCATCTTTATTTACGTTTCAATCCATGACCTAGGATCGTTGTCAAAATAATAAAAATTTCAAATTTGACATTTATGAGACATAAATTGAAGGTGACTTTGATTTATCGATGTTCGATATATTTGGTTTGAGTACATTAGATAAAAATTTTAAAGTTTAAAAGAATGATTGCCTTCAATTTGTGTTACGTTCCGGGACCAACTTTTTAAGTAACCAATACACTTAACGTGAAATCAGCTGATTAATTTTTATTGGTAATTTCAAACAAATTCAATAATTTGAGGATTGGAAAACATTTTTTAACATATTTCTATTTATACGGTTGAGAGAATGGTTATTAAAGAAGTGTGTGATTACGTTACCGTAAGGCTTAAGCAGCCGGGAGTGGCTAATATGCCTAATAACTACAAAAAGCCTATGACACAACCTGGAAACATATAAGCCTAACAATTTTAGCCGAATGTAACATACAAGGAAATATAATACACTATATACAAAGCTTCCTCCAAAAACGAAAATTCTGCGTAAAAACCAACGGTTGCCTTTCGAAACCAAGGGAGCAAGTCAATGGGCTACCCCAAGGTAAAGTGCTTAGCCCGACTCTTTTTTTACTAATAATAGATAAAATAACGGAAATAGTCAAGAAACCAACACAAATATTATTATTTGCAGATGACATAATAGTATACCACAAAGGGAACAACACACAATCAACTCAAAAACAACTACAAAAAAACATAGATGCAGTGGAAAAATGGGTAACAACCATTGGATTAACTTCTCAACAACAAAATTAATTGTTATACAGTTCTCCAGATGCAGGAAACAACATGCAAAGCCGAAACTAACACTGAAAGGAACAGAAATACCATTTGTGGAAAATACGAGATTCCTAGGAATAAATTTGATACGAAGCTAACATGGAGAACACATATAACAGCACTCAAAAAACAATGTAACAAACAGATAAACATACTAAAAACCCTATCGAATATAAATTGGGGAGCACACACCAAAACATTAATTAAACTATATGTAACAACAATAAGAGCAAAATTAGATTACAACTCGATCACATACATCACAGCCAAACCTACTTACCTAAAAAAACTAGATGTAATACAAAATACAGTCATTAGAATTGCAACAGGAGCATACAGAACAAGCCCCATAAACAGCATGGGATGCATTGCACACATACCACCACTAGAATTAAGCAGAAAACAACTGACCTTAAAATATATAACTAAATTAGCCTCAAATACAAACATCGAAGTACACCATGACATCATCACCAAACGAAACAGAAAAATCAAAATAAGATATGAAACCCCAACCCAAAAATATATAAAAGACACCTTTAAACAAATAAACGTATCCCGTCCAAAGATCCAACCAAAATACCTCCCCATCCACCCTCCATGGTTGTGGACACAAACAATGACTGATACCTCGCTCACCATATATTCAAAAAAGCGATACTAGATACTACAAATCTACAAATCTCACAAATTTGTATTCACAGATGGCTCAAAACACCTAGAACATGTTGCAGCAGCAATTCTATATCACAATAAACAAGAACAATATAGTGTCCACCCATACTGCACCAACTACACCGTAGAATGCTACACAATCCTAAAAGCTACAGAATACAAAAGCAATACCCAGTCGCACAAGAAATAGGTAATATGTTCAGATTCACTAAGTGTAATAGAATCATTGGAAAATGGAGTAACAACTGATCTCATAATTAACCAAACACTTGACGCACAGTATACAGTAAGCATCGAACAAAAGATAGAATTAATAATAATATGGATACCAGCTCACGTAGGCATCAAGGAAAACGAAGCTGTGGATAAGATAGCAAAACAACCAACAAACTCAAAAACCTATCTAAACACACCATCAACAGATATAAAAAAACCAATAGTAAATAAAATAGAAAACTATGGAACGTGAATTGGAAAAACACCAAAAATAATAAACTATGGAAAATAAAAGACAATATAGAAGCTTATAAATGGACCTCAGAACATAGAAGACACCAAGTAATACTAACAAGGCTAAGAATAGGACACACAGTATACACACATAAATACCTATTAAAAAAAGGAGATCCTCCATTTTGTAATAGCTGCAATACACAAATAATAGTGGAACACAACAGACTGCATGAAATACCAAGAAACAAGAAAAAGTACAAAATTACGAAGGAAAATGTAAATGACAATAACAACATCAATCCACTACTATACTACCTAAAAGACATCGAATTATTAAAACACATATAATGTAGAAAAAAGAAAAAAAAACAAAATACAGCCTCCCGCTAATAACTGAAGGTAGTTGAAGCGGTGAATAAATAAATAAAAAAAAAACTACAAGTGGATTAATTCCCAAAGAAGATTAAGAAACATCTCTACATCTGTCACAAAGTCACCTCATTTTACGGTAACAAAAAATTATAGTCAGTTATACATTGAGTATTTATATTTGAGTTGCAGTAGTCAAAGTACCGCCTCAACTTCCTTGATTTCTATTATAGCACGAAACATGATTATAGTTTGTGATTGAATTCACTAGTTCATCTGGTTTGAGCCAATATTCAGTTAGACATAATACATTCGAACACTGAAGTTCATTTATAATTAGTTCTAATTCATTTGTTTTGTACCTTATACTTTGTTTGTACATACATGATTTCTATTTATACATAAAATAACTAATTACATAAAAATAAGCATATTAACAATCCTTGTAAAACAGCATTGGTATCTGACAAGCATAAATCCACAATAAGGTTACCTCAAAACCATATACAATCTGCGTTGAACAGTATTGGTATCTGACAAGTGTAAACCCGCCATAGGGTCGCCTCAGATCCATATACAATCTTCATAGAACAACATTGGTATCTGACAAGTGTAAACCCGCCATAGGGTCACCTCAGATCCATATACAATCTTCATAGAACAACAGTGGTATCTGACAAGTGTAAACCCGCCATAGGGTCGCCTCAGATCCATATACAATCTTCATAGAACAACATTGGTATCTGACAAGTGTAAACCCGCCATAGGGTCGCCTCAGATCCATATACAATCTTCATAGAACAACATTGGTATCTGACAAGTGTAAACCCGCCATAGAGTCGCCTCAGAACCATGTTAAAATCTACCAAAGAGGTAACTTAAATCATAATGAATCTTCCCCCTCAAAATAAATATAAAAAAAAACTACTACTTAAGCCTTTCAATAATGCAATCGCACACTTCATTAATAACCATCCTCTCAATTGTATAAATAGAAGCATGTTAAAGAATGTTGGCTGAAATGCAGACACAAAAACGGTAGCAGTCTTTTGAAATGCTCCAGATGTATGAGGACGATAGCATGGACAGACAAAGATAATAACAAATAAGTTACAGAAATAGTATGGGAACAAGGATATCTGGGGAAAAAGAGAAATAGTAGGGCGGAATACGTTCTAAGGCATTTTTGGGGAATAGTATGTGATATATTACAAGCAGAGATAGGAAAAAAGAGGTAGATGTAGACCTAGATCAGACAGTTATAGATGCAAACTGTGCATATTTCAGGGAAATCTGTAGGTTAGTTCAGAATAGGGAACAATGATGGTACGCGTCTAACCAGTTCTAGGACTGAAGACCTAATGATGATGATGACTTTGTATGTTGTGCAATAACACAGATAAGTTAAGAAAACAATTAAAATTGCTATTTCCGCTCGATGAATTGAGCACACATTCCTTGTCCAGTACAACAGTATTATTATTTTCCTTAACACTATTCTTAAAGTTTAATTCTACATATAGCACGTTTTAAAAATTTTCTAGCATCACGAACCAGTTGATAATTGAAGACACAAATGGATAAAGGATTCAAGTCACACTGAATTGGTTTTGAGAAAATTAGGTTTAAAGTATTATTTTTGGTACTTTTTTTCTATTTGGAAAGTAATTACTAAATGTATGGCGCTGCGTAAGCCTTTACTGGGGAATTATAGCTACATATTTAAAATAACAATTACGCTATTATTCTTAAGCAGAAATTAGAACAAAGTCACATAGATCGTTCATCGATTAGAAAGTTTAAAATATGCTAACTTAAATGACGTAAGAGTGTATGTGGTCTCAATGTTTGGAATATCAAGTATTACTTCTCTTTGTCACTTTTGAATTTTCATTTATAACTTGGTTATAGAAGTATCGAAATTCTTCGTCAACAAAAACTATTTGTTCTTTTAAATTTGCAAGTTTTTTGTCAGATATTTGGTTCTTTTTGTTGTGGTAGAAACTTAAAGTGTAACTTTCTGTTACAACTTCTTTGGTACCACTTTTTAAAATGTCTACTTTTAGAAAAGGCATGTTCTCATCTAATGTATTCTTGTATAGATAATTCCCATATTCTTCAACTCGTATCCATTTAATGCCATCTCTAAAAGGCACCTTCTTCTTCAAACAATTCTTTTTTCAATTGATAAGATGCATTTTTTCAGATATTTCACTTATATTCTTGAAATGATGTTCCATGTTAAATACTGTCAATTGTTTTACACTTGCAGACTTTATAATGATTTGATACTGATCAGGAGTTTAAACAGTTGAGTGTTTTTGCAACTTCTTCTCAATTCTTCCAAAGTCTCTATACGAGTCCATATAAGAATGTCCAAATTTGTGGTCAATCGTTTTAAAATAACTTTTCAAAATAAAGTATTGATAAAGTGCGATGATATTGAAATTTTTATTTTGTCTATAGCATGAGTCTGACCATATAATAATATGTTTACTTTTGTGTTGTCGAGCAGCCATAAATAGTTGAACATACTTGTGTGATATTATCCTTTACATTAGGCCCCATGATTTGGGCGCTATAAAATGCTGTGATATTAGTCCCAGCGTTGAGCCGTCATAAATTTTGTTGTGAAATTTACCCCTAATATTCTCATTGAGCCCCACGATTGTGGAATGTTGTAAAATGCTGTGAAATTTTTATTAGGATCAACGAGCCCCTACAATGGGCATCATAAAATGCTGTGATATTTCCGCTGAACAATCAAGCACCTATGATGTGGAATGTTAAATTAGGGTTTTTGCCCTGACTAGCTTATTTAATTAAATAAAGCAATTCTACAATACACAATATAATGATTAAATATTTACAACTCTCAAAATTTTCCCCTTTTTCAGAATATCTACATATACCAGATTTATGGGTTTTTAAGCCAGCAAAACTATCTTTTTACTTATTTAGGGATCTTCAAACGTTCCAAGATACCTATTCCCTTTGTCATAAATTGTTAAATGACCCTTATATTTTGTTGACTCTTACAGATACAAAAATGATAAATGTTGAATTAAAAACAGTTTTCAATAATAAATTGTATCAAGATTGCTAACCTGGAATGGTTCTGTAGTTCCTTCCTAGCCTGTGATCTGCATCCCCATGAGTTGTTTCGTGCCAAGTCTGAATATGTCCAATTTGAAGAGTCGAATTTAGAAGTTGACATCAAAACCAAAATTACAATCCTGATCCAAATTACAGGTATTAGAATCCAATTTTAAATATCGGTATGAGAACAATTTCGATGTAGGTATTAAAATCCCATTTAAATGTAGGTATAAAAACAATTTAAAAGTATTAACGAATAATTTTGCCTAGCATGGAGAAAGTAATTCGAGCATAGAGGTCAAAATCAATATATAAAGTGTTGGTTATTTTGCAAAAAGACAAGCCCGTGACCGGTTTCACTGTTCTTGCAGATCATCAGACGGTCACGGGCTTGTCTTTTTGCAAAATAACCAACACTTTATATATTGATTTCGACCTCTATGCTCGAATTACTTTCTCCATGCTACGCAAAATTATTGGTTAATGTTTAATTGGAAACGTATTGGTTTCCGTCGACCAACTTCCTCGATTAGCACTGGGTGTAGTAACTTCTTAGAAGGTCCGCCAGTGCTAGATAGGTAACAGGTCATTTGTTTATTTAATTTAAAAGTAGTTATTATAACATTTTCAATATCGCTATTAAAATAATTTTCATGTCGTTATTAAAATCCAATTTAAATACCAGTATTAAAAGTCCTGTTATATTAATATTAGAAATGCATTTTTAATTCAGTCGTTTTACTTACGTCTATAATAGATCGGCTTATTCTCTTTGCACAAATTCGTACACTTTTCAAAAATAATTTCACCTTAATTTTGTTTGACTGGTTACGTCAATTATTAGTACTTTCGAACATAGTCGTAACCCAGTTTGAATGTATACTAACTCGTCGCTTCATCATTATCGTATATAAAGCCGTACCTCCACCTGCTTTCCATTGGCCTATCCACGTTCTGGGACGACACCTCTACCTTTATCTTAGTTCAAAATTTTTAATGTATGCCTTGACTGTCACTTACGCCATTCGCATATCGTGGTATTATTTGAGAAATTCCAACAATTGCCTTTATTAAGTCACGTATTCGAATGTTTGCTATTTATTATTATCTAAACTGAAATAGTTTGGTGCTTGTTTATTTCTACAAAACATTGGATTTTTGAATAAATGTGATTTCTTTCTATCACGTACGATTTTCTAATAATGCATAATTTTGATTGCGTGTACGATGATATTTTTAACGCAATTGTTAAATATTTCTACTGCCAATTCATATAAGTTTTTCGGTGATTTAATTTTAATGCATTATGTTGCGTTGTCAAATCTTATCTTAACTTGTAAACTACTCTTAGATATTTCTGTTCTTATATATTTAGTCCCGCGTATTTTATACAGTGTGCTCTCAATTAACAATATGTAGAGTAACCAATTTACTCTTATAATTTTTGGAATTATGTGCTTTCTTGAACTGGAAGTTGTTTTATTTATTCTACGACTCCTATGACTTAACCTACCCCTAAACTACCCTATAATTATAGCAATACATATAAAGACAGCTGCCTATCTCCAAATTTCCTTTTGTTGAAGTGTTTTCAGACCAAGTAAAAAAGAAGGGCTCTTCTCCAGACGTTGACACTGCGTGTACACTAAAGTTATGGAACCACAGCTCCTTAAATAAAAAGCTTTCGATGATGTTAGTTTAAGAAGTGGAATTGTTTGTTGCAAGTCCATCGTGACTTATATTGTACCATATTTGATTTAGCCAATTCTCTCTCTCTTTTTTGTTGTTCAAAGGCATACCTGTAGTTTTCATTATGCTCCTCATTGTCCATGCCAGCGTCACAAGTATCACCAATATCGCTTTTAGGTTGACCGAACGAATAATTAAAATGCTGCAAAAAAATGTTACTATAGCTGCATTTCTTTATAAAACACGTTTCAGGATACTTGTTTTCCTTGTAAAATTCAAGATAAAGTTCATACATTTTTTGAATATTTAATAAGGGCGAAAGTAACTTTTTATGCATGTTCTTATTTCGGGAATAGTGAGACTGCTCTGTGGGAAATTGCTTAATATGAGTTATAACATATTTTAGAACTTAGTATAGGTATTTTTAAATGTAGCTGTTCATTAGGTAACATTTTTTGTTTATTTAAATGTGTAATACTTACCATTGACCGCAAAAGCATCGTCTACGAGTAACCTGCTTCTTGCAGACATTGTAGTCATTTGCAGTCCACAAAATACGAGTTACAAATATAAAATAGGTCTTAAGCTTAATTATTTGCACTATTTACAGTGCTATTTAATAAAATTCGCGAGTATACATGAACTTGAATAACCTTGATCGACGTGTCTTTAATCTCACTTTTTAGGTACTATGTATACTTGTCAATATTATTAAGTCAAATAAGCGACGTTTTAAAATTGATAAAGAGTTGAAGTATCAAAAAATCAGAATGATAGTGGATGAAGGATTCATGTTCAGGGAAATAGAGTACATATATTCTTTGTTCAATGATATTTCTTAAAATGATGTGTACATACGCCCTTTATCAACCCATAACTTCTGTATTTTTGACAATAGATCGATGAGACTTGGAGCAAAAGAATACTAGTCACTTGTAATCTTTATCCATCAAGAAACTTAGTTTTTAAGGAAAATGTCGCATAGATCCTTCATCCACTTGCGTCTTCAATTATGCCTTGTCAGCTTGGAATTGCCTAATCTGTCTGTTAATAAAACAGTATTCTGCTCAAAGAAAGATTTATAATAAGTTTAGTAAATTCTGTCATTAGTTTCCTCTTCCTAATATAATATAAATGTGAACTGTGTCTAGTATGTCATCTGCAAATCACTGAGTCAACATTGCATAGATGAACGTTTGTGTGCTTAAATACAAACTTTAATAGGAAGTTATTTAATTGCGTAATCTTGTTTTTAAAAACGTGATTGCCATATCTTAATGGTATTGATGATAAAATAACATTAGTAAGTCTACATTTGTTTAAAACTGTTTTAGTGTTACCTTTTATGACTGAAAGGGAGTCATTTGATCCATTTTGTAAAACTAGATATCGTTTTGAGCAATTTTTAATTATAGTTGGTCCAGATCTGTACATACATTAATAGATGTTGCATTTGGTTTTAAAATAGGTAAGGAAGAAAACTCTTTATGAAGTCCATCTTTCTGATTAATAATATCCAAGAATAAGCTACCATGGCTATGTAAGAAATAAAATTTCCTGTTTGTCAGCAGTGCTTCCCTAAGTGTGTTTAATGTTTCTTTTGAAGCAAACATTAAATATGTTTGTATATAAGATGAAGTAAAGTGTGGTGGATATCTGTACAAAATCTCAAACCAATCATCTGAGTAAGTTCTATTACCTTCAATCATTGACTCTTCATTATTGTTATTACTCTGATTAGTAAAGTGTATATTAGGAACTATGCGGTTTGTTGTTGTTTAAAGAGTTGCCTTGAGATAGAGGTGACATTCCATGAAAATTATTATTAGGTATTATTAGCAGCTTTGGCTACTTTGATTTGGGTGCTAACTTCAATCTGAAGTGCAGCGTTAGATAAAATTTGTAACGTAATCTTTCGGATTGTCCTTTATGGCTATGAAACTCAATAAATTCAACAATTCGGTTACTCAACTTAATTTCTATTGTTTTAAAACAAACCTCAGGTCAGAGTTCAAACTGTTTGGTACATTGAATTATTCTCATCCAACTCCATTAAATCTTTCTTAAAAATCTAAACTAACTATCGATTATTCAAGAGCGACTAACTTAATATCTTGCGCCACCTACCACCAACACTTTTCCCCCACTATCTCTGCCTACCTCACTAATCAACGCGCACACTTTCCTATCGCACCAAACTCTTAATTTCAAATATAATAACATACAATCTGACGTACTACATTTACCCTCCCTTTAAAATATGATTGTAGGATATAATAATATTTAATAAATAAAGTACAAACTATGGTAAATACCAAAACAAACTTAACTAATAATTAATATTCACCCAAATTTTCAACACTTTTCACCAGGTGAGAATCAGATGCGATTACCGGTTTAATGAATTGTTTTCAATTTTTAACATTATGTTTCCCTTTAAAAACGCCAAATCATAGGAGTTGGCAATGGCAATAGTGTAGGGTCCCTCATATACAAGAAAAAACTTTGAAATAGTACTACCCAACGCAGAAGATAATAAATGAGACTTTACTAAGAGCAAATCGCCTACTTGAAAAATTACAGGACGCAATGCCTGTTCCAATTTCAATTTCCGAAAAACTGCCCTTGATACTATTCGTTCCCGAGCTAAATGTAAAACTTGTTGCCTAGGCAACTCTGGCAAGTTTTGCTTTGGGTAGTCAACAAACTTATAAATACGGTTAGCGGCAGATTTACCAGTTTGCAGAAACAGGGGTGCAAAACCAGTTACTCCATGCACTGCTTGATTAAGGCAAATTTTAAGCTCCCTTAAATAGCAAGCCCACTTGGTGTGCTTGTCATGACAGAAGGTTCTCAAAAGTCTACTAAGTTCTCTATTAACTCTCTCCATTTGATTGCCATCTGGGAAATATACCGAAGTAGTGTGACTTTTGAGATTAAATTGAGACAAAGTACTTGCCCACACTTTTGAATCGTGTACCGTTGTCCGTCAAAATCTTACAAGGGATTTGAACCACCTAAAAGTAGTCATTGACAAGGCGGTTAAGTATTGCCCTAGTCGAAGCTTTCTTTAAAGCATAGAGCTTCACAAACTTGCTAAACGAGTCCACCACATCCAAGATATATGCCACCCTCCTCTATAAATGGGCAAAGGTCCCATCAAGTCTAAACAAACAAGCTTGCCAGGTATTTTGGAGGTTACTGAATTAACAGTACCAATTGATGTTTTGCCAAACTTAGCTTTTTGATAAATTTAGCACCACCTCACAATCTGTCGAATATATTTATACATCTTTGACCACCAGAATACAACTTTCATTTCAGCATAAACTTTCTTATACCCAAAATGCCTGGCATCCACATGCTGCTGCCAAACCAGCCCTTGTATTGGGTACTTCCACCCAGGTGAGTCAGAATCACCCTTTTTAAATAAGATACCATTGTACAAATGGTACCATCCCTCCTTCTCACTATTCTCTTTCAACAACTCAATTTTTCTCATAATCCATCTCTCTGCTCTGATCTTCAAGTAGGATTTTAAAATTCCATTTAAAGTTTTTATATTCTTTAGTTAAACAGATGCAATTATTAGATAATGGTTCCCCATTACAATCAGGAGTTTGAATCAGCAGTGCCTCCGAGCCTAAATTACATGACAAAGTGTCAGCTAGGACATTGTCCTTGTCCCGACAATATTCAATCTAAACATTGAATTCTTGAACATATAATGCTCATCTAGCCAACCTTCCGGTGGTTGATTTCGTGGTTGACAAAAATGTCAAAGCTTTATGGTCAGTAATTATAGTGATGGGATAACCCAGAATCAGTGTGCGCCACTGTTTTAATGCAAAGACGAAAGCAAGTGCCTCCTCAGTTATTTTATAACGGAGCTCAACTCCCCGTAACATTCTACTGGCTAAAGCAATTACTTGTTTATTACCCTGGTCCAACTGGAATAACAGCTCGCTTTGAACTATCATACTGTATATAAAATTGTTTATTAAAATCCGGATGGACACCTGTGACTAAATCTAAAAAGGCTACTTTTATTTTTCGAAATGCATTTTCACACTCCTCGTTCCATTCCCATTTAATACCCTTTTTTAATAATTTAACCAATGGGCAGATTATTTCAGAAAAGTTTTCACAAAAACGTTTTTCGTAGTTGATAAAACCTAAAAAACTGTGCAACTCCTTAATGTTTTGAGGTGGCATGAAGCTCTGAACACATTCTAGCCAAGTAAGATTTACCCGCACTCCTCGATTTGAAGCTAAATGGCCCAGAAACTCGGTTTTCTTGTTATCAAAGAAGGATTTTCTCAACTTAATTGTAAGATTGCACTTGACAAACCGCTTGAATATTTTCTACAAGTGCAGTAAATGCTCTTCAGGCAAGTGTGAAAACACCAAAAAGTCATCTACATAGGCGAGTACAAAATTTTCAAACTCAGGGCCTAATACCTTATTAAGGCACCTAATAAAACTAGCAACAGAAGTCGCTAAACTCAAGGGGAGAACAGTAAAACAATAAGTGCTATTTTCGTATAGAAACCCGGTATATTTCCGGTGTTCCTGTTTAATTGGTACCTGCCAATACGAGGCAGTCATTTCTAAAGTGCTCAATACCTGTCCGTACTTAAATTTAATAAACAGCTCCTCTAAAGAGGGAGGTAACACATTATCCTTCTCCAGCTTTGAATTTAAGAAGCGCGCGTCTAAACACACTCGAGCTGTTTTATCTTTTTTTATCACCGTAACAAGTGGTGAAACATACTCAGTGCGACATTGGAGAAAATCCCACACTCCTCCATATTGTTGATTTGATTTTTGACCTCGTCCCCTATAAGCGAAGGGTATGGGTCCTTTTTTTCATAATAAATTCGTGTTTATAGATACCCGTTCTACCTGGGGTATCTGAAAACATTGTAATATAGGAGCTTAACAAATTTCGTAATTTCTCCCTTTGTACATCATTAAATGTTTCAGCTTTTAAGGCTGCTACCCGAAAATTCTCCTCAGAATACCCGTGTGTAGCATATTTATTACAAGTATTTATTAAATTTATTGAAATCGAAGGGTCGACCAATTTAGTTTCACTAAATTTTAGTTTTAAATTTAATATCGGGAAATTAATCGTCTCATCTTGATAATTAATTTCGGCCTTATTTATGGCTAGCCAATCGCTACCCAAAATTAGCTTCTGATTCAATTTCGGTACCATCATGCGTACATCAACAGTAACTTGTCCCAACTTAATAGGCAAAAGTACCTGCTCAGTTATTTTGTTCGCCTTCCTTCCTATTGCCGCGGAGACCACTAAATTAGCAACAGGAAAAATATGCAGTTTTTGTTCACTTTTTAACATATTAAAATACAACTCTGATACTACCAAAATTTGACTACCAGTGCACAATAAAATTTCTATTTTTTCGCCATCAATTTCACTTTCAATAGGAGGAGATCCACTCCGTACAGCAGTAATATCATCCTCATCGTTTAATAATTTGTCAGGCTCTAGCATGCATGGCGTTAGTAATCTAATTTTTTCCTACTATTTAATTCAGTATCGACCACCGCCCTCTGATTCTCATCTCTACTAGCGGTATGCCAGTTTTCACTCGTATAAGTATGTCAGGACTTACTGGGCCCTTTCTGAAAATTGTTATCATTTCGATAACTTTGCGATTGTCTAAATCGATTATCTTTATTTACTCGAATATGTTCGTACCCCTTGTCATGATTTAAATTATAACTTTTATCCCCCTCATAGGTTAGGTCAATTTCTCGCAAGAAAGATTCTATAACCTCAATAGTTCCGATACCCTGCACTGAAATGCTTGGACAACCATGCAACTAAAGTTCCTTCCTTAACTTCCTCAGACAGAAAATCTGCCTCCATGGCTAATTTTAGCACATAATGTCCTATTACCCGTCTTATACTCCCCGTATTTTAATTGATAAAATAATTCATGCTCATGCTTTTCATTCCAATATCTTTTGCTTAATTGTTCTTCAAAATTTTCAAATTTTGTAAACGAACCCTCACGAGCAGTTGTCCATTCAGCCGCGGATAATTTTAAAGCTCCAATAGCAAGGTTTAATTTCGCCGATTGTGGCACTCCCGCTTCAATAAACAATTTTTTTAATTTCCGCATAAATTGCATTTAATGCAAGTTTCCGTTGGGTCGAAACTACAATTCAGACCCGCCTAAACCTTTAAACGCGCCAATATATTTTTTATTTTCAGTGGAATTTATAACATGGGAAAGTACAACCTGTACACTAACAGGAGGTTTATTTTTAGAATTTTTGCAAACGGATTCTGCTAATTGAGAGATACTATTTTGCATTTGAAGCACTTTTGTGGTTAATTGAAACATCATTTTCTGTAATTCAGACATGCCGGTAATAACATCGGATTCTCCCACCATTTTTAAACGTTAAATTTTTCAATTAATCATATACATAACGATCTTAATCTAAACAAAACACGCTTTATTTATTCAATTCACAGGTATAACTGTCTATTAATAATTAATACACAACGCTTTATGCGACCAACAGTTAAAATACCCAAACCTAACAAAAATCTTTTATAATCAATAGAAAAGATGCACATAAATTCTTTATCAGCGCTTTCAGGCAATTAAATTATACTCGGAACAGGTTGTTCCTTACTTACGTGATGTCAAAGGTCTATTAATAGCTTGCACCCTCCCAATTGAAATACGTGACCACGTCCTGCCCGTACAGGAATGCGGTACAGCGGTCCAAACAACTCTTCAACTACAAATAAGAAAATTTTAACCATCAAACCTGATTACAATGATTCGTTGAACTGGACAACTTTCAATAATTTAGGACTCCTTTTTAACTGGCAATTTTAATAAAAGTATTTCCAATTTATAACTTTTTTCTTCTAACAAGTAATAATTCACCTTTGTACCAGCTCACGATGGGCGCCAAAATTGAAGTGCAGTGTTGGATAAAATTCGCAACGTAATCTTCCGGATTGCCCCTAATGGCTATGAGACTCAATAAATTCAACAATTCGGTTACTCAACTTAATTTTTATTGTTTCAAAACAAACCTCAGGTCGGAGTTAAGACAGTTTGGTACATTGAATTATTCTCATCCAACTCCATCAAATCTTTCTTAAAAACCTAAACTAACATCAATTATTCAAGAGCAACTAACTTAATATCTTGTTCCACCTACCAACAACACTTTTCCCCCACTATCTCCCTCTACATCACTAATCAATGCGCACACTTTCCTATTGCGCCAAACTCTTAATTTCAAATATAAAAACATACAAACTGCCTCACTACAAATCCTATCATATTTGGTTGAGGTTGGGTTTATAATTTCTTCCAGCGGCTTAATTTTATCCAATGTTATATTTAATTGTTGTTTAATTATTTTTTCGTTCAGATGCTTTGTTAAACAGATGTTCCATATCCATTAACTTACATATTGCTTCATCCGCAAATTCTAAATTTTGCTTGTAAGCCAACAATTCTGACGTGTCCTTGGGAATATAAATATCATCAGAATTATAATCCATACAATTTAAACAACTTTTACACATTATTTGGATAGACTGTAGCATTTTCTTAAACTTGATTCTAAAAACACAACTTTCATGAAATAACATATAGTAGTTGGTACACACATAATATTTATGAGACTTGTTAGCACAACATTTAAAATTAAGAAGAGAAACAACTTCACTGCATATTTCGCTTTCAGCAATCGTGGTAGTTCGTATTCTTGATATACCTTTAAAATAAAATGAAAATGTTATTGCTTATAAACAAATTCCTTAAATTTCTTAAGCCGTATACGACATATCGAACAAAACGAATGCATACTAATACTTATTATAATACAAAATAAACAAACTGTATTCAAAGACTTAATTGAACTAACATCATCTCGTGTTTAAATCGAGAAACTGCAAACATGTTCATGCTGTATACAAAATACAATATAATTTTTATGTCCTTCTGGTTGAAATAAACTACAATTATAACCTGAATATCGGTTTTTTAAACCATTGCTGCAGGAGCCATACTTTTTTTTCGTGGATCTCGGCGTTAGTTAGGCGTGGGTCGGCCTTCGCCCTCGTTGAAATCAAATTAATTTGTTTTTCCTCTTCTTTCGGTAGCGGTACGATAGTGGATCAGCCAGGTAAGAAACGATAATGGGTACGATGAAGGAACCTACATTTTAAGAGAAAAGACAAGATAAAAAGACACCAACAAACTTCACTGTTCGACGTCTCGTTGACTAGTCCCTGTCGTGTCGGAAAACGCGCACTTTCTTCCACACTCCACGTCTGCGCATTCTCTGGCGCCGACGCAACTGTCTGAAGTGACGGAAATGCACGCACAAATCTATTTTTTAAAATATTGGCGCGATTTCAGTCACATATTTAAAACTAAAATCAAAAATGATACATAGCCGATTTTCGGCATGTAACAATATTTCAATAATACAAATTTTTTCTTAAAGTGAAGAAAATTTATCGTTATTAACAGTTTAACATGTTAATCATACAATAAACCTTTATACTCTTAACACTAGCCTAACGTCACTAAGATATTAACGCAAATTTATAAAAACTTTTATTTAAGTTCAATTCCTTCATTGCAGGGTGAAAAGATTCACAACGTGTTGAAGTTTGACCCACCTATATTCGCATTTGATCAAGATCTAGGAATAGATGCTCCAGTTCGTTACGACATTCTAGCTGGCAATGATCGGCATTTGTTTTACTTGGACCACGTCAATGGATCGTTATTTTTGGAACGAGAAATTGACTTAGACACCGAACGCTCACTCCCTGGTAACACATTTGTCTTACAAATACAAGCATCGCAGATTGATAACCTTTTGAAAACTGGCGTTGCACGAGTTGAAATAGAAATAACTGATTTAAATGACAATTTGCCTGAATTTGAAGTTGATCTGTATAATATAAGCATTGTTGAAAACCTTCCTAATGGTTTTAGTGTTCTTCAGATTATTGCAAGTGATCAGGATCAAGGAGATAACGCAGAGTTTGCTTTTGAAATAGAAGATCAAACAGATGCTTTTAAAATTGATTCGCATAATGGGTGGCTAACGGTAAGTATTCGGTTTCATTACTACTAATATCCTAGTTTTAAATATTCTTTTTTTGTAATCACTATTCTACAAAGCTTCATAGAAAAAACGATCAAATCTTATTGCACTTGTACACCGACTAAACAAAAACCAGAAAAAGCATTCTTTCCCACGTACTTGCTATCAAACAACTTTTGCTAAAACTATTTAGTGTTATTTACCCATTGTCTGACTTAGTGTTTGTGCAAAATCGCATGGACTTTGTTCAAGAATGTTTGCAGTTTTAATTAAAAACTGAATATTGTCGGCAAATGGCTAACGCTTTATTTGGAACTTGCAGAAAATAACTAGATTGGAGATAACACACTCTATTACTTCTTAAATACATAAATCAAACACATAAAAAATGCAGACACCATCACCGGCCATAATTACCATAAATACTCCCTGTATATTTGTTGTGGTTTGTTTAGCATTCTTCTTAATGTTCTTTGGGAATGAAACCACTCATAGTTTTTAAAATCTATTTTATTTACGTTTCGATCCATGACCTAGGATCGTTGTCAAAATAATAAAAACTTCAAGTTTGACGTTTATGACATAAATTGAAGGTTACTTTGATTTATTGATGTTTGAAATATTTGGTTTGAGTACACTAAGCAAAAATTTTTAAAGTTTAAAAGAATGATTGCCTTCAATCTGTGTTGCGACCTGGGTAAAATAAGACATAAAATCAGAAATCTCTCAATTGTATAAATAGAAACATGTTAAAAAATGTTTCCCAAATTATTGAATTTATATAAAATTCACCAATAAAATTAATCAGCTGATTTCACGTTAGCGTATTGGCTACCATAGGAAAGTCGATCCCAGGTCGCAACACAAATTGAAGGCAATCATTCTTTAAACTTTAAAATTTTTGCTTAGTGTACTCAAACCAAATATTTCAAACATCAATAAATCAAAGTAACCTTCAATTTATGTCATAAACGTCAAACTTGAAGTTTTTATTATTTTGACAACGATCCTAGGTCATGGATCGAAACGTAAATAAAATAGATTTTAAAAACTATGAGTGGTTTCATTCCCAAAGAAGATTAAGAAGCATAATTACCATAATCGCAAACGCCTAATCAATAATAATGTTTTTTCCCTAGCGCGCAGGCGCTATACACGTCTAAATTCGAACATAAATAAAATATAACCGCAATATTCAAACGCTAGAATAATGAATTCTACTACAACTTGGCCGACCTGACCATATGATCGTCTCGATCATAGTTAAACATAAAACAAATAACCGCTCAGTAATAGATACATAAGTAAATATTCAGAATATAAAGCATAAAACATAAAAGTCATGTCTCATACAACTTCTAGGTTTTACATAATAAACCCAAAGTTGATCTCATAAACGTACCTGTCAAAGAACATAAATATGACTAATAAAACATAAAGCTTCATAATACCTAACATAATGCATAAGTGTTTTAATACATAAATACAAAACAAAAGTTAAGATAAACATTTAAGTTCATAATTCCCACGGCATTAATACCCAAGTTATAATAGGTACGTATTTAAAGCTAACACTTTTACTTCTATACTGAATATGGTTTTAAACGACTAACATCTAGTATTCCATCATAAGGAATTTGGGTGTTCTGGAATCCTATGTCTGTGACAACATACCTGTCATGTGGTAGGACCTTCTTAATCACATACGGTCCTTTAAATTTAGGGATTCGTTTTTTATTAACTCCTATGGTAGTGTCTTTGTTGGACACCATGACATAATCTCCAGGTTTATATTCATGTCATTGCTTATGTTTGCTATCACAATAGATTTTGTTCTGTTCTTGAATTCGTTCATTCTTTTCGCTTGCTTCTTGCATAATTTGCTCTAAATTTATTACAGGCTCGAAAAATGATTCAAGAGCTAATCTTAAATTATCTTCGATTGGACCAATCTGATTTCTACCAAAAAGCAATCGACTTGGGGTATCACCTATCGATCGATTTATGGTGTTGTTGAAGCAGAATTCAATTTTACTTAAGGCATCATCCCATGATATACACTTTTCGTCGACCATTTTGGCTAGTACAGGGGTTGGTGAGCGATTCATCCTCTCAATCTGCCCATTAGCCCTTGGAGCTCCAGAGACTATTAATATGTGCTCAATGCCTTCCTCATTTACAAATTCTTCGAACTGGTGCGACGTAAATGTTGAGCCTCTATCCGTTATTAAAATTGTAGGGTTACTATAATTCCGAAAATAGGAATTTAAATTTTTTATTACTTCCTGAGTATTTGTGCTCTTGCATGGATAAAATTTTATAGATTTTGAAAATCCGTCTACAACCTCAAATATATACTTAAAATGGTTACTGGTTCTTGTAAGGGGTCCGTAATGATCAGCATGTAGAACTTCAAATGGTAGTTTGTCCTTTGGAATGTTGTTCAACATACCTTCTACTTTACCTTGCTTAGCGTTAAACTCGATGCACTTTAAACAATTGCTTATATAATCCTTGACTTTAGTTTTCAGCTTAGGGAACCAATAAGTTCTGCTAATTAATTCGACAGTCTTATCGACTCCAAAGTGACCCATTTCGTTGTGGTAAGTATGGAGTATAGTATGTTCCATTGACTGAGATACAAAACAGAATTCTGCCACCTAATTTCCTATATAATAAATCTTGTCGTAACTCATAAAATGGATGATCACCCTCAAGTAATTTAATTTTTTTCGCGTGATTTCATTGTCATTACTTTGCTTGACTGCCAAAGTTTGCTCCAAGGTGTTTCCTTCTAACACAAAAATAGTTTGAGCCCTGCTTAAGGCATCAACATGACACATTCGATTATTAGGTCTGTGCTCTATAGAGTAATCATAATTTTGCAATATGACTCCATCTCATTATCCTTGGAATAATATCTCTTTTATTCATTGTTAATCTGAAACTATCGCAGTCAGTAATAATCTTAAACTAAAGTCCTTGTAGATAAGTATGAAATCTTTTGAGTGACTATACAATAGCCAAACATTCTAATTCATAGCTGTTGTATTTTGACTCAGCCTCAGATGTACGTTTGCTAAAGTAGAACACTGGATGGAACATGCCATCGCCTTGTCTTTGCATAAATATTGAGCCAAATCCTACTGAGCTCGCATCACAATGTAGTTCGGTCTCATTAAAAGGTGAATAAATTGCTAAAATGGGCTGGCTAGTACCTGTGTGAAGTTAGCTGCCAATTTGCAAAGTGACCCGAATATACAGTGGCGGAGCATCCATAACTTCGCGTCTATATAATTTAACATGCACTTTCAATCAGTTTCCAACTAAGTAATAAATCAACACCATATCTTAATTTTTACGAACGGTTACAGAATATGGCAATACAAGCAATTTTTATTTTTACACATTTAACTAATTATAAATCAAACGTCCAGTATATAAAAATACCTTTGAAAATTCGTCAATAGAAATAGCACAAGGGTATCAAGATCCGGCCAACGGATAATTATTGAAACATTCTATCTCTAACAATGCTGTGGCAGAAAGTTACTGGCAAAAGCCTAAATGTACAAAAAATTAATTATTTTTATTATGCAATTTTGAAAACTTTGGAAATTCGTAAATAAAAATGGCGCAAACGTATCCAGGTCCGACTGACGGATTATTGTTGATACATTCCATCTCTAACTGTACTATAGCAGAAAGTTATTGGCAAAAGCCTAAATGTACAAAAAATTAATTATTTTCATTATGCAATTTTGAAAACCTTGAAAATTCGTAAATAGAAATGGCACAAACGTATCTAAGTCCGACTGATGGATTATTGTTGATATGGCACAAACGTATCTAAGTCCGACTGATGGATTATTGTTGATACATTCCATCTCTAACTGTACTATAGCAGAAAGTTACTGGCAAAAGTCTAAATGAACAAAAATACACCTTATTATTACCGATTATTATTAACTTACAACGGAACTTAGATGTTACAAACTAACCTATATAAATACTAAATGTCAAAAACGGCTTTTCTTGCTTTTTTAATCGCAAATTCTCTAATTAAATCCGTTATCTCTAACGTCGCGCAGATTTCTTTCTCGACGCTTATTACATTACATTTGATTTTCCAATGCTCCACCCGAAGGTACTACATTGGCCAGGAAGCGAGTTTTTTTTACCTGGAAAATTTTGAATTTTGCCGAACCCTTGCTGTTCCAAGCAAGGTAGGGATCTTTAACGTTCGTGACAACACTCACACACAGGACCTCCATTTTACCTCTCATCCGAACGAGGGTGTATTTTTGTGAAAAATGCTCGCCTAACATTTTTCAAGCGGACCGTGTCGGGATTCGAACCCGGGACCTTGGGCGTAGTAGTCACACACATACCACTACGCCACGGAGCCGCCTGACGCTTATTACAGCCAAAGTCGTAAGTCTATTCTGGCTCATAGTAGATCTCAAATAATTTTTAATTATTTTCAGTTTTGAAAATGATCTCTCACCATGAGCAACTGTGACAGGCTTCGTTAAGAAGATTCATATGGCTATAAATAAATTCGGGAACGTGCTAATTAAATCATTAGTCAGAAGATATTCTAAAACATCTTTGCTCGAATTAGGTTTTTTATAAGTTGACAATAGTTCAATTTCATTGCACAAATCAATTGCAGGAACATCCATTCTTTCGTTGTTGAATCAGTTAATTTAATTTGTAAATTCATACAACATTGCATTAATTCGTCTTTATCTATAACTAAAGAGTCTAAATTATTTAAAAATCCAAAGTCGTCATTGCACTCGTTCAATAGTTGAAATTGCTCTAAAAGTACTATCAGATCGTATTTTAATGAAAATTTTTGGATTTCTTTCAACATTTTTACAACTTCTGGTAAAATAATATTAGACTTTTGCATGAGTTTATTTACAGGATTTATTTTTGATAAAATATTGTACGAAATTACTAGAGAACACACAAATTTATATGATTTGATTTTATCAATTAGTGACTTTGCAAGGTTTTTTTAATAGTTGTCCCTTGTTGTATCATTATAAAGAAAAAAAAGAGCATTATAAATTTCTTCTAAATTAAATCTAAGGCTTTTAACGGCATCGATTCTGCTCTCCCACCGTGTATCAGACAAAGGTTTCACAGTTAATGTAGGAATTTCCTTTATTAGAATATGTCAAAAATAGGTAAATGCGGAAAAAAACATATATTTCTTGAACAATAGCAAAAAAATTTGTTATTTCAAGATTTTTTTGCAGCATCATTTACAACAAAATTAAGGCTATGAACTGTACAAGGGACAAAAAAAGCTCCAGAATTTATATTACGAATTCTTTTTTGTAGACTTGCCTTGCATATTGGCGTCGTTGCCATATCCTTGTCCTCGCATGTCCATAATATCTATATTTAATTCTTGTAAATAATTCCGTAAAAAGACTGTTAATCCCTCAACAGTGGTATTGTAACTGGGCAGAAACCTAAAAAATGTTCTCTAATTTCTATATTCTTTGAAATATCATTAATCAAAACAAATCTGACAACTACGGTTATTTGTTCTTCGTGACTAACATCAGGAGTACAATCTAATATAATTGAATAATATTTACATAATTTCAATGTTTGGATTATATTTGTTACACTATTTTTTTAGTGTCTTTACTCTACCTTATAGGCGGCAGAGCCTCAATAAATTATGAGGGGTTCCTGTCTAAGGTTTAAGCCCAGGGTAAAGAGATTGGGGAATGGCCTTGAGGATAATAGGACCCTTTATACAGATCTTCCAGCCAGCTAAGCTTCTTCAACTTAGGGCAGAGCTACGAGCCACGGTCGTAGGATGGTATACGATAACAAAAGAATTTTTATTGGACGCCACCGTATCTTAATAATAGCTATAATGAGAAACAATCCGAAGATAAGATACGTAAATCTTCGAAAAGAAAAAATATCCTTAACGAGCAAAACATAGAAATATAATACTTACTTGTGACTCTGCAAACTGGAATTGGAACGACGATCTCGTACTATCTGAAAATTTAATCACTTCTTGACATTTTAGAACTAGAGCTACATTAGAGCCTAGTCACTTTATCAAAAAAAAAACTTCCAAAAAGATTAACTAGTCAAGATTATACCGCAAAAAAAGTTTTTAAATACAATACCAATAATCTATCCTACTTCACTACAAAAATTTTATAAATATGGTCGCTTGATTTTATAGAAAAATTATTGTTGACTTTAATGAAAGAAAGCTTTAAAACAACTTATTGCACTTTCTATTGATTTACAAAAAAAATATTTACATCATTTGTACAATTTTTTTACGTACTGAAGCTTTTCAGATATCTACTTTTAATAATGTCTACAAGTAGTCTCTTATTATTTGTTTGAATTTTGCAAGTGTAAATTTATTATAGTTCTTTAGGAGAATTAAAGAGTTTTAGTTAATATTCTATAACTTGTGTATGATACCTAAATAGGATCCTGTTTTGGCTTACATATAATTGGTTAAATACATTGACTTTTCTTAAACTGCAGAACTACATTTTTAATTAATTTAATTTCTTGAATCAAAGGTCAAAAATACTTATGTTTTGAACTAATCTGTACTTCAATAGTACTGTCAAAAAAAACTAGATTTTATAAAGTGACAAACAAATATGAACGAGTCACGTGCTTAGTTACAAGCCCATTTTAACGTAGCCTTTTAAATTC
This sequence comes from Platerodrilus igneus, assembly GCA_036346225.1. Taxonomy (NCBI): domain Eukaryota; kingdom Metazoa; phylum Arthropoda; class Insecta; order Coleoptera; family Lycidae; genus Platerodrilus; species Platerodrilus igneus. The sequence continues at coordinate 3,096,431 of JARFIW010000012.1, read as the reverse complement.
AAATAAAGTTATCTTATAGAAATTTCATTGCGTTCTTACAATTATTTATACAATATCTAACTATTAAATTTTGTACCAAAAAATTACGTGTGCTAATTTAAATCACACTTGAGAATTTGACCTTTCAATACTGCATAACAAAAAAAATTGTGTTTCAGTGTTCCATAACTATTAGATACATAAAATATAGTGCTTCAATATTCTATAACAATTAGCTTCATACTAGCGTTTTACTACTGTATCTACATAAAATTTGCGTTTCAATACTCCATAGCACTTAGACTAAAATTTGCGTTGAAAAGAAAACGAGAAATGATTTGAATGCAAAATTGAAATTTATTCACCAACCGTAGATAATGTTCATTTTACAGCAACAATAGGTCGATTAAACTATAAATCGGTGTAATGGTATACGTTGACACCATTTCACCTGCCTTTGGGACTGCATGTTTTTAAAACCTGCTGGCCCACGTCTCGACAAACTTGTTTATCTGATCACATTCAGACGTTAAATGACGAACCTTGACCACGAGGCAATTTAATATTCAAGCACGCGCAGAATTGGATTGTCGCATCAACACATACAGAGATAAAAGAAAACCCAAATTCTACTTCGAGTCCATAGACATAGGTGGAGTTCTAAGTAACAAATAGATATTATATTGCTAAAATGGGAATTTGATATTTTCTGTATAACAAAGAATTTTTGTTAAATAAATATGTAGAACAAAAGCGTACATTAATGAAGCAGGTAATCGTATTCGTTACATATTTTGTTTAACTTTTTTAGCTATCAGACAAATTAATTAATTTTGGATTTTGTCATCTAAATAAAGTGCTATATTATATTATATTATATTGTATTATCGAATTTTGCAATTGATTCCACAAGCTTCAAAAATTGCCATTACCTTTTTCAAAAAGTGTATGATTACTTCCTCTAAACGCTAGACTTTGCCCTGCTAAATATTGAATGATACAAATGATTCATTCAATAATTGACGTCAACCTTTTTTTTGCAACTGAATTAAACTTTGGTTGACTGAGTCAGCAGTTGTACCTTTGTCAATAATTTTTTTTAGCTCAACCTATTTCCTAACATTTTCAAAATGTCCCTTACTTTTTTCGTGTCTGTTTAAATTTTGAGATAAATGTCGTCAGTCAGTATAACCATTATCATCACTACAAAAAACTATTATTAGATACTTTAAATAATTTGCATAATGAAAATAATTAATTTTTTGTACATTTAGAGTTTTGCCAGTAACTTTCTGCTATAGTATAGTTAGAGATGGAATATATCAACAATAATCGATCAGTCGGATCTGGATACGTTTGTGCCATTTTTATTTACGAATTTCCAAAGTTTTTAAAATTGCATAATGAAAATAATTAATTTTTTGTACATTTAGACTTTTGCCAGTAACTTTCTGCTATAGTATAGTTAGAGATGGAATGTATCAACAATAATCCGTCAGTCGGACCTGGATACGTTTGCGTCATTTTTATTTACGAATTTCCAGTTTTCAAAATTGCATAATAATAATAATTAATTTTTTGTACATTTAGACTTTTGCCAGTAACTTTCTGCTATAGTATAGTTAGAGATGGAATGTATCAACAATAATCGATCAGTCGGATCTGGATACGTTTGCGCCATTTTTATTTACGAATTTCCAAAGTTTTTAAAAATGCATAATGAAAATAATTAATTTTTTGTACATTTAAACTTTTGCCAGTAACGTTCTGCTATAGTATAGTTAGAGATGGAATGTATCAACAATAATCCGTCAGTCGGACCTGGATACGTTTGCGTCATTTTTATTTACGAATTTCCAGTTTTCAAAATTGCATAATAATAATAATTAATTTTTTGTACATTTAGACTTTTGCCAGTAACTTTCTGCTATAGTATAGTTAGAGATGGAATGTATCAACAATAATCCGTCAGTCAGACCTGGATACGTTTGCGTAATTTTTATTTACGAATTTCCAGTTTTCAAAATTGCATAATAATAATAATTAATTTTTTGTACATTTAGACTTTTGCCAGTAACTTTCTGCTATAGTATAGTTAGAGATGGAATGTATCAACAATAATCGATCAGTCGGATCTGGATACGTTTGCGCCATTTTTATTTACGAATTTCCAAAGTTTTTAAAAATGCATAATGAAAATAATTAATTTTTTGTACATTTAGACTTTTGCCAGTAACGTTCTGCTATAGTATAGTTAGAGATGGAATGTATCAACAATAATCCGTCAGTCGGACCTGGATACCTTTGTGCCATTTTTATTTACGAATTTCCAGTTTTCAAAATTGCATAATAATAATAATTAATTTTTTGTACATTTAGACTTTTGCCAGTAACTTTCTGCTATAGTATAGTTAGAGATGGAATGTATCAACAATAATCCGTCAGTCGGACCTGGATACGTTTGCGTCATTTTTATTTACGAATTTCCAGTTTTCAAAATTGCATAATAATAATAATTAATTTTTTGTACATTTAGACTTTTGCCAGTAACTTTCTGCTATAGTATAGTTAGAGATGGAATGTATCAACAATAATCCGTCAGTCGGACCTGGATACGTTTGCGCCATTTTTATTTACGAATTTCCAGTTTTCAAAATTGCATAATAATAATTAATTTTTTGTACATTTAGACTTTTGCCAGTAACTTTCTGCTATAGTATAGTTAGAGATGGAATGTATCAACAATAATCGATCAGTCGGATCTGGATACGTTTGCGCCATTTTTATTTACGAATTTCCAAAGTTTTTAAAAATGCATAATGAAAATAATTAATTTTTTGTACATTTAGACTTTTGCCAGTAACGTTCTGCTATAGTATAGTTAGAGATGGAATGTATCAACAATAATCCGTCAGTCGGACCTGGATACCTTTGTGCCATTTTTATTTACGAATTTCCAGTTTTCAAAATTGCATAATAAATAATTAATTTTTGTACATTTAGACTTTTGCCAGTAACTTTCTGCTATAGTATAGTTAGAGATGGAATGTATCAACAATAATCCGTCAGTCGGACCTGGATACGTTTGCGTCATTTTATTTACGAATTTCCAGTTTTCAAAATTGCATAATAATAATAATTAATTTTTTGTACATTTAGACTTTTGCCAGTAACTTTCTGCTATAGTATAGTTAGAGATGGAATGTATCAACAATAATCCGTCAGTCGGACCTGGATACGTTTGCGCCATTTTTATTTACGAATTTCCAGTTTTCAAAATTGCATAATAATAATAATTAATTTTTTGTACATTTAGACTTTTGCCAGTAACTTTCTGCTATAGTATAGTTAGAGATGGAATGTATCAACAATAATCGATCAGTCGGATCTGGATACGTTTGCGCCATTTTTATTTACGAATTTCCAAAGTTTTTAAAATTGCATAATGAAAATAATTAATTTTTTGTACATTTCGGCTTTTACCAGTAACTTTCTGGTATAGTATAGTTAGAGACGGAACGTATCAACAATAATCCGTTAGTCGGACCTGGATACGTTTGTGCCATTTTTATTTACGAATTTCCAAAATTGTCAAAATTGCATAATGAAGATAATTAATTTTGTGGATATTTAGGGTTTTGGCAGTAACTTTCTGCTATAGGATAGTTAGAGATGGAATGTGTCAATAATAACTGGTCGGTCGGATCTGGATACTTTTGCGCGTTTTTTATTTACGAATTTTTTAAGTTTTCAAAATTACATAATGAAAATAATTAATTTTTTGTTTCTATTTTGTTTTTTGTCAGTAACTTTCTGCCATAGCATTGTTAGAGATAGAATATATCAACAATTATCCGTTGGCCGGATCTTGATACCCTTGTGCTATTTCTATTGACGATTTTTCAAAGTTATTTTTATATACTGGATGTGGATTTATAATTAGTTAAATGTGTAAAAGTAAAAATTGCTTGTATTGCCATATTCTGTAGCCATTTGTAAAAATTAAGATATCATGTTGATTTATTACTTATTTGGAAACTGATTGAAAGTGCATGTTAAATTATATAGATGCGAAGTTGTGGATGCTCCGCCACTGTATATTCGGGTCACTTCGTAAATTAGCAGCTAATATTTAGCAGCTAACTTCACACAGGTCTGGGTAGGTAGTTTAGATTTCAATAATTCAAAAGTATTAAGGTGTGTACTTGTAAATTCAAATTTTTTCCCTTTCTTTAGCAAGTTATACAGAGGGGATGCAATATTACTAAAATCCTGAATAAATTTCCAAAAATAACTTGCCATTCCTATAAAAGTTTGAAGTTGTTTGACATTATTGGGAATAGTCTGCAATTGTGGAAACGTTAGCTGTATTTGGCGTAATACCATTTTTGTTGACGTGATATTCAAGATACTCTATCTCTGTCATCATAAACGAGCACTTATCTAAACTTAATTCCAATAAATTATCAACCATCAGTCGTAAAACGTTTTTCGGAATTTCTATGTTCTCAATAACTGTATCAGTGGCGATCAAGATGTCATCAAAATAAATTAAACTCCCTATTTTCTTTAATTAGATTCCTAAATATTTTGTTTACAAACCTAGCAAAAACTGAGGGGCTTGTCGCAAGACCCAATGGCATTTTCAAAAACTCATATTGTCCTAAAGGGGGGTTGTAAAAGAAGTAAATTTTGTAGATTCTTGTGACAAAGGGACGTGATAAAACGCATCCTTAAAATCTAGTTTTGTAAAATATTTCTTATCACGCAAGCATTCTAGATGATCTTCAATTATTGGAATGGGAAAAGCATCTTTAACCAAATACTTATTCAAATTTTCTGTAGTCAACACACATACAAAGTTCTCTTCTTTCGTGTTAATACAATGGGGGAAGAGTAAGGAGACTCACTTTCCCTAATAACATTATGAGCTGGCAAATCATCGATGATTTTATTTAACTCATTCCTCTCATAAAAAGATAAGCGTCTTGGCCTACTCAAAAATGATTCATGCTTCGTTAAATTCAAATGCATTTCAAATTTTACTTTGGGGACTTCTGGTTTATTGGTATTGCAATAAAAATTATTTAAAACATTTTGTACTTCAACAATAACCAAAGCCTCTAAATCATTATTTATATTAAATACTTTGTTCCTATCAGTCTGAACTGCACTAATCAATAAAACTTCATTACTTAAAAATTCTGGGTGTTGCACTGCAGTTTCTAGTAAAATACTATTTTTATCAAATCTCATAGAAACATTACAGCCTGCTATAAAATCCCTACCTAACAAACAAGGGCAATTCATTGTACTCTTGCCGACAACATAAAAGGTCGCATCATAAACATAACCCTTACATTCTAAACTACCAACGTACATATCCAAAATCTGCAATACTGAATTATTAATATCAGTTAAATGTATTAGTTGATCTCCACTCTGCTTAACAAAATTCACAGGAATGCACGATTCTAAAATAAGCGAAACATGACTGCCTGAATCCACTAATGCATCTAAAGTAGTATCAAGTTCAGAAAAGTACAACGGTAATAAATAAGGCGGTTCTAAAATAGGCTGCTGTACCAAAATTGCAGTTGATGTACATCTCTGTGGACAGTTCTTGATTTGGTGGTCGGCTTGACCACAATAAAAGCAACTTCCAGGAGGACTCTTTGGTTTTGGGCACTTGTCCACCCGGTGACCAAATAAATTACAATTAGAACACTTACCGCTGATGCCAGGTTTCTGTTGACTAATTGTGCTTGTTTTGTTTTCAACTTTCACCTTGGGCTGCCTGACATAACTGTTAGTCACTTCACCTCTTGTAGCTAATCTTCCTTCTATCTTACGTTCTCTTCGTGCCTGGTCGACTCGCTCGTAACAAACTATGTTTTGATACAGTGAATCCTCATCTGTGTGTAAACGTGACATCAACATATTACTTAGCTCCCTTGACCACAGTCCGATAATAATTTGTTCTTTAGTTTCCGTAAAAGTAAGTTCTAATTCGCTGCACAGTGCCACCTTCTCGTTGAAATAATTACAAACATTTTCTTTGGCACCTTGCATTCTAGCTTGCATCTGACGCCAACACTCGGCCTTACTCCTTGCAAAAATAAGTTTTTTAAAATCCCATCTATGAATTTCAGTGCTTCGGCTTGCAAACCAGTGCTTAGCCGCACCTTTCAGGTTGCAAATCGCAGTTTGATATATGAATGCATCTGGCCAACGATTAAATGCGGTATTTTGTAAACGATTTAACCATAACTTAGCTACACTGGGCCCCTTTTCCCCATCAAATAATTCAATGGTTTTAGAAAGATCAGGCATCACATTAAAATTAGTGACTGCATCACTAACAATAGGCACTTGTTGCGTTTGTGAACTTTGTGTTTGCATGAGTAATTTCAGCATTTGTGAATTTTGCTGTAGTACGGCATCTATTGACGCCATAAACGTATACATCGTATCTAAAACCGGTGTATTTACCGTAACCGCAGCAGCTCCCGTAACAGGACTTGTATTCTGATTTTCGAGTGACCGTTGTTGGAAGAATGTTTCAAATTGTTCTTCACCAATATTTTCCATTGTATTTACTAAAACTTCGCGCTGAATCAGGTAAATATAACATAACCTAGCGATCTGGAAAGCACGTGAGAGCTGTAACCCCACACCTGAGAATTGTAGGAAAGTGGCTAACGCTTTGTTTGGAGCTTGTAGAAAATAACTAGATTGGACATAACACACTCTATTACTTATTAAATACATAAATCAAACACATAAATATATAAAAAATGCAGATAATTAACATAATCCGCAAAAGCCTAATCAATAATAATGTTTTTCGCTAGCGCGCAGGCGCTATACACGTCTAAATCCGAACATAAACGAAATATAACCGCAATATTCAAACGCTAGAATAATGAATTCTACTACAATTTTAATTTTCTAAACCTTGACTTTCCTCCAATTGAGATAAGCCAAAAGGGGAATAACATTAACGAACGTTGCATTTTGCAAACAAATTATATAACAGAAGTTTGACGTTAAAATAGATTTGCTAACTCGCTTATTTACTAATTTACTCACTAGACAAAGTCAAAAACGTACTTTGAAGTCACTTTCTTCGTAGCAAAAGTAAGCTTTAGATATTGATCACTAATAGTTATTTAGTTCCATTATGTATTTATTTTCAGGAAATTTATAAAAAGGGTAATTGACAATCGTTGAAAAAGCTATGTTGTTTGTAGTGTTTTACTAATCCTGCAGGAAACTCAACTTTCCACATAATCATAACAATCATTACTTATGTCGAGAAAAGTCAAGATGATTTTCTTATTCGTAACTATCACTGCAAATCTTTGTAAAAGTGAAACATGGGATGGTTTGAAAAACATTACTACAATTTGAACAGAAATTGTTTGCCACGTCTGATTTACAAACTATATTATACTTAACACAATTTTTCTTTTTTGTTATAGGTAAAAGACCATACAATATTGGACAGGGAAAAACGTTCAACATTATCATTAAAAGTATTTGCAAAAGAAAAAACTCGAAGTGTTGTTACTAATCAAATTGGCATATCTTCAGTTCCAGTCGCCGTCACATTATTAGACGCCAATGACAATAACCCCAAATTTATTCCCAATAATGTTTATGAATTTAGTGTTAGCACTAGTACTAAAGTAAATAGCATTCTTGGACAAGTTAATGCCATTGATCCTGACTTAGGTCAGAACGGTTTGGTATCATACTCTATCCAGAAGACGAGCAATGGCACTGCTACTTTTAAAATCGATGCAGAAACTGGTAAAATATCTCTAAATGAAGGAAAATTAATTGAAAGCATATATACACTACTTGTTGAAGCAACTGATCAACCCATCAATCCAAGTGAACGCCGGTTTTCTTTAGCGGTTGTTACGATATATGCCAAAAGTCCCGAGGAACACAGAGGTGAGTAACGTCTAAATTGCGTTTTACAAACAATTTTTAAACATAAAATACTAAAGAATCATCAAGTGTGTTCTAGAAAGATTACAATAAATAGAAGTCAAGGTTGTCAAAAATTTGAAAACGGAAGCGTTCTGCTGTACACTTTTATCTATAGTTAAAACTTTTACCTTCTACTCAACAAGTCTTGAGCTTAAAGGTTGCAGTTTTTTTGGAATTTGTATGGCGTGGAAACTTGACATGTGGGTACTTGCTTTAACGTAATTGAAATTAACCCGAATTTCTTGTATAATTGTAAATATATACATCAGAGGTATTTCTAAGTTAACCGTACCTGTTTATTAACCAAATCTGCAGTCACGTAGAGGGCTCTGTTAGAGTGTATTCTTATATCGGCAACCACCGTCAATTCTAGAAATAATAAAGTCACGGTGAGTGCTGACCTTTCAGTCATTCTAATAAGGAATAGATAAAACTACATTCTATATAACTATATAAATATGGTATCAACTATCACTGGCATACACAACCAATGTAACCTACAATTGATTCAATCTCTAGCTTCACATCAACACCATTGAAAACATTATTATCATACCTATAAGGCTCTAGACAACTAGTGTGGCGTATCCTCCACCAGTACGCCCTATTGTGTGTGTCGAATGGTTTGCTCTGTAACAGCAGAATTCTTCACACCCTAACCTGTGTGTCGAATGGTTTGCTATGTAACAGCAGAATTCTTCACACCCTAACCTGTGTGTCGAATGGTTTGCTATGTAACAGCAGAATTCTTCACACCCTAACCTGTGTCGAATGGTTTGCTATGTAACAGCAGAATTCTTCACACCCCTAACCTGTGTGTCGAATGGTTTGCTATGTAACAGCAGAATTCTTCACACCATACGCCTTTGACTACTATCTTATCTTTATATAATTAAATGTACAAGATACTTGGCAGCATCCCTAACTATATACTCTAATAAACATTATTTCACACTCAGCACATAATAGCTATAGCCCTCAGTGATCATACGATATTGTTAGAGTAATCTGTGCATAAGTATGCATTACTGTCTTTCAAAGTGCTATACTAAATAGCTTCATTTACTCATGGATGAATAGTTAATATAAAAGAATACACATCAATTCATACAAGTCAACACCCGTGAGAATATAATAAACTCACCTCTGGAATTGAAGAATTCTGGTCCAACTATTCAATATAAGTAGAACTGGTGGCAATCATGACAGTTTTTAATTTGACATTTTATTTTTAACACTTCAAAGGTAACTATTTCATTATTAAAATTAACAAGTAAAATGGCTTCTTACAAATTAATTTCAAAAGAGTTATTGTATATTTGTTCTGTGTGAAATTGACGCTTATGAACTTTTGAAATTTACGTTAGCATGGAGATGCAACAGAAGAAATGCACCAGCTAGTTTTCAGTGGTGAGGGGTGCGTTCTAGGAAAACAGAAGCAATTATCTTAGGGGTACACAACTTTTACGCTTGTACTATGAACATAAACTTACAGTTCAATAATAAAATGCTTTTCATACAAAGCCTTTCGAGACAAGTTTTTACACAAAAACTCTTTAAAATGCTAAATTGTGCACCATTCTAAACATGACTAACAAAAATTAAGAATTACAAATAAAGTTCTGTCTATGAGCACAAAAGTGTAATTAAACAACTGAAAAACTATTAAAATCAAGCTCAAACATTGGGCGCTAAAAATTTGTTACGTGTGAAATTGACGCAACGCTAATGACTTTTTGAAATTTACGTTACCGCAGAGACAAAAGTGAAATCCACCAGCTAGCTTTCACTAATGAGGGGTACGTTGCAGGAGAACAATAGTATTTCTTTTAGGAGTATGCCACTCTAACACGTACCTACCTAAAAAAAGTCTATAAACTTCCAGTCCAATAATAAAATGCTTTTCCTTGAAAAATCTCTCGAGACAAGTTTTTACACAAAAACTATCTTTAAAAGTTAAATTGTATCCCTTTTAAAAAAATGCCCAACAAAAATCTAGAAATTACAAAAAAATGTTCTATTTGAGTACAAAAAATCTAGTTAAACAACCGAATAAAAGATGAAAATCAAGCCCAAATGTTGGTCATCAAGAATGTTGTGTGAAATTGACGTTTAATGACTTTGAAATTTACGTTATCGCAGAGACGTAACAGGAGAAATACACCAGCTAGCTTTCAATGGTGAGGGATGCGTCCTAGAAAAACAAAGCAATTCTTTTAGGGGTATATAAGTGTAACACTTGTACCTACCAGGACAAGTTGTCGTTAGGATTGCTTCTCACTTTGCAGTGATCGTTACTTTATTGCAGGATATCACCGCTTTGGTGTGATAGCTAATATTAAGGTTCTTCTAATTTTATGAAAATAAATAAATAAACAAACAATACACTGTACGCTCCGCTCTTCCAGTCTGATATTGATTTATCGATACATCATGGTAAGATCTCCACTAAACACGAATTCATGCCGTCTGAATCGAAGAATTATAGAAAATAAATCATTTTGTATAGTACTTGTAGTACATCATTTAAAGAATAGCCTGGTGTTTTTGCGGAAGCATTGAAAACCATTCTCAACTTTGTGGTCGTGCCGTCCTTCTTTTCTACACAATTGTGCAGTAAATAATAAATTGGAAAGGAGCCGTTATCTTTAGGATTTATTTTTACCATGTAACATAACTTTAAGTATTCATCCATAAGATCAGAGTATTGTTTTTTAAATTCAAGATTTTTATTTAGTTTCCGTTCTTTGGAATAATATCGGTAAATTGTAGTGTCTTTAGAATCGGTGGGTTTAGTATAATGATCCTTTAGCAGTAGACTTACCATGAGCCTACCTGAAGTGTCACGAGTAAAGGTTTTAAGAAAATGCGATTCGCATTATATTTTTTCTTTAGTCGTCTTTCGGGGTGCATAGGTTTATTCAACTTGCCAAAACTGCTGCAACTGAGTTTAGATATGAGGCTATCGTTAAGAAACTATATGAAATAGGATTGTGATTATAGGGTAGTTGTCCTGATATAGTCCATCCTAATTTTGTTTTGTTTCATCATAATTTTTTTTTCGACCTTACTTAAGGTCGGTTTGACGCAGCTCTAACTTCTTTTCTATTCTGTTCTAATCTAAAAAGCTCTATATACTTTTCACTACTTAAATTTCTAATAATTTGACTAATATAGCTTGGTTTAGGTCTTCCTATACTCTTCTATCGTTTTCCTATCTACTTGGCTCTACATAGATATTAGCAACCTGATGGTTGTTAAAGAACTTCAACATGTATACATGATTTCCATTTATAAGGAAATGAAATATTACCTGGTTATCCCCTCCAAAAAAGGAAAAGTGTTAAATTATATGTTATGGAAAGGCTTAAGCAACGAATCGCTACCAACATGCCAGATCGCTAACTAATTGTGAGTTATGTCAGGGTGACATAGTTAACTGGTTTTTATTTTGTTTCCGAACTTACTTAAGGTTGGTTTGATGCAGCTCTAAAATCTGTCCTATTCTGAGCTAGTCTAAAAAGATCTACATACCCTTCACAACCTAAATCTCTAATAATTTGACTAATATAGGTTTGTCTAGGCCTTCCTACTCTATTTTTATTTGGTAGTCTATAATCTAAGACCTTACTAAATAGTCCCTCATGTCTTAACTTGTGCCCTTGTTTTGTTTAATATAGGAAAATTTTTACCCAGTTTAATTAGACCAAGAAGCTCATAAACTATATGTTTGTTGTGATTTGTTTTGTATTTTTCTTAATCTTCTTTGGGAATTAAACCACTCATAGTTGTTAAAATTGTGTTTATTTACGTTTCGATCCATGATCTAGATCGTTGTCAAAATAATAATAATTTCAAGTTTGACATTTATTGACATAAATTGAAGGTGATTTAGATTTATTAATGTTTGATATATTTGGTTTGAATACATTAGGTGAAAATGTTAATGTTTAGAAGAATGACTGCCTTAAATGTGTGTAGCGTCCTGCGAGCGACTTTAAGGTAGCCAATACGCTTAACGTAAAATCAGCTGATTAATTTTTATATAGTTAAATTTCATATATATTCGTTAACTTGAGGATTGGAAAACATTTTTTAACATGTTTTTATTTTTATGATTGAGAGGATGGTTATTAAAGAAGTGTGCGATTTCGTTACTGTAAAACTTAAGCATTCGTTTCTTTATATTTATCTTGAGGAGAAAAACTCATTATGATTTAGACTGCTTCTTTGGTACATTTTAACATGGTTCTGATGCGTCCCTATGGCGGGTTTACACTTGTCAGATACCAATGTTGTTCCTACGGATATTTTATATGGTTCTGAGGCGACTCTAAGGAGGGTTTACACTTGACAGATACCAATTCTGTTCAACGAAGATTGTATATGGATCTGAGGCGACCCTATGGTAAATTTACACTTGTCAGATACCGATGCTGTTTTACGGGGTTGCCAATATGGCTATGTTATGTTATTAGTTATTGTATGTATACATAGAAATCATGTATGTAGGCTGTATTTCATGTTAATATCGCAAGGAAAACGGAAAAACTTGCATGGACTTTACTTATACAGAAACTATTAAAATGCAATGTGATTATAATTATTTCTAAGGCAATATTACACCCTTTCTAATTAATCAAATTTTCTCCAAAAAATTTGAGTGAATTAAGACAAAGCGGCAGAGATAGTGAAAAACGGACACCAACGCATCAGCTTAAAAGTATAAAATAAATCAAAAACTGTGTATGAATAAATGGAGGTATGTGTGTTTGTGTCAATACGTCTAATGTTGAACTTAACCTAGGTGAAATTTTCAATGTCATAGGTGTCATGGATGGTGAGAGGCCATGAATCGTCCTTCTCCCTACTTATAAAAGTAGAGAACACCTATGGTGAGCCTAAGTGAACGGGACAGCTCTGCAGCCATGCTTTTAGGGTAGGTTTTAAAGAAGACAAACTCCCAAAAATTTACCTAACTCCTATGCCCTAGCCTTATCTATTTATTAAGCATCTTTTTCCAAACCCCATGAGGCTACTTGACCCCATATAACCCAAAGATCTACTTTCCTATACAAGTACCCTCCTTTTAAAAAGATAAACCCACAATCCACTGCTTTCCCAATTTCCCTCCTGGTAATCTACAAATAACTTTAATGCAAACAAAGAAAATTTTTGTTTCTGCGACGGGAAAAAAATTTGACGTTTAATGTTGCTTGACTGGTAACAAAATGTCACTTTTATGAATTTACTTTTTTTCTCGGGGAAAGAATGAGTACTTTTTCTCGGGTATGTGCAAATAAGTAAGAACACGAAGATATTTAATTTAAAGCCGGGTCCACACTTGTAACATTCGGGTGTAACATAACATCGTATCATAACTTCGCCGTGTAGCCGCAACACCTGTATGGACGTGAAGCGCAAAACTGTCCATTTCTGATTTCTGAATATTCAAAACAACCAATATAAACAACTTAAGTAAGCAATTTTTGAAACCACTCGCAGAATTAAATTGACAGATATTTGATTACTTTAAAGGTTTTCTTAGTAATGCAACTCTAACTGTCCCTATAAGTGCAACAGTCTACTTGTTTGAGACTTCAAATTTGACATTGATTGATTTTTGACTTTAATATAGTGTAATATTTTTTACAATATTAAATCTCGTTTTGCCTGTTACAGAACAAATAATGTATTATGCACGGGTAAAGAATTAACTCTTGGTGTTTGCGTCGGAAGACAAACACACCTCGAGCTAAAATCTAGTACTTTTTTCTCTTGTATAATAAATAACTATCTTTCACATTCAAAAACGATCGATGATTAAACCAGTATCTTGACAGTGGATAACGTCATGTTTTGAGTGCATAATCTAAAGTGCCACTCGCTACTATTACCACTCCAGCTTATATACTCTTCCCATGGCTTGTGCTGTGAACAGACTCAACCGAAAAACATAAAAGTAAGTATGTACCAAAAGGATTGTTTGCTAGGAAAAAGATGTACAAAGGTAAAAGGAAAAGAAGTATAGATCGGCTTAAACAAAGGGCAAAGTTATGCCTAGCCAACCACCGGGGGGAAGTTCTACCCATTCTTTCAGCAGCAGACCACCAGGATGGCAGAGACGAGTGTCATGGCCAACCAGAAAAGAAAAAAACGTTATATCAAAGGTGATAATCATATCACCTTTGACATAACGCTTTTTTCTTTTCTGGTTGGCCATGACACTCGTCTCCGCCATCCTATCAAGCGGGTTACAGGAATAGTACTACCAAGGGCAAGCACTCTTAGGGTGTTATTGGTCGTGTCTTCAATATATTAAGGATCGGTACCTGCTGACATAGATTAGAAAACATTCCCAAGAAACAGGAAAAATATATCAAAATTGATGTAGAATGTAAATGAGAAGAAAGTATGTAAAATTTTAAATGAATTCAATCAAATATCTGTATACAAGAGAAAAATTTAATTATAATGGATAAGTGCACAGGACAGGTTAAGCTAATCGGCAGGATTCAATTTCAAATATTTGCCATGCCAACGACCTCTATTCCCACCCATTTATTCTTTTAATTCATAAACAGTAGAAATGTTCTTTTTAATAAAAAATGGTCCTATAAATTTTTGTGTTAATTTAGCATTAAAATATTTTGTTGCATCTGACAGACAAAAGTTCTTACGCCAAACTGAATCTCCAACTTGAAATTGTACCTCTCGTCTACGTAAGTCATAATTAATTTTTGCTTTCTGGTAAGCATAGCCTAATTTCTTTTCTATATCTTTATAAACTTTGTCAAACTCAGGCATCCTGTTTTTCAAAATACTTCTACTTTCAAAAGATGTCTTGTAAATTTTCAGAATACTTTGCCTGTTCGTAAAAGAGCTGTCAATGTCCATCTCCTTTCCAAAATTTGGAGTCATATCAGTAACTTCATGCACAGCAGTGCGTACAGCACAACCGACCTTCGGTAATTAATTATTCTATGATCTGTGATTCTCAGTTACATAAGAAGCAAGCATGGTCTTGATTACCCCGTTTATCCTTTTGACCGGCTACGCTTGTGGAAGGTAATGTGCAGTGAAAATGATTTTTTAGTTATATTTTGACATCATATTTTTTTTGAAATATGGCTACGGAATTGAACGCCGTTATCTATTATAATGTATTCAGGTGGCCCAAAAGAATAAAATCACAGTTTCCTGAATTTTCTTGAGGAATAGTCGATGCTTTTGCATTTTTATGTGGGAAAAACGGTGGAAATTTAGTATAAGTATCGACAACAGATAAAACATAAGTGTAATTTTTTATGGACTTAAGCAGGGGCCCCTACTAAACCAAGAGATCATTTGCTAAGGTTTTGATACCACATGCTGACGAGACATTTTTCGAATCGGTAATTTGTTTGGGTTTTTGAGATAAACCAGTTTTACATTTATTAACATACTTAGCAACATCTGCTCGGAATTTCGGCCAAAAATATTTACGTGCAATTCTCTCATAAGTTTCTTAATACCGAAATGACCTGAAGTAGGTTCGTCATAATAACGTTTTGTTGGAAATGGCGCAACTCTATTTCTAACATTATGATTGTTTGAATTTATTTATTTACTTGTTATAGTTGTATAATAGTTAAATATTTGAAACCACTCCAAATCATGAAACCATGTCGAATTAGTATGAGTAGTAGACATGGATTTGACGGAAGGGATTGTCATAATTATTGTTTTGATAGAAAATCATGTTCATAAAATGTTGTTATGCCTAAAAGTGTAACAGAATTTGAGCTGTTTTAATTAAAGATTTACAAACCATTGCTGGCTTAAGTCTATTCAATTGCCTGAAGTGTAGGTTCGTCGTTCTTTAAAAACTGCTGCAAATAGTTTCCCAACCAATTAAGTAAAATTTGGTTGCATTCACAACACGTTTCAAATTTTTTTTGCGATCTGATCTAGGAATAACGTCTTTCCATGCATAATCTGCTATTAAATTTGAGATATATTTTAATAACTTTTCTCCTTCCATCTTCCATCTATTAAATTTCTGAGGATTTCCCTGAATATAAGCATACCTAGCATACCAAGCATATGATTTAAACTAAGGATTTACGATTTTTCATTAGAATCAGAATAATTATCAATTTTAGAAGAGTTTGTGTATCTACTGAATTAATGATTAATAAAGGAATGTCATTTGAATATGGAACGGTTAATGAAGAAATAGATTGTAAAGTTTCTGTATGTGAAGTTACTTGTATTGATTCTATAGCTGGAAAAGATCTGAATAAGACATCTGGGATTATATGATCTTTTCCGTTTCTATGAATAATATTGAAGTCAAATTGATGTAATTTAATAGCCCAACGACACAACCGACCTGTTAAGCCAAAGTAAGGAATAATTATCGGTATTGACTATAAAATGCGTTCCTTCCACATATGGACACAATTTCACTGTGCTAAATAATACTGCCACACATTCTCTTTCAGTTACAGAAAATTTTCATTCACTAGGAGTCAAAAATCGAGACATATAACAAATAACATGTTCTTCATCATTAATTTGAGTTAAGTTACCTGAAATACCATAATCTGAACTATTGACTAAAACTTAACCTAAACACAGATTTTTTTGATTATGTAGTAACCTTCGTACCAGTACAGTTTCAGCATTGGTTTATTTACAAATTACTTGCAATCAAGAGATGGATTATGGCATTAAGGTTGCCCTCTACTTCCTTTCCAGTACCTCTATCTTATCGACCTTGTCTGCTAAAGCATGAAACTTCCAATGCAACGATTGGCTTTCTCTGTGGAGCCCAGTAGGGTCCCTGAAAAGAAACTGGCCCACTTGGCAGGAAGTTATCCAAACTTGCTTAGACAACCCTGCTTTGTTCGCTAACCTCTACTCAAGGTAATTAACCTGCCAAAATGGCATGTTTAGAGTTTGAATGTTGGAAACTTAGTCTTCCTTTGAAGGAAAAAACTGCTCTTTTTAGAACCACATAATGCACTCTCGACAAACTTAAAACAGATGAATTGGAGATCCTTCATGCTGCTTTCTCTAACTATTTTTTATATATTTACACTTACATATTTCGGGTTTTACATGTAATCTGAGTCAACACAGAACTGTATATAATCTTCCTTTGTTCTTATACGATGAGATCATTGGCGCAATTGTATATTTTCTAGACAACACAAAATAAGGCTGACTAATTACCATGATATCACCTCTAACTTTTTTATTGCCTTTGACTACAGATCGAAAATGATGGAAAATAATTCTCGTTTAAATTAGAATTTATAGAAACCTAAAACTTATATGTCCTAAAGGGAATAAACTAAGCCTATTGGTGGAGTTTACTTATGCAGAAATTATTAAAATGAAATGCGATTATAATTATATCTAACGGAATGTCACAAGTGTTATTAGGAGCTCCAAAATAGTCCTTTTTTGATTAACGTTCTTGGTCCATTAGAAACTTTATCTCGAATTGTTTAGGTTATGCTCATTTATATCACTAAATATGTTTTAATACTCATGTAACTGGACTTAACATTTTTTATACGATTATTGAAATGTATACAGTCAAAAATCTTAGTCACGAAGAGTTTGTAAGAAAGTGTAACCTATAACCTGCTGGCGGCAATTGTAAACCTGGAAAACGCTTTGTAATTCCCTTTAGCGTATTTCATTTGAACCTAGGGGATACTTTAGAGGTTAACATGTGTTGCTTGTATGGGAAGTATTTGTGATTAACGAACAAATGAGATGGACCGTTAAGTTATAATCTAAATTAACCCATTCACTACACTTAATGTAAAGTTGACCTACCCCTAGATATAATATGCATAAAAACTACAAGATGAATTTGCTAGACTATTTCACATGTCCAGTTGGAGTCACCAAGCACTCTCGTAAACCTCTTGTCACCAAGTATTCATCAATAATCCACGACACCCCTTTTGCTATCGATTATTAACCTCGTATTGCGTTATTGGTGTCGGCATTTTTAAAAGAAAGCCTATATTGTATACTTAAAATCAATCGCTTGTAATACTTCACATACATTAAGCAAGTCCAATACACCTGATTAATTATATGTAATATATTTCATAGTCTCCTACATCAGACAAAACCTGTTTTACAAAAGCAACCTATGCAATTCCTTCTAGCTTATTAATGTTGTAGCTCGCGTGAAAATATAAGTTGGAAACTGTTGCTTCATGCGGCAATTGATTTTTGCAATTCAAGTACGCAGGAGTGCCTTTGGAGAATACCTTTAAGACTTAAAACTGTTTAAAACGTATTCGATTCAAGCTTTTTAAAAAAATGTACCCTTCCAAAATCTTTACAAATAATTTTTTTTCAGCATCCGAAGGTGATTTACCTGAATTTATCGGAGCTCCTTATGAATTTTGGGTTGGTGGTAATGTGGATATTGGAACAAGCGTAGGTCAAATACGAGTTAAAGAACATAAACATAGGACTAGTATAATGTACGACTTACTGCATAGTTACCACGAAGGAGGTAGTAATTGATACATGTTGGCAAAGCTTGAATAATTTTGTTTCAGTTCCGTTTGCAGTTGAGGAACGATCAGGTACCATTAGTGTAATTGACCATTTGGCTAAATTTAAGAGACCTGATTTTGAGTTTGAGGCTATCGCCACTAACGAATGGGACGTTACTATTGTTACTAATCTAACCATACATATTGTTAATCCATTGGAGGAAGCAAAAATTGTAATGAGGTAACTACTAACGCAACGACTAATAAAATTATAGGTAGGAAAGAGAAAAACATTCCATAGACATATGGCTATATGAATTTTCACATGAGATCAGAATGATTTTTCTTTTATTCTTATTTAGATCAAGTCGGTGTTAAAATGCTCAGAATAATTTACTCTAATTGTGGTAACTTTGATCTTCTATAGAACTACTCCATTCTTAAGAAACTGCCTTGAATTACTGGAACAAAAGAGCAAAAGAAAAAATAAAAAATATTTTTCTATATACGTATCTTTCAACATCTATCACAAAGTAAATCAATTAAACAAATTTTTTTAGTATCAGATCTTTGCATATGTATTTTTACTTTTATGAGTACACTGCCGTCATAGGCTAGACCCTAGTAACTAACTAAGCCATCAAATAGAGAAAATCACAACCAAAGAAAATGAACGATGCCATTTTAAACAATATAGGAAGATTTTTTGTTTGCTAGAATGAATAATATTGGTTTGAAAATGCACTACTAAATAAAAAAAGAAGTTTTGTAAGTTTTTTTGGGTTGGTTTGCAGATTAAATAGGTTTTAGGTAGCAATGTGCGGTGATTAAGTATTGGTTTGCTAACCAAAATCCTCGTATGTATTAGTTACTGCGTTTTAGCTAAGTCCATTCTAAACAATTTCATTATATATAATTTAATTAAATATGTATATTCGTATGTATATTCACAAGACACATAAAAATAAAATAACTCCTTTGAAATTGGCAGATGTTCCCAATAAGATCTTTTTTTACCTTCTAGAATACTTCCTGTATGTTTGTTGTGGTTTGTTTAGCATTTTTCTTAATCTTCTTTGGGAATTAAACCACTCGTAGTTTTTAAAATCATTTTTATTTACGTTTTGATCCATGACCTAGGTTCGTTGTCAAAATAATAAAAACCTCAAGTTTTACATTTATGATATAAATAGAAGGCGACTTTGATTTATTGATGTTTGAAATATTTGGTTTGAGTACACCAGGCAAAATTTTTGCCTAGTGCAAAACAGTCCAAAGTTTTGTTCAGAAAACATACCGTTTTGGCTCATCTTCCATGTCGCACCATTCTTGGTTTGCTAATTCTTGATCTGACTCTATATCAGAAACGGCGTTTTGCGAATCAGGTGCCTTATTTTCGTCAGTCTTACTTGAACTGCGCATAACGTTACAGTTGTTCGTGAGTCAAGCGTCGTTTTCTGAACATTTTCTTATAATGCAAACCAAACTATTATAATCTACACTTGTGTACACGTGTGTACACACTAATGAAGCTTTAACATGGCACTAGACGCATATTATAATATACCAAACATCGAATGGCATGCGCAGGATGTTGTTATTACGAGTTATCTCGTGCTTGGGCAGTCAAAGCAGTACTCCATTTTGAGACGCACATCACGAAATAATTTGGGTGGGCGTTATTTGTAAAAAAAGCGACCGGAATCGAAGGTAAATGCCAAAAAATGTTTAATGAACATAATTCGACTACATTGTTTGATTTTTGTGCCGTGGTATCTGTGGCCAGTTTTTGGGAAATGGTCTGGCAGTCAACGTGTTAAAAGTCGAACTGGTCTTTACCCAATTTCCTTTCTATTTGGTTTTCCATCTGCTGTAGGCAAATTTGGTTATAATTTTGCAAGCATGACTAACTAGACTTATGGTTTGATAGTTTTCACATCTGCCAGTTTTCATTGTTCTTGCTATAAAAATACATTCTTTTTGAAATCCTAGGATACTTTAGCTGTCTCGGAAAAAGTAACGACTGTAGTTCCCCCTTGTCTTTAACTGTACAGCAGTACCAACAAAGCTGAAACGTGTTGGGCGATATTACAAAGGCATCAGTAAATTATCCAGACTGTCACCTTTGTAACTACTGTGTAACTACCCGTTTCAACAACTATTCATTAGTCTGAACTCTCTGCAGATGCTCTTCAGATATGGTTGCGCTTTGCTCAGCTCTCTCTTCCTCTGAGACGTGCACACCTCCCAATCTCATCAAGGCATCATGCTTCACAAGGTAGGTGAGCATCTCTAAGTATAACTTAATCTTTATTATTTTGTTAGTTGTTTTACGTATGAAAGAAGAGTGAGGTAAATAAATTTTGATTTGTGCAGAAGGGGTGGGCATGTTTCTACGGGTAAAATGAGCTAGAGGTAAATAAATCTTGTTTTGTACTAAAGGGGCAAAGATGCTCTAGCAATATAAGGGTGTGTCGGCTAACTGCAGTGGAGTAGGAGTGAGTTCCTGTGGAAAAATTATAAAAGAACGTACAAAAAATTTGAAATAACAATAACAAATACATAACATTAATAAATAAATCAAAAGGCTGAACTACAAAAAAACTATGTTACACTAGCACTTATACTGAAACGTTTTTCTCTGTCATAATTGAAGGGTGCCAAACGTCTGTCACAGCAATTTGTTTTGACAGAAGACGGTTATTCTATATAAATCTTTCTTGCTTCAGTTTCCTAAATTTTATCACTTTATGCGCTACCTTTCTCGAAAATACTTGAAAATTCTTATTTATTCTGTCAATTAAGGTAATTCCTCAAAATAAAAGCCTCTTCAAATAAAATTTGTTCACTGGGGTAAGTGGATATTTTTTACAAATGTGTCTATGTACCTAGTTTTAAATAAATTCAAATAAAAATCAACCTGACTATTAACATAAAATAGTTTCAATAAAATTACATAAAATACGTCCCTTAAAAAACACATTTTCTTAACCTCAAATCTGACCGGGTATTAATGAAACAAATGACCGATTTCCTATTATAACACTACGACTTTCTAAGAAAGCACTATACCCAATGTTATTCGGGAAGTTGGTCGACAGAAACTAATGCGTTCCTAGCTAAATATAGCAAAATAATTTTTTCTGGTTTAGAAAAGTAATCCAAGCATAGTAAACGAAAATTAAATTGTTAGTTACTTTACAAAAAGTAAATCCAACGGTTGCGCTGTGGTTGCAGCTCGTCAGATTGGTGCACTTCTTTTTGCAAAACAACCAACAAAGTTCTTGAATTATACACGAATTGTGCTGTATAAATAAATATAAAAGATATCCATCCGCCCTCTATACTTGAATATCGACAACTAACTATCGGTGACTTGTTCAAGTCTTCAAATGGATGGTAAAGATGGCATTGCCAGACAAACTTTTATTAATCTAAGACAACTAAGGTGGAAATGAAATAAATGACCGATTTCCCACTATAACACTAGCGGAGTTTCTAAGAACCTAATGTTAATTGGGTAGTTGGTCGACAGAAAGTAATGCGTTACTTGCTTAATATAACAAATAATTTTGTCGGGTTTAGAAAAGTAATTTAAGCATAGTGAACGAGAATTAGGTGAGGCACTTTTCTAGAAAGTCGGCTAGTGTTATGATGGGAAATCGGTCATTTGTATCGTTCACTATGCTTGAATTACTTTTCATAACCAGACAAAATTATTTGTGACTAGGTATTGCTAGAAGAAAATCCTAGATGACCTTAACTCAAAGCCATCTTCAAACCTATTCATCTTCCACATTCTTCTCGTTTTCAATATTTAATTACATGAAATTTATAAATCCCAATTGATGGAAAGTTACTAATATAAACTGAAAAAAGATACTTAATACCAACTTTTCGCTGCATCATTTCATTTTCCATTCCAAATTAATGTACATACTTCTTGATATTTCAACTGATAACATTATAGTTAAACTTAATCAATTCTGTCGATAAATCCTTAATCAATGAAAATAATTGTTTTCATGTTTGATTAACGTTCTACATAATAAAATACCATCCATGTTTACATTCACAACTCACACATAAATTATAAGGAAGTACGAGCAAACCTATAACATTACTCACATTTTTATTTCAGGTTATTCAAGAACATCAATGTTTTTTTCATGCAACCATGTCTTAAATTATCCAAAATAAACAGAAAACTCCCTTACTCTAAAACACAAAAAATTCCAACTTATTGGAGGGGTGACTCACCAGTCGTAACCCG
The DNA here is from genome assembly GCA_036346225.1 of Platerodrilus igneus. Classification (NCBI taxonomy): domain Eukaryota; kingdom Metazoa; phylum Arthropoda; class Insecta; order Coleoptera; family Lycidae; genus Platerodrilus; species Platerodrilus igneus. The sequence continues at coordinate 3,073,664 of JARFIW010000012.1, read as the reverse complement.
TTTTTCTAAACAGTCGATCATGACATTATAGCCACGCCCCGCTTATAAAATTACGCTGCATTTGCCAGTGTATTTCACTTGCACATGTCGATTACCGTCTATTTCCTTGCAGGAATGCATTCAGTTTCTTGTCGCTTTTTACGTTTAACTTTCTACTAGTCAATCACCTTGCTACTTTTTTACGTTCTAAATAGATTTCTCTCAATTTTACTTTCCAAGCTGTAGCTTTCGAAACTTAAATTTCCGCCATACCGTCTCTTTAGGCGCGGGTTACCTTCGTATTACGTCATCGAATAACTACACTTATTACCGGTTCGCAAATAACTGATTAATTCTCTTTTCCGTCGTAGGTACCTATTATGATTTCTCATACTTTAAAATTCTAGCACGTGAAAGATCCATGATACTCTCTGGTTTTTACGATATGCTAAATGTTACTTTTGGGATTGGGTTAGTACATTGGAAAAAAGTGTGTGAAAAAATTAAATCGTCTACAATCTAATACCTGTGCATCTCGCTTATTAGGCATGTGGGTTTGTTTTATGGTAATTGGAACTATGGATATTAAAACTATTGCATTTCACTTATTTAGTTAACATTTCTAAAAGCTTTCCTATGTTTGAGATATCTATTAATAAACTTCTGCTTTTTACATGATTTCACAAGGAAGTTTACAATTATAAACGTTTTGTTTACTTTTTTGTGGTTTAAAATAATTTACGACCCTAAATTCCATTTCAAATGCATTTAACAGAGATAAGTGGTTATTTCATGGTTTGTAAGTTTATAATTTGAATAAAACTAGCAATTGTACTGCAATGCTGCGCTTTTGAACACTATTCTACATGAAATCAAAACATTCAGGGTATATCAAGATGCATTTTGTTTGTTTTAGATTACTTTTCTCTACCAATTTAATTTTTATATCTTGCGTCATATATTCACGTTACAGTTGTTAACATTAAAATAATTTTTTTATAGGAACTCCGGCAACAAACTGATTGAATTTCATGTCAAGGAAAATAAAGGCAATGCATTAATTGGCAAAATATTTTATCACAATGTTACTACTCAATCTTTACGCTTCTCTATTGCCAACCAACGTGATGTGACTGACTATATAGCTATATTTCCAGACGGCTCTTTATACACACAACAACCGCTGGATCGTGAACAAAGAGACATCTACAGACTTACAATTGTAGCCGAATATCTGACTGGATTCATCACCGGTACTGGAATATATCAAATTACAATATACGTGGATGACGAAAATGATAATTCACCGATCTTTGATTATCTAGAATACACAGGCAACATTCCTGAAAATTCTAAAGTACAGACAGAAGTCAGTTTAAACCACGATATCAGGATAACCGATTTAGATATTGGAGACTTTGGTAAATTTACAATAAAGCTCTATGGAGAGGGTAGTGAGAAATTTGGAATCAATGATGGGAAAGTTTTTTTACAAAAGGGTGATTTAGATCGCGAAGTAAAGTCAGTGTATAGTCTACGCATCGTTGCCAAAGATTCAGGTGGGTTGCATAATGAAGCTAAGTTGATAATTCACGTTATGGATGAAAACGACAACCCACCAACTTTACTTCATTTAGTTGTATTGGCAGATCTAGGTGTGGAAGTTTTAGAGCATGATGAGTTTACTAGCAACTTAGCTTTATATCAAGAGAATCGGCATAATATGACAGCTGGTGTATTTACATTTACTCAGTCATTAATTAAGTCGACAGGCACACAAACAAGTTTTCCATTTCTCTCGGTTCCCGAGGATATACCTGTTGGCACTGCAATCTTTCGCATCGTTGCAGAAGATCGGGACTTGGATGATAATGCTGTTATCAAGTACGAAATCTCTTCAGAAACTTTTATTCCGAACGATGAAATCGTTAGTGACTTTTACCAGTATTTTATGGTTCACCCTATAAGTGGAGAAGTGGCAGTTGCCCGAATACTGCCACCACAGTCCGAATTTCGTATCAACATTACTGCGAGTGATAAGGGAGGTTTACAAGATAACGCTACGGTCAGATTGTTCATACGTGATCTTAACAATCACGCACCTGTATTTGCAAAATCATGGTATAATTTCGACGTAGAAGAAGCTGCAAACTCTACAAAAGTCATAGGGAAAATTGAAGCTAGCGATGGTGATTTTGGTTTAAATGCCAATATTACCTATACTCTCCAGGGCGAATTTGATCTACCATTTACCATACATAATCGCAGTGGTTTTCTAAGTGTCAATGGCGGGCTTGATAGAGAAATTCGTGATAAGTACGTTTTTAAAGTAGTGGCAACTGATAATCCAAAGGACAATAAGGCAATAAGCAGCAGTGTCACTGTCGAAGTAAATGTATTGGATCGAAACGATAATGCTCCAATTTTTTATGGGTTTGACAATACTGTAGAGGGTTTACCAACGTATTATGCAAACGTTGCTGAAAATACACCTATAGGAACTCCCGTCACCAAAGTGTTTGCTAACGACTCCGATTTTCTTGGGAATGGAAATGGGCTTTTGTTGTTTAATATACCTTTTGAAAAAAATAAGGAAAACTATTTTACTATCGATTCAAAAGATGGTGTTATCACAACGTTAGCTCAACTTAACTATGAAAAGCAGAAGAGTCACAATATTACTATAATAGCTTCAGATTTGGGTTCACCCAGCTTAAGCTCAAGTGCTGTTGTGAATGTTTACGTCATTGATGTTCCAGAAGATCATGAACACATTGAACCTATTTTTCACGATCGATATTATGAAGTGGAAGTACAAGAAAACATTCCCGTTCCAACCAAAATTTTATTACTAAATGTGACCGAACATTATAAGCGACGTCGTCTAAGGTATTCGATAGTGGCTGATCGAAATAGTGACATTAGAAAAATGTTTAAAATCGAATCTAGGAATGGAACATTGTACATCATAAGTAGTCCTGATCGGGAAAAACAAGACTTATACGAAATGCGTGTTAAATTAGAAGAATATAAAATTGGAAGGGACATGACTGTTGTTGTTTATCCAGTCGGTGGAGAACGCTTAGCTGATCTAGGTGAGTAGTAACTGTTAACATTTAAATTTTTCGTATTTTTTTAAGAGAGTAGTAGTTAGATAAAACGTTGGCAAAAATTTGCTGTAACGGGGGTCACTGAATAACTATTCTTAATTTTCAGAAATGAAAGTGGGTTTTAAATAAATATTTGTATTAATAAACTAGTGTCTGGAAATGCCTCAGTATCGAGATACAATGACAAGAATCGGCTGTCACCCAGCGGTATGCAAAGTAAAAATTGTAACCTTTTCAAAAACAACTACTTTCGTAATTGTCATTTTACGTGTCACAAATTAATCTTTATTACATAAATTAGTGTTTCATTGAAAATGCGCCATCTACAAATATTGAATTAACGGCCATGCATGTTGCTCCTATGGAACAAGGCGAGTTTATGTGGAGCAGCACCCTCTACGTTACATTTCCTGTTGTACATCATTTTCAGGATTGGATCAGCGTATTTGAGATACTGGTGAATGTCAAGTAAAGAAAATACATTCAGTAACCAATCATACTGTCCGAAATGTTGACTCTGAGAACAAAGTTCTGCAATAACTTGAAAATAACCCGTAATCAAACACACATGTGGTGCATACAAATCACACATCTGTATGGAGGGTATTGAAGATATCAGAAGCATCCGTTTCATATTCACAAAGTGCAAACGTTAATTACAGCTGATTATTCCAACAGAATTCAATTTTCCGAATCGTACTTGAATAAACTAACATCAAACCTAGATTTTCTAGGAGTTTATTATGGACAGATGAGGCATATTTTACAATTTAATTCACGCAGTAGTCACATTTACAGCAAAGAAAGTCCTCACGCCATCCATAGTTTACATCATCATGGAAGTTTTCTGTTAATATTTAGGCTGGGATTGTTGACAATTATGTAGTAGAGCTGCATTTGCTGCCGGCATGGTTAGATGGTCGTGTGTATAGGATTTTTGTGACACACTCTACCAGAATTGCTTGAAAATTTCCCACTTAATATTCGAAAAAACATTATTTTTCAGCATGATGGTGAACCAGCACACATTGAATTAAATTGCTGAAATAATCTAAAAGCACAATTTTTAAATGGATGGACCGTAAAAAAGGGGCCGATTTCCTGGCCTGTACGTTCACCAAAAATGACTCCAGCTGATTTTTGTATTTGGGGTTATATTAAATTACTGGTGTATGAGAAATCTCTTAATATGGAAGAAGAGTTAGTGGCTCGAATTATTCTAGCGTTTACAGTTATTTCAAAGAATTCGACAGTCGATTGCATATTGTTATAACTTGTGTATTGAAAATGGTGGTCGAAACTTTGAACAATTTCTATAAAGTTTGATTTCTAGTTTATCTTGACTCTAAGAAATTTCCTTTTATAAGAATTATGTATAACCATAAGGAATTCTGTAGTGATTTAGATATTTTCGGTTGCAGGTTTTTGAAATTTAAGTAATCTCTAATGCAACTCTTATAGTGTAGATATCCTTATTAGATATCGGTTTATTATGTAGAATTACCGTTATATGCACCTTATTACTCTTCATTTGTTATTGTTATAATTTCTTGTATATTTTTTATTAATTCTTGTTTCTTAATTCTTATGCAGCAATATAATTTACTGGTACCTGTGTTGTGAGCTCTTAGTCTACTGTTTGGTACCTTTCTTTATAAATAAATAAATCTCACCGCAGAATTACAAAACCTTTCTAATCTGAATGACGTGCAATGTTCATGTTTTATAAATTATTTAAATACTTATTTATAACAAAAAATTGTGTCATTTATTCACAAAATTGCAGTTTGGCAATTGGTTCTTGTTTGTCCCCCATTATTAGCAAAAAAATTTATGAAAAGTTTAGAATTACAGGTTTTTCCAAATACGTTGTTCTCAAGTAAGGTAGTTTATCGGAAGAGATATGTTGATGACGTTTTTGTTATTTTGACAGGAAGTAAGGAAGCAGTTTTATTTCAAGTTACATGGTTGAATTCGCTTCACTTAAAAATCAAATTCACAATAGAATTTGAATATAACTATTCGCTTCTTTTTGGACATACTCGTCAAAACGAACAACAGTTCCTTCAAGTTTAGTATTTATAGAAAACCAACGACCACTGACAGTGCTATTCCCGCTGGTAGTTTCATCCTTTCTACCAAAAACTTACTGTTTTCCATTATTGTTTAACAGACTGTTTGGTATTCCTATGGAAAGAATAGATTTCAATAGCAAACTCAATATTATCCACTAAATTGCCAAAAATATTAATTTCCCTTATGTTACCATTACGAAACGTTATAAAAAGACTAAACTCAAACATTCCATACCTAGTATGTTACTACGACTTAAGAAAGAACCGGCTGTTTTTATAGCTTATCTTATATCGGTGAGCTGTCACTAAAAATTAGAAACTTGTTTAAAAGTTTAGGTGTGAATATAGTTTTTCAACCAATAATAATCTAAAAAATGTATTGTATGGAACAACGATTTGGTAGATCCCATGGACAAAAGTGGCGTCTATAAGCTAATTTGCAATACATGTAACGAGGTTTACATTAACCAAACAGGAAGATCTTGCCACACATTTCTCAAAGAACACGTCCGAATTCAAAGAAGCAGCAAAGTTTAAGTCACATTTTGCTGAACACATTGTTAATAAAATGCATGATTTTAACCAGTCACAAAATTTACGGCTACTACATATTTTGTATACAAGTGGACAGCTAAATACGTAGACGCAAAACTTCGTCTCAATATTATCAACGAAGTGACCGAATTTGATCTGAACCTCATTTTTATTAAAACTTCGGCATGTTTGTGATATCATCAACCTATTGTTTTATAAATCTATTTGTAGGGGATGACAGTATATATAACTTGTTTTTTTGTACAAGTTACACTTGCACTTGATTTTAAGTTTAACTGCAGTTATATATTTTAACTGTATTTTGCTTAAAATGAAGTCTTTTCTTATTGTATTTATGTGACATGCAGGTAGTGTGTTTAAGGTCAGCACTTCTTTACCTTTTTAATTTTGTTCCATGGATTTTTATATTTTTAGTTTACTTGAAAATGAATATGAAACTAAAGTCGTGTAATAAAAAAGAATTATATAATTACAAGGTTATTGTATGAGTTTGGTTTAAAGTTTTTCTATAGTTCAATTTATTAGTTAAAACCCACTGGTATGGACTATAAATACGATTTCACTGAAGTAAAATCCTGTATCTATAATTCCCTTCCCATGATTGGCAAATATCCTGGTTCCACTTCAACGCCAGTAAATATACTTATCAAATTGACATTACCAAAATCCACACTCATATTCTACATTGGAGCAGAACAATTATCTAATTCCTCACCGGCTGCGACAAATTTTTATACAATCGGCATTCTTTCAATCTGTCCCCCTCTCCAATCTGCTCCTACAATCCCAAAGCCCACTCAAACCTCCAGATTACCTAATACATCACTGCCTTAACGTACCCTCCCCCCCTCCCAAACAACTTTAATACCATTGTAAACCACAATACAAACTCCTCATGTACCGATCGGACATTCTTTATTATAAATTTTCCCTTTCCATTAAACCATTACCTTCAGCAAATCCTAGATAACAAACCGCCTATCCCACCTCCTGACCTCACCCTTACCTGCATTTACAAAACAGCACAGAAAACTGCATCGAATACCAGAACATCCCCTTCTGCAATAAGAACAACAGACTTGCAACTACCACGGAAAGAAGCAAGTCGGGAATCTACCTTGCTAGTCATAGGATTATTTTTCTTATAAATGTACTAGACTAGGATGGGCCAAAGACCTAAGTACAACCTCAAAATAAAATGAGTTTGCACACATGATCGACTGGTAAATTGCGATTGATGTTATGGATACCACTATTATGTACACCTTACTCGAAAGGCTAAGTAGCTTTCAAGAGGCAATTTGCGATTACAAGAAGTGATACCTAATGCCACTCCCGAAGAGACTGAGATCAAGAAATTATTCCTATCTACATTGCTTCACAAACATTCAACTAGAATCACAAGATTTTCAAAAGAGCATTAGGGTTATTGTACATTTTAGGTATCTGGATTAAAAGCGTATATTTAATCTAAGATTAATAGGCAAGCTAGATTTACATTTCAGTGTGGGGTTTCGAATTTGGAATTGCGGTTGTTCTGGATGGGCAGCTTCAGTGCCGAGGAGTTTGCTGCTCTGTATATTAAATACGGACTCTGACTTGGGTTTGAACTGGCTGCAACTGGCAACTATTGACTCTTTACTTATCGTTAGCCTGAATAATAGCATCCTAGGACAGACATTTAGAAAGTTGTTGAGGGAAAACGGAGGATTACGTTATATATTTTACATTTGTTCTGCAGGGGTAGGTATCCTGTGACAATTTTAGGGGTGCATCGGCTAATTACAGTGGTGCAGGATAATAAAAATACTAAAAATAAATATTTGAAATGGCTGAAATACAAAAACTATGTTACAATCTCCACTTACCTTGAAAGACTTTCTATTGTCATAATTAAGGGCCCTCAAACTCACTTGTCTCGGTAATCCTTTTGATATCTCTCCTACACAGAAGACGGTTATTTCAAATAGGTTTTCTTTGCTTTTTTTTGGTTTCTTAAATTTATCACAGTATGCTTTACTTTGTTCTACGACATCTTAGAAATACTCCTTACATTTTGTGGATATACTTTCACAATTAGTCTGCATATACCTAGTTCATAAATAACTCTAATTTTTTTTGCAAACGCGATATCTATCTATCTATTGAATTTGAAAGGGCGACCTGCGTCCCACGCACTTAGGACTCAAAGTGTGTCCGTTTTGCTGCCTTCCTTACACTAGCCTAGACTTTTTTCGCTCAGCCACCTGACATTTCAGGTGGACTTGAGGATGTCGGACCAGGGTGTGCTACTAATTCTGGCCGTACCGAGCCAAAAGTCTCGTAGCATAGAACCTCGAAGGTCGAGTGCAGGACAAGAAAATAGAAGGTGTGCCGCAGTTTTGTCATTTTGTTAACACCCGCGCAGGTAGGGTTACCAGACAGACCCATTCTGTGTAGATGTTTCTTGAAATTACCGTGCCCACTCAGAATTCCTATGAGAAGCCGTAGCTTCTGTGTAGGCAGGTATTTTCTGTATTTAGTCGCAGGGACGTGGTACACATATGGCCTGTCAGCAGCTTGTCATGCTGGATCACCTGTCCGTATGACGTCGGAGGGCTGCTTGTGTTAGCATGGAAACCAATGCAGACGGCGATATGAGCATAGGTTGCTCATGACTGATAAAGCTCTGAGTTGAGCTCTGTTTGACCAGATCGTTGCCAGGTGCCCTCGAGAGTCCTCTAATTCAGACTAGCTTGAGGACATTAGTGCAGGAAGCAAGCTCTAACGTGTGGTGGCACTGTAGTACTACCCCTGAGAGAAGTTTCTGTTAGTTTGTGGCCTTTAGGGCTGCATTACTCTCGCATGCAATGCGAATTGTTTTATTTTGGGTTTCATGTTCCAAAATGGCAGATGCACAGTGTATGATGGCAACTACCTCTACTTGAAAAATAATAGTCATCGAGCACAGTGTGAAGCTAATGTCAAGGTCATCCAAATAGATACCTGCTTCCTAACCTTCCTTTGTTTTGTATCCAACCGTGAAGACGGAGAAGTCAGGTGGAGATACATTCTAGAAGTCGACGAAGACCTCGAAGCGTTTTTTTAATATTATTTTGAGTTGAGTCCACCACCTCGTCCAAAATGAATCGTGTGCGCTGCACCGCTTCTTTTAGGATGCTATGGTGTCCTCCTCCGCAACCCTTGTCGATCCACAACCCTTTGACCCCCAGCCTTATTATCGCCTCAGAGCCATCTGCTCCATATAAAGATCAAGTGGAGTGACGTTGAGAATGGCTTCCAAGGCTGCAGAGGGTGTAGATCTCATCGCGTCCGTAATGCTTAAGTAGGTTAGTCTTTGAATATTTATGAGTTCCTTAGCTGTGTGCGTCAGTTTGGTCCTAGGGCCACTAGACTACATCACCATATCAAAGCATTGGTCTAACTATCATCGCGAACAACCACAGAACAGCCTTCGGGAAAAGACCCCAACGTTACCCACGACTCGTCTGCACTGCCAGAAGACCATGCTGGCTTTCTGTTTTGGTTTGCAGGTGTTTGGCCGGATTCCGCTTCTTGTCAAATATGGTGCCCAGATACTTGACTTCATCCGAAAGGGTTAAAGAGGTTTAAAAGAGTAGTGGAAATCTCGTTACCATTAGCTTCTTTGGGTTGGTAAACAGCACCAGCCCCAGTGTGTTGGGGTTGGTGAGTTTTCGACGCACCATCGTTTTGTTAGCTTAAGAGTTGTTTGCACAAAGTTGCATAACACTTGTTCGGATTTGCGGACTGCCACTATGGCTATGTTATCCGCATATCTTATTGTGTAAAAGCCCGCTTCGTTAAGACGTTTGAGAAAGCCGTCCACATGAGGTTCCATAGTATTGGTGACAAGACGCCGCCCTGAGAACAGCATTTCCCGACAGTCCTAACGATTGATTGTCGCCTACACTAACATGTACCCTACAGCATCGTGGAATCAATAGGAATAGTTGTTGAAAAGTGTCCTCAACTCCCGTTCCCGCAGGGCTTTGTAGATGCTTGCGGAGATCGTTTCACTGAACTTGCCTTCGATATCAACAAAAACACCTAAGGTTGACATCTTGTTGGTGAGGGATTTCTCAAACCGACCTACAACAGCATGAAGAGCAGATTCCGTTATGCTATGTAAGCATGCTAATTAGGATGGAGAGGAAAACACTGTATTATCCCCTCTCTCATATAGATGTCGCACAATGCTTCCAGTGTCTTTAACAGAAAAGACGTTGGATTGATTAGACGATACGATTTCGCCTGGTATTAGTCATTCCGACCAGGTTTGGGAATAAAGTCCTTCCTGCCTTCTCATCAGCCACTGGGGATGTATCTAAAGGCAATACGGCCCCTGTATAGTATCACCAGGTATGCAAGCAGCTCCCTTCAGGCCCCACTGTAGTAGGGCAGGAAAGATGCCGTCCAGACCAGGGGACTTGAATGGTTGGAGGGTTGAAATGATCCATTTTACTTTTCCCTTGTCCACCCAGTTGGCCTCACATGGGACAGATGTAAGCAGATCCATCGCGGAGATAGGAACAAGAGGTACCCTCCCAGGGATATGGCTTTCTACAAATAAAGCAGCAGTTTCCTTCTCGCTATTCGTGTACCGGCCATCTGGGCGTTTCAGACAGCATGTCAGGTGACAAGAATCTTCAGGCAGGATTCTGTTGATTCCAGAAGTTGCCTTGGTCGACTCCACTAAATTACAGAAGGTCTTCCAGGAGTCTCTTTATCGTTTCTTGATTTCGATTTTGTATAATCTCAGGTGGTTGTTATAAGTTTCTCAGTCAGCTATACTTCTAGTGTTTTTTGCCTTATTGAATAACTTGTCAGCGGTTTTCTTCAGCGTCTGAAGTTCATCGCACAATCATGGGGTGGGAGATAAAGTTAAGGCTGTCCTTACCGGACATGCTTGTTCAAAAGATTCTGCTATAGTGGTCTGTAGAAAATCAGAATTTCTTTGATGCTCTTCTATAGTCGTAGGGTTAGTAACGTCTTGCTGTGTCAAAAGCAGGCCAGCCAGTCTGTCTACAAACACCGACATGTGGTGGCTGCTTCTGGATTCCTGTATTCTTTGCAGACAACTTCCGTTGCCTTTATTTTGAAACTCAATCATCTATGATCGGACGGGGTCGCCAGTTCGCGATATGTTTAGATATGCCTGCCGAAGCAAGCGTGATTTCGATTACTGTCTAGCAGCGAGATGTCACAAATGTGGTTTCTCTGCCCCAGTTCAAAATCTCCAAGTTTTTACTCAGAATGTATTCTATTAACACCCTTCCCTGAGGGTTAGTATTAGAACTACTTCATGCCGTGTGGCGTGCGTTAGAGTAGCATCTATAATGAGGTGTTTTCTTCGACTTTCCCAATGGTCAATGACCACCATTAACTACAAAGGAAGGGGTCTGACTCAATTGGTAGGGTTGCCGAGAACAGAATGATTTCAGTTAGTGCATCTATTGCACTCATATTGTACTTCACTAAAAGGGGGTCGGAGTCTGTGGCTTCTATCGCAATAGCTGTAGTGGCCGATGGTTGCGTTGCTTCAGACTTTAGAGGCAGCGGCCGGAAAAACCCGGTTGCAGTTGTACTTAAGGTTCAGTTTGTTGCTGCTGCTGCTCGGTAGTCGAATGAACTTCCGCAGCAACAGGTCGTACCTTGTGAATTTTAATACTTAGAGAAGAAATCTTGTAGGCAGCTTCCTTCCTTTGGTTTTTATGACCTCCTTTGCGTCTTTCCCAACGCCGTAGACTATCATCCTCTCCTGAGGTTGGTCTCTAGTGGCGGTATGAAAAACGCATCGCCTGGAAGTGTGAGAACAATGGTTCGGCACTTGCACACACCTTTGGACGACATCCATGTCATCCGAGGGACCCGGAATCCATAGCGTTGGCTTCAGAAGTCTGGGTAGAAGTCCTACCTGAACGACCGCAAAACGTACAGACTCCCACGGTTGTGGGGGTGACCAACCGACTCTATTTTCCATTTTAGGGAGTGATCGCCTTTGCATCAGATCCCAAAGATCTCGACCTAGTACGTCCACCTCCTGAAGGTTGGTGGAGTGCTATTTACGGGAAGTACAAACAGATGTTGTTTCAGCGCTTTCTAGATTGCTGATTGCAGGACCTTAGCTTGGGTCTTGATGATTTTGCCCTAATCGTTGTTAATGTCAATCACGGCCACGTGGAGATGCCTTGCGGCTTCCTCCATATAGCCGCCACCGACAGCCACAGCAGAGCTACTCTACACTCCCTTTTCCGTGACCTTTTCAACAGAGGGGTGTCATCTGACTTGATCCTCTTATTGCTTACCACCTTTTTGTCTTCTGCAATACTAGGGGCGAAGGTGGATAGTGTGGAAGTGGAGGTTGTGCGACGGGCAGCAGATTGTGGCAGGGATGGGTTAGCCTTAGCGCGAGACTTACCCCCAGCAGCAGTCTGCGCCACCAAACAAGCCTTCCTCCCCATTTTCTGCTTTGCCCCACTGATCTGGTTCTTCTGTGAGCGCAAAAACTCACTCAGTCGGCGGTCTGACCCGACGACACAGCCGCTTGCCCGAGATGGATTGGTCTCGACCCCACCCCTCTTCCGTTTAGCCTAACCATCTTCGTGCAGGATTTAGTCTGCACTGACATAGTCATTTCCCCATATGTTGTGGTTATTAGGCCTTACATGTGATTTTCCAATGCTTCACCGGAAGGTACCTCATTGGCTAGGAAGCGAGTTTTCTTTTTTACCAGGAAAATTTGGAATTTTTCCGGACCCTTACTGTTCCAAGGAAGGCAGGGATCTGTAACGTGCGTGACAACACCCACATACAAGACCTATATCTTATCTCTCATCCGAACGAGGGTGTATTTTGTGAAAAATGCTTGCCTAACATTTTTCCAGCTGACCGTTTTGGGATTCGAACCCTTGACCTTGGGTTCTTAGGCCGCTCAACGCTCTGGATCTACACGATTGCTAGGCTTATTCTGCCAAACAGCTCAATAGCAGCGTCGATTGCTCGATCGGTGACACTGGGCCTCCCTTATCCGCCACCTGGGGACGCGCCCGGTAGGTAGCCACCAACCACACGGGTGCAAACGTGAAAGTGCAAGATAATTACAAAGTATTGAGTAGTTTAGTATAAACTATTCTCGGAAGTTCAAGTAGACAGTTTTAACGTATAAGAAGCATAATTGAAATGTTACAAGAAGTATCTACAATACTCCTATTTATTTAATTTTCAGGATTAAATGAAGTAAAAATCATTGTTAGAATCACTGATGTCAACGATAACATCCCGAAGTTTACTATTTCAGGACGTCCAATTATTGCCGCAATTCCAACCACTGCCAGCTACGGATATCACGTCGTTCGACTGACAGTAAGGATTCGGTAACTTGTCATACATCATAAATGTGTATTTTTAGGCTAACGATCCCGATTTAGACTTAAACGGTGATGTTCGCTATCGAATCCTAGGACACGGAACTGATGAAGAAATTCGTCGCTTTGCTATTGATTCGATGACTGGACAAGTATGTGCAATCGCAAACTTTGCAAGAGACGCTGGAAGAGTCTACGGGTTTGATGTTAAAGCTACTGACCGCCGTGGAGCTGATGATGGCAAATCAGATATTGCTAACGTTTTTGTAAGAATTTTGATTAGAAAACCGAGATTTAATGGCATTTTGTAGATTTACATTTTGGATGATACTAAACAGCTTGTAATGGTTATGGGTTCAAAGCCGTATGATGTGGAAAAAAACATGGAAAATATAACAATGTTTGTTACTAATTATTATTATTAAATTATATAACGTAAGCAATTTACAGGGCGCTGCATAATGCTACAGGTCTCGACGTCAGAGTGCGCAAGCTGGAACCTCATGAGGAACGAATGCAGTTAGATAATTCTGCGTAAGTTTTGTCCAGATCTATAGATATTATACTATATTGAATTTGTGTTAAAGGACAGATATGTATTTGTATGCTGTGGATCCATCGCTCAATGTCGTGGTGGATAACGACCACTTACAAAGGTTTGTATTTTTTGTTTATAGAAGTCCAACATTTAAAAACTTTACTGTGCATATCAGACCATAGCTCGCTGTACAATTTGATTGTTGATCATTAGGTATAAACAGATTTTTGTCTTTTTAAAACTATTTCCCCACTCGTGCATTATGGGAGTAAAATGATCTAACAATTGCATTGCAGACTATAAATGACACATGAAAACTAATTTCCGTATCTTTGACAAATACCACTGACTAACCTACGCATTGGTAAAAACGTACCGAATATCTGTGTTTTAAAGACTTTTGCGACCTAATATCACGTTACTCGATCGATAAGGAAAAACCAATGTCATAATCTGATACTGGTTTTTCAATGCTCCACCTGAAGATACTACATTGGCCAGTAAGCGAGTTTTTTTTACCGGGAAATTTTGAATTTTGCCGAACCCTTGCTATTGCAAGCAAGGTAGGAATCTTTAACGTGTATGACAACACTCGCACACGGGACCTCCATTTTATCTCTCATCCGAACGAGGGTGTATTTTTGTGAAAAATGCTTGCTTAACACTTTTCAAGCGGACCGTGTCGGGATTTGAATTCAGGACCTAGGGCATAGTAGTCACACGTATACCAACTACACCACGGAGCCGCCTTGTAAGACTATGCCGTGCATTTACATTTCCAATGCTCCACCCGAAAGTACTACATTGGCCAGGAGGCGAGTTTTTTGTTGCCTGGAAATTTAGAATTTTGCCGAACCCTTGCCGTTCCAGGCAAGGTAGGGATCTTTTACGTGCGTGACAACACTGACACACGCGACCTCCATTTAACCTCTTATCCGAACGAGGGCGTAATTTTTGTGAAAAATGCTCACCTGCCATTTTTCAAGCAGTCGGCCGTGTCGGGATTTGAACCCAGGACCTTGGGATCCGTAGTCTTACGCTTACTACATTGATCCACCGCGACGCTTGTAAGACTATGCCACCAACCATACTCCTAACGTACCAATACGCATGCAGCATACAAATAAATAGCATGCGCGCATAATACAAATAATTCCCCAGTACAAAAGGAGCTGCAAACGCTAGAAAAAATCAATTTATGTTGTCTTCGCCTTAAGAAAGTTACCAAACTTTTTGCAGGAAACTTCCGAATAGTGCAAGACGGAAGTCACCAAGCTCGTCGTGCACTAATGATTTTCCCTAAGATTATCTCATTGTGAGCAACATGGGATAGAATGAAGTGAACTCTCACAACACTGCGGACAGGCTCCCGTCATAACATAGGTTAGATTCGCGCCACTTCCAAAGCCTCGGTCATCAAGATCATTTGCTAGTGCACGTGACCACAACAAGCACGCCAGGATTGGAAACATTTCGCCATCAACCTGCTTCAATTTCTACCCACTGAGGAAATCGCCGTACACCAGCGTCAATCCACTAGCCGTTAGGTATCGAAGCTATGAAAATTTGACTGAAATCACTGCCACGAGTTGCCGCATTGCGTAAACTGGGTCAGAGTTACTTACAACTCTAGACATCGTCACCTAACACGACACCAAATCCAGGTCTTTGTCGTCGAGCCGTATACCCAATTCTTTAACACTAGAACTGAAAACACTTTAGTTTGTAAAGTTGCGGAACGGGTTTCTATATTGAAGAATTGAATGTTACGGCTTTACCACGAAAACCCGAGTCTGGTGATGATATCCATGACTATAAGTAACCCTGACCCAGGCTACGGAATGCGATACCTCGTAGCGGTTAGTGTACGGCGACTTCCTTGGTTGGTAGATGTAGCCTTTATTACGGAACACACGAAAATTCAAAATTCCACGTGCAGAAAAGAAAACATTGCTTGCCAAATCTGCAAGCGAAGTTTTACAAAAGCTTGCGCACCGTTTAAATTTTCCCCGTGGAGAAAGCCAAAGTTGGTTTCGTGCAAGGTTACTCTTAACTTAACTTCCAATCAACCACCCGCTACGCGGTAACTTTTGCTTTGTTACGTCATTGTATAACTACATTTTCGATGGCTTCTTATTACCGGTTTGCGAATAATTAATTCGTTTTTCGTCGGATGCAATTATCGTCATTTAATTTTTCGCCTTTTTTTACGTTTACTCAGAGGTCTTTGTTATAGTAAGTTTTTCTATTAGGTTTATAGAATGAAAACGGGGAAAGTACTTGTGGTTTCATGTGATTTAGTTAGGTAAATACTGTGTTTCCTTTTGTTTTCAGCAATATAAATGAGTACACTGTAACATTTTACATTGTATGAGGTGATTAAATTATATCTTCAATCCGATCTTCGTATACAATACTACTCAGCGTTTGATTTTTACGGGCCAGCCTTATTCGCGACAGTTGTCTGTACTGCCAGACGCGCCTTCCTCCTGTTCTTCTGTTTAGGTCCACTGATCCTCTTCTTCTGTGAACGCTGTTGTTGCCAGTCATCTGGCTGGTGTTGCTGCCTGCTATATTGAGGCTGCTGTTGCTGTAGTTGCTGCTGCTGTTGCTGTTCTAGTGGAATCTGCAACATAGATTGTGAGTAGTCCGAGGACGCACTCTCTAGATTAGCTACATTAACGTTTACATCCATGTTAGATAACAAAAATTTATCTTCCCGGCTCCCCACCTACCACGGAGTCCAAACTGTGATGCCAAATTCGATACCAGAGCTACCAGGAAGATATAGCCTCCAAGGGTAGGTTACCTACGAGCTTAAATACCGCTTTGTAGTAGCACACATGTAGAATGTGCCACTCACTCGCAGTACCGACTGCACGCCCCCCCCTCCCTCAAGAGCTTACCCAGTCTGCGGTCTTACTCGACGACATAGTTGATTGATCGGGATGGGTTAGTTCCGACCTCCCGTCTAAGTGAAATCCAGACCAAAGTGGTATATTGCCAAACTCCAGGGATCTAATCCCGCCTCAGGTGTGGCTCAACCACCAGGATCCCTTCATCCATCTGACACGGGTCGCCTCGCACGGCACAAACACGAGGTGGTCTGCTCCTGTGCAAACCGCTACCGACCCAGTAGCAGTAGGAATTTTTGGTGGTTTGATACGCGATGTGGGATTAGCCTAACCATCATCGTGCGGGGTTTAAGTCACACGACGTACATTCACTCCCCCGTATGTTGTGGTTTTTAGGTCACTCATCGCCCTGGAGCACCACGAGTGCTAGACTTATTCCTTTACAAAGCCCCATGGCAGCGAACGATTGCTCGTGCAGTGACACTGTGCCTCCCCTATCCGCCACCTGGGGACACGCCCGATGGGTCTCCACCAACCACATGAGAAACTACCCGATTTAGAAATTTTATCGGCACGACGATGTTTGCGTGTCAATCGAATTCAATGCTCTGCTCTAGTACCCAGTCTGGAATAACTGAAGATAAATCTCTCTTCCTTTGTGAACCGTCAGTTTCATAAGTTTCAACGCCCCAAGCTTACTACTCTTTGTCCTCATTCTCATGGATGGCGTGTTTAAAGCTGTCCTATTGCCGAAGCCAATGTTGTTCTCAATTCCTCTCGTAGTTTACATATAATGCATTAAATTTTAAGGCTGACTTCATGGTTATTGTGGTTTGTATGGTATATCAGTCCAATTCCATAATTTAATGTTTTTAACTCATGTGAATGTGCACAGATAAACTTTCCTATGCCCGGTGATTTACAAAGACATATCTGCATTTTTCTAAATATAATATGAAAAATTTAAGTCCGGATTGTCATTCACATTTAGTATATTGGATGCGCTTTTCTGTTCATTTCTGTATCTTAAATTAATATTACATTGAAATAGCCACGTTATCAATTTAAATTATCAGAGCTTCTTTAAATTTTTCATGGCGCTAGATAGATTTTGAGTCGTTGGGAGTTTTTTTTTAAAAAGTTTATTTCCAAAATACTACCATCAAATTTTTTTTAATTCTATAATTATAAGGAATGCTTTATTTATTTACAACAGACTTGAACGCTTATATTCATTAAACGTAAAAAAATTGCAATTGAAAAATACTACAAGTTAATATTTAAATAAATCAATAATTAATAAGTACAAATGAGTAGCTTGAATACCTAGCAATGTTAAAGTTATGAAGTTCGAAGACTGACTGGTGATCAGGACTTCTTACACTCAAAATGAAGTCTCTGGTCTTACATCGTTTTGTGGGAAAGTGCAGATCTTGCTGTCCGCTGTTTCTTGATAAATCATACATTGTCTTATTCTAAGTAATTATAAATGAGATTGCTTGGTTGCAGTTGAGTGTTTCTTAACCTGTGCTATCAAGTTGCGGCTGAGTTACAAAGCAGTCGTCTCTTATTCCGATTTCTGATATGAACTCTGATGACACTTAATATATTACAGTCTTTAATACAATGTATCATGCTATAACTAAGATATAATTATAACGTTTAATTTTAAATACATATTAACACAGGGGATATGCAACTCGCTCCTTTACTAAAGGTTGTTTAACTAAGTTTTCCAAATTCTTTTCTATTACCTAATATTTGCCTAAAGTAATGCACTGGCGTTACAAGCGCAGCAGTTTACCAGTGTAATAATCACGTGTTTTGCTAGTCGCTTCTAAGTGCCAATTATGAAGAAACATTGCTATCCTTTCTACACATCTGCAGATGACTAAACGTCAATAATGCATCCAACATACCAGAAAAACCAATCTTCATCTACGTACTTACTTCTTGATAAAATTTTACAGGCCAAAACTGTTAACCGTTTTATATTGTTATAATTTTTTCAGGGTATTACTGCAAAAGCAGCACGAAATAGAAAAGAATTTAGAAGCATACAAAGTGTTGGCATTTACAAGCAGTGCGACTGAACGCGGCCACTCCAGAAATCAACGTGTGCTGCTATCTACTCTGGAGATTGGAGTTGTTGTTCTTGGTTGCATTGTCTTCATTGGAGCGTCAGTTATTGCAGTATGTATAATTTGCGCGCGCCGAAAAAGGAAAAGGTAAGGATTTTATGTAAATTTAAATATTAGATGCACAGTAATAAGCTTATTTAGTAAAATAACAGACGTTTTGTTTTATATTCTTGAAAAATGGAACTTGTAACAAAGTTGCATAGTTGTAGTAAGACTTTGTGCGCTTTTAACCTTTAAATTATGTATAAAGTTAGAAACTTGCCATTTAAAAGGATTGCGTTGTCGTTCAACAACGATTCTGGTTTTAAAGAATTGCAGGCTAATAAGAACAATGCTTTTAAAATATTCAAAATTTAATATATATATATATATATATATATATATATATATATTATAATGTCTAAGGAGCTACTAAGAGTTATAAGGGTTGTTTAGTACAAGGTAGTATATGCCAAACAAAAATAATCCACATATTTGATCACATAAACTTAAAAATGTATGTTTGCCGTATTTTATGTATACTAAAATACCATTCAAATATAGTAGTTGAAATTAAGTGCCAAAAGGCAATTTTAAAATGACTAAGTGACGTAATAAGATGTGCAGTGTTCAAGGGTTTATACCGAGTTTGAATTTTAAAAGCCTTTGAAAGTACATTTGCCGTCCAAAAGCCGGATGCGTCTATGAATGTTCACTATCAACATGCATCCAGGGTCAAGTATAATTTATTTTGGTTTCATTTTCTATAGAATCAACTTTTGGACAATATTTGTAAACTCAAAATTATTAGTTATAACAACGTAAAATATGATTGGTGGAATGTAAAGATTTAGGACATATATTAGAATTTAATGTGATTATGAAATTGTATAAAGGACACGAACTTTGGTATGTGCGACACGAACGTAGTTATTTGTTATGAACTTAAAGATGTAGTAGGCTAGTAGAGAGTTAACATGGTCGCCTTAGAGAGTAAACAAAGGGGATTATTTTTCGAACCAATTTTGTAAAAAGACGTGTTTTCATAACTGTGCTAATTTGTATACAGATATTTAAAAAGAAAATAAAATTAGTTGTTTTAAAAGGAGTTTCAATTGAATAAGGTGGTAAAGAAACAAGCATCGAAAGTATAAAGTGAATAGTAGTGATTGTGCGACGGTAAATTATTGGATTTGGAGAGTGGTTATACAGATTTGAAGTGATATTGGAGAGCGGTTTAAAGGTAGAAGGACATCGAGAGTGGATATACATAGAAAGAAGTTGGATATTGGAGTGCGGATTAAAGTTAGAAGGTCATCGAGAGTGGTTAGACAAAGGAAAGAAGTTGGATATTGAGAGCAGTTTAAAGGTAGCAGGAGCATCGAGCAAAAGATACAGGAACGAGTAGATTGGGATTAGATACGGAGAAGCGGACGGATTTATAGAGAAAACAAGGATTCGAAGCGGAGATTAGCACAAGGGAAGTTGTAGCACTGATTTTTCTAAATTCTAAATTTGGGTTAATCATTTCAGGTATTGGGGAGCAGTTAAAATTCAAGGACACCTGGAAGCGGCACGAAAATTCAAGAACATCATTGTGAAGACGCATACGGTGATAAGGATTTTGAGCCAGCATTCAGGAAGGCATCAACGGAGTATAGACCCGGTGAGTGTTTAAATATATCTTTAATACGTCAAAATAATCATACAAATTTTGGTTGTAATTGAATTTGGCACATAGCAACTTTGATCTTATTAGAAAATTTGGCATATACAAAAGTAGAGTATCAATTTTAGTAGTAAAACAAAAGAGTGCACTTTGGTTGGACTTAGCACATCTACTTATAACGGAACTCACTATAAGTAGTTTGAACGCCCTGAGATTAAGAGCTTAAATAGTCGAGGCATTGCAATAAATAGTTAATAAAAGAACCAACCAAACGGTGCAAGTACGGGGCGTGCATTAGGTATGCACATTTTAAAAGTTTATAAAATAAAGGGTAGAATATAGGTGGAACTCAAAGGGGGGCGGTATAATATAATATATATATTTTACTATTACTATCTATCTATCTGTATGATTACTACCCCCTTTTTTTATTACTACTCACTGTCCGTCACTCACTCTCTTTTTGCCCCTTTTTGTAGCGCCTGTTATGAAATGTGCACACTTAACGCACACCCCGTATTTGCAACGTTTGGTTGGTTCTTTAATTAAATTATTTATTTCAATGCCTCGACTATTTAAGCTCTTAATCTCAGGGTGTTTAACTACTTATAGTGAGTTCTGTTATAAGTAGATGTACCAAGTCCAACCAAAGTGCACTCTTTTGTTTTAGTACTAAATTTTTACTGTTTTTTGTATATGCCAAAATTTCTATTAAGATCAACGACGCTTTGTGCCAAATTAAATTACTACCAAAATTTATGACTATTTTTGACGTTTAAGATATTTCAGCACTCACCTGGTTTACACTTCGTTGTTGGCCGCGCTGACTGCTGGCTCAATATCCGTGTCGCCGTATGCGTCTTTACACTGATGTCCTATTTGGTTGAATTTTGTACCGCCTCCAGGTGTCGTTCTTGAAATTTTAAGCTGCTCCCAATACCTGAAATAATTAACCCGAATTTAGAATTTTGAATACCCAGTGCTATAACTTCCCCTGTGCTAATTTCTGCTTCGAATCCTCCACTACCAATTATTGTTCTCCTTAATCTCGCTCGTCGTGTATTCAATAAATCCGTCCGCTTCTTCTTAATTAATCCAAATCTACTCGCTGTCCTTTTACAAATTGCCCGCTGCTCCGCTACCAATCTATAACTCGCTATCCAAATCCAACTACTGTTCCTTTATATGTCCTCCCGATGTCCTTGCTACCTTTAAATTGCTATCCAAATCCAACTTTCTTTCCTTTTATGTATAACCACTCGATTTCCTGCTACCTATAACTCGCTTTAAATCGGTATCCAAATTCAAACTCCGTTCCTTTATATAAATCTTCCCAATGTCCTGCTACCTATAAATTGCTTTCCAAATCCAAACTCCGTTCCTTTATATAAATCTTCCCAATGTCCTGCTACCTATAAATTGCTTTCCAAATCCAAACTCCGTTCCTTTATATAAATCTTCCCAATATCCTGCTACCTTTAACACGCTATCCAAATTCAACTTCTTTCCTTATAACCACTCGCTTTCCAAATCTAACTTATCCGTCGTTTCACCGTCGCACAATTACCAATCTTTACTTTATGCTTTTGTCGCTGTTGCTTCTTTACCACACTTTATTAAATCAAAACTCTTTTAGAAACAAATACTTTTATTAACTTTTTTCAAAATTTTTTTCAAATTAGCACAGTATGAAAAAACACGTCTTTTTACAAATACCGTTCGAAAATAATCTCCCGTTGTTTGCTTTCTACGGCAACCATTTTAACTTTTCTCGCCTACTACCCCATAATTAAATCGTCCAATACATCCTAACATTTCGTTTGTGTCGCACATACCATAGCTCATGTCCTTTCTACATTTTATAAATCACATTAAATTCTATCATTGGTCCAAAATAATTACAGTTCATCAATCACATTTGATGTTGTTATAACTAATAATTTAGAATTTACAAACATTGTCCAAAAGTTGATTCTATTTAAAATGCAAAACCAAAATAAATTACACTAGAACCTGGATGCGTAATCGATATTAAACATTCATAGACGCATCCGGTTTCCGGACGGCAAATGTACTTTCAAAGGCCTTTAAAATTCGAACTCGGTATAAACCATTGAGCACTGCACATCTTACTACGTCATTTAGTCATTTCGATATTACCTTTTGGCACTTAATTTCAACTACCATTTTGAATGGTATTTTAGCATATGTAGAATACGGGAAACATACATTTTTAAGTTTATATGATCAAATATGTGGATTATTTTGCTTGGTATATACGACCTTGTACTAAACAACCCTTAGAACTCTTAGTAGCTCCCTTATACATTATATTGGCCTCACTGATTTTGAATGAAATTAGAAATTTCGTCGGTTTTACTCTTCCCTGGTGTGCATAATTTCTAGTTTTATTTAAAATCAAACCCCCTCTCGTATTCCTACATATTGTAATTATTCAACCCCTATTTTTCTTTCTCAACATGTCTGTCTAACTATGCTACATACTAACCTACACTATAAACTAAAACAAAACTAAACTTTCCGTCGCATGAACTATATAACAACTATTCTACTACACCCTCTTCCTGTACAACCTTATATGCGTATAGATTTTCCAAATGAAAACGCCCACGATATTCCCCTGTCATAGTAGCTAATTCAAATGTATTTCCTTCCGCAAAAATACGCGTGATCTTGTACGGCCCTTCATAAGGAAACAACAACTTCGCGCAAATGTTCCTGTCGCGGTTCGAAACTCTTAACCTTTTTACAATCACCAAATTTCCTATTTCAAAAGTCGTCCTTTTTTTGATCCTGTTACACCTTCGCTCGATATCCCTAGGCTGCATCCTTTCGATCCTACGTCTAACACTAACCAACAACTCTGTGATGTCTTGTACCTCAACTTCTTCCCTCCATGGCCTAGCTGGTATAATCCTCCGAATCAATGTTACCGGACACGTTTTCGTAGCTGAACTCGGTACACAATTCATGAAATTTTCAATCTGCGGCAGATATCTAACCCATCTATTATGGTGCTCTTGCGTCGCTAACCGTAGATATTTTGTTACCTCCCGTATATATCGTTCTCATGGATTTGCTTTCGGATGCCTTATACTGCTAAATGACACCTTAATGTGCGCTCGATTTAACCCTTTCCTAAATCTTTGGTTGTTAAAATAAGTCGCGTTGTCTACCAAAATCCTTTCCATTCTCCCGACCTGGCTTCCAAATTCTTTGATCGATTGTAAAGCATGCACCGTGTTACTTCGCCTTGCCGGAAATAATTTAACAAATTTTGAAAAAAACGTCCACCATTACTAATATGTGCCGATACCCCTGTTCACTCGTAATCAGGTTGCTTAAATAATCAATAGCTATCAATTCCAACGGTCCGCCCACGCTCACATTCATCGGTACGTTCTGCAACACCACGTTCTTGTCCTTCCCTAAGATACAGATTTTACAACGATTTATTCTTTCTTTAACCACCGTGATATCGTTCCGTGCATAAAACGCCTCCTGAATACCAAAATGTTTTTCTTATGCCTATATGACCAAACTTTAAATGAATTTCATCTATAATTTCCACAGCCGCGTCTCTGGATACCACTACCAGCTCTGCATCACCTATCCTTTTTACCACAAACTGCCTTATGATGGTAAATCCACGGTACTCCTCCACATTATCGCTTGTTAATCTCTCGCGGATCGCGCTCACCTCACTGTGCCTCTGCGTCTCCATAAGCTTGGCGTTTGTCCACCGACCAACATCCCTGAACTCCTGCAAAGCAACTAAACAATCTTTCACGTCTTTATTCGTTTCCACCTGCGGTCTGCTTAGAAAATCCGCCGTCACATTCTCCTTTCCTGGTTTGTGCTTGATTTCAAAATCGTATTCCTGTAATACTAACGCCCATCTGTACAACCTGCTGTTTAGAAACTCCTTTTTCTTCATAAATGTTACCACCGTGTTGTCGGATTCTATTAAAAATTTGTTACCTAGCAGATAAAAACGCAACTTTTTCACTGCATATACTATCGCCAACATTTCCTTCTCTGCCGTCGAATATCTGGTTTCGCAGTCTTTTAATACCCTCGAAATGAATACAATTGGTACCTCAGCTCCGTCCTGGATCTGCACCAACTCAGCCCCTATCGCATATTTCGACGCATCCGTTCTTAAAATAAATTCGTCTTTGAAATTGGGATATTTTAATGACAACTCTTTATAAAACGCACTTTTCAAATCCTGGAACGCCTTCTCTCGATCAGCAGTCCATTTCCATCTTTCATTTTTCTTCAATAAACTCACCAACGGCACACACAACTCGGAATATCGCGGTATAAACCGTTTATAATAATTTAGAACCCCTAAAAATCCTCGTAATCCTCTCACATTCTTTGGTTGAGCAATATTTTTCAATTCGTCCAGCCTTTTATTGCAAATTTTCATCCCATGTTCACTGATTTCAAACCCTAAATACGTAACTTTGTTCTTAAACAACTCGCATTTTTCCACGTTCAACTTCAAACCCCCTTCGTCCAGCCTCTGGATCACCTTTTCTAAATGCTCCAGGTGTTCTTGCTCGTTCCTTGAAAAAATCAACAAATCATCCACATAGTGCGAACAGAAACATTCATACTCGTTAAACAGCTTCTGCATGGCCCTTACAAGTGCTGCTGAAGAACTACTTAACCCAAACGGAACTACAGAAAACATGTAAATCTCCCCTTCAATGCTAAATCCTGTAAACTTCTTACTGTCTTCATGCAACGGAATTAACCAAAATGAATTCTTTAAATCTAATTTACTGAAAACCTTCATCTCATACACTTTATACAACAAATTATCCAACCCTTGTGGTTGTTCATACTGCGGTTTCGTAATCGAATTCAACTTTCTCGCATCCAAACAAATCCTAATATCCCTTTTGTTGGGTTTTGGTACAATAACTACCGGGTTCACATATGGAGTTTTCGCTGGTTCTATGATTCCTTCTCGTAACATCTTGTTAATCTCGGCTTTAACCCTATTTCTAATAGCAAACGGAATTGGATACACCTTTGTATTAAACCCGTTGTCTTCCGTGACTTCTAACTTATGCATATATCGCCTCGCAAATCTTGGTTCTTCATTAAATAACCCTATATATTTATTAAATAATTCTCCTAGCTTCGCCTTTATCTCAATACTCACTTCTCCAATCTGTTCATCATTAATTAATCTCGCAAACATATTACATAATCGTACTTTAACCTGTCTATAATCACTTGTCCTATCCATTCCTAATCCTGACTTATCTATATTATCTCCATTCCTATATTCCTCACTAACCGTAGACACCATCCATAACCTATCTTTATCAAATCTTCGAATCGACCTATCCTTACCATCTATATTCAATCCAAAATCCTCTATAAAATCCATTCCTAATATGAAATCTAGCTGCAACCCCTTTGTAATTAAAAATTCTGCCTCTCCTGCATTTTTATCCCCTACACATATCGGTACACGGATGATCCTATAAATCGTAGTTAACTTTTTATTCATTGCCGACCATAAATTAACCCCATCAATCGCTTCTATTCTACCTTTTAAGAAATCAGCATGTTTTACCACCACCTTCTCGTCAACCAGCGACAACTGTGAACCACTATCAACTAAAGCAACATATAAACAATCCCTTAAACTAATATTAATAAACAAAAGGTTCTTTTTATTCAAATTATAATTATTTAACAATAAGTCTTTTAAACTATAACCTACGTCGAGCTTTAATCCTAGACATTCGTTCTTCCAAAAATTGGCGTTTTTTTTTCTCCTGCTGGTGCCTCGTGTATCTGCACCACTTCAATTTTATCGGTGTCCTGAGTCCTTGCGCTTGTCGTTATGTGGTGGACTTTGGCGTCCCTGTCCGTCCGGCTATATCCATGCTGTGTTCCGCTCCCCGTCGTCCGGCCGTCATCCGCGTTGTCGTCGTGCTGATGCCTGTTTTGTTTTTGTACGTCATTCCCCCGGTGTTCCCTATTGTAGTATGGTCTTCTGTTTCCGTCGTGTCCCCAGTGATTTCGGTGTCCGTGATTGAAATAGTCCTGTCGGTAGTTGTTTCGATGTTCGTGATTGAAATTGTCCTGTCTGTGGTTGGGTCGCTGTTCGTGGTACACATGTCGTCTGTTGTCTTGTATCTCAGTCCTGCATTCGTCCTTTGTCCGCGACTCTTCGATTTTGTCTTTTAGGTCCGTTTGTAGTTCCGTGTGTGTTTCTGCAATCTGGTCTGTTAACTCCGTTTGTTTTTCCGTGTGTGATGTCTTTACATCTGTCCGCGACTGTTCGGTTTTGTCTGTTAGGTCCGTTTGTAGTTCCGTGTGTGTTTCTGCAATCTGGTCTGTTAACTCCGTTTGTTTTTCCGTGTGTGATGTCTTTACATCTGTCCGCGACTGTTCGGTTTTGTCTGTTAGGTCCGTTTGTAGTTCCGTGTGTGTTTCTGCAATCTGGTCTGTTAACTCCGTTTGTTTTTCCGTGTGTGATGTCTTTACATCTGTCCGCGACTGTTCGGTTTTGTCGGTGACGTCCGTATGTAGTTCCGTGTGTGACTCTGTAATTGTTTTAGTTACATCTGTTTTTAGTTCCTTATATGTTTCTTTAATTGTGTTACTTAAATCCGTATATGACTCTTCAATTTTGTCGTGCAAACTCATTAGAAATCTCATAAGGTCCTGGGTTCCGTCGGCTTCTGCTACCCTTACCTCCGGTGCCGTCGCCTGGTCCGCGTCCCTGTCTAACACCTCCGGCTCTGTCTGCCTCACGTCCATCTCCTGGATGTCTCCTCCTGCGTCTAGCTCTATGTCTTGCGTCCTAATTTCATCGTTTAGTGTCGTGATCTCTGCATCAATTCCGTATATCCGTCCCGATCTCGTAATCCGTTTCATTTCTGGGTCCGTCATCTCTGCAGCCTATTATTGAACTCCTTTGCCTGAAAATATCTAAACTACGGGCCCCACCTAATCTCAGGATCCCGTATCCTACTACTATTTCTGTCTAATTTCGCTCGATCTAGCCTTTTTTTCAGCCCCACGTTGGGTTTGCCACCTCTACTATTACTATCTATCTATCTGTATGATTACTACCCCCCTTTTTATTACTACTCACTGTCCGTCACTCACTCTCTTTTTGCCCCTTTTTGTAGCGCCTGTTATGAAATGTGCACACTTAACGCACACCCCGTATTTGCAACGTTTGGTTGGTTCTTTAATTAAATTATTTATTTCAATGCCTCGACTATTTAAGCTCTTAATCTCAGGGTGTTTAACTACTTATAGTGAGTTCTGTTATAAGTAGATGTACCAAGTCCAACCAAAGTGCACTCTTTTGTTTTAGTACTAAATTTTTACTGTTTTTTGTATATGCCAAAATTTCTATTAAGATCAACGACGCTTTGTGCCAAATTAAATTACTACCAAAATTTATGACTATTTTTGACGTTTAAGATATTTCAGCACTCACCTGGTTTACACTTCGTTGTTGGCCGCGCTGACTGCTGGCTCAAAATCCGTGTCGCCGTATGCGTCTTTACACTGATGTCCTATTTGGTTGAATTTTGTACCGCCTCCAGGTGTCGTTCTTGAAATTTTAAGCTGCTCCCAATACCTGAAATAATTAACCTGAATTTAGAATTTTGAATACCCAGTGCTATAACTTCCCCTGTGCTAATTTCTGCTTCGAATCCTCCACTACCAATTATTGTTCTCCTTAATCTCGCTTGTCGTGTATTCAATAAATCCGTCCGCTTCTTCTTAATTAATCCAAATCTACTCGCTGTCCTTTTACAAATTGCCCGCTGCTCCGCTACCAATCTATAACTCGCTATCCAAATCCAACTACTGTTCCTTTATATGTCCTCCCGATGTCCTTGCTACCTTTAAATTGCTATCCAAATCCAACTTTCTTTCCTTTTATGTATAACCACTCGATTTCCTACTACCTATAACTCGCTTTAAATCGCTATCCAAATTCAAACTCCGTTCCTTTATATAAATCTTCCCAATGTCCTGCTACCTATAAATTGCTTTCCAAATCCAAACTCCGTTCCTTTATATAAATCTTCCCAATGTCCTGCTACCTATAAATTGCTTTCCAAATCCAAACTCCGTTCTTTTATATAAATCTTCCCAATATCCTGCTACCTTTAACACGCTATCTAAATTCAACTTCTTTCCTTATAACCACTCGCTTTCCAAATCTAACTTATCCGTCGTTTCACCGTCGCACAATTACCAATCTTTACTTTATGCTTTTGTCGCTGTTGCTTCTTTACCACACTTTATTAAATCAAAACTCTTTTAGAAACAAATACTTTTATTAACTTTTTTCAAAATTTTTTTCAAATTAGCACAGTATGAAAAAACACGTCTTTTTACAAATACCGTTCGAAAATAATCTCCCGTTGTTTGCTTTCTACGGCAACCATTTTAACTTTTCTCGCCTACTACCCCATAATTAAATCGTCCAATACATCCTAACATTTCGTTTGTGTCGCACATACCATAGCTCATGTCCTTTCTACATTTTTATAAATCACATTAAATTCTATCATTGGTCCAAAATAATTACAGTTCATCAATCACATTTGATGTTGTTATAACTAATAATTTAGAATTTACAAACATTGTCCAAAAGTTGATTCTATTTAAAATGCAAAACCAAAATAAATTACACTAGAACCTGGATGCGTAATCGATATTAAACATTCATAGACGCATCCGGTTTCCGGACGGCAAATGTACTTTCAAAGGCCTTTAAAATTCGAACTCGGTATAAACCATTGAGCACTGCACATCTTACTACGTCATTTAGTCATTTCGATATTACCTTTTGGCACTTAATTTCAACTACCATTTTGAATGGTATTTTAGCATATGTAGAATACGGGAAACATACATTTTTAAGTTTATATGATCAAATATGTGGATTATTTTGCTTGGCATATACGACCTTGTACTAAACAACCCTTAGAACTCTTAGTAGCTCCCTTATACATTATAATATATATATATATTGCAGTAGAACCTAAAGAAATACTCGCCCCACGGATTGGGTGCCATAAAAGTGCAGTGGAATTCGGGAACACTCGAGCCCCAGTGTCGTTGGGCCGTCATAAAATTTAAAAAAAATATGCTTACTCTCCCTTTTGAACGTCTCCTGCTTTCTGCACACCCTGGGTAGCTCAGAAATCTGCTTCTTCTTGAATACCTACCATCCAAAGTACATTCCTTTCTCACAAACACATTCAAATGAAATTACCACTCAACTAATGCCACAAGATATACAACCTTTTATTTACACATATTAACAAGCTTCCATTAGTAAGAAAATATTTACACATTGCTACATACAGTTTGATAAAAGCTTTTACCGTCTCAATCTTTAAATCTCTTAAAACTTTATGACTTTAATATATTTCAACAATTTTATCTTAGACGAGTAGATGGGCCCGTCGTGCAACCCTAAATTGAAATTTTTATTCTGGTCTATTTTGAGCTCAGTATAACCCAGTTACTCTAAATGCTTTTAAACCTTGCATTTTTATTTAAAATAAAGCTAAAGACCCGCTTACTCCTTATAACAACATCTTCATATCATCAATAAACAATTTTAAATAATCAATATTAATTGTCCTGTACATATACTCCTTTCAAATGAGTTCCTTTACGGTAACAAAATACACCCCCAATAAGTTAAAACATTCAAGCACAAAATATCAGCACTAATGTTCATGTAAAAGCAAGAAATTAATTTTCTTTACCTGGAGTAAGCTTTGTTCATCGTTACCTTTGGAGTGTATACCAAAAACCCTCGTCGTTGTGTCCATATACTTCGTGATTATGCCTGGATCCAACTGATCCCCACTCGTTATCCAAATCTCTGCCACCTTCTTTAATATCTCTACCCGGATAATTGTCTTGACCAAGCTTAACTTTTCAAACTCACTACACTGCACGTATACTTGTTTCTAATTTTTGATTCGCTTACCCAAGTGGCATCCTATCATTAAATTGTATCGTGTAGTAACAGCACCTTTTGTAACGCTAGCACCCACTTGTGCCAATCACTTTTAATACATTTCCGTTACTAACAGCTTTACACACTTTAAAATAGGATGTTGTATGCTACTTCAACGAATAAGCACGTAATAGCAATTATGTTAGAAATCTAAACGATATAAGATCTAAGAGCAAGAGCAAGCAAGAGAGTTTTAATAATTTTCCCCGTGTATTTATACGCTTTCGTATATTCCTCACGGAACCTCTTTTATCGAAAAGCTTATTTTCTAAAACAAATTCTTAAAATTTAGATCGTAACGAACTTCAAATTCTGAAAAATTACAAGTTTATCGCGCTGTTACTATGAAATTCGTTTAATAACATCAACGGGTGAGAACTTCTCAAAACTGCTAGCCTTAGACCAATGATATTGCTTTCCCTCGTTATAACCTTTCTTCGTTGCACCTATATTTATTGTCTCTTTCAGAACCCCTCTCAAGCTACAGAAAATCGATATTGTTGTTTGCCTTCAAGTCTTCCTTGTATTTTAGACGTGTGTTGTAACCAACGTTTTATTATACGTGTTCTCTGTCTGTTTTACTTTATAGATCTTTCATTTCACTTAGTTCTCAAAGCACTTGTGATTTTATCAGCTTGTCGGAGCGACCGTTATAACCAATTCTAAAGGAATTCTGTCTCAACGTATATTTCCGTTCTCTGAACTTGACTTTTAACTAACAGGTGTTTTTTTGAAATAAACTATCCGTTTAAAATAATAATTCCAAGTTCTAACACTTCTTAGGATTTGTATACCGAACGTTTCGTTTATTTAAATGGAAATATGCGTTTAAATTATTGATTTTTTTACTCAAAAGCTCCGTTAACTATTCCATGCGCTTGATTTAAACTATCACAACTAATTACGCATATCCTTGAGTTTTCATTTACCCTAAAGCTTCTATCCGTTATGCAATTTTAATCTTCTGATTTAGAAATACCGAAATATCTTACTAAGCGTCCGTTTTCACTATCTAAACTGATTGATTTGTCGCATAAATAAATTGTTTCTATTTCCCATATACACAGTTGTTAAAAATTTATTATCTAGACCTATTTAACCTATAATTCCACGACAATATATATATATATATTGCTGTGATTCTTCTCATATAAAATCGAGCCTCACGAATTGGGTGCCAAAGAATGTTGTGATATACTCCTTTGAATGCGGGAACTGGGTCCTTTCAACAAAAAAAATTTTAGTCCCACAGATTGGGCGTCATAAACGGCTGTGATCCTCTTTTCGCCTCGGCTGCTCACCTAATTTTATAAACCTCCTCATTCATAAAATTAAACAACACATTCCTACCACAAACATCAACGTTAACTCTATTTACATCAATATTCAGAATACATTAAATTCTCAAATTAAATTTCAGCATAAAATTCAGTTTTCAAAAAAATTTCAAGATTAATTTTATTATCATTTTAATGTGCATCCAGAATTAAAGTCCTTGTTGGATGCCTACTAATTAATATAACAATATAAGCAGACCGAGTCTGAGTATAAAGGAGCATCTACCACCCCTTTACGTTAATTAACCAGGTTCGTCTAATTGAGCTCAAAGACATACCCAAATTTTCATCATATTCCCGAACATCAAAACAAAATACCCCTTTTACTTAAACAAGCAAATTTCCTCTTAAAATTAAACTTTTATGGTTAGTATAATTTCACTAATGTCCATTTAAAGTAAATCAATTATAAAGTCATTCAATACACACAAAATGTCAAACAAAATAGCATAATTTACCTGAAGGTTACTGTCCTCGTAGCTTCAAAGTATCGTTTCTTTAGTTAATCACACCATTCAACAGGATTATATTTACGGCTTCTGATTCTCTACGCTTTTAAAATTTTCTCCATCACCATCCATTCAAAGTCGTTTCTGGGCCTTTCCGGAACTCATCTGTGTTTATCTGACCCTTGCTTCATGGATCCAGACACGTATTTGAACCATTTAATTATTAACACCCCCGAAAAATAGCAAAGAAATTCATGCGTCTGTCACCAATATACGCCAAAACTGCCTACTTTTGTGTATACATTCGTCGTTGTAAATTTTGCTAATTGGTACAGTGAAACTAAATTTTATTACCTTGTATCTAAGTGCACTGAAGTACATTCATGTTAGCACGTAAATAACAAGCTATTTTGAATCACTAAAATATACGAGCAAACTTTAAATTATTTAATCAAACTAAAATGCACGGTTTAACATCTTCAATCAAGTCGCGTATGTACGAGCTTTTAACGCATCGAATCGTCAAAAGTCTAAGAGGGCTTGTTTTTATCCATCTCGGTATATATAGCAAAAAGCCTGTCTGTCGGTCTGTTCCCCAAAACGGGTAATTCTAAAGAATTTCTCATGCCATGTTCCCAGTCTGTCGCTCGCACGTCGTTTTTTACGAATTTTCACTCGCCCCATTTAAATCTCAGAAAATTTCCACACGGCACGCAAGCATGTCCGAGAAAAACTAATTAATTTTGTACAGAAATTGTTGTTCTACCTCTGATATTTGCATCCTATTTTCAACCAATTGTGACCCTCGTGACGTTGTTTAAATCCCGCCTTTTACAATATGTGTCTTTGCTTGACGCATTTTCTCTTTCCTTCTCTAACCTGTTCGTATTGGTGCAAATTGATATTCTTTATTATCGATTATTTTAGTCCACATGGAGTGTGAAATAACCCAGCTTTAGCAATTCTCGTAACTATTATGCGACGTTTTCCCCAAGATTCTTTGAAACATTAATTATCTGCAAACTTTACGCCGAATGTGACATTTAAACTACGCAGGTGTTCAAATATAATATTAATTCTCAGAGCCTTATTCCGTGGTATTTTAATCTTGGATTTTCACAAGTTTTTATAGGTATTATATGTTACTAACGGTTTAATTAACTCCAATTAAATTGATTTCTATCCTTTTCATTTTTAGCGAATACAACTTAAATATTAATTATTATATGTACACTTTGTTTTACTACCGGTTACTTAAAATAGGGTTAATTAATATAAACTTTGCACGTAATTTCTCTTTGTTTAGGAATAATTACATTACACCCAGAGCTTTTCAATACTGCTTCTTTTGATATAAAGCGTCTTATAAATAATTTAAATTTCTTAATTTTTACTGAGACGACCGAATTTATTTATGCTTAATGGTTTTAATAACGCGTATTATTTAATGAAATTCCTTATACACGATGATTAAAATTATTTGATGTGATTATTTAATTTTCTACCCTGGTCTAAATATGAGTAATATATATATATTTATATATATAAATTATAATTTTTACATTATAGGATCAAATAAAAATTTCAAAGTTTGTACTTACACAAAAATAATTTTACGTTCCTCTTACAGCGTCTGAGTATACTCACATGACTGTTTTGCTCCTTAATCTTTCTTTCAAAAATATCATTTTTCTCCCTAATGCGTCTAATTTGCCTTTTGTTGCACAAATAATAAATTTTCTAAATGAAAAGTGTCAGATTTGCGTTTAAATTGATTGGTTACAAATATTGCTACTTTTTCGCAATGAAAATCTTTTCAAACTAACAAATTCTAAAAACTATTTACTAACAAACGCATTTCTGATTATTTTAAAAGTTTTTTTAAATATTCAAAGTTTATTTTCTTAAACTCTTTTATAATAAAATCTGGTTTATGAGGCACAAAGCCTAACTGTTAGTCTAACCTTTACACGCCTGTATCTCGAAGGGATTCCTGGTTCGCAATTAACTAAAACTCCAATCAACACAAACATCTAAAATTAAAATATTAATAATGCATGAATAGGGGTTGCATCCACATATAAATTAATAATAAAACTTGATTGTATAACTCTAATAGAATTACACTAGACTTTTGCTGGGACAAAAACAGAAACCCTAAAAATAATCCTACATTACCAAAACTATTTCAGAAATGTAGGTCTAATTAGTAAATTTTGGATGTTACAACACCACCACCACCACCACCACCACCACCACCACCACCACCAGCCGCCGCTATCTAACCTATTAAATTCATAAGGAGGAAATGAAGATGAATCTTCTTGCTCCCTTGCTCTCCATTTCGGACAAACCATTTTGATTACGTCACATTCTTTCCATCCGAGATAAATCTTTCACACTTCCACCACGAGATAAATGTACATTGTTTGGTATCAATTAATATTAGAATTTTCTCAGCTACTCGAATCTATAAAATTTTTCAGATATCATCACCCCCAAGGAGCTACCCAATTTTAAGATTTCTTACCTATAGCGACTTTTGAGCGTCTCTTATAAATTTTTTATACATGTAGCACATCTTGTTAGTCTAGAATTTTATGTAGAATCCAAATCCGTAAACAGATTTGCAATAGGTCCACGCCCCGCAAAATTATACTTTAAGCTCTCAAACCTCTTTAAAATTTTTGCTCATTTATGACATATGCTTTAACCAATACAAAGAAATAAGCACACAAAATTTTAATAATTTATTTTACATAATTACAGTTTAATAACTAATCATTCCAATGTAATGGGTTTTAAATATGTAAATGGAAAGGTCGACTTAATAATTAAGCGCATTTTGCTTGTATGAAATCTATGGAATTTCTCCTGTAATGAAAGAAGAATGCATTCGTAATTTAAAATGATTCTATAACCTTCGCTAGATACCAACCATGTTAATTAGAAATTTTGTGTATGACATCATTAACTACCTAAATTTCAGAATTATCAAAATGTAATAAACCAGATTAAGTACTGAAAGTAAATGGGTCTTATTACCTAAATTACCTTACGTGACGCGGTAGAAGCATTATAACGCAAATTCCGGAAACTCGTAATCCAACAAATATTCTAGATTTCTTAACGAACATTTGAATGCTGTTTTATAATTTCTTTTCTTGGACTTTCTATTAATTATGTTGAGAATATGTTTCAATGACGCGCATTTCAAATCGAGATATAATTGTTTTGTAGATTACCAATACCACGAGGCGCTGAAAAGTGCGTATTTACGGAAAATACAAACCTCATTTAGTAGTATAATTAACGGAGCTTAACAGTGGACGATGTTACACCACGACATTAAATGGCGTGCTTGAATATTTTCTTTGAAACAATCGAAGATTGCCGAAGACACTCGAAGAGTGCACAAACGCAGTCACTAAACCACAATTAATAATCTAACATTTTACCATTACCAATGACTTTAATTTCTTATTGGAGAATCCTTATTCTCCCACGCACTGTTGCGTAGCTGGATGTCCACCTTTTGGGAATATATGCTCGTTATAGGTTTGTAAGACCCTCGGTTTTACTTAACTACACTTTTGAGATCCCTTTAATCTTTTTAATCGTGTCCTTCTCGCGTACAATACAGTAGGACTTAGCCTTACTACCTACAAATTCTAACACCAAGTCACCGTTAAACTCGTCTTTAAATTTCCCCACAACTTTTTGTTAACATGCGGTATATTGTGTTTATTATTTCCGCGTACACCACTTTAAACCTAAAAATAAAAACAGGATAGTTTAATACGTCTATTAATAATTTATGGTAATGTTGGCGATACAAATATGTAAAAACAAACTTTATCAAAAATATGTTTTAATAGAATACATACATGTATTGATAACATCTATAAACCGCTGTGGTAACCAGAGTCTGGCAGAATCTGGGATAGCCAAATCTCTAAACATTTGCGCAAGCGATTGCCTTGCAGTTGCATCTTTTAAGTACTGAATGGAAACATTTAATAAGTTCCAACACTGTCAAGTAATTTAAATTGCTGCAATCATTAGACAGAGAAATACTGGCACTCTCTCCCTCTAATAACGTTTGAACCCTTTCTTCCTCCGTCGTATTTCCACATACTTTTTATATCACCAACAAATTTTCGTAAAATTCTGGAAAGTTTCTACACCTTAACTCGGCCATTTTAAAACAGATCAATTCTCATAAATTTAATAGCTTGATGCACTCGTACGCAGGTAGCACAATAACATTCCATCTTTCGTAATCTCCATATTATATAAATTCTCTTTTCAAAATTGTTCAAAACCATATACTTCTATTAAAGGCTGTGCTCAGCTGCAATTTGAAATCTTGATCAATTGTATCTCAACAACATCGTTTCCAGTAGTCAGACCATTTAATCGTACTTGTTTTGAGTCTTGAGCAAATTGGCGAATTTGAAATTCCACTTGAAAAGTACACAATTTCTTCCAATCAGTAAGAGAATGTTATCGTAGAATCAGCACATACCACTACAGCAAATCACTTGGATGACAGGTTGAAGACCACCATATAAATCAAAACCAACTTCTAATATATGGTGGTGATAATTTGGAGAAATTCGCCTAACCTATAGGTTGACTTACCAACCAGTTGGTTGATATTTAATTGTGGTACTCGCACATCACTTGTAACGTCAACACAAGAAAAATCCATCTTTAATTTATAATTTTAATCAAACTCGACGATACTTTGACGACTAATGCACTGGAACATAGCTCTCGCCTTTTATGCCGATGGTCGAGCGTGCGCAGCTCTTATTATATTAGTTGGCGTTATATGCAAGTCTTGACTGGAAAAGTGACGTGTATAATTGTTTATAGTGGGTTTTACCTGTATGTATTTAACCACCAACGCCATTTTAGAATTATTAAACAAAATTACTCTTAGCAGTATTTTTAATATACCATCGTGTAAGATTTCAATTATTATTGTGTTTTCCTCAGGTTCTCAAATCCTCGGAATTTTTTCAAATCGAATGACCCTTACTGATTTGCAGATTAACCTTTTGCAAGCACCGTATATAATTCATCTTTAATCTATTTCTAAACCGTATCGCTCTGTCTTTTGAGATAAATGGTGTAACCCATAAAATTAGTATAGAAATTTTCCTGGGTAATTGAATTAATTATCAGGTCTTTTAAAAAGTTCAACAAAGACCTGTATATATTGTATTAATATTCAAAAACCTATCAAGCAAAACACCTTTGCATTTTATTATAGATTTAGCTCGATAATAAGTTAAACTTCAAAAATATTTATTAGTGGTTAAATTGTTAAAATTTTCAATTGGTGAATCCACATACAAATGATTAAACCAAAAGGTATAATACATACATTAATTCTGCACTGTGACCTAGAAAGTGGTTGGATAATTTATTTTAAATGTAGTTCAACATAAGACGTAAATTCTAAATAAATTTGGTGAAATGTATGATCATTAGCCTTGCATTGTTTGTCGATGACGTCTGACTAATAATTTAATAAAGCACTTTCCACAATTCTAGTTAATATGGAATACACATTCTATAATTTGATTTAAATTGGGTTAATGTAAGGACAAATTATACTTATACTTTCTCTATGTACATAAATACGGAAATGATGCCAAAGTTCATTTTAAGTTTATTTTGTAAAGCGTAAAGTCGTTTATAGTGTAATTAATAGTAATACTGAATTTTCAGTCTTTGGTTTAAAATTTCGTGTGAGGACTATCGACAAAGAAGAGTAAGTCTTAGTTTGAATTTTGCAAACGTGAAGAAATTAATATTTACATGTATAATTCAAAACTGTTAATCAACAATTTTTCTAGAATGAACATCTTAAGTATTGCATGCAGTGTGTTGAAAATGTTTTTACTGGATGTGATGCCATAAAAAAACACAACGAAAGGCACATCGAGATGGTTTATTTCAGGAGGAACTAAAAATTACAGCCAATGAGTGGGAACAAATTAAGTTTGGAAAACCAATCGACCGCAGCGCATAAAGAACGTATAAACACCGCAATTCAGTTAGAACGAACCAAGTTACTATTTGAAAAACCATACACCATAACAAAATCTTCTTCCAAAATCATAATTGTAGGTCTGAACCCATTCGACGATTACAAAATAATTTTTAGATTTGTTGACACCATTTCATAGAGCGTACTTGATGTATCCCTCAACGTATTTAGGAAGTTTATATCAAATCTTCCACACATTATACGCACTATGGAAGTTGGCATGCAAAATCAGATATGCAAATTCGACAACTTGCGTTTTATTTAAATAAATTGTTTAGTGAAGATGATGACATTTGATGGGAATTATATGATATTTCAAAGGAACTTTAGAGCACTTTTGGGGTATCTCAGATCGTTCTCAACCATGCTAATACTTTAAAAGAACTAACGGAAAATTTTCTAATATAGATCTGTTTCTGTTAGATGTCGCAATGGAAAGATATAATAGGAATGATGTTACAGAATCTCGCACATGATGTAATTAAAACAAATACAGTAATAGTGATATTGGGGCCATATTATACGAATTTATAAGAACCCCCAAGATTGTTTGAAAACAGTATTTGTAAACAAGTTGAGTATATGGAGAATACAACAGGTTTCCATTCACGCATTTACGAGCGATTTTAAATTTTAAGACTGAAAATTTTGTAACACTATTAATTACACTTTTGTTTCTTATAAGTTTCTAAACTGTTATTTCAACTACAGATATTAATAGATGTCAATGAAATATGTTATAGTTTTAAATAAAACGATTCTGATTAATAATTTTGTAAAACGTTTATAACACCCTTTTAATAAATAATACACATCTTTGTTATAATTCTTTTCATAATTACTTAGATATCCATTTCAGTTACGTGGACATTTGAAAAATTAAACAATACCAATGTATGCTTTATATTTTAAAAAACATAAATACAAAAATAATTTCTAAAATCACATCATTCATTTCTTATGATAACAGTTGTGGTGGTTAAATTTTTATTTTAAAACTTACAATTTAGTATATATTCCATTTGAATATCTGCCAACAGTTTTAAACCCCATCTCCTCGATTATTTCCATAAAATCATCCAGATCCTCAGGCAATGATAACACTGCAGTACAGTGCTGTATTGCTTCCTCGTATGACTGACACATAAGACATTTTTCTCCATCTATCAGCGTTGCCTACATTCTGCTTTTTTACTCGTAGAGCATTGCGAAATCTTCGAATAACCTCTCCAAAGTTTTATACATATTTATTATATTGTCTCTTTAAACCGTACAATCAACAAATAATAACTATGAACAGTCCTTTTATATGAGCTACTCTATTCGGATATGTACCGATTGCACCCGTTGTTCACGCACAGAAGCAACCGGTATGGAATGTATTCTATGAACAAAATCATTACATTTCTTAAGAAAAATGCTAAGGACTTTAAAATAATTATAACTCTTGTTAGACCTCTAGTCTCTAGATAAACGTTATTATTTTAGGTTGTGTCACTGTTTTCTAAATCAATTTCCTACATACTTTTCCTAAACTATGCGTATCAATTGGTTATACTTTACTCCATAAACTTGTATATATTTTCGTCTTCGTCTCTAGCTCACATCCGCATAGTAAAGATGGAACGGTTCTTCTGGAACGAGTTGCTTAATTTTCTTTATAGGTACGTCCATGTTTTCGACTTTAACCTTTGTTGTAGGTATGATTTTTCGGTGATCGATTACAACTGGGAAGCGGTTGTTGCAGTGGATCGATCAATTGTTTGTGCACCTCTTTGAATTTTTGCTGAGATGTAGCATCTCCTTTTGTACCTTACAAACTTTTTCGTACAGCATCCTGCATAAGATGAAGACTGCGTTTGTTGCAAGTTAACGTCCGTCATCATGAAACTTTGGATGGAACTAACTTTTTTGAATAATATCAAATATTTATATACTCGTCGAAATTCTTCCTATATCGACCATTATCCAAATCAAAATCTTTAACAACAGTTATAAAATTATGTTTTGAGTCCTTAACACTGTAAACACATTTCTTTAAATTTCGGATATATCATGTCACCACTTATATGATCCGAAAAGATATATCCGAATTGGTTTCATCCTGTTTCCATAATGCGATTACATTGGCGTTATCTCTGAGTCTATGTTTTAAGGCACTAGCGTAAGTTTGACATAGATAGAACGAATCTATTGCTTTATGTCGACCGAACGAGAAAAACTGAGTGATTTTACTTTTGCTCGTTTGCAGGTATATCATCGAAAACCATAATTGAATCTTCTTTGGTATCTCGGGTTCGATCAAATCATCGCAATTTTCAAACTCATGGTAACCAATTTCTTCTTTTAATGGTGTAAAAACGTTTCTTAACAATTCGTATTTCGGTTGATACAAACTCTTCGAAAATACATAGACATTTTGAAATCTAAGACCGTTCTCGTGCAAGATCAGAGATATTAAAGCGTTGGTCTTCCCACAACTCGATGGTCCCACGAATATAGCTCGTATGTTAGGAACAAAGGACCATGTTTACCATCCTCTTTTGCATTAGCAATAGCAAAGTTATCATAATTCTGTGTATTTTAACTTCTGGTATAACATCTCTGGATGCATCGTTGGAATTATGTAATTTCTTCGTTCTGCAACCTTTTAACATATCTGCATAACGTTGTTCTGGGTATATTATATTTTTACTAGCAGCGTAGAAACTCGAGCCATCAGGATATCCTCTGCTGCTTTTGTAATAGATTGTTTGGAGCACCACTGTGTTGCTTAGATGCGACATCTTTCGAAAAAATGTCTTACTATAACTAAGCTCTGCAAAACTACTTCCTTATATACCAAATTTAATCTCCCTCACATAACCACATGACCATATGACCATATGACCACATGACCATATGACATGACCATGACCATGACCATATGACCATATGACCATATGACCATGCTGACCACATGACACATGACCATGACCACATGACCACATGACCACATGACCACATGACCATATGACCTAATTGCTTTTGAGTTTTCTCATTAAAAACACTAATTGCTTTGTGAGTTTTCTCATTAAAACCCATTAATTGCTTTTTAATGAGTTTTCCATTAAAAACCAATGTGGACCTAGGTTAGATAAAGGAAAAATTATGGGTTGGGCCAGGCCGCGCGCTGGCTAACTCTGTGCAACCTGAGTCTGCTCGAAATGCGGTGGTGGAATAATGAAAACTCGTGCAATTGTCAATAATTTTTAATGAGTGAAAAACATTGTCATATCGATCGTGTGTTCTGATCGTGGTCATATGGTCATGTGGTATGTGTGGTCATGGTCTGTGATCATGTGTCGTGAGTGGTCATATGTCGTGATGTGGTCGCTGGTCATGGTCATGTGAAAGGTTATGGTTGAATCGTGATGGTTTGGGTGAGCTGGTTAATGGTGATTTTTCGAAGATGATTCTCTGGTGATGATCTGTTAAAGCGGAGGTTGTTCTAATGGCTGGCGCCGGTTGTCTGTAATGCAGGCGTGCGGTGTATCAATGGTTCTGTTATACCATATGTCTGTGTAATGGGATGTGCTTGGTGCTGGCTGTAAATGACGGTTCGTGGTGCCATCGTTACGTGTCTGATGCGCTGCGTCTTAAAATGTATGCAGAGTTGATGGCCGTGTGATGCCATGAAACGTCGAGACTGTTCGGTTTATACACAGCGTAAAATCGACGGTCGAGTTCGGCTAAATTCGTTCTTCTATGTCAACACGCTAATGTAGTATGCTCGAAGACTCTTCCATGTCGTATGAAAATGATACTCGTATCTTTCGG
Organism: Platerodrilus igneus; assembly: GCA_036346225.1. Classification (NCBI taxonomy): domain Eukaryota; kingdom Metazoa; phylum Arthropoda; class Insecta; order Coleoptera; family Lycidae; genus Platerodrilus; species Platerodrilus igneus. The sequence continues at coordinate 3,031,646 of JARFIW010000012.1, read as the reverse complement.
ATCATATGTGTGCATGTATCGGTAATAAATAGGCGACTGCTTTTAACTGTAAACTGATTTGGACGATTTATGTGCAATATCGACGGTGTTGATATTAATGTTCGTCGATTTACGTTGAACGTTTCAAATTCGTGCAGTATGGTCTTCATCTTATGCGGAATGCTGTGGAAAGTGCTGCAATTATGCCCGTCGCTGTCAGATGCTGATTGATCGATCGCAGCTTTTCGCCAAATCGTCTGATTGGGTGGCTGGACGTCTAAGTTGGCGCATGTTCAGAAGCCATTCCATCTTTGCGGTAAACGAACAGTGCGAAGTCGATGTATGGTGGTATACGTCTGGTTTAATCATTTGTATGTGGATTGAATGATTTGAAAATGAACAATTCTAAACAATAACGTTTGTCGAGAAGATCTATTATCGAGATATATTTAAAGTCGCGCAAATGTGTGTTGCTGATAGGCCATTGGGTGTGCGTCAGGTCATTGCAATCGTACATATAAGACGGTGGCTCATTCGGTGAAATTGAACTAATTTTATGGGTTAAACCGGACAAGTAAAAGACATGTGTACGGTTTGGAATAGATTAAAGATGAATCTATATTGCTCGCGTAAAGAATGGTGTCATTCGATGAAAAAAAATAATGTGGTTTGAGAACTGCTGTGCTGTGTTGAAGGTCTCGAGATGGTATGGTAAAATCGAGGAGTAATTTGTTTAATAATGTCAATATTCAAATGGAATATGTGGTTATGTTTGCAGTAAACCCACTATAAAAATGATACATGTTTTCAGTCAAGATTTTATAACTGTTTTATTTTAAAATATGGCGATGCTGGTGTTAATTTTCGATCATCGGCAAAAGGCGAATATCTGTAATGAAAGAATTATCGTCAGTATCGTCGATGTTGATTAAATGTTATAAACGTTTTACGGTAATCGATGGATTCGTTTTGTTGACGTTAACATAATTTCATTGACATCATGTGGTTGATCGTCCAACGGTTGCGGATAAAAACAAGTGATGTGGTGTTCAAAATTATCGCCACCAAGGCAAACATCGCTCGCTGGGTGAAATATGGTGCAAATGTATCAGGTGCAATGTGGTATGGTATGTGCTGTCCTGTGACTGTATTGAATATCTCATCGATTGTGCTGAAATTGTACTTTTCAAGTGGAATCTTCAACGTAAATTTGAGTCTGAAACAAGTAATAAAATGGTCTGACTACTGGATCATGTGTTCAGATAATTTCATAAGATTCGAATAAAACGCACAGTAATATTCATGTCGTTTTGCGTGAACAATCCGTGGTGCGTGTGGTGTATATAATAATTACGAGATGAATGTTACGCTACCTGCGGTACGAGTGCATCAGCTATTATGAGAATTGATCTGTTTTGATGGTCAGGCCTGGTGTAGAAACTTTCGAATTTTACGAAAATTGTTGGTGGCTAAAAGTATGTGGAAAGTTCTGACTGAGGAAGGTGTTCAAACGTTCTTATGCGCTGCGGTCGTTAATTTTCTACTCGGTATTGCAGCAAAAATTAAATGACGTGTTGGAACTTCGTTAAATGTTTCATCATCCGGTAAAGATGCACCTGCATCAATGTTCGAAATGTTTGATGCTGGCGGTGTTCTGCGGCGTTGCAGATTCGGCCGACTCTGGTACCAGCGGTTTATACATGTTATCAATAATGCATGTATTCTATTAAACATATTTGATCATTCGTTGTTTGCATAAATATTGATCGCCAACATTAACAATTATGATAATAAAATGTTATTAACTGGGGTGTAAATTTTAGGTTTAATCATGGCTGTCGCATTGCAATATTCGCATAAATGTTGTCGTCTTATGACGAACCAGTTTAAATATTGGTGTTAGAATGCGTGGTGGCTGTCTGTATTGTGCGCGATTGGACACGATTAAAGATTGGATAGTGTAGTTAATTAAAACCGAGAATATTTTGATTTAACCTGGTCGAGTATAAAAATGCAGTGGATGATGGTACGGTAATGTGCGTGTTGGAATGACTTTCCAAGTGATAAAATCATTGGTATGGTAAAAATGTTAAACCTTTAATAATAAAATGATTGTGCTAGGGCGGTTTGTTCAGCTTCGAGTGTCTTCGCCGGTCGGTTGTTAAGTAAAAAAATGGCACCATTTAATGTCGTGATGAACATCGTCCACGTGTAATCGCTCCGTTAATTATCGGCATGAGGTGTGCGATTTTCGTTGTCACCGCCTCGTATTGTTTGTTCTGTACGTCATATCTCGATGTGAAATGCGTCATTGAAACGTATTTCATGAAATTAATAGTGTCCAAGTGGATTTCGCAATTGTTAAAATCTAGAATATGTTGGATTGCTGACGGTGTGGTTATAATGTTCTGTCACTGAACACAATAATGCGGACCAGTATAATCTGGTTTATTATATGATAATTTGAGATTTATTGATGCGGGCACATTTCTAATTAACATGGTTGGCTAGCGAAGTATAGAATCATTATTACGATGCGTTCTTCCAGGAGAAATTCTGTGATTTGCTACAAGCAAAATGCGCTTGAATCGTGTTTCCATTTACATATTTAAACCCATTACGTGGAATGATTTGTTATCCCAGATATGTTATGACGGTGCTTTGATCTGTTGTGATTTGTTTCTTTATGTCAGCGAAATTTTAAGAGTTTGATGGTATCTGTTTATTTTGGGCGTGAATCTGGATTAAGACCACAAGTCATATTCATAACAACCAGCAAATTATAACTATCTAGCATGGTTTAAGAGTTTTACAATTCTCAAAGAATGTCAGCCATGGTAAAATTCACATAGACATTTCCAATAGTAATTGTTTATGTCCGCAGCAAAGCATATGATTGTTTTAATATATTCAAAAATTCTAAAATTGATTTTGTTGGCAATGCCTAAAATCTTACTTATAATCTCTCACATAAGCACTTAGAAAGCACAAATGTGTTTCCATAAAGACAATAATTACCCTAATACAGTATTGCCCGAAATAAACAGTACTGAAACTAAGTTGGCGGTGTTTTTATGCGTGCGCTGTCACACTCAAGTTAGCTAGTATAGACCTGTCAAGTAAACCTCAAACAAGTAATTAGTAGGGCCTAATTGTTAAAAATGGTGTTAAGTACAGAGGAGAAAGTGTTTCTGGTAGAGCATTATTTTCGTTCATACGGAATCGGCCGACGTAATGGTGCAAGTTTGCTATACGTGTCTGATCAATTCACACAAAGGTTTAATAAACGTTCTCCAAGTAATGCTGTAATTTTGAAGGTTATTGAAAAGTTTAGAAATACAGGTAGTGTATTGTGCCAACGAAAAGGAAACTTTACATAGTGAAAAGTGAGTGTCTGGTGTGCTGTTTCCGGACACGGAATCATTGGTCCGTACTTTATCGAAGAGAATGGTAGGCAAGTCACACTTAATCAACAGAGGTACAGACAAATTTTAACACGATTTATCCCTGATCTACGTCAATTCTGTCGTGCACGTAACTTGGCATTTCGAAACCAATTTTTCAGCAGGACGGGGCAACTTGCCATACTGCTGCCGCAATTCGTCAATTTCTTCAAGAACATTTTCCAAGCAAATTCATATCACGATTTACTGACTTCCCTTATCCTTCACATTCTCCAGACCTCACACCTCCAGACGCATACATTTGGGGCATGGCTAAAATGCCGTTTTCAAACGGGCACCACAAACCATCGATGAATTAAAGGATGCCGTTAGAGTCTTCTTCGCAGCCCTGAGACAACCCTTATTCAATAACATGACCAGAAACTTAGAACATCGTTATGAAGTCTGTCTCGAACGAGGAGGTGCACATTTAGAACATATAATAAAGTGTCAATAAGATGTATTTTTTAAATATACAAAACAATTACAATTTCAGTACTGTTTATTTCGGGCAATACTGTATTTTGGCTTATCACAGCAAATGTTAATTTTATCAAATGTTTTAGTTAGAATTACATGCCACGATGCATGTAGCAATTTTGAGTAATAATAAATGCAGTTTTCAGAAAAATTAGATTCTTTTTTTAAAAAGTTTCACTTAATAATAAACAAATAATATCAGTAAAATATAGATCCATTCGAATAAAATAAAACGTAGTTCCATATACAGAATGTTTTTTAAAAAGAAATTTTATTTTGAATTATAAATTAAAATTATACCCCACCCCTTAAGTGAAATATGATTTTTGAAAATAAACAAAAATTTATTGTTTTAATTTTCTTCCTCTTCAATATCAAATACCTCTTGTTTATTAAAATAAATAAGATTTATGTGGAATTTTCTTTGTTTTCTACCCATTACAATATCTTTGACCACATATGTTATACTATCAAAAATTTTGTCAATCACATAAGGACCAACATAGGGTAAATGTAATTTGGCACAAGTGTGCAGTCTCCTATTTTCTATTCCTAAATTCTTGGCTATCACCTTGTCTCCAAATTGAAATAAAGTTTTCTTTATGATTTTTTCATTCATACTGTAGCAAAAACTCTATTTGTAATAACACAGTTCTTTATTATCAAACTGATTACACGAGCCTTTTCAACAACTCGTAGCTGCAGTAAAATTTCTAAAATCTCTCACAAGTTATTTTTAGAACTAATCGCTAACAGTACAAGGACAGTATTCTTAACACTACAATATTATCTTCTTAATTAACTCAATCACGAAGCACTACAATTAACTTATGGAAGCACTAATTCTTAATTCATAAACGGATTTATGTAATCACTACAATAATAGTTATTTATATGAACATTTATTTCAGATATGCCAGACTATCAGAGCTTTAATTAGAACGCAACTTTGAAACATATATCGTGATTAAAGTTCGATCAGAACTAACCCTGCAATAACTATGCCCGTAAATTTATATGCATTTCAATTGTTCTAGATTATTTTAACATATACTAAAATTATACAAATTACATCCTCAAGATTTTCAACGGTACTTTAAATAGTCCTTAAACGTAAAACTTTTGTACCTATCATCAATCAAAATTCATCCAAAAAGTGTAACGCCGCAAGAGGCCATTGATCATTTTTTTGTACAAATGTTACAATATAATTGTCACAGTCAAACCGATCGGTGCTACAATACCCTCAACAAATTTAACCTTTTGGCTGACCTACGTCTAGCTCTCCCTAATAATTTCTCAAAGTCTACTTGCTTTGGCACAACTTTTCAAGGTCTATTGGGGTAGACATTTTTTAATACAACAATCGGCGCAATCTTTATCATGGTGTGGGGGTTTGCTTAATATAACTCTCAACCTTTAGTATGATTTTTGTTTTTGCCTGAGATGTACAAATGACAAGCGCTTATTACTTCTTTTACAATATTGATGTCTTTTAGTGTATAAAAATTCCCTTCAAACAAAACCAGAGCTTTCTAAGGTTAATTTACTCATATTTCAGATGTCAGTTTATTATAATTGACCTGGCCTATTCCGTGTCTAGCACATATTAGTCCTCTTCGTTCTCGTGCTGGATTAACTAGTTATCATTATTTCAAAGTTTTTATAATCAGGAGTCTCTTTTAATTTGGAGTGAATTCCATTAAGAAAATCGCTCTTTTTTGGATTAAATGCCATCGTGTGTTAGGTCATTCATAGGTATTAGTAGGTTCCAATGTACCTTTGCCTCATTGATTTCGTTCCTGCTGAATGCATCTGCCACGAAATAGTATTTGCTCTTGATATGCCTAATCTCAAAATCGAATCACTCACTTACACTAAAAAGAGTCAAAAGACTCATGATGTATATTCTAATCTTAATTTCATTCTCAAATAACTCTTAATTAGTATTATTATGTACAAAATTTGTCAAAATAAGATGGATAACTCAATATCCACTTCTTTAAAATCGGATTTAAACGTATCTGATCAGTTAAGTTTAAAAATTTTTTTTTATATAATGGTAAATCCCATCGGCGGTTTCCCAACATTTTCAAATCGAATTATCAACTTGTACGCAAATTTCAAATACTAATACACAAAATATTTTTGTTTTAGAAGTTAAACTAATAAATAGAAATGTATAAATATGTCATTTTTATTTTACCGTGTAAATTGTTCAGGTTGTGGTTGTTTTTCAATCTGTTTGGCACTTAGTCGTCCATATATATGAAAATCGTTCAAATTGTTAAAATGTTTCCATTAAATACTATTGCATTCCAAGTCCGAATACGCTTATATTAAAATTAAAATTTTAACTTGTAATAGTCGATCATTATTTATTAATTTTTCGTATTTCTAATAAACCTCCCTTTCTTCTGTACATTTAAAACACTTTTCCGTCACTCTTTAGACAAATTTTTTAAACTACTAAAGTGTAATATGTTACTACGTGATATATTATCACTGGTCCTACGACATCGTAACGTTTTAATGTGTATTGAATAACTGCCCCCTTGACCCGCTATTAATTGGTTATATACTCGAACATCCGTGTTACGTCACGCATCTAGAATAATTTAACGAACTCCAGTCGTTGTTTCTATGTTCTCATTGGTGTTAAAAGTGGGCTGGTCTTTTTACGTCAGCATCGAGAATCTTCATTGATGATGCAACCTTCAGAACTTTGTCGTTTTAATAGCCTGAGGTGTTACTGATCAGTTCCATTTACTTAAGCATTATCTTATAAACATGCAAGATTTACGGTTTCTAATTGGGACGATGTCGTTTACCTTTTCTGTTCTATTCTAGCATTGGATTATTCTAGAATAGACAATGAATGCGTTTTTAAGTTATTTTTTAATGCAATTTCACTTCTTTTCTTAGAATTTGTGACTGATATTTTAAAACATATTTGAATACGCTTTCGTCGAGGTTTGTTATCAAATGAAAATATTACAATATCGTACATGCGACTTCCCGCAAAATGCAATTAAACGTGCTTTTCAAATATAATGTATATTCTTCTTACGGTATTTAAACACTATCCCCGTGATTAATTGCAAACATGAAAATTTTTTATATTAATTACGCGTAATCGATACCAAGTGAGTACCTTTTAGATGAAACTTTAAAAAAGTTTTCTACGCGTGTAATATATCATTATTCTTATCTAGAACATTATTTCTTCGTCATTAAAAATAAAAATTCTTTCACTCGCGGGTTTATGCTTTTATAATTTAATATACTGTTTTAATAAATACTGTTTTCTATTTCACACAATTTGCTCGGGTTTGCGGTGTCATATTATTACGAAATGATGCTAGATGTACTTTTTATGACCTCTAATCACATCAGTATATATATATATATATATATATGCATATATATATATATACTGATGAAATTAGATATATAAATATTGCTACAATATCGCCGAACTCACGATGTATTTATAACGCTCAGCCACCTCTACCTCTAATTAATCTAGAATAATTTTAAAATCCACACAATAAAATGTATGCCTCGACTAGCTGAGTTTTTCCCTGCACAGAGTGAACGACGATATGATAACAAAGAATTTTTGCACCTTTCCCTCTAATACTTCATACCTAAATAAGATAAACGAATTTAACCAAAAATTTGTATAATGAACTCAGAAACATGTACAATTTACAACTTCTACAACCTTCGTAATGTCATTTGTTATTTAAAACCTTTGAATAAATGTAAAAATAAATATTGAATATGTTCATTACCATAATTTATAACCCCTTTTAAGCAATTAAAACGACCAAAAATAATTATGTATTATCTCGAATATTTCTTTGAACGTTCAATAAACCTTTCTTTCTTATAACGTATTTTCTACGTATCAACCAAATTTTTAATTACCCTTTACACAGATATCAAAGTACATGTTAGTTTCAAATATTAAAAAAAAAGATTTATGCTGTTAGTTAAATATAATTGCTAACCTGGTGTTTTTCCGATTGATTTCCTACGGGAGGTTCCTGGTTTGAATCAGTTGCTAAATTAGTGGATTCCAAGTAGTGAACGCGCAGCTCTGCGTGCGCCCCAGTACATCGAACTGCCGCAGCGTGTTGTTGACCAGTGACCTCGTGTTGCTTTGAGCTTAACATCCTGATTTAGAATTTTCCTATTTGTTATATTTAGTACTTAGAGTATTGGAGTTTTACGTCCGTACTTAGCCAGATTTCTACTTGATTTGTATAGTTAGATTTCTTATTGAATTGCTTAGTGCCCTAATTAATAAATTGTAAAGATTTGTTTATTACTAAATTAAATTTAAACCTACGTTTTATGCCAACGGCAGATTACTTATACACTCGTATGTTTGAACGCACACTTGACTGTATGCTTTACTCGAAGTTTTAATTATTGTTATTTTCACTTATAAATTTTTGATTCACTTGACAATTGAACTACGCGTAATACTTCTATTTCGATCAGCATAGCTCGTACTTCGGTTTAAGGAATCAATGACTGTTATCAGCTTGATGTGTATTATATAAACAAGCTATCCCACGCGCTGTTATTGGTTGACCGCTCTCGATCTTATTATTCTACTATGGTAGAAGCGTTGCACTGCGCTAATCATGCAGCCGGTTAGATTTTACTCGGAGTTATGTATTATATGCATTGTTCATACGCTTCAAAAATCAAGTAGACAATAAGCTTTATATTATAAATTTTGTTGGAAATTGATACTTTGCACCTTTTACCATCACGTAATTGTAATTTTGTACAGGGATTTATGAACTATTATATTTAATCTTGCACGTACGCCAAAACGTATGATTCTATATTTTGTTTACATCATATGCTGGATTTTATTCGAATTTGGCGATTTTACATTTAAAACATCAGGTAGGCTAAATTTTATAATGGGGTTCTTTAACGGATGACGTAAATTAGATACGCTTAATTTGTATTTATTTAAAATGTATTACTGTTTCTAAAATGAATTGGATTGTGCACATAGTTATTCATTTTACTAAATGTGGTTAAATTATTAAAGAAGGAGTTTCCTTTCATTGACTGTAGTTAGTTGTTGATTTTGTACAGGGTGTTTGGTATTTGATTTTGCATAATTAACGAATTGTGTACTTTTTATGATTCAAATGTTTAGTTTCCTTGATTTTTGGGGTTGTTTACATGAAGTATACCTCTCTTGTGATCTTATATACCCTTAAATAACTCTATTATCATAGCATTTCCCCCCAAATTAAAATAAAAAACTTTTGGTCGATGTCATTTTTGGCGCCCAACGTGTTACAAAATCCACATTGATCCCAAGATTTTTGTATTTTCATTTTCGAATTTGTATCCATCCTCTCGATCCTTTATACCATAAGTGACTATTTTTTACCTGTTTATTTCCTTTTCTAATCCCCCTAGCTATTTACATTTATCTTACAATGCCTAACTAATCTTACAACTATTTCCCTATTCTAATTCTCTATCTACATATTTCTATCTTATTCATCTAACAAAATATATACAACACCCTATCATTTTTACTCCATTATTTACTATTTTCTTTTGACCCTTAGCTATATACTTCTATGCTACCTAAAATCATTTATACTATAACTAATTAATCTTTATATACAATTATTTCCGCTATTTAAATTCCCTATCTAAGCCTACCCTATAATGCCTAAGTAAAATTGTTGTAATTATTCCTACATCTTAATTCCCTTCTTTAACTTCATTAATACTATAACTAATTCTACAACTATTCCCCTTGTTTTGACTCCTCCTTATATTTTTATATCATTGATCTAAAATCTACCCCGGATCTATCGGGATGCAAACTTCCTCATATGGTCCTATATTTCCCTGCATAGCCTTAACTAATGCAGCTGATCTCGAAGACAAACTAAAAGGGACCACTTTAAATTGGTATATATGCCTTTCTGCAGAAAATCCCGTATATCTCCTCGACTCTCGCGCTAGTGGAATTAGCCCAAAATGAATTTTAAGATCAATTTTCGTAAAAATTTTCTTAATACCCATCATTACCAAAATAATATCCATGGTTGGTGGATAATTATATTGTGGTTTAGTTCGCTGATTTATCTTTCTAGCATCCAAACATAACCTAATGCTATTATCACTTTTCTTAACAACTACTAATGGATTATCAAAATGTGTACTCGATTTCTCAATGATACCCTCTCTTAACATTTGTTCAATTTTCCTTCTCACCCCCTGTACGCCGCTGGAATATGATACAATTTTGCATTAAACGGTTCATTATTTACCACCTCTAACTTTTGTTCGTAACCCGTAGCAATTCTGGATTCTGATCCTATCATTTTTGAATATTTATTTAATAATGATTCAACGTTATCTTTTACTTTACCTGGACACTTAATCTTTTCTTCTGCCTTCCCCCCATTATCTAACTCACCTTCAAACTGATTTATATTTAGACAGTCATTTTCGACTTCTGCATTAACTTCTTCATCCCACTTAATATATTCCCCCTTACATATTATCTTCTTGCTTTCAGCATTTATTTTTAACCCCAACTTATCTATAATATCCATCCCAAAAATAGCGTCCAACTTCAATCCAGGTACAATCATAAATTTATTTTCAAATTTTACACTTCTTAATTCACACTTCAGAATCACCATATTGTTTATGCCAGCAAACTTTTTACTGTCTGGCGCTACCAAGTTACACTTTTTTACAGGTATCATTTTATGCATTAATTTTTCCCGTTGAACAAAATTTTCTGATAGAGCGACGCCTCCGCTCCAGTATCAATAAGTACATTAATCATATTATTTTCCACATTCAAATTAATTATCGGTAATTAGTTTTTGTTTACATTGTTATTCCTCTTTCCTGGTGAAAGTTTCTAAAAGTCGGTAATACAGTTACCAAAGTTCACAAAATACATCGCGCAACGCAATGAATAAAGCGAGTGACGCCTCTAGCGGAGGAAAGCGCAAACCTTTTACAGATTTTGGCGCGCACATCCACTATGACGTCACCGATAATTTATATTGCGCCATAATTAGCAATATAAAAATTTAAACACGATAAAGGCAAACAATTTAGCTAAAAATCTACTTACATCAAAAATCAGGCATCCGGCAGGAAGTCACGCTACGGTAGGTCTCGGCTCCGGTGCTGTTGGCTGAGCATGGACATCAGGGTCGTCTAGGGTCCATTGCCGAAGGTTGCTATAAATTTACCTACGCAGGGAATGACGGAAAAAAAGGTAGAAGGTACGACAACAAAAGATAATTAACAAGGGAAATCTACATAGGTAAAAGCTACGATACGATACCTCCGAGGTGACCACTTCACTCCTTGAAAATTCCGGGCAAACAGCCGCGATTTAGAGCGTCACGGAAACACTTCTCCCCACTCTTTGTCTAGTATTGCTCTACCCCTCTAGGGATAAGCACACTGCGCGAACTCACTACTATGACATACGGAAGCACACGCCTAGTCTATTTAAAAGTTCCCGCGTCCCGCGTATTTGAAAATATGGCGCGAACTCCCGTGTATTAAAAAACTAACCTAAAACAATGTTTAAGTGCAAATTGCACGTAACAATCGCGACAAAGCCACAAAAGAAAAAACTTAAAAAAAGAAAAAGTCTGTTAGCACAGTAACAACTTAAAATCTAAGTCCTAACTACCCTACATAAACCCTAACTTAAACCCTACAAAATGTTTATATAAGGCGCCACCTGGTTTTTTCGACCGATAACACGTCTACCGAAGTACCAGGAAACGGAATAGGTAGCCCCATAGTCTTTGACTACACTAATCACCGACAGCACAAATTTGTCGGGGAGCATGAAACACTACTTAAACTAAAACGGGTGCGACAAGTCGCCTAAACTATCTAAACCTATCTAACTAAAGCTAACATAAAAGTTATTATGTGCAAACACACATGAGTGTTGCATCAAAACTATTCTTCTTTTTGGCAAGAAGTGCCCAAATTTAAAATGTTCATGGAGTGCGTCACTGTGCACTCTAGCAAATTTTGTTACTGGTACCTTGGTTTTCTACGATGCACATTTAAAACTTGTCCATGACACAGTTGTGAATCAACAAATTTACCAAAAGTACCACCTACTAAATCCTTATATGCTAACCTGACAAATTACATTTCTAAATCGGGTTAGCTTTTTCACTTAAATTTCAGAAAAAAAATAATTCCCACGTCTGGTCATATATACCACACGTTAGGACGATAAAAAGATAAAACAAGATCTCAAATTGATGTTAATGATAGTAGATAAGATAATGTTATTAAGCTTAAGTTGTTATCCTCAAAGGTAATGAATAAGATAACAGTATTAAGCTTTAGTTATTATTTGAGATACTCGATAAAATAACACGATATTAAGTTAAAGTGATTATAAGAGATAGTAGGTAAAGTAACACGAATTTAAAAAAAGTTATTACTAAAGATAACCGGTAAGATAACGCGACATAACTCGAAGTTATTCCTAACGGTAGTCGGTAAGGTAACGAGAAATTAAACCAAAATTTTTACTAACGGTAATTGGTAAGATAACGATATTTAACTAGAGTTATTATTAAAGGTAATCGGTAAGATAACGATATTAAAACTAAGGGTATTGTCAAAGATAATAAAGAAGACAAAGATATTGGCCTGGTTATTACCCAAGACAATGAATAACAACAAAAGAGTGGCTTCAGTAGAGCCGTTTAAATGGGATTGACCCGTGCCCTCTAAAAAGAGAAACCTGTGAAGCAGGTCCGTTCACAAGAACAGCACGGGAGACCGGCAAAGACATTTGGGTGCATTCCTGCACCCGGCGATAATCGATATCGGTGATACTATCACCCGATATCCACACGGTATATCGACATATAGATATATACACATTCACTCACACATTCACACACTCATACATACCTTCACTGCCAGTGCCCATGCGCTGACAGCGGCACCGCATGACCCCACGAAAGATTCGCAGAGACATGGTCCAGGTGTCTGTGAAAACCTCCCGCGCAACCACACGGTGACTAACAGAAATGAAAAGGCAGTAGAAATAGGAAAGGTAAAAGAAGGAGGTTGGTTTTGGGTGCATAAGAGACACTTCCAGGTAGAAGAAAGTAGAGGAAGGGCTCGCATTGAGCAAAAGCGACAGAGGAAAGGTGGATAGCAAAGCGCTACTCAACCAACCAGTGTGGTCAGTAGCTCGGAATGAGGAACATCATTCTTATGTGGCAGACGGGTGTTCCGGGACAAGAACAGGTCCACCGAAAGAAGAATAAGGCATAGCGGAGATAGCGGGTTAAGAAAAAGTATAGTTTTTGGACAAGCGTGCAAGAGAAGGTAGAGAATTGTCCCTATTAAACACAGCGCAGTCTGAAGGACTACCTGCGATATTGATCCGACAAGATAAGATATATCATATGTTGACATTCACTAGACTCTCAAGAGAACTAGTGCGATCATTTTCCTAACGAGTACATTGACTACGATAAGAAAATCAGAAAAAAGTTGACACGACAACTTAAAAGTATCATTACAGATACAAACACACAAAAACAAACTGTTTTAAGGTAGTTTTTTAAAACGGTTGCACCCTAAACGCACAAAAATGCCCAATTATAAGCAGTTAAATACAGATACACTGTCCCAATATGCTAAAACAACCGAGAGTTTATTAAGATAACAATAAGAAGCAATAACATCTCACCACAAAGTTCAATAAAAAACAATGAAAAAAAAATGTTTATAAATTATGTTGATTTAATAGAAAAAGAAAGAAATAATGGTGTAGTATAATGTGGGCGACTGCAATAATTCAGAGGAAAAACACATGGAATAGATAATCCTAATTTTTTGCAACTGCGAATATGAACTATTTCTTTCAATGGCATAGGTCGCGAACACTATGTGAGCCCAAAGAAGAAAGCATTCACTCAACATCAGCTAAAACCAATCATAAAAATTCAATGAGTCATTGCAACCAAAGTTACGACAATTACCACACAATTAAACCATGTAAGAAAATACTAAAAACCAAATAATATGAAGTAGGAAAAGTTCTAGGGTTAATTAAATGAAACGACAGAGTTATATTGGGGGGTGTAGAGAATGAAGTGATATATATCTAACGGTATGGTCAAGGGAAAGTTAACCAAAAGAAAAAGATAGCTAAATTAAGATAAGTAAAGTTAAACGTGTACGAGATTATATACTATATAAGAGAAGGAATAAGTAATTGAAGTTACTAATTGATGGTGAGAACAAAAAAATATTAGGTAAATCGTGAGGGTTTAATCATATTAAGGTACCAGGGATCAAGAATTAAATTTGGAAGGTTAAGAGAAACAACATCACGAGATAAGGCATCAGGTACGATATTTAATTTGCCAGGCCTATGCCTAACGTCAAAAGTGAATTGAGATATACGCAAGTTCCATCTTGCGAAACGACCTGCGGGTTATTTTAAGTTATTAAGCCAAGTGAAAGGTACGAACATTAGGTACATTGTCAAAGAAGTAAACGTGACAAGCTCTTAGATATACGTAAAGTTAAACTATTTTAAAGACAATTTTAAGGCATTCAAAGAGATTCAAATCGATATGTAAAGAGATAATAGCAATAGACATTCTATAAAGCATATTTTTACTGGGATGGGCAGTTCTCATTTGAGTACTACCCAAACCAATAAGGAAAAAATTACAACATCATTATTAAAAAAATGATTTACAAATTGTAAACGACAAACTTACCAACCGAATCCTCGTCTAGACTTAAGTAACGCGGAGCGACCAACCCTTGGGTCTCGTCTCGACTTATATACCGCTGAGCGACCAAATTCGACAGTAAATTTCGCCTACAGATGTTAAGGTACGTCGTTGAAATATCAATAACTAAAAAAAAATGCAGTCAGAGAAAATCAAACTCGCAACATGAAAGAAAAATTCCACGATACATGTACAAAAAGTTAGTATTCCAAATTATTAGAATGTTCTTTCGATATTGCAGGAGTTAACAAGTATCCTAAATGAGTTTAAATAATAAACGTTAACGAAAATTTCTTTATTTTAGTATTCAAGGAACAGATATAAAGAGATGCCTTTTATTACTACATTTTGAAAGGTAAAAATATGATCTAGGTAATTTCGTTATTATATATAAGGCAAGAACTCTATAAACCGCATTTATAGGTTATACTGTTTAGAACATACAAGGAAATTTAAGCACGGTTTTTTTTTAAAAGACAGGAAGAGTTATGTTTTTAAATTTAATAGATGTAGATAATTTCCATAATAAACAGTGTTTAAAGACATAAAATAAGATAAAAGCTTAATTATTTATATACTTACTTGCATAATAAAAATAATGGGGTTAGATAATTTCCTAAAGGTCATATTTGAATCCGAAAATAAACCCATCACTTACAACAACACAATTGAAGTTAACAAACAGATCACACATTCTAAATTTAGGAAAACATTATATTAAAACACATTTTAAAAACGACAGTTATATTTTCAAAATGGCTGTGTTCACTTTTCAATTGCCATAGCAACTAAATTTTTTGACAATTAAAAAAATGAGGCATGTTCCAAAATGCGGGTATAAAACTCAAGGTTATAGATATTCGGTAATTGGCTTTAAGTGAAAAAACTATTTTTTAAATAACATTGAAAATACATTAAATGTTTATAAAAACAAAGGAAAATTCCCCGGTTCGTAACCTCCACATTTAAAAGGCGCCATTGTTATTCCTCTTTCCTGGTGAAAGTTTTTAAAAGTCGGTAATACAGTTACCAAAGTTCACAAAATACATCGCGCAACGCAATGAATAAAGCGAGTGACGCCTCTAGCGGAGGAAAGCGCAAACCTTTTACAGATTTTGGCGCGCACATCCACTATGACGTCACCGATAATTTATATTGCGCCATAATTAGCAATATAAAAATTTAAACACGATAAAGGCAAACAATTTAGCTAAAAATCTACTTACATCAAAAATCAGGCATCCGGCAGGAAGTCACGCTACGGTAGGTCTCGGCTCCGGTGCTGTTGGCTGAGCATGGACATCAGGGTCGTCTAGGGTCCATTGCCGAAGGTTGCTATAAATTTACCTACGCAGGGAATGACGGAAAAAAAGGTAGAAGGTACGACAACAAAAGATAATTAACAAGGGAAATCTACATAGGTAAAAGCTACGATACGATACCTCCGAGGAGACCACTTCACTCCTTGAAAATTCCGGGCAAACAGCCGCGATTTAGAGCGTCACGGAAACACTTCTCCCCACTCTTTGTCTAGTATTGCTCTACCCCTCTAGGGATAAGCACACTGCGCGAACTCACTACTATGGCATACGGAAGCACACGCCTAGTCTATTTAAAAGTTCCCGCGTCCCGCGTATTTGAAAATATGGCGCGAACTCCCGTGTATTAAAAAACTAACCTAAAACAATGTTTAAGTGCAAATTGCACGTAACAACATTTAAACTATTTTCCACTTCAAATTGAATAAATTCGCACTGATGTTCGTATTGGTTTATTCTTAAGGGCTTGCATGGTTTGTCTCTTTTTAAAAATTTTGATTCAATGTGGATGGACCTGCTTGACTTGTAATTTCGGAGTGTGTACGGTTGGTTCTCCTAGGGTCTTGTCTTGTCCCACTGGTTCTTGGCTTTTTGGATAGAAGAGTATACAAAAGCTTATTTAGACTTAATTCAACAATTTCACGATCAAGTACTTTTGAGGCACCTTGATTTTTTCAAATAGTTGTAAGACTTTAGCCCGTCTTAAAATGATAAAAGTCTATTTGCTAGCCCTGGAGTTTACTTTATCGTTAGAGAAATGACCAGGGAGACTGTAAAACTAGGATGTACAAGAATTAAAGTTAGGCTACACTACGCCCGTTTAAATACTACATGTTATGACCATAGGGGTGGTGTAGGAACCCTAAGGTACATATTTTTAATAACGAAAGATTGACTATGAACAGGGTATGCCTTAAATAAAAACATAATACAAATGGAGAGGGTAGTTTGTGTCACAAAATAATAATAAAATAGATAATAATATTTGAAACGTTCTAGAGCCAGAACTATCATAAAACTTTATTAAATGTAGTAAGCTTTTAATATGTTTCTAGAGAGCAACCATATGATACTTGACAACTTTTGCTTCCTAATGTTGTAAATTTGATTCCTAAATATTTTCCTATCGTTGCTAAAGGCAACTTTGTATTAATTAAATTTTTACATTAGAAAGTATCTCAGTAAATAAAATTTGAACTAAGAATTTTGTTTTAAAAACTCACATGTAAATTTGTGAGGAAGATAGATTTGACCTTCATATTTGAATAGCTCCCAATTACGTTAATAACTTAAATATTTAAGATTTGGTTATTGATTTAAAAGCGACTATCAAATATTTTGTCCTTTATCATGTAATGTTGAGATAATTTTTTTTGGTAAACGAAATTTTAAACACCTCAGGCTTTTAAAATTTAATCTTCGAAGTTTTTTTGTTTAAACATAGAGCGAAACTAGATTCGAATTGGTTTATTAATATTGAACCGAAATTTTCTAAGAACTTCGAACAAGGACATTTCCTTATGTACATACTATAGGCATGTTTATTATTTTTTTTTGTTTTGTTTAAGAATGAAATTTATTAGACAATTGGTATATGTTTTTATGCGAGATTTTACCATAAACATCAAGATCACCTCGATAAAAAATATGTACTCCCATAAAAACATATACCAATTGTATAATAAATTTCATTCTTAAACAAAACAAAAAAATAATAAACATGCCTATAGTATGTACATAAGGAAATGTCCTTGTCCGAAGTTCTTAGAAAATTTTGGTTCAATATTACTAAGCTAATTCGAATCTAATTTTGCTCTATGTTTAAACAAAAAATTTTGAAGATTAAATTCTAAAAATCTGAGGTGTATAAAGTTTCGTTCAGCAAAAAAAAAATTATCTTAACATTACATGATAAAAGACAAAATATTTGATAATCGCTTTTATATCAAGGATCAAATCTTAGATGTTCAAGTTATTAACGTAATTGAGAGTTATTCAAATATGAAGCTAAGATCTGTCTTCCTTTTTAAAACAAAATCTTACTTTAAATTTTATTTACCAATATACTTTTTAATGTAAAAATATAATTAATACAAAGTTACCTCTGGCAACGATAGGAAAATATTTAGGAATCAAATTTACAACATAAGGAAACAAAAGTTGTCAAGTATCATATGGTTGCTCTCTAGAAACATATTAAAAACTTACTACATTTAATAAAGTTTTATGATAGTTTTGGCTCTAAAACGTTTCAAATAAAATGTGTATTAATAATGTACAAATAATCCTTCAGAACAAATGTCCAACCTGTAGCAGGCCCGTCTATTGGTGTTTAAATTTAAGGTGTTAATTTTTAATTATACGTGCGTTCCCGCGCAGAATCAAAAACGGTGGTGTGAAAAATAACGGGAAGAGGTGACAACTGGACTTGATAGCAAAATCTAAAGAGAGTGCGTAGACATTTTTTTAGGAAGAACGTGGAAGTAATAAAAATGTGGAGTTGAGTGGTTTCTTTGGGGAGCATTTATTGTTGTTGTCTTGGGTGACCGTATTCTTACGGCTCACGCAAGCAAAAGTGGAATTCCAAAGGTACTTTTGCTATAAACTAACCGACAGGTGATTTTATAAAGATACCCAGAATGCTCGTCGGGGAGACGCCAGCTGATCGAAAATTGCAAGTGGGTGAATAAGCTGCAGACAGTTCGTAGAACGCTAACCTCAACACATCAAAACGTAAGTGTTTCTAAATTATATATATGTTTGATAAACTGATAAAATATTAATTATCGAAGTGCACCCTGAACTGGATATGACGATATTCTATCGGTGTATTTACGTAGGTTAGGTGTCGGAACTGTTTAGGTTTGCGCTGTCGGGTACTTACTGTTTGTAGTTAAGCTAGAAAGTAAGGTGGTTAAACTAACACATGTGTTTCGAGTTTGATCTAATTTTGTAAAAGTAACGATTGCTATAATTAAAAAAAAATTAGAAGGTATGTTTTGATTTCAACAGCTGTCTCATTTGTCAACCCTTTTCTGGATATTTAAAATAAACGGAATTAAGAGTCTCATGTGTCATTACATCTTTGGCCTACTTTAAACCAAAGAATTTTTTTAGTGATAATCAGGTGTTTTCAGTTCTGACGTAACGGAATGCGTTCAGAAACCTGCAAGTGATTACTGAGCTATTGTAACAAATACCTTCAAATATCGGAATGTGCACTATAATATTTGCAATAATTATCAACCAATGAGAAATCGACTTAGAAACACTACGGATCACTTTAGTACATCCAAATTCTGATTTGTTTAACTTTATTTAAGATATTTTTCAGCTCTTGTCCAGTGTAATTTATGTAGGTGGTGAAGTAATGTTAGATTTTTAAGTCTATAGATATAAATAATTATTTTTTATATAAAACAAAACGTTTGTCATATGGCTTTTGGTACTATCACCTACTTGTTTATGTACGAAACAGGCTGAAAAGTAAAGTACACTTGACCGTAACTCGTAAAAAATTAATGCACGAGGCTCCGCTCGTTAGCAATTTGTTAACGGCGCGGCGGTTTGATTTTCTAAAAATAAATGGAATCTAAATTCGGCTACCAGTATTAGCGGCAGCAATTTTGCGTCTACATATCCCTTCTTTAAATAATTTCTGTTTTATTTGATTTGGTTGAACAATTCGGCGTCAATATTCGGTGTCATGGCGTCACATGCGTCTGCCGTGCACATGTGTTTAAAATACTACACACCCTTTGAATTTCTAATTGCAAAAGAAGTGCAACAAATCGGTATTTACAGATGTATATACGGGGTTTTGTGGGAATGACCGTTGGGGAGTATGGTCAAGAGACGCTCTACCAGAAGTTGTGCCTCTGAGATTGGCGCTTTAAATTCTTTCAACAAGCACCGCACTCGTGTTGTTTAGCGTTGTTTAAACGACTTACGAACATTGAAACAAACAGTAGATTACGAAAAATTTGTTTTCGATGGGTATTTCGTATAATTATAGAAGCTCACAAACTTAAAAGAAGATAAGCCTCCCGCGGTGTTACGAACGTTATCAACAAGATGACTCTATTCAATGACGAACATTTTTCACAAAAATATGCTCTAGTTCGGATGAGAGGTAAAATATAGGTCCCGTGTGTGTGTGCGTGTTGTCACATACGTTAAAGATTCTTAAAGATCCTTACCTTGCTTGGAATAGCAAGAGTTCGGTAAAATTTTCAGGTAACAAAAACTGGCTACGTGACCAATGTAGTACCTGCGGATGGAGCATTTGGAAATCAAAAGTAGAGGTGACCTGGCACTCACTGAAACTTCACAGTGTTTTGCTGCACCGGTCTATTAAGTCTTTCAATACCATCCTATACACTTCCTGGCTTGTTAAAGTATTAAGTGCCGCCTGGCTGTCGGATAAAATATAGATTTACCTTCTAAAGAAAGCTCTTTTTACGATTGTCCGGACACTTTGTATTATAGCGCATATTTCCGTTTAAAAAACGGTTGCAAAAATCCCTAAAGGGAAGCTTATTTCTGTCTTCGGTCACTCCCATCTGGAACCAGTCTTGCAGTTAATTGGTTCGTACGCATTTCGAATAGATGCCCTCGATTTCTCCCAAGAAATCTTGTATGTTCGGTCTCTTCAATAAGTCTAGACGAAAGATTTTCGAATCTGTATAGTTCGAGAACTGTTCCTCACATCACCACCAGGTATAGTGGTGGAAAGCCAAAGAGTGTCTCCATAGCAGCAGTGGACGTGGAACATATCGCTCTAGTAATTTTTAGATATGCCAATCTCTGCATCATATCTAGCTTAGTTTTGCTGTTTATTTGCTCAACCTTGCGCCACCACATCAAGGTTGCAATTATTGTCATTGGTCTGACCATCTTAGAGTACAGTCAGTTCACGATATTTGGTCTTAGTCACTAGGTTTTGCCGAAAATGCGTCTAACTAGTACTAAAGAAGTTTTCGCCTTATGGATAACCTTATCGATCTGATGGTTCCAAGTATGCTTGAAGTCTTGAGTGACCCCCAAATACAACACCTCGCTCGACAGACCAATTTCGTTACCATTAAGGGAAAGAGGTGTAATACCCTCAACCTTCTTCTTCGTTTAAAGGGTACTAAGATGGAATTTTGGAGACTTACCTTGAGGCCTTTCCCTGTAGCCCACTTCATTATTTTCAGGACTTCTTGCATACGGTCGTGACAACGCAATTATGATTACTCTCCACTAAGACCGTCAAATTATCAGGGATAGAAACTTGTCTAGTCAGTTCTCATAACAATCCCTCTATGACGAGGTTCCACAACAGGGGTGACAGAGCGCCCCCTAGAGATTGCTCTTTACCACCCGGACCGTCACGGTATCATCAAACATTTGTGTGAGTGCCGCATTTTCTCTTAAATGCAGTTTATCTACCTGCAGCAAGTCTCCTCCATTCCAACTGGCTTAGAGATAGAGCTGAAAAATGTATTGTCAAAGCTACCCTCAAGTCCTGAAAGGCACGTGAAAGGACCTCTTTGTTATCTAGAGCCTTTTCCACCCTGGAAATCAGGTGGTGGATATCTGTTTCTGTTGAAGATTCTGATCTACAGACACACTGGTTTGGGTTTAGTGGGTTAATTGCTAACCCCCCGGTGTGCCTCTCAAGCAGTTTTTCCATCGTTTTAAAAAGCGAGAACATAAGACTGATGCACCTATAGTTTTTGTATGTGAGTGATCCATACGACAAGGTTTTGCTATAAAGACTTCGCTAGTTAGCCAACATCTGCACGGGATATAGTGGTAAGCCCAAGCTAGCCTTTATAACTTTACAGATCAAGCACAGTTGCCGGTCTGATTCATTTTGTAATCACTTTTTTCACTACAGCCCTTCTTGAGATGCTCTGCTTTTTGAGACAACAGGCCCTCGCGATTGCCACTCAACAGGTGATTGTTCCACTCTGTAGAACCAGACAAGTGAGTTGGGCGCATAAAGCCATTGTTTCTTTTTTTGACAGTGAGCCATTTGAGCACTGGTGGTCTTTGAAGAGAATCTTTAGGAGTCTGATACAAGACGGGTTTGTGGATAAGACATATTTGCGAATGACTGCTAATCCCCAAGGTTTCGGGTTTGATTCCCAGTACGAATCGTTTGAAAAATGTTAGGCAAGCATTTTTTACAAAAATTCGATTGAGAGGTAAAATGTAGTTACCGTGTGTAAGTGTTGATACGCACGTTAAAGATCCCTTCCTTGCTTAGATTAACAAGGGTTCAGTAAAATTTAAAACTTCTAGTTAAAAAAACTCGTTTCCTGACCAATGTAGTACCATTGGAAAATCAAATGTAAAGAGTTTGGCACACTCGAGGTATTCTTTAACAGCCTTACAGTGCCTCCTCCACGATTCTGTCTTTGTTGTACTCGGCAACAGTCCGATTGTATATTTTTCAGTTGCCTGACTCTTTTGGCTGTATTAAAGTGTGTTCTTGCTTGTTCCTTCAGTTGTCTGAGTTTAGAATTTCACCACGGAATCTTTTTGGTGGTTCTTCTTCCCAACTCAGCGCAGTTTTTCTCAAATGCTGAAAAACCGCGTCGACAATGAACTCCGCGGCCGTTTCAATATTCGTGCAGGTTTTCACTAGCAAGGCTTCCTTCACAAGATACCGATCTAGGTTTATCTCATAATTACCCCAATCGGTTTGCCTTGGATTGCGATAGAATTTTTTCACTAGGATAAGCCCCGCGAAATGAAAGCAAACGTACCTGTTATCTGAGCAGTTCTCATCAGATACATATCAATTTTTAACAAAGTTGACTAGATGTGGCGATCTTATAGTTATATCAATTACTTTTGCTTACACCTATATACGAAGGTTGGAGTGATATCCTTTTCAGAATGTCTAATTTGTTTGCAATTATGAATTTTATCGTTACTACACCTCTAGGCTTTATCCGAGTAATGTCCCAAACTGTGGTCAGTATTGACATAGCTATCGATGACGTTGTGGGATCAATTCCCTCTGCACTAGAGCATCTAATTGCCTTAAAAGTGGAAAAACAGGTGAATCGAACGAAAGGTAGGCCGATCCGAGAATAATCCTCTTCGGCCCATCGCCGTCCAATCTCACTCTGACTGTCACAAGGTTTTCGCAACAGAAATCTGCAATCTGTTAATTAATATGCATATCCTGGGTCTGTGAGAGAATCTGCAGTATATAAGTTCTTCGATTGAGCCCAGTCCTAGCCCCTTATTCTTGCATAGACAAGGTTTGTGAATAAGGGCTATGCTACAGCTCCTCATCAGTTTACAAAGGGCTACTGATGATGCCCTACTGTGCTGCAGGTTCATTTAGACCATCCTTGTCATAAGCAGAATTGAACAAGATATCTTTCAGCCAATAGTAGCCCTTGAACTCGGCCCGCTGAAGCACCTCAAAAGACTCCGAGTCAACTGAAAAGGTCGGGATAACACCTTCCTTATCAGCTTTTCGGGAAAACGTACGGCAGGCATCCGTTTAAAGCCATGAATCTGCCTTCCCAATCGGGTCCTGACTGTTTTCTCCACGGCATCTTTGTCGGGGATCTAGACTAAGATCTTGGGTCTTTTGGGAGGCCCGCTGCGTCTACTATCGTAAGACGCACCCACTCCTAAAGATCTCCCTTTATCTCAAGAATTTTTTTGTATCGACCTTGTAGTTTCAAGGTTAGCACATGCAAAACCAAATAATTCCATCAGCAAATCTGGAGCCTCCAAACTGAGGCGTCACCGTGGATCAATGTAGTAAGCATAGAACTACGGATTCCAAAGTCCTGGGTTCGAATCTCGACACGGCCGACTGCTTAAAAAATTGCAGGGGAGCATTTTTCACAAAAATTACACCCTCGTTCGAATGAGAGGTTAAATGGAGGTACCATGTGTGTGTGTTGTTACGCACGTTGAAGATCCCTACCTTGTCCGAAACGGCAAGGGTTCGGCAAAATTCTAAATTTCCAGGCAACAAAAAACTCGCTTCCTGGCTAATGTAGTACCTTCGGATGGAGCATTAGAAATGTAAAAATGCACGGCCTCCGAACTGAGGTTAGTTAGAGCTTACAGAGGGCGTCATAAAAAGCATTCACAAACTTCTCTGGATGCGAATTGACTGCTTCTCAGTCAACACAGAGTCTGGGTGGCGTCTGTAGATTACTGCCATTCGCAAACCACTGGGGGCTGCACTATTCGACCTATTAACTATTGGCTTTTGGGGTGTTTAGTTGCGGCTGCTTTGGTCGGTGTCGACTTGGAAGTCTCTAATCGTGGTTTCTCGCTGCCTCTGGTCGCCTTCCGCACCAGTGCCTACTTTTTGGACGGTTTTGACTCCGACCACCTCCAAGCTTCAACTTCTTTGACTTCCACAGCTTTTTACGTTAAGTCCTCGACAGCTTCTTTGGTTGCAGTGCAGTGCCTGTAAACTTTATAATTGTGGTGCCAGATGTATCTGATTCTGGTTTTGGCAGCTAGCTAGCATCCCGGGTTTTCTCCACTTTTATTGGGTGATTGTGATCACGAAAATGCTCGCTCTTTACGGGTTCAGTCATTGCAGGTAAAGTTTTTACTATGGTTTCAAAATTTATTATTGTTTCCATGAGTAGGAAGGAAATAAAAGATCACCTTTCCAGGTGCTCTCTGTTGGTATGAAAACTGGATGCCGCCCTGTTACTCATGTTTGGACCGATTGAACTGGTCTGCTATCCATGTACGCATCCCCTGTGCTCGGTCCTACATCGCAGGATTTAAGATTTTTAATGGGTATCTACTCTTGGTCCAGGCGATTAAACCGAGATCCCCACACCTTCCTTGTCAGCGAGACATGACCACAACTGCAAGAGAAGCACGGTTTGTCGGTGCAACAATAAATGCTACACCGGCTTTGGTAGGCAGTTAGTCGCGAAACTACAGCTGTGCTGGGGGTTTAGTTTGCGGGATCGTTGTCGCCTGGCTCATGTTACGGTTTTTATTCCGCTGTAGAACATTTTCTTGCTCTCTACCATGTTGTGGGTCTTACGCTACACAGGCCTCTGTGTGGGTGTAAGAGATAAGCTTATCATAATCCTGTCCAGAATATTTGGTTAGATACACTGGGAGTCTCTCCTCTCTGTCGCCTGGAGACTCGCCCAATGGGTGACCAAACACTTGGGTAAAGAAAACACTCGTTAGGAGTGTCGACGTAGTATCGTACGACTTTTACCTCTTTCCAATGCTGAAAAGAGTCGAAATGATGAATTGACGATCGCAGTAACAAATTGGATTCGGAGCAAAACTTTTCATGGACAAATATTGAAAATTAGTGTGGCAGTGGAAGTAAGGGTTATTGATTATGTTGAAAAATAAATCGACGACTTTCTAGCTATAGAATCAGACAGATTCCTTTTTTAATTTAACGAATGCTTCTACCCATTTCTATGACTTATACGTAAAAAGGGAATTACTTTTCAGCAAGTCTCGTACAATCTTAATCTTCAAGCTGTTTTTATTTTAACCTATAGGTGTTGGTTTTATTGTATATTTTTCAAGTAGTGCATATAGTAGAAGTAGTTGTTATAATAGACTGATGCGGAAGAGTTATACACGCTCTCAGCCAGTGGGTTACACATTAGCAACAACAGGAGGAGTCGGCAAAACGCCCCTGTTTCCATCCAACTTCACAGAAGCTTTCAAATACGCAGAAGCTGGACATAACACTCTACCACCTCTTACTGGATACCATCACCAACTAGATAACACATCAAAATTTCAAAACCGCAGCTCAATTCCAACTGTCAGAGAAAAATCCCGAAACACCATTGCTGGAGGGCTAGAAACTTCCATCACGTCTCTTCACTCAAGCGGACGAGATTCAGGAATTGTCGATGGTGTGCAATGCTCGTGTGGACGTTCCACAAGCCACTCTACAGAGAATGGTAGTCAGTAAGTTCTTATCTTAATTTAAACAATAGTGTCTTTGAGTATTCGTGGTTTACTTTGTTAATTTAATCAAGGCGTAAGTTCGCATAATGAAGTTTCTAGCTGTATTTGAAACTTATATTCAATGCGACTTTCTTAAAAAATAATCCAATCTAGGTGTTTATAATTATGGTCTTATTGCAGACATTTCATAGTTAATTTTGTACGATATCTTGAAAATTTTAGACTAGTCGGAGATAAAATGTCATCTGCAGATTCCAGTAAAGCCCTGAAATACTTATCATGCCATTAGAATCCTTCTGGAAATGATTTCACTAAGTAATCTCGTATCGTAAACGTGGAGATTTCGTCTATAAGGATTTGAAAGAGCAATTACTTGCAGTTTGAAACAGAATTACTCAGAATTTATTGTGTACAACGATTTTGAATTTACAGTTTGTTTAGAATTTTAATTAAGCGAATAGAAACGGTTGTGGTTCAACAGTGTGAGGGTTTAGTATTTAAAGTAATATAAATATCTAAAATAATTTGTATCGTTGAGATGAGGGCCACATTTTAAGTTGCTACTACAAAAACCAGGAAAGGAAAACATTTTTTCGGTTTTATTGTGTTTTAAAGTCTTCATCAGTAGGATAGAACGTAGGTTCTGGTGCAAAATTGTTATACTTTTGCATGGCAATTGTTATAGTTTTACGCGGTATAATTCGCGCCATTTTGTAACATACACCGACCACGCTTTAAGAGTGATGCAACCGCTTTTTAAGTCAATTTTGCAAGCACAATTTAAATAAAATCAAATTACTCACATGGTGGTCTCTCGGAAATTCATCTCAGGATCCGACGGTGATTTGCGGGTTGAGTTTCGTTACGCCATTGTTGAATTCAAATTCCCGTACGTCCTTCACGTAACTTCTGCACTCGTAGGGGCGGAAGGATTAGGTAACAGGTAAACAAAGGTAAGGTACAAGGAACCTACATACCTATTTCTAAAAACAAAAGACAGACACCACACAGATAGATGTTGCTTCGTCTAGGGCTCGTGGCTTAGCCCCTGCTTTTTGACACTCACGCACCTTCGCATTCACTCTGTGCAGACGCAACTGTCCGCGACGACGGAAGTTAACATTTTTAATTAAAAAGATACGCGGGAATTAATTTATAAATTATAACTCACTCTAAAACATGCTACATTGTCTTTTGGCATGTCACAAAATCCCCATTGGATTTAGTGAATTCGATCTAACTTCAGAGTCACGTCCAATTTCGATAGCAAACTTAAGACATAATAATCAACGTTAGTAGCTGCAGCATTTCGATGTTTCCGGGTTCGGGAATCAAAAGAATTGATGCAAGCTCACACACCAAAGCTAGTTATTCATAAAATAATAATTTTAACAGACACATAGACGCAGAGGAAATTTCTAACCAACACTACTAAGTAATAAATCGCGGATTTACGTAGGTAGACAATCATATGTTAATAAAAGTGCACTCAACACATTTACTCTAATAAGAAGCCGTACTGCTTAAATTCAAGTGAACCGCATACGTCTAACCCGGCGGCTCGAGCAGGACTGCCATTATTCGCAAGTAGCGTTCCCTAACCCGACTGGAATCCGAGAATGTTACATAACGTCACTATAACTTAAGTTAAAACATTAGAGGAATATAGACATTTATATAGGAATATAGTCATCGCCACAGCGCCACGTAATTTTGCTTGAAGATCCGCCGCCACCCCTAACACCATCACCACCTGAATGTTTGTAATCTACTTTACCCACCTAACCCATGTTAGGCAATTCATAATGCTATGACGCCTCGGCTCTTCACGCTCCGCCACCTGAATGTTTGCAACTCACCTCTTCAATCTAACCTATATTAGACAACCGACTGTACTGTCTATTTTAATTAAAAACAATGCATTAATAAAGATATATTAAGTGTACTCGTTTAGATTATATCTAGTTTTATCTACGAGTTTACGTACATCTCTTTGTGAAACTCTTACATCCGTTGTAATGACATAATGATTAAAACTCATTGTTACTTTGTTCGTTTTCGTGCTGCAAAATGCACCCCTACAATCGTGCTTCTATTCGTAAACTAGCACAACAATCGAACGGTTGGTATAGTAACAGCTCTCGGATAAACTTATTTTTAAATTTACATCTAAAAGTTCGTTTCCTACATTCTTTCTAACCAGTAATTGGAGATATGTAGTGTGTGTAGATTTTCGATCTGCAAATATAACGGACTTTGTTTCCCTGTAGATTTTCCAATTACATTAATAACAAGTTCTGTTACTCCCATCTATTTACTTCACCCGAAGATGGCGCATGTTATGTATAACAATCTCCGTATTACAGAGGAATTCATACTATAATATAAAATTAATCGAGTTATAGTACGTTAACGGCTTAAACTCGTATCGCTACTAAAGCCAACTTTCTCCTTTTACGATATTCCAATATACCATGGGCCATTTATGCTATGGGCAATTTACGTTTTGAGTCATTTACGCCTTGGGCCATTTACGCCTTGGGTCATTTACGCTATGGGCCATTTATGCCGTACGAGCGTGACATTAGAGTTTAGACGACATATCTCTAAGTTAGTCAGATGACTTACTATCGGTTAGGTTAGGTTAACCCGATAGTGCTCAATTTCTAGGTTAGTTTGGTAGCCGGAACCAATATCAAAGCCACTCTAATCTAGCCGTATAACCTAACTCATAGCAATTTGGGGTGGCCGCACCGATGCGCAGTTTTTTACATTCAGTTCGATCAGTCATATTCGGCTAGCGTTGCATGTGGGCACTTAACGAGTGCTGTCATTTTCGGTAGAAAGTCAGTGCAACCAAGCGTACTCTATCGGAAACTGAATTTGAAGGGGGTTTCTGTAAGGTTATGTATTTCCTACATGTAAAATACATGTTTACTTGTGTTGACACTTGCCACAAATTTAATGTAATAAATTAATAATTGATATTAGTCCAGATTATTACTGAATAATAACTAAGCAATCAAACATTGCATTAAAGGTACTTTGTTGTTTATTAGAATAAAATAAGGTTAGGTTTCTAGATTCGCATTGAAGATAACCAGTGCACATGTAAAATCTTGCACGCGCCCCATTAGTGCGCAACGAAAATTCTCACCCGAAAACGCTATCAGAGAACGGTCTAATCTTTGACGTCACGCTCGTATGGTGTGAGATTTTTAGGATATGAGTAAAAAGATTTAAAAAGCACCTAACACAAGTCAGCGTGATATCTGAGGGTTAGTTACCGAAATTGATCGTGACGTCTGGGCTTGGACTGAATCCCCCGGCAGATTTCTCCCAAAACCGGTGTTCTCCTCTACTTCCGTCTAAGATTTATACATTTTAATACACGTTTAAACCAATTCTCAAAACAAGTTTTCCACTTGGAAAATGGTCTCAAAATTGTGGTTTCTGAAGTTTCAACAGTTTTTGAGGTGATGAAAATCCCCATTGACGCATATGAGAAGGAAAAGAAGTCATAAGATTATGGAAAGTAAGACATTAATTAGATGCTTTCTTCTTCGAATAATCAATTGTTTGAGCAGCTGCGTACGAGCTGACGTTTCGTGTAGAAAACTGATGCGACGTCTTTGTTTTTATTGCTGATTTCGTAGATGACTTCTAGCAAACAAATGATTGTAAAGCATTCGGCATTAACTCTTCTTTGATCCTCTAAAGTAATGGTTGCGATATTTTCCAAAGGAGCAAGCAATCTGTTCTTCGTGAGTGACTAACTTTTGTAAGCTTTGATGTATCTAGGAACATCCAGCTGGTGGGTTGTTGCTTCTTTTTGTATTCATACGGATAAATTAAGTTTTATCTTGTTACGATTTTTAAATGGATTTTGCAGTATCTCGCTTGATTAGTTTGAGGATTTACTTACACTAATGAACATAAGACTTTCTTGAGCTTTGGACATGCGAAATGCATTGAAAACAGATATTTTTCACAGGTATATATCCAGACAAAAGTGAATGAGCTTTAGTCATCAAAATACTTAAGAGCGCATCTCTCTCAGTGTAAGTTGTCGATGTTTTTCGATTATGTTGTCCACAGTAACGGTTTTTCATAATGCCACTTGGTAGATGCGGAAGTATTGCAATCGTCAATAGAAATAGAAGCATATTCAAACAAAAATTAGGTATGAAAAATAATTGCTAAAACTCAAAAGCATAGTATCCAAGGCCGAAGGTCGATGTCGCTGTTCCATCGCATATCACCTGGACCCGCACCTTGCCTTTACCTATTCGCAATTTTAAAAAGAGCTGAATCGACCAATTGATGATCGATGTAACAAATTACATTCGAAATAAAACCTCTGAATTTTTCATGGATGGATACCGAAAATGAGCGTGGCATTGGCAGCAGTGGCGATCATGTTGAAAAATAAATCTACGATTTTATAGCTAAAGAATAAGACAGATTTTTTTTTTTAATTTAATTAATGCTTCTACCCGTTTCCGACATATACGCGATAAGTGAATTATTCTTCATCAAGCGTCGTACAATCTTAATCCTCAAGCTGCTTTTGTTTCAAGTGTTGGTTTTATTGTACATTCAAGTAGTGCTTATAGTAGAAGTAATTGTTATAATAGACTGATGCGGAAGAGTTATGTATGCTCTTAATCAGTGGGTTACACGTTAGCAACAATGGGAGGAGTCTGTAAAACACCCCTATTTCCATTCAATTTCACAGAAGCTTTACAATACGCAGAAGCAGGACACAACTCTACCATCTCTTACTCGTTACCATCATCAACTGCATAACACATCAAGATTTCAAAACCGCTGCTCAATTTCGCTAGAGAAAAATCCCGAAACAACATTGCTGGAGGGCTAGAAACTTCCATCACGTCTCTTCATTCAAGCGGACGAGATTCAGGTATTGTCGTGGTGTGCAATGCTCGTGTAGACGTTCCACAAGCCATATTAAAAGTCTTTGGTGTTCATTAGAATAAAATAAGGTTAGGTTACAAGATTCGCACTGAAGAAAACCAGTGCACATATTACATCTTGCACCCTACTGGTGCGCATCCAAAATTCTAATCCTAAAATGCTAATAGAGAATGGTCTAATCTTTGCCGTTGCACTCGTATGGTGTAAATAGCTCATGCCGTACGTGGCGCATGACATGAATATCACATGACTCAAATAGCCCATGGCGTAAATGACCTATGGTGTGTTTGGATTTTTTATAGATGGTGTAAGTTGACAGTAGCGGTACGAACCCATATAGACGATGCACCATTTTCGGACGGAGGAAACGGATGATGTGACAAAACTTATTATCGTCGGAATTAGAGAAATTTATATCGAAACAAAGTCGATTATATTTGCAGATCAAAAATCTGGGTTGTCCAACACAGGTTAGATGGGTAAGGTTGGTTGCTAACATTCAGGTGGGGTTGGTGGTGACAGTGGCGGAAAATCCACCTTATGAAGATTTGCGTTGTGTAGTGGCGATGTCTCTACAGCAGGATACCTGTATTCTTCTGCTTATATCATATGCTTTTAAATCTTTTTGCTCTCGCACTTTAAATTTTTCCTTCGAGCATTTTTTCTTAAACAGAAAGGTTAGATTAAATTTCCGGTAGCAAATCTGATCTATCTGTAACTCCAAAAATGGAAACAATGCTTCCCAGTAATACTTTTCTTTGGCATACAGTTTTCTAGTACAAATACCTTGTTTAAATTTCGTCGAAACTTATTTTATTTTAGAGGATTATTTTCTTATTTAGCTCTTAATCCGGTCGCACCCCAAAACGTTTTAAACCTTACGTCTAACAAATTAGTTCGATTTTTAGTAAGAGCGTGATAGTGAAAAAAACTTTGATTATTTTTTTTTATTTATTAGAAAAAGGAGTTGTATTTTAAGAAACTCAATAAAAAGGAATGATACCTTTTTAAAACATTTGGTGGATTTACTTCAATCGTATTTGTGCGTAAAACAATTCCTTAAAACTAATTCAGAACATTAGCAAAACAAACTGGAATAGAAGAAAAAGATAATTTTTAAATTTAAGAACGCAATAATTAATTTTTTGGAGTTCGGAAGAGGTTGAAGGTTTAATTAGAAATTAAACTGGGAAAATAAGTTAAACTCTAAAATAAAAGGTTTTGGTGGAAATTCGATTTATGATTTCTGTATTAACACTCCTGCAATAAAAATTTCAAGCGTGCAGACGTTGTTTCCATTTTCGGGGCTAAGGATTTGTGATGTTCCTTTGAAATGTTTATAATCATATTTCATTTAATTAATTTGTGAATTAGTGAATCCTGTCAATGAGCTTTGGTTACTTCCTTTAAAAGATAACTTTTAGGTTACATGCATTCTTGATCTAAGAAAGGATTAATTTTGTATTTTATATTGTTCATACCCAAAGGTTGCCAAATTCATTATAACGATTTTAAGGTTAAGCAGAATATCATGGTAATTTTGCACTCTAAATTAATTCGGTTTTATGATTAATTTCTTTTTATTAATAACGAATTACGCTGACGCCTACGACTTTATCGTTTTGGCACAAAGAAACTTCACACGTAAAATTGTACTAATCAGAAAAATGGAAAGTTCCTTCGTATGAATCTAGAAAAAGGTTTCAAGTAAGATAACATTGTATATATTAGACAGAGAAAAACGACGCAAATTACTTTAATTTGCTGTCTTAATTCATTTCTCCGAATTTTACCGAACATAAACTCAAATTGTGTTATGGATAGAAAGCTTTGTCTTTAGCATCCAAAGAAACAACATGTAGCTTGAGAATTATAACTAACCTTGACAAAGGTTTTGAATTGATTAAGACAGTCAATCATTGAAGTTCGGATAATACCCTACTAGGTTGAATACTTTTAATTTTAGTAACACCTTGGTTCCTTTTTAATCTACACTTTCATGTGACAAAAGCATGTTGATTCACAGCAGCTGTTTTTTTAAAGTCCCAATAGGAACTGGTCGAAATAAATTCGTCCAGGAGGTAATGGTTTTTAGTGATGTCCGTGTTATTTACAGTCAGGGACCGTTCATCAAGTATTTATGAAAGCCTCTGAAAATATAACCTACAGTGAGTGTAAATAAATGAACATTTTTAATTAATTGCACGAACTTATAAACGTACCCACGGTTTGAAATCGAGCTAAAAGCTTTTAGAAATATTCCTACCAACTGTCTGTAATTTAATAAGAATGTTAAATTTATGTTTAAAAATATGAAATTATACACAGGATGTTTTTTGTATCTCATGAAAAATAACACTCTTTCAACTCTCAAATATCACAATAATATATATATATATATATATATATATATATATATATACACACATAACCTCATTGTCTTGGCACGATAACCTCTCATACGCAAAATTGTACTGATCAGCAGAACGCAAAGCCTGATCCTCTGGGTCTAGAAAAAGGTTTCAAGTTTTTGCTGATCAGCACAATCTTGCGTATGAGAGGTCATCGTACCAAGACAAATGAATTATAAAAATTTAATAATTTAAAATACAAAATTACGATGATATCATTCTTAATTTTAAAAACCGCTATAATGAATTTGACAACTTTTGAGTATAAACAATGTAAGCTACAAAATTAATACTTTCTTTGATCAAGTAACCTAAAACTATTTTTCTTAAAGGAAATGACCTAACTCTACTAGTGGAATACACTAATACAAAAACTATAAAATGAAATATGATAATAAATATTTCAAAGGAGGGTCACAGGATAGTCAGGTTTGTTGCAAATACCGTCAGGAAAGCATTCTGTTAAATAAATGTATGCCAAAGGAAAAATTCCAAGTACGGAAACTTTTTTCTATTTTTATGCTAAAGGTTTGGCTTTAGAGTAAAAATTCAGTTGGAAATGGATTTCCTACCAAAAATGTGTAATGAACTAAAATACAACCGGTTTATGAGTAAGATTTTTAGGATATGAGTAAAAAGATTTAAAAAGCACCTAACATAAGTTGTGACGTCTTGAAGGTGAGTTACGGAAATTGATCGTGACGTCTGGGCTTGGACTAAATTCACCGGCAGATTAGTCCTAAAACCCATGTGTTCTACTCTACATCTGTCTAAAATTTATACATTTTAACACACGTTTAAACCAATTCTCAAAACAAGTTTTCTACTTGGAAAATAGTTTCAAAATTATTATGTCTGAGGTTTCAACAGTTTTTGAGGTGGTGAAAATCGCTATTCACATATGAGAAGGCAAAGAAGTCATCAAACCACTCTGATTATGGAAAGTAAGACATTAATTAGATGCTTTCTCCTTTGAATAATCAATTGTTTGAGCTGCTGCGTACGAGCTGACGATTCGTGTTGAAGACTGATGGCCTTTGTTTTTATTTCTAAATTCGTAGATGACTTCTAGCAAACAAATGATTGTAAAGCATTAGGCATTAACTCTTCTGCGATTCTCTAAAAGAATGGTTGCGATATGGTCCAAAGGAGCAAGCAATCCGTTCTTCGTGAGTGAATAACTTTTGTAAGCTTTGATTTATCTAGGAACATCCAGCTGGTGGGTTGTTGCTTCGTTTTGTGTTCATACTATTGAATATTCAACTCAAGCTTGCACAGTGTTATACCTACTTGTATAAAGTGATTCGTATAACTTGTGAACTATTTAATAAACATGAACATCAAAAATATAACAATAACTTTTATAGAACGAGAACATATAACGTGGGTTTTAACTTGAATTATTTATAGTCTTCTTGAAGTCTCTGTTATTTGTAACATGTCATTACTAAAAACAAAACTGTCTAAAAACGGAGATCTATGTTTTTGACTTGAAGGCGCAGGCGTTTAGATTTTGATTTCCAACACTCCCCTTCAAAATTTAAACAATTTTAGGTTGAAAGAACCTATGGTTGCATAAGGATTCCTGTTAAGCTAGTCCTATTAAGTTCCTTATGTAATCAAGACGGTTTCTTTCCAACGGCTTCGTTAGTCCATCAGCTTCATCGCCATTCATTGCTTCGTTGTAGTTGGTTAGTTCAACGTTACATAGATACTGAACCTCGGGTTCATGCACATCATCGTTTGATTCATTCAACAAAGCGAAATCTTGTATCCCCAATGAATTTCCAAGAAAACAAATCGCATTGGGTGATGAAGTTCTTATTAAAAGACCCTTTTCTACAAATAAATTTCAATCCAAATTCGAGGAGGAGACAGGTGTGGTCACTAGTGTCAATGATCCAGTAGTGGCAATACAAACACCGTCGCGTGAAATTCGACGACATAAAAATGATGTTGAAAAGTATGCTCCACGGGATCCGTCGCCTGTTACTACTGTTGACGATCCGGTCCTTGAAGATGTCACTGCTATTCCCAGTTCGAATAGTTCAAGGGAACCAGTTGCTCGTCGTTGTCAACGTTCGGTACGCCCGCCAAAATGGTTGGATGATTATGTTTGCAACTAGGTGTTAGATTCTTTTAGTTCAAACCAAGGGGGGGATTGTGGTGTTGCCAAGGTTACGGGATTGATATACTAGATCAGAGTAGCGAGGGGGATTTTGAAAGAAGTGTAAATAAGTGTAATTGGCAGAATAAAGTATTTAATATTGTTTAATTAAGTAGTAATATATCCTTCCAACATACTTAATTAAATAATACAAAATGCTTTATTCTGCCAATTACACTAATTTACACTTCTTTCAAAATCCTACTCTGATCTATATATCAATCCCTGTATATTATATGTTGGAAGGATATATTACTACTTAATTAAACAATATTAAATACTTTATTCTGCCAATTACACTAATTTACACTTCTTTCAAAATCCCCCTAGCTACTCTGATCTAGTATATCAATCCCGTAACCTTGGCAACACCACAATCCCCTTGGTTTGAACTAAAAGAATCTAACACCTAGTTGCAAACATAATCATCCAACCATTTTGGCGGGCGTACCGAACGTTGACAACGACGAGCAACTGGTTCCTTGAACTATTCGAACTGGGAATAGCAGTGACATCTTCAAGGACCGGATCGTCAACAGTAGTAACAGGCGACGGATCCGTGGAGCATACTTTTCAACATCATTTTATGTCGTCGAATTTCACGCGACGGTGTTTGTATTGCCACTACTGGATCATTGACACTAGTGACCACACCTGTCTCCTCCTCGAATTTGGATTGAAATTTATTTGTAGAAAAGGGTCTTTAATAAGAACTTCATCACCCAATGCGATTTGTTTTCTTGAAATTCATTGGGATACAAGATTTCGCTTTGTTGAATGAATCTCGATCACGAACACCTTGTTCCCAAACCCTTTCACGTATTGATGGCAATTTATCACGAATAACACGTCCAAAAATAATTCGGCTGGACTTTTACCCGTAACAGTATGGGGTGTAGAGCGATACATTAGCAAGTACTCAATATTTCTTCTCTACAAGCATTAGGTTGTTTTAAACAAGCTATCTGAATAATTTTCTGCAAACACCGATTCTGCCTTTCCACTTGTCCATTGGCTTGAGCCCAGTACGGTTCCGTTGTATAATGAAGAATTCCAAATGACTTACAGAACGTCGTAAATTCTGATCGGAACTGTGGACCGTTGTCTGCTGTAATTGAATACGGAATGCCATATCTAGCGAACAGCTTTTTTAAGTAGGAAATTGTATCAAACGCAGTACATCTCTTCATCACTTTGATTTCAAAAAACTTACTAAAATAATCAGTTACGACACACAAGTGGTCGTTAGCCGACGGTAAAACCTTGAAATCAACGGCTATGTCTTGCCACGGACCATCTGGAAGTTGGCGTCTGGACATAGGTTCCATGATTATTTCCTTACCAACTTTTGACAATAGTCGCAGGTACGAACAAATTTTCAGCTTCTTTGTCAATTCCAGGCCACCACACTTTCGATCGCAACCTATCCTTCATTTTAGTAATACCAGGATGTCCTTCATGTGCAATCTGTAGAACACGGTCTCGAAGAGCAGTAGGAACTACGATGCGAGCTCCTCTTAGTAATACCTCA
The DNA here is from genome assembly GCA_036346225.1 of Platerodrilus igneus. Lineage (NCBI taxonomy): Eukaryota > Metazoa > Arthropoda > Insecta > Coleoptera > Lycidae > Platerodrilus > Platerodrilus igneus. The sequence continues at coordinate 2,994,607 of JARFIW010000012.1, read as the reverse complement.
TCTACTACACAAAGTTCAGACGCCAGGAAAGAATAAGGTTTAAACTTAGGTGTTATACCTAACTGTAAATCTAAACAAATCCTTGCTAATTCGGCATCTTCCACTGTAGACTTCTTTACCTCGCTTTCTTCAGTTGAACGTCGATATTCACAGACTGAAAAAGAGGCACTTGCACTAGTTTTTGCAGTAGAAAGACTTCGAATATACTTACTTGGACGGGAGTTCGAATTGGTTACGGATCATAAACCTCTACAAACAATTTTCGGACCACGTTCGAAACCGTGTGCTCGGTTAGAAAGATGGATTCTTAGACTCCAAGGCCTCAAATTCGTTGTTAGGTATGCTAAAGGCAAAAATAACATTGCAGATCCATTGTCCCGTTTACTTCAAGTGGATGAGTCAATTACTACAATAAATGAGATGTATGAAAGAAATTTAGTTATGTTTGTACAACAACTGGTACCGATAGCAGTTACTTTACACGAGGTAAAGAAGTCTACAGTGGAAGATGCCGAATTAGCAAGGATTTGTTTAGATTTACAGTTAGGTATAACACCTAAGTTTAAACCTTATTCTTTCCTGGCGTCTGAACTTTGTGTAGTAGATGAGGTATTGCTAAGAGGAGCTCGCATCGTAGTTCCTACTGCTCTTCGAGACCGTGTTCTACAGATTGCACATGAAGGACATCCTGGTATTACTAAAATGAAGGATAGGTTGCGATCGAAAGTGTGGTGGCCTGGAATTGACAAAGAAGCTGAAAATTTGTTCGTACCTGCGACTATTGTCAAAAAGTTGGTAAGGAAATAATCATGGAACCTATGTCCAGACGTCAACTTCCAGATGGTCCGTGGCAAGACATAGCCGTTGATTTCAAGGTTTTACCGTCGGCTAACGACCACTTGTGTGTCGTAACTGATTATTTTAGTAAGTTTTTTGAAATCAAAGTGATGAAGAGATGTACTGCGTTTGATACAATTTCCTACTTAAAAAAGCTGTTCGCTAGATATGGCATTCCGTATTCAATTACAGCAGACAACGGTCCACAGTTCCGATCAGAATTTACAACGTTCTGTAAGTCATTTGGAATTCTTCATTATACAACGGAACCGTACTGGGCTCAAGCCAATGGACAAGTGGAAAGGCAGAATCGGTGTTTGCAGAAAATTATTCAGATAGCTTGTTTAAAACAACCTAATGCTTGTAGAGAAGAAATATTGGAGTACTTGCTAATGTATCGTTCTACACCCCATACTGTTACGGGTAAAAGTCCAGCCGAATTATTTTTTTGGACGTGTTATTCGTGATAAATTGCCATCAATACGTGAAAGGGTTTGGGAACAAGGTGTTCGTGATCGAGATTCATTCAACAAAGCGAAATCTTGTATCCCCAATGAATTTCCAAGAAAACAAATCGCATTGGGTGATGAAGTTCTTATTAAAAGACCCTTTTCTACAAATAAATTTCAATCCAAATTCGAGGAGGAGACAGGTGTGGTCACTAGTGTCAATGATCCAGTAGTGGCGATACAAACACCGTCGCGTGAAATTCGACGACATAAAAATGATGTTGAAAAGTATGCTCCACGGGATCCGTCGCCTGTTACTACTGTTGACGATCCGGTCCCTGAAGATGTCACTGCTATTCCCAGTTCGAATAGTTCAAGGGAACCAGTTGCTCGTCGTTGTCAACGTTCGGTACGCCCGCCAAAATGGTTGGATGATTATGTTTGCAACTAGGTGTTAGATTCTTTTAGTTCAAACCAAGGGGGGGATTGTGGTGTTGCCAAGGTTACGGGATTGATATACGAGATCAGAGTAGCTAGGGGGATGGGACTTTGAAAGAAGTGTAAATTAGAGTAATTGGAGATGTATTGGCAGAATAAAGCATTTAGTATTGTTTAATTAAGTAGTAATATATCCTTCCAACATACAAATACTACATAACGTATCGGTCGTTTAATCTTTGACCTATCGCGAAGAGACATTTTAGTTTCGATTGACTCTTCTTTTTCTTCTTCGAAGCTTGATTCGGGATTCGTGATCGATTCGTTGTCACCAACACTAGCTCTTGATTCAAAATCATCTACTTCGTTTTTGACTTGATTTGGAACGGATTTTCGATTATTTAGTAAAGTCCATTTTAAAATTAACTCCCCCTGGAACTTTACGTCCTTCGAAATACGGATTGACTTGCGTGACGGTATGTATACTCTGTAGCCATCTTTATCGTTGTTGTAGCCAATAAGTATACCTTTTTCGGATTTTGGATCCCATTTCTTGCGTAGTTGATCGGGAATGTGAACATAGCATTCGGTACCGAAAATTTTGAGATGCTCGAACGGCGCTTTACGATTAAACCAGAGTTCAAACGGGGTTTTGTCCTTCACTTGAGTTGGACCTGTACGGTTTAATACGTAGACAGCTGTGTTGCAAGCTTCGGCCCAGAGTCGTTTAGACATATCTTTAGCGTGTAGCATCGAGCGGGCAGCTTCACATATGGTTCGATTTTCACGTTCGGCGGATCCATTTTGTTGCGGGGTATAGCTTGCGGTCATTCGAAATTGAATACCGTTGTTTTCGAGTAGCTTCTTGTATTGTTCGTTGTTGTATTCCGTACCACCATCGGACAGCATAGTTTTAATTACGTGACCACTAGTTTTGGCGAACTGAATAAAGATTCGGGTTTTCTCAACAACTTCCGATTTGTGCTTGATGAAGTATAGAGTGCGAAATTTCGAGTAGTCATCTTTGAATTCGACGTAGTACCGTGATCTATTCATAGATGGCTCGGGCATTGGTCCACAAACATCAGTACTAATTATTTCACCAACCTTGTTAGCGCGTACTGATCGAGTTTTGTAGCTTTCGCGATGATGTTTTCCGTAAATGCAACCTTCACAGAATTCATAATCATCTTCAACTTTGATGCCTTCGAGGTTTAGAAACTTCTTTACGTGTTTCTTGCTTTGATGTGCGAGTTGTTCGTGCCATAATTGAAGTTGCTGAACTTCGGTCAGCAGTAGGCTTTCGTGTTCGGGTTTAATTTTCGAATTACCTGACGGCTTCAAGATTCGTAAATTTAGCTCGTAGATTCCGTCTCTAATTTTGCCAGTCATACAGGTTACATTATTCGTTTTGAATTCGCAGAATTCTCCTTTGAGGCTAATTTCGTGACCTCTACGAGTTACTGCACTGCCGGATATAATATTTCGGGTAATATCTGGGACGTACCATGCATCGGTGATTGTACGTTTGTAGGTTTTATTTCCTACTTTGCAGCTAATTTTAATGTCACCTTTGGCAAATGCGTGAATGATTCTTGAATCGCCGAGTCGAATACGGCCGGGGGCGGGTAAGAGTTCAAGTCGTTGGAATGCTTCGCGGTTGTTGCATAAATGGCATGATGCACCTGAGTCGAATATCCAACTATTTCGGGTTCTCTCTTGTTCAGTTTCAGATTTGCTTGAACGCGTGTCACTGTCACTTGACATCTGACATAATGTAGATTCAGTGAACGTACATTCAGCCGTAAATGCATTATTGTCACAGTCTTCGGCGTAAGATAAACGTTCATTGCTTGCGACGTTTTTCTTGGATAAGTATTCTGCAAACTTCTTCTTGCCTTTCGGGTCTTTGCAGTCTCTTAAAATGTGACCAAAACGATTGCATCCATGGCATTGAATGCTTGAGCTTGAACGGGAACTTGATGCTTGTGTGCGCGGGTTGAACTTTTGCCTCGAGTTAATCTTTTGTTGAAGCTTATTTTCGTACTTCCTATCCGTGTTGCCATTTAACGATTTGGCAATTAGGGCGTCGTGACTTTCAGCACTGCTACCAGTCCGGTTTTGAAGAGCAATTTCCTTAGGCAGAGACCTTCTTTCAGCCTTCGGACATTTTGTTCTTCTTTCGGGGTAGATGCCCACATATTTCTAAATTCGAAGTACTCGCTTGGCAGTGTGTTCAGTATACGATTGATAACGAGCGTTTGAATAACCTCCTTCGTTGACATTTGTTCGACCTCATTTTCGATTTCCTTACCGATACTTTCAAGATGGTGGACGTGAGCGGCAATATCGTGATCGGGGTTTTTCGAGTAACTGAAAAATTTCGTGTACAGCACATCGAGACGTTCACCACTTCTTTGTTCAAACGTGGAATTAAGTTTGTCCCACATTTCGTAAGCCGATTCACAAGTAGATAGCATGGTTTTTAGATCTGAATTTACTGACGTTCTAATTGCTAATTGAGCAGTAAAATCATTTTCCTCATACTCATCTTTTAGCTTTTGAAAAGTGGTTTCGTTACCACCTTCTGCGAGAACAGGAACCTTGCTTCTGTAAGTAACTTGAACGGTATTATGGAGACGTTTGCACTTTAGCAGCAGTACCATGTCCGTTTTCCATTCGGTCCAATTTTCTTTGCCTTGCAAAGCGGGTTTCTTAGTTTGTCCATATTCATGGTCTATTAATCGGTCACCAGTCACAGAATAGTTTCGAGAGCTTGCGTGGTGTTCTAGTGTCACCACCGGGATTAAAAACGTGTGCTTTAAACAGCGAATAAACTTTCTTGACGGCGAACTTCGTTACAGCCAACGGAGGTTTACTTGTCGAGCAAACTGTAGTCGAGAGGAATCACTTTCGGGTAGACTTCGAGATTCGTGGTAAAACACATGCAGCTGGGCCCATAACCTATTGAATATTCAACTCAAGCTTGCACGGTGTTATACCTACTTGTATAAAGTGATTCGTATAACTTGTGAACTATTTAATAAACATGAACATCAAAAATATAACAATAACTTTTATAGAACGAGAACATATAACGTGGGTTTTAACTTGAATTATTTATAGTCTTCTTGAAGTCTCTGTTATTTGTAACATGTCATTACTAAAAACAAAACTGTCTAAAAACGGAGATCTATGTTTTTGACTTGAAGGCGCAGGCGTTTAGATTTTGATTTCCAACACATACGGATAAATTAAGTTTTATCTTGTTACGATTTTTAAATGGATTTTGCAGTATCTCGCTTGATTAGTTTGAGGATTTACTTACACCAATTAACATAAGATTTTCTTGAGCTTTGGACATGCGAAATCCATTGAAAACAGATCGTTTTCACAGGTATATATCCAGGCAAAAGTGAATGAGCTGTAGCCATCAAAATGCTTAAGAGCGCAACTCTCTCAGTGTAAGTTGTCTATGTTTTTGAATTATATTGTCCTCAGCAACGATGTTTTCATAATGCAGGAGTATTGCAATCGTCCATAGAAATACAAGCATATTCAAGCAAAAATTAGGTATGAAAAATAATTGCTAAAACTCAAAAGCATAGTAACCAAGGCCGAAGGACGATGTCGCTGTTCCATCGCATATCACCTGGACCCGCACCTTGCCTGTACCTATTCGCAATTTTAAAAAGAGCTGAATCGACCAATTGATGATCGATGTAACAAATTACATTCGAAATAAAACCTCTGAATTTTTCATGGATGGATACCGAAAATGAGCGTGGCATTGGCAGCAGTGGCGATCATGTTGAAAAATAAATCTACGATTTTATAGCTAAAGAATAAGACAGATTTTTTTTTTTAATTTAATTAATGCTTCTACCCGTTTCCGACATATACGCGATAAGTGAATTATTCTTCATCAAGCGTCGTACAATCTTAATCCTCAAGCTGATTTTGTTTCAAGTGTTGGTTTTATTGTACATTCAAGTAGTGCTTATAGTAGAAGTAATTGTTATAATAGACTGATGTACTCTCTTAATCAGTGGGTTACACGTTAGCAACAATGGGAGGAGTCTGTAAAACACCCCTATTTCCATTCAATTTCACAGAAGCTTTACAATACGCAGAAGCAGGACTCAACTCTACCATCTTTTACTCGTTACCATCATGAACTGCATAACACATCAAGATTTCAAAACCGCTGCTCAATTTCGCTAGAGAAAAATCCCGAAACAACATTGCTGGAGGGCTAGAAACTTCCATCACGTCTCTTCATTCAAGCGGACGAGATTCAGGTATTGTCGTGGTGTGCAATGCTCGTGTAGACGTTCCACAAGCCACCTACAGAGAATGGTAGTCAGTAAGTTCTGATCTTAATTTAAATAATAGTGTCTCTTTGAATATTCATGGTTTACTTTATTAATTCAATCAAGGCGTAAGTTCGCATAATGAAGTTTCTAGCTGTATTTGAAATTTACATTCAGGGTGATTTTCTTAAAAAATAATTCAATATAAGTGCTTGTAATTATAAAGTTTTATGCAAACATCCCTTAGTTAATTTTGTACGATATTTTGAAAATTCTAGACTAGTAAGAGATAAAATGTCATCCGCAGATTCCAGTAATGCATTGAAATATTTATCATGCCATTAGAATGCTTCTGGAAATTTCGCTAAGTAATCTCGTATCGTATACGTGAAGACTTCGTCTATAAGGATTTGAAAGAGCGATTACTTGCAATTTGGAACAGAATTACTCCGGATTTATTGTATGCAACGATTTTCAATTTAGAGCTTGTTTAGAACTTTAGTTAAGCAAATAGAAACGGTTGTAGTTCAATTGTGTGAGGGTTTAGTGTTTAAAGTAATATAAATACCTAAAATAATTTATATCATTTAGACGAGGGCTACATTTTAAGCTTCTACTACAAAAACCAGAAAAGGGAAACATCTATTATGTTTTAAAGTCTCCATTAGTAGGATAGAACACCGGTTCTGGCGCAATCCCTGTGGATTCAGTGAATTCGATCTAACTTCAGAGTCACGTTCAATTTTGGTAGCAAATTTTAAACGTTATGATCAACTTTAGTAACGAACATCAGACGTTACTTTAACTTAAGTTAGAGCAGTAGAGAAATATAGGCATCCTAGTCTAGTGCCATCGTTACCGCGCCACGCAATTCTTCATTAGAGGGATTTACCGCCAGCGTTAACACCACTGCCACCTTACACCATCTAACTTATGTTGGGCAACCCACAAGGCTATCACGCCTCAGCGCCTCATGCTACCGTCACCTGAATGTTTGCAGCCCACCTCCCCCATTTAAGCTATGTTAGACAACTCACAATACTGTCTATTTTAATTAAAAACAATGTATTAATAAAAGCTTTATGTATTAGACACTTCGTACTCGTTCAGATTATATGTAGTTTTGTCTAAGAGTTTATATTCCTTTGTGGAAGTCTCACATCCGATGTAATGCCATAATCACTAAAACGCATCGTTACTCTGTTTGTCTTCGTGCCGTAAAAACGTATCCTTTCAATCGTGTTTCTATTCGTAAACTAACGCAACGATCAAATGCATGGTATCGTAACAGCTCTCGATTAAATTTATTTTTAAATTTACATCTACGAGTTCGTCTTACACGTCCATTTCTAGCCAGTAAATGGATATATGCAGTATGTCCAGATTTTTGGACTTTGTTTCCATGTAGATTTTTCTCATTTCGTTAGATTTTTCTAATTTTGTTAATAACAAGTTCTGCTACCCCATTTATTTCCTCTACTTAAAGGTGGTGCATTGTCTTTATGGGTTCGTTTATTTTATGTATAACAATATTCTTACTACAGAGGAATTCATACTAAAATACAAAATTAATTGGGTTATAGAAGATTGACAGCTTAAACTCGTACTGCTACTAAAGCCAACTTAATCCATTGTAAAAAATTCAAATATACTATGTGCCATTTACACTATGAACATTTATATCTTGATCATTTACGCCATGGGTAATTTACGCTATGGGCAATTTATGCCATAGGGGCGTGACATAAGAGGTTAGACAACATATCTCTCTCGGTTAGGTTAAATTAGCCCGATTGAGCTGACAATGGTTTAACATGTCACTGTTCCAAAGATGCGCATTAAACTACACATATTTAATGACCCTCCAAGAGAAGAAGGATTTTATTATTTCATAGGCACTGGTTCATTCATTCTTTATATTTGAGGTAAGTACATCCATACGAACCTACTAACTACTGTCAAGAGAACAATTATAAGTTACAGTAAGTGACAACCTAAAACTAATAATTATCAAAGGTTACACGTCAAGAGTAAACAAAGAATAAACTAAGGGTGAACAAATAAATACAATGATTGTTGCATCAATGTACATTGCTATCCGGTAGAGAACATAATTTTTATATAGGTCTGGTGAAGGTTCCGTCCTTAGTATGTACTTGCACAACTCTTACTTTACCATCCTTTCCAGGGAAAACATTAATAACTCTTGCTAATGGCCAATTGAGGGGAAGGGTGTTTTCATCCTTAAGTAAAACTAAAGCGTTTACTTTAATATTTCTATTGGAACAAATCTATTTGGGTCTTTTCTGCAGTCTATTTAAATAATCAACCTTCCATCTTTTCCAGAATAACTGCTGATCGTGAGTGCATTTTTCCCAAAGAGGCAATCTGTTCTCTGATGCGTTGGTCAAATCAGCTTCAGGAAATGATGAAAGTGGCCTACCGATCAGGAAATGTCCTGGAATTAGCGAGGTTAAGGCGATAGGACTATTGCTCATAGCACAAAGAGAGCGTGAATTCAATACAGCTTCTATTAGAGCTAACACCGTACTAAATTCCTCAAATGTGAGATTTAGATTTCCTACAAGTCTAAGAATATGATATTTGGCACTTTCAATAGCTGCCTCCCAGATGCCGCCATGGTAAGGAGAGCGTAGTGGAATGAACTTCCATTGTATTTCAGAGGATGCGAGAAAATCTTGTATATATTTTGAAACTTCCTTACGTTTAAAAACTCAAATAATTCTTTAAGTTGATTACAAAAACCAAGAAAGTTTGTTGTATTATCACTAAATAGTATTTTAGGATTTCCACGTCCGCTAATAAAGCATTTCAAAGAAAGTAGGGAAGATTATGTCGTAAGACCTGATACGAGTTCAACGTGAACAGCACGAGTAACCATACAAACATAAACAGCTATATAACATTTTATGTTTGGAGCCTTGCGAAGTTTGGAAGTTCTAATTTGGTACGGACCTCCAAAATCTACTCCAACATTACAGAAGGAAAGAACAGAACACACTCGTTCTTTTGGTAAGTCAGCCATTAGCTGCGCGGCTATTTGGGAATTAAACCGAAAACACACATGACATTAGCGTATAATTTTGTTAATTTCTCGTAATCCATCTAATGACCAATATTCGCCTCAAGTCCATAAAAGATCTGTCTAGCACACTATATCAATTTGTGAACCTGTCGTGTTTTACAAACACCGACATTGTTCAATTTTTAGGTTAGTTCGGCACCAGTAGCCGAACAATATCGAAGCCAATCTAATCTAACCGTTTGACCTAACTCATAACGTTTTGGGGTGGCAGCACCGATGCGCAGTTCTTTACATTCAGTTCACTGTCATATTCGGCTGGCGTTGCATGTGTGCAGTTAACGAGTGCTGTCATTTTCGGTAGAAAGCCAATGCAAATATTACTTTCAACAAGTGCACCCTATCTGAAACTGAATTTGAAGTAGGTTTCTGTAAGGTTATGCATTTCCTACATGTAAAATAGATGTTTACTTGTGTTGACATCTGCCACAAATTGAATGTAATAAATTAATAATTGGTATTAGTCCAGATTATTACTGAATAATCACTAAGCAATCAAACGTTGCATTAAATGTACTTTGTTGTTTATTAGAATAAAATAAGGTTATGTTTCTAAATTCGCACTGAAAATAACCACTGCACATGTTAATTCTTGCACCCACCCCATTCGTGCACACCGAAAATTTTCACCGAAAACGTTATCAGAGAATGATCCAATCTCTGACGACACACTCGTTTGGTGTATATGGCTCATGACGTAAATGGCACATTACATGAATATCATATTGCTCAAATAGCCCATGGGGTAGATGATCTATGACGTGTTTGTATTTTTTAAAAATACGGAGTCCGTTACATTTGCAGATCGAAAATTTGGATTGCCCAACATAGGTTAAATGGGTATGGTTGAATGCAAACATCCAGGTGGCGAAGGTGATAACGGTGGCGGGGAATCCACTTTATGAAAAATTTGCGTTGGGGTGGCGGGGTCGCTGCACCAGGATACATCTATTCAATTTTTTGATTGATTAAAGAAAAGGAGATGCATTTAAAAAAAAACAATGAAAGGGAACAACACTTTTTTAAACCTATTCAGTGAAATAAATTTCAATCGTAATTGCACGTAAAGCGATACTTAAAATTATTTTATAATATTAGCAAAACAAACGAATCGAAAATAAAAGATAATTTCTAAATTTAAGAACGTAATAAAAAAGATAGATCGCTTGCCATAATTAATTTTTTTGGGGTTAGAAGGGGTTAAGGTTTTTGCTAAGAAATTAAACTGAGAAAATAAGTTAATATCTAAAATGAAAGGTTTTAGAGGAAATTAAATTTATTATTTCTGTATTAACACTCTTGCAATACGAATTCCAAGCGCGCAGACGTTATTTCCATTTTTAGGGCTAAGAGTTTGTGATGTTCCTTTGAAATGTTTATAATCATATTTCATTTAAATAATTTCAGAATTAGTGAATCCCGTCAATAAGGTTTGGGTACTTCCTTTAAAAAATAACTTTTAGGTTACATGCATTCCTGATCTAAGCAAGGACTAATTTTGTATTTTATATTGTTCATACCCAACGGTTGCCAAATTCATGACAGCAGTTTTTAAGGTTAAGAAGGATGTTATCGTAATTTTGTACTCTAAATTAATACAGTTTTAGGATTCATTTGTTTTGATCAATATTGAATAACGCTGACGCCTAAGACTTCATTGTCTTGGTACAAAGAAATTTCATACGTAAAATTGTATTGATAAGAAAAAGTCCTTTCCTCTGAATCTAGAAAAAGGTTACAAGTAAGATAGCATTGCATATATTAGATAGAGAAAAACGACGCAAATTATTTTAATTTGCTGTTTTAATTCATTCCTCCGAATTTTGCCAAACATAAACTGAAATGGTTTTATGGATATAAAGTTTTGTCTTTAACATTCAAAAGAACAACATGTAGCTTGGCAGTTTTAACTAACCTTGACATATGTATCGAATTGATTAAGACAGTTAATCATTGAAGTTGGGATAATACCCTACCGGAGTCCGTTACATTTGCAGATCGAAGATTTGAATTGCCCAACATAGGTTAAATGGATATGGTTGAATGCAAACATCCAGGTGGCGAAGGTGATAACGGTGGCGGGGAATCCACCTTATGAAGATTTGTGTTGCGCAGTAACGGTGGCACTGCATCCAAATATCTGTATTCTTCTACTTACATCGTATGGTTTTTAAATTTTGTTGCTCTCGCACTCTAAATTTGACCTTTGAGCATTTTTTCTTAAACAGAAAGCTTAGATTTAAATTTGGGCAAAACTTTTAATTTGCAGCAAATCTGATCGATCCCTAACTCCACAAATTGAAACGACGCTTGCACAGTAAAACTATTCCTCGGTAAACATTTTTTAGTACAGAAATTCTGTTTTTAATTTTCGTGGGAATTTATTTTATTTTAGAGATTAATTAATTTCTCAGCTAAGTCTTAATTCCGTCGCACCAACCGTCTAGAGTAAGGCTCACGCTTTAAAATTAGTTTGATTTTTAGCAATACGTAGGTAGGGAGAACAGTTAGAAACTTTTAGTAATTTTTGATTGTTTAAAAACAGGGGATTCATTTTAAGAAACACAATAAAAGAGGGAGACACTCCTTTTTAAAACTTATTCAAATTTTTCTCGTAATTGTGCTTAAAGCGATACCTCAAAAGTTAATTCAGAATATTGAAAAACAACTGGAATCGAAGGAAAAAAATGGTTTTTAAATTTAGCATAATGAAAAAGATACAGCAATTGTCATAATTTACTCATTGGGGTTCGGAGGGTTAAGTTTTGTCAAGAAATTAAACTGAGAAAATAAGTTACTGAAATAAAAAGTTCTGATGGAAATTAAATTTATGGTTTCTCTATTAACATTCCTGTGTTAAAAATTACAAGTGTGCAAGCGTTGTTTAATTTTGGGACTAAGAATTTGTCAGGTTTGTTGCAAGTTCCGGCAAAAAACGTAGGTATAAACTAGGGTTTCTGTGTAAAAAGAGCGGTAGATGGGTTTTACCGCGTATAAGACAAATACTAGCGTTAGATGGGGTTTTTAATGTAATTTTCTCTATATGGACTTTACACGAGTAGTAGTGTAAAACCAGGTCTTCTGTGACCTCATTTCCTCCAGCTTCCCTCATTTCCTCACACATCTGGACTAAATTTACATGTAAATTTCCATAAAGAGGATTTGAGGAGATGGATTTTTCCTTGCTCTCCTCCTTGCTCGGACACCCCCCACACCAACCATTTTGATTACGTCACACCCGCATTTTTTCCACCCGCGAGATAAATCTTTCTCCACATTTCCACCCTCGAAATAAATCTATATCGTTTGGTATAAATTAATATTAAATTTTTCTCAGCTACCTGAATTTCTAGGAATTTTTTAGATAGCATCACCCCCCAGGGAGCTACCCCAATTTTAAGATTTTTTTACCGCTAACATTCTGAACCAAATAGCTTTCTTCGACTAGCCATTTCCACCCACGAGATAAATGTACCTTGTTTGGTATCAATTAGTATTAGAATTTTCTCAGCTACCTGAATTTCTAGGAAGTTTTCAGATAGCATCATTCCCCAGGGAGCTACCCTCATTTTAAGATTTTTTGCTGGTAGCGATTTTTGTCCGTCCGCATAAATTTTTTAGCCATGCGATACGTCAAATTAGTCTAGAATTTTACGCGCAATCCGAATCTGTAAACAGATTTGAAATAGGACCACCCCTTACCGTTTTACGCACATACCTTCTAGCGAGCATACCGCCACCGCACCACTACTCACTTTTAATGTCATACCATACTTTCTATCTTGTTTAGCTCATCTTTCGAGAAAAATATATCTTGTTTGGTATCAATTAATATTAAATTTTTCTCAGCTACCCGAATCTCTAGGAATTTTTGAGATTACATCACCCTCCAGGAAGCTACCTTCATTTTAAGAATTTTTACCAGCAACGGTTTCTGACCGTCCTTATAAATTGTTTAGCCTTGCGATACATTAAATTAGTCTGGAATGGTATGCAGAATCCGAATCTGTAAATAGATTTAAAATCGGATCACCCCTTACCGTTTTACACACATATCCTCTAAATTATAACTTTCCTGCAGTTTATACCAAAAAAAAATTTAAAAACCATTCCTAAAACTTTTTATTACAGACAATTTTTACTAATACAGTTTAAATTTTGTAAACCACATTTCTAAATACATATTCACTTTTATTGCTGTATGTTGTGTTCTTTTTTCATTAATTAAGCGAATAAACCGCTCGTTCTGCTTCCAAAGAAACCCGGACACGCCATCGTCGACACTGGCATTCTTTATGCGATAGCTAACCATACGGTTGTTAAACGCTGTGCTAACCATTTCTACACCATCTTCGCCAGTAGCGGTAACTGTTGTACTTTTATGTCTGTTGCTTCTCAAGTGTGCGGTGTAGGTAGTATTTTCCATTTCGAAATCGCATACTTTACACACAATTGCCAATCCTTTCTGCTCGTCCAGTACATTTAGCACCAATGCATGCGCCCGGTTCGCATCGTCCAAGCTTCGAAAGCAGCTAGTAGATACACCGGAAACGTCTTCCATGTTCTACGGGCCAGCAATCGCATCGCGTGCATATTAAAAGTCTAAAAGGGTGGTAGCTCACGCACACAAATTGGCTGCAAGTCGTGCGGTAGAAGATGCAGTGCCACTATAAAAAAAACTTAATAAAACACTTTAAACCTTTACTAAGGGAATACCGAACTTGTTGTCTATAGGATACTTACTAATAAAGCAATTTGATTTTAAATAACCTCTACGTCGTATTTTCGGAAATGGCAGGCATGAATATTTTTTAAATGAATCACCAAGCGAAAGTATATGCTTAGCGGCATTAAAATTAACCATTAGTTTCTCATTTTACAAGCGCGGCTAATTATAGAATAAAATTTAATATATTTTAAATAACGAAATTGAATACTTTACATAGAATTTGTGGTTATTTCGTGCAATACCCTTTAATAGCTGGCGCAGCTAAACGTTTACGGCTTTATGACATACCGTGCTGTTTTTCCTTGTGCCGTAGTAAGTTGTCCATTCTCGTAAAAGCGATACCGCAAGCCCCACAGTTTAAGTACTTTGCTGCTGACGGATGTATAAGCTTAACCGTGGACGAAGTTACACCACGACATTTGTTCTGGTGCCGTTTGAGAGCATTTTTCCAGGTATACGAAGCACCACAAGAGTTGCAATTAAAAATATTTTTGGATGACATTTTTCTTCGACTAGCTTCCATGGATAGCGCCATGGTTTATATACATTTTGGAAACAATCGAAGATTGTCGAAAACATTCGAAGAGTGCACAAGCGCAGTCACCAAACCAATTAGCATTTATACCAAGTCTCGTAGGTTGCTCATTTCCTAGAACCAAATCTTCCGAATAGCGGTCGGTAGCACGTAATTATTTCTAGAACCGGCAAGTACTCGATACCACCCAAATAGGGAATTAGATGCTCGATGTCTGTTAACTTCCGATTCCCTTGTAAAAGGTAGAAAAAACTCGGTCAATCACCCATTTAACTTATACTTCGACCCGCTCCCGTTCTGATAATTTCCAAACATTTTTCAAAGACAATGGTCTAAGAATTTTAAACCTCCGAGGGATCTATAAGTCGTGATCAGTTACACATTCGAGCTACCGGTAAACTAACATATTTTATAGTAACAGTGCGCTGTATAATACATGCATACCCCTTCTCTGCGCTACTGCTATTCATATAGTTGCTTGAAAATCAGTCGCTTTTTTACTGCTAGGACCGCTGCAAAGCACCATTCTATACTTTCTTTATAAGTATAGCATATCGCGCACTTTTTTGTCTGATAATTAAATTTTGCTTATGTAGGCTTTTACACTTTCGCATATTTAAACATCTAATACGATCGATTAACCACTTTCGATTATTCTAACGGGAACCACAATACATTCTGCCGCACCGTTCTTATGAATTCAACGATCCGATGGGCTTCCACACACTAACACCTAACGTATCTTTCCTACTATTTGTTGAACAAAAACTACCGGCATTGCTATGTTCGTATGTGGACGTAAGCAGATGTTTGTGGATGTGTACGAGAATATGTAACCATATACATTAATCAGTCTAAGCTATTTTATTTAGTCCAAGAAAACTACTATTTTTCTAAACCACAATGGTAAAAAATCTTAAAATGAGGGTAGTTCCCTGGAGGGTGATGCAATCTCAAAAATTCCTAGAGATGGGTAGCTGAGAAAAATCTAATATTAATTGATTCCAAACAAAATATATTTATCTCGAAAGATGAGCTAAGCAAGATAGAAAGTATGGTATGACATTAAAAGCGAGTAGTGGTGCGGTGGCGGTATGCTCGCTAGAAGGTATGTGCGTAAAACGGTAAGGGGTGGTCCTATTTCAAATCTGTTTACAGATTCGGATTGTGCGTAAAATTCTAGACTAATTTGACGTATCGCATGGCTAAAAAAATTTATGCAGACGCGCAAAAATTGCTACCAGCAAAAAATCTTAAAATGAGGGTAGCTCCCGGTGGGATGATGCTATCTGAAAACTTCCTAGAAATTCAGGTCGCTGAGAAAATTCTAATGTTAATTGATACCAAACAAGGTACATTTATCTCGTGGGTGGAAATGGCTAGTCGAAGAAAGCTATTTGGTTCAGAATGTTAGCGGTTAAAAAATCTTAAAATTGGGGTAGCTCCCTGAGGGGTGATGCTATCTAAAAAATTCCTAGAAATTCAGGTAGCTGAGAAAAATCTAATATTAATTGATACCAAACAGTATAGATTTATCTCGTGGGTGAAAATGTGGAGAAAGATTTATCTCGCGGGTGGAAAATAGTTGATGTTGGGGTGTTTGAGCAAGGAGGGAGCAAGGAGAAAATCCATCTCCTCAAATCCTCCTTATGGAAATTTACATGTAAATTTGGTCCAGATGTGTGAGGAAACCAAGGAAGCTGGAGGAAATGAGGGAAGCTGGAGGAAATGAGGTCACAGAAGACCTGGTTTGCACTACTACGAGTGTAAGAGAGACAGACATACATTAATCTAATTACAATGCTAATTACACATCGTCCTTTGCCTGTGCTTGTCAGTCAATCACGTGTCCGCTAACGTTATTATTTTTTTCGCCAGAACTGTTGCCAAATTTTAGCATATCTCGTAACATTGTTCTTATATATCTCAAAATTTACGAGCGATGTCATATTATTTGTATGCACAAGCAAATTCTTCTACAATATTAACAGACATATATTTTCTAAATAACCATAAAGTAAGCTCTAGATTCTTATCTTCCTCTCATAAGAAATACACAGAAAAATCCGTTCACAATATTAGCACACATTGCAAATTTTTTCCTCCATCCATTACAAATACACAAGCAAATCGTTTCACAATATTTTTACGTATATTTTTTAATTAATCCTAAAGTAAGCAATGTTACACAGTATTTTCACAAAGTAATCTTTTATGTCCTTCATATAACACAATCATATATCACAATCCATTATTTTTCAAATTAGACGTACGACGTGTTGTCTATAGGTCCCAACATTCTCTAACTATATATGGTACACTTGCTAACATTTAATTTTTTATAGAAGTGGGTACGGTATATTTTGCAATTTAAGTATAATATTCGCTAGACGTGGTTGAATTAACTTGTGTGAAGGACCTTTTGGAAATTGTGTTGTGAAGGACAGGATACAGTAGTGTATGTTTTTAATACATGTTCAAACTTTGCTAATGTTCAATGTTCATTTTTTGAACTTATGAAAACGACCGATAGATATCACATTATTTGCAAAACCTGTTTAAAAGTTTGAAAATTTTAAATACTAAAGTCATGAAGTTTATTTCAACACATAATAACACACCTATTACTTGCAATAAAAAATACATCACTAATTATTAATACAGTATTGCCCGAAATAAACAGTACTGAAACTAAGTTGGCGGTGTTTTTATGCGTGCGCTGTCACACTCAAGTTAGCTAGTATAGACCTGTCAAGTAAACTTCAAACAAGTAATTAGTAGGGCCTAATTATTAAAAATGGTGTTAAGTACAGAGGAGAAAGTGTTTCTGGTAGAGCATTATTTTCGTTCATACGGAATCGGCCGACATAATGGTGCAAGTTTGCTATACGTGTCTGATCAATTCACACAAAGGTTTAATAAACGTTCTCCAAGTAATGCTGTAATTTTGAAGGTTATTGAAAAGTTTAGAAATACAGGTAGTGTATTGTGCCAACGAAAAGGAAACTCGGGCGTCCCAGGACAGTTAACAACAACAATAACCATGAACGTGTTTTGAGCAAATCTTAGAAAATCCGAAAGTCAGCCAGGCAAGGACAGCGTTACAACTTGATTTAGAAAGAACTTCCTTTCAAAGAATCCTGAAGGAGCTGGGTACATTTTCGTATGTGATTCAGGTACATCAACAACTACATCCTCGGGATTATCGCAGTAGAGTGGAATATTGCGCCAGAATTCTCGCGTTACAGTATGAAAATCCTGAATTTTTGAAAAATGTTTGGTTTTCAGACGAAGCACATTTTCACTTGTCAGGCTATGTGAATCGTCGCACAAATCGATTTCTGGGCTTTGCCAGACCCGATGAGGTTCAAGAGGTTCCTTTACATAGTGAAAAAGTGAGTGTCTGGTGTGCTGTTTCCGGACACGGAATCATTGGTACGTACTTTATCGAAGAGAATGGTAGGCAAGTCACACTTAATCAACAGAGGTACAGACAAATTTTAACACGATTTATCCCTGATCTACGTCAATTCTGTCGTGCACGTAACTTGGCATTTCGAAACCAATTTTTTCAGCAGAACGGGGCAACTTGCCATACTGCTGCCGCAATTCGTTAATTTCTTCAAGAACATTTTCCAAGCAAATTCATATCACGATTTACTGATTTCCCTTATCCTTCACATTCTCCAGACCTCACACCTCCAGACGCATACATTTGGGGCATGGCTAAAAATGCCGTTTTCAAACGGGCACCACAAACCATCGATGAATTAAAGGATGCCGTTAGAGTCTTCTTCGCAGCCCTGAGACAACCCTTATTCAATAACATGACCAGAAACTTAGAACATCGTTATGAAGTCTGTCTCGAATGAGGAGGTGCACATTTAGAACATATAATAAAGTGTCAATAATATGTATTTTTTAAATATACAAAACAATTACAATTTCAGTACTGTTTATTTCGGGCAATACTGTATATTTAAACGTACACCATAAACATTCGACGTGTTGCCTATATTCATATACATTCTTCGTATTTATATGGTATACTTGCTAACATTTAATTTTTCCTAAAATGCTTATAACCCATATACCACAAATTGTATTTACCAACTTATAATTTCGACAGAGCAGACAGTAATAAAGTTTAATCCAATACAAGTACGCCGGGTTGCCTGCAACATACACAGATATATTATATATTTTTACCAATTTTTAGCTACAGTATGCGATCTATATTTATGCAATGGATTTTTCTGATAGAGAGTGGACTGTGACACCTCGTCACAATACCATGTTTAAATGTGGTTAACATATATTAGCCTGTTGTCAGTAACAACCCTCAAAGTGTCATTAAGTTACCCTTGCTTTATGTCAGTCTAAAGTTTTACAGGAATTAGGACTAAAATAAAGCAATCTAGTCACATAATAAAAAGGAATAAATAAAATTGGCGTTACTGCGTACAACCGTAGTTACTTGCTCTCTAAGTAAGACATTGCACAGTGTGAAAATGGCCTGAGAATTATTCTATTAAGGTGGAATTGTTTTGCAGTAGATTTGCCGGTTCTTTTGTATGCGTGTCCTTAAAATTTTTAACACGATATCGCCAAGGCAAAAATTTTCTTAGCATTATTACAAGCCCAATAGAATTTTTTGTTACTGCAAGCTATTGTACTTTCTGCTAAATCTTAGCTTAAGACGAAATCTACGCTGTAAGTTTAATTATCTATGGAAAGGATCATACATTTCTCTTATCTCTAAGAGACCCGCAATCAATATGTGATATATATCTAAACCCAATAGAGATTAACACTCCAAAACAACTGCACTATTACAAAATCTTGATCTTATTATAAGAGTTTTTCATGAAAATAAATGTAGGTGTTTTTCTGTTACAGCAGTAGCTACGAAGATTCTCTAAATGCCGACGCACACCAGAGGTCCCACGGGGCATCAGTGAGGCCACGAGCATTTGCTAGAAACAGAGCTTTTAACCGTAATAGATCGCTCTCTGATTGTACAGTACAACATTCTTCGACAGTTCCAATGCATAGTACTCACTCACAATTAAACTCAAATCATCCGCCTTATATTAATCCACAGTTTCAAAAACCTACAGATGCTATATTTTATAGTCGAGCTCTAGACCCCTAATGTTTAATTTTGTATTTTATAAGATTATAAATGTTACCAAAATGTGACTGATGTAATTTAGTTTGTAAGTTGTAAATAATTATTAGGCATGTGTGCAATGTTTATGATAGTATATAAAAGTGTTCTTTTTGTTAATTTTGATTATAAGTCTCAACCTCTACCAACTTGTATTATTTATTGAAGAATTGTGTGTTGAAGATTATTGTGCCGACAAGGTAGTTATGCGCTAAACAGCGCTAGATAGGTTTTGGGCCGCTTGGAGCTTCTTTTTAAAAAAGATTCTTTTTCCAAAACACTCCTATCAAGTGCTTTTTTATAATAATTACAATAATTTTGACAATTGTACGTTATTAACGAATTGGTTTCAAAAATAATCAAACTCACTGATCACTAAATTAATTAATTAAAACTAAAATAAGTTGCTTGAACAACCAACAATGTTAAAGTTGTGAAGCTCGAGACTGTCTGGCCATCTTGAGCTCTTGAGGGTATTTATGCTATCCGTACTCTTACATCATTTTGTGGGAAATGCAGATCTCATGTCTGCTATTTCTTGATACAATACAGTTTTACATTTTAATAATCATAATTCTAATAATAATTGCTGTCTTATTGTCTACACTGACCTGCACCTGCAGTGTCGTGTTACGTCTGGAATACAAAGTAACTGTTTCCATTCTCATGTCTGGTTTGTGAACTTTCATTAACCTTTTATTATGTCCTTCAATTATACAATGTAACAATATTTCGTAAGACTTAATAATTTCATTTAAATATACATATGTTGAATTGGGGGATATGTAACTTGCTCCACAAATTATTTTAATGAATAATTAATTTTAGGAGATTATTGTGTTAATATTAATAAAATATTACACATAATAAATGCGGTCTAGGTGTTCCCGGGCGATGCTTAGAAGGAACACCCCTATATTATTGTTTAATATTGTGGTACACCCTACCATTTTCCTGATGTAACGAAGAAAATAGGTGCACGACAGGATATAAATAAATTACCCTTGTATATCTAAACTCGATCGCTTTTGGTTGCGGAGGCTTCAAAAGACTTAAAATCTCAGAGGAAAGATAAAGAAACGTTGAAAAGCTATAACCTGGTAAAAAAATTATTAAAAAATAATTGAAACGCAGATTAGTGGAATAGAAATGCTTTAGTATTTTAATATGACAAATTGAAAGTGTAAGAAATTATTTAATAGGGCTTCGGACATAAGTAGTTTAGCTAGGCTGCTTTGGACAACAAACCGCACAGCAAGATATGTATACGCCGGTTTGAGAACAAAATTGTCTTTATATGCAAATTTGCTTTTGGGGTGTCCACTGTGTAGAATAAAATGCCGGCGAAGCGCTGGGGCACCGGTGCCTTGTTGAAGGATAGTTTGCTTAATGATGAATGGGGCTCCTTAGGCCTTTGCCCTCGGGGGACGCGCAGCGCCGGCCGGGTGTCTTTATTGTTAGATAGTATGGTGAAGTGGGGGAGTGCAATAAATGTGGTGGATGACGTTAAACAATGTCAAATGATAAATGCGGAATGGGTTACCCCCGTGTACCTCTCTAGGTGATTGACTACTACGGATATTTTTTTAAGAATTTTTAGCAGTGTTCTCGGGAGCTTTATTTTTGCATTGAATAACATGGGAATAGCGTTAAACATTTTTCAAAGTGATGTATGTAGAATGGAGCCCACATTCTGAGGGAGGTAGTACCCTCTTAGGTACTTGACTGCTTCAGAGATTTTTAGGTTAAGCTAAAATTAAACGCGGTGAAGAATTTTTTATGTTAAGCAAAAACGTGCATGTGGTAAAGAATTTTTAGCGCTCCTCAAGAGCTGTATTTCTGAATTAAGTATCAAATAACATTAGAAAATATACGAAATGTGATATGATGGATTTAATTTACAAGTTCTGCATGTAAAATCTTGTAAAGACAAGTTGTTTATTTCATGATTTCATTACCAAGATAATTTAACAAGAATTCGCAGCCGAAATCTAGAATATAATCTTACGTTTTTTATTGTAATTATAGCTGTCTGGTAATATATATGCAAATCATATCGACATTCACTTGTAATATAATAAGGTGTGTTGCAAAATATGTTAAGAAAATATTAAATAACATGTGTATGACGTTAAACATTTTGAAAATGATGAATGTAGAATGGGGCCCACTAGTATGATCTGAACGAGGCTGTGCCCCCTTAGGTACTTGACTACTTCGGAGGTTTTTATAGGTCAAGCTAAAATTAAACGTGGTGAAGAATTTTTGTGTTAAGCAAAAAAACGTGCATGTGGTAAAGAATTTAGCGGTGCTCCTTAGAGCTTCGCCTTCGCTTTTATTCTCGTTGCATTAGTTAATTGAAAATAGATTTTTAGGTTAAGCAAAAATAGGAAATGTGGTGGATGACGTAATCATTCTCAAAATGATGAATGGCGGGGACCTCCTTAGCGTGTCCTGAACGGGGCTGTGCCCAATTATTTTTGTATTAAATAGCAAAAAAGAATAATAGCAGAAATTATTCGACTCGTATTTTATAATGGTTTTAATTTAAAATATTGGTGTGTGTGCGTGTGTGTGTGCGTGTGGGGGTGTATGCAAAAAACATGTTAAGACAGGTCACTCGTTATTTTGTTCATGATTGCATCACCAAAATAATATATACAATTACATTGAATTCGTACCCGGATCTAAAATATAACCTTAAAATGTATCCAAATCATATCGTTGTTTAAAACGTGGTGAAGAATTTGGATGGTGATGTAATCATTCTCAAATGCGGAATGGGGCTCCATAAGGTGTTCTGAACGGGGGCTTTGCACCTATTAGGTGATTGAATACTTCGGAGATTTTTAGGTTAAGCAAAAACGTGCACTTGCTGAAGAATCCCCGAAAATTTCAAAAAATTATTTTTGTATTAAATATATAATGTTAAAAAGAAACACACAAAATTTTAATGCTAAATGACTCGGTAATCTAGTCCAACACTGATGACAATTAAGAACATCATATAACAAGCAATTATTCGCTTACTGATTGCTTGATAGAAATTACGTTGATCACTTCAACATTGCCTGCGAATTAAGCGGCCTTTCAATGGCAGTACGTACAGAGTTGCTATATAAAGTATTGAACAAATTAGCGTTTTTATTTATTGCATTGCAATCCATTATTTTGTTGTATGGCCATTCTGTATATGAATATTTTCTTGAAAATGAATTTACGTATGTGGGTTTACATGCATTTATTTTCCTAATAATATTTAAATAAGGCTTGCAAAAATAGTGCGGAATATATTTAGAAGCAAAGATAGGAAAAAAGGTAGGTAGGGTTAGGTTAGACTATTGCAAACAGATAACCATAGATGTAGGTTATGGGAATTTCAGGGAAATGTGCAGGCTTGCTCAGTATAGAAATCAAAGGAGGTACGCGCGCAGCCAGTTCCAAGACAGAAAACTAAATAATTGTACTTGAACATGATGACTATGTTGGTTTTGCAATATTCTTAACTAATGTTGATTGTGCGAAAGAATTTATTGGAAAATTAATAATTCGGCAAATGTCAAAGTGTTGGGGAATCTTGGCAGCTATAGACTGCTTAACCCCTTCACTGAATCTCGGTGAAATAGGGCATAAAATTAGAAAACAATAGAAGGGAACCAATGATGAAAAAATTAACGCAGATAAATCTGATGATTATTACAAACAACTACAGGCGTTGGTTGTGAAATATCTGCAACTAATGTTGACTGTGCAAAAAGATATGCTGGAAAAAATATTAAATCGGTAAATGTTCAAGTGCTGGGGAAACTTGGCAGCCACAGGCTGCTTACCCCCCTTTACAACCACTGAATGTCGGAGAAATAGGGTATATAATTGTAAAACAATAGAAGGGAACCGAACTGCATCTAACAAGAAAGAACAGCACCTATGATGAGAGACAACAAACATAGAAACAAGAAGAAATTGTTGAAAGCATATGTGTGGAGCACAGCACAGTATGTCTATAAAATACGGGCAGTGGGAAAAGCAGACAGAAAAACGGTAGCATCATTTTGGAATGCGGTGCTTTAGATGTATGAGGACGATTGCATGGACAGACAAAGTTAATAACAAATAGGTTATAGAAATAGTAGAGGAACAAGAATATCTGTAGAAAAATAGGAGAAATAGAAGGGCAGAATACGTTCTAAGGCATTTTTGGGAAATAGTATGGGATATATTACAAGCAGAGATAGGAAAAAAGGTAGATGTAGACCTAGGTCAGATAGTGATAGATGCAGACTGTGCAAATTTCGAGGAAATGTGTAGGTTAGGTCAGAATAGGAAACAATGAGGGTACGCGTCTAACCAGTTACAGGACTGAAGACCTAATGATGAAGACCATTTTTTAAGTCTCAATTTCTCCTCCATTTCCTCATAAAATTTATTACTGCACTAGATCGTTTGTGGGGCTTATGGCACGAGGCAGCACTTTGCAGTCCCATGATGCCACACCCTCTTCTCTGACGTTACGCGCCAGCACCCACATCCTTTGACGTCACGCGACCACGCCCACCATCCTCTGACGTCAAGCTCTCACTAATGAGTTTTTTCATTAAAAACCTATTAGCACTAATCGCTTTTTACTGGAAAAATTATTAACACTAATCACTGTTAAACGGGAAAACTCATTAACGATATCACCCTTTTTTCTTACGTCACATCTGTCATCCACCTTTTTTTTTACGTCACATCCGTCATTCGTCATTTTTCTTACGTCACATATGTCATTTGCCATTTTTCTTACGTCAATCCGTCATTTTGTCTTACGCCAATCCACCATGCTCCATCCTGTATATACATTTTACTGCAAGTTCTCAGAGAAAAAAGTTGGCTCGAGCAGGATTCGAACCCACGCTGACAGCGTGCAAAACGGACACCTTAACCACAACACCATCGAGTCAATCGAAATCGTTACTTGTACGTCTAGTATTATTGTTTATTGAA
Source organism: Platerodrilus igneus (assembly GCA_036346225.1). Lineage (NCBI taxonomy): Eukaryota > Metazoa > Arthropoda > Insecta > Coleoptera > Lycidae > Platerodrilus > Platerodrilus igneus. Next base: position 2,970,047 of record JARFIW010000012.1, on the reverse strand, counting down.
CAGACTCTATTTTAATTTAGAGATGAACTTAGAGTGTATTTAAATATGAAAAAATTTGGAATGATTACGAAACGGCTTACCGATTCCATTTTTAGAGGTATGTATATTTAAAAGAACCTAACCCAAAATGTTATAGAGACTTCCCTCATACTTTTTTATTAGCGAGCACCACATAATAGACGTCTACATCGGTCGACAGTCGTCTTTAAACTGAACAGACCAAAGGCGGATTCTTGAAGAAAATGAAATATTCATAATAAATATTGAGGGCACCTAATTCACTTGTGTAAATTAGAAAAAATTGAACGTATTTTTATATCAGTACTAATTACTATTTCTCTTTATAACATCTTATCTCAATGGTGTAAAAAAAAAACAATTACTCATTGCCGTCATGAAAATTAGCAGATTTTATGAACGAAAGGATCAGCTCTAATTGTTAAAACGTTTCTAGATTCGTATTACTTTTTACTTATGTATAAATTTTGCAAAGTATAAAAACTATACGTGTCTTAATAATTTAGAGTACAAATTAGAATAAATTACTTTAAATTTCAGTAAATAGTTTCAGAAATCCTAATTTTTCAATTTCGTTTAAACTTCTCAATCGCCCGCATCACTGCAAGGAACTAAGAACTGCACTTACTAAGTCAATCAGATCGATTTACTGGTACAGATCCTATAATAGCAGCAATCAGCTGTGTCCTCGCTGATTATTCGAGTACGTTGACGTATTTCAGGCGCATAATTTTGCATCATCCAACAAAAAAATAAGCGCATAAGGATTGGACATGCTTTACTTCTCCTTTTTCTATCTCTGGTTCTAATATATTCTGCACTATTCTCTAATGTCTTAGAATGTGCTCTATCATCATAGCTCTGCTATTTTTTGCTATTTTCCACATATTTCTTTCTTTCCCTACCATTTCTAATACCTCTTTCTTCTTAACTTTGTCTGTCCATGATATCTTCATTCGTCTGTAGCACCACATTTCAAAGGCTTCTTACCTTTTTCTTGTCCGTTTCTCCTACTGTCCAGGCTTCACAGCCGTACAGTGCTGTGCTCCACACATATGTTTTAAGCAATCTTTCCTTATTTCCATGTTTGTTGTCTTTAAACACAGTAGTTTGCTTCTTCTTGTTAAATGTAGCACGACCTTGTGCTAATCTTTGACTTATATCTTTTGTGTTATTTGGCTTTCTAGGTAGCAGAAAGCTGTAACCTCTTGAAAGTTCTTGTTACCTATTTGTATTCTTGTTTTTGATTTATTTTCCCCTCTTTTGCATACTAGAACTTTAGTTTTACTTTTGTTAATTTTCATACCGTATCTCTCTGTTAGAACTGTTTCTATTTCATTAAGAGCAGCCTCTAACTCTTCTTTGCCAGATGCTACTACCGTTATATCATCTGCAAATCTAAGCATATCAATCTTTTATCCCTGCATAGTAATTCCAAATGTCTTTTTGCATTTGACAATATTCATTGCCTCTTCAATGTACAAGTTAAAGATTAAAGCGGCTAGGGCACATCCCTTTTCCTAATGTTTACTTCTCTACTTTCCTGCTCTAATTGTATTACTTCTGTTTGTTCTTTGTATAAGCTATGTACTATCCGTCTATCTTTAAATCTCATTCCAATCTTTTTGAGTATTTTGAACATTTTTTCCATTTTACATTGTCGAATGCTTTTTTCAGATCTACAAACCTTAAATACACGCTTTCCCCCCTTTCTGTTGTTTTCTCCATTATCACCCTCAGAGCTAAAATAGCCACCCGTGTTCTCCTTTTTCGCCTAAACCCAAATTGTTCTCCTATTAGTATTTGTTCAGCTCGTTTTTTATTCGTCTTTATACAATTCTAGTTAATATTTTTGAAACGTGTGCTGGCAAACTATTGTTGGAAAGTTTTCACATCTACCAGCGCCTCTTTTTTGGTATGGTTATTATGATGTTGAAATCTTTGGGTATCTCGCCTGTCTCATACATATAGCTTATAAGTGGGAAGAGACGTTCTGTTACTGCTTGTCTAGGGACTTTTAGAGTTTCTGCTTACACCTAATCTATACCCGGCGCCTTATTATTTTTCATACCCTTTAATGCTAATTCAAACTCATCTTTAAGTGTAGGATATTCCAAGTCAACATTTTCAATGTCTGATTTCTGTTCTATTGCTGTTAGTTCCTTTACTGCATATAAATTCCCTATATATTCTTGCCATGTAATCACTTTCTCCACATTTTCTATAATGGCGTTTTCTACCCTTATGTTTTTGCTATATAGTTTTATAGCCCTAAAATTAATTCTAATTAGTTTGTATGCTTCGTCCGTCTTTCCTATTTCAATATTAGTTTATACCACTGATATTTTTCATCAATCCATTGTTCTTTAGCTTTCTTGCATTTGCGAATAATTTCCCATTTTATGGCTTTGTATCTCTGTTTTCCATTTCGAATGGACCTGCACCTTGCCGAAGTTCTAGATTACTAGAACAGGTGAAATGGCTTGCGTGTTTTAATGAGCTAAAGAGCCAAACTACAGGTCCAACCAAAGTAGTAGGGTCGTTAGTGAGGAACCAGACTAAGACAGGTTTCTGAAAGAGGGCAGCGGCTCTTTCGGTACTTAGATTGGCAGAGACCATAGGGGTCGGTATGACAGTCTAAGACACACTACCGCGATATGGCAAGCAACGGGAAACCACCATATTACCTCCCAAGTACACAGTGTACCTAAATTATAATAAAATGATGGCATTCTCTGGGGTAAAAAATTCCCAAGTTAAAATAGTCTCCCATTCGGATCTCCGGGAAGGGACTACTTCGGAGGGTGCGATCGGAAAGTTAAAAATAAGAGTCGGGAACATTTTGCGAGTCGGAGCGTGGAATGTTAGAAGTATGACGCAAGTAGGTAAGCTAGAGAACCTAAAAATCGAAATGAATAGGTTATCACTAGACATAGTAGGGATCAGCGAAGTTCGGTGGCCAGAGGCGGGGGATTTTTGGAGTGGAGACTTCAGAGTAATTCATACAGGAGCAGAGGAAGGAAATTTGGGTGTGGGGATAGTTATGCGGAAAAAGATAGGATCCTGTGTAGAAAATTACTTACAAAAGAACGAAAGGGTACTCATGGTTAGATTAGAATCTAAACCGGTAAATACAGTAATAATACACGTATACATGCCTACCTCTAGCTACATTGACGAAGAGGTAGAAACGATCTACAAAGATATCGAAGACATATTAAGATACGTAAAAGGACACGAAAATTTAATAATTACGGGGGATTTTAATGCAGTGGTAGGAGAAGGTAGGGAAGGAGCGGTAGTAAGTTTATTTGGTTTAGGCACGAGAACCGACAGGGGAAATAGACTGGTAGAATTCTGCGACAAGAACAATTTAATCATCACTAACACATTATTTCAACATCATGCTAGAAGACGATATACGTGGAAAATGCCAGGAGATATAGGAAGATATCAAATAGATTACATTCTTGTTAGACAACGGTTTAGGAATCAAGTAAAACACTGTAGAAGCTACCCGGAAGCAGATATAGACACTGACCACAACATCGTAATTATGAAGGCCGCACTTAAATTTAAAAATTTGAAAAATAGAAACGGAAAAAGGCATTTGGACTTAGAGAAACTAAAAGATATAAATATTCAAGAAAATTCGAAAAAAACTCAAATGAGTTGCTCAATGATATTGAGAAAATATCTGATACTAAGGAAGTAGAAACAGAATGGAATAACATTAAATCCAGCCTAGACATGGCGGCCAGAGATATTCTGGGGTATACACAAAAACAAAATAAGAAACCATGGATATCAAAGGATATCCTGAATTTAATAGAAGAAACACGAAACTACAAAAATAAATTAGACGAAACAGGCAAACAGAGATACAAAGCTATAAAATGGGAAATTATTCGCAAATGCAGGAAAGGTAAAGAACACTGGATTAATGAAAAGTGCAAAGAGGTACAAACTAAGATGGAAATAGGAAAGACAGACGAAGCATACAAATTAATTTGAATGAATTTTAGGGATATAAAACCGTATAGCAAAAATATAAAGGACGCACAAGGAAACGTCATCATAGAAAACGTCGAGAAAGTGGGTAGATGGCAAGAATATATAGGGAATTTATATGCAGGAGGGGAACTAACTGCATTAGAACAGGAATCAGACATTAAAAATGATGACTTGGGATATCCTATACTTAGAGATGAGTTTGAATTAGCATTAAAGGATCTGAAAAATGGTAAGGCGCCTGGTACAGATAAGGTGCATTCAGAATCTCTAAAAGCCGTTGGACAAGCAGTAACAGAACGTCTCTTCTAACTAGTGAGCTATATGTATGAGACAGGCAAGATACCCAAATATTTCAAACGTAACATCATAGTAACTATACCAAACAAGAAAGGCGCGGATAGATGTGAAAACTTTTGAACAATAAGTTTGACAGCACACGTGTCTAAAATATTAACTAGAATTGTACAAAGACTAATGAAAAAGAAATACTAAGAGAAGACCAATTTGGGTTTAGGTGAAACAGGGCAACACGTGAGGTTATTTTAGCTCTGAGAGTGATAATAGAGAAAACAATAGAAAAGGGGGAAAGCGTGTATATAGGGTTTGTAGATCTGGAAAAAGCATTCGACAATATAAAATGGAAAAAATGTTTGAAATACTCAAAAAGATCGTAATGAGTTATAGGGATAGACGAATAGTACATAGCTTATACAAAGAGCAAACAGCAGTAATAGAATTAGAGCAGGAACGTAGAGAAGTAAACATTAGGAAAGGAGTGAGACAGTGATGTGTCCTTTCCCCATTAATTTTTAACTTGTACATTGAAGAGGCAATGAATACTGTTAAATGCAGAAAGACATTTGGAATCAATATGCAGGGACAAAAAATTGATATGCTTAGATTTGCAGATGATATAGCGGTATTAGCATCTAGCAAGGAAGAGTTAGATGAAATGAAAACGGTTCTAACAGAAAGATACGGTATCAAAATTAACAGAAACTAAAACTACAGTACTAGTATACAAAACAGGGGAAAATAAATCAAAAACAAGAATACACATATGTAACATGCACTTACAAGAGGTTAAGGATTTCTGCTACCTAGGAAAGCCAAATAACACAGGATTTAAAGAGCACAAAAGATGTAAAACAAACAAGGTCGTGCTACATTTAACTAGAAAAAGCAACTACTGTGTTCGAAGACAACAAACATAGAAATAAGGAAAAGATTACTTAAAACGTATGTGTGGAGCACAGCACTGTACGGCTGTGAAGCCTGGACAGTAGGAGAAGCGAACAAAAAAAGGTAGAAGCCTTAGAAATGTGGTGCTACAGATGAATGAAGATTTCATGGACAGACAAAGTTAAGGACGAAGAGGTACTCAAAATGGTAGAGGAAGAAAGAAATATGTGGAAAACGGTAACAAAATAGGAAAGATAGGATAATAGGCAACATTCTGCGGCATGAGGGAATAGTGCAGAATATATTAGAAGCAGAGATATAAAAAAAGAGAAGAAGAGGTAGACCTAGGTTAGACTACTGTACACAGATAGTGAAAGATGTAGGCTGTATGAGTTTCAGGGAGATGTGTAAGCTAGCTCAGAATAGAAATCAGTGGAGGTACGCATCCAACCAGTCACAAGTTGGATAAATTAATGACGAAGAAAGTAACTGTACCTAAACATGATGATTATTATAAGCAAGTACAAGAATTGGTTGGGCAATATTCTCAAATAATGTTAATTGTATAAAAGTATTTACTGGAAAACTATTAGTTCGGCAAATGTCTAAGTGTTGGGGGATTTTGGTAGCCACAGGTTGCTTAACCCTCGTCACTGAATCTCGATGAAATAGGTCATAAAATTAGAAAAGAATAGAAGGGGAACCGAGCTGTATACATGCTGTGTGAGAATTTCAGAACACTGTGTAGGCAAGCTCAGAATATAAATAAGTGCAGGTTCGTGTCCAACCAGTTTTGAGACGGGAAACCTAATGACGAAAAAATAAGCGCAGATAAATCTGATGATTATTATAAACAAGTACGGGTGTTGGTAGTGAAATATCAGCAACTAATGTTGACTGTGCGAAAAGATATTATGGAAAAAATATTAAGTCGGTAAATGTGTAAGTGCTGGGGGAACTTGGCAGCCACAGGCTGCTTCCTCCCCTACACAACCACTGAATGTCGGAGAAGGGTATATAATTGTAAAAGAATAGAAGGGGACCGAAATGCATCTAACAAGAAAGAACAGCGCCTATGATGAAAGACATCAAACATAGAACAAGGGGAAAATTGTTGAAAGCATATGTGTGGAGCACAGCACAGTATGCCTGTGAAATACGGGCAGTCTGAAAAGCAGACAGAAAAATGGTGGCAACCTTTTGAAATAAGGTGTGTTACAGGCGGAAAAGCTACTAAGTGTATCTTTTCCAGTCAAATTATAAAATGGGGGCGGCCTGTAAAACAAAAATTAAAGGGGGGTCGCCGGCACTAGCTAGCGGAAGGTCGTGGATCATATAGAGGGTTAAAATTTTGAAAAAAGGGTTAAATTAATTCATAATCTACTACAAAAATGTGGCACTTACCTTTCATAAAATATTGTGGCTTAATGACAATTGCCAAGGGCGCCAGACAAGTCGAGAATGTCCAAATGTTCGTACAAAACCTTGAGAGACTTGTCATCCCAAGGAGGACAATGGTTTCTTTTAATCAATTCCTCACCTTTACTACTTATATAAAAAATAAGAAAACTATTGACTTAATCAACGGCAAACAAAACTATTTAATTCACAGAGCAATAAACGTGAACCTCTTACATTCATTGATTTAGAAATTTAAGTGACTAGGTGACTATGGAATTTATGAAAATTTTGAGTACATAAGTAGTTATCAAACATTTGTATATGAAAGAAACGTATATTATAAATCGTACACTAATTTAATCCTACGGTTTATGGCTAAAACGTCCTAACAAATAAACTAACTAAAAATTGGTTATGCTACTTAACTATAAAGACTTACTTACTAATAATTGTCCATTGTTTGAGGGTTGGTTTTCCAACGTAGAACAGTTCTTAATTTTGGGAAGAGAATCTCGCTTGTTGCTTCTGTTTGTAATGTTTAAGAAAATTGACTGGTACACGAACTCGGCAGAATTTTGACAATATCACTTACTTGTGCGTCACACGCCTACAAGTTTTTAATATTTATCTTGTATCACTATAAATCCGCGTACATATGGGCATAACCCTCGCGAAACTGGAAGAGTAACACTTCTTTCCAATTTTTTTCTAACGTGATACGAAGTGTAATATTCTATGTCATGCCAGAGAAACGCTACCCGCAAACTACGTTTCTCTCTACTTCTTTGACCACCGTCGGCCCCATGGGAAGAACTCCCCGTCTTTGGCTAAAGCCTTCAAATATATAGACTATTCCTATCCTAATAATTATGAGCGTCATTTTCTGTTATCCAATGACTGAACAGAACCTCCCACAAAACAAGATTTCAGAAACCAAATCCAACCCCTTTTTAGATGAGAATCGCGGAAGCAACTATTTTCCAAGAATTTAAATTATCTTTTTTCTTCTACGAATTTCTTAATTATGACAATGTGGAATCTACCTATGGCGGCCGTAGTCTGGCATTAACAAAGACCGGCTAACCTACTTGAGCCGAAATGGATTTTAAATACAATGGATGTCTCCAGACTACTTAAAATTACTTGTAATATTTGAACAAATCAATTGGAAATAGTTTCCGCTATTTATAAAAGGTTTCGTTTTTGTATAACTGCTGTCAGTCAACGAAAGGTTAAGCTTTTCAAATTGAAATTGGTTTTCTTTATTTACGCTAAAAAGGTACTAAACTTTTAAGAAGTTTATTGTTACTTGGTTTATTAGGGTAGAGCTTTAAATTATTATGACCTGCCGCTGGAATTTAGTAGCCTGAAGCTATGGTAAATGTGGTCTTTTATTATATAGGATCCTAACTGAATGTGAAGTAATTTATTGTGGGAATTTTTGTCTATACTTTATTCAAGTTACTGAATTTTAATTAATTGATTGTTTAATCGTTAACATTACAAAATAATGTTACAGGTGCTTCAGATGTATGAGGATGACAGCATGGACAGACAAACATCAGATGGTGATAGATGCAGACTGTGCAAATTTCAGAGAAATGTGTAGGTTAGTTAGGAATAGGAAACAATAAGAGTACGCGTCTAACCAGTTTCAGGACTAAAGACCTAATGATGATGATCTTTGTTTTGTTGTTTCGTTTGATTTATTTTTGTAATTTTTCTTTCTTCTATTAATTCAGGTTATTCTTTGTTATCCATGGTTTCTTACTTTCTTTTTATGTATATCGCAGAATATCTCTGGCTGCCGTGTCTAAACTGAATTTAATTTTATTCAATTCTGTTTCTACTACCTTAGTATCAGAAAAGTGCAAAGAGATACACACTAAAATGGAAATAGGAAAGACAGACGAAGCATAAAAACTAATTAGAATGAACTTTAGGGATATAAAACCGTATAGCAATAATATAGGAGACGCCAGAGGAAACGTCATAGTAGAAAATGTAGAGAAAATTGCTAGATGACAGGAATATGTAGGGAATTTGTATGCAGGAGAGGAACTAACAGCATTAGAAATGGAATCAGACATTGAAAAGGATGACTTGTGATATCCTATACTTAAAGATAAGTTTGAATTGGCATTAAAGGGGCTGAGAAGTGGTAAGGCGCCAGGTAAAGTACAGGCAAAAACTTAAAAGTCGCTGGACACGCTTTAACAGAACGTCTCTTCCAACTTGTAAACTATATGCATGAGATAGGCGAGATATTATTTTTTTGTTTTTTTATTTGTTCCAACGTTTCAGTAGTCTGCTACTTGATATTTAAGCAGACCTGGTTTCTCCACAGAAAGTAACCGTCATATGTTATGTGTGTATGTGTGTGGGGGGATGGTTGTTTGTATGTGTGTTATGTATGTGATGTTGGTCCGTGTTACGTTCCCCCTCTAGAACCAGAACCATCGGCAGCCGGATATCCCAGTCGTCAAAGAAGAACGCGCAACGGACATTGCCTTGTCAGTCCGGACCATCGACAGCCGGAAATCCAGATGTTGAAAAGGCAATGTAAGTGTGTGTTAAAAGGTGTGTGTGTGTGTGGGTGTGTGTGTGTGGGTGTGTGTGTGTGTGTGAGAGAGAGAGAGAGAGAGAGTTGTGTGTATGTGTGTTGTGTGTGATGTTGGTATCCGTGTTACGTTCCCCCTTTAGGACCAGGACCATCGAAAGCCGGATATCCCAATCGTCAAAGAGGGAACGCTTGACGGATATTGCCTTATCAGTCCGGACCATCGGCAGCCGGAAATCCAGATGGTGAATAGGCAATGTAAGTGTGTGAATGGCGTTTTGTGTTTGCGCAGTGTATAAGAGGAGTTGTGTGTGTGTGTGGGTGTGCGTGAGTGTACGCCGGTGTGCGCGTGTGTGTGTGTGTTTGAAATGTTAATTTGTGTTTATGATTGCCCAGGTTACCAAAAGGTTGGATTGAATTAGTATAATTTTGTACATGTTTGAACTTATACTATTACATAAAAAAATTAGGTTCTTTCATAGAAAAGGATTTGTTTGCTGTATTATTTGCCTCAAGTATGTGTAAGTCTGGTTCTTAAAATTTAGTGTTAGTAAAAAAGAAAAGAAATTCCCTATTCTACTACTTAAGATTAACTTATACTACTACTGTTAGTTATTATTTGTTAGAGACAGGGTTGTTAATATGTAGGAGCGTGCAAATTCTACATATTAGGGGGTTGGATTGTTTCTAAGTCGGGTTGATGCTTTGATCTTGTTGCTTCTGGTCGTCAAGGGTAGAGCTCTTGGAATTCCAGGAGGTCGGTCTCCGGTCTCCGGGGCAAAGCCTCGATCCGAGGAGAAGTGGTGCTTTTATGTCTCTGTCCGGGTAGTTTTGTTTGTGTCGTTTATCCGTCAAGATAACGTTAGTCGATGAGTGCGGTGGTTTTTTGTGTGAGTGCATTTAATTGTGAAAAAGGGTTTTCGTTCTAAAACATCTGGTGCAAGGTCTTGTTTAATAATATTTGTCTATGTGCGTAGAGGTACGGTTGTAAGTCATTACACTCGAATACTATATGTTCTGGTGTTCCTATTTCTCCGCACGTGCATAGTTGGCGAGATATCCAAAAATTTCAAGCGTAACATAATAGTTACTATACCAAAAAAGAGAGGCGCTGGTAGATGTGAAAATTTTCGAACAATAAGTTTGCCAGCGCACGTGTCAAAAATACTATCTAGAATCGTACAAAAATGAGCTTAAAAAAATATTAGGTGAGGATCAATTTGGATTTAGGCAAAACAGAGGAATACGGGAAGCTATTTTAGCTCTGAGGGTGATAATGGAGAAAGCAATAGAAAAAGAGGAAGCGTGTATATACGGTTTGTAGATCTGGAAAAAGCATTCGACAATGAAAAATGGAAAAAATGTTCGAAGTACTTAAAAAAATTGGAATGAGTTATAGGGATAGACGAATAATAGTACCTAGCTTATACAAAAAGCAAACAGCAGTAACAGAATTATAGCAAGAACGTAGAGAATAAGATACTAGGAAAAGTGTGAGACAGGGATGTGTCCTATCTCTATTAATTTTTAACTTGTACATCGAAGAGGCGATGAATACTGTCGAATGCAGGAAGACATTTGGAATTGTATGACAGGGACAAAAGATTGATTTGCTTAGATTTGCAGCTGATATAGCGGTATTAACATCTAGCAAAGAGGAGCTAGAAGCTGCTGTTAGTGAAATGGAAACGGTTCTATCAGGGGGATACAGTATGAAAAATTAAAGAAGGGAAAAATAAATCAAAAAGAAGAATACAAATAGATAACGAGAACTTGCAGGAGGTTAAGGATTTCTGCCATCTATGAAGCCAAATAACGTAAAATGGGAAAAGCACAAAAGATATAAAACAAAGATTAGCACAAGGTCGTGCTACATTTAACAAGAAAAAACAAATACTGTGTTCAAAGACAACAAACATAGAAACAAGAAAAAGATTGCTTAAAACATATGTGTGGAGCACATCAGTGTACGGCTGTGAAGCTTGGACAATAGGAGAAGCTGATAGGAAAAACATAGAAGCTTTTCGAATGCGGTGTTACAGACATATGATGAAGATATCATGAACAGACAAAGTTAAGAACAAAGAGGTCCTAGAAATGGTAGGGGAAGAAAGAAATATGTGGAAAACAGTAACAAATAGGCCACATACTAATGCATGAGGGAATAGTTTGGAATATATTAGAAGCAGAAATAGGAAAAAGGAGAGGTGGAGGTAGACCTAGTTGGAGTATTGTACACAGATAGTTAAAGATGTAGTTTCTGGAAATTTCAGGGAAATGTGTATTCTAGCTCAGAATAGAAATCAATGGAGGTACGTGTTCAACCAGTTTCCAGAGGGAAAACCTAATGACGAAACAAATAATTGTACTTTAACCTAGTAATTACTATATGCAACTACAGGTATTGGTTTTGCAATATTCTCAACTAATGTTAATTGTGCGAAAACATTTACTGGAAAACTATTAAATCGGCAAATGTCTAAGTGTTGGGGGATCTTGGAAGCCACAGTCTGCTTAACCCCGTTCAGAGATTACTAAATTTCCATAATATAAGACATATAATTAAAAAATAACTGAAGCGGAATCGAGCTGTATTTAGGCTGTAGAAATTTCAAAGAGCTGTGTAGGCTAGCTCAGAATAGAAATAAGTGGAGCTAAGCGTCCAACCATTTTTAAGTCGATAAACCTTGTTCGAAAGAATACATTGGTAAACTATTAGTTCGGCAAATGTCTAAGTGTTGGGGAATCTTGTTAGCCGCAGGTTGCTTAACCCCCTTCACATACCATTGAATATCGGGGAAAATTGGGTATATATTTGTAAAACAATATAAGGGGAACCTAGCTGCATCTAACAAGGAAGAGCAGAAGCCATGTTTGAAGACAACAAGCATAGAAACAAGGAGAAAATTGTTAAAAGCATATGTAGAAAACAAAAAACAAATAAGGGAAATAGAAGGGCAGGATATGTTCTAAAACATGTTTGGAGAATAGTGCGGGATATATTACAAGCAGAGATAGGAAAATAAGAAGTAGAGGTAGGGCCTGGATCAGAGTAATCCATTTAGATAGTGAAAGATGCAGACTGAAAATTTCAGGGAAATGAGTAGGCTAGCTCAAAGTATGAAATACTGACGGTACGCGTCTAACCAGTTTCAGGACTAAAGACTTTATGATGATAATGTTTACCATTGGGAGAATCGCTCGTATTGCGAGTAAAGTTTCGTTAAAGCTTAGGAATTCCGTGTTTATTTTCTAACGGTACCTCTTAGTGTTAATTGCAATTGAAGTTTTATACGTATAGCAAGATGTTTCTACACTTTGTTGCCGCCGTTGTTCATTATCGGCGCAGTCGTTATTTAACAAAACTTTTTTTATTTGAAAGAATTAATTGAAAATATAGTGGTAAAATCATACCTCATTCTATTAATATTAGAATTTTTACTTACGCACTTTTACCCTATGAGTCGTGGCCGCAAACAGACTTTTTTCCTTGTCAATATAGATATCACAGACATCTGCTAGTAAAGTTCTAAACTCAAATTTATCTGTGCAATATGCGACACTACACGGCATGGTGTTACGACGTCGCTAGAATACGTGCATAACCCTAACTCGAATGGATTTAGATCTTTGCCAAATAATATTCAGCTTTGCGTAACCTTCAGTACAATCCTAAATTTATAGTTTAAAGACAGCAAACTGCTTTTTCATAATTTATATTTATTTAGGTCCAAAAGAAACCTTGACCTTCAGCATGCTGACTTTGTGACAAAAAGCTTTTGGATCGTTTGTAGTAAGCTTCAAAATGATCGAGCATGTTTACACTGGTCTTGATATAAGTGCCTCTTTACACTCTATAGAAAATTCTAATAAAGTTCGATATTGGTATTTTTGTCCTTCGAGACTTTATTTTCAAGCAATTTATAATACTTCAGAAGATGTAACAAGAAAAAACTAAAATTAAGTACTTGCAAGAGTTTAATCCTTAGGCGCCAGAATTAAGAAAACGCAATATCCATTTTTTAATTTTTTTCGTAGACATAATTCTCGTATAACATTGAACAGTATAGCGGTTGCAACCTTATACTAACTCGAAACACTAAATTGTAATCCCCTTTGGTTTAAATGTAAGAGCAAATATTTAAAATGATTAAACAGCGACACCTCTGGATTACGTAGTGGGTTCTTTGTTTTTTGCTGCAGGAGCTATAAAGAGGTAAGTATTTTAATAACACATTAATTAATACAGCATCTCGCTAAATACTAAATAAAAAATTGAATTAATAATTAACGTTTTAAAGGTCCCGCTTCAGGTATAGAATAAGAAGTATATACAGTCAGTGCGTAGCAACGCACTTCCTTAAAAATAAAATAATAAAAAATAACTTGACAACCAAAAGTTAAGGATCACTTGCCAACACCTTAAGCTCAAGGTCTCGCTAAGAGTGTTCTAGTCTACAATAATGCAATAATTTCAAAAATACTGGTCAGAATTGCGTGTTCAATATCATAAACGAGCGCATAATTTATTCAATAAACCAATTTATATGTACTGTTACTTTTTATATATTTCTTTTTGTTCTTGTGTGAAAAATTTTCATCATCATTAAGTCTTCAGTTCTGGAACTTGTTGGACGTGTATCTCCATTGTTTCTTATTCTGAGCTAACCTACACATTTTCTTGAAATTTCCACAGTCTGCGTTATCCATTCACATTTATATTTTAGAAATTAATTATTAAGTTTGCTTTTTTTAGTGCCCAAAAAACTTGATTCAACGTAGTCATGATTGGCAAAAGTGGCAGATGCTATAATAGCATCGTCTAAATACACAAAAACGTTGTCAAAACGTGGTTCTAGAATATAATCCATTAATCGCTGTCACGTTTGCGGACTGTTACAGAGACCATCGTGTAGTTACGTTATAACAATTTTTTTTTGATGACTGCAAATTCTTTAAAATTATTCATTAAGTACGCTGCATTGTCTATTTAAATAAACAATAAAATCAGACCATGTAAATAAATATTTAAATAGAGGCAGAGTAGCCCAATCCCGAGCCAAAAACTATTCAATAATACTGGTTTGGTTACTATTAGTAAACGTTGGTCGTTTGAATAGATTCATCAATGTCAGGCGATTTTGATGTTACTTGTGCGCATTGAGCAGACGATTCAGTCTGGCACGACCATTTGATAAAGAAGCACGATGCAGTTGAACTGGGCTTCGCTAGCAACCTTGGTGTAGCGATAGGCGTTGTCGCTTAGCCAGGTGCAAGATGCACTTGATTTACGGTGTATTTTAATAATGGTAAGCAGATTAATTTATCGTCAAATAAAACTAAATAATTTTGTTATAGCGCTCAAACGCTCTATGACAATTTTTTGCAAGATAGCATTCAAACGCTCTATGGATTTTTAATAATGAATTGTCCAAATTTGTTAATTTTGATTTCACTAAATTTATAAAACGTGCTTGGAGGATTTTCTAGCTATGGTCTTATAGAATTTCCAATAATAATTAGTTTAAAGTTTGCTCTTTGTAATTATCAAATTTATTATCTGTAATGTAATTGTAATAATGTTTATTCTGGACATTCAGTAAAGATAAGACTGTGAGTTTACAAGTTCAAATACCATATTTAATTTTCCGAATCACCGTTAAATTAACTGTCTTTAAAACAAGTTGAGAAATGTTGAAAATGATGTATTTTGGTTAGCCTGTTTTATGGTTTGGTTTTGTTTCGATTTGCAAAGATGAGATGCACTTCAAGTTCGTGTAAAGTTCCAGTATATTACGCAATAAAATGTGGACAGCACACGTCAGTTGTTTGCCAAAGGATCGCATGGCAGCACATCTGGTCCCAACAATGTAATTGTTTCAATATAGCTTAGAACAACACTTTGCAAGATAAGCTTTTTATCACTTTGACATGACGACAGCTGTTCGCCCATCTTGACAACGAGGCAGATTGTCGAAAACAACATTGCAACACTCGACGATTCTTGTTTTACTGTGTAATTATGAAAACTTTTCTGTTTAGAATTTATCAGTTTGAATTTAGGATTATGCATGATATTATTGCAAATGAATATGAATACCTTAATTTAATCCTAACAAAATATTTCATTTAAATTCAATCATACTTTAAGTAATTATGCGAACTAAAATTATTAGACTTTGAAATTTTAATACACACTTGTAAATCAAGGTATCAGATCTGGAATTTTGGGTAATTAATTTGAAAAACTTTGTGAAAATGTTTGATACCTTATTGATATTTTTAATTCCTAGTAGAGACTGTCATAATTTTCTCATTCAATATTTGTGTTGAAGAAATTAAACTACTTTTGAGATGTATATTTTGGACATAAAATTTTATTACTTAGAAGACAATATTTAATTAAAGGACAACCAGTTAATTCATCTGAGTAATTGTTTTATTTTGAACAAGTGAGTTCAACAATAGGGTAATTAAATCAAGAGGTAATAAAGCATAAATACCCTTTACAAAATTAATGTTTTTAGTTCTCACTTGACTAAGGAGCAATAATAGCACTTTCAAGAATTTTAATGCCTAAAATTGTGTTTATAATAGTGTTCAAATAATTGCTACTAGTAGCTACTCTGTTTTTATAGTATAAGGTAACATGAGTACACCTCTTGTGTCGTTTTTTGCTAAGCCTTTTTCTCGGTCTTCTTTGACAGGAGAACTGCTTGAATGTTAGGTAGGACGATGCCCTGTGCGATGGTAACTACGGAGAGGAGTTTGTTCAGTTCTTCGTCGTTCCTGATTGCGAGCTGCAGGTGTCGCGGAATGATGCGGGTCTTCTTGTTGTCGCGAGTGGCGTTGCCTGCCAACTCGAACACCTCGGCGGCCAAATATTCCACCACAGCCGCTAGATAGACGGGTGCTCCCGCGCCGACGCGTTCGGCGTAGTTGCCCTTCCGAAGCAGCCGATGTATTCTGCCGACGGGGAACTGCAGTCCGGCACGGTTCGAACTTGACTTTGCCTTTCCCTTGACCTTGCCGCTTTTTCCACGTTCTGACATAGTTAAAAAAGTAAAACTAATTACAGTCAATTAAACAAAGATGTGCACTTGAACGGTCGTGGTCGAAGTATGCATTGAGAAATTCAACCCGAGCTACATATATATAATAAAGAGCGTTAACCAATGAGCTGCTTAGAAATCGTGCTTGGGGCGGGGTCATGATGATTTGGATCGTCGACGCTTGTCTTATAAATACCGGTCGGAAAATTCTGTTGAGCGGTAGTTATGAGTTGTGCTTTGGCGCGAGAAGACACCGCATCGCATCGTTCTTCGAAGCTCTCCGCACCTGCAGCTTAGCTTAGGCTAAGTTTACTTGTACTTTTTAGTACATTAAATAAGAATTAACCTTATAAGAATTAAACATTGCTCTTCTCAGGGCGATGGACGGGACAAACCCGAAGCGTGCTTCGGTGACGTTCACAGACTGCGACATGGACGCTGAAACAATTAAAATACGTCGACAACGCGAACAGCATTCCGACCCCCAAAACTGTGACGAAACGCACCCGCAAGACTGCTGACAAACCAACGGACAAACAATACACAATCGTGCCCTACGTACCATCCGTTGAGCCGATGAAGACGCCAATTTCCTACGCCACCGCAACCTCTAGCTTACCAACCACGAACACATCGACATCAAGAACTACAACATCAAGACCAACGACCGCAAACGCTACAAACAATACGCCAATGACGAGCAACAGAATCCCGCCCATTTTCATCGCCACATTTCCGGACTTCATAAAGCACGCACAAGAAATGAAACGGATTACTAAACGAGACCTAAACATACGAGCAACTGGACTTGGTGCACGAATCCACGCAGCTGACGCAGACGAATTCCGATTCGCACAGGACTATTTAAAGAAACATGCCATCGAATTTCACACCTACGGACTGAAGACCGAACGACAACTTAAGGTTGTAATTCAAGGACTAGCCGCGAACATCACACCTGAAGACGTCACAAACGAACTGCTGGACAGGAAATTTAACGTCGAGCACGTTACGAGACTTCAATCCAAAGAAAAACAATACAGCAACACGTTCCTGGTTATTTTAAAAAACGAAGCGACATCACATACGATTTACGACATTCACGAACTTCTATACTGCCACGGCGTTAGAGTTGCTGCCTTCCAATCGAGGGTGGAGATTCTACAATGTTTTGCTTGCTAACGATACGGACACTCCAGTTTGAACTGTGGATACCGACCGCGCTGCATCAAGTGCAGCAAAGAACACTACGCCTCCGAATGTACGAAAAAACGAGAAACGACACCGACATGCGCTAACTGCAGAAGACCACACCTCGCGAATTACAGAAACTGTACAGCCTACAAAGAAATACTCGACAAGAAAAAGAAGACGCACCAACCACCGGTACCGATACTCGCACAGAATACATCCGACAGCTCCGACTCAGACGAAGAGGAAGGTTGGACAAGAGTCGACCGTAATAAGAAAACACAATCACGCAAGACCCCACAGGAAGCACCGACAAAACCGACTGAAGCGGTTACGGCAACGACATCCACCACACACCGCACAGTAGACACCGACAGCTCCTCCGACGTCAGTATGGAGAGCGCTTCGGAGAAACGAGTGAAGCGAAGACGCAGACGTTCCACGAAGACCAAGTCGACAAAAACAACGACACCGACTATCACCGCAACGCCTACTACTGAAGTTCACACCACCGTAAGCACTGTTCTAGCTGCCCCAGCACCTGAAGCAGTCACGCCACAAACGAACTCCGACCAGGACAGAAAAACCAAGACACTACTGAACAAAGCACTACAGTGGACGCAACGACTCATCTCGACCTACATGGCAGGGGAGCCCGTTATGCCGCTTCTACTGAATGCACTGTATGACATTTTCACGATCCTTAATGGATAATCACCGAACACGACGACAACTGCGACTACTGTCTTGGAACGCCAATGGAATTAAACACAGACTAACTGAACTACGACACTTCCTGACCGAATTCGACATCGACATCGCACTACTTGGAGAGACGAAACTAAACCGCAGCCACGAACTCAAGATTGCAAATTACACAACGCACAGGAAAGACAGGACAATCGAACCAGGACAAATAACAAGTGGAGGTGTAGCCGTACTCATTCACAGACGAATCACGCACTACGTACTAGACCTTCCACAAACACAGCTAGATGCTGCAGGCGTGGAAATATACGCAGACGGACGACTACTCAGACTCATCTCCGTATACCGAAGCCTAACGAGAATACTATCTACGCAAGACATCGACAACTTAATGCTTGGGGACACCACTACGATAATCATGGGTGACTTAAACGCTAGACACACCACATGGGGTTCCAGAATCAACAATCACGACGGACTGACGCTCTTCACTCACTCACTGGGTAAAGACTTTGACATCACCGGACCAGACACACCGACAAGAATTCCTCCGAACCCAGACCATCAACTTGACGTACTAGACATAACGTTAGTAAAAAAATACTAACTACGATTCATACAACGCCACATATACAAGAGACGAATAACACCGTCACATCAACAAACTGGAGGAAATTCAACAAATACCTACAGCATAAAATAACTTCTGGAAACCCGACCGTCGACAGACACGAACAAATCGACGCAGCCACAGAATACATCACTAATACTTTACAAGAAGCATTAAATCACAGCACAACGACAAGAATTCGGAACACCAACAGACCACGACTTCCTGACTACCTACGCGACATCATCAAGCAGAAAAGGAAGTTAGTCCGGAGATGGCGGATAACGAGGGACCCAGCCATCAAAACCCAACTGAACGCAACACAAACTTCACTGAAAACCTTACTAGACGAATACAATACGCAACAGTGGACGGAACACATCAACAATGTTCTTGAGACTGAAGGGAACTTACACCGGCTCAAAAGAGGACTTACAAGAAGACATCGACTATCCAACGCACCACTAGACGGACCAGACGGAAAAATCTACGACGCCCGTGAAAAGGCAAACATATTCGCCACGACACTACAAGAAACATTCTCACCGAACCCGACAACACACCAGCAACACGAAACACAAGTTAACGAAACCATGGACGAAATACTACAAACGAACCCAGAAGACTACATACCACTTATAACACCGAAAGACACGAAGCAAACCATCCTCAGCAACGCAAACAGAAAAGCACCCGGAAAAGACAACATTACAAACCAAGCACTCAAGAACATCACGAAACGCACGCTAGCATACATCACGAGACTGTTCAACGGAATACTTCTACAACGACATTATCCCACAACATGGAAGACTGCAATCACAGTTATGATTCACAAGACAGGAAAAACAAGGACAAACCCGTTACACTACCGACCGATATCGCTCTCAGTGCGTTATCAAAAATGTTCGAACGACTACTACTACAGAAACTGAAACATCACCTACGAGACCAACAAGAACAGTTCGGCTTCAGAGAAGATCACTCGACGACACTACAAATAATTCACGTCATAGACCACATCACAGAGAACTACAACAAAGCTCACGCCACGACAGCAGTTTCTCTGGACATACAAAACGTATTCGACAACGTTTGGCACATAGGACTCCTGTACAAACTAGCGACTATACACCAAGTACCACCACAATACATACAGCTACTCGACAGCTACCTTACAGACCGAAAACTACAAGTACGAGTAGATGGACAGCTATCGCACGTAATACCCATCACGGCTGGAGTTCCGCAAGGCGGATGTCTCTCAGCAGCACTGTTCAACGTCTACATACACGACATACCATGCAACGACAACGTCAAATGCAGACTATACGCCGACGACACTTTATTCATCGCAACAGCACGCCATCCCAGACTAGCAACACAAAGACTACAACGCCAACTGGACGCCCTACCCGACTGGTTAAGTAAATGGAAAATGCGAATCAACGTCGACAAAACAGAAGCCATACTTTTTTCACGACACAGACTACACCCACATCCTCCGCCAACGTTTGGAGGGCAGCGACTTTCGTGGAAGAACACAATACGATACCTCGGAGTGACGATCGACAGAAACCTCTGCTTCCACAAACACCTAGACGAGACGCTTAAAAAAGCAAGACAGACCAAAGGCTACCTACATCCGATGCTGACATTTAACAACAAACTACCGACAAAAACACGGACCAGAATCTACAAAACGCACATAAAACCGACCATCACCTACGGATCTTAGGCATGGCTGACATACCTTTCAAACACAAACTTACGACGTCTAGAGGCACTTCAGAACACCATCCTTCGACTGATTACCGGCGCACGGTGGTTCGTCAGAAACGATACGATACGCAACGACCTAAACATTCCCACAGTATACGAATACTGTAGAACAAACGGCACAAAAACATACCAAACAATAGACGACTCACCACATCCATCCATACGAGACGTCGCACCGCCACAAGGCACACGACACACCATTAAAAAACGACCACGCCGACTACTTGATGTGTGACACAACATCAGACAAGCACTCCAGACCGGACCTAGTTGGCTAAATAAAAAAACAACTAGGACACAACACGAAATTCAGACCACTAGGTGGAAAAATAGACACCTAGAACACTTGCACGTCGAATGATACAGACAAGACAGCAGAAACCACTAGGTTAACGCTGACTACAGACGCGCCCTGAGAGGGGGCAGGATCAACCAGGAGCATTTTTTTTTCCGTTGAACGGTACTATTGACCATTTATAGCTGCTACCAGGATCCCAGGATGCCACCGAAAACCAGCGGTATAGCTGCCAAGAAAGCAGGAAAGGCCCAAAAACATCTCGAAAGGTGACAAGAAGAAAAAGCGCAGGAGGAAGGAGAGCTGCGCCATCTACATATACAAGGTGCTTAAACAAGTGCATCCCGACACCGGCATATCGAGCAAGGCGATGAGCATCATGAATAGCTTTGTAAACGACATCTTCGAGCGCATCGCTGCCGAAGCTTCGCGTCTCGCCCACTACAACAAGCGCTCGACGATCACGAGCCAGGAGATCCAGACTGCGGTGCGTTTGCTGTTGCCGGGAGAGTTGGCCAAACACGCGGTCAGCGAAGGACACTAAGGCCGTCACGAAGTACACCAGCTCCAAGTAAGACGTCGATTCTGCGCCTGCTTCGAAGCACAACGGTTCTTTTCAGAACCACGAAGTCTTTTATTTCTGAATTAAAAATGCATCCCTCTGCACGAGAGCACTGACCCAACGAGCTCGTGACCGTCCATGCAAAACATTGTATGATTCATTTACATACGTAGAACTTTGGCATAGAACAGATCTTTAACCGCACGACGGAGTTTAAAACGTATAAATATTAATTAACTTAAATGCGAACCTTCCGACATCGAGAATTACGCGCACCGGAAGCGTTCGGCACGTATCCTATTTACGTTTGCGGCGATGGGATGTGTAGGTGGGCAGCTTTACTTGGTTCTATTCTCGGCGAACGTGGTCCGCCTAATCCTCGCTCGGTGTCGCAGCGGCGACGTATCGTCGCCGAGCGTCAATTAGACCGCATCGATTGATTAGCGACGGCCGCAATGATACATCGTCTTCGACGGCATGACCTAACATATACTTTATTTAACGCTAAATCGCGTAATTAAACCAGGTACTTTTTCTTTTATTCTGCACCGACGTCGCCGTAGTCCCCGATTATCGCGAAAATGCTCCAGGACTTTTAACTACATACTCAGTCCCCCAACCCTCCCCCACATACCCGCCGCACAAGAACAAGAAAACAAACGCGGTAATGCATGTGGCTGTTTCCGAGCATGCCGCTTGCTGGCGGTAGGCCCGTTTTCGGCGTGCGGGCGGCTCGCGCGCGTGTGTGTATGTGTGATTGATTGTGACCGTTTTGGGGGGGTTGGGGACTTGAGTGCTCGACGTATGCAACCGCTAGCAAATATCATAAAACCTTCGTTAGCTTTCTCTTTACAGCGGCTCTCGGGCCGATCGGAGGAAGCGCAATCGATACTGGTGGACGACGACATCCGGCAAGAAACTAATACGGCGTGTTTGATCGTATTCCTTCGGGACGTCGGACACGACACGACGCTGACGACGTTTACCGAAACCGCTCGGTCGCGAAGATTGCCCGTTCCGAACGCTTCCGACGACATAGGTAGCTATAGGTGCTCGCCGACGTTCCAGAGGCAGCCAGAAGCGGTCCCCGGTTAGTTCTCGATTCTAACGGGTAAATTTGGGTGGCGGCACTTCGAGGCCGCGTCGCACGATGCCCTCGGACTGGAAGTTCTGTCGCCTTGCACAGACCGATGCGTCAACGCAGCCGTACTCGTCGGAGAGCTCTTGAAGGAGCGAGGAAGCACCCGCACGCCGTAGACGTCTCGAAATTTGGGCGACGTTTCGTGACGACCCGGCCGCAGCATCGAAAAAGTTGTACCCGGGACGGTATCTCGGTACATTGGTGCGTTATTGGAGCGCCGCGGCAACCACCCCGAGACGGCATCGCCCTCCTCGGACGCCCTGAAAGTGTAACGTCGCGAACAGGTAATCCGTCGGTCGGCGGATACTATCGTTTCTAGCACAGAAATTTTAAATCCGGCTGTTCTATGTTCGGCACGTACACGCACATCAAAACCAGCTCTATAGAAATTTTCGACTCATTCTGCTTTCAACTATAGCTCTAAGGACTTTCAAGTCCCCTCTTAGGGCAAACCCGTGTTTAGAAAATTTAAGGACTTGGTGGCACCTCTCTTGCACCACCACTTTAGTATTATTAGAGTCAGTAGGTAAACAATGTTTTGTCGAAAAACCCACGACCACTCCTCATAAGCTCTACTCGAGGAATAGACCCCTAGCTTAGTCGGAAGATAGTTGAGATTCCATCATCTTAAGGAGACCGTAATCTCAAGTTCACATGAGTACACCATAAGATCTCCTTATTGGTAATAACGTGAACTCGAATAGTCCTCTACTGTGTACTGTGAAGGCGGTCTTTACACAGGAGTCTGGGGTTAGTTCTATTTGCCAGAAAGCTTTCTTCAAATCAATTGATGTTAGGAATTTAGCATCACTAAATTTATCAAGAATATCATTGTCGTGTGGTAAGCCATAGGCATAGTTTTTTGTAACGGCGTTTAATTTTCTACCGTCAAAGCATACACGTATTTTTCCATTTTTTTGGCCATAGCAATTGGCGAATTTCATGGTGATTTCGAAGGCCGTATTATGCCCAATTTCAGTATATCATTTACTTAGTACTAAATTTTAGGGATCCTTTCTCGAATTAATTTCATTTTAACCTATATCAGATAAAATTTTTCCATCTTTCCTTTGCGAAACAATTCTTAAACCAAATAAGACGTTATTAATATTGAACAAGCAAACACAGGTAACTTCACGTACGCGGAGGTTTTACTAAGAGTTAAACGACAGCCCCAGGACAAAGCGCCCAAAACTTTGATTAAATTCACATTGGTCTTTGTTGCTGGGTTATACAAATATACATCGTATAATATCCACATACACACACATTCAACCTAAAATTGGATGAAGTAAATATATAGGTCATGCTAAAACAATTTCTTTCAGCGAGTTCAAATGTTCAGTAATTTAGTAACAATGGCATACCTAAAGCTAAAAAGGACGAACTCATATTGCTATGAAATTTTCAACGCTTCATTGCACTGTTGTACGTTGCTTTCTTGTAATGGTTGTTTGGGCTTAAGTGGCATTTGGATTTGACTCGTTCTACTAGGAATTTGTAGTACTTGTGCTGGAAAATGTCTGAAACATTACGTTAGGGACCGAGTGAAATGCTACGTATATATAAGCATTGTCTAAACGTGTAGCTAAAAACGTAGAGCTTGTGGCTAGTTTGTATCTTACATTTTATCTGATAACAATTTGACAGCTATATGCTTCAAGTAGTCTTCGAAATATTACGTTCAAAGATCTTTTTGTTTATTTGTCGATTTCTCTGTACTTACTTGTGTAGTGGAAATGTTTATCTGCTGAGGAGTAAGCTCATTTAAATAGGGTTTTAATAATGTCTTTATTGTACAACAATAATATAAACAATATAGCTACATCGTTTAGTTACATAATGTGTGCAAAGGGCATAGTTCAGATGGGTTTTTTGAATAACCCCCTGCTCTTACACTTAATCCAACAAAAAATAATTAACATTTATTATAATGTACAATTTACGATTGGCATTTGCTTCGGAGGTGTGTGAAGTTAGCCGCGACTTTGTAAGCACTAACGTTCTTATAGGTACCGTAAGTCAGTGCTTCGTTAGTGCTTTTTCGTGCTTTATAAAAAAGATCGCCGAATACATGTCTTTCGGAAGATGGAAATTCATAATTTTTCGGCAAAACTTCACACTTAGCCGGGGTTTTCCTTCAATTAAAAAACTTTGTACAGCCGATAGTTAGTGTTTCGTCAGTGCTTTTTAGTGTTTCATATCTCAGAGGCGTAGGACGAATAATAAAAAAGTTGTGATCACTTACCTTATTGCGGATAATTTTACAACTGACCACGGTTTGTTTCAAATTCAAAAATTAGTTTCGGCCGAAAGTTAGTGTTTTATTACTGCTCTTTAGTGCTTCATAATTCAGCTACGTACGACTACTAATGAAAAAGTTATGACTACTTACATTTTTGTGGCAAACTTCACAACTGGCCGGGGTTTGTTCTAAATTCAAAAATTCGTTTCAACCCAAAGTTAGTGCTTTCTTAGTGTTCTTTAGTTGTTAATCTCAGCTCAAAACTTTTATCAATCGTAGACGCATTCACCAAAGTAGGCCAAGCGATACCCATTTCTTCACAAAATTGTATCGATGTAACCCAAGAATTTCTACAATATTTTACATTTTATAGTACACCGAATCAATAACTTTAGACAATGGAGGCGAATTTAGAAACGAAACCATTCAAAATACCCTAGAACTCCATAAAATAAATATTCATTTTATAACAGAAAATCACCCGCAATCAAATCGACTAAGCGAAAGATTACATTTGACTATTAGAATAAATTAGATTGTTAAGATTAACCTATAAGAAAGACATATCACTAATTTAGTGTCATACGCCCTAATTGCTTATAACAACACAATTCATTCTTCAACTAACTTTACACCCCTCGAATTAACATTAGAACACTCAGATTCTCTTAACCCTAACGATATATACTATCATAAAGAAGTATACCAATAGTACGCCAAAGACCACAAGGAAAAATTAAAAATTACTTATTACACTGTCAAGAATAAATTAGACAGCGATAAAGAACATATCACAAAAACCCGCAATGAGAACGCCAATATAAATAGATTTTCAGTAGGACATACCATGTATGAAAGGAATTTTAAAAGAAAGAGACACAAAACGGCTCCCAGAAACTTAGGTCCGTTTAAAATCAAATAGATCTCAGACAGAAATGTAGCCGTAGTAGACAACGGGAAAACTATGAAATATATACATTTAAAGAATTTAAGACACCCTATAATTTCAGATGGACAGCCACCATCCTTGCCGTCAACCTCCACCCAGGTAGAACAAACGACAACAAAATAATAGTGGGAAATATAAAAAACAAACCCGGTATACTACCAGTAAAATTGGTAAGTCTGCAAAGCACAGTAGACTATTGGATTTTCGCACAGAAATTTGATTTAACAAAATTGAAACAAGAATTTTATATAATTAGAGACAAATACGACAGACTGAAACAATCAATGGACATATCCAAATTTGGAAAAGAGAATGTGATAGAAATGCTTAATTACAAAAGTATAATGGAAAATATTCTAAAGAACACAAACGGCAAATTCAATCGATTATTACCCACAGACCAAACCACAAGTCAGAAACGAGGAATTATTAATGGATTAGCGCCTGCACCGCACATAAGAGTAAAGTATCTTGCCGGCAGTTCCAGTCAACTTTATTGAGTTCTTTTCTAGTTCAACAATAATTCTAACGAATTATGTGAATTTTGTCCAGATTTTCGGTCTACAACTATTTTTTTTTACACTTTTCTGAAACTTAGCCCCAGCACCGCACACTAGAGTAAAGTATCAGTTTGCCGGCAGTTTTAGCCAATTTTTTGGTATTCTTCTATGGTTCTACAATGGCTCTAACGAATTATGTGGGTTTCGTCCAGAGTTTCAGTCTATAACTATTTTTTATACATTTTTGAAACTTAGGGTCAGCACCGCATACTAGAGTAAAGTGTCAGTTTGCCGGCAGTTCCAGCCAACTTTTAGGTGTTCTTCTATAGTTCTATTTTAGTTGGTACGACTTATGTGGGTTTCGTCCAGAGTTTCGGTCTATAGCTATTTTTACACATTTTTGAAACTTAGCACCAGCATCGCACACAAAAGTAAAGTATCAGTTTGCCGGCAGGTCCAGCCAACTTTTAGGTGTTCTTTAATAGTTCTACAATAGTTCTAACGAGTTATGTAGGTTTCGTCCAGAGTTTCGGTCTATAGCTTTTTTACACATTTTTGAAACTTAGCACCAGCACCGCACACAAGGGTAAAGTATCAGTTTGCCAGCAGTTCCAGACAAATTTTTGATGTTCTTCTATAGTTCTACAATAGTTCTAATGACTTTTATAGGTTTCGTCCAGAGTTTCGGTTTGTAGCTATTTTTTACCCATTTTTGAAAGTAGCGCCAACACCGCACACAACAGTAAAGTATCAGTTTACCCGCAGTTCCTTACAACTTATAGGTGTTTTTTATAGTTCTACAATAGTTCTAACGAATTATGTTGATTTCGTCCAAATTTTCGGTCTACAACTATTTTTTGTACACTTTTTTAAACTTAGCCCCAGCACCGCACACTAGAGTAAAGCATCAGTTTGCTGGCAGTTTTAGCCAATTTTTTGGTATTTTTTCTATGCTTCTACAATAGTTCCAACGAATTATGTGGGTTTTGTCCAGAGTTACAGTCTATAACTATTTTTTACACATTTTTGAAGCTTAGGGTCAGCACCGCATACTAAAGTATCAGTTTGCCGGCAGTTCCAGCCAAGTTTTAGGTGTTCTTCTGTAGTTCTATTTTAGTTCGTACGACTTATGTGGGTTTCGTCCAGAGTTTCGGTCTATAGCTATTTTTTACACATTTTTGAAACTTAGCACTAGCACCGCACACAAAGGTAAAGTATCAGTTTGTCAGCAGTTCCAGACAACTTTTTGATATTCTTCTATAGTTTTACAATAGTTCTAACGACTTTTATAAGTTTCGTCCAGAGTTTCGGTTTGTAGCTATATTTTACACATTTTTGAAATCAGTTTACCCGCAGTTCCTTACAACTTATAGGTGTTTTTTATAGTTCTACAATAGTTCTAACGAATTATGTGGGTTTCCTCTAAAGTTTCGGTCTATAACTATTTTTTACACATTTCTGAAATTTAGCGCCTGCACCGCACATAAGAGTAAAGTATCTTGCCGGCAGTTCCAGTCAACTTTTTCGAGTTCTTTTCTAGTTCAGCAATAGTTCTAACGAATTATGTGGATTTCGTCTAGATTTTCGGTCTGCAACTATTTTTTTTACACTTTTCTGAAACTTAGCCCCAGCACCGCACACTAGAGTAAAGCATCAGTTTGCCGGCAGTTTTAGCGAATTTTTTGGTATTCCTCTATGGTTCTACAATAGTTCTAACGAATTATGTGGGTTTCGTCCAGAGTTTCAGTCTATAACTATTTTTTATACATTTTTGAAGCTTAGGGTCAGCACCGCATACTAGAGTAAAGTGTCAGTTTGCCGGCAGTTCCAGCCAACTTTTAGGTGTTCCTTTATAGTTCTAAAAGCAATCACAGGTAACTAAAACAATCAAGATGCTGAACGATACGACAACGCAATACAACAATTAATTGAAAACCAGAATGACATAAAAACCATTGTTAGAAACCAAATATCTTTAACTCAATCAACCATAATAAAATTTAACCATACACTAAGAAACTTAGTAAGGAACCAAGACAGTATAGTAAGCAGAATACTAACTCTTGAAAGTAACATGCAGACCACAATGTTAAGAATGCGAGATTTAATAAGATTCAACACGGTATTTATTCAAATGATATCGACTCTTACTGTAATTCAATAAATTTTAGCTACATTAGAGAATGCTGTAACATTTGCTAAATTAAATACGTTGCATGCTACTATTATTGAACCGATGGATTTATTAAATGAATAATTAGGAATCAAATCAAATATAACTTATAGTAAACTATCCTTTCAAGTAACAGAATCTAATATACTTGTATTTGAAAAAATGGCCATTGTAAAAGGTTATGTAAAGAAGCATGAAATTACGTTATTAATAGTGAAGCTGTATTTTTTTTATCTATAGCTAGCCTCACGCATGGGCGCCAGTGAAACTAATTTTTTCTATAAGGCTGGCCCCACGTTGTGAGCCAGTGTAACGAAGTCTTCCGACATAACTAGGGGTCTATTCCTTGGGCAGAGCTATGAGAAATGGGGGGTAAATCGAAATCTGTTTGTAGATCAAACTTAATCTCAACCAAATAGGCGCCACCAAGTCCTGACTTAATTATGATAATTGCATGGCATATTTCTAAGGGCGGACGTGGAGACCCAAAGAAAAAAAGATCGCCTTTGCTGACAAAAACCTGTCTTAATAAAATAAGACGCAGCTCCTGTAAGAAATTGTAATAGTTAAATACATAAAAGAGTGGAACACTATTTGTGTCCAGCAAAAATACATAAAGAAGTAGTAAAAAGGTATTTCCAATGTAAAGTTGGCATCAAAGACCTACTCATAAGGATGTTAGCTTTATGTGATTAGATTTGATCATACTTGATCAAAATAAAAAACTTTAATCCTGAACCAATTGTTTATTAAAAAGAATCTCTTTTAAAATAATATGATTTGTAACAAAAATTTAATCAATAACTGTATCAATCTATAGCTTTCAACTTCATGTTTATCTTAATTATTTTTAATCAAATACTCTACAGTATAATATGAACTTGTTATACGAATAGGGTTCCGACCTGTGCAGATCTGTTCAGGCAGATGACAAATTAATAACTTCTAAAAATGTTAGCATTCAAGTTTTCTAAACTACATATGCAAGTTTTAATTTATATAAAGCTGATCACAAAAATAGACGTGTTTACATCTCTTGTACTAAAGCTGTTCGAGGCATTTGCCTTTAAAAATACATCTGTCAGCAGTACACAGCAGAAAAATATATGACGTCAGTAACACCTGTTGACGTTACCGACGATTCATAATAAACCACGCGTGTTGTTTTCTTAAAACATCAAATCAGTAAACTTTAGTTTTAATACTGGAAAATCCAGCTCAGCAATTAGTTGAAACTTTTACAATATTCATGCTTTTACGCATTAAAACAAATTAACGTGTTCCTAGTTTGAAACACATAAAAAGAACTTATCGCTATCTACGAACCAAAACTGCATTTGTCGCTTTGTTGCAAGGGAAGATGAGATCCTCGTTATTTCAAGCAACGATAACAGCGTTGTAGTGTGAACCAAATTCATCTAAAACAACTTCTACTATGAATTCGTCCCACATGTCGAATCAAATCCTGTTACAATACATTCTGCAGCCGTTGTAATCCTGAAGTTGAATTACGCCGCCTTACTAAGGTAGCATCTTTACATTGTCCTGATGTGTCTTAAAAGTTTGCATTGCAAGTGTCGTCTTCTAAAAATTGCTTTCTAAATTTTGTATTCTAAATTTCGTGTTCTAAGAGTTGCATTGTAAGTTGTCGCATTATAAGTTGTCGCGCTAAATAAATTATCTCAAATTAAACAAGTTAACAAACTATATACGTTACCGACCGTTATTCGAAGATGTGTTCACTCATTGAAGTGGATTCGCAAATTGCCGGCCTGCAATCTAGGGTACATGTTATTGCTTCTTCTACATATGGCCGACTGACTAAAAAACTAGCTCGGGCGGCCGAGGCGTCCGGAGGGGGACCGTCAAACAGAGATGTGTTTGTAAATAGCTGTAGATGACACAGATATTTAACCACAAGTAGAATACCAAAGGACGATGCGGGCTTAACGTATTACTATTGTTGTTGAATGTAATTTACTATTGTTGTTAATAAAATTGTTATATTATTCTCGCAATTTTATGAAGGGATTTATTATCAAAAATAAAATTGTTACAATAGAAATTCCCATTGTTTGCTTTTTCTATGAAGGTTACTAGCCAATACCGAGTTATTAAACCCAAAACCAAGTTCCTTTTTTTAAATGAACTTAGGTGCGGATTCACCAATGGAAAATGCAAAGAAGTGGCACCCAACCAATATTTATGTCAATCAATAACGACAACCGCTATTCAAACGAATAGCCCTTGTGAAGTATAATTATTAAGATTCTCTAATCACTATGAGAATTGTGAACCAAAACCAGTACAAATTACGGACATAAAAATTCAAAAGGTTACGGACAACAAATGGATTGCTGTATTGCCTCAAGAAGTAATAGCAGCCGTCAAGTGCAACCAAGACGAAAACAGTTTAGCCCTAATCGGAAGCAAAGTAATCACCATAAAAGAAGATTGCTATTTAAAACTAAAAAGTGAAATTATTTGAGTATATTAAAACCCATCAGTGACGAAAAAATTGCAAATTATCCTGAACTACAGTTCAAGATTCCTCAAACCGAAGATCACGAAATTATCAATAAACTTATGCAACTAAAACATCTAGACTTAAACGATCTCAACCACGCCGTGAAATTAATGGACAATTACAAAAACATTTAAGTGAGTTAAAAGTGCCAAAATTACGTTAGGACAATTTTAGTGTTTGGACAATTTTATTAATCATTGTAATAATTTTATTAATTTTATATTTATTGTATAAAATGTACCTTAGATATAAGAACAAAGAAACAAATGTAAGCAAAGAAACTACAAATGAATTTTTAGGGACAATGAGTTTTAAAAATTAAGTACAACCTTTAATTTTCATATAAGTCGGGAGGAGTTACATATCCCTTAAATTAATATACATGTATATTCAAATGCAACTATTAAATCTTAAGAAATAGAATGTTACATTGTATAATTGAAAAACACATTATAAAAGGTTAATGAAAGTTCATAATCAAACGTGAGAAAGAAAACCTACCTTGTATTCCAGACTTATCATGATACTGCAGGTGCAGGTCACAATAAATTATAAGAAAGCAATTGTTAGTATTAAGATTACTAAGAAGTAATACAATGAATTTAATCAAGAAGCAGTAGACATGAGATCTGCACTTACCACAAGACGATGCGAAGGCAGCAATAGCATAACTACCCTGAGGAGCCCATGATGGCCAGTCAGTCTTGAACATTATAACTTTAACATTGTTGGTTGTTTAGCTACGCATTAGTAATTAGTAACTTTGATATTTGTTAATTAAAACGTTAATGAACATGACGTCCGCGTTGTCAAATCATTATTATAATTACTGTACAAATAAAATACACTTGATAGGAGTGTTTTTTGGAAATAAAAACTTTTTTAAAAGAAGCCCCAAAGGCCTAAAACCTATTTGGTGCCGCATGGTATTCAGGGTAACAATGGACATTATCCCGTAGACAACGCCAGTTCCAGGTATTCGACGTGAAGCATCAACATTCAAATTTACAACGTAGAAATGCTTTCGGTAATTTTACCAACTAAAATGCTTCAATGTTAAAAAACATTTGCCATAATTACGCACACAAAACTTTTGTAAATGTTGTAGAGCGCACATCCCTACTCAAATAATATAGTACCCAACCCTGGCCAAACACGGTGCAGGTAGCAGTAAGACGCGTACGCCAGAGGAGGCGAGTCGCAAAAGGGGACGGTAAACGGGAAGATAAAAGGTGTTTGTGTGTGAACTTAACCTTGTCTAGAAATTGGTGTTATTAAAAGTAGGATTAATAAAAGTCTACATTTCATTAATCGTCGCTTGGTATAATAACGGTAATAAATCATTTATCGGTAGAGTTACTGTCAGTTAAAGTTAGTTGGGGTGCAAATACGGAATAAAAGAGGCGAGGTCACACGGTGTGTGTACAAAGTGGTTTTGTTTACGAAAAAGGCGAGCTTGCGGTTGCATAAAGTAATCGTCTGCCTGATAATTTAAAAGAATTCTGTGCTCATAACGTATGCTTTTGACTGGAGAGTTGTAGTGCAATCGCTTCGTGACACTTGTACCAAGAATCCACGAATGCTGGGCTCGAAGACAAAGCAAGAAAGAAGGTTTATTTGCAATACTGGGCTGGTGAAATAAGATAAGTGGTAGTTTAATTAGTAAGATTTTTATGGTGTAGGGTATTAATTAGTAGGACTTTGAACTTAAAGGAATATAATCAGAGTGATTCATCGTTTTTACGTATGCCTTTTGGTTATTGAAGATTAGATAGTAGGCAGGGCTAATTAGGAGTAAATATTATTTAAGAAAAAAGAAAAAACGTGTACTGAGAGTTGTATTTAGTGGAGTATACGTAATTTTGTTGTCTCTGGGTTGCTTCATTTTATTACAGTGTACGATTAAGAATTGGTTTCTAAGGACCACTGCTCACTGTAGCTAGTAAAACGGGCAAATTACAATCTATAATTAGTTCGTGTTTTTAACTTGTAAATAAATGTTATCTCTGTTGCTACAAAGCATTAACAAGGCGACCCCAGATAAACCAGAACACCGCACAATTGTAACAGGCCTCCCTTAATTTAGTTATAAGTATTTTGTTTAGTGAATTGATATGTTAGTCTTAAGAGTGCAAGATTCTAAGCGCTACCTGATGCGGCTAGAGGGAGTGGGATACGCTAAGCGAATGTGTGTAACAGGCGTGTTGTCTGGAGTGTAGATTGAAATAGGTGTACATATTCGAAGCTGCACGGTTTTGCGAGTATCGCGATATTAAATTAAGTTGTTTATGTCGATGTATTTTGGGTGAGATACCTTTTTATTCTGTTTATGAGTATTGGCCTTGAGCCCTATTTAGTTAATGTCTTGTAAGAACGCCCACAAACAATAGTTTCTAGCTGCAACGTTGAGTTCCAGGTAATCAGGTAAGGAACGTTATTTCTGGCGCCCAACGTGTGTGATAGTATACCGTTACAATTACTATCTACGAGGTACGAAGACAAACATATTTTAGTGTACTTTAGTGTACTCAAATCAAATATTTCAAACATCAATAAATCAAAGTAACCTTCAATTTATGTCGTAAACGTCAAACTTGAAGTTTTTATTATTTTGACAACGATCCTAGGTCATGGATCGAAACGTAAATAAAGATCATTTTAAAAACTATGAGTGGTTTAATTCCCAAAGAAGCTTAAGAAGAATATTTTAATTTTGTTTAACTACAAAAACATGCAAGGAACATTCTGCAGTGTGTAAAATTAGGTAAGGACAGGAAGTATTAAATTTTAGTTACGATTATTTAGAACTTGCAAGTGGTGAAATTGGAATACAATAATTACTCTCTTGGATAACTAAACTGCGGTTGACTAATATGAAGGAAGTATAGACAGTATAATTTGTGGTAGGGGCAAAGCGATTACACTATAATAAGGTTATTATAAACTATTTTAAAATAATGCCGAGCACAACGCGTAGCCAAGCAAAAATATAGAGCAAGAAGGTCAAGGTGCCGGCGACGTTTTAAAACAATTAACAGCTGTGTTGAATAATTTAAGTACGAACAATCAAAGATTGATGGATTCGATCGAAAATATGAACGATTCAATGTCCGCAAATATTCATAGGTTGCGTGATGATTTAGGCGTGGTTTCACAAAATGTAAAAAAAGGGTTCAAAGGCGATTAATGTGCTTAAAATGGGCTTAGATCCGTTTAACAGTTTAATAGAAGGGGGTACAAACAACGGAGTCCCAATTCAAGGTAACGTTAGTACTAATAATATCAACAGAAATTACGTAACCTTTGGAAAGACTTGAGGGGTACGAATTTACCCTTTACGCCGGAGGGCTCTGTCCACCCGGTAACTTTAATGAAAAAATTAGAAACTATATTTCAGGAAGCGGCTGTCCCTGAAGGTCGGAAAATATCCTTTGTGATGAATTGTTTGCGTGGGTCAGCCCAAGTTTGGGTGGTCCTAAAAGAAAGTAGGGTAGAAAATTTTCTGAATTTAAGAGGTTATTTTTGAAAAGATACCGGGGTATAGGGGAAGAATAAAACCTTTTTCCTAAAATCAAATTTGGGTGTTACGAGCGCGGCTCGAGAGCAGATTACTTTCTTAAAATGGCAAGGGATGCGTGTTGTTAAAGAGAAACATTGCGAGAAGAAGAAATTATATCAATGTTGACCAAACATTTTGCAAATGAAATTCAACGAGGAATTTTAAATCGCGGCGCTTAAACTATTGACGAAGTCTAGAAATATTTAAGTAAAATCGACAGCACGTATGAAAACCACTCGACAAATTGGAGGGATGGAAATGCAAATGCAAAACTAACAATACGGATCGTAACGGTAGGTTTACGACAAACAGTAACAATACGGCGGCTTCGCGTCCTACTACTAGACAAAATAATAATGGCTATCAGCAAGCCGGGAATAATCAAGGTTCGAGCGGGGCTTCGATCTCAAATCAGAATTCTTCCAGTAAGTCACCGTCACAAGTGGCGACAATATTTTATAGTGAGGGTTCAGAACTGCCTTTAGAGGTAGAACCAGAACAAAAGCCCGTCAATTTTATTCCGATGTTATTAAACATAAGAGTAAATTTGATCAATGTTGAGATTTTGATTAACTCAGGGAGTCAAATAACTTGTGTGTCCAAAATTTTTGTAGATAAATTAAGGGAGCTCGGGGAAACAGTCCCATGTTTACCATGTAAGTCCATCACCTTAGTTGGGACCCTCGGTAATAAAAATTGTGTCGTAAGGGAGCAAGTATTTCTGAAATTTTGCTTTGAGAATTTTCAAATATCATATTCGTGCACTGTGGAGCCAAACCTGATCCGGAACATCATTTTAGGTTGTGATTTCCTGGCAGAAAACCAGATAATTATTGATTTTGCGGAACGCCGGCTAAAGGGAAGGTTCGAAGGGGTTACTAGGGCACTAAATTTTGGAATAGAACCAAACCCCGATGGGAACCTAGTCGGGAGTGAGGTAGAAGTTCCGGTTGAAAAAGATTTTAAAAAGGAGGTTGCTATGCAGGCTGAAACTTTTACTAAAAGTGACAGAGAAAAACTCTATATGCTGTTAAGTAAATTTAAAAATGTATTTTTGAATCAACCAGTGCTGACAAATGTTTATATACATGAAACCGAATTGCATCGCTATTCCCCTTTTTATGTTAAAGCTTATCCTATTCCCCTATGTGCATAGAGAAGAAGTTAGGAGGCAAATTAAAGAAATGCTGGAATGGGATGTCAGAATGTAGACAAACAGAATATGCCAGTCTGTTAGTAGTGGTTAAAAAACAGGATGAGGGTATCAGGGTATGTTTAGATGCCCGTTTCTTAAATCAGAAGATGGTAATCGACCATGTAGTGCCGCCTAACCCATCTGAACTATTAAATAATTTTTATGAATGGTCAATATTTGAGTACCAATGAGTTAACGGCTAGCTATTGGCAGATTCGCATTAAGCCGGAGCATGAAAAATGTACAGGTTTTAGTTATGAAGGGCGGACATACGTGTTCAAGGTCTTTCTGTTTGGATTATCTACGTCGGTAGTCTCATTTATACGGAGATTAAGTCAAATATTGGGCCCGGATACGGAATTCTACGTTATACCGTATGTCGACAATTTGTTGAAATACTCACGAAACCCGGATGAACACTTGGTTCATCTAGAAACTATTTTTAAAAAATTTCAGGTACGGGAATCCCAATCAAGTTAAAAAAATCGCATTTCGCTCGGAAATCAATTAAATTTCTGGGTAATTTTATATCGGATGAAGGAATTACCATGGATACTGCTCGGATAGCGGCGATTCAGGAATTTCCTGTCCCACGGAATGTACGACAACTTCGTGCATTCTTAGGCGTCGTGAACTTCTATAGACGGTTTTGTAGGGATTTAGCTTCTTTAACCGCCCCGTTTTTACAGTTGTTAAAAAAGAGGATTAAATGGAATTGGGGAGGTTGAACAACAAAGTTCACTTGAAAAGGTTAAAACAGCTAAGACACCCGGATCCACAAAAGGCATGTTTTATCCAAGCAGGCTCTTCAGGCCACGGGTTGGGGGTTGCTTTTTCAAAGGGGTAAGGAGTCGAGAGAATATGGAATAATAGCGTTTACAAGTCGTACCATGCGAGGTCCGGAATTGCGCTATTGTGTGACCGAAAAGGAGGCGCGTTGGTGGTGATACACTGTCTTCAACAATGGAGGGTATTTGTATTAGAAAGCGAGTTAACCATTATTACTGATCATCAGGCGTTAACGTTTCTTATGTCTTGCACATTAGTAAATTCGCGATTGACTCGGTTGGCTTTTTATTGCCAAGAGTACAATTTTGAGTATTGCAAGGAGCGAGATAATATATTAGCGGATGCATTGTCTCGCTAGTTTATCCAGGAAAGGGTGGAGCCCGACTCACCTATCGGTGAAAGGGTGGATGTTAGAGTGTTACGCACATCAAATCTTTATAATGAGGTAATTAAAAGATTTAAGAATATTAAACAGAAGCAGGAAGGGGACGCATTTTGCTGTAAGGTCGTGCACGAGTTAGCGAAACTACAAGTTTCGACCAGATATTCCGATTGGTAAATGTGTCATAATGAAATACTATTTCAAAGGGTTTTCCAAAATTTGCCCGAGGTTAAAGTATGTGTTCCTGCTAGTCTTATAGAATCTGTGGTACGTCAAGAGCACAAGGATCAAGGACATTTTGGGTCCGAAAAATGTTTGCTGGTTATACAAAGGGATTATTTTTTTCCTCATATGAAACACATAATCCGTCAAATTATTTTGTGGTGCGAACTTTGTCCAAATGTTCGCCCCATTGTTAGAGAGAGTGTCACAGTGTTGTGCCTGATGGGACAAATAAAATCGTCTGCCTTGACCTAATGAGTCCCTTGCCGGTGTCAAGGTCAGGAGTTAGTTACATTTACCGCGTTACAATTTAGGCGTGGCCCTAACGTCGTTATAAAACCTATACCGACCACGTTTTACCGGATGATGCAATCGCTGTCTAAGTCAATTTACATGCACATTCTAGGTAAAATTCAAATTACTTACGTGAGGTGTATCTCTCGGAACTTCATCTCAGGATCCAGCACGTGGTTAGGGTTGTGATTGCGCCGAGTTGAACAGCAAATTATTATCCGCCACTGAACTTCTATTGCATCTCGTAGGAATTTGAAAGAAAAGAGGTAGGGGAACGATAAGGGAAGGTAAAGGGAAACAACATACCTGTTTTTTCTTTAAAAACTACACCGCACTTAGATACTTGTTGCTTAGTCTACGTCTCGTTGCTTAATCTCGCTTCCTCAGCTCGCGCACATCTGCATTCCTTTTGCGCTGACTTGACTGTCAGCAACGGCGTAAGTTAGCGTATCATTTCAAAAATACGCGGCAATTAACCTACAAAGTGTCTCTAAACCTAAAAGATGATACATGACCAGTTTGTCAGGTAACAAGTTACTCAGCTTTTAGTGATGACAGATGCTTTTAACAAGTATGTGTCGTTATATCCGGTGCGGCGGAGTAATACGGCAAGTATACTTCGTAGTTTAGAAAACAATTATTTCAAAAATGTGGGGAAACCGGAACTGATCTTGTCAGACAATGGGAGTCAGTTTACGAGTTTGAAATGAGGGGTGGCGTTATAGGCTAAGGGTATTAAAGTATCCCATACGTCAGTGTATTATCCTCAAGGAAACCAAACGAAAC
The DNA here is from genome assembly GCA_036346225.1 of Platerodrilus igneus. Classification (NCBI taxonomy): domain Eukaryota; kingdom Metazoa; phylum Arthropoda; class Insecta; order Coleoptera; family Lycidae; genus Platerodrilus; species Platerodrilus igneus. Next base: position 2,931,910 of record JARFIW010000012.1, on the reverse strand, counting down.
GGGTTAACAGGGAAGTGGGGAGACTGCTGAGATCGTTGTCACGCGGGTCATATTAAATGGGCCATGGTTTTAGATAAAGTGGATTATTATTTAAATCGGGTCGTTTATAGTTCAACCGAGTCCAGTCCCCGACAGTTACATTTTGCTAAGGTTATAGAAAATTCCTTTCGGGGTCGGTGCCTTTTCCTGAAAATTCAGTCATTACGAAAAGTACACCAGAAATGTGGGTTTTAGCCCATAATAAGTTGCAATCAAGGGCTGAAAAACGCAAGCACGGTCATGATAGGTATAAAATGATTACAAAAATTTAAACCGGGGACAGGGGTTAATCCATACTCATCCTCAGTCTTCAGCCAAAGATCGGGAAATTAAGAAGTTTTTTTTTTGTATTTGGGACCAGTTACGGTGGTCGAAACGAAGGGCCTCAATTCATATGTATTACGGGATGATGCAGATGGCCGTTGTCTGGGACCCCATAATGTGTTTAATTTAAAGTCTTTTAGGAAGCCCTATTATGGGTCACCTCTACACCTAATCTAGTATTAAGTTCACCCTAGTTCTAGTTGAACTTAATAGTGGGGTAGTGTAACAGGCCTCCCTTAATTTAATTATAAGTATTTTATGTTTAGTGAATTGTGGTGTTAGTCTTAACAGTCGCCATGGGAACGGGGTGGTTAACTACTGACCCCACTCTAAAATTTCTACTATATATGTTTTAATTGCAAATATTTTGTTTCGTTCTTTTGTGACTTTGATCTCTAATCTTTTATCGATATTTAAGTATATAAGTTGTTAAAATAAATAAATGAATAGTATGAGAATAAAATCTTTGTTCTTGCAGCGTAAGGTTTTAATGCTGTGAATTGCTTGTAAGGTGAATAGTACAACCCGAGACACCGTTGTGATAGCGATGTGAATTGTCTAGTCAATTTTCTTTCGGTATTCCTTATCAAAGGAGTGTCCTATTATTGCTGGTAGTGTGTCAATGTGCATATGTTTTGGAATTTTTGTAATACAATGAACAGAAAGGGTTTGAATGAACGTGAACTTGAGGAAGTTCTTGATAATGACGATTGGGGCAAGGATTTGGATATAGATTTACAAAGTTATGAAGATGAATCTCGTGGTGATGAAAGTGAACAACCACCTTATATTGATAATAATAAGGAAAGAGAAAGTCTAATGGCGGATCATTTGCTAAACGGTAAGTGTAGTCACAAAGAATAATAGTTTTATAGCTTGATTGTAGTGTCGGCCACAAAAAATGTAAATATTATTTGTTTACATTTTGTTGTATAGCCCATAGTATAATTCTCAATATAATACTGAGACTATAGGTAAAGAAATATTATTTATGTTTTATGTAACTGTGCGCGCGGCTGGTCTTTGTCATTATAGCTATTTTTTTTTATTAACGCCGGCAATAGACAAACAAGGGCAAGCCGAAACTTCGGATAGTGATGAATTGGAGGATAGTGCGGGCGAGGATATTGTTGGTAATTATTACTAATGTCTGCAAAAAATTTTTATTTATTATGTTATTTCAACCAGATACTTACCAAAGACGTAGTCCTCGGCCCAATGCAGTAATAAATCAACCTAAATCTGACATGGTTGCTCCATCACGTACAATTTGGAAATCTAAACCTATAGTTCGTAGAAGAAAAATTGCCGCCAATATAATAAAAGAAGCACCTGGTCTAAAAAGGGGAATAAAGCCTAAAACAGCTCTTGATTCATTTCAGTTACTTTTTTGTTCTGACCCGATTGAATTGGTTGTGCAACATACTAATCAAAAACTGGAACTCGTAAAAGCTTCCTTCCCTCAATCTTCTTTTATTCAAAGATCGCGCAATTTTGTAAAGGAAGGAATACTAGGTTATATGGGTTTTTGAATACAGTTGGTGTGTATAGACAAAATAAAAATCCACTATAGAACTATTTACCGAAGAAAATTTACCAATCTATAGAGCAACGTTTGCAAAATCTCGGCTTTTGTTATTACAAAAATGTATTTGCTTTGATAATCTTACAACTCGCAGTATTAGAAAAGTGAATGACAATTTTATAGCAGCGCGAGAGCGATATGATCGCGCTACAAACAAATTTCAAAACTATTTGGCTCCATCTGAGTCGCTAGTGATAAATGAAGAACTTATTACGTTTTCTGGAAGGTGTGAATTTCAAGTATATATTCCTACAAAGCCTGGGAAATATGGAATTTTAGCTAATGTTTTGTGTGACTCGAAAGACTATTATTGTTATGCTGCAGAGTCATATGTTGGGAAAATTACTAGCCAAACTAAAGATCATAACAGTGGACCAAATGTTGTAAAGCGTCTTGTAGCATTAGGAAAGCTGAAAACTGGTGGTCGTAATATTACAATAGACAGAAAATTTACGTCACTTCCTATAGCAGTAGAGCTATTTGAGAAAAAAATTACTGTTGTAGGAACTATGCTTAGTACTAAAATTGATGTTCTAGTACAAATGAGACCAAAAGCCCTAAAAGATGCACCTCCAGGAACCATCCGATTTGCATTTAGAAAAAATGAAACGTTAGTAAGTTATGTGCCCAAAAAAAGTTGTAATTGTTTTGTCTACGCAGCATAATGATATGCAAGTACGGAATGACAAACCAGAAATTATATTATACTTCAATTCCACAAAGGCTGGTGTGGATACTCTTGGCAAATGCGTTAGAACGTATAGCTGTCGGTGCAGCACAAGAAGATGGCCGATGGCTACTTTTTTCAATTTGATGGATATTGTTACATACAACTCGTACGTTATTTTTAGCAAAGCCAATACGGATTGGGCACGTAAAAATCCAAAACGTAAATCTGGACGAAAGCTGTTTTTAAAAGAATTGGAGAAGCAGTTATGCCAGATCAACATGGTACACCGTTCTATGTATAAAGGTTTGCAAAACATCCACACTGTAGACTTGAAGATATTTGGTTTTGAATGTCAACAGAATATCCCCTATACGCGTGGTGCTGTTCATAGTGCACCAATTGGAATTGCAACTCGATCAGCTGTTAAGAATATATTCAAAAAAGAAGATATTATATCTGTCCTAGATCAATTGATCGAAAGTACATGAAGGCATGCTCTAAATGTGTAAAATAAGTTTGTCCAAGGCATACGTCTTCTGAACAAAATATTGTAATCAGAACATGTACGCAATGCACTGAAAATCCTGTGCGATTCCATTTAAATAAAGTGTACTTTTTAAAATTATGTATCTTTTTTTAATTTTCACTTAGTTATATGCAAAATAAACTACAAACCGTTGATAAAATACTACAGCAATCTGATAGAAAATAGTATAACAAAATGTGTTTTTTATGAACCAGCCGGGGTTAGAAACTGACCTCCTGTTCTACATTCAAATATTATTGCGGTCAGTCCCTCCCCCTGTTCTAAGTTGGCCTGGTACACAGTGTGGCTGCTAAGAGTGCAAGATTCTAAGCGTTGCCTGATGCGACTAGAGGGAGTGCGGCTCCGTAGCGTAGTGGTATGTTTGTGACTACTACGCCCAAGGTTCCGAGTTTGAATCCCGACACCGTCCACTTGAAAAATGTTTGGCGAGCATTTTTCACAAAATACACCTTTGTTCGGATGAGAAGCAAAAAGGGGATTCCGTGTGTGTGTTGTCACGCATACGAATTGTGTCGTAAGGGAGCAAGTATTTCTAAAATTTTGCTTTGACAATTTTAAAATATCATAATTGTGCATTCTGGTGCCAAACCTGATCCGGAACATCATTTTAGGTTGTGATTTCCTGGCAGAAAACCAGATAATTATTGATTTTGCGGAACGCCGGTTAAAGGGAAGGTTCGTAGGAGTTACTATGGCACTAAATTTTGGAATAGAACCAAACCCCGATGGGAACCTAGTCGTGAGTGAGGTAGGGGTTCTGATTGAAAATTTTTTTAAAAACGAGGTAGTAGTTACTCCCTATCAGGAAGAGGAAATTAGAGCAGCTGCTATGCAGGCTGAAGCTTTTACTGAAGGTAACAGAGTAAAACTCTATATGCTGTTAAGTAAATTTAAAAATGTATTCTCGAATCAACCAGGGCGGACAAATGTGTATAAACATGAAATCGAATTGCACGTCTATTCCCCCTTTTATGTTAAAGCTTATCCTATCCCCTATGTGCATAGAGAAGAAGTTAGGAGGCAAATTAAAGAAATGCTGGAATGGGATGTCATAGAATGTAGACAAACAGAATATGTCAGTCCGTTGGTAGTGGTTAAAAAGCAGGATGGGGTTATGAGGGTATGTTTAGATGCCCGTTTCTTAAATCAGAGGATGGTAAGGGACCATCTAGTGTCTGTCGCCTAACCCATTTGAACTATTGAATAATTTTATGAAAGGTTAATGTTTGGGTACTATTGACCTAACGGCTAGCTATTAGCAGATTTGCATTAAGTCGGAGCATAAAAAATTTACAGGTTTTAGTTATGAAGGGCGGACATACATGTTTAAAGTCCTTCCGTTTGGATTATCTACGCCGGTAGCCTCATTTATACGGGAATTAAGTCAAACATTGCGCCCGGATGATTTGTTGATATACTCACGAAACACGAAACACTTGGTTCATCTAGAAACAGGCAGCGGGAATCTCAATCAAATTAAAAAAATCGCATTTCACTCGGAAATCAATTAAATTTTTGGGCCATTTTATATCGGATGGATAAATTACCATGGATTCTGCTCGGATAGCGGCGATTCAGGAATATCCCGTCCCACGGAATGTACGACAAGTTCGTGCATTCTTGGGCGTTGTCAACTTTGATAGACGGTTTTGTAGGGATTTAGCTTCTTTAACCACCCCGTTGTTACAGTTGTTAAAAAGGGGTTTAAATGGAGGGGGGGTTGAACAACAAAGTTCACTTGAAAAGGTTAAAACAGCTAAGACACCCGGGTCTACAAAAGGCATGTTTTATCCAAGCAGGCTCTTCAGGCCACGGATTGGGGGGTGCCTCTTTCAAATGGGTAAGGAGTCGAGAGAATATTGAATAATAGCGTTTACAAGTCGTACCATACGAGGTCCGGAGTTGCGCTTTTGTGTGACCGAAGAGGAGGCGTTGGTGGTGATTCATTGTCTTTAACAATGGAGGGTATTTGTATTAGGAAGAGAGTTAACCATTATTACTGATCATCAAGTGTTAACGTTACCTATGTCTTTTTAATTAGTAAATTCGTGATTGACTCGGTGGACTATTGCCAAGAGTACAATTTTAAAATTGAGTATTGTATGGGGCGTGATAACATATTAGCGGAAGCATTGTCTCGCTACCCTGTCCAGGAAAGGGTGGGCCCGACTCACTTATCGGTGAAATGGTGAAGGTTAAAGTGTTACGCACATCAAATCTTTATAAGGAGGTAGTTAAGTGATTTAAGAATATTAAAAAGAAGCAGGAAAGGGATGCGTTTTGCTGTTAAGTCGTGAACGAGTTAGCAAAACTACAAGTTTCGGCCTGATGTTCGGATTGGTATAAGTGTCATAATGAAATACTATTCGGAAGGAGTTCCCAAAATTCGCTCGAGGTTAAATTATGTGCTCTTGTTAGTCTTATAGAATCCGTGGTATCTCAGGAGCACGAACATCAAGGACATTTTGGGTCCGTAAAATGCTTGCTGGTTATACAAAAGGATTATTTTTCTCATATGAAACACATAATCCATCAAATTGCGAACTTCGCCAAAAGTCCAAAATTTCGCCCCATTGTTGGGGAGAGTATCACAGTGTTGTGTCTGATGGGCTAAATAAAATTGTCTGCCTTGACCTAATTGGTCCCTTTCCGGTGTCGAGGTCAGGAGTTACTCTGCTTTTAGTGGTGATGGATGCTTTTAGCAAGTATATATCGTTATATCAGGTGCGGCGAAGTACTACAGCAAGCATACTTCGTTGTATAGAAAACAAATATTTTAAAAATGTGGGGAAACCGGAAGTGATCTTGTTAGACAATGGGAGTCAGTTTACGAGTTTGAAATGGGGGGTGACGTTGCAGTCTAAAGGCTTTAAATGTCCCATACTCAGTGTATTATCCTTAAGGAAACCAAACAAAACGGGTTAACAGGGAAGTGGGGAGATTGCTGAGATTGTTATGTCACGCGGTTCATACTAAATGGGCCATGGTTTTAGGTCAAGTGGAGTATTATTTAAATCGGGTCGTTAATAGTTCAACCGGGTTCAATCTCCGAGAGTTTCATTTTGGTAATGTTATGAAAAATTCCTTTCGAAGGTCTGTGCCTTTTCCGGAAAATTCAGACATTAAGAAAAGTATACAAGAAATGTGTGTTTTAGCCTATAATATGCAGCAATCAAGAGCTGAAAAATGCAAGCATTGTCATGGCAGGGATAAAAGACTTACAGAATTTAAACCGGGAGACAGGGTGTTAATCTGTACTCATCTTCAGTCAAAAAACGGGAAATTAAAAAGTTTTTTTTTTGTATTCAGGACCAGCTACGGTGGTCGAAAGGAAGGGCCTCAATTCATATGTATTACGGGACGATGCAGATGGCCGTTGTCTGAGACCCCATAATGTGTTTAATTTAAAGCCTTTTAGGGAACCCTATTCTGGGTCACCTCTGCACCCAATCTAGTATTAAGTTCACCCTAGTTTTAGTTGAACTTAATGGGGAAGGGGGGTGTAACAGGCCTCCCTTAATTTAGTTATAAGTATTTTATGTTTAGTGAATTGTTATGTTAGTCTTAGAGTGCAAGGATTCTAAGCGTTACCTAATGCGGCTAGAGGGAGTTCGCGGGTTCGAATCCCGACACGGTCCGCTTGAAAAATGCTAGGCGAGCATTTTTCACAAAAATACACCCTCGTTCGGATGAGAGGTAAAATGGAGGTCCCGTATGTGAGTGTTGTCACGCATGTTAAAGATCCCTACCTTGGTTAGAACAGCAAGGGTTCGACAAAATTCAAAATTTTCCAGGTAAAAAACTCGCCGCTTCCTGGCCAATGTAGTACCTTCGGGTAGAGCATTGGAAAATCACATGTAGGCTAGAAGAAGTGAGTGCGCTAAGCGAATGTGTGTAACAGGCACCAGGCAATGTCGTCTGGAGTGTAGATTGAGATATGTGTTCATACTCGAAGTGCACGGTTTTGCGAGTATCGCGATATTAAATTAAGTTGTTTATGTCAATGTATTTGGGGTGAGTTGCCCTTTTATTCTGTTTATGAGTATTGGCCTTGGGCCCATTTAGTTACTGAATTTGTTACGTTCAAAGCCCAGCAAGTACTTTTCTCTGCTTTCATTTTTATAATACTTTAATTTTTTTCAACAAGTTCGATGTCCCGCCGAAGAATCATGTGTGCAGAATTCCCAGACAACAGCTGCCGAAATACAAACTGTAACAGCTTGCCAACAAGCAGATAACGCAATTATCAAAAGATTTTGGACAAAGGAAAACAATCTTGTTACTTTGTAACATCTTAACAGCTGCAGAATACCAGATAACAAGTCCATTGTCAGCAGATGTAGGCAGATGGTAAGGTCTTTTTTTTAGAAGAAAACTGTGCATTTACATGCAGCTAAATTAAATTAATTAAAATGTAGTCACTGCAGGTGGTAGGAAATATTGCAACTACTTTGTTGCGCAATGTTTCCTAAGCAGCTGTTTGATTTTACAAGGCAAACTTTTACATAAAGTAATTACTTGAGAAATTTTATAAAATAACACTAATTCAAATGGCGGGAAATCGAGCTTGTTGAGGAATTTTAAGGCATTTTAAAAATAAATGCAGAAAAAAATTGTTTGCAGGATTTTGAACGTAACATCTTGTAAGAATAATTTCCACAAACAAGAGTCTCTTGCTGCAATGATGAGTTCCAGGCAATCAGGTTGTTACATGCCAAAAATTAGCTATGGATCACATTTAGATTAAGTATAAATTATAAGGTAGTTCTTGCGGATATTTTTAAATGAACTTGTCAATTTCCGTCATTTCGGACAGTTGCGTTTGCGCAAAAAAATGCGCAGGTGCGGAGTGTGTGAAAGGACGCCATTAAGTGACGAGGCCTGAAGCCAATAAGATCTACCGGTGTTGTGTGTGTGTCTCTTCTCTTTTTAGGATGTAGGTTCCTTTCTACCTTACTTTAGTGTACTTCTACCTGGTTGTCCTTATCGTTCCCCTACGAATGCATAGAGTTTAGGATGGACGGATAAAATTTGGAGTCAACAATGGCGTGATGTGACTAACAACGAATTGGCCCTGGGATTTGGCTGTAAAGTGCGATTTAAGTGAGTACATTGCTTTTATTTACACTGTGCATAAAATTTGGCTATTGCATCACTTTTAAACGTGTTTGGTATTTGATACAAAATGGCGCATAATTTGCCGCGTAAATATACGTTATATTAACAATTGCGCAATAGTAAGAAACCCGGGAAAGCGCAGCAAAGTAAGGAACGTTACCCTATTAAGTCAATTCGTATCACCACCAATTCTGTATTTAATTTTATATGAAAAAAATCGGGCCCTGAATAAATGTCCATTTTGTCCAATGAATAAGGCGACGCTGATTATACTCACCAATCAACAAAACGTTGTATTTGACGTTCGACAACTTGAGTTAAAAAAAGATCAAAGAAATATTCTAATTTTATTTCATTAAAAGTTAAGTACATTTGTGCTTGATACTTATTAACGCACTCTAAAACTATTCAAAAACATAAAACCAAAATTATGCATAATAGATGCACAATTTTGTTCTCTCTGCTACAACAATTCAAATTTCTGCCATTTCCGAGGTGCAAAGACACCACTACTCAACTACAATACGACAAAAAAGAAAAAGAAAATATATAGGAAGCATTTAGCATCTTTACACCTCTTAATATTTTAAATAGTATTAAAATATCGCTCATTTCTTTTCACTAGTACAAACGATATATTATCCTCAGTATCACATAGCATTAATGTTCCTGGACATACCATAATGTATTTGTACTTACATAGTTATAAGTAACTCTCGTTAATTAGCATTAACGCAAGTTTTTTACATCAAATTTCATATTTTGAAAACTATATATATGATAAAATTCTTAAGGCTCGTGAAGATATTATAAAATAAAGAAAGTCACGTGTGCGTAAAACCTGCGATTGACAACTAGAGTAAGCACCTTTAAATCCTGAGACGTTTAAAATTTATTAAGGTTTTTCGCACACGTGGCGTCCTTAGATTACAGTTTTATAGAGTTAAAATTTCTACAAATGCTGTTACGCTCAAATACTCTGATTGTCACAATTATCTACAAAAATTAATTGGTTCAAATTCTACGAGATAAAATTTAAAAAATGCGTGCACAGCATTTCAATATTATTGTTGTTATTATTAAAAGATAGATAAAATACGTACAATAGATAAAAATTTAAAAATATGTAAACCTTTTTTTTTGCAGATGAGCCACTCATTACTTAATTATTATTGTACTTTTACAAAACATAGATGATATTGTTCTAAAGGGCAGTTTTACTTTTATTGGTTTTTCTTTTTTTTTATTTATTATAAGCGTTTAATTTTGACTACCTTTTTTATAGTACGACAGCAGCAATTTTTCTTAATTTATTATAAACCTTCAAATTCTAAAAACTAAACTTTGCTAAATATCTCGTTGTTGAAGGCGTGACAATATAATACTAGAAAATTCAACAGCAACAATCATAAATTTACTACACTAGCAACAACATTTAAAAATCCCTTCGATAAAATTCCCCGCAAAATTTTCTTAATCTCTAACCAAATAGCATCCAATTTTTATTTGAAAAAATATACCATAAAGCGGTATTTAATTAAATCCATCCACCTAGTGGCTGTTTGACGTGCTGCTTAAACGCCGGTGTTGTTGTATATGTAGGCGACTGCATTATCAACTGGTGGGATTCGTTTAGACGAGGAATTGTTGTTATAAAAATGCGACGACTTGCGCATGCTGGTCGATGATGACATCAAAGCAATAGTTTCATAATAGCGTAAACGCCCGCAGCATTTCCTGCTTTTGATAATGGCCATAAAGCCGCGCCGGAACTTCTTGTTGAAATAAGCATACAGAATAGGATTTATGCAAGAGTTAGAAGAGCCGAGCCACTGTGCCATTGGGGTTGCAATAGGTAAAACTTCTTCCTCCCATTTAGTAATATTACCACCTAATTTAATGCGTGCAAATATTGTGTAAAGTGGCAGCCAGGACAGAACAAATAGAATTACCACAACCACAAGCATTTTTACCACCTTAACTTTGGACTTTTGTTGCATACGCTCCATCTGAGCATCTTTAGTGTCAGTTGGGATGTTTCTCTTCCATACTTTGATCCATATTAACACGTAACACATTGTTATAAGAATCATCGGTAGAATATAGAAAAATATCATGTTTACTATAAGGAAATAGAGAGAGCCGTTGAGGGTTTCAGGCCATACTTCAATACATATTAAAACGTCGGGAGCTTCGCTGTAAACTACTATCAGATCGAAGAAAATTGCCCATGGCAATGTTGTCGTTAATGCTACAAACCATATCACCATGATGATTATTCGGGCACGTCGCTTCGTTATTTGGCATTTTAAAGGCCACCATATTGCCAGGAACCTGAAACAAAATAAAATATAAGAAATTGTTTTGCGAAACATAGTGTCGGTGTGGATTAATTTGAAACATCGCTTTGTATATTGTTCGTGATTTTTGTTAATTTACTGGTGATAATTAAGTATAAATTGCTTCAGGATAATACATTGTCCCAGTGCTAAAATGGATGGTGCTTATAAGCCCTAATAAGGTCCGCAGTCTAAGCAAGTGTCGAATTGACATTTTATGTTCTACATAACGTGTAACGCGTTTGCGTTACTTTAGATATAGATCGATAGGAAAGGAAAATTTTAATTTTGGTTGGACTGAATGAATGCGCGCTCCATGTATATTAAGATTTTATCAACTGTAAGCGTTATTAAGCATCACATTTTAAATTTTGTTTTAACAAATGTAATTCAAATAATGTGATACGTTAAATTCCTGAAAGCGATTGAATTTTGCATTAATTTCCAACTAACTTAATTAAGCGCTTCCTAAACTCCAAGCGATGGCCCGCTTTTTATGCTATTCCAGTACTACTACTACTATAACACCCCCTGTTCATCCCGTTTTGCGGAGAACTGTCCGCTTCATACTACCCCCTGCTCAGGTAACTCAACCAACGAAACCGGTAAACAACGGAAATAAGAGGCAGAAATATTCTATGTTGATTCAAAGCCTAAAAATGTAGGTTGACGAAATTGTAATGTTCTTGATCTTGCTTCGTTTTCCTTTTGGCGACGCAAACATCTTAAGCCTCAATACTAGTCCAATGCATCCCCAATTTCTAAGCTGACTCTGCCCTTCCTTAGGACTAAATTTTTGGATTTTACATTTTTTGTTTTCTAAATAATTTTTTTGTTCTGCTTGATTCTTCTTCTTTTCTTTTGTTACTCTCCTTGTACACCACCCGTGCGGGTCCGGACTCGAATATTTCCACGATACGACCTACCTTTCGTAAGAGACGACTAAAGCGGTCCAAAATATACACACACACGCGCACACACACGCACTTTTCTGCTTGTTTCTCTTTTCTTTCGTTTCTCTCTTTGTACCCAACCCCGTGTGGGTCCGGATTAAAATAGTTCCACGGTACGACTTGCCTGTTGTAAGAGTCGACTAAAGCGGTCCAACACACACACATTTTCTTTTGTTCCTTCTTTTCTTTATTGCGTCCTCTTTTAGTTTTAATGATGCTTACCTATGATTTTTTATTTTAGTTTTACTTCTCCGTTTCTTTTGATCCACTTTCCTTTCCCCATTCTTCTGGTATTGGTTCTAAATAAAAATTTTCGATCCACTTACTGTGGTAGGTGCTTTTTAGACGTTTTTTCTTTTCTTCAAAAACCACGACTTTGTCGATTTTCGGTCTAGTTAGCTATTCTTTTCTTCAGTTCCTCGTTTAATACGATTCTTTGTTACCACAGCGTGAAGTACTTGAATTTTTTTTATTGTCGTCGTTCCCTTGCTTATTATGAGGCTTGACAGTTATTGTCTTGGTTTGGCTTATACTGTTGATTTTCCTCCTTGTTTTTTTTCTTACTTTTTGGTTTTTCGCGCGCAACCAATTTGTTTACTTTAGGTTGAAAACTTTACTATTTATTTACTAAAGATATTCGACCTCCGACAACTTTTTGCAATGTTAGGCCATTCCTTCTTTGTCCTCGGCGATTGCTAACTTATACTTATACCTTTTTCCTATGTCCTTTATTCTTTTTGATTTGGTCCAGCATACAGCATAAAAATTCTTTTGTTGATTTTTGAATTTCTCTTTTAGTGTTCTTCAGCTAATTTTCTATTGGTTCATTCTATTAGTGTATATTGACCCTTTGAGCTGCATATAAATTTTCTTTTTTGTTTTTTTGCTTTTCTTTGAGTTGTATCAAACGAATTTTCTTCTACTTTGTTTTATTAGTGTACTGCCTGTTTCGTTGCTTCTGCGTCCTACCTAGACCTTTTAATTCTGCTAGAAGGGAATTTGTTACGTTAAATTTACGAAAGCGATAAACTTTTGCATTAATTTTCAACTACCTTAATTAAGCGCCTCCTAAACTCCAATCGACGGCCCGATTTTATGCTATTCCAATTAAAATGAGTATTTTAAACTTTATAAAAAATTTTCTTAAATGTAGAAATACGTGGAATATATTCTCTGAAATATCCTAAACAACCTAACTATATAAATTTATGGAAATAAGGCAAGCATCTGCTTGTTATTTCCAATACCTTATTTTTGAATCACTTTGAAACGACTGCATAATACAAATATAAAAACTGAGAAACCTATTTCATCATATTGCAGGTGTTCGAGTTCGCTCAAGTTTTATAGGCAAGAACCCCCCACATCCCGTTAATTTATTCCCCTTGTCGTGGATCGATAATAATACAAATCTCTATTCATTTTATAAGTTAGGCAACCGGTTATAGGTTGTGCTTCCTTTGACTGTATGCAAGGTCGTGTACTTGCTTGGCCGTTTAAAATATACGTTGCGTTTTTATGTGAACACCGAAATTCAGTGAAACTGATTATCGTATTATTGAGGCGTTTTACTTTCTTTATTACTTGCATGCAGCTGTCGCCTGGAGTATATTTTTACTTGCGTTTGCTGAATATTTAACATTTTTTCACTGGGACTGGTTCTATGTTACCTTTCCCCGTTGTTCTCAATTGGTATAAATACAAGCCAAGGTTTTAAAAGGCTCTCCTCTCTTCTCTATTCGATTCTAATTCTACACAACGTCCTTTGGGCGAAAAAAAATGTAAATTGCGAATTTTAAAATGTGTTGTAGTACGTAGTATTCTAGTATAAATATGTTAGTTGATTCAGAAACCCGCCTGCAGACGAGTGCAACTCGCATTTCCGAATTCTTGAAGAAGCAGACAGCTTAGGGTACAGTTTTTTCTGTTTTCGTTACTTGTGTTGTTGTTTTGGAAGATAGACACTTCTTGTGATAATTCTGGAATTTACTACTCATGATTATACAATAATTGGAGACTGACGTTACCAAATTCATGTTCACATTGCATGAGCAATTTTGTAATTATTCCCAGTTACAACTAGTTAAATCAAAGCTTGCGTTAAAGCACCTATTATTGTTTTCCTTTTTCTTTTGATTACCAAATTAGTTAATACTAGTTAGTTAATACTAGGATTACGTTAGTTAGGATTAATGTTACGTTCTGATTTTTACGAGGTGCACTTCCCAAAGCACGTTCCGATGACTGTATATACAACTGTATTATTTCTTGTATATATTTATGGTTGGTAACATTTTGTAAGTATTCTTGCATATTCTTGCACATTTATTGATATAATAAGAGGTTATTTAAGGGTATATTGAGTCATGATAGTCACACAATACATGTAAATAGTACTAGAAGTTAGAAAACTACATTTATTTAGCATGAAAAATACGTAATCTGCAAATTATGCAAAGAGAAAACATTTAGCACTCTATATAAGGATCGCAGTTGACTTTAATTAATGCCGGGAAGCATATCTTTCAATAATAAACACACATTCAGCAAAAGAAATAACTCTACACGCAATCAAACTTGTCTTAAATCAAAAAGCATTCATAAATTGTACATTGATACGCGTTAAATGCAGTAAAAACTAGGAAATCATGATACAATTCTCATTAAAAATTAAACATGCTATGGTGAAAAGAGATAACATAGCGTTCTGATAATAAACGCATCTTTCGACATACATACGTTTTGGAAACGCAGGATGTAAACAGAAATATGTTAATTTTCGTCATTTCATCTACGCAATTTTCTACATGGAGTTAATACAAAACCCAGAGTATTATCTAGACAAACAAAAGCCATAAGTTAAATTACGTGCCAAGGCGAACTAGAAATTCCTGTAACAACATAAAAACCGACGGTTAAGAATAAATACACAATAGAAAACCTCTGGTATCCTACGTGCCCAAGAACATCGTTTCGACGAATTATTATCAGAAGAATACCTGTACAAGCCCAAGTATTCAAAACATCCTATGGCTGGTCGTAAACTTTGAACTAACAACGCCGATAACCAATGAATTTTAGATGGGACGTTGCTTATATAACACGCGAATTTGATAAGCAAGAAGTCTTCATTTAAACTGAGCCTAGTCCACATCACTTATAGTCAAGAATTTACACAACGAGTGAATATTAAAATTAAAATAATTAAATGTTTATGAAAGTGGTGTTAGAGAATTTTAAAGTAAATAATAGTAAGAATTAAATGAGACAAGTTTCACCGTTTGCTGGAAAACGTGGGTAAAACTTCATTAATTAATTAATTTTAAATATTTATAATTAGGGCTTCAAGTAACCCTAAGTAAGTCTAAGATAGACGAGGTAAATTTAAGTGAGACTACGAAAATCTAAGTAATACTAAGAAAATACTATATATTATTGATTAAACGGGATAAAATTTGGAAACTACATAAATTGATAATACTGAGAAGAAATGCAAAAAAAAATAGTAATTTAAATCTATGCAAAGGCGCTCAGAACAGAGGATTGTTTTAAACATTGAATGGAGCAACTCAACTGAAAGTTATCCTAGGGTACTAATCCACAGTTTAAAAATTTAATTAATATTTTTGTTGTTGCAGGCGTAAGGTGTTTTATTAGGGTTATTGCATCTATGGGAATAGGAATTCCTTTCTTTGCGAACATTGTGTATATGCCCCTGTTTGATATTTTTGTAATGCCCATACTCATAATAGGGGTATTCCTTTACGTCGATTCTATACATTTTGTAGGGGAAACAGAAAATACTCCGTTCTCAACCGACAAACAGTGTTTTCTACTTATATATGGCTATTCCTTGAAGAAAGGGACTCTCGGTGGCAGTGGTTGTGAGTCACTATACTATTTCCCTTTGTGTAATTTTGTAGTTGTCCATTGATCCTCGATTTCCACGTTGCATTTCTATTGGAGCTAAAATGTCTTGTGTACCTAGCTTTGTGTATAGTTTTGGAGTGTTCATTTTGCACCCATTTTTTGTTAGAGTGTCTGCTATTCGATTACCTTTTATCCCCATGTGTCCTGGAATCGTGTTATTTTCTTATTTCTACTGGTGTTTATTAAAGCTTCTTTGACCCTAGGGGTGATCAATTCATTTTTTTGCATTTATTGTACTTCTTGTAGCTTGACTTGAATTTGAGAGTGTCACTACTGGTCTGTGGTGTTCTTGATTGAGTAGCAAAGAGAATTTTTCAATTGCAAACATTTCTATCGTGCATATGTTAGCATTTTTGGTGACAGAGATTGTTTCTGCCCTTCTTAAAGTTGGAATGTTCCTATGCCTGTGTTGTTTTTCTCTGCTTCCTTTGACCCATTTGTGTATATGTGGATATGGTTTGGAAAGGTATCATTTATGTGTTGCGCGGATATTGCTGTTATTTGTATTGATTTTTATACAATATAGTTTCGTCATTTGGATCTTAATGCCTATCTCAGAACAAGGCAATTTTTTTTTATTCAGGTGTATGACCTCTTGTTTCCCATAGTAGCATCCTTGAACTATATATGGCGGGTCCCTGGTCTTCCAGTAACCTATCTTGTAACAACGTGTCTTCAATATTTCTGCTTGATCAGTTTACTTTTAGTCTTTTGAGCAACATAAAATTTTGTTCCTTTACTGTTTTCTAACGTATTTTTCCACATTCACTTTTACTGGTGCTCATTTCACATAAACCATTACTATCCTTAGCGCTTGATATTGGATTATATACAGAGACTTAAGTTTTTGTTTGTTGCGTGGTTTGATAATCATTCCATATTCTAAGTGTGCGCGTATCATCACTTTGAATATTGATAATAGGGTGAGGGGTCTGCTATCAACCATGTTGTCTGCATAGCCCGCATAGCATTGATTCCATTTTGCGTTTTTTTCACTACCTCATCTATATGATTGTTAAAGGGTTTGGTCCAATATCACTCTTATATATTTGTGTGTTGATTGCCAGTGTGTTTTGTGTCCCTTATATTCCATTGTCGTAAGGTTGTCCAAGTTTTTATTTGTTTCATTAAAAATTAATGCTGACGATTTCTGAAGTGATACTTGGCATCGTGTTTGTCCAGCCATTTTGCCACTATGCCTAGTTGATTCTCGATGCTTCTGATGATCTCGTTCAGGTTTTTCTCTGTTGCAAATAATACAATATCATCTGCGTATTGTAACATATCTACCGGCTTTTGTATTAATTTGTGTAGATCTTGAGCATATAGTTGAATAGCAGAGGATTCGATGGTGAGCCTTGGGTCAGTCTTATATTAGAATTGACTGGCCCAATAACCGTACCCATTTTTGTTTTAATAGATATTTTTCTGTCGCTGAGTAGATTGTATAGATTGTGTACAATTGTGTGTTGGATATTCAGGCTTTCTATTTTTTGTATTAGTGTCTGTATGAATACGTTGCCGAATAAGGTTTTGACGTCTAAAAGGATGGCGATGGTTATTTCCTGTCTAGTGAATCCTAATAATATATTTGAGGTAAGGTATACCACACTTTTCATTACATTTCGCCCTTTCCTAAATCCATATTGATGGATGGGTAGGGTGCTTCCATTTTCTAGCTGCCATTCTATTCTTGATTTTAGTATATTTTTGAATACTTTTTCTACGCAGGATGTTAGGCAAATGCATCTAAAATTTATTGGATCCATTGGGTCCTTGTTGTTCTTTAGTATTGGTAATATTAGCGTCGTCTTCCACTGTTCTGGAATTTGCGTTGATGAAAGGATTTTGTTAAAGATTGCTTTGTATTACCTTGATTGGTAGCTGTTTTATCATTGAATAATGTATTGTGTCTAGTCCACATGTTGTGTCCTTTTTATTTTGAATAACCTCGTAGAGTTCTGTGATGGATATGGGTTCTGTTGGCTGTCCAGCTTTGGTTAGTTTGAAGTCTGGGCATATTTGAATTTGTTTCTTGTGTCTGCAATTTTCTTGACCACGTTCTCATTTGGTAAGCTTATATTGATTTCTTGTGTGTGTTTGGAGAATATTCTCATGGTTATCTGAAATAAGATTTCCTCTTGATTTTTTCACAGTATATTCTAAAACGCTGTTCATTTTTACCCCGTGTCAGTCTTTTCATTCTGGCTAGTTGGGATTTGTCCTCTAAACAGTTATTTGGTGTGCCTTCTCTTCTGATTTCTCTTTGTTTTTGAAGTGCCTTTGTCAATCCCGTCCCACGATAGAACCGTTGGTTTCTTTGATTTTTCCGCTATCTTAAGGGAATCTGATATTTTGCTGCTAAGATAATAGTTCTTTCCCATTCCTCGTATTTTGTTTCCTCGTCTGTTATATTTATTAGTGCATCAATTTTATCGGAATATTAAGGTCAATTTGCTTTTTTTGGATTTCTTGTTGGTCTTATTTGAAGATCGACTGTGGGTAAATTTTTACTCAGTTCGATTAGAATGGGAAAATGGTCGCTATTGCGACATACTTCCAAAATTCTCCACCTCAGATTAGTGGCTATGACTGGTGTTGCTAATGTTAGGTCAATTGTACTTTTATTATTTTTTGTTAGTTGAAATCTAGTTTCAGTGCCATCGTTTAGTATAATCAGTTCATATGCATCCAATGCCGGTTCTACTGTTATACCGTTAAAATTACTATTACTGCTACCCCACCTAGAACATTGTCAATTCACATTTCCTGTGATTATCGCTGGAGGTCTAACGTGTTCAATCACTTTGTTCCAATCTTTGAGTTCTAATTTCGTATTTGGGGAGCAGTATAACACATCACTCAATAAGTCCGTAGGATAACTAAGAAAAACACATTTTTTTGGCGAAATTCGATTTTATTCATCAACATACATTCCTTCAAGAGTGATACAATCAGTCCAACGCCGTTCTAGCATTTCGATACCTTTTTTGTAAAACAATTCGTCTTTGGCTTCAAAATAAGCTTCAGTTTCAGCGATCACCTCTTCATCCGAGCCAAATTTTTTTCCGGCGAGCATTTTTTTCAGGTCTGCGAACAGGTAGTAGTCGCTGGGGGCCAAATCTGGAGAATACGGTGGGTGCGGAAGCAATTCGAAGCCCAATTGGTGCAATTTGGCCATCGTTGCGATCGACTTGTGACACGGTGCATTGTCTTGGTGAAAAAGAATTTTTTTCTTCTTCATGTGTGGCCGTTTTTTGGCAATTTCTTCCTTCAAACGCACTAATAATGCCGTGTAGTATTCGCTGTTGATTCTTCTTCCTTTCTCAAGATAGTCGATGTACAAAATTCCGTGCGCATCCCAAAATACAGACGCCAAAACCTTACCAGCCGACTTTTGCGATTTTGGTCGCTTTGGACGTGCTTCTCCGGCTGCAGTCCACTCAGCTGCCTGCCGATTAGACTCTGGAGTGTGGTGGTGGATCCATGTTTCATCCATTGTCACATACCGACGCAAAAGTCCTTTTATTCCGGTTGAACAGCTCCAAACAGCTCTCAGAATCATCGACACGTTGTTGTTTTTGGTCCACTGTGAGCAAACGCGGCACCCACTTTGAGAACAGCTTTCTCATGGACAAATGTTCATGCAAAATAGTGTGCACACTGCCTTCTGATATCTTCAAGGTGTCAGCTATCTCACGCAATTTCACTTTTCTGTTTTCCAAAACGATTCGGTGGACTTTTTTGATGTTTTCCGGTGTAACCACCTCAATTGGCCTTCCAGAGCGTTCAGCATCGTCAGTGTCTGTACGGCCACGTTTAAAATCAGCAAACCACTTCTCCACCGTTTGTCTCGATGGAGCAGAGCCCGGATAACACTTATCAAGCCATGCTTTGGCTGCGATGGTATTTTTACCCATCAAAAAGCAATGATAAATCAACACGCGAAATTGCTTGGAATTCATTTTTTTGAAAAACTCAAAAGTATCGTCACTTAAACCTCTGTAACTTGTAAACTAATCGTCGGATTGTCATGAAATTTTGACAGATATCTTTCTAAGGTTAGTACTTCCTACAAATCATATGGATTATTACATAGCAACGCCATCTATGTATCATCCTACGGACTTATTGAGTGATGTAATACATTCACTTATTGACAAGCTTTTGATTATTTGCCATTCGATCTTGTCATCGTTGATTAGATTGGGTTTATGGTCCTCATATCGCACCTCCGGAAGAACAATGACTTGTGTAAAAATCTTAGTTCTTCACAAAATCAATTTAAAGTTTTTTAATTTAATGTTTTTTAAATATAAGTAAGGCGGTATCAATTCATAATATTAATTAATTTTGATAGGTAGCATATTCTGTCTAGTTTTAAATTAAATAGTTATTTCATAAATTCATTAGTTACTAAATAGCTACTACCTGTGCAGGTAAAATGACCGTCCAGTTGTGTCATTGTTCTTCTATAACAGATAACAATTATAGTACATTATGACACAATTGTTTATCAGCTTTTAATATCTAGTAACCCACATACGATAAATAAAGAATTAAAATTAATAAAAAAGTCGATACAATATAGTAATTATTAAATAAATTTTTAAACATGAAAATAACTTACGTAACGCTTATGAATATAGGTTCATAGAAGTTAGGAATAATGTTATTCTGTAATGAACTTAGTATGTCTTTTTTTTATTCTCACTTACTGGTATTTTTTCAGTATATGCGGACTTTAATGTGATATTTTGCATAGTTCTTTGTACACAAGAACGTCTATTTTGTAGTTTAATCTGGACTCTTTGCCAGGTTATTTCTTCACAACTTCTTTTATAAAAGTAGCTAACATTTCCTTTTTTAAAACGCAGCATTTTTATGTCCGTTATTTTAATTGGGGTCCCTTTCGCATCTTTTGAGGTATTAATTGCCATCTCGGCACTAAGCAATTTTAAATCAAAGATCCTTGAAACCCATTTCTCGAACAACGAAAGGATTTCCTTTTTTTTTGGAGGTCCTTAAAATGGAGACATATTGATCCGGCACATAAATTGGCCTGATGTTTTCGCATTTTTCAATGCCTTCTCTATTGTATTATGAACCGCATCACCTTCATTCTGTGCTGGGCAAACTTGGCAGCCAAAGGCTGCTTACCCCCTTCACATACCATTGAATATCGGGAAAATAGGGTATATAACTGTAAAACAATGGAAGGTGACCGAACTGCATCGAACAAGAAAGAACAGCAGCTATGTTAAAAGACAACGAACATAGATACAAGAAGAAAACTGTTCAAAGCATAGTGTGGAGCACAGCACAGTACATCTAGGAAATAGTGGAAGTTGGAAAAGCAGACAGAAAGAGATAGAAGCCTTTTGAAACGTTGTGCTCCAGATGTATGAGGATGGTAGCATGGACAGAAAAGTTAATAACAAATAGGTTGTAGAAAGAGTAGAGGAATAAAGATATCTGTGGAAATAGAAGGGCAGGCTACGTTCTAAGGCATTTTTAATGGTACGGGATGTATTACAAGCAGAAATAGGAAAAGAGAGGTAGAGGTAGACCAAGATCAGACTTTCGCAACAGATAGTGATAGATGCAGACTGCAAATTTCAGAGAAATGTGTAGGTTGGTTCAGACTAGGAAACAATGAGGGTACGCGTCCAACCAGTTCTAGGACTGAAGACCTAATGATGATGATGATGATTTTTAATAAATTAAAACTGTGCAGTTAGCGCAGGGTCGATCCACTCCAATACTGAACAAATTCGATACAAGCTGAAAATTCATATACAGTATTGCCCGAAATAAACAGTACTGAAATTGTAATTGTTTTGTATATTTAAAAAATACATATTATTGACACTTTATTATATGTTCTAAATGTGCACCTCCTCGTTCGAGACAGACTTCATAACGATGTTCTAAGTTTCTGGTCATGTTATTGAATAAGGGTTGTCTCAGGGCTGCGAAGAATACTCTAACGGCATCCTTTAATTCATCGATGGTTTGTGGTGCCCGTTTGAAAACGGCATTTTTAGCCATGCCCCAAATGTATGCGTCTGGAGGTGTGAGGTCTGGAGAATGTGAAGGATAAGGAAGTCAGTAAATTGTGATATGAATTTGCTTGGAAAATGTTCTTGAAGAAATTGACGAATTGCGGCAACAGTATGGCAAGTTGCCCCGTCCTGCTGAAAAATTGGTTTCGAAATGCCAAGTTACGTGCACGACAGAATTGACGTAGATCAGGGATAAATCGTGTTAAAATTTGTCTGTACCTCTGTTGATTAAGTGTGACTTGCCTACCATTCTCTTCGATAAAGTACGGACCAATGATTCCGTGTCCGGAAACAGCACACCAGACACTCACTTTTTCACTATGTAAAGGAACCTCTTGAACCTCATCGGGTCTGGCAAAGCCCAGAAATCGATTTGTGCGACGATTCACATAGCCTGACAAGTGAAAATGTGCTTCGTCTGAAAACCAAACATTTTTCAAAAATTCAGGATTTTCATACTGTAACGCGAGAATTCTGGCGCAATATTCCACTCTACTGCGATAATCCCGAGGATGTAGTTGTTGATGTACCTGAATCACATACGAAAATGTACCCAGCTCCTTCAGGATTCTTTGAAAGGAAGTTCTTTTTAAATCAAGTTGTAACGCTGTCCTTGCCTGGCTGACTTTCGGATTTTCTAAGATTTGCTCAAAAACACGTTCATGGTTATTGTTGTTGTTAACTGTCCTGGGACGCCCTGAGTTTCCTTTTCGTTGGCACAATACACTACCTGTATTTCTAAACTTTTCAATAACCTTCAAAATTACAGCATTACTTGGAGAACGTTTATTAAACCTTTGTGTGAATTGATCAGACACGTATAGCAAACTTGCACCATTATGTCGGCCGATTCCGTATGAACGAAAATAATGCTCTACCAGAAACACTTTCTCCTCTGTACTTAACACCATTTTTAACAATTAGGCCCTACTAATTACTTGTTTGAGGTTTACTTGACAGGTCTATACTAGCTAACTTGAGTGTGGCAGCGCACGCATAAAAACACCGCCAACTTAGTTTCAGTACTGTTTATTTCGGGCAATACTGTATTAGTGCTTTGGAGTCTTAAAAATACCACAAACCATAGCGGTAAACCGTCGTGCCTGTCACCTCCAAACAGACCCCAAAATGGGTAAAATTTGGAGTTTTTTTTGCTTTTGGACGATATCTTAAACAACTACAAGTGTTGGTTGTGAAATATCTGCAACTAATGTTGATTGTGCGAAAAGGTGTATTGAAAAAAATATTAAATCGGCATATGTTCAAGTGCTGGGGGAACTTGGCAGTCATAGGCTGCTTACCCACCTTTACAACCTTACATGTGATTTTCCAACGCTCCACCCGAGGGTACTACATTGGCCAGGAAAATTTAAAATTTTGCCGAACCCTTACTGTTCCACGTAAAGCAGTGATCTTTAACGTGCGTGACAACACTCACACATGTGACCTCCATTTTACCTCTCATCCGAACAAGGGCGTATTTTTGTGAAAAATGCTCGCCGAACATTTTTCAAGCGGACCGTGTCGGGATTCGAACCCGGAACCATGGGCTCCACCGTCACAACCGTGCATTTATATTTCCAATGCTCCACCAGAAGGTACTACATTGGCCAGGAGGCGAGTTTTTTGTTGCCTGGAAATTTAGAATTTTGCCGAACCCTTGCCGTTCCAGGCAAGGTAGGGATCTTTAACGTGCGTGACAACACTCACACACGGGACTTCCATTTAACCTCTCATCCGAACGAGGGCGTAATTTTTGTGAAAAATGCTCACCTGTCATTTTTCAAGCAGTCGGCCGTGTCGGGATTTGAACCCAGGACCTTGGGATCCGTAGTCTTACGATTACTACATTGATCCACGGCGACGCCTCCACCGTCACAACCACTGAATGTCGGAGAAACAGGGTATATAATTGTAAAACTATAAAAGGGGACCGAACTGCAATTAACAAGAAAGAACAGCGCCTTTGATCAAAGACAACAAACATAGAAACGAGAAGAAAATTGTTGGAAGCATATGTGTGAAGCACAGCACGGTATGCCTATGAAATACGGGCAGTAGGAAAAGCAGATAGGAAAACGGTAGCAGCCTTTTGGAATGTTGTGCTTCAGATGTATGAGGATGATAGCATAGAGAGACAAAATTAATAACAAATCGGTTATAGAAATAGTAAGGAAATACAATCTGTGGAAAAAAAAGGAGAAATAAAAGAGCAGAATACGTTCTAAGGCATTTTTGGGGAATAGTATTGGATATATTACAAGCAGAAATAGGAAAAAGGGGGGTAGATGTAGACCTAGATCAGATGGTGATAGATGCAGACTGTGCATATTTCAGAGAAATGTGTAGGTTAGTTCAGAATAGGAAACAATGAGGGTACGCGTCTAACCTGTTATAGGACTGAAGACCTAATGATGATGATAGATAAAAAATGAAGTTTGTAGTTCAATTAATTGTAGTTGATTATTTTTAAGACGAACCGTTAAATTGAAACAATTGAGCCGTGATTTATAGAAAAAAGCGAAGCTTTGTCCCATTGGTACTGGAAGTACAGCCTACAAATCGTAAGTTGCTAAAACTAATTTTGATCCTGCTCTATCTATCTTCTCTTTGTCTCTGGCCTTCTCTTCACGACTTAGCTTTTCCTCTTTTAAGTGTGATTGATAAACATTATCAAACTTTTCCTTTTCTGCTACTTTTGAGTTCTTGTAGGACTCGCAAAGATCGCACTGGTCTTTTCTCGGTCCCAAAAATCCTATGTTGAATTCAAAGTTGAAGAAATTATAATAAAGCGAAAATATTTTATTGCACATGGTCATAAATACAGACAATGTAAGACAAGCGAGGAAACATTGACAGAATGAACATTTGTATCACGATAAAAAATAGAATGTATAGGTCAACATTGACATAATCAACACTTACGTTGTTGTTTCGCTGATAGTCGAACAAAAATCCTTCAAATTACACTTCAACTATGACACTATCTACATTTGCGTTGTTGGTCCACTAGAAGTATCACGAAAATTCTTTAAAGTGGTAAGGAATATCACTTACGTCGTTCTAGCGCTGAGAAACGTGCTTTAGAATCGGAATTCAAAACATAACTGACAGTTACGTCGTGGTTCACTCGAAGTCTGGCGGAAAAAGTAGCAAACAGAACAATGACGCAACTTCAATCTAGCGGAATCTGTAAGTCCGATATTTACGTCATTGTTCTACTGGAAATAAGGATGATTTTTGAGTTAAAGAATTTTTAAATTTTCACTTGCGCCATTGTTTTTCCGGAAATGCAATATATTATACCCTTTTTGATCGACATTGCTAAGCCGCCATAGTCATCCTGTCTATCTTTTTGAATTGTATTGTATTCCTGTATGTAGTATTTATTTGGATTAGGCACGAGAAACTACAGGAGAAATAGGTTAGTAAAATTTTGCGACATAAACAATTTAACCATCACAAACACATTATTTCAACATCATGCTAGAAGATGATATACGTGGAAGATACAAGGAGATATAGGAAAATATCAAATAGATTACATTCTTGTTAGACAACGCTTTAGGAATCAAGTAAAAGACTGTAGAAGACCCAGAAGCAGATATTGACAATGACCACAATATTGTAATTATGAAGACCGCTCTTAAATTAAAAAATTTAAGAAATGGGAACGGAAAACGACACTAACTTTGAGAAATTAAAGGATAAAGTTATCCACGATATATTTGAAAAAAGTTAGCTAAAAGCGAGTTGAGCTCGCATTATTAGGGTACCGTACCAATACTACAGTGAGAAATTAATAAATCAAATTAAGCTGTTTTTATTTTTTATGTATAATTAAATCTTATCCAAATTTGATTGTGATAACTGAAAAATGAATATATTGTCTCACATTGTACTGATACATTAGTAAATACGTTGTCTATTACTGTGTTTAAAAAAATTTTTCCCAGCAACAATTACACTGTCAAAAAAACCTGCCGTTTTCCGATAATCTATGACTCAATAGCTACTATCCCTATTAAAATCAAAATTTTAGCTTTGGAAATGTAGGAAAACAGGGGGGGGGGGTCATTTTGCCACTTTTTGAGCTATATCATGAAGACCACTGGAAAGAATATTATAAAAACAATTTTTAGAAACCTTTTAGAATCCTTTTTCAAATGATACCTCTCACGATATATTTATTAAAACTTTTTTTTTTGACCGAATTAACCCCCGCCATTTTAATCTAAAAATATTTTTTTTCTATTTTCTGACTGTCGATATATGTGCGCGGCATAAAGCCCTAGCATTGTGCCAAATTTCAAATTCCTACGTTACATAGTTTTCCAGAAAAACCTTTGTGACAGACGGACGGACGGACACGAGAGTGATCTTATAAAGGTTCCGTTATACCTTATAAGGTACGAAACCCTAAAAAAGGCAAATAAATTGCTGAAAGATATCGGGAAAATTTCTGATACTAAGGAAATAGAAATAGAATGGAATAACATAAAATCCAGCTTATACATGGCGACCAGAGATATTCTGGAGTATACACAAAAAGAAAATAAGAAACCATGGTTAACAAAGGATATCCTGAATTTAATAAAAGAAGACGAAAATACAAAAAACGGGCCGAACGAAGCTGGAAAACTGAGATACAAACCATAAAATGGAAAATTATTTACAAATGCAGGAATTGATGAAAAATGCAAACAGGTACAAACTAAATAGGAAAAACAGACGAAGCATACGAACAAATTAGAATGAATTTTAAGGCTATAAAACCGTACAGCAGAAATATAAGGGATGCGGGAGGAAACTTTATTATAGAAAATGTAAAAAAAGTGGTTAGATGGTAAGAATATATAGGGAATTTATATGCGGGAGAGGAACTAACAGCATTAGAACAAGAATCAGACATTAAAAATGATGACTTGAGATATCCTATACTTAGAGAATAGAGATGAGTTTGAATTAGCATTAAAGAGTCTGAAAAATGGTAAGGCACCGGGTACAGATAAGGTGCAAGCAGAAACTAAAAGCCGCTGGACAAGCAGTAGCAGAACGGCTCTTCCGGCTTGTAAGCTATATGTACAAGACAGGCGAGATACCCAAAGATTTTAAACGTAACATCATAGTTAATATACCAAAATAGCGAGGCGCGGATAGATGTATTAACAGCCGGAACTCGACGGTTTTCTGTCATTTTGGAATGATTATAAATTTTAACTTAAAATTGAAGGCTTTGCTTAAAAAACCACCACACACACATACTGGGTCAAATATAAATTGTATTAAATTATAGTTCAAATGCAGCAAAGTAGGTGTAATGAACCGTTAATATTTTTGGTGGTGAGTCCTTCTGGATCAGCTGTTCCTTCACATTCGAGAATACATCTTGCTTATACCATGAGAACAATCCGATGACGTGATTAGCCACTTCTATTGGTAGGAACGATCGTCTCATCCACATTCGAGAATAGGGATCCAGGTAGATTGCACGTGTTTAAGTTGTACACCATGAAAGACTTTCTTTTGATGTTATTGAAATCACCCTTTGCCATTGTAGCTAGCTGGTATATTCCTTTCTGTTTCGTTTCAAGACAAAGTAAATTCAAAAGTCACTAGCGTCAGTAGTAGGAAATCAAGGATCCTGCCGCCTCATTTGCTCCCAAAACTCTCATTTGCTCCCTCATTTGCTCCCAAAACCCTCATTTGCTCCCAAAACCCTCATTTGCTCCCACATTTACATGTAAATCCTCATAAGGAGCAAATGAGGAGCAGCAACTCTCTCCTTCCTCATTTGCTCTCAAACCAACAAATTTTGCTTTTTGCTTTATAAGCAAAACTAACAAATAGTTTTCTTCGTCTAACCAATGCATCTTTTGAGATAAACTTATCTTGTTTGGTATCAATTAATATTAGAATTTTCTCAGCTACCCGAATTTTTAGGAATTTTTTAGATAGCGCCATCCCCAAGGGAGCTACCCCAATTTTAAGATTTCTTACCTGTTGCGACTTTTGACCGTCTGCATAAACTTTTTTATACATGCAATACATCTTGTTAGTCTAGAATTTTATACAGAATTCGAATCTGCAAACAGATTTAAAATCGGACCACGCTTTACAAAGTTACACTTTAAAGCTCTCAAACCTCTAAATTTTTTGCTCATCTATGACATATGCTTTAACCAAACACTTAGAGGTATTGGCGTACACAAGGAAAGCGGATGTTAACAGTTGCCAAGCATCCAATTCTTTATTTGGATGGTATCGAGTACTTGTCTGCGTATGTATCCGGAGTAAAAAACACGATTTGTACACGTAGCTTATTAATAAAATTAGTTTATCGAGGGTAGATGACAAAAGGTACATCATTCCTAATAGTACAACAATCTACGCATGGGGGCGTAAAGATATAAGATAGTTGTTTATATTTGTATGGATTTTGTAAATCTATTGTATATATTAGTTTTAAGATTCCATAATTTTTAAGTTCTTCTCCCACCTTCCAAATCCTTCCGGCTTCTATCCTGGTTGACAGAGTATACGTGTTATCTCCACGTGGTATTCGCGGGACACGGCGGTTTTAGATTTCTAGGGAAACGCTTGGTCAAAGCATATGTCTTGGGTAGCGAAAAAAAGGTTTTAAGATGTAGTTAAATAAAGATGGGCAAAAATCAGTGATTTGGGTCTTTAAAAGGCATAACTTTGTATGGGGTGGTCCTATTTAAAATTTATTTACAGATTTGGGGTCTCTAGAAAAATTTAATGTTAGTTGATACCTAGCAAAATATATTTATCTTAAAAGAGTGACTACCCAGCAAATAATAAACACAATATACCGCTTGTTAACAAAAAATTTGTAGGGATATTTAAAGACGAATTTAATGGGGGTCCAGCATTAGAATTTGTTGGTAGTAAGGCCAAGTCCTACTGTATTGTAGGCGAGAAAGATACGATTAAAAAGATTAAAGGGGTCTCACGAAGTGTAGTTAAGTAAAACCGAGGGTCTTACAACCTATAACGAGCATATACCTCCAAAAGGGGTGGGAATGCAACTAAGCAGCAGTGCGTGGGAGAATAAGAATTCTCTCCAATAAGAAATTAAAGTTCCCATGTACTTAGCACCAGTCATTGGGAAATGGTAGAAATGTGGAACCTATAAAGACGATTATTAATTATGGTTTAGAAAAATAATAGTTTTCGTGGACTAAATAAAATAGCTTAGACAGGTTAATGTATATGGTTACATATTCTCGTACACACCCACAAACATTTGCTTACGTCCGTATACGGACATGGCGATGCTGGTAGTTTTTGTTTAACAAATAGTAGGAGATATACGTTAGGTGTTAGTGTGCGGAAGCCCATAGGATCGTTGGATTCAAAAAGAACGGTGTGGCGGAATGTATGGTGGCTCCCCGTTAGAATAATCGAAAGTTGTTAATCGATCGTATTAGATGTTTAAATAAGCGAAAGTGTAAAGGCCTACATAAACAAAATTTAATTATCCGACAAAAAAGTGCGCGATGTGCTACACTTATAAAGAAAGTATGGAATGGTGCTTTTTAGCGGCCCTAACAGTA
This sequence comes from Platerodrilus igneus, assembly GCA_036346225.1. Taxonomy (NCBI): domain Eukaryota; kingdom Metazoa; phylum Arthropoda; class Insecta; order Coleoptera; family Lycidae; genus Platerodrilus; species Platerodrilus igneus. The sequence continues at coordinate 2,902,760 of JARFIW010000012.1, read as the reverse complement.
AAAAAGGGCGACTGGCTTTTTCAAGCAACTACAAGAATAGCAGTAGCGCAGAGAAGGGCTATGCATGTATTTTACAGCGCATTGTTAGTTTACCGGTAGCTCGAACGTGTAATTGATCACGACTTATAGATCTCTAGGAGGTTTAAAAATTCTGAGACCATTGTCGTTTGAAAAAAAAGTTTGGAAATTATTAGAACGGGGGTGAGTCGAAGTATAAGTTAGATGGATAATTGACCGAGTTTTTTCTACTTTTTACGAGGGAATCGGAAGTTGACAGACATCGAGCATCTAATTCTTTATTTGGGCGATATCGAGTACTTACCGGTTCTAGAAATAATTACGTGATACCGAGCGCTATGCGGAAGATTTTTTCTACCTTTTAGTAGGGAATCGGAAGTTGACAGACATCGAGCATCTAATTCTCTATTTGGGTGGTATCGAGTACTTGCCGGTTCTAGAAATAATTACGTGCTACCGACCGCTTTGCGGAAATGAGCAACCTACAAAAGTACGGAATACTTGGTATTAATGCTCATTGGTTTAGCGACCGCGTTTGTGCACTCTTCGAGTGTCTTCGGCAATCTTCGATTGTTTCCAAAGAAAATATTCAAGTCTGGCATTCCCGAAAATATAACGTAGATGTTTTTTAAAATTAAATTGTTTTATTAGTAAGTATTCTGTAGGCAACAAGTTTGGTATCCCCTTAGTAAAGGTTTAAAATGTTTTATTAAGTTAATGTTTATAGTAGCACTGCATCTTCTACTGCACGGCTTGCAACCAATTTGTGTGCGTGTGCTATAACCCTTTTGGATTTTTAATATGCACGCGATCCGTATAACATGGAAGACGTTTCCGATGTTTCTACTAACGGCATTCGCACCATCGACGATGCGAACCAGGTGCATGCATTGGCGCTAAATGTATTAGACGAGCAGCAAGGATTATGACGTCATTTAGTCTCCCGCAGAATTCTCAACATCGTTCGGTCGTCTTCGGAAACTTTCGGTATGCATTCTATAAGGAACATAAATCAGGTATGCTAGACTAAGCTTTTTAGTTATAACTTAGTTCGATTACAAGTTTAACCAAAGTCTTATAGTGCGAATTTTGTTTTGTACTAAACGTTTTTAAATGCGAGCCCTGTCACGTCTACTTTACCAGGAGGGATGCTCTCAAACGGCACCAGAACAAATGTCGTGGTGTAGCATCGTCTACGGTTAAGCTTATGCATCCGTCGGCAGCAAAGTACTTAAACTGTGGGTCTTGCAGTATTGCCTTTACAAGAATAGCTTACAGAGACACAAGGAAAAACAGCACGGTACGTCATTAAGCAGTAAACGTTCAGCTCCGCCAGCTGTTAAAGGGTCTTGTACGAAACAACCACGAATTATGTGTAAAGTGTGCGACATGGAGGTGTTAAAGTCTGCATACCCTGGTCATCTACGGAGCAACAAACATAAAAATGCATCAGTTACCGCTACTAACGACGATGGTGTAGAAATGGTTAGCACAGCGTTTAACAACCGTATGGCTAGCTATCGCATAAAGAATGCCAGTATGGGCGATGGAGTGTCCGAGTTTCTTTGGAAGCAGAACGAACGATTTATTCGATTACTTAATAAAAAAAGAATACATTATACAGCAATAAAAGTCAATTGCGAACTCTACGGCGTTTACACCAAAATGGAAGAAGAGACTACCGATGTGAAATCCTTTAACACAAAAAGTATGGTTATAACGTCTTCTAGTAATCCGGAAAATATGTACGAGGTCTTAAACGAAACCATGTAAACACCAACTTTATACCCAATTAATTAATAAAATCAGTTTGTCGGGCGAGGACAACAAAAAGTACATCATTCCTAACAGTACAGCAACCTAATTAAGGTAGGTCAGTAAGCAATATTAAATTGCCGTTAATTGACTCGCATTTAGCGTACTTTCCTACTGTAATAACCGTATTTGTTTGGAGAAGATATACACTTTTAAAAAGAAATTATATACAGCTTTCACATGTAATTCGGAGCGATGATTACGCCAAAGTCGACCTTCCCATTTATATATTAAAAACACATTACATTGGAATGTTTTTACATTATTCTCATATTGTTAGATTAACAACAATATGTCTTATTGACCGAAAACACGTCTCCTCTTTTTTACATTAATCTCTTTTTGTTATAGGTCTTTTTTAAACAACACATTAATTTCTATTTTTTGTTACAGGTTACTTTAACCTGCTTGGATTTGGTTAAACGAAGAAGATAAATGTTATACTTTGTAAAAATTGTAATTAGTTTATTAAACTGTAAATCGGATAAAATAAATTATTAAATTTTTGCATGCTTAATTTATTTGTGTTAATACCTCTAAGTGTTTGGTTAAAGCATATGTCATAGATGAGCAAAAAATTTAGAGGTTTGAGAGCTTTAAAGTGTAACTTTGCAGGGCGTGGTTCCATTTCAAATCTGTTTGCAGATTCGGATTCTGTATAAAATTTTAGACTAATTTAATGTATCGCATGTATAAAAAAATTTATAAGAACGCTCAGAAATCGCAACAGGTAAGAAATCTTAAAATTGGGGTAGCTCCCTTGGGGATGATGCAAATTCCTAGAGATTCGGGTAGCTGAGAAAATTCTAATATTAATTGATACCAAACAAGATAGGTTTATCTCAAAAGATGCATTGGTTAGACGAAGAAAACTATTTGTTAGTTTTGCTTATAAAGCAAAAAGCAAAATTTAGAGGTTTGAGAGCAAATGAGGGAGCAAATGAGGAAGGAGAGAGTTGCTCCTCCTCATTTGCTCCTTATGAGAATTTACATGTAAATGTAGGAGCAAATGAGGGTTTTGGGAGCAAATGAGGGTTTTGGGAGCAAATGAGGGAGCAAATGAGGGAGAAAATGAGGGTTTTGGGAGCAAATGAGGCGGCAGGATCCTTGATTTCCTACTACTAGCGTCAAATTTGCACGTAACAGAGTTAAACATCCATGAAGCATCACAAAAGTACACCACTTCTTGGCCACTCAAACTCCAATAAGCTATTTTAGGTCTCAACCATAGAGGAAGTGGGATAGATGGCAAGAATACATAAAGAATTTATATGCAAGAGAGGACCTAATAGTATTAGAACAGAAATCAGACATTGAAAAGGATTTTGTTTTCAATAAAATCCATAAACAAAGTATTCTCGTGTAAAAATTAATACAGAATTTAGAAATACAGAGCGCAGAGCGCTTTCGGCGTTAGCCATCTTCGGTGCCACTACAAGTAAGCATGTGAAAGTTATACAAATCAAAATTAAAGATATAATAACTTACTGTTCAATTGTTTAAAAACGTATTCCATCAAACTAATTTAAAAAATAGAGTGATTATTCACTTCTATCGGTAGGAACGATCGTCTCAACCACTCATATTCGAGAATAGAGATACAAGTAGATTGTACGTGTTAAACTTGAACACCCCTGAAAAAATTTCTTTTGTTTTTGAAATCACCTTTGTCATTGTAGCTAGCTGGTATATTCCTTTCCGTTTCGTTTGAAGATAAAGTAAATTCAAAGTCACTAGCGTCAAATTAGCACGTAACAAAGTTAAACATCCATGAAACAGCACAAAGTCCACCATTTCTTGGCCACTCAAACCCAAATAAGCTATTTTAGGCCTCAACCATCATTTCGAATGTAATTAAATAATTATTTATGAGGTTACACTAATTAGACGGCTAAAAAAGCTTCGTATTCGCAAAACACAATCATCAACAAGCTATTCAAGTTAGCACAAAGTGCAGAGCCACTTCATTCCTGATAAAACTTAACCTTTACATCCTGAACAATATGTAGAAACTTCACTAGCTTGCAAGTATTGGGTCAACATACGGCACTAGAGAAACTAATTTAAAAGCTTTTTCAAAAGAGGAAGAACCTTGACCTCTAAGTGCCACTTCCACCCTATAACCTTTACAGCGGACAAAGGTATGCATTTATATTTTATCAGAACTAAATTTCTCTTTAAAGGGTTTTTGTTGAAGATCGCATGAATGATTTTGCGTCGTTCTTTTTTAAGGGTTCAATAAATTATGAATTTGTATTGTTGAAAACGTGATCGATCAAGAAATGTGGATTTAGATTCTGGCACTGTTTTTATTTAGAAAGAGCTTGTTTATGAAACCATTCATCTGAAGTTGGAATACTTTCAATGGGGAGATATTAGTTTCGCTGCTTAGAGTGCTTCTAGAATTACACGACTATTATAAGAAAAAGCCCTTGTTTACTTTGCTAAAGAACGACGTACTATGCATAAAAAATTGGCAATGAATGTTTGAAGATTTGTAAGCAGAATTTCATTTTTTGCAACATTTAAAAATATTTGTGGAATTGTACGAACTTAATTACTGCCTTAAGATAAAACTGCCCTTCTGAGGATCTTCTCTACAGATCCATTTTGTCATCAAGATTCCGAATAGCAGTATACGACTCAAAGTTTTATATTTTATAGCGCACGTTAGAGACGCCTTGGTCTCTTCAATAGTTCCATTAAAAATATTAATTAATATACGCACACGCGATTTGAATTTGTCTATCATTATCATTCGAATTGAATTACCGTTTCGATGGTTTTAGTTGGTAGACCGCTCCGTGGCTTAGTTGGTTCGCGTGTGACTACTAAGCCCAACGTTCCGGGTTAGATTCCAGTTAAAAACGTTAGGCGAGCTTTTTTTTACATAAAATATGATTAATGGCCCCTGTGGCATTACACCTTTCAGATAAACTTGATTAGCAAGTACACGGGTTTTGCATTTAAAATCTATTTAGATTACAATGAATTGAATTTTTTTTTGTTTGCAGCCTAACCTGGGAGTGTGTGAGTGTATAACTACGAAAACCCTTCCTAAAAGAAGTAGTTGAAGAAAAGGTAGTCTTCCGACGTAGCAAAGGATCTATTCCTGGGTAAGGCAATGAGAGGTGGTAGGTCTTTAAAAGCAATACTTCATACAACACTCTATACAAATTAAAATTAGAACAACAATAAATAGGGCGTCACTAAGCCCTAGCCTCATAAAAACAAGATGTACTTTAGGGAAGTACTTAAAAACCCCCAGAAAGAAATATCACATTCGCTATGGGAACACGGTTATGAAAAAGAAAATTTTAGTTCAAAAATAAAGATGTTAAGCGATGGTTTGAAAGAAATGAATCAAACAATTGCTGAAATGAAACTACAGGTGCAGAGTGAAATTGTACGAATTATAGTGAATATTGACGACGTCAGGAATGAAGTTTCAAAAGTTAATTCGAGTCAAGAAACATGCAAAAGAGAAAGCAACGAGAAAATTAAGGATTTAGGCATAAAAGTACAGGAGGTTGAGTGGAATTGTAAATAAAATTTAGGACTGTAAATAGGGAATTGGGAAGTTTAAAAACGTACCTAGAAAACTTCAGCAGAAACACGGTACAATATACTCGGGAACCTATAAGAATAAACTAACCAAGCATACCATTAGACCAATACTCGAAATTTTATGGTGACAATATATTACATCCAAAAATATTTTTGAATAACTTTAAAACGCTGATACAGGGATCAACGGACGAACAATATAAATTAAATTTGGTAAGATCTATGTTAAAAAGGGGCGCAGAAATAGGGTTTGGTCTAATAGAAAGCGAATTGGAGATTTTTCTAGAATTCGGACTTTTGGGGAGACAACCAACAATTTAAAGTAAGGGATAACTTAATTATGGGTAAATATAACCACGATTTAGGAATGACCCAAGAATTATATGCGATAAAGAAATTCAGTACCGCAAAACAATTAGATCCTCCACTAGAGGAAAAACAAATCATAAAATATTTAGCTGGGCATTTTGAGGTGGAAGTGAGACAATACATAGCACTTCAAAACATCGTGGACCGGGATGTATTTCTGGAATATCTGCAGAGGTATGATGAAATGAGACCGAACCGTAGGATCGATGATAGGGAAGTCAACCAATACATTTTGTCAGGACACAGAAAAGTGTGGGAACGGACCGATTTAATTATCGAAGCAATAGTAACAACTACGGGGAAAATTTCAATAGGGCATTTACAACAATTTAATAATGGCAAGTGCGAGTAACATGCCGAGGCGACAGACAGTGAGAACCAATAATGATAGGACCACAAATCAAAATACACAAAGCCAAGAGCCCGTAGAAAAAACACAAGAACCTAGAAGAACCAACCGCACGTACTTCGAAATTACGAGTTAGGAAGGCCCATCTACATCGCGTAAAATTTTTTAAAGAGAGACAAACCAAGCCAGCCCTTGAGAATAAACCAATACAAACATCAGCGCGAATTTATTATATTTGAAGTGGAAAATAATTTAAACATAAATCTATTACCTATTGTTCCATTTTTATGTAAATAATTTATAGCTAAACTTTATTTCTATCGAGTTTGTTGGTTATTTTAAATTTGCCGCGGTTTATTTAAATTTAGTAGAGTGGAATTTCCTTGGTTTTACTTGAAGCACACGCTAACCAGTGCCGTGAGTGATAAACGTGTGTTATTCCGCATGTGCAACAAGTATCGATTGGAAAATCCACGAAGTCAGAAGAGTATCGTGTCGTCTTTCGAACACACCGCATCGCAGTTGTAATCGCTCTACGTAGAACCAATTACGTAGGGACCGGTTTGTTTAAAACCGCTGTTGTGATAAATGTGCTTCGCTTCGCCTGCCAAAGGAAAAGTCGTATTTGTTTCATCGTTTTTTTTGTCTGCACGGCTGCATAATTAATAAGGTGAGTGCTTTATAGTAAAACGCTTTGCTTTGATTAACTGATTATGAACATTTAATTATTTGTTGTTTGTTACAATATCATTTAAATTTAATACAGTCCATTCTCTCTCCTAATGAGCTATTCGAAATTTACACCGCAATTATTTTACACCTATAATTAATTTGACTGTGGAGAACAATGTGATTAACATACTCATTCATACAGGAGCTGAGGCGTCGCTCGTTTTAGAAGTTTTTGTTAAACGAGGAAAATTAATGAATAAAATAATACCTGTAAGAAAGTGTAACTTGGTACCGCCAAACAGTAAAAAGTTTACGAGCATAACTAATATGGTGATTCTGAAGTGTGTATTAAGAAATGTGAAATTTGAAAATGAATTTATGATTGTACTGCATTGAAGATGGAATTTGGAATGCATATTATAGATAAGTTGGAGTTGAAAATAAACGCTGAAAGCAAAGGGTTAATATGTAAGAAAGAATACATTAAGTGGGATAAAGAAGTCAACGCAGAAGTCGAAAATGACTATCTGAATATAAATCAATTTGAAGGCGAATTAGACAATGAGGAGAAGGAAGAAAAGGAAATCAAGTGTCCAGGTGAAATAAAGGGCATAGTTAAATCACTATTAAATAAATATTCAGAATTGATAAGGTCAGAATCCAGAATTGCTACGGGTTACGTATATAAGTTAGAGGTTGTGTATACTGAAATGGTTAATGAGAATTTGTATGTTATTACAGCGACGTACATGGATAGCATGAAAATAGAAGGGGAGCAAATGTTAACAGAGGGTATCATTGAGAAAGAAGGCGAGTCAAGAATAGATAGGGGTTTTCTGTGAAAGGGCATATATGTCGAGTCGGGGGGACTAATTTGGTTTGTTTTCGAGTGCAGCTGTATTAAGTAAAGATATGCAGAGCGATTAGAACCAAATGAAGGAGTTCGCATACTGATAGATCCGGGGTAGATTTCGTATCCATATAAAGAGAGGGATTAAGAAGTTGGAACAGTTGTATATAAGGACTAATTAATTTTAGTATAAATGATTTAGGATAGGTATATGTAAATAGAGAATTAGAATAGGGAAATAGCTGTAAGATTAGTTAGACATAGTCAGTATGGTACAAATAGTTCAGGGGATAAATACAAATGTATAAAAATAAAAATACAAGAATTTTGGAACCAAGTGGGTTTTGTCTCACGTTGGGCGCAAAAATGACATTGACCAAAATTTTATATTTTAATTTGGGAGGAAATGCTATAATAATAGGGTTATTTAGGGGTATATAGGGTTACAAGATTGGTACACTTCATGTAAACAACATCAAAATTACGAAAACTAAACATTTGATTCATAAAAAGTACACAATTCGTAAATTATGCAAAAAGCATATATTAAACACACTGTATAATTCCACAACTAACTTAATCAATAAAAAGAAGCTCATTCTTTAATAATTTAACCACATTCAGTAGAATAAATAACTCTAGGCACAATCCAATTCATTTTAAAAACAGTAATACATTCAGAAACTTTAAATAAGTACAAATTAGGAGTATCTAAAGTCAAACAAACGTAAAACGATTTTTTTTAATCTCGACGTATTATTGTAAGAAAATAATCATGAGTGCTCATAATAAACTGGTTTTTCGAAACAAGCATATTTCAGAACGTAAGAAGTCAATAAACGCATCTAATTTACGTAATCTTTAAAGAATCCCATTATAAAATTTGCCTACGTGATCTTTTAAGGGTAAACTTGACAAATTCGAATAAAATCCAGCGTATGAAGAAAATATAATATGGAACCATACGTTTTGGCGTACTTGCAAGATTAAATATAATAGTTAATAAATTCCCATACAAAATACGAATACATGATATTGTCAGGTACAAAGTACCATAGCCAACGAAATCGATAACGTAAAGCTTTGGTATCTGCGTTACTTGAGAGCATTTCAACAAAATATAGAATAGGTAACTTCATGTAGAACGCGAATGCTGACATGATAAGCCAAGTGCAACGCTTCTACCATGCTGAAACAACAAAGATAAGCGCGGTCAGCCAATGACAACCGGTGGGATAGTTTACCTTTATATATGACACCAAGCTAATAATGGCCAGTCTCTCCATAATTGAAGCACGAAATATACTAGTCTGAACAAATATACTACGCAAAGTTCAAGGGTGAAACTAAACCACGATTTATAAGTAAAAGTCAATAATTAAATTTTCAAGTACAAGTGCATGTTCAAATATACAAGTTGTTACGTACCTGGACGTAGTCAGAAGAAAAGTAGATACCAGGCTATCTATCAGACCCGGAAAGTGGGGGGGATTCGCCTACATACCAAAAATAAACAAAAAAACACATCGCTCACGATTATCTATTAACACCTAATAATAAATAACGGTTTCTGTACAAACAAGCAAAAAGAAAATAAATAAGGGGATATTATTTCACAGCAAACAATTATATTGTACGAACAATTTAGAAATTTAGATACGAAGTGCGCATCTTGTATTTACACAAAATAAAATTAGTCAGCAGTAAATCAATAAATGAGAGCTTTTGTCAAGCGTTTTTAAAATTTCACCCAATACTTTTTGTAAAATAAACTAATTAGTAGAAAAGATTTAACGTGTGAGTTTTTTGACCAGCATGTTTAAAAATGGTACATTGCACCTGTAGAGCGATAATATCGAATCGCAGCAACAAACAATAGTCCTATAATGTCACGTAGATACACCAAACGTTGATACGGAATATGCCATTGACACACTCAAAAGAAAACGAGTTGCATACCTGTAGGGGTCCGGATACTTAGCTCGCACACCGTCAGGGATGAGTCGACACGGAAACCCCATGTTCATCAGGATCTGTTTACCCTGCTACCGTAACTGTAGCAGCGGTTAAAATGAAAATTTGTAGCAGCGTATTTATTATTAATTATGTTGAAAGATGTTGAAAGATTACCGGATACCTAAAACAAAGCATAGACTACTTAATTTATCGAATAAATTTTCGTTTAATATGCAAAAGGGATTTGAGTTGAGGAATTTATTCGAGAGCGTGTTCATTACATTTACCCCCCCCCCCAGCAAAATTAACAGGGTGGGGTAGGAAAACAAAAGTAGTGGGAGTGGGCAGGATAAAAAAAACCCAAAAAAAAACCCAAACAAAAAAAAATTGCTTAAAAGAAAAACAAAGGTAAACACTCCAAAAGCAGCAAAACAAGAATTCTTATTCGGCTCGAAGGGCCAATAAAAGAAGAGAGAAAAAAGGAGGAAAGGGAAACAAGCAATGAGGACTAAGATGGAACGGCATTGACACTGAAAAAGTCGTTGGAGGACGGATATTTCTAGTAAAGAAACAGGAAAGTCTTCGACCTCAAAAGAAGAAAGGGAACGAGGAAGAAAACCAACAGTGCCAACCAAAACAGGACCCAAAGGTCAAGCCTCAAGTAAACAAAGGGACAACAAGGGAGAACGAAAGGAAGAGAGGAGGAACGCCGATAAAAGGAAACGATGTACTACTAACAGTGTTAAACCAGAATCTCAACAAACAAAGGACCAAAGAAAAGAATAGCTAACTAGACCTAAAGTCGACTAAGTCGTGGTTTCCGAAGACAGAAAAACGGACTAGAAAGCGCCTACCACAGGAGCGGATGGACGATACACAATCAGTATAGGGACCGACAGCAAAGAAGACCAGCAAAAGGATAGGAAAAGGAAAGTGGAACGAAAGGAACGAGAAAAAAAACCAAAAAGAATAACACCAACACGAAGTACAAAACCCAAACAAAACTAAGAATCGTATAAAAGAAAATAAAACAGAAACCCAGTGTAGTTATGTATGAGTAGGTGTGGGCGTGTGCGTACGTGTGTATGTATGTGTGTGTGGGGTGGGGTGTAAAAAGCGTGTGTGTATGTGTTATGCGTGTATAAAGTGTGCGTGTGTGTATGTGTTATGTTGGACCGTTGTAGTCGCCTCTTACGACAGGCAGGCCGTACCACGAAGCTATTCTATTCCCGAACCCACACGGGTTTAAGGAGTACAAGGAGGAAACGGAGGAAAGAAGAACCAAGAAGAGAAAGGAAGACAGGAGAACCAAGTAGAACTGTGTGTCTATGAAGTGTGTAGGTTTGTATTGGAAGTGTATAAAGTGTGTGTGTGTGTGTATGTATTGTGTTGGACCGCTGTAGTCGCCTCTTACGACAGCCCGTGGGGCTATTCTATTCTTGGACCCAAACGGGGTGAAAGAAAAAGAAATAAAACCCAGTAAAACATGGACGTAAAATAAAAAGAAAGCTTAAAGTCCAGAAATCAAAACCTAAGGGGAGCAAAGTCCGCATAAGAAACGGGTGCGAAGACTAGGTATTGGGCTTAAGACGTTTGCGCCGCCAAAAGGAGAACGAAACAAGATACAGGACATTAGGATTTCTTCCACCAACATCTACCGGTTCGAAAGGAGCATAGACAAATTTCTGCCTCTTATAGGAAGTTCTCCGCAAAACAGGGACAGCAGGGTGTGTAGTAGTTATAGCACGAGGTTTAGGAGGTGGCGAGGGTAGTTTAGGATACTCGAAACGAGTTAAGGAAGAAAGTTGTTTGTTGTTAGAATTGGAGGTAAGAAAGTCAACGGCAGAAAAGGAAACATCATGGGTTGTCAGAATATCCACGGTAGAAGGAGAAGTATTGGCTGTACAAGACTCAACCTTACGAAGAGAAACACAAGCGGAACACACTTCAGTTACGTTAACTAGAGGGATAGGAAGAGATAAATTCGAACTGCAAACCCTTGCTTATCGAAGCGCGATTGAAACTGGAAAACCCGGGTTTTATCGGATAGATAGTGCGCGACCTTATTTCAACAAGTCTTTACAATGGAACAATAGAGAAACGCATTATACGCGGTTGCAATGTATACCAAGATAACGGGTACCTAAACAGAATATAAACTATTTAATTGTAGCATAAACTTGTCGTTTCCAAATAAATAAGTTCAAAATGAATCTTTGTAGAAAGCCTATTTATTATTAATTATGTTGAAGAATTTAACAGATTACCGGATAAATAAAACAAGGCATAGACTATTAATTTATCGAATAAATTTTCGTTTTAAAAGCAAAAGGGATTTGAGTTGAAGAATTTATTCGAGAGCGTGTTTATTATTAATTATATTGAAAATAAACGTAACAAAGTGTAATAGAAATTCGCCGTCGACATATAACGGAAGTCCAAATTTTAGTTAAGGTAAACATGATCTTTAACATATATTAACTTAGGGCTCTAAGAAAGCTACTAAAAAAAATATACTGAGAAATTCACCAAAAATTACACAGAAAAATCCACTGAAAGATTTACAAAGCGATTCAATAAACAACTCACTAAGCAAATTCAACAAGAAATCTAACATAAAAATCTAATACTACAATTGTAGTGGAAATTATAGGTTAAGAAGGTATATAGGTCTAGATAATAAATTTTTAACAATTGTGTATATAGGAAATAGGAACAATTTATTTACGCGCCAAATTAATCATTTTAGATAGTGAAAATGGACGGTTATTAACATATTTTTGTATTTTTAAATCAGAATGTTAAAATTGCATAAAGGGGGGAAGCTTTAGAGTACATGAAAACTCAAGGATACGCATAATTAGTTTTAATATTTCAAATCAAGCGCATTGGATAAGAAATGGAGCTTTTGCGTATATAAAATCAATAACTTAAACGCATATTTCCATGTAAATAAACAAAACGTTTGTTATACAAATCCTAAGAAGTGCTAAAACTCGGAATTATAATTTTGAAACGGACAGTTTGCTTCAAAAAAACACCTGATAGTTAAAATGTCAAGTTCAAAGAACTGAAATATACGTTGGGACAGAATTCTATAGAATTTTTTGTAACGGTCGAAGCGACAAGCTGCTAAAATAACGAATGTTTTGAAGACAAAGTGAAATGAAATATCTATAATGTAAAACAGACAGAGAACACGTATAATAAAACGTTGGTTACAATACACGTCTAAAATACGCAGTAGATTTGGAGGCCAACCACAAAATCGATTTTCTGAAGCTTGAGAGAGGTTCTAAAAGAGACAATAAATATGGGTGAAACGAAGAAAGGTAGCTAGAGGTTGGACGTTCAAAACAAGGGAAAGCAATATAATTGGTTGAAGACGAGAAGTTTTGAGAAGCTCGCGTCGGTTAGATGTTGTTGAGCGAATTTCATTGTAAAAGGGGTAAACTTGGAATTTTTCAGACGGTGAAATTCGTTACGAACAAAATTTGAAGAATCGGTTTTGGAAAATAAGTTTTTCGATGAAAAGAGGGTTCGTGAGGGGTATTCAAAAGCGTATAAGTATACGGGGAGAGATATTAAAGCCCTCTTACATCTTTTACGTAATTGCTATTAGGTGCTCTTACTTTGTACTGATTGTCGCTCATTTGTTAAATTATCATACAACATCCTACATAAAGTGTGTAAAAGCTGTTATGACGTACCGGTAATGTAGTAAAAGTGATTTGCACAAGTGGGTGCTGGCGTATAAAAGGTGCTGTTACTACACGATAAGATCTAATGGTAGGATGGTACTTGGGTAAGCGAATCTAGAAGTTTGAAACAAGTATGCGTGAAGTGTAGTGATTATGGAAAGTTAAGCTTGGTCGAGATAATTATCCGAGTAGAAATACTAAAGGTGATTGCAGAGATTTGGATAGCGAGTGGAAATGAGTTGAATGGACACAACGACGAAGGTTTTGGAACACATTTCCAGAGGTAACGATAGAAGAAGCTGACTTCAGGTAAAGAAAATTAATTTCTTGCTTTTGCTTGAACATTTGTGCTGGTATTTTGTGCTTGAGTGTTTTGACTTATTGGGGATGTATTTTTATTACCATAAAAACTCATTTAAAGGGGTATATGTAAAGGACAATTGATATTGATTATTTAAAAATGTGTATTAATGACATAAAAATGTTGTTGTAAGGAGTAAACGGGTCTTTAGCTTGATTTTAAACAAAAATGCGAGGTTTAAAAGCATTCAGAGTAACTGGGTTATACTGAGCTCAAAATAGACCAGAATAAAAATCAATTTAGGGTTGCACGACGGGCCCATTTACACGTCTAAAATAAAATTGTTGAAATATATAAAAACAATGAACTTTTAAAAGATTTAAAGATTGAGATGATAACATTTTTATCAAACTGTATTTACAAATATGTAAATATTTTCTTACTATCGAAAACTAGTTAATATGTGTAAATAAAAAGGTTGTTGCAACCGAACCTAGATCAAGGTTCGGTTCGGTTCGGTTCGAAAGGTTCGATTTTTTTAAAAAAATTTAGTTTAAAATTTAATTTTCACTAAGAACATGTTAATCTTAATATCTGCCAAATGCACATTTTAAAAATCTTTAGTGGCAAGCATATAAGAAATAAAACGATTTTCTAATGTGTATGTATGGTCATCGAGTTTTAAGCCAATAGGTAAAAAATGTAATAGGTATTAGTGTTACACATCTAATAAATTTTGTCATTGAGGCATGCTTGTAAATAAAAAAATTCTAGATTAGTTCCATTTGTTTAATGCTCCTTATTTCAAATTGTTGCTTTTTTATAACCAGTATTACATATTAAAGAAACTCGAAATTATTTTGAAAATTTGGTTTTAAAAACAAGCATATTTTATTTAATGAACAGAAGTCGTGTCGCAAAATCATCTTACACATATACAAGCCGACGTCACGGTCTAGAGACTACAGAAGTTTTCAGAATAAACGAAACAATTTAATTCTTAATTAAGTATGTATTACTAATCCATCATTTTGAATTTTTTACTTTTGTATGAAAACGAGCTCTTATTAATATTAAAAAAGGTAACCCTGCAGCAAAATAATCTCCTTTTCTTTTGTACATAATCGCTCAACACAAAACGCATAGTACCACAATATTTACTGTTTATTTAGTGTGGCCCTTATCACCTACGTCTTTAGAAGTAGCCGATACTCCAGAACAATGACCCCGAACTTTCTCTCAAAACCAAGGGTTGAAGTTTATGACTCATGGCGGCATAAACTTTTCAATCAATGCCAACATAAAATAACACAGTATAATGCAAATAATAAGCAGATATAATGTTATATTTTATTATGAAAAACGTAAAGGCTGTTTGAGGTAGATTTACGATTCTTTCCGAGAACCATCTGATATTGTCTTTTAAAAGAAATAATACTTAAATAGATTTACAACATTTTTCCTTAGAATATGGGTTATATGGATATTTCTAATGGCTATACAAGGTTTCAATTTTATTTTTATTGCTGTTGTATTTGTCCGTTTTGACCGACCAATCGCACTTTAATAGATGCATGACACATGTTTTACATCTGGTCGTGCAAGATTTATTCCGTACATTGAACTTAAGCCCTAAACGAACTGATGAAAAAGAAATTGAAGATGAAGATGAATGTAGCAGTGATAGTGATGAAGACGAATTTAACAGTAAAGCCAAACTCAATTGTATTGAGAGAATTCGAATAGTCTTTAAGAAAATTAGAAGATCCGAGCTATTGAGACACCGAATTAAAAGCGCTTGTTAGGCTGTCGGTGTGTCTACAGAGCTTTCACCGATTCTAGATTCTCCTACACGGTGGAATTCCACTTATAATATGTTAGATATAGCTTTTAAGTTAAAGCGAGGACTACTATGTTTGTGCGAAAATGATCATACTCTAAAAAATTGAAAACTTAATGAAAGTGAGTGGTTAATCTTAGAACACACGTATAATTTTTTAAAAATGTTTAAAAGAGTAACTGATAAGTTAGGAGGAGACAGGTACGTTTACTTACCCTCTGTGGTAATTTGTATTAATATTTTATTGAATAAAATAGAAGAGATAAGAAAATTAGATGAAAAAGCAAATAGATCTACAGTCGATGAGCAGTTGTTGATAGCATACCAGGGTTCAAAAAATAAAATATTAAAACATCGTCTTACCAATTGGCTATATTGTGCTGAACTAGTGCTCGACTCTATACACAAAATAGAGCTCTTTGACCACACTAGTTGTGGAAAGCACTTAAAAGTGTAATCGCTGAACTTCTTCAAAAACCTCTATGAAGAATATACAAAACAAGGGCCAAACCTTGTAACATACTGTTTTAATAAGCTCTAATAGTTCTAGTATTCCTAAAAATAGTTAGTTTCTAGTTTAATTTTAGCATGCTAATTATTAGAATTGTAGCGGCTGCAGGATCACCCAAGTAGCTTCTCAGCGAAGTTCCCAGAAAGATCTAATCCAAGAGTTAATCAATTTTTCTAAAGGCACTTACTTTAAGGGCATTAAACATGTCAAATTAGTCCATATCTATGATTAGATGTCAATCATGCTTTAGGATCCTATTTATGTCAGGGTGGTCTGAAGCAATTTTTCAATTAGCTGAGCACTCAACTAAAATCAATTCTGAGAGCTACGGTTGTGGTTATCTTAGGCATTGACAGTTTTAATTAAAATTAAAGATTTACGACCGGCGCATCCTAAGCCGAGTAAGAGCGTCAAGAAAGGGTTATTTTCAATTAACCAAAATGTATATAAGGAGGCCAGCCGGTGGGAATCGGGGTTGTTTATTTCCAGACGCGTTAGAGGTTAAAGCTAACGGTTACTAGTGATGTGTTTATTTCTCTGCAGTCAAGTGCGGGCCGTTATGTTTTAAGTTATTTATTTCTCTGAGTAAGTAATTAGTATATGTGATATTACTATGAACTCAAGGCTGTGTTATGCAGCATAAGTCAGTTATTTGTTTAAAACAGTATTTGTCGACTTCCATAAAATACAATTCCGGGTGAATGCCCAGTTCAAGTAAATTGATCCGTTTTATTATTGCTTTGGAGACCGCATCGTTTTAGAAGGGTCTTCTATTATATTGTGTTTCGACGGTGTCAGAGGTCGTTAATCACTAATCCACGAGACTACCTGAGAATGCAAAGCTCAGGCCCGAAGTCAAGTTACGGTACTATTTGACCCTTGAGAAGGTCGTATTTTTCATGGTGTAGATGACCCCGTGGTTAAAAGGGTCGTCGCACTATGCAAGTTAATTAGACTAGGGTAGCATTAATAAATTTTTGTTATTGGGGTGTGTACACCTAGAACTGTATCTATTCAAAATATGTTTGTTAGTTAAGTTTAGTTAAGTTGTGTTTGTGCTAGCCGGAGACTATAAGTGACTTATTTTCTGTTCTGCCATTTTGGTTCATCGCCCACGAACAAAGTGCGACGAGAGCTATTACCGCGATTGGTCCATGGGCCGTTTAATTCCCATGGTGGCGCCCTTTTGTACATAAGGTTATTTACTTTATATTTTGTTATGCATATGTAATTAGTTGAAGTTTTAGTTAGTAGCTCGTTCAATAAAACAATCGAATTTTCGTCTCAGTGTGTTTGTTTAATGAACCCCCCCTTCACCGACTGCTGCAGCTTGCGAGGCAACGTCCCGAAACGTGAGGGTACGATGGTGTTAGAGGTCCTGTTATTTATTATTTATTGTTAATTGGATACCCTCATGCGGTAGGTAAATATTAAAATTACAACCTGCACCCTCCTTTGCCCGAATCTTCTGAAGATTCAGAAGACGATTTTAGTGTCTCTAAACTGTACAAATCCAAAAGAATAAGGGAAGACAAGGCCGACGTATTAGCAATATATTTAGTAGTACCGCGTTGCAATGGTGATGAAAATATTTTAAAGTGGTGGCAAATTAACAAAAAAAGGTTTCCGATACTGAGTAGTATGGCAAACGATTTATATAGTGTGACAGCAACCTCAATCCCTTCTGAAAGACTGTTCTAAAAAGCAGGTTTGGTTATAAGGAAGCAGAGGAATAAACTTAATCATGAATCAGCTAAAAGTCTACACTGCCTTAATTCTTGGGTAGGAAAATTATTTCCCAACTTAAACACTATAACTATAAATAAGTAACTGCCATCATATTAGAGTTAGTTGTATTATTATGCACTATAGATTATACATTACTAAAATTATATATATATATATATATATATATATATATTGTTGTGGATTCAAAGGGGTAAATAGGCAGATACAATAAAATTTCAACAACCCTGTATATAGAAAAGAACAAATTATTTACGCGCAAAATTAATTTAATTTATTTAGGGAAAACGGACCAGTATTAACGTATTTTTATATTTAATAATTGGAATGTTAGGATTACATAAAGAAAAAACAGTTTTAAAGCAAATAGAAGTTCCAGGATACGCATAATTAACCACAAGTTATTTTAATTCAATAGGTGTAAGCAAAAGGGAACGTGCTGCGTAACAAAATCAATAATTCCAAGGCAAATGTATTCGTTTTATACGGATACCAAGAAGCAGAAAGTCCAAGAAGTTGTTATGTTCAAACGTTCGATAATTAACAGAAACACCTGCGTTTTAAAAGGTTACGTTCGACAAAGTCGAGCGTGTGTTAAGATAGGATTTCATAGAAAATATTTCCAACCGTCAGTTTGTATAAACAACTATGGTAAGAAACATCTTAATAAGCGAGGGAAATGCACGATCGGTTATATACAACACATAGAGACAGATATAAAAGCGTTGGGATTGAAAAGCGCGTACTATATACACGTGGAGTTGAGATAAGATGTCAACAATATCGATTTTCTGTAACTTAGGCGGGGTTTGTGACGACAGAAAACTCTATCATTGGGCGAAGGTCGACAGTATTAGAAACAAGTGCACACGCGAAGGTTGTAAATGAATTCGAAGTATACAACAAGCACGGCGGAAAAAATTTTCAGAATCAACCGACGGTTATGCTAAAAATTTGTAGAAACGGTTTTTGAAAATAAGCTTTTCGTTGGAAGCGCGTCCACCAGGGGGTTTTGGAAGCATATAAATACCAGAGCTTTAATATTCAAGTTCTCTTTTCCTTTAAGTCGATAAAAGTGCTGAATACCGATTCAGAATACAATAATAAAGCTTGTGTGAGTATTTTATGTAATATTACCGTAAATATAGTGGTTGCTAGTATAAAACAGTAGTAGGGGACCTCTAATTATTGACGTGAAGTACGAGTAGTGTATTAAATTAATAAAGGTTCGGCTACTACTAAGCAAAAATCAATAAATGGAAGCATGTTATATGGGGTAAGCACCACAAGTAATCGAGTTTGTATGCATGATATGGAGTGGTACTATGAGACGAGGCGCATAGCTTACAGAGGTAGCAGATGGTAGAGGCCTGGGGATTTGCTGAGCAGCACAGCATATTAAGACAACGCGGAGGGGGTGTTCTGGCAGTCATCTCCGACGGAAAGGAAGCCTGAAGAATCTCCAGGTGATTTATTTAAAATTTCTGATGCTTTATAAACATTTGTGAAGTTTTTTGCTGTGTGGTTTATATTTTTTGGTGACATATTTATGGTTCTAGAGACTTATTGTAAAAGATACATGTACTGGACAATTTATTGATGTTAAATATTGAAAAAGGGTGTATATAGAACATCTAAAATTTTAGTCAGGATAAAATTTTGAATTGTAAAGGGTAAACGGGCCTGTAATTTTTGGTTTTAATTTATGCAAGGTTTAAAAGGCATATACAAACTAAACTGGGTTATTATGAGCTCACCATACTCCAGTGTAAAATCAATTTAAGGTAACATGTGGGGGCCCATCTACTCATATCTCATTGAAATTGTTTAAAATTTATTAGAAAAATCAAAGACTTTAAAACATACCATAATTGGAGTTTTATAATTATTGTATCTAACTTTTTAACACATGTAAATAAAAGGTTGTATGTTTGTGGTATTATTTGGTAGTTTTACTGAATGATGTGCGAGTGTGAAAGAGATATGTCCGTAAATTTAGGTATTCGAGAAGAGGCACAGCTGAGCTAGCCAGGGAAGTTGAAGGAATTTGAAGGAGAAATACAAGGGTCAGAAATTTATAAAATTTTTATTTTGTTTTTCGAAAAATTTTATGACGGCCCAGTGAAGGATCGATGTTAAAACCTTAGTCCTCGTCTTCCACGGCAATATATATATATATATATATATATATATATATATATATTTGCTGTGATTCCTCTCATATCTCTAGGTACTGACCCTTTAAAAAAAACAAAACATTCGAGCCCCACAGTTTGGGCGTCAAGAATGCTGTGAAACCTTTTAAATCACCTGGTCCGTTGATTCCTTCTGTTAATCGCCTCGGCTGCTCTTCTAGATAACTTCCATTCTCAATCATAAAAATTAAACAACACATTCCTACCACAAACATCAACGTTAACTCTATTTACATCAATATTCAGAATACATTAAATTTTCAAATTAAATTTGAACATAAAATTCAGTTTTTAAAAAGAATTTCCGGATTAATTTTATTATCATTTTACTGTGCATCCAAAATTAAAGTCCTTGTTGGATGCCTACTAATTAATATAACAATATAAGCAGACCGGAGTCTGAGTATAAAGGGGCATCTACCACCCCTTTACGTTAATTAACCAGGTTTGTCTAATTGAGCTCAAAGACCTACCCAAAGTTTCATCCTATTCCCGAACATCAAAACAAAATACCCCTTTTACTTAAACAAGCAAATTTCATCTTAAAATTAAATTTTTATGGTTAGAAAAATTCCACTAATGTCCATTTAAAGTAAATCAATTATAAAGTCATTCAATACACACAAAAATGTCAAACAAAATAGTACAATTTACCTGAAGGTTATTGTCCTCGTAGCTTCAGTGTAATCGTCCCTTTTGTAAATCACACCATTCCAACCGGATTCTATTTACAGCTTCAAGTTGTCAACGCTTTAAAAATGTTCTCCATCACCATTAATTTAAAGTTGTTCTAGGCTTTTCCGGAACTCATCTGTGTATATCTGCCTCTGGTTCAGTGGATGCAGACACATTTACGAACCATTTAGTCATTAACACCCCGCAAAATAGCAAAGAAATTCATACTTCCTTTTACCAATATTACCAATATACGCCAAAACTGCCTACTTTTGGGTATACATTTGTCGTTGTAAATTTTACTAATTGGTACCGTGATAATAAACTTTTATTACCTTGTATCTAAGTGCACTGAAGTACATTCATGTTAGCACGTAAAATAACCAACTATTTTGAGTCACTAAAATATACTAGCACACTTTAAATTATTTAATCAAACTAAAATGCACTGTTTAATATCAAATCGCGGATGCACGAGCTTTTAACGCATCGAATCGTCGAAAGTCTAAGAGTCTAAGAGAGAAACACTTATTCCCGCCTGTATATATAGCGAATAGCCGACACGTCGCTTTGTTCCCTAAAACGGGTAATTCCAACGAATTCCTCATTCTACGTTCCCAGTCTGTAGCCTGCACGTCGATTTTTATGAATTTCGTACTCACCCCATTGAGATCTCAGAAAATTTCAACACGGCTCGCAAAGTTGTCCGAGAAAACTAATTACTTTTATTGTACGAAGTGCATAAAATTCCCTTATCGTTTAATTTTTAATTATAAAGATAAACTGACAATCAGCCTTTTGTTTGAACTGTATCAGAAATCAGTAACACCTTACTGTCTTTATACTCTTTTATACTAACTAAAATAAAAGTAATCGCAAAGATTGTGTGATATCGTTCTTGCTCAGTAAAATGACATTAGTAAAAATCATCAATTATTAACACATTTTAAAGTTTGGAGGTGGATTTCACTATTAACCTAATTGTAATTACGCTTCGTTAAAGATAATACGTATTGAAAAATCAAACCTGGACAAATAGTATTAATATGATTTATGCTACTAAAATTTAAAGCAAATTAATGTTGGGTTTGAAAGTAGCAACTACTAAATCTAAAAACTACATTATACATTTAAATTGTGTAGTTGAACGCACTAGTTGTTTGAAATATCAAAATGTCGAACCGGTTCGGTTCGGTTCAAGGTTCGGTTCGCTTTTTCGAACCGAACCCCGAACCGAACCGGACTAAAAGTTTTCGAACCGAACTGAACCTAGGGCAAGGTTCGGTTCGGTTCGGTTCGAATCCATCACTATCTACGAGCCATTTCCCATCCAAACTATCCGTGGGCTCTTTACATCTTCAAGAAATCCTCGTTATCTATCCTTGTGCCTTTCAGCTGGCAATATAGGAGTAAAGAAAAATAACCCATTAGTAAGGCAAAACGTTATAGTATATTTCTTTTCCTGAAGTACTGTATAGTTTACGTTTTATTTTCTTTTGTATATATTTAAGGTGAACCATTAGGTAAGTATTTAGATTATAAGATGTTATATCTATTTTGCTTACCAATTTTATATGCTTATGTTATGACGCTTTGTTTACCAGCACGCAACTTATTGGATTTTATTGTTTTGTAAATAGTCTTTCACGATCGTATGTTAACAATATAGTTTTACTGAGGTTTCCAAGTGTTGTTTCTATTTCACCCACGCCCCTCTACGATGTTTTTGAGCTAGCCCAATTTCTACCATTCTGTCCCCGTTCTGTTGCGGTATTCGGCGTATACGATTTCTTTACTTACTCTTGCTGTTTACTTTCGTGTTTGCGCGGAATACCGTAACAAAGCGCATGCAAATTAAAGATTCTATCTTGATTTGTACTTTTATAGTTGAATTTATGTAGTATTGTCATAAGACGCTTTTACCGTCAGAGTTATCTTTCAGGTTTGGACTGTGTTATATTAAAAATTAACGAAGTCAATGTTTTGCCGACTTTCCTAAGGGGTATCATCTGGAAAAGACGTTGTTACGAGGAAAGTTATTTCTGAATGAACAGACTTACACGCCCTATCATTCGTCGCTACTAAACACCTTGAAGTTTGATAGAGCATGAGAATGTATTCACTTTCGCCGCAATGTAGAAAATGGATGTCTCTTCAACTTCATTAGTTTCTAATGCGATACTCTGCAAGCCTTCAAACACGTATTATTAATCAAATTTGTGCAATATTAACTTTGTACCTTTTTCTGTTTTTGTTGCAGAATAATCAGTCATTGGCCCGTCCTTGTTTTTTCAGTAATTCATTAGCACCCCCAAGCTTAGTAAAGTTAAGTTGAAAAGTGTATAAAGTCTGATTTCCGGTCCGATTGCAGTAACAACGACTTCTAAAACTTTCACATGCGGATCCTTGGCCGCTGAACAATATGTTGACAAAAACATCATCATAAAGAAAAGTAGCAAGCCGCGGAAATCTTTGCCTTGATGTATTAACCACTTACAAAACTCTAAACAACTTTTCATTTGTTGTTGCTCAACTCCAACATATGTCTATTTTTGAATGCAAGACATTCATTTAAAACTTTCCCCAAGAAAAATTTTTTATCACTGTCAACCTTGAAGTAAAACAGAAATAAGCGAATCTGTATAGATGAAAACGTACTAGGAACTTTGTCACTCGACTTCCACCCGTAGGCGGCTTTTCAACACGTTTTCCCACTTTCTCATTTAACGTACACCCCAGCAAATCCCATTTGCCACATCAAATTTACTTTGCACTTTTTCACTATCCTCTTTATAACCTAAATGTGAAACATTTCTTTGAGCCGCTTTTGAGAATGTCGCTATAACAGTCGTAACAAATTGTATTTTCACGTGTCTTTTATAGACGGGATTGAAGATTTTATAACGTAAAAGGCATCCTACAAGGATTTGGATTAATGTCAAGGGTTGCCCGTGTTTCTCTAACACTACTAATTAAATGTAGTGGCTGTTGCAATAACAGCTGAACTGCGAATTAGATTTCGTTGTATAAAGGGCTACGCACGTTTGACTGCGTAAGCAGAATTTCGTCAACTGTCTAATTTCGTGCAGATTAGATAGGGATTGAACTTGACCTTCGCAACAGATTGGATGGGGTTTTTACCCTATCAAATTTCTCAATCCACGAGCTAACAGAATGATGACTTTGCATTACTCCACATCCAATTCCGACGAATTTGTTCCATTAAGCTGCAGTTGGAAATGGCACGTGCAGCCTCAAAAATTACTCCAAGCAGCTGTAAGAGGTAATATAAAGGACTTTGCCCTTTTATTTAATTAAGGTGAGTTTCCATCGTGCAAAAAAGGGCGAACTGTCATAGAAGACCTTGGGAATAGAAATGGTTTCATTTGCACGCTTCCTTTTTAGTTGGTCTCAAATTACTGTAAAAGTGAGAGGACTAAGTGTTTAAGACAAAAAAGACGTCACACCGCTTAATGGGAGTTCAATTAGTTGAGCAAATAACCATTTGTTTTCATGTAGAGCTTTGATTTTTGAAGCACGTAGGCGGCTTTAGCACGTTCAAATTCAGTGATTAAAATAACGAACTCGGTATACACTTCACATTAGGGGTTTATTACAAGCTAGCTTACAAGATATTGATCTTTCTAAATGTTTTTGTATATGGCGACCATTGAAAATGTGTATTTTAATTATAAATTCCAATTTTATATGAGAACTATATAATCTAGTTAAACAAACTGTTTATGTTTGTGAGAAATGTGATCACAAAATTAAAGCGCTCCTAAATCTCCAATCGGGCGAGCTCAAAGAAATTGAATCAACCCTCTCCACTCTTCTTATTTCTACCTAGATAAGTTTAGTGAAAACGCTTTTTAATTTGTATTAATTTTTCACATTTTATTCAACTTACCTCCGTGTAAGCAAATATTAATATTTTCACTTTTAGTCAACACCCTACACGATTTGCTTAGACCTTCGTACGATCAAGACGTGCTGACGAGCTCCTGGCGATTTATTTTGCTGTAGTTATAAGTTTCAAGGTTTTAATAAAGCGTATTATTTAATGAAATTCCTTATACACGGTAATTAAATTTATTTGATTTGATTATTTAATTTTCTACCCTGGTCTAAATATGAGTAATATATATATATAAGTAATAAAGTGAAGCAATACAATGATTTTAAATAAAAAGTCAAGGATAGAATTTTACAAATATGTATGAACCTTTTTCAATGTTTTTATATTAAGTGTTTAAGACGACTTTTGTAAGAATTTATTTAAATACGAATTGTTATATAAGCACAGTTTCTTTATTCCTTTATTGTACGAAGTGCATAAAATTCCCTTATCGTTTAATTTTTAATTATAAAGATAAACTGACAATCAGCCTTTTGTTTGAACTGTATCAGAAATCAGTAACACCTTACTGTCTTTATACTCTTTTTATACTAACTAAAATAAAAGTAATCGCAAAGATTGTGTGATATCGTTCTTGCTCAGTAAAATGACATTAGTAAAAATCATCAATTATTAACACATTTTAAAGTTTGGAGGTGGATTTCACTATTAACCTAATTGTAATTACGCTTTGTTAAAGAGAGTACGTATTGAAAAATCAAACCTGGACAAATAGTATTAATATGATTTATGCTACTAAAATTTAAAGCAAATTAATGTTGGGTTTGAAAGTAGCAACTACTAAATCTAAAAACTACATTATACATTTAAATTGTGTAGTTGAACGCACTAGTTGTTTGAAATATCAAAATGTCGAACCGGTTCGGTTCGGTTCAAGGTTCGGTTCGCTTTTTTCGAACCGAACCCCGAACCGAACCGGACTAAAAAGTTTTCGAACCGAACTGAACCTAGGGCAAGGTTCGGTTCGGTTCGGTTCGAATCCATCACTATCTACGAGCCATTTCCCATCCAAACTATCCGTGGGCTCTTTACATCTTCAAGAAATCCTCGTTATCTATCCTTGTGCCTTTCAGCTGGCAATATAGGAGTAAAGAAAAATAACCCATTAGTAAGGCAAAACGTTATAGTATATTTCTTTTCCTGAAGTACTGTATAGTTTACGTTTTATTTTCTTTTGTATATATTTAAGGTGAACCATTAGGTAAGTATTTAGATTATAAGATGTTATATCTATTTTGCTTACCAATTTTATATGCTTATGTTATGACGCTTTGTTTACCAGCACGCAACTTATTGGATTTTATTGTTTTGTAAATAGTCTTTCACGATCGTATGTTAACAATATAGTTTTACTGAGGTTTCAAGTGTTGTTTCTATTTCACCCACGCCCTCTACGATGTTTTTGAGCTAGCCCAATTTCTACCATTCTGTCCCCGTTCTGTTGCGGTATTCGGCGTATACGATTTCTTTACTTACTCTTGCTGTTTACTTTCGTGTTTGCGCGGAATACCGTAACAAAGCGCATGCAAATTAAAGATTCTATCTTGATTTGTACTTTTATAGTTGAATTTATGTAGTATTGTCATAAGACGCTTTACCGTCAGAGTTATCTTTCAGGTTTGGACTGTGTTATATTAAAAATTAACGAAGTCAATGTTTTGCCGACTTTCCTAAGGGGTATCATCTGGAAAAGACGTTGTTACGAGGAAAGTTATTTCTGAATGAACAGACTTACACGCCCTATCATTCTTCGCTACTAAACACCTTGAAGTTTGATAGAGCATGAGAATGTATTCACTTTCGCCGCAATGTAGAAAATGGATGTCTCTTCAACTTCATTAGTTTCTAATGCGATACTCTGCAAGCCTTCAAACACGTATTATTAATCAAATTTGTGCAATATTAACTTTGTACCTTTTTCTGTTTTTGTTGCAGAATAATCAGTCATTGGCCCGTCCTTGTTTTTTCAGTAATTCATTAGCACCCCCAAGCTTAGTAAAGTTAAGTTGAAAAGTGTATAAAGTCTGATTTCCGGTCCGATTGCAGTAACAACGACTTCTAAAACTTTCACATGCGGATCCTTGGCCGCTGAACAATATGTTGACAAAAACATCATCATAAAGAAAAGTAGCAAGCCGCGGAAATCTTTGCCTTGATGTATTAACCACTTACAAAACTCTAAACAACTTTTCATTTGTTGTTGCTCAACTCCAACATATGTCTATTTTTGAATGCAAGACATTCATTTAAAACTTTCCCCAAGAAAAATTTTTTATCACTGTCAACCTTGAAGTAAAACAGAAATAAGCGAATCTGTCTAGATGAAAACGTACTAGGAACTTTGTCACTCGACTTCCACCCGTAGGCGGCTTTTCAACACGTTTTCCCACTTTCTCATTTAACGTACACCCCAGCAAATCCCATTTGCCACATCAAATTTACTTTGCACTTTTTCACTATCCTCTTTATAACCTAAATGTGAAACATTTCTTTGAGCCGCTTTTGAGAATGTCGCTATAACAGTCGTAACAAATTGTATTTTCACGTGTCTTTTATAGACGGGATTGAAGATTTTATAACGTAAAAGGCATCCTACAAGGATTTGGATTAATGTCAAGGGTTGCCCGTGTTTCTCTAACACTACTAATTAAATGTAGTGGCTGTTGCAATAACAGCTGAACTGCGAATTAGATTTCGTTGTATAAAGGGCTACGCACGTTTGACTGCGTAAGCAGAATTTCGTCAACTGTCTAATTTCGTGCAGATTAGATAGGGATTGAACTTGACCTTCGCAACAGATTGGATGGGGTTTTTACCCTATCAAATTTCTCAATCCACGAGCTAACAGAATGATGACTTTGCATTACTCCACATCCAATTCCGACGAATTTGTTCCATTAAGCTGCAGTTGGAAATGGCACGTGCAGCCTCAAAAATTACTCCAAGCAGCTGTAAGAGGTAATATAAAGGACTTTGCCCTTTTATTTAATTAAGGTGAGTTTCCATCGTGCAAAAAAGGGCGAACTGTCATAGAAGACCTTGGGAATAGAAATGGTTTCATTTGCACGCTTCCTTTTTAGTTGGTCTCAAATTACTGTAAAAGTGAGAGGACTAAGTGTTTAAGACAAAAAAGACGTCACACCGCTTAATGGGAGTTCAATTAGTTGAGCAAATAACCATTTGTTTTCATGTAGAGCTTTGATTTTTGAAGCACGTAGGCGGCTTTAGCACGTTCAAATTCAGTGATTAAAATAACGAACTCGGTATACACTTCACATTAGGGGTTTATTACAAGCTAGCTTACAAGATATTGATTTTTCTAAATGTTTTTGATATGGCGACCATTGAAAATGTGTATTTTAATTATAAATTCCAATTTTATATGAGAACTATATAATCTAGTTAAACAAACTGTTTATGTTTGTGAGAAATGTGATCACAAAATTAAAGCGCTCCTAAATCTCCAATCGGGCGAGCTCAAAGAAATTGAATCAACCCTCTCCACTCTTCTTATTTCTACCTAGATAAGTTTAGTGAAAACGCTTTTTAATTTGTATTAATTTTTCACATTTTATTCAACTTACCTCCGTGTAAGCAAATATTAATATTTTTCACTTTTAGTCAACACCCTACACGATTTGCTTAGACCTTCGTACGATCAAGACGTGCTGACGAGCTCCTGGCGATTTATTTTGCTGTAGTTATAAGTTTCAAAGTTTTAAATTTTCGTTGTAAATAATAGTGTCCGGTTGTTAATATAAACAACAAGAACAGTTGAACTATACATAAAATGTCGTATAATGCGACAACTCTTAAGACAGGGTAAAAACCAGAGAACGGAGTATTGAACTTTTGTGGTGCACCAAGTGTGTCAAGTGGTAAGACTTTGCAATAGTTTACACTAAAGAGTAAACACTACTAGAAATTTCTGAAGTAACGTCTATAAGTGGGTAAGAACCCCTAGCAGGTATAACAACACGTGGCCAATTTTGGTCACGTACATTCTATATAATAACTATTGAAATTATCTAACAGCTACACACCGATTTTGACAAACAAATAGTTGCTTTTATCAACACGTGCTGATAACGCCTCAGAAATTCAATAACAACAAGTGCTATGGCAGATAAATGAAAGCACGACGGGCCAAGGACAACACCAACACCTAGCACTTCTACGCCATTCAGATGTCCGCCGCATCCAGCCTCTGCAGATTTGCTCATGCCATTTCAACAATCATCAAGGATGTCACACTTACCACTGCCGCCAAAATACAGGGTCCCATCAGTCAGCTCTGTCCTTTCGGATATCCACAAGAGTAAAAGAGCAAGGGACGAAGAAGATGTAGTTTCCACCATAAATATAGAGAATATTACTGATATTAAAAAAGATATGATCGAATATGTTTTCAGAGACTGCAAAAAATTAACCGTAGCAGTCCCCAGTACATCGTCCAGTGCATGGGAAAATATCGCTTTGATAACCTCAATCTACAAGGCTAGAAAAGAACATGAAAACAATAATAACTCAACAGGTAACACCGCAACATTATCCACACACATACTGCCCACTTACGCTCACGTTTCTGCCATAACCACCTCCCAACACGCACCACCTACCAAACCATCTCCTAAAGTCATTACGCTGAAGCCTAATTTCACCGAAACGACTGTATTTTGGCTTCTGAATATTGTCAAGCAAAACCTTCGACAACCCTAGCAGATCTCTCAATTCGTAGTAACCGCCCCCAAAACCGCTGTAACTATCCGCACAGACAAACCTTCTGACGTCATTATCATTTCATACCTCAACCAAAAAATCTGTTCTGTCCACGTTCCTAAACCTAGACAACCCAAACTGATCATCTTCGATACAGACCGTGAAATACCCACACCAGACATTCTTTCATTCCTTTACCGCCAAACTCCCTTCAGCACCTTATCCCAGAAAATGAGTTCCGAACCGAAATATCCGTAGCCAAACTCCGCACCAGATCCGACACCAAACACAATCTCATCTTTAATGTGTAGTTCCGCTTCCGAACGATCCTAACTTCAAGATCACACGTCTACATCGACTGCAAATAATTTAGAATACGAGATTTGGTATCAATAACAAGGTGCTACAATTGTCAACGATTTGGACATTTAGCTAAAGTCTGTCGATCGACCAGCACCTGTGGGCATTGTGCACAAGATCACATATTAAAATCGTGTCCTAACCAAAAATTTTTGCAACTCACCTGTTTCAATTGCCAACGAAATCAACCGCGCTCATAACCATGCTGTGACCAGTCCCGATTGTCTTGTCTACAAGCAGTCCTTGAGATATCCAAAACTACAAACCAACTATAGCTACTAAGCTCTCTACAAAAATCGTTCCTATGCCCACCTATAATCCCCACCTAATACCTCCTACATATCAGTCATTCAAGCCAACCTCAAACACTCCCGCTCTGCAACACTTGAACTAACCCATGTACTTAACGAACAAAGAATATCCCTAGCCGTTCTTCCAGAATCATACCTAGTTAATAACAGAATTGCCAATCTACCTCCGTACACAAGATCCTTTATACATATTCACCCGTCAGATCCTAACCTTACAGCAGTTATCATTATCCACAACTCCCAAATAGATGCTTCCGTTATCCTTTGCCGCTCTACACCACAATTACTGACAGCTGAACTGCGCTGGAAAACTGGTACACTCTACATAATTTCGGTGTAACAAAAACATACATACGTTTTTTACAACAGTTAGACAATACTTAACAAACACTCGAACAGTAACTGACACTGATATGTGCAGACGCAAATGCAAGATCTACATTATGGTACAATGACACCACTGACGAAAAAGGCACCCTCCTCGAAGAGTTTATCCTTCAACATAACCTATCCATCATGAATACTCCTTCAAATATTCCAACCTGGGAATCCTTAAACCACAGATCCAAAACAGATATTACCCTAGCCACCCTATCAGCTTACAATTTAAATAACTCCTAGTGTATTTCACCTTATAACCTCCGGTGATCACAATCCTATAATTTTTAAAATCCTTTCTAGTCTCTCACTACGACAAATCTTCAAATCATCGTCCTACAATACCAACAAAGAAGATTGACCCGGCTTCCTGAAATCCCTAAAAAACCACATCTCGAACCCCAACCTGTCTTACCACAAAATTCCCATCCTACACTACTTGCAAACTCCATTATCCAATCTGTCCAACGTGCAGCAGCCACTACCATTCCGACGAGACACGTACGAAACCCTGGTGGAGTCCCACACTTCAGAAAATAAGAATACGATTTAACATCCTACGTCACAAAATTTAAGGTCTGTGAAGACTTGCAGTCCATAACGGTCAACTTACAATACTGGGCACAGAATTGCGACAGCTACGTTCGTCGGTCAAAAGAAACATCTACGAGGCTAAAAAGGAACATCTGAAGAGGATCGTTGACCACTCCAGCGCCGATTCCTGGCAAACCTATCGCAGGTTAGTAAACCCTCCTCCAATTCAAATCCTAACAACGCCCACATTACTTCTAAACTCCACCGGCCAAGAAACTTTATCCCTCCTTTTAAACACTGTAATTCTTCCTGCTTCTATAGACGTCCCCTCCCTCCTAGAAAACCAAATCGTTAACAATTGCGCACTTCTTCCAAACACCCCACCTAATGATACTATCGACACCGACCTTCTTGATTCTATCATTTCCAAATTAAATCCTCATAAATCTCAAGGTCCTGTTAACATTCCCAACATAATTATTTAAAGGTCATGGCAAGTAATCCACAAATTATTCCAAAAATGTCTAACCACCGGTACCTTTCCTAATACCTTCAAATACGCAGACATCACCCTACTCCTGAAACCTGCAAAAACCCCTGAAGACCCACGCTCATACCGATCAATTGACCTCCATTCATCCATCGGCAAACTCCTAAAAAATTTAATGTTACACAAACTCCAGTCCCACATCGAAAGTAATTCCTTGATCTCCAATAAGCAACATGGTTTTCGTCAAGGTTATAGCGCTGAACAAAGAATGCACTTCCTAATTTCCAAAGTCCGAACAACACAATCTAAATACATCCAAGCACTCATCATAGATTTCCACTCCGCTTTTAATTTCCTCTGATGGCCCAATGTCGTTAATCAACTCAAGATAGTGAATTTCCCTTTCAATATCTACAAAATCATCCAATCATATCTATCTTCCCGTACAGCAACCTTCCGCACAACTATTTTTTCACCACTACGAACCTATTATAAGGCTGTACCCAAGGATCCATTCCTTCACCCAACCTTTGGAACCTATCCGACAACCCCCTCATTGGGCTCAACATTCAGAATACAAATACGGGGACGCTCTATATGTTTCGGGAATAAGTAACAAAAACAAAACATATGGTGTGAAAACTTTTTTACTGTTTTTCAAAATATTCTCCACGATGATTGATACACTTTTGCATACGATAGAATCAATTTTTATAACATTTTTTCCATTCCGATTGAGATTCTCTAAATCGTTGTCCACGCAGTTTGTTCTTCACGTGTGAGAACGAAAAGAATTATGTGCCAAATCAGGACTATACGGCGGATGACCCAACAATTCGATGTTTTGAGTGCTCAAATAGTCACTTGTTTCAGCCGATGTGTGAGAGCTTGCATTACCATGATGGGAAATGATTCGGCGTCGTCGGTTTATTTTTCTCATTTTTCCGAAAACTTGTGGCAATCAGATGTTTGTATACCAATCAGAATTAACTGCTCTACAATCCTTTAAAGCAATGGTCATGGCATTTCCATTTATTCAGAAGCAACCATTTTCTCCAAAATGCTTCGAGCGCGGACAACTTTTGTTGGATTTCGTTCATCTTGGCAGATCCATACAGTCGACTGCTGTTTATTTTTGGGTTGATACGAATAAGACCAAGATTCATTACTGCAGTCGTATTTTTTGAGCATTTCTTTACACAAATCGACACGAGTCTTTTTTTGAGCGATTGTCAAATTATGTGGGATCCAACGTGTACATAGTTTTTTCACAGTTAAATGTTCATGTAATATCGAATGTATACTTGTCATACTAATGCTTAGAGGTGCCTAAATCTTACGATAAGTCACATAACGATCTTGCATTATCAATTCGCGGACAGCATCGATGTTTTCTGGCACAACAGCCGATTTTGGATGAATACCCAATATTTAACTGGTCGTGGCAAATTCCGCTCCAAACTACATTCCCTCCACTCAATCCTCTCCTCACTATGTCCATTCCCCAGAATCATCTGAGCATCTCCTATACCATTGCCCCATTAGTAGGAACTGAATTTATTTATCTTCAACCAAAATGTGTTAAATCCAACTTCTAGGTATTAGAAACCATCTTATTAAAAGATATCGCATTTGTAATTTTACAGGAATGCAACTAAACTGTTTCTTAAAAGGTATTCATGAGATTTGTTACAATTAACTTATGGCTTCATCCTCACGGGCGAACTACTGACGATAAAAGGAAACCCTGATTAACAACGATAAACCCCAAAGTGTATAACCAGAAGATAACGAATATCGATACAATTATAAAGGCGCGTAGGATGCTTTACCTAATCTTCAGCTTAAAATTATAGAAATGTAGCAATAACCAATTCCTAATTTATATAACGTAAGGTGTAGAGATAAGCAAAACGAAAATAACCATGCAGAAACACGTACACCACATTGTAATATCTCTGTAAGCAAACATTTTAATAACCAAATACCACATTTAAATGCTGTCATAAATAAAATAGATCGCAATACTTTAACTGATAATTACATTTACTACAGAATGATGAATAAGCAATCATCAGTTTAGAAAGCAGTCGAAATTGTTAATGAAAATTCGCAAATGACCATGAATACAGTAAGAAGTATGAAATTTTTAATTAAGTACTAGCGAAAATATTTACATGCAAAAACTGCAAGTAACAAATCCCTCCAACAAAAGTAAAAGATCGTGGTAGGAAGGATAAGCAACGGACCAGGCAGTACACTAACAGAACGAACTAAAAGAAAAATTGTTTCAGAGAACCCGAGGAAAATCAGAAACAACAAAAAATAATTTCCATCTGGCTTGAAGAACCATTATACCGTATTAAGCAATACATTAACAAGACTAACCAAAAGGAAATTCGTTTCAGGAGACCCAAGGAAAACCAAAAGCAGCAAAAGAATTTTATCCGGTTCTAAAAATCAATACACCGGACCAAGTTAAGAAACAAAAGATATAGAAAAAGGAAAGGTATAAGGTAACAAGCACCGGGAACAAAATGGAATGGCCTAACACTGCAAAAATAGTCAGAGGACGGATATCTCTAGTAAAGAAATAGTAAGTTTTCCAACATCAAGAAAAGAATTGGTTTCTCGCGAAAAACCAAAACGTAAGAAAAGGAACGAGGAGGAAAATCAACAATTAAAGCCAAAACAAGACAAAAACTATCAAGCCTACAAATATGCTAGAAAAAGTGAAGAATGCTGAATAGAAAAATTAGGGTACTTCAAGTCGTGGTAACAAAGAAGCGTATTAAACGAATAACCTAAGACAGGAATAGCTAATTCGTCCGAAAAGTCGACTAAGTAATAGTTTCCGAAGAAAGGAAGAAATGTCTAGTAAGCACATACCACTGGAAGTGAATTGAAAATTTTAATCAAGTCAGTATGCGAACTAACAGTAAGAAATTCAACTAAAAAAAGGAAAGGAATGTGAAACAAAATTAATGGAAAAGCAAAACTAGAGTTTAAAAATACCTAAAGTAACAGCACAAGATTCGAACGAATGAAACAAAACGAAAGAAAAGAAAAACTAATAAAAATATGTGAGTATGTGGGTATGGAGTATGTATGTGGGTGTGCGTATGTGTGTGCGTGTGCGTGTGTGTGTGTGTGTGTAGTTGGGTGAAGTGTACGTGGCAGCATGGGATGATAAGGTGATATAGATATGTTAATTATAGGGAAGGACCAATTGCTTTTTGTAGCAATACCGATGGCAGTGGAGCGGCTATGTAATACCTAAAAACAACCAGAACAAACTACTTAAGGAAGGGTATAAATACCTTAAAGCCTGTGCCGCTGTGGGCAATAAAAATCACACACAAAAGGTTTAACGGATAACCAAGAACACGCACGTTCGGGTGATGGTGTCGCTTCCAAAAGCTCTCATACAACTCTCGTCGGTAACGGTTCGAGTACGACTTTCACTTCACGCACTCCCACTGTCGGCATAAATGTTTCACTAAAACTGTAGGATACCCGCACGAATAGTATTTATTGTCACCAATACCAATAAATGTTCGATGATGACGTAACATACCGTCCACCAAATTCGTAGAATTTTGAAAAGGAGGGAAGTAGGTTGGGTGAAGGAAATCACATGGGATTTGACCTTGCTAGGAAAACAGGTAACGAAAGATAGGGTGGTACACTACAGCGAGCGATATTACCAACTATGCAAAAATAAAAATATATATGTAAATAAGCAAATATTTAAAATAATATACTACTATACATGTAAGAAATGTGTATATACATCTAAACATAAAATAAAATTAAAATACCGGTAGCGGCGCTAGTTTGACCAAAGGTCGTTTTAATGTGCCATGTGCAGTTTTGATCTCCGCGACACGTATAATACCGTCCGCACCGGGAAAAGTATTAATAATACGACCAAACCTCCATTGAAGTGGAGAAAGCTGGTCGTCCTAGATGAGGACAATAGAGTCCTTTTCAACTTGTCGGACACCTACCTTAGAGTGCCATTTAACCTTCTGATTCAGAGTATGTAAGTACTCATGGCTCCAGCGAGCCCAAAAATCTTGATGGAGTTTTTGCAGAAGTTTCCACCTGCTCTTTAATGATAAAACGTTGGTTGAATGGTCCTCATCTGGTGGTGCAGAAAGAGGCTCCATAGTTAGGAATGACCTGGTGTTAAGCAACGCAAGTCATTTGGATCCGAACTCAAAGCGCAGAGTGGCCTTGAATTTAGAACAGATTCAATTTGAGTAAGAACTGTGTAAAGTTCCTCAAAGGTAAGTTTTTGTTCGCCGATTACGCGAGCTAGGTGTGTCTTTACCGACTTAACACCGCTTTCCCACAAGCCACCGAAGTGAGGGGCGTTAGGTGGATTAAACGACCACTTTATCTTTTCTGAGGTTACTGCACTATGCAGATAACTCATAAGCTGACGATAGGCACCTACAAAATTAGTACCGCAATCACTAAATATTTGAGAACAGCGTCCTCGACGTGCTATAAATCGTCGCAAAGCGGCAAGAAACGCGTCTGCCGACAAATCCGAAACAAGTTCAATATGTGCTGCCTTAGTGGCAAAACAAACAAAAATGCAAATATAGGCCTTAAGAGTTTTAGAACCTCGTAGGCGGTTAGCCTTTATTAAAAGAGGGCCATTTGGGTAATACGTGCTGCCGGTAGGTCTCCCATAGGAGGAGTTACCAGGACCGGTTTGGTACAAAAACATCTATGACATGATGATAAATAACTTCGGATTGAATTTTTAATAGAAAGGATCCAGAAATTCTGTTGGATAAGATACGCTGTGGTATTAACACCGGGATGGCAATACCTTTCATGAGTTGACCGAATGATAAGTTCGGTTAATCGGTGCCGCTGAGGCAATAACGCAGGAAACTTTTCGAAATAGGAAAGCGAAGAATGTGTCAAGCGCCCACCTACTGTTAAGATATTTTGTGGATCAACAAATGGAGAAAGTTTTCGCAAGCTTTTAGGTAATTTACGGTTTGCCTTGATCGAAGCTATTTCCTTTGAAAATGTAACATTTTGTACATGCCGAACGATAATCATGAGAGCATTGTGTAATTCAATGTCTGTTAAGGGACCCGTATGACGTTGAGCCATGGGTTTAGAAAATCTATAAATGTAAGCCACGATGCCTTGGATTTTATATAACGATGAAAAGCGACTTAGTAAAATGTCAATGACGTTTGGATCTGTTTGAGCGACAAATGTTAGGATCTTCTTTTCCGTAGTTACCTCAGCAATTGAGGTTGACGATGTTGGTTGAGGCGGCCACGAGTCACTAGGGTAGTGAAGCCATTCAGGCCCCGCCCACCATAGCGAACATGAAATAACCGCGCTTGGCATTAATCCCCGAGATGCAGGATCAGCCGGATTATGCGAAGATTTAATATAAAACCATCGACTAGGTGCAATGATTTCTTGAATGTGGGTAACACGGTTTGCCACAAAAGTTTTCCAACGAAAAGGTGGAGAACGTATCCAAGTGAGAGCGACCATAGAATCACTCTACGCTGAAATATCGGAGATTTCAATCAAGCCTTGATAAGACCGAATGGTAAAAGAAATTAAATCGGTTAATAAAACGGCGGCATATAATTCCAAACGTGGAATTGAAATGCGCTTAATTGGAGCTACTTTTGTTTTAGCGGTTACAAATTGTACAGTTATTTCTCCAGTAGTTTGATTTATGAACTGGAAATATACTACCGCTGCATACCCTACCTCGCTAGCATCGCAAAACCCATGCAAATGACTAGTAAAAGGATCCGAAGGGGGTAAACAACGTGGTAACTTTAATGACGATAATAACGGCAACTCTTCTTGATACTGCTGCCATTGAGACGAAATGTCTGCTGGTGGGATGTCATCCCAATTTAAACCTAACATCCACAGATGCTGGATTAGGCGTTTCGCAAATGTGTTAGTGGGGCTAAAACCCTAATGGATCATATATTCTGGCAACTTGCGAAAGTATGTTGCGCTTTGTACATATTGGGTTTAATGGTTTAACCCGAAATGAGAAAATATCTTCTGTAGGTGACCATTGAAGACCTAATATTTTTATTGATTCGTCAGAATCGAAAACGAGAGAAGTATATTGGCAAAAATCTGACGGAATGCCTTCCAAAATAAAAGCTGAATTAGAACTCCATTTTCGAAGTTCAAAACCAGCCAAATGTAAAAGTCGGATAGGTTGATCTTTGATTTCTCGGGCCGATTGTATAGAATCTCCACCGGCGACAAAATCGTCAATATATAGATTTGACCGAATAGCCTCAGCGGCTAACGGAAACTTTTTGCCTTCGTCAATGGCTAATTGCTGAAGGGTTTTTAATGAAAGATAAGGCGATGACTTAATACCATAGGTCACTGTATTAAGCTGATAAGCCTGAATGGGTTCTTCTGCGGAGAACCGCCACACAATTAATTGAAACCTTCGATGATCTTCGGTAACCAAAATTTGTCGATACATTTGGCGAACATCACAGGTAAAAACGAAACGATGAGAGCGAAATTTAAGTAAGATTGACGAAATGTCATTTTGGAGACTAGGTCCAGCCAATTGAGTGTCATTAAGTGACACGTTGTTTTTAGCCTTTGCAGAGGCGTCAAAAACCACACGAATTTTAGAAGTATGACCTTCCTCTTTAAACACAGGGTGATGGGGTAAAAAATAATTATCGTTCCCAACGGGCGGAGAATCGAGTAATGCCATATGACCCGCATCAAGATAGTCCTGCATGAAATTGTTGTATTGGGCGCGTAGCTCCGGTTGAGCATGCAATTTGCGCTCCAACGAAAATAGTCTTTTTTTAGCCATCTCAAAGCAATTATCAAAAACGGGCAAAGTATCGTTGAACGGTAACGCAACAATAAAACGACCGCTAGGGTCACGAGAAAACGTGTTTTCAAAAATCAAGTCTGCCTTTTCTTCTTATGGAGAAGTATAAGGCTTGGATGGCAACTCTTCTATCTCCCAAAACCGCCTTAGGGTCTGGTCGATAGGATCTTCTACAGAAGTAAAAAATGTTTGGACAGTATCAGACTGCAAGCTTTTTGTGGGACCAATAATAGTCCAACCAAAAATTGTATTTATGGCGGCAGGCTGAAGAAATTTGTCATGTATAACACCGCCATTGATGATGAACGGATAAACATCTGCTCCAAGTAGCATGTCAATAGTTCCTGGAGAGTTCCAGGTCGGGTCTGCAAAGTGCAGGCCGCATAAGTGTTCCCAATTATTAGGAACTTCAACGCTGGGTAATTTGCCAGATATTGACGAAAGCACAAAAGTTGTGACTTCTAGAGATTTTTCAAAGTCTAACATAAAGCGAATGGTGCAGCTGACGGCACCCCTATTGACTGCTGAAGTTGTCTGTCCAAGTCCATAAATCGGAACTTGAGAACGTATGCGTGGAAGCCAAAGTTTGCTCACGCAATCGTCTCGAATAAAGCTAGCTTGAGAGCCAGGGTCTAAGAGTACCCTGATCGGTTTGTATCTACCAGAACGATCTTGAACTTCCACAACAGCAGTGGAAAGTAAGACAGTAACCCCAAGATTTGAATTCGTCTGTGAAGACAAACCATTTGCCGGAATAGGAGAGGCTGACTGCGTCCTATTGGCATTTTTATGCATGTGTGTAGCGGTCGGTTCAGCTGAACGGCTAGAAGCAGGTTGCGCTTCAAAATGTAGCAAGGTATGATGCGGCTTGGCGCAAGTTCGACAGGAATTATAAGATTTGCATTGCATGGACGCATGGTCTGTTCGTAAGCAATTTAAACAAAGGCGTAAGCGTTTGACAATGTCGAAACGTTCCGTCGCAGTTTTCTTTAGAAACGATTAACATCTGTAAATTAAGTGATTGCCTTTGCAAGAAGGACAATGGCGCGAAAATGAATTCTTTGAGTCATTAGAGCTAATTGGTGTGTCCAGTGAAACTAAGTTAGAAGAAACTCTTGGTTTAAACTGAAACGCTGAGGATTTCTTAGGCACTGATGTGTGAGATGTATGGACAGTCGTCGAATAAGAAACAGGTGCGGTTGAAGAAAAGGTTTCCAACGCTGCACATTGTTGAGTTAAAAAATATCTCAAATCATCGAAATTGGGTATTTGCTTCGGATCCGATTGGAGTTCGAAGCGTTTTCTAGTGAACGGATCGAGTTTTTCTAAAAGAAAATCGACTAGAATAAAGTTCCAATGTTCAGTGGGAAACTTTAAGTTAGCTAGAACAGCAAGGTTCTCTGAAAAACAATCAATAAGTGCACTAAGTTTCTTAGGGTCTTCTGATTTTAAAGTGGAAAGTCTTTCATAGCCTTCCAATGCAAATTTGCTAATAAACGCGGATTGCTAAATCGCTCACGCAAGGCATTATAGGAAATAATAAAATTATCCCCCGAAATGGGTACCGATTTAATAATTTTCAAAGACTCCCCGCTACAGCAATTGATAAGGTAATTTAGCTTTTCGATATTGGACAGCGACGCATTATTATAAACCAGACTGTCAAATAAATCGATAAAGGATGGGAATTCCGTTACCTCATTATTAAAATGTGGGAGCTTTAACGGTAACAATTTTGATCCCGTGCTGCTTGGAGCATTTTCCGTAATCTGTGCCCGCATTTCTTGCATCGTTTCAAGATGCAGCAGTATGCAATAATAAGCGGAATCCACTTCCTTCCGTAAAGCGTTGTAATTCAATAATTCTACCTCGTCACAGGACGCTAAGACATTAACTAAAACCCTGTTAAAATTGGAGTAAATGTCATTGACTTCCCTTGTTTGTATATAGAACAACGTTTTTAAACTTGAATTACTTTATATAGAGTTGCCAAGTTCCAACATTTCTATAATGCGTATTTTCAGTAATTCGAGCTCTGCTACATGTGTTTTCTTCGGAGCCATAGTGACTGTTATTCTGAAAGACCTACAATAAATGCTGTAAAACGGTAACCGCTCAGATGTGCGCTGAGAAATATTAAAATATTATGAGTTGTTCAAGGCACGAAAAATGTAAAATAGCGCAGAAATCGATAAATCACGTTTATGACTATTGGCCTGCAATGGGTCTTAAGCAACACGTGGAAAACTAAGGGTTTGTTAAACAAAGCGTTACGATAAAATTTACAGTTTACGGTTAAGGTAGGCCTTTACATCAAAGCTCACAGGAACATGATGCAGCTTTACAACTTTATTACCCTGCAAATATGTTCAATATTTTACTGCAAACCGACTGAAAGGTTGTATGTGATACAAAACGTGCAATGGCTTTTACACAAAGCAAATCCCTTTACATTGCTGTGTGTTTTATATGCCGCTAAAATAAATTTAAGACTGAAAACTAACAAATTTGATGCTAAAGTATTTGTTTGTAACTAAACGCTTGTTGGTTTAATTACGGCGAAATCGCTTAATTTAATTTAACGAAAGTATGTAGCTAATATTGTATATAGTTTAACCCGCTAAATATGGGGTTTGAACACAAATTTAAAGCTAAATAATTGATTCAAAAACGCTCGCTGGAATGCAAAATAATATTTAATTTAGGACATGCGTATAAACCATAGAAGTAGTGAAATTCGGATCGTTTGGACCAATGGTTGTATGGGATGATAAGGTGATATAGATATGTTAATTATAGGGAAGGACCAATTGCTTTTTGTAGCAATACCGATGGCAGTGGAGCGGTTATGTAATAACTAAAAACAACTAGAACAAACTACTTAAGGAAGGGTATAAATACCTTAAAGCCTGTGCCGCTGTGGGCAATAAAAGTCACACACAAAAGGTTTAACAGACAACCAAGAACACGCACGTTCGGGTGATGGTGTCGCTTCCAAAAGCTCTCATACAACTCTCATCGGTAACGGTTCGAGTACGACTGTCACTTCACGCACTCCCACTGTCGGCATAAATGTTTCACTAAAACTGTAGGATACCCGCACGAATAGTATTTATTGTCACCAATACCAATAAATGTTCGATGATGACGTAACAGTACGTGTGTGTGTGTATGTGTGTGTGTGTGTGTGTGTTTTTCGATGACCTGCAACGTATCGTCTAATTGTCGTAGGTGAGTTTGTATGTCTTTGCTGTATTGGAAGTCGGCCAAGTTTATATGTAATGTCTCTGTTTCCCAGTGCAGTTCGATTGCTAGGATTTACAATGAGGTAAAGGAGCATGGAGGAGTTTATGAGGATTATTGATGACAGTAGCTGCAGTGAGATTAGGATCAGATGGGCAAGAACGAGTAATGAATCTGGTATGTGAGAGAGGATTAGGGATTCATTTATTGAATAAGTAGGATTCTTGCAGAAGGGCTAAGGAAAGGTTTTGTATGTAAAGTACACACGATATTTCGAAAGATGCCGATCTAGAGCTAAAGCTTAGTTTGGATAGCGTATAAACAGATACATGAAGGAAAAAGGATTGTTAGTTAGGTGTAGGAGTATTTTGCTGGGTAGAATTAGTAGCCATAATCGGTTCTAAGTTTAGATATCTCAAGGGATTGTTTAAAGACGTTACAGTCGGGACAGATCACAAGGTTTTTATGGGCGCGGTTAGTGCGGTGCCAATTTGCACGATTAGGAAGTGTGGAGTAGAACGATTACATTACATGCTTTTTTTAAACAGTGGTCGCAGGTGGTTGCAGATCTGAGTATTTTAGCGTAATGTCCATATAGCTGCCAGTTATAAAATCTTAAAAGTGAAAGTAAGTCTTTAATTTTTCATGATTTGTAGCTTTCGTATATATGCGTTCTGCAGATAGGATCGTGCGGAGCTGGAAGCAGACATTTTGGATAAGGTTGTCTGTAGTTTCGGATTTGGAACAACGTATGCTATTGTGATTTTGGAATCTTCAGAGGTTAGATGTTGTAGCGAGATTTGTCCACGTAGGTAAGAGAGAGTGTTTGGAGTAGGAATTTCTTTGTCGAGGTCAAAGATCGTTAGTTGGAGTTGTCTAGGTTTGGGCATGTCGACGGAGTAGATTTATTGATTTAGGTTTGATATAATGTTTACGTCGAGGGTTTGTCTGTACGATTAATGACGGTGCTTTTGAAAGGTCGGGTACCGCGTATAGAGAGGTGAGGAAGTGAAGGGCGTAGTTTTATTTGACAATATTGAACAGTTGGTAAAGTCGGTCACAGTGTAATTACTTTACGATGTGGTTTAGATGGAGGGGCATATTGTGTGATAAAGGCAGAAACGTGTGCGTAGGTTGGTAGTGTCGGTGGCGGTGATTGTTGTGTAGCTGTGGTTGTTACCTGATGTGTGGCGAGTGTCTGTATGTTTTGTATGAACTAGTGAAGCTTGGCTTTAAGTATTTGACTGTTCTGCAAGGAGGCAGCGGCTAATGCAATGTCTTCTACCCTTTGTATTATATATTGACCGCCAATATTATTCATATTGGTGCAATATCGTGTGAGGTAAGTGAGTGAGTGAGTCTTTATTGTAAGCCATATTCAGGCCATTGACCCATCCCAGGTTGTACAGTCTAAAGAAAAAACAAGAAC
Organism: Platerodrilus igneus; assembly: GCA_036346225.1. Lineage (NCBI taxonomy): Eukaryota > Metazoa > Arthropoda > Insecta > Coleoptera > Lycidae > Platerodrilus > Platerodrilus igneus. Next base: position 2,859,929 of record JARFIW010000012.1, on the reverse strand, counting down.
AAAATGGAATTTAATTGGGTTTCAGGAGGTCTTCTTTTTGAACTCCTTTATAACACTTCGACTGACGTCAAAAAGTTGATGCAAGACAGGATGGATGAAATTACCCGAGTTCCGGTGCAGTTTCCACTTTGATGTTTGATCGCAGGTTAGGGAGGTTAGGGTGGGGGTATAGGAGGTTTGTTATTTAATATCTTTTGTAGGAAATGAGTGACTAGGAATTTTAAATTAGGTAGTGGGGAGTATAGGTCCAGTTGTATAGTTTGCTTAAAATTGATTCACATGGCAGTAACGGCGGGGCAATGGTATAGGAGATGCTCAGGTGATTCTGGGGAATGGACATAGTGAGGAAAGGATTAAGTGGAGGGAATGTAGTTTGGAGCGGAATTTGTCACGACCAGTTAAATATTAGGTATTCATCCAAAATCGGCTGTTGTGCCAGAAAACATCGATGCTGTCCGCGAATTGATAATGCAAGATCGTCATGTGACTTATTGAAAGATTTAGGCATCTCTAAGCATTAGTATGACAAGCATACATTCGATATTACATGAACATTTAACTGTGAAAAAACTATGTACACGTTGAATCCCACATAATTTGACAATCGCTCAAAAAAAGACTCGTGTCGATTTGTGCAAAGAAATGCTTAAAAAAATACAATTGCAGTAATGAATCTTGGTTTTATTCGTATGAACCCAAAAATCAACAGCAGTCGACTGTATGGATCTGCCAAGATGAACGAAATCCAACAAAAGTTGTCCGCGCTCGAAGCATTTTGGAGAAAATGGTTGCTTCGGAATAAATGGACATGCCATGACCATTGCTTTAAAGGATCGTAGAGCAGTTAATTCTGATTGGTATACAAACATCTGATTGCCACAAGTTTTCGGAAAAATGAGAAAAATAAACCGACGACGCCGAATCATTTCCCATCATGATAATGCAAGCTCTCACACATCGGCTGAAACAAGTGACTATTTGAGCACTCAAAACATCGAATTGTTGGGTCATCCGCCGTATAGTCCTGATTTGACACATAATTCTTTTCGTTCCCACACGTGAAGAATAAACTGCGTGGGCAACGATTTAGAGAATCTCAATCGGAATGGAAAAAATGTTATAAAAATTGATTCTATCGTATGCAAAAGTGTATCAATCATCGTGGAGAATATTTTGAAAAACAGTAAAAACGTTTTCACACCTTATGTTTTGTTTTTGTTACTAATTCCCAAAACATATAGAGCGTCCCCGTATTTGTATTCTGAATGTTGAGCCCAATGAGGGGGTTGTCGGATAGGTTTCAAAGGTTGGGTGAAGGAATGGATCCTTGAGTACAGCCTTATAATAGGTTCGTAGTGGTGAAAAAATAGTTGTGCGGAAGGTTGCTGTACGGGAAGATAGATATGATTGGATGATTTTGTAGATATTGGAAGGGAAATTCACTATCTTGAGTTGATTAAGGACATTGGGCCATCAGAGGAAATTAAAAGCGGAGTGGAAATCTATGATGAGTGCTTGGATGTATTTAGATTGTGATGATCGGACTTTGGAAATTAGGGAGTGCATTCTTTGTTCAGCGCTATAACCTTGACGAAAGCCATGTTGCTTATTGGAGATCAAGGAATTACTTTCGATGTGGGACTGGAGTCTGTGTAACATTAAATTCTTTAGGAGTTTGCCGATGGATGAAGGGAGGTCAATTGATCGGTATGAGCGTGGGTCTTCATGGGGTTTTGCAGGTTTCAGGAGTAGGGTGATGTCTGCGTATTTGAAGGTATTAGGAAAGGTACCGGTAGTTAGACATTTTTGGAATAATTTGTGGATTACTTGCCATGACTTTTAAATAATTATGTTGGGAATGTTAACAGGACCTTGAGATTTATGAGGATTTAATTTGGAAATGATAGAATCAAGAAGGTCGGTGTTGATAGTATCATCAGGTGGGGTGTTTGGAAGAAGTGCGCAATTGTTAACGATTTGGTTTTCTAGGAGGGAGAGGACGTCCATAGAAGTAGGAAGAATTACAGTGTTTAAAAGGAGGGATAAAGTTTCTTGGCCGGTGGAGTTTAGAAGTAATGTGGGCCTTGTTAGGATTTGAATTGGAGAAGGGTTTACTAACCTGCGATAGGTTTTCTAGGAATCGGCGCTGGAGTGGTCAACGAACCTCTTAAGATGTTCCTTTTTAGCCTCGTAGATGTTTCTTTTGAAGGACGAACGTAGCTGTCGCAATTCTGTGCCCAGTATTGTAAGTTGACCGTTATGGACTGCAAGTCTTCACAGACCTTAAATTTTGTGACGTAGGATGTTAAATCGTATTCTTATTTTCTGAAGTGTGGGGCTCCACCAGGGTTTCGTACGTGTCTCGTCGGAATGGTAGTGGCTGCTGCACGTTGGACAGATTGGATAATGGAGTTTGCAAGTAGTGTAGGATGGGAATTTTGTGGTAAGACAGGTTGGGGTTCGAGATGTGGTGTTTTAGGGATTTCAGGAAGCCGGGTCAATCTTCTTTGTTGGTATTGTAGGACGATGATTTGAAGATTTGTCGTAGTGGGAGACTAGAAAGGATTTTAAAAATTATAGGATTGTGATCACCGGAGGTTATAAGGTGAAATACACTAGGAGTTATTTAAATTGTAAGCTGATAGGGTGGCTAGGGTAATATCTGTTTTGGATCTGTGGTTTAAGGATTCCCAGGTTGGAATATTTGAAGGAGTATTCATGATGGATAGGTTATATTGAAGGATAAACTCTTCGAGGAGGGTGCCTTTTTCGTCAGTGGTGTCATTGTACCTTAATGTAGATCTTGCATTTGCGTCTGCACATATCAGTGTCAGTTACTGTTCGAGTGTTTGTTAAGTATTGTCTAACTGTTGTAAATACGTCTGTATGTTTTTGTTATACCGAAATTATGTAGAGTGTACCAGTTTCCCAGTGCAGTTCAGCTGTCAGTAATTGTGGTGTAGAGCGGCAAAGGATAACGGAAGCATCTATTTGGAGTTGTGGATAATGATAACTGCTGTAAGGTTAGGATCTGACGGGTGAATATGTATAAAGGATCTTGTGTACGGAGGTAGATTGGCAACTCTGTTATTAACTAGGTATGGTTCTGGAAAAACGGCTAGGGATATTCTTTGTTCGGTAAGTACATGGGTTAGTTCAAATGTTGCAGAGCGGGAGTGTTTGAGGTTGGCTTAGATGACTGATATGTAGGAGGTATTAGGTGTGGATTATAGGTGGGCATAGGAACGATTTTTGTAGAGAGCTTAATAGCCATAGTTGGTTTGTAGTTTAGAATATCTCAAGGACTGCTTGTAGACAAGACAATCGGGACTGGTCACAGGATGGTTATGAGCGCGGTTGATTCGTTGACAATTGAAACAGATGAGTTGCAAAAATTTTTGGTTAGGACACGATTTTACTACGTGATCTTGTGCACAATGCCCACAGGTGCTGGTCGATCGACAGACTTTAGCTAAATGTCCAAATCGTTGACAATTGTAGCACCTTGTTATTAATACCAAATCTCGTATTCTAAATTATTTGCAGTCGATGTAGACGTGTGATCTTGAAGTTAGGATCGTTCGGAAGCGGAACTACACATTAAGGATGAGATTGTGTTTGGTGTCGGATCTGGTGCGGAGATTAGCTACGGATATTTCGGTTCGGAACTCATTTTCTGGGATAAGGTGCTGAAGGAAGTTTGGCGGTAAAAGAATGAAAGAATGTCTGGTGTGGGTATTTCACGGTCTGTATCGAAGATGATCAGTTTGGGTTGTCTAGGTTTAGGAACGTGGACAGAACAGATTTGTTGGTTGATGTATGAAATGATAATGACCCGAAAGCGAATTATCAAAAACTACAAGATCACACCATGATAAAGTTATGCCTAGTTATGCCTAGCTGTACGGCTTGCTGCTTCTTCTTTGATGATTTCTCACGTGGAAAATTGGGCCTGGGTTTCTTTGGGGCGTTTTTAGATTACTCGTCGCACAATTGGAGATATTACGGTGTGGAAATTGAATTTATCTCTCTCAAATCGTCGGGATATGTTAATACAACAGCTGTTATTGATTGAGCATGCACTATTAAATAATAACATTATTATTTAAGTGCGATTTTTTACATATTCCTTTTTATGCAACTGCAACGAAATGCATTTCGTAAGTAGGTAGGTTTTTTCTTTATTGTTGTTGTTTGCTCTTACTTTAATATTTTCTAGATTTCGCCTTCTTGTAATTTAGTCATAACACCTAGGATACGAGATATGTATACATATCCATAACATCCGGGGCGTAATGGAGGGCGTAATGGTTTCATAACGCCCGCTCATTATGCCCCCAGAAACAAATCATTTTTTTAGCTATTTATGTACTAAGTGTGTATTAAGCTTTCTCATAGCTCTGTTTAGATTTAGTGGCTAGCAAACTTTTAGTTGCTTTTAGTGCTGGCTTTGCAATTATTGCTTGCAACTCTTGATCATCCATTTTGCACTATTAATATTTAATAAATGTGACAAATGTCCAAAGCATAGGAATGCCAAACTGTTTATTGCCATCATGGAAAACATGATGTAGGTGTGTTTAATAGTTATATAATAAAATATGAGGTAAATTCTAAAATAGAAAACTTACCTATCACCTATTTTTTATTTTATATATGAGGTGAAATATAAAATCTTGTATGCACCACTTGTGCTACTTGATGATAACGCCTATAGGGCGACTCAATCTGTTCCTCGGGCTGAATGAGTCGCCCTCCGGGCGTTATCATCTTAATAACACACTTGGTTCATAAATAGCTATTGTATTTATTTACAAAGAGTTATTTGTAGACAATAAATATACGGTGTTTATGACTATTTTGATATCAAAGATTTAAAATCGTGGTATCAATAAGACTGAAAACAGTCCCCTATACATAGTTTTGTTTAATTTTTGTTTTATGTAAATACTAAAATTGAGAGTAACAATTAGTTTCAGGTATTCAGGAGTGTATTTATTATTTTGCGTAAATTTTTATGCTGTGTAAATCCATCGGGGTATGTTTTGGACAAAGATTGTTTTTTACGCGGGTTGGTTTCCTTGTCTTGTAATATGTTTTTTAATTAGTGGTTTGTAAATAAGGTTCCTTTCGTGAGGTTTTGTTTTTCTTTCTGTGTGACTCACTTTCCTCACTGTCATTTTAGTTGTCTCGACTTTCTCTGGATTGGTTTTTGTTACAGTATTCGATGCGGGCGATTTTATTTGCTTACGTTACTTTTCTTTTTTGTCCGCACCGAAAACCGCAACAAAAGCTTTGATAAAGTTTTCAGGTTTTCAAGCTGATTTAACTAACTGAAGTTAATAGATTTTCCAAATAACCTAATGTTTGCTTAGATAACGCGCTAGCGTTACAAGATTTCATTGATCGATTGCTGATTTAAATTAATTAAAGTTGTGTTTTAGTTGGGATAATTGGATAATTGCCTGATTTTATAAATTTGTAATGTTTATCCCGTATCCTATGAGGTCAGTTTAACATTATTCTTTAATTCAAAGATTCAAACAATGCAGCTTATAGATTTGCATCTTACAGTTCTTGCTTATATTAACGCTACTTTGTTAAAATGGTTCATTCGATGACTTGTACAAACATTTCTTTAAAATAAATGAAACTATTGAGTACCAATCCTTTCACTTCAAATTAAAATTTTAAGAAGCTGTTGCAAAATGATTTAAGTACAAGGATTTACCTCACGTTTAATTAAAACCATAAATAACACGGCTAAACAAGTGGTCTATATAAAATATTTTAACTCTGCTTCAATTTAGATGGTGGTCCTATTGTCATTTTGATCGAGGGTTTCTTAGACAAGTTTTGCTATTAATAGATTTCGTGGTGGATGCGTAGCGTTTGATCACCTAATTTAATCCCCTCTTCACTATGTCCATGCAACTATTTCGATTCTCCAGAAACTCCTGAGTATCTCCCATACCATTGCTCCGTCGTTACTGTCATCTGAATTAATTTTAAGCAAACTATACAACTGGACCTATACTCCCCACTACCTAATTAAAAATCTATAGTTACTCATTTCCTACAAGAGATATTAAATAACAAACCTCCTATACCCGCACCCTAACCTCCTTAATCTGAGATCAAACATCAAAGTGGAAACTGCATTGGAACTCGGGTAATTTCATCCATCCTGTCCTACATCAACTTTTTGACGTCAGTCGAAGTGTTATAAGCGAGTTCAAATAGAAGACCTCCTGAAACCCAATTAAATTCCATTTTGTTCTTGTTTTTTCTTTAGACTGTACAACCTGGGATGGGTCAATGGCCTGAATATGGCTTACAGTAAAGACTCACTCACTCACTCACCTCACACGATATTGCACCAATATTAATAATATTGGCGGTCAATATATAATACAAAGAGTAGAAGACATTGCATTAGCCGCTGCTTCCTTGCAGAATAGTAAAATACTTAAAGCCAAGCTTCACTAGGTCATACAAAACATACAGACACTCGCCACACATCAGGTAACAACCACAGCTACACAACAATCACCGTCACCAACACTACCAATTTACGCACAGGTTTCTGCCTTTATCACACAACATGCCCCTCCATCTAAACCACATCGTAAAGTAATTACATTGTGACCGACTTTACCAACTGTTCAATATTGTCAAATAAAAGCTACGCCCTTCACTTCCTCAGCTCTCTATACGCGGTACCCGACCTTTCAAAAGCACCGTCATTAATCGTATAGACAAACCCTCGACGTAAACATTATATCAAACCTAAATCAATAAATCTACTCCGTCGACATACCCAAACCTAGACAACTCCAACTAACGATCTTTGACCTCGACAAAGAAATTCCTACTCCAAACACTCTCTCTTACCTACGTGGACAAATCTCCCTACAGCATCTAACCTCTGAAGATTCCAGAATCACAATAGCATACGTTGTTCCAAATCCAAAACCACAGACACCCTTATCCTAAATGTCTGCTTCCAGCTCCGCACGATCCTATCTGCAGAACGCATACATACGAAAGCTACAAATCATGAAAAATTAAAGACTTACTTTCACTTTCAAGATTTTATACCTGGCAGCTATATGGACATTACGCTAAAATCCTCAGATCTGCAACCACCTGCGACCACTGTTTAAAAAAGCATGTAATGTAATCGTTCCACTCCACACTTCCTAATCGTGCAAATTGGCTCGGCACCAACCGCCCCCATAACCACCTTGTAATCTGTACCGACTGTAACGTCTTCAAACAATCCCTCGAGATATCTAAACTTAGAACCGATTATGGCTACTAATTCTACTCAGCAAAATACTCCTACACCTAACTAACAATCCTTTTTCCTTCATGTATCTGTTTATACGCTATCCAAACTAAGCTTTAGCTCTAGATCGGCATCTCTCGAAATATCGTATGTACTTTACAGACAAAACCTTTTCTTAACCCTTCTGCAAGAATCCTACTTATTCAATAAATGAATCCCTAATCCTCTTTCACATACCAGATTCTTTACTCATTCTGGCCCATCTGATCCTAATCTCACTGCAGCTACTGTCATCAATAATCCTCATAAACTCCTCCATGCTCCTTTACCTCTTTGTAAATCCTAGCAATCGAACTGTACTGGGGACCAGGGACATTGCATATAAACTTAGCCGACTTCCAATACAACAAAGACATACTAACTCGCCTACGACAATTAGACGATCCGTTGCAGGCCATCGAAAAACACCTGCAATTGCGCGCACACACACACACGCGCACACATACACCTACACTTCACCCAACTACACACACCTACCCCACAACCACAAACACAAACACACACACAAACACACACACACGTACACGCATACGCGCTCCTACATACACTCTATACCCATATACACACATATTTTTAGTAGTTTTTCTTTTCCTTCGTTTTGTTTTCTTTGTTCGAATCGTGTGCCGTTTCTTTGGGTTTTTTTTAATTCTAGTTTTGCTTTTCCATTCATTTAGTTCCACATTCCTTTTCCATTTTTTAAGTTGAATTCCTTACTGTTGGTTCGCATACTGAGGTGATTAAATTTTTCAATTCACTTCCTGTGGTATGCGTTTTTTAGACATTTCTTCTTTTCTTCGGAAACTATTCCTTAGTAGACTTTTCGGCCAAATTAGCTATTCTTGTATTGGGTTATTCGTTTAATACGCTTTTTTGCTACTACAGCTTGAAGTACCTCAATTTTTTTATCCAGCATTCATCACTTTTCCTAGCATACTTTTAGGCTTGACAGTTATTGCCTCGTTTTGGCTTTTATTGTTGGTTTTCCTCCTCGTTCCTTTTCTTACGTTTTGGTTTTCCGCGAGAAACCAATCCTTTTCTTGATGTTGAAAAACTTTACTATAGTTTTACTGGAGATATCCGTCCTCTGACGATTTTTGCAGTGCTAGGCTATTCCATTTTCATCGCGGTGCTTGTTATCCTACACCTTTCCTATTTCTACATCTTTTGTTTCTTGACTTGGTCCGGTGTATTGGTTTTTAGAACCGGATAACATTTTTTTGTTGTTTTTGGTTTTCCTTGGGTCTCCTGATACGAATTTCCTTTTGGTTAATCCTGTTAATGTTTTGCTTAATACGGTATAATGGTTCTTCAAGCCGGATGGATATTATTTTTTGTTGTTTCTGATTTTTCTTGAGTTTTCTATAACAAATTTTGTTTTGGTTCGTTTTGTTAGTGTAGTGCCTGGTCCGTTGCTTATGCTTACTACCCCGATCTTTTAATTTTGCCTGGGGGAGGGAGGGAGTTTATTGCGTGCCGTCTTTGCATGTAGACATTTTCATAGGTACTTAAGTAAAATTTCATATTCTTTACTGTATTCAAGATCATTTGCAAATTTTCATTAACAATTGCTACGTACAATGACGTAGCCGGACGAATACGTAAATATACTAGGCTAACAACCAATGCGTGAGGGGAGGGGTTCCTAGCAACACAAAAATACTACATCGCCAAAGATTTTTAATTTATAATAAAGAAACACAAATGTAGAAATTTCTATCGAAACAGCAAAACAAGATTAACTAAGGTTACTATTTAATAAAACAATTTTACTCTATGAACAAATTCACTAATTGTTCCACGAAGTGCGCAATTTATAACTAACATGCAATAAATCTAATCAGTACCAAAAAGAATGACGCTGATACCTTCGTATAAGCGGATGGGTTAATTAAAAAAAAAACATTAAATTTAGAAACCTTTCTAGTAAGGATTTTACCATACAAAGCATTTGTTATAACTTTAATCAGTAAAAAAAATACTGCTGATACTTTCGTATAAGCAGATGGGTTAAGTACAAAAAACAAAAGCATTAAAGTTTGAAACTTTTGTAGTGAGGATTTTACCAGAACAAACATTAGCGTATCTAATTTCAAATTGAGTTTATCCCTGGGTATGTTAGCAAAGGATAACAAGTCACATACATGTGTCTGAATACTTATCTTGTCAGCCCTCGGAAGCGAACTGACACAGCATCGCCGAGGTAGTCAGCAAAAACATTGCTACTACCGTAATTGCCACGGCGGTCTACATGCAAGAGCAATTGATCTACATCAAGGAATAATAGGGCTACGCAACAAGCAATTTAGCCTCCACCCAAAAGCTAAAAAGAAAGGAAAACCTTACTAATATTAACAACTCAGGAGCGCTTACCGATCCACACCAATTCTACACATTTGATAGAGGACAAACGTGTATCGCTTTTGGAGTAACAGAACGAGTAGTCATCAACGCACAAGCTGCAAAATCAAAATTTTAAAAGGAGTTCCAAATAACACCAACTCGAAAAGCAAAAATCCGCGTTATCGAAACGCGATTCAAACTGGAAGAACACGGTTTTATCGGAGAATAGTAGGATATATTATTTCAACAAGTCGTTACCTTGGAACAATAGAGAAAAGCAGTATACGGCGGTCGTAAGGAATACCAAGATAGCGGGTACTTAAATACGGGATATAACTATTTAATTTATAGAATAAATTTTTGTTTTAAAAGCAAAAAGGGGTTTAAGTTGAGGAATTCATTCGGGAGCGCATTGAATTAACCAGGAAAATTTTAAAAACAAAATTGCAACGTAACACAATTTCGACTGCTTTCTAAATTGATTGCTAATTCACCCTGTAGTAAATGTAATTATAACTTAAAGTATTGCTAACTATTTTATTTGTGACAGCATTTAAATGTGGTATTTGGCTATTAGAACATTTGTTTTCAGAAATATTACAATGTGGTGTAGGTGTTTCTGCATGGTTATTTTCGTTTTGCCTATCTCTAAACCCTATTTTATATAAACTAGTAATTGGTTTATGCTATATTTCTATAAGTTAATGCTGAAGGTTAGGCAAAACATCCTACACGTCTTTAAATTCAACAAGGTTGGTTGTATCTATATACCGTATCTTAAAGTTATACACGTTGGGGTATATTCGATGCTAATCGTGTTTTCTTTTTATAGAGAGTAGTTTGCTTGTGAAAATGAAGTCATTAGTTGGTTATATGAGATCTCGTGAATTCCTTTTAATTTCGTTTGTGTAAAATTAGAAATATGCGATTTCCTTTAATAAGATGATAATTATAATACCACATTTTGGTTAAAGATAAATAAATTCAGTTACTACTAATGGAAAATGTGATCCAGCATACGTCGATTACAAAAAGTTTTTGTGTCCATCCGTGAATTACCAGAGCCGACAAGATCACGCCGTGATAAAGTGAAAACGGAAATGTCATGTGAAACTAACTGTACAGTTTGCTGTTTCTCCTCTATATTGTTTTAATGATTTTGTTCATGGAAAATTAAGTCAGGATTTTCTTTGATGCGATCTGTACCTTATAAGGTATAACGGAACCTTTATAAGATCACTCTCGTGTCCGTCCGTCCGTCTGTCACAGAGGTTTTTCTCGAAAACTATGTAACGTAAGAATTTGAAATTTGGCACAATGCTAAGTCCTTATGGCGCGCACATATATCGACAGTCAGAAAGTAGAAAAAAATTTTCAGATTAAAATGGAGGGGGTTAATTCGGTTAAAAGAAAAATAGTTTTAATAAATATATCGTGTGAGGTATCATTTGAAAGAGGATTCTAAAAGGCTTCTAAAGATACTTTTTTTATAATTTTCGGTCCAGTAGTCTTCATGATACAGTTCAAAATGTGCCAAAAATGACCGTCCCCCCCTCCTGTTCTTCTACATTTCCAAAGCTAAAATTTTGATTTTAGTAGGAATAGTAGCTATTAAGTTATAGATCATCCGAAAACTGCAGGGTTTTTGACAGTGTAATAGTTGCTGGTAAATTTTTTTTAAACACAGTAATAGACAACGTATTTACTAATGTACCAGTACGGGACAAGATATTCATGTTTCAGTTATCATAATCAAATTTGGATAAGATTTAAATATACATAAAAACCAGCTTAATTTGGTTTATTGATTGCTCACTGTAGTATTGATACGGATCCCTAATAGTGCGAGCTCGACTTGCTCTTGGCTAACTTTTTTAGGTTACTAATTGCACAACTATTGATGTTCCGCTGTGGAAATTGAACTTACTTTGCTCAAATCGTCAGAATATGCTAATACGACAGCTGTTATTGATTGAGTATGAATTATTAAATAATAATAAGCAATACTGCCCATAAAACTTTCTATATAAAAATTTAGGGTACACCATTATTTAAGTGCGATTTTTTGTACATATTTCTTTTTGTTACAACTGCAGCGAAATGGATTTCGTGTGCGGATGGGTTTTCATTTATTGGTGTTGTTTGCTCTTACTTTAATATTAATTGTATTTATCTACCAAGAGTTACTTGTGGACAAGTATGTAGTTTTATGACTACTTTGATATCAAAGGTTTAAAATCGTTGTAGCCATAGGACTGAATACAGTTCATTATACATATTTTTGTTTAATTTTTGTTTTAAATAAATATATAAATATTGGGGAACAATTTGTTTGAGGTACTCAGGAATGTAGTTATAGTTTTGCGTAGATTTTTATATTTTACATGTGATTTTCCAATGCTCCACCCGAAGGTACTACATTGGCCAGGAAACGAGTTTTTTTTACCTAGAAAATTTGAAATTTTGCCGAATCTTTGCTGTTCCAAGCAAGGTAGGGATCTTTAACGTGCGTGACAACACTAACACACGGGACCTCCATTTTACCTCTCATCCGAACGAGGGTGTATTTTTGTGAAAAATGCTCGCCTAACATTTTTCAAGCGGACCGTGTCGGGAATCGAACCCGGGACCTTGGGCGTGGTGTTAATCCTTCGGGATATATTTTGAACAAAGGTTGCTTTTACGAGGTTTGGGTTCCTTTTCCTGTAACGTGTTTTTTAAATTAGTGGTTTGTACATAAAATTGTTTTCATGAGTTTTTCTTTTTTTTTGTGTGACCCATCCCACTCACTGATTTTTTTGCTAGCACGGCCTTCTTTGGGTTTCTTATTTGTTGCGGCATTCAGTGCGGGCCATTTTCTATGCTTACTTTTCTTTTTTGTCCGCACCGAAAATGCAACAAAAGCTTCAATAAAATTTTCAGGTACTTTAGTACTGAAGCTGATTTAACTAACTGAAGTTAAGAGATTTTCCTGCTAAAGTAATGTTTGTTTAGATAACGCGCTAGCGTAACAAGATTTCACTGATCGATTGCTGTTTTAATGATTTAAATTGAATGAAGTTGTGTTTTAGTTGGGTAAATATGGTTGATTTTTTATAAAATTGTAATGGTTATCCCGTATCCTATGAGGTTAGTTTAACATTATTCTTTAATTCAAAGACCCAAACTCTGCAGCTTATAGATGTGCATCTTATAGTGCTTGCTTACATTAAGGCTACTTTGTTAAAATGGTTCATTGGATGACTTGTACAAACATTTCTTTAAAATAAATGAAACTATTGAGTACCGATCCTTTCACTTCGAATTAAAATTTCAAGAAGCTGTTGCAAAATGATTTAAGTACAAGGATTTACCTCACGTTTAATTAAAACCATAAATAACACGTCTAAACAAGTGTTCTATACAAAATATTTTAACTCTGCTTCAATTTAGATGGTGGTCCTATTGTCATTTTGATCGAGGGTTTCTTAGACAAGTTTTGCTATTAATAGATTTCGTGGTGGAGGCGTAGCGTTTGGTCACCCAATTAAATTATTTAAGGTCACTACTTTCGTTTAACCATATAAATATCCCAAGCGTTTCCTTGTTCTTAAAAGAGAGATTTATACGTATACCGATAGCATCCAATACAGTGGCTCTAAAGGGTTTATATTGCCTTCAGGAGACTGATGTATTACACCCAATATTCTTCTTAAATGCTTTTTCTGCTATTAGTTACTTTGTTGGTTTAACCCCCGATCTTGAAGTTATATATATAAGGCACTGAGGCTATTAGGTGTGTAAAATGATTTATGAAGTGTAGCTACGCTAAAAGATTTCCAGATAACGATGTTCATGTGGGACTTTAGTAGTCTTAATAGCATTTTTATGCTAATCCATTTTATTTTAAGTACTGTACAAGTGTAGGAGTTGCAAAATTTAATCACCTTGTCATTTAATATCCGAATAGTACAATATATTAGAAATAATTCTCCAAATATAGATAATCACAAATACTAACTACAATTTTTAAAATTTCAAAATACAAACAGTTTTACATTCGTTCATAAAATAACAAATATGCCTGTGCCTCAACAACCCTTTTTTCGGACACTTTTGAAACATAAGAGTCATATACATTATACCATTTTCCCAAAGGAATTTTGCCGTTAGCTTTGACATCTATACACGGTGAGGGCAAGAATTGTTTTTGATTTTTAGATAAAAATTGCCAATAGTAATTATCGCTTTCTGAATTTTTATTTTTACATATGCATCATAATGTCCACCGTGAAGTGAGCCGCTATGTTGCATAACACCATATAATATACATAACCCTTTAGTTTTATTAAAATTGAGTGTTGGGAACATCGCTTTGAACAAAATGGCGTTAAATCCAGTAGAATAGGGGATGAAACATGATTATTCACCTTTACAGATCGAAGTCTTAAAAGCTGAAAACGCTTCAAATGTATAATAAGTACAGCAGGTGGATTTATTAGAATATGCTTAGTAGCACAAGTATAAAGAGTTCTTTTATTAGGTCCACCATGTCTTGTGCATGAATCGCAGGGTCCGTCAAGTTGCCCCCCCCCAGTTGACCGATTTGCTCCAAAACCTAGCACCCGTTTGCTTATAGCTAGCACCAGCTAGCACCAAAGTTGTAAAGCTAGCATCAAAGCAGTTTCAGAAATGTGGCCAATTATATTCGGGGAGGGGCCAACTTGACGCTAGCCCCCCCAGTGCTCCGATTTGCTCCAAAACCTAGCACCATGTAGCTTAGAGCTAGCACCAGCTAGCACCCAAGTAAGAAAGCTAGCACCTTAACAACAAGATGGCGGCGATTTTTTAAAAATTTTTGCCAGCCCCCCCTCCCAGTTGTTCGATTTGCTCCAAAACCTAGCACCGATTTGTTTATAGCTAGCACTAGCTAGCACCAAAGTTGTAGAGCTGGCACCAAAGCAGTTTCAGATATATGGCCAATTATATTCGGGGGGGCCAACTTGACGCTAGCCCCCCAGTTATCCGATTTGCTCCAAAACCTAGCACCATGTAGCTTAGAGTTAGCACCGGCTAGCACCCAAGTGAGAAAGCTAGCACCTTAAAAACAAGATGGCGGCGATTTTTTTAAAAAAATTTGCCAGCTTCCCCTTCCCCCCCAGTTGTCCGATTTCCCCCTAAACTTAGCACCAATTTTCTTACAGCTAACACTAGCTAGCACCAAAGGTGTAGAGCTAGCACCAAAAACAGTTTCAGAAATATGGGCAATTATATTCAGGGGTGGCAACTTAACTATAGCTCCCCCCGTACTCAGATTTGTTCCAAAAGGTAGCACCAAGATTTGTTCATCTTCACAAATAGTTTCTACCTATGTGTAAATAGAATTGTTATATGATATAGTTTGTTATGATATCAATTAAACGCCAATATTCTATTTGCAGCTCTCGTAAGTTTCGTTTTGGTTCGTCTTACGAGCAGTAAGCAAACCATGTGATTAGTAATATAAAGTGACAGTGATAATAAATTACTCAGTATCGTAGTGTTTGAATTAATTTTATTCAGTTAGCTTTCAATTGTGTTAAGGCTCGCCAATTTAAAAGTAATCACCCTGTTCGTGTTAGGGTCCAGGAAAGTTGACAGCGATTCGTTGCTTAAGCCTTACCATAACATATAATTTAACACTTTTCCTTTTTTTTTGGAGGGGATAACCAGGTAATATTTCATTTCCTTATAAATGGGAGTCGTATAAACATGTTGTTCTTCAGCAACCATCAGGTTGCTAATATCTATGTAGAACCAAGAAGCCCTGAAAAATATAGAAAAGTATAAGAAAACCTAGACCAAGCTATATTAGTCAAATTATTACAAGTTTAGTTTGTGAAGGGTAGGTAGAACTTTTAGATTAGCACAGAATAGAAAAGAAGTTAGAGCTGCATCAAACCGACTTTAAGTAAGGTCGAAAACAAAATAATGATGATGTTCGTGTTTTTAAGGTGTTAATTTTTTCAACTGAGTGACAGCAAGGTTAGACCTACTTAGTTTTGAAACAATTCGGAGTAGAGATAGATTTGAACCGAACCACACTGAACCTTGTTGTAGGTTCGGATCGGTTGGAAAACTTTTTAGTACGGTTCGGTTCGATTTTTTGAACCGAATCGAATCTAGGTACGGTTCGTGTCCGTGCATTTACATTTCCAATGCTCCACCCGAAGGTACTGCATTGGCCAGGAAGCGAGCGTTTTTTACCTGAAAATTTTGAATTTTGCTGAACCCTTATTGTTCCAAACAAGGTAGGGATCTTTAACGTGCGTGACAAAACCCACACACGAAACCTCCATTTAACCTTTCATCCGAACGACAGCGTATTTTTGTGAAAATGCTTATCTGCATTTTTCAAGCAGTCGTTCATGTCATGATTCGAACCCTGGACCTTGGATCTACGACGACGCCCGTACGGTTCGTGTCCATCACAAAACCGCATATAATTGGCCACATTTCCGAAACGGCTATGGTACTAGCTCTACAACTTTGGTGCTAGCTATAAGCAAATGGGTTCTAGGTTTTGGAGGAAATCGGACAACTGGGGGCTAGCAAAATTTTTTTTAAAAATCGCCGTCATCTTGTTTTTAAGGGGCTAGCTTTCTTACTTGGGTGCTAGCTGGTGCTAGCTCTAAGCTACATGGTGCTAGGTTTTGGAGCAAATCGGAGAACTGGGGGGGGCTGGCAAAATTTTTTAAAAAATCGCCGTTATCTTGTTTTTTAAGGTGCTGGCTTTCTTACTTGGGTGCTAGCTGGTGCTAGCACTAAGCTACAAGGTGCTAGGTTTTGGAGCAAATCGGAGCACGGGGGGGTCTAGCGTTAAGTTGCCCCCCCCCGAATATAATTGGACATATTTCTGAAACAGCTTTGGTGCTAGCTCTACAACTTTGGTGCTAGCTAGTGCTAGCTATAAGCAAATCGGTGCTAGATTTTGGAGCAAATTGGACAACTAGGGGGGCTGGCAAAATTTTTTTAAAAAATCGCCGCCATCTTGTTTTTAAGGTGCTAGCTTTCTTACTTGGGTGCTAGCTAGCACTAGCTTTAAGCTAAATGGTGCTAGATTTTGGAGCAAATCGGACAACTGGGGGGGGGGGGAGGGCTGGCAAAAATTTTTAAAAAATCGCCGCCATCTTGTTTTTAAGGTGCTAGCTTTCTTACTTGGGTGCTAGCTGGTGCTAGCTCTAAGCTACATGTTGCTTGATTTTAGAGCAAATTTTTCTAAACTTATTTTTATATCAATTTTTCTCTCGTTTACAGAAGCAAGTCGTGATTCACACCGGTCAAATTTAAAATTCATTTGTTTTCCCACGACTATCCAGTAATGCATTTCTTATGCCTTTAAGAATGAATCTATAAAAGCACTTATTATTCTGTAGTTATATGTGAATTCATAATCCAACACCTTTAACCAATCAGAAACATTGAGGTCGTGAATTATGATCATAATCCAACACCTATGACCAATCAGTACAAACCTTTATTTTTCATAATCCGTGAGGTAATTTCGTATCATGTGAAGTAGACTCTTACACTTTGACAAATAAATGTTGGCTTGTCAGTGTTTGCGATATTAGTATAAACGTTTAGGAAATATCTGATAAAATGAAGATTTGTGTAGTCGTGGGAAAATTATAGTATTCTACTTGTTATCGTTCGAGTGGGCGGAGTCTGCGTTTTTGTTTTGTGCGGTGGTGTCGGGCTTCTCCATGATCGCCTGCTGCTGGATGGGATGATTATGGTCGATGATTGTGGTAGTTGGTTGTGCTGACCTATCCATCACTGGTTGCAATTCTTTCTAAAGGCCGCTGTGTAAGAATTCGTCTGCGACCTGGTTAGTTGCAGTTAGCGTGGGTTGTGTGGCGGCGTCGGATCTTTCCATGGCCGTCTGCTCTTGGGTGGAATAGTTGTAATTGAAAGGGTACCTGTTCTTGGGACATCCGTTAACAGGTATGCCTTCCTGGTTGTGTGTCTTGCACATTATTGAGCAGATCGACGAGGGCTGCGTGGTTAGTTTGTGGTCTGCATGTTTCGGTGTCCAGTGGTAATAGGCTGGTTTTGGCTGTGTTTGTTGGTTGTGTTGGCCTATTGACCACTGGTTGGAATTCTTCCCGAAGGTTGCTGTGCAAGAACTCAGCTGAAAGCTGGTGAGTGGTAGTTAGCGTGTATGGCCTGTTGGCGGTAACGAGCGTCACCGTCTCATTCCATATGTGCTCCGAAATGTATGGAGCCTTGTTCGTAATCCATCACCACTTTCTGGCGTTGAAGCAAAGATGCATCCAGAATGATATCCTCAGCGAGGTTTGCTACTACCAAGAATATTTCGTGGTCCGTCACTTTTCCGAGAGTGAATGGCGTGCGGAACTTGCCTTTGGTTGCCATTTCTGTCCCTACTTCGGCTAGATCGGCGGAGACATAACAGGGTTCTACACGTGAACCTGCGGGTATTCTATTTTCCCTAATCATGCACGTCGATACTCCTGTATCTAGTAGTGGGTTGAGGATTATCTTTTGTATGGTGACGAGAATTCTTGGTAGTGGGTCATCGTGGGTAATGTTTAGTCGTGCCAATTTGTTTCGCCCGGCCAAACGGTGTACTGGCGCGGTTCGAGCGGGGTGTCGTTTCCCGAGTTTCTGGTTGGGCGATCTCGGTGTCAATGTATTTGGAGGCAGAAGCGGCATCTTGGTCTTGGTCTGCTGTGGGTGGACGTCTGGCAGCTGGTGCGGGGTTGGTCATCTTTATTGTTGCATCTTTTGCGTTTTCTTCGATTTTTGTGAAGCGGGAGACCATTTGCCATAATGTTGTCGGCATGTGGCACTGAATTGGATTCCTCAGCATCGGCAGGAAGAGGTCCGTGAACAGTTCTATGTCGCATCTTAGTGCTGAGGAAGGCGGCTATTGGTTCAGACGCCATCTGCTTTTGTCCGTAGTACTTGGAGGTTATTTTGGCTCTAGTGGTTGTACTGTCGTACTTGTCCAGAAAGAACCTTTTGAATTCGCTGTAGGTAAGTTGGAACATCGCGTATGCTTCCCACCATGTGACTGCTTGGCCTCGAAATTGAGCGGTCGTTGTAGGTATATCCGTGTCCATCGCTTCCATCTGTTGAAGGAATTCTGCAGGATCCTCTAGAAGGGTGCCAGAGAATATAGGTTTTTTGCTTCGGAGGTCGCTGTGGCGACTTGGTACAGGTACTCCACTTTAGCCTTGATTATGACTATTTTGCTGGTTTGTTGTGTTTGTTGAGCGCCACTAGGTTGTTGCAGTCCTAGAACTGTTGGTGGTTGTGTGACCTCCTGGGTTGAAGGCGGCTGGTTGGTGTTTAGCTTCCGAATGAGTAATGGTTATCATAACTCGCTCGTTGAATAATATACTATTAACAGCACTATTACGTCCATAAAGTGTATTATTTATATCAAGAATTGTTTTATTAGATGATAAATTATCTGGAATATCTTGTACAATAGATTCAAATGTGGGATAGGTATATTACAATCAGCGGAGACTTTTTATGTTTTTACGTGTTTTTTTCGATGATATCTTCAGTGTCAACATTTAATTCATATTTTGAAACGTTCTCTTTAAGTTGTTCACTAACAACTTTACTGTCATTAAATTGTTCTTTTTTAGAACCTTTATTTTCTTTTCTGTAATTTTGATGTTTCGATGATTTATTTTCTCCAGATTTATTGCTTTGAATATTAATGCGGGTGATACTTGTTGTTCCGATTTTGGCAAACTCAAATCAAGAAAGAACTCGTTTCTGCATGAAATATACATACAATCTTGACACTGTAATATACTAATTAAGGCATCCCGGAAAACTTGTCCAGTGTTCAGCTTGCTGCTTATGAAATTTTATAATTTTTCATTTATTACCTTCATCAGAAGATGAATCTATTTTAGAATTAGGTCTTAATTTTTCTAGAATTACCACTTGATGCCTTTGCAAATTCTCTTCGCTCATTGCTTCTAGCACATGGTGTAATAATTCATGTGAGTCAATTTGTTGGCCCCCAACTTACTGTGGTAATCTTTGCGTAAGACATGAAAACAGCATACTTGAATTATATACTTCTACTTTACCATTTGGCAGTTCTTTTAACGTTTTACTAAAATACGTGTTAAAAGTTGCCAACCTTATAAAGTTCCATCAAGTTGTAACGTGCATTTTTGTAGTTGAACATTTTACGCTTTTTCCCAATTAGTAAATACATTTTGGTAACTACTATTTCTATATTTTATATTTATTAACTCCTTAGGCGAATGCGTCGTATTATAATGAGTGGATTGCATCGTTCTTGTCTTGCCGTGCATATAGATTTTGTTCCTTATGTGGATATACAAGTCTAGATAATAGACAATAAGAGGTTGTAATAGCAACGAGTTGAATAAACAGATGAGTAGTTGTAGTTTGTTCTTGGTTCCTATATATTAATTATGTTGAAAATACTGTTTCTTCTTTGCTTTGACAATAGTGAGAATTAATGCGGTATCAATTTTTCGAATTGTTCATGAACAAGCACGGCACGATTTTAGTTGTTTTTCTTGTGAAATAAAAGTGGTATATTAACTGTAGAAAGTGTAGTTCTTATTGCATTGAAGGAAGGATGCTTTCTAGGCGAACGTGTTTGCTCGACCGCACGTGCTTTTTACGGAACATTGACGGACGGACTTAGTGATTACGCGTGCTTTACTAATTGTGTTTTTAGTTGAGTTTCTTTTGGGAAAAAGCTGTGTATTTACTTATTCGGCATGTTCTTCACAATTAAGGAAATAGTTTTAAATTGTTTCAACGTAATTAAATGTAGGTGAAGGACGCTAATAACCGGTAAAATGAACTTTTGACTTGACCCAACCTAATTTTTGTATAATTGAACTGTAAATTTGTAAAATCCGAGCGATAGAATGCAAACAACATGTAATTAAATCAGTTGCGTATTCCGTGATCTATTCTTTACATCATTTTTGTCTTTACGTCACTTTCGCGTGATCTATTCTATAAATAATTTTTTTTGTGTGTCATAAATGTGTTTGTGCTTTTGCTTTTAAGAGAGAAGTGCCGTAAATAAAAATGGTACATTCGTTAGTTACTTTTGGTGCACTACTTGGTTATGTGGTTGCGGTTGTCGTGTTTTTAAATGTTTTACCGTATTCAAACAATGCCTTTACCAACTGAGATTAGCTTCAGAAATTGACGAAGTTCTTTCTGCTGAAGCAGATCCGCAATACGAAAAATTCTTGACGGATGTTTGGATCGGAATTATACTAACTTTAATTGTTCTTAGTTGCATGTGTTGCATGTGTTCCTGTCTGTTGTACCACAAATTCCACCCCCGCGAATAGACTGTGAATCTTTGCCAAGCTACACCAGTGCATCCGGCTTACCAAGCTATCAGGAGGCTTTCGATCAGTTACAGAAAGTAAAAGAACAATCTGCAGTTGATAGTAGTGTCAAGTTTCAAGTTGATAATGGGATGGAATCATGGACATCCCACACTCCACCAACTCTAACTGCAAGGCTATCAGTAGCCGAACTAGTCCAATTCTATAGAAACTCTTCCTGTGCTCCTGGTTGTGTAAGTTGAACTTTTTCATACTTGTTATTACGTTAAATATCTATCCGTTAGTTTTGCAATATTCTTCGTCGTTCTGATACCTTTTACAATAAAATTGCATGCTATTATTAAAAAAAAAAGAAAAATCAACAATATTGGACTACTCATATCAATTGTGTCTTATCTATTTATCTTTTGTTAAGATTTTGTCTGATTTATGTTTAATTGGTGTGTGAGGAAACGTTTCTGCTACTCCCCAATATTACCTCACTTTGTACTAAAAATTTTTGTATTGCTTTTACCGCTGTTATATTATATAGATTATCCAAACAGTTTTTTTACATTCTACAAAGTACTGAACAATCTATGCTCGATCAGCATGCTATGCTTTTTCTTTATTTCAGGTTTACTATTCTAATTTTTTTATTGCAGGTATTGTTACTAACTCCTTACAGCCGCGTACATTATATGTTGGTCTGCTTTCTATAACCCCCCCCCTAATCTCCGATTGAGCCCGGTCATTTCTTTGATTTTCTTGGTGTTACGCACGGCTACGAGCCAACGTAGCATAAATTTGGCGCCCAACGTGCTGCCTCGAAAAACGTAGGCGGCTCCGTGGCGTAGTGGTATGTGTGTGACTACTACGCCCAAGGTCCCGGGTTCGAATCCCGACACGGTCCGCTTGAAAAATGTTAGGCGAGCATTTTTCACAAAAATACACCCTCGTTCGGATGAGAGGTAAAATGGAGGTCCCGTGTGTGAGTGTTGTCATGCACGTTAAAGATCCTTACCTTGCTTGGAACAGCAAGGGTTCGGCAAAATTCCAAATTTTTCAGGTAAAAAAAAAAACTCGCTTCCTGGCCAATGTAGTACCTTCGGGTGGAGCATTGGAAAATCAAATGTAATGCCTCGAAAAACGTAGCAAAGTGAATCTAATATGAATGAATCTTTATCATCTGGGAAATATTGCCAAATTCTGAGGCGTCAAGAAGCAATTGTAATAAGTACTATAACGGAATTGAAGAAGAAAATATTGCATAAATATGCTAAGCCACGTGTCTTTGAAAAATTAGTATTCTTTATGCTTTCAGGAAAATTATCAATGTGAATCGTCTATATAGTCGTGACCTCTATTACTTCACAATCATTTAGTACTTTGTTTTTGTTCGATAGATATGTTTTGAATATATTTTCGTTTTTTGGCTATCTGTTTATAGTAAAAGAACTGTCATCATTATTTTGGCTTCCAATCAAATCTGAACAATATATATCTGATACGTGATTCATAATTAGCTCTATACAGTAATTTTTTTTATTAATTGTATGATTTTTAGTGTATATGTTATTATTGGAAGATTTTGAAGGTAAAAAGAATAATTCATTAAAATTTTTAGATGGTGGAATTGTTCCGAGAACATCATGCCGCTACACTTTCGCAGCCATTTAAGGTCGCAAAACCAAACTGTAAAGGCCTGAACCAATATCCTAAATTTTTTTTTATATATCTACAGCATATCTTAGCTGTTTTCCGTCGGAAGACAGTGCCTATCGGAATCGGTCTAACTACACAATCTTTCTTTTATGGCGCATAAAGATGCTCCGTATAAAATTGCTGTTGCAAGCAAGGTAGGGATCTTTAACATGCATGACAACACTCACACACGGGATCTCCATTTTACCTCTCTTTCGAACAAGGGCGTATTTTTGAGAAAAATGCTCGCCAAACATTTTTCAAGCGGACCGTGTCAGGATTTAAACCAGGGACCTTGGGCATACCTCTTCACATATCACTGGATATCAGGCAAATGAGTATATAATTGTAAAACAATATTAAGGGACCGAACTGCATCTAACTAGAAAGAACAGCGGCTATGTTTAAAGACAACAAACAGAAACAACAAGAAAATTGTTGTAAGCATATGTGGAACACAGCACAATACGTCTATGAAATAGGGGCAGTAGGAAAAGCAGACAGAAAGAGATAGAAGCCTTCTGGAATGTTGTGCTTTAGATATATGAGGATGATAGCATGGGCAGGCAAAGTTAATAACAAATAGGTCATAGAAATAGTTGGAGAATAAAGATATATGTGGAAAAAATCCATTTCGAATGGACCTGCACCTTGACGAAGTTCTAAATTAATAGAACAGGTGAAATGGCTTGCGTGTTCTAATGAGCTAAAGAGCCAAACTACAGGTCCAACCAAAGTAGTAGGGTCGTTAGTGAGGAACCAGACTAAGACAGGTCCCCGAAAGAGGGCAGCGGCTCTTCCGGTACTTAGATTGGCAGAGACCATAGGGGTCGGTATGGCAGTCTAAGACACACTACCGCGATGTGGAAGGCAACGGAAAACCACCACATTATCTCCCAAGTACACAGCGTACTTAAATTGTAATAAACATGATGGCATTCTCAGGGGTAAAAGATTCCGGAGTTAAAATAGTCCATCATTCGGATCTCCGGGAGGGGACTACTTCGGAGGATGCGATCCGAAAGAGAGTCGGAAACATTCTGCGAGTCGGAGCGTGGAATGTTAGAAGTATGAAGCAAGTAGGTAAGCTAGAGAACCTAAAAATCGAAATGAATAGGTTATCACTAGACATAGTAGGAATTAGCGAAGTTCGGTGGCCAGAGGGGGGAGATTTTTGGAGTGGAGACTTCAGGGTAATTCATACAGGAGCAGAGGAAGGAAATTTGGGTGTGGGGATAGTTATGCGGAAAAAGATAGGATACTGCGTAGAAAACTACTTACAAAAGAACGAAAGATTACTCATGGTTAGATTAGAATCTAAACCGGTAAACACAGTAATAATACAAGTATACATGCCCACCTCTAGCTACAGTGATGAAGAGGTAGAAGTCATCTACAAAGATATCGAAGACATATTAAAATACGTAAAAGGACATGAAAATTTAATAATTACGGGGGATTTTAATGCAGTGGTAGGTGAGGGTAGGGAAGGAGCGGTAGTGGGTTTATTTGGTTTAGGCACAAGAAACGACAGGGGAAATAGGCTGGTAGAATTTTGTGACAAGAACAATTTAATTATCACAAACACATTATTACAACATCATGCTAGAAGACGATATACGTGGAAGATGCCAGGAGATATAGGAAGATATCAAATAGATTACATTCTTGTTAGACAACGGTTTAGGAACCAAGTAAAAGACTGTAGAAGCTACCCAGAAGCAGATATAGACACTGACCACAACATCGTAATTATGAAGGCCGCACTTAAATTTAAGAATATGAAAAATAGGAGCGGAAAAAGGCACTTGGACTTAGAGAAACTAAAAGATAAAGATATCCAAGAAAGATTCGAAAAAAAGTCAAATCAATTGCTCAAAGATATCGGGAAAATATCTGATACTAAGGAAGTAGAAACAGAATGGAATAACATTAAATCTAGCCTAGACATGGCGGCCAGAGATATTCTGGGCTATACACAAAAAGAAAATAAGAAACCATGGATAACAAAGGATATCCTGAATTTAATAGAAGAAAGTCGAAAATACAAAAATAAATCAGACGAAACTGGAAAACAGAGATACAAAGCCATAAAATGGGAAATTATTCGAAAATGCAGGAAAGCTAAAGAACAGTGGATTGATGAAAAGTGCAAAGAGGTACAAACGAAGATGGAAATAGGAAAGACAGACGAAGCATACAAATTAATTAGAATGAATTTTAGGGATATAAAACCGTACAGCAAAAATATAAGGGACGCACAAGGAAACGTCATTATAGAAAACGTAGAGAAAGTGGGTAGATGGCAAGAATATATAGGGAATTTATATGCAGGAGAGGAACTAACTGCATTAGAACAGGAATTAGACATTGAAAATGATGACTTGGGATATCCTATACTTAGAGACGAGTTTGAATTCGCATTAAAGAGTCTGAACAATGGTAAGGCTCCGGGTACAGATAAGGTGCAAGCAGAAACTCTAAAAGCAGCTGGACAAGCAGTAACAGAACGTCTCTTCCAACTTGTATGCTATATGTATGAGACAGGCGAGATACCCAAAGATTTCAAACGTAGCATCATAGTTACTATACCAAAAAAGAAAGGCGCGGATAGATGTGAAAATTTTCGAACAATAAGTTTGACAGCACACGTGTCAAAAATATTAACTAGAATTGTGCAAAGACGAATGGAAAAACGGGCGGAAGAAATACTAGGAGAACACCAATTTGGGTTTAGGCGGAACAGGGGAACACGGGAGGCTATTTTAGCTCTAAGAGTGATAATGGAGAAAACAATAGAAAAAGGGGAAAGCGTGTATATAGGGTTTGTAGATTTGGAAAAAGCTTTCGACAATGTAAAATGGAAAAAAATGTTTGAAATACTCAAAAAGATTGGAATGAGTTATAGGGATAGACGAATAGTACATAGCTTATACAAAGAGCAAACAGCAGTAATAGAATTAAAGCAGGAACGTAGAGAAGTAAACATTAGGAAAGGGGAGAGACAGGGATGTGCCCTATCCCCATTGATTTTTAACTTGTACATAGAAGAGGCAATGAATACTGTCAAATGCAGGAAGACATTTGGAATTACTATGCAAGGACAAAAATTGATATGCTTAGATTTGCAGATGATATAGCAGTATTAGCGTCTAGCAAAGAAGAGTTAGAATCTGCTCTTAATGAAATGGAAACAGTTCTGACAGAGAGATACGGTATGAAAATTAACAAAACTAAAACTAAAGTTCTAGTATGCAAAGGTGGGGAAAATAAATCAAAAACAAAAATACAAGTATGTAACACGAAGTTACAAGAGGTTAAGGATTTCTGCTACCTAGGAAGCCAAATAACGCAAGATGGGAAAATCACAAAAGATATAAAACAAAGATTAGCACAAGGTCGTGTTACATTTAACAAGAAAAAGCAACTACTGTGCTCAAAGACCACAAACATAGAAACAAGGAAAAGATTGCTTAAACATATGTGTGGAGCACAGCACTCTACGGATGTGAAGCCTGGACAGTAGGAGCAGCTGACAAGAAAAAGGTAGAAGCCTTTGAAATGTGGTGCTACAGACGTATGATGAAGATATCATGGACAAAGTTAAGAACGAAGAGGTACTAAAAATGGTAGGGGAAGAAAGAAATATGTGGAAAACGGTAAAAAATAGGAGAGATAGGATGATAGGCCACATACTACGGCATGAGGGAATAGTGCGGAATATATTAGAAGCAGAGATCGGAAAAAAGAGAAGAAGAGGCAGACCTAGGTTAGACTACTGCACACAGATAGTAAAAGATGTAGGCTGTAGGAGTTTCAGGGAGATGTGTAGGCTAGCCCAGAATAGAAATCAATGGAGGTACGCATCCAACCAATCCCAAGATGGATAAACTAATGACGAAAAAATAACTGTGCTTAAACATGATGATTATTATAAGTAACTACAAGAATTGGTTGGGCAATATTCTCGAATAATGTTAAGTGTGTGAAAGGATTTACTGGAAAACCATTATTTCGGCAAACGCCTAAGTGTTGGGGGATCTTGGTAGCCACAGGTTGCTTAACCCCATTCACTGAATCTCGGTGAAATAGGGCATAAAATTAGAAAACAATAGAAGGGGAACGAGCTGTATACACATGTTGTGTGAGAATTTCAGGGAACTATGTAGGCTAGCTCAGAATATAAATAAGTGCAGGTACGTGTCCAACCAGGAACACCATTAATTCGGCAAACGTCTAAGTGTTGGGGGATCTTGGTAGCCACAGGTTGCTTAACCCCATTCACTGAATCTCGGTGAAATAGGGCATAAAATTAGAAAACAATAGAAGGCGAACGAGCTATATACACATGCTGTGTGAGAATTTCAGGGAACTATGTAGGCTAGCTCAGAATATAAATAAGTGCAGGTACGTGTCCAACCAGGAACACCATTAATTCGGCAAACGTCTAAGTGTTGGGGGATCTTGGTAGCCACAGGTTGCTTAACCCCATTCACTGAATCTCGGTGAAATAGGGCATAAAATTAGAAAACAATAGAAGGGGAACGAGCTGTATACACATGTTGTGTGAGAATTTCAGGGAACTATGTAGGCTAGCTCAGAATATAAATATGTGCAGGTACGTGTCCAACCAGTTTTGAGACGGAAAACCTAATGACGAAAAAATAAGCGCAGATAAATCTGATGATTAGTATAAACAACTAGTTGTTGGTTGCGAAATATCTGCAACTAATGTTGACTGTGCCAAAAGATATATTGGAAAATATATTAAATCGGTAAATGGTTAAGTGTTGGGGGAACTTGGCAGCCACAGGCTGCTTACCTCCCTTCACAACCACTGAAGGTAGGAAAAATAGGGTATATAACTGTAAAACAATAGAAGGTGACCGAACTGTATCTAACAAGAAAGAACAGCACCTATGAGGAAAGACAACAAACATAGAATAAGAAGAAAATTGTTGAAAGCATATGTGTGGAGCACAGCACAGTATGCCTATGAAATACGGGCAGTCTGAAATGCAGACAGAAAAACGGTAGCAGCCTTTTGAAATACTGTGCTTCAGATGTATAAGGACGATAGCATGGACAAACAAAGATTATAACAAATAGGTTATAGAAATAGTAGGGAAACAAGGATATCTGGGGAAAAAGAGAAATAGAAGGGCGGAATACGTTCTAAAGCATTTTGGGGAATAGTATGGGATATATTACAAGCAGAGATAGGAAAAAGGGGTAGATGTAGACCTAGATCAGATAGTGATAGATGCAGACTGCAAATTTCAGGGAAATCTGTAGGTTAGTTTAGAATAGGAAACAATGATGGTACGCGTCTAACCAGTTCCAGGACTGAAGACCTAATGATGATGATTTGGAAAAAATAGTTGAAATAGAAGGGCACAATACGTTCTAAGGCATTTTTGGGAAATTGTACGGGATATATTACAAGCAGGGATAGGAAAAAAGAGGTAGAGGTAGACCTAGATCAGACTATCGCACGCAGATAGTGATAGATACTGACTGTGCAAATTTCAGGGATATGTGTAGGTTAGTTCAGAATAGGAAACAATAGGAATAGTAGGGGAATAAAGATATCTGTGGAAAACAAAAAACATAGGAGAAATAGAGGGGCAAGATACGTTCTATGGCATTCTTGGGGTATTGTGCGAGATATATTACAAGCAGAGATGGAAAAAAAGAACTAGCGGTGGATCTAGATCAGACTATCGCACTCAGATAGTAATGGATGCAGAATGTGCAAACTTCAGGAAAATGTGTAAATTAGTTCAGAATAGGAAAAAATGAGGGTACGCGTCTAACCAGTTCCAGGACTGAAGACATAATTATGATGATGAGCACATTAAAATCGATTATTTGTTTGGTTGTTTTTTGACAGATGCTTTAAAAATAATTATCCCTTTAAACGTCCTGGGCGAGAAATCATTTGTACTTTCCGGCTTTCACGTTTTTACGGAGTGTGACAGTGTCTCTTTCTTTACATACAAGCGAAAGAAATCTGAAAGGAGAGCTTGGAAATCCAATTCTTCAATGACTGAAATTTTAACAGGATATCGAAACCTTTGCAATATGTGTCCGAAGATGTGTTTATTGCTTTGCAGAAATTTACTGCCAGGCTTTACGATCCTCGTGGCTCATCCAAGAGTACGGATTGTGCACAAAGGAATTATTTTGCACAGAAAGAAAACCACTTCACTTAATTCCTCCGACTTCAAATGCTCTAAGAAGGCATATATTAAGAGCCACTTATCGATCTGGTGATGTAGGGGGTCGCACATATATTGTCGAAGATAATATTCCTACTCCACAGTGGTAGGAATAGATTAAAAAAGGCAAAACGGCTCTCCTCAATGGTCTGATTGTCTTGAAATATGGGAAGCATGTCGATAATTGGCAAGATGTAGTTGTACAACAGGCTGTATAAGCAACCGCTGCATCTGCAAAAGCATGCACCTTACAATGCACATCTTGCAAAAGACATTCCATAGACAAAGCGTAGGTACGTATTTCGAGTTCCTACGTCACAATATTGCTAAATTTTTATTGTCCTTATAAAGACTGGATATCCTTCGGCCGCCATTTATTTTGCTTGCCTACTTGACATTATAAAGGCTTCATTATAATATATTCTTCTTAATTCTTCTTGGGCATTAAACCACTCAGAGTTTTTAAAAACGCTGAGTGGTTTAATGCCCAAGAAGAATTAAGAAGAATACAAAACAAATCACAACAAACATACAGGGAGTAATTATAATATATGAGTAGTATAAAAAGAACTTGAATTTTAGAACAAAATAGTAGTTAAACACGTTTTTATTAATATAGGCCGCCATTTTGGATTCCTCCACTTGTAATAAAGTACTGCAGGCCAAACCATTACCTATCGCCTAAATCATTTGAAACGTTTTTTCACGTACCGCTAGCACTATAAACAGAATGCTATAGTTAACAATTTATGTGATGGTTCCATACGCGAGTTATGTAATCCTCAATTGATATATGTATAAAGAAATAGAATAATTAAGGAATTATTAGAAAGTGTTAGGAATGCGCTAAGTGAAGTGCAACATTGTAAAACAAGGACAATTTGTAAAGTTTATTAACGTTTATGAGAACGGATGCGCTACTTTGTAGCACAGACGATAGTGACACTGCAGAATGCAGGTCACAGGCGGTCACCGACGATCACGTACCGAGATTACTTAGAAATTAAGATCACAATAATGTAATTATGAATAGAGTTAAGGATAAGGAGACATAAGATCTGCAAGTTCCCACAGCCATGTGAGGGGGTAGAGATATTATAAAAAGCCCGGAAGCCCCAGTCGACGACAGTTAATTCATCGATCAGCTTTAGCATTGCAGTTCGTTAGATTACTCATTTTAGTACAATTAATATTAATTTTTAATTCAAGCTTTCTAAAATTTCATTAGTAATTTCTGTATAATAAAACAAATTGTTAAGAAGTTTGGAAATGGTTTTTTAAAAAAGGCCGTTCTTTACCCAGGAACCTTAACTCGCGTAGCTACTACAAGGGATAATTATAGGCCAGAGTTGTGAAATCCACTCTTACAGCGTAGTACGTGCTACGTGTCATTTTGGCGCATTTCAAATCACTTTCAGTACTTAATTTTTATATGTAATTTTATTTTACCTGATTTGTAATTTAAGTGCATTTTCTGACCCTCTTTGTGACGTCCTGTTGGAAATTGTGTGAATGGTTTTTAGTGGTTGCGTAATCATTGTAGGTCAAACAGAATTTATCCTTTAACGCGAGTGGGCTGTCAGATAGCTTTATTGCCAGAAAAGGAATACCTTGAAATTCTAAGCTATAACGAAGACCTATTCCTACCTTTATCTATCCTATACTAGTCGTTCTCTCGAGGACGTACAGCAGTATTTGGTGAAAGCCAAGGATTCCACACTGAAGGTTTTCTTAAGAAGATTTTGGTTTAACAATTACAAGTAGTTTATTGTATTGCATGCCTGATATGTACGCTATTGGTTAGTTTAGTTAGGTTGTAAAACTCGTGCGTTGCTTAAATGCACATTAGGTTGTAGAAATAAATTTATAAAATTTAATTAGTTCAATTAGCTTTTTTAGTAAAAATCACCCTGAAAAATTTATAGAAGCTTAAGTAGTTTATATTTTGTAGAAGAGTTATTTCAATATGATATTAAATTATGATATCACCGTTCACAATAGTATTTGTATAAGCACACAGAATCATAAAGCGTCATAAAAGTAATACGTTTACACAGACTAACGACATTGAACTCGACCATAAGGCAGCTTTAAACGTACAAAGATTGAGGGCAGAATTTTAAAAAAAGGAAAATGGAAAATAAAGATTAAGTTCGGAAATAGTAAGTAAAGAAAAAAATGTTGTTTGAGTGGCAGTGGATATGTGTAGGTCGTGGAGCCCCAGGAAGTCGTGCAGAATTGTTTTGAGCTTTGCTGGTTACGTAGTACAGAAAGATCAAACACGTGAATTGTGGAATTTATATTTGTGCCGATTGGCGTTATTAAACCATGAAAGGGTGATAAATAGATTTCACCCATCAACGCGTATTGCGATGCGTTACACAAGATCAATTAGATAGGAAATAAATAATATATATTTTGAATGGACAAATTTGTTGAGATTATCCTGTCAAAACTTTAATTTCATATAAAAGAAATTTTAAAAACGCAGACTTGCATTTAAATCTGTTTTTTTAATTCCAAATTATTCTAAAACCACAACAATGTAAACAAACGAGTTGTAATCACAGAGTTTCATAATAAAGGAATGCAATTTTTCAGTAAGCTTTACCGTAAATTCATCAAAATGCAGCTTAAATTTGAGCTTTTGAAGTTGTTAAATCAATTCCATGCAATATGGTATCGTTTTAAATAGACATTGCTGTAATTATCATAAAGCGGAAACCCACACATTTGGTACTGGCAAGACACTAAATAAGCATAGAACATTGACGTAGAATTACATAAATGAAATTATCGGCTCCGAGACTGATGAAAATGCACAGTTTGCATTGTAAGAAGGCAAACGCTGGCTAATAAAATATGATAGATAGTGAGAAGAAAGGGTTGAGTAAAACTAGAACAGGTGGTTGAGAGGCATTCATTTTTACGAAATTAACAATGTAAGTTAGAGAAAAGATTAGATTCGTGATTCGAAATTTGTTTCGACATTCGTCATGTAAGATTGCATTGAGAATTCAAGATTTATTCTTTCCTAAATCAACCAGCATACATGAAACTTATACGTTTCGAGTAGCAATGAAACCTATTTTATTGGCATTCCACGAGTAACATAGAAGTTCTCAACCATAATTATTTGTTGTAGCATAAATGTTTCGTTAAATACTATGAAGATTGAACGTTTTTCGATACAAGTGCTACTGTTGAGTTTAATTGATGAAAAATAGAAAATACACATTTGTAAACTCATATTGTAAATGGAGATTAGAAATGTAAAAAGGAAGTATTTAATAATAATGGAAATGAGATCTTGATAAGCGCTATTCTACTATCGCAAGTATAAATTTTGGTTTTTTGTTAGTAATTGATAAAAACATTTAAATATGTGTTAGAATAAGTTTTTAATATTAAAAGAAATGTTTATTTAAATAAGAATAATTTCTAACAAATTTTGATGTCAGAGTTCGGAGCATCTTGACCTTTAATAAATTATTTGTGAATCGTCATGGCCAATCACACTCACAAACAGGGTAATATAAGATAAGCAAGTCATCCATTTATAAATTAATAAAGATTTTGTACCTGCTAACAAAGATTAGGTAAGTATTATTTAGTAAATAGGTAATCTAAAAATAACTTTCTGTATAAACTTAAACTGTAAACTGATTTGATGAATGTAAGAGATGCTTTTTGATGAAAAAAAAAGTTGTTTAATGTGTAGATGTTCCTTGAGATTGCTGTTGCATTTCATTTTGTAAATTTCTGTTGAGCTAGCCAGGTATAGTAAAAGGAAGGTAAGATGGTAATTTTATATTTATTATTGCATTTTCATTAATACAGTTTACTGTATCTTTGTCACAGCAATATGTATATATATATATATATATATATATATATATATATTGCAATGTAACGGCCCACGTTTTGGTGCCACTAAAAGAGTTCTATGAAAATGTCGCGATGAGTGCGTTGCTGAAAGAGTATGAAAGTGGCCTCGCGTTGGAAGCCACTAAAAGAGTGCTGTGACAAAGTTCGTTTGAGAGTCGTTACTAAAAGAGTGCTGTGATATAGATACAGCGATTTGTAAAACTCGAACTTGCTCACTTACCTTCCTTTTTAACTTTGCCCGGCTAGGTCAACGGAATTGGCGGAGTTTTTCAAAATGCAATCTAACACAACAATATCACAAAGCATTTATACAGTATGAAATATGTTCTCTCATACAAAAACATTTAGAACATTTACAACAATGTTTCTTTCAAACAAAAATAATTTCTAAGAAAGATATAAAAATCGGTTCCTTACCTTATTTTAAATTTAGAGAATTAAACTTATTCTTTTGAGAATGGTTTACCTAGTTATAATTATTTCCACGCTTGAAAGATTTGTTTTGGGCAGAAAAAATCCTTGACAGATAATCTATTATAAGGTCAGAGTATTTCTAACTCTGATCACAAATTCTCCTAGTAAAAACCTTTTACATAAAAAATATTACATAATTAGCAATTATTATTATTATACCTTACATTAACTATAAATCAGTTAAAAATAAATCTAAAAGTGATACTTGCAGAATCTACAAAAACGTTCTTTGTAATAAAATATCTTTTTATTTTAAATTAATATTTAAATCAGCTTAGAAGGTTAAAATCCTCGTTTCTAACAGCAGTTACCAAAGAACATTTTTGGTTAAATCTTCCTCTTTATTATTTAATAAAATTTTAAAAAATTAGCTTTATATTGAAGAATTTTACCTTTCCATGGTACTTAGTAATTCTATTTTCGTATGTAATTTGCGTTTAAAAACATCGCTTCTTTATTCATTGCAACCTCGCAACTATTAAATTACAATATATTTACTGCATATTTAAATACTACAACAACAGCTTGCGGTTAAATCAAAATAACATTTTGTGCTCGCATGAATGAATGATTTCAAAAGAATAAACGCTTCCTTTATATACAAATTTACCTGTTTCCACAAGCTTACTAGAAAAATGTGGAACATTATGATGCAAGGTTCTTGGAAAACCCAATTAGCCTTTAAAATTGTCGAATTTTGACCTAATTATCTGATTCCGGTTATCCACGACGCGTACTGTTCTTTTTTGTTGAATACCCTAGGTAGTGTGTCGCATCGCTTCTTTCTCAGAGGGAATGCAAAAAGTAATAAATATTTCTTATAGGATATTCCCTGGATTTTGCAGGTTTTTGTGTTTTTGTTTATTCATTAATGAGTTTATACAAATTTGACGTATTTTTAAATATCAATGTTCTAAAAAATTCTCTATTAAAAAATGAATTGCTGTTATCCACGGGGTAATTAATATAAATTTTAATTGCTTTTTAATGTAAAAGGGGTTTTAATTAGACGTTGATTATAGTTTCTTAAACTAAGAGCGTAAAGCTGATACTCTTTTATGCTATTTACAGCAAACCAAATGCATTTTTATCAAGAATAAGTAAAATAAATGGCTTTGTATTTATCTTAAAACGATCGATTTTTACGTTCACATTTAAATGCGTTTTACAGTATCTTACTATTAATTATTCTTACATATACGACTTCCATTGATTGCTATTTATTTACAATAAGCTTATATCATACAGGGCGATTAACTATACACGCGCAGTTTGCGTTTTTGCATTTTACATCAATGAATAAAGATACGCTTGTATTATACAAGGCGTAATCATGAAATTATAAAAAATTTCCTTTTTTCCGGATTCTATTATATTTTGGTAGGATTTATTTTTAAAATTTGGGTTTCAATAACCTCTCGTGACCCCTTATCATGTCAATATATATATATATATATATATATATATATATATATATATATATGGGGCTGTTTAGGGGTGTATTGAGTAGTAAGGGTCGCATAGTAACTGTAAATAGCGATAAGAATAAAAAAACTGCATTTATTTAGCAGAAAAATAAGTAATTCGAACATTATGTAAATAGCAAGCATTTAACACCCTGTATATAAACCGTAATTAACTTTAAACAATGCAGGTGAGCATATTTTTCAACAATAGAACGCGTATTCAGCAGAGAAATAATCGTACATGTAATTTAAACGACGTTAAGAAGTGTTTTCAAGTTTATAAAATAAAATACGCAGAAGATAGGACAAAACCTAACAAATCTTCATGCAATTACGCTGGAGCCATAAGCGCTTTGATAAGAAAACGCACTTACAAATAAATAAATACATAAACGAAAACAGCACTAGAGTTACATCATTTATTTGTGTACAATTATCCAAAAGTATTTTCTATACAAAACAACAGACGTAAGTTGAAAGTCTGGCCACGGTAATAAATAATAAAGTATCAAACAATAGCAAATAACAAGCATAATTTCATCAGAAACAGCTTAAAAATACAGGGAATATTAAAGACAAAAGCTGGTTTGCTGAAACAATGTGTAAAACTGCTTGGAAACCCAATCCAGATGTAGTGGGAAAAGGTTATTTAACACCCACCGGTGATAAGACAAGTCAGTCCACACTTGATGCACGTCGAGGCCACGACACTCTTAACCAGAAATCTACGCGTCAAATAAATAAAGTTTAGAATATATCAAATTTATGTTCTAGTGAAAACAGTGCTACATAAAAAAATTGTGTTAAGAATATATGAAAAGTTTTTGCCGTTTTTTCCAGAAAACGTGAGTAGAAATTGGGTAATTAATTTAAATTAAATATTTATAATCATATAGGGCTTCTAATTGACTTTTAATCGAATTCTGGTACAGTTCTAATTGGATTCTAATTAACTTCTAATCAAATTCTAATTGACTTCTGGTACAATTCTAATACAATTCTAGTCTGTGTCAAAAGTATTTAAGGGAAGAGATCCAATGCATATACAGAGAAATATAAAATAAAGAAGCACGAGGTGATTTTTGGAAAACAAGGGGTAGCTGTACTGAAATATTGGTTCAACAAAGCAGAGCATTGGTATTCGATTAAAAACAGTAAAGGGGTGTTAATCCACAACACGAAACAACATATCACAGGTCAGATCTACTTAATTTTATGAAAATTTTTCAATTTAAATTTTAATACTAAATTTATTCAATTTATCCAAAACTTGTAAAGAAGTCAACAAGAAACATTGCATACGTTAAACTTACGTAATAAATCATAAAAAGGTCTAGAACGTTCCAGATTTTTTTTGTAAAGAGGTAGTTTTTGGTGACTTTATTTTAAATTAAAAATATAGAAATTTTGGGATAAATAATCCATATGATATTAATTGATTGAAGGGTGTATTTAAAGAATTTTAAAAATTGTAAATATTATATCCTTTCTTTATATGAATGTTGATTGACTTTGTTTATCAATTCAAACAGGTAATCATAAAGAGGTGAAAAAGGAAAATTGATCGTCGTAACGTTGTGCACTCTGTGTAAATTAAAAAGGTCTAGCCGTTGCATAATAATAAATTAAAAGATTAAATTGAGATAATACAGAGCGGTGGCGTTCAGTCGAACGTTTATTACACCGAGTACGGCGTTATCAATATATATGTAGCTGCGATATTGGAAAACAAGCCCTACGAATTGTGTGTCAATATCATGTTGTGATATCGAAGTAAACTTCCTCATACAACAAACGCAGAATCTCCCATCTAAATAAAAAAACTCTTTCTCGACTAGTTCGGTTCGTAGAACA
This sequence comes from Platerodrilus igneus, assembly GCA_036346225.1. Taxonomy (NCBI): domain Eukaryota; kingdom Metazoa; phylum Arthropoda; class Insecta; order Coleoptera; family Lycidae; genus Platerodrilus; species Platerodrilus igneus. Next base: position 2,823,292 of record JARFIW010000012.1, on the reverse strand, counting down.
TATACGCTCTCCTGCTTAAACAAATTGGTATATTATACCTTACTAAAATTTTTGGAGAATAAATATTTCCACATTATAATATTGAAAAAATGAGTGTTTTGCAGTATAAATTACAAAAAAACTTAGGTTTCAACTTACGCTCAGAATAAAGTTATTTGAATTTCCAATGATAGTTTATTGCTTTAAACATAAATCTTTCATCAAAAATACTTGTAAATTACTATTTGTTATAAATAATAGTTTTCTAAAATTAATTAAACCCTAAGATTACAACTTCACACGATAAAATTATTAGATGTAAAAACTGATTCAAATACTTTTATAAAATCCTTCACAAAAAACACAAAACCTAAAAGCTCGTCTAACCTTGATTACAGAAGTCTTGAATAAATTTCAAACCAAGCCGTTTCTTAGTGCTTTAAATTTTCAGCACAAATCTTTTTCAAAAGGATCGTTTCTTGAAGAAAAGCATGCAGACTTTCACCAGTTCAATGTCAAAGAAAGCTACTTTGCAAAGAATTCGTTTGCAGCAAAATTAAATCAAAAAGATTTTATTTTCGAGTGGACTAATTTTGGAAGAAATATAAGCATTATATGAAGAAATACTAGCACTAATATTTGTTGCTATGGTTGACGCTTTAATTGAAGTAATAATTGGATCAATAATTGGAACAACAATCTTATTACCTGAATTAATGCAAATATGCAGGTTTACTTACGAATTTTAACATCAGCAAAATCAAACTAGTTGACCTACCCATTTGCTTATAATATTTGTACTCGCACTTAATTTGGGATACTCGGTTATTTTCAAATTACATTACTGGTTTGCAGACATGCAGGAATAACATTTCAAGGTAAATCTATTCTTATATATAACATGTAATTCAGATTATCGACATTATCGACCATTTGTTCTAGAAAGTTGTATTTTAACCCAGTGTACTATCAAAAAGCACGTACTGCTCACAAATCAGAAACACAGATGTATGTAAAATTGAGCGATTTGTACTCGTATCTACCAAACCTTTCTACTATTAAATACTACACTAACGCTCTGCGTGAATTTCTAAATTTGGAAGAAAAATATCGTGGAATTTGTGTATATGTATAGCTAGTTTGTGTACAGAAATTGTTTTCTTCCATCTGAAGCAAATAAAGCTTATTTAAAGTGTGCGAAGTTTTGAAAGTTTTATTTGACTTACAAATCTTATCCATGCTTCGTGGTAGCTCAAACTAATCCGTTCTACTTCAGTATATAGTTACTGACATTCACCATTGAGACATTTTTGACGCTTTATGTTGAACTCGTCCATAAGCGAACATTTCTAACAATTATATTCTCAAGAAAGCAACTTAACCTTTATACAAACCTAAACATAACGCTAACCTTCAGAAACTTTACACAATTAAATCGTTCCAATGTTAAGCGATAAACGAGTTAACAACCAGCCCCTTACAATGAAATCCTTTTAACCAACTTAAAAGAACTTTGCAGCAATTATTAGATAAAGTTTCGATTGTGAAATAAATTTAGGTTACTTTTCTTTAGAAAGTTTTCAGATTGAGGAAAGCTAAGTTGGTCTTAGTACCTATTATCTTGTTCGATAAATACTTTGGATCTCTTTATAATCGTCGTTATTTAGGAACTAATGGCGTTTTTATTATATTTTGCTGAACTTAATCAATGAAAATTCTCTTTATAATGGAGTGGGATTCATTTGCTTCATTTAATACTGGAAATTAATAAAGGTTTTACACGCTGATTGCTTTTGATTTTTATCAATTGGAATTAGTAGTCACATTTGTTTACTTACACCAAAAAGGTAGTAGAAAAACTATACAAGTGTGACATACACTCACATTAAACCTAAAAGTAAACAGTAAAAGGATAAAGAGCAAAGGGTAAAAAGGAGAGAGTAAAAGATAAACGGTAAAGCTTAAAATGGTAAAGGTTAAAAGGTAAGGGATAAAGAGTAAAAACAGAACTGGGTGAATTAAGACGAGCTATATAAAAGCAAATACTTGAAACATGCAAAAAAAGAACAATCATAAAGTCTGTAACGCTCGCGCATTAATTGCGCATACAATTGTATATAAAAAAATACCCGTATAACTCTAAAGAAATTGGGTAGCTTACCGTTTATAATGGCACTATTCTATTAAATTATTAAAGTAAAATTGCGAAATAAATAGTAAAGTACTTAGTACATTTTATTATAACTAGTAATTGAAAACAGGGACTTTACAATAGAATTGCAAATTAATAAAATACCAACATATTTTCCATAACTAATTATCCTACACGCGTAGAGTCGAAAACATTGACAGTGTAAAATAGCAATACACATATTCTCATCCATATTTGCTACATTCGACCTGGATGGGATCACATGGCACAGCATGCCAAAATCGTTTCCTGGAAAACCAAATAAAAACGCAACAATGCGCAGAGTATCTACTTACTTCCCTTGTTCAGTAACTAGTAGCACATCACTACCTGACCTAGAATATATGCCTATACAAATTACCCAGCGACGGGTTGCACCAGTTGATAATAAACTAACACCAATTGCAATAGTTAATTTGGTTGTTAAAAAACCTTATATCTCTCGCGTGTAGTTGGTGGTTTCCCATCGGCCGCGTTCCCAGGTGACGGATAAGGGGGACCCAATGTCACCGATTGAGCAATCGACGCTGCCATTGGGCTTTGTTGCAAAATAAGCTTGGCACTCGTGTGGATACAGAGCGTTGAGTGACCTAAAAAACTACAACATACGGGAAAATAAGTGTACGTCAGTGCGGACTAAACCCTGCATGATGATGGTATGGCTTATCCCACATCGCGGACCACACCACCAAAAAACCATACTGCTGCTTGAGAGAGCAGAGGTCTGCACAGGGTAATTCCACCTCGTATTTGTGCCCTGCCAGGCAACCCGTGTCGGTTAGATGATGGGATCCTGGAGGTTGGAGTCCGGCAACACACAACTCTGGCCCGGATATCACATAGACAGGGGTCAACACTAATCCATCTCGATCAATCGGCTGTGTCGTCAGGCCAGACCGTCGACTAGTTGAGTTTTTGTGGATGGGAAGCGGTCGTGCGGCACATCCTACATGTGTGCCGTCACAAAGTGATATGCAAACTTGCATGTAGCCTATTTTAAGGGAGCTATATCTTAGTGGTAGCACTGGTGTCGGTTTTGGCATTCCATTTTGGACTCCGTGATAAATGAAGAGCTGGAAAATGAAGATTTTGTTAGCATGAATTCATTAAGTGTAACTAACCCAGAGAGCGCATCCTTGGACACCCTTTGAGATATGTTGCAGGTCTCTCCGCAACTGCCACATCACAAAAAGCAACTTCAATCTAGGGTAGTAGACCAGCCAGAGAAGTAGCAACAACAGCGCTCACAGTTGAAGCGGATCAGTGGAGCAGAACAGAAAAAGAGAAGGAAGTCTCGTTTGTCGGCGCAGACTGCTGCCGGGGAGATGACTGGCCTCACTGGCGCAGTCTACTTCCCGTCACACAACCCCCACTTCCACACCATCCACTTCCACCCCTAGACCTGCAGAGGCCAATAAGGTAATAAGCAATAAGGGGACCAGGTCCGATAATACTCTTCTGTTGGCAAGGCCACGGAAAAGGGAATGCAAGGGTAGCACTACTGTGGCTGTCGCTGACGGTGGTGGCTATGTGAAGGCACCTGCACGTGGCCGCGATCGACAGTAGTAACTCTTGGGCAAAATCACCAAGACCCAAGTTGTGGTCTTGGAGTTAGCAATTGAGAAAGCGCTGGACGATAATCTGTTCGACCTTCCCGTACATAACACTCAGCCAATCTTTAGAAGATGGAATTTCTCGGGCGAGATCTTTTGGATTTGGTGCTAGGACGATTACTCCCTGAAGTGAGTAACGGAGGCGGTTGGCAACCTCCCACAACTATGGGAGGCTGCACGCCTTGCGGTCGTTTAGATGGGACCCCGACCCAAGCTTTTGAAGGCGGCGTTATGGATTTCGGGTCCTCCGGAAAACATGGATGTCATCCAAAGGCGTTTGCAGGTGCAGAACCACTGGGCTGACATTTCCAGGTTGTGCGTCTTCCACACCGCCACTAGCGACCAAATAAAATCTTAAATAACTTATATGTTTACAGGTTAAAATTCAAAACTGATGCTTACCTTTCTAACGGTGAATATTTCAGGAATATATTATTAAAGTGCCGACTTGCTGAAACGCGTGTAGTAACGGTATCTCGTATGTTCAAAGCGAAAAATATAGAATAATAGAGTTATCCGACTTTGACGGTTTTATAGCAAAAATAACTCGTTAACGTTATGAATGGGGAAAAGAATTTAATAACTTTGGGCGTACTTCCATTCGATAATTTACTGGAAAATTTCTAGAAATGACGGTTGCTAGAGAGTACCTTGTGTGAATCCCCGGCAATTATTCATCAATTTCTAATGCACTGTACTCAAACATAATTAATTAATAGAAAGTCTAAGAAAAGAAATTATATACAGCTTTCATATGTAATTTAGGTAGCCCATAATCGTTAAGGAGATAATTCGAAACGACTTGCAATTTCCAAGCATTGACTATATAATTATGACGTGCATAGTTATTAAAAATGTTAAACCAGAAAATTGATAACTGTTTTTAAAATTTTAAAAGTCATGGTTTTGTACATTAAAAACTTGTGGGCCATAAAGGACTCATTTCTAAAACTCTCGCGTTTTTGATTTTTTTGTAGATGTTTAGTTAAAGCATATGTCATAAATAAACAAAAATGTTAAAGAGATTTGGGAGCTTTAAAGCGTAACTTTGTAAGGAGTAGTCCTATTTTAAATCTGTTTACAGATTCGAATTGTGCGTAAAATTCTAGGCTAATTTGATGTATTGCGTGACTAAAAAAATGTTTAAGGACGGTCTGAAATCGCTGCCGGTAAAAAAATCTTAAAATCATGGTAGCTCCCTTGGGGAAGATGCTATCTGAAAAATTATTAGAAATTCGGGTAGCTGAGAAAAATCTAATATTAATTAATACCAAACAAGATATGTTTATGTTTATGTTTATGAAAGATGCATTGGTTAGACGTAGAAAAACTATTTGGTTCAGATATGGGAGCAAAGAGCAAAATTTAGAGGTTTGAGAGCTTTAAAGGGGTATAACTGCAGGGGGTGGTCCGATTTTGAATCTGTTTGCAGATTTGGGTTGTGCGTAAAATTTTAGACTAATTTGATGTATCGCATGTATAAAAAAATTTTTGCGGACGGTCAAAAATCGCTACCGGTAAAAATTCTTAAAATTGGGGTAGCTCTCTGGGATAGCTGAGAAACATCTATTGTTAATTGATACCAAACAAGATATATTTATCTCGTGGGTGGAAATGTGGAAAAAGATTTATCTCGCGGGTGGAAAGAATGCGGGTGTGAGGTAATCAAAATGGTTGGGGTAAAAAAATTCCACAAGGCGGTCTACAAGGCGAGAGCAGAAGGAGATTCATCTCCACATTTCCACCTTATGGGAATTTACATGTAAATTTGGTCCAGATGTGTGTGGAAATGTGGATGCTGGTGGAAATGTGGTCACAGGAACCCCAGTTTCTATCTACTTGAAAGGGATGCTGTTTCTACAACTCCATCATTTTATTTTCTCTATATCGTTGTACGAAAAAGTGCTTAAATATTCGTTCACTGTGCACGTTTGTGCACCTACAGTGCACAAACGAGTAACGTAGAAAAAATTTACATTTCTATTGGCTGTGGAAATGAATCTATCTAGAAACCTCCATCCAATATAACTTTTGAGTATGAAGTATCACCTGTAGGATTTTGTTTGAATTTGCTTCATTATCAAATTCACGTTGAACAAGGAAATCCCGATTATAGTAAAGAAATGGTACCCGGAAATAATAATTAAATAAATCCTAATTAATTATCGAATCTCGCAACTTTCCAAAAGCACTAAGAAGGATTTTCCTTTATATTTAAAAATTCAAGGGTCAAAATCTCCAATAGCAAATTAATTTAACCTTTAATTTATTGGTTTTTATTACCACTTTAAATTCATTGTAATACGAAATTCGAGCACATTCCATATTAGATTACTAATAATATTCAGTGACCCATAAATATGTAACAATATTATAAAATTTATTCGATGGAGCCTTGACTTAATTAGTAATGTTTTTTTTAATATCGTGTTACTGCAGTCATTTTTGTTTTCTTAGCTTATTACTAGTAGGAGCGGCGCGATCTTGTTCTGACATTGATGTAATATTATTAAATCTTCAGCTGATAGATTATGGAAATTGTGGTTAAGGACAACGGGATACGCAAGAAATTCATATAAAAGCCGAGTTTGCTTGATCCACTGTATCATTTCACTCAAGTTGGTTAAGTAGATCAAGCCAAAATGTTCAAGCTGGTAAGTTCCTGTTTTGCACTGTAACCTTTTTACCGTATTTTTTTCAGTTTGTCGTTGCTGCTCTTTTAGTCAGTGTAAGCGCCTCGCCAAAGCCTGATATTTTGGGGGGATATGCTTCACCAACAGTCGTTGAGAGCCACTCCAGCGTAGTAGCGCATCCACCACCCGCATTCCATGGCGCTCCAATTATCAAAGCACCATTAGTGCACTCAGCACCTATTTTGGAAACGGCTCCAATTGTTAACACAATCCATGATGCACCACTTATTGAAGCACCTCTTGTTAAAACAGTCCACACTGCACCTATTGTTCATTCAGCGCCGTTGATCGACACACCTTTTGTTAAGACAATCAATGCAGCTCCTTTAATACATGGTGCTCCTCTAATCAACACAATACATTCAGCACCTTTGTTACATTCATCAGCGCTTTATAACTCAGCACCTTTGCTTCATTCATCGGGGCTTTATAATTCAGCACCTTTGTGGCACTCCTCTCCTCTGTTGCATTCAGCACCATACATTAAATCTGGATACTATTATTAATAACATAAGAGTAGCTAAAATGTATTTTGTACGTGTTTTCTCTGAGAAACGACCCTGCTATTTATTTTTCCCAACAATAGTTTGTACCAATTTCTATGAATAAAGAAAACTAAAAAGTAAAAGACTCATAAGCGTTTTATTCTTAAGCAGGGTGTAAGGATATTCATGTTGTTGACTTAGGTATGTAATCAATTCCACAAGATAAATCACTCAAAATAATTGCAACGATTTGATCTTGAAAACAACAATTTTACCAAAAAAGAATAAACGTGAAAGTTTGTTAGGTTCTTGGTCGTTGCGCAAAACATTCTAACAATATCCGCTTAAGGCCGCAGTATCAAACCTAATTTCTAACTTTCAATGTGTTCTTTCTTTAAACAGTGAGTAAAAATCAATGGAACGAAGTTCAGGTACTAGTTGCCTTCGGCGGCTCCGTGGCATAGTTGGTATGCTTGTGACTACTATGCCCAAGGTCCCCTGGTTCGAATCCCGACACCATCCGCTTGAAAAATGTTAGACGAGCATTTTTCACAAAAATACGCCCTTGTTCAGATGAGAAGTATAATGTAGGTCCCGTGTGTGTCTTGTCACGCACGTTAAAAATCCCTACTTTGCTTGGAACAGCAAGGTTCGACAAAATTCAAAATTTTCCAGGTAAAAAAAAACTCGCTTCCTGGCCAATGTAGTATCTTCGGGTGAACCATTGGAATAGTGTTACGTGCGGAAATCGGCACTAAACATTTTCAATTCAAGTTTTAATTTGTAAGAATTTCGCGCCAAGGATTTAAAAAGACGTGTGGGTATTTCCGTCACTTCAGACAGTGCGTTTGCGCGAGATTGCGCCGACTCGGTGTGCAAGAGGGGTGGTGATTTCCGGCGGACGTGTCGGACTGGTGATCGAGAGGCCAACGAAGGTAGTTGTCTTTGTGTCTTATCGTGTCTTTTTTTGTTATGTAAGTTCCTTTTGCCCTTATCTTTGATTATCGTTCCTTAAACCAGTTTTCCTGTCGCCCCTCTACAAATAAAAGAAGACAAATTGAATTTGGATTCAACCGGGCCTAGCGAATTACCCACGCCCGAAGAAGATCCACGGAGCCCCGCTGCCGCTATCATGGAGTAATTCTGCGAGAAGCCCTGCAATTTATGTGAGTGCCGTTTTCGTTTTTTTATGCGATGTAGTAATTTTATATAATTGCGTGATGTAATACTTTATTTGCGCGTCATTTTTACAATTATTTAACATTGCTACCAACTGACTGTAGTGGCTGGCGTACCGCACCGGCGGGGTTATAATAATACCAAATGTAAGGTATGTGAAGGAGAGACGGCTCCGAGGCGTAATTGGTATGCCTGTGACTACTACGCCCAAAGGTCCCTGGTTCGACTCCCGACACGGTCCGCTTGAAAAATGTTAGGCGAGCATTTTTCACAAAAATACACCCTCGTTTGGATGAGAGGTAAAATGAAGGTCCCGTGTGTGAGTGTGGTCACGCACGTTAAAAATCCCTACATTGCTTAGAACAGCAACGGTTCGACATAGTTCAAAATTTTTGGGTACATAAACTCCCGTCCTGCCCAATGTAGTACCTTCGTATGAAGCATTGGGACATCCAATACACTGTTAGACGGCCTTCTCGTATGGTAGACAAAATGGTACAATAAAGTTATTAGTCGATTGGTTCGGTGGTCATCGATAAATTAGGTGCAGTAATTTTTAATCTCGACTATTATTAGTATACAATTATTTGTAGAAAATATATTTGTACAACGTGTAACTTCCAGTAATTTGTGACCAAAAGTAAAAATAAACTCGAAAATTCAGATGGAATAAAACCACAAAAGATGCTGTGAATATTCCGGTACAGCCGCCCTGACCAATATAAGGATGCAATGGATGCTTGCTTAATAGAAAATGTGAATTCGTGCCCTTTTTCTTCTTTGGCTAGCTCAGCGACAAATATACTGTGGATTTTGCGAAAATAAAATAAAACAAAAAAATCTCAAGAAACATTTATAGACAAATTCTCTATACAACCAAAACCATCTTTCTTCTACATATATTATTTAAATAATCTCTTTGCACACCCACATATAAATAACGCTTATAAATACAATTGACAACTTAAGTTTAGAAAGAAAAATTATCTGAATTAAAATAATGTTCACCTAATTCTTGTTAATAATTATCGAACCCCATAATATTTTGTGTGTCACAAAAATTCTTTGGATAATTTACATATCCTTGTATTACCCCGTCTGTCGGTGTGGTTGATTAACGATGCTGGGCATAAAATTTTGTAAAAATCTAAACTCTTCGAGCTTTAACCTCAAAATTTCTGGAATAGATTATTCATTGACAACTAACTTTATACGCTAAATAAAAACTCATACTAGTTTAATCTATTTAGTAATACTCAAACGTTCTGTTATGTCACAAAACAAATTTATAGTTGCAGTTTGGATCGTCAAATTCTACTTTTTGCCTATAAAATATCGTTTCCGTTGGAATTAACTGCTCCGAGAAATTTCTGGTTCTATATCAAATTACTACTTTTAATTAATTTTCCATCTGACAAAGTATACGTCTTTAAATATATATTTACTTTTAATAGATTAAAATTAGCGGTTGACCTCATACTAATACTATTTATGATAAATTAGCGTTGTACTCTTTAAAATAATTATGTTTTATAACTTATGTTCAAATTTCTATGTTACATGTGGAATGTCGACAGAATGGATTACTAATCTTGAATGAATTTACATGTTATATGCCGAAGAAATGCATGACCCCATTCCAATTCAAATCAGTCTTATACAGCAAATAATCTTAATACGTCATCGTTCTTCAAAGTTCTCGAAAATTTGTCACCTGCCCGATGTAACATTTACCCACAGTCTCGCTGTTTATCTCTTTAATGATATGTCAATTTAAAGTTATTGCGACCGTAAAAAGTCTTCCATTCTTTATTAACAAACGAATCTTATACCTCTTATCTCTCTCCTACGACTTCTGTAATATAGTTAGAGCTCTTAAACTCGTACTTACCTATTTTATGGTTTTCCGGTATTTTTGCGTTCTACGAATTTGATGTGTATTTATCTACGGGAAGTAACTAGCAATTCATTGCTTATTTGCAGATGATTTATAGCCTTTCAAACTCTCTCGAAAAGATGCTGTATTCTTTTATTAAATATAATAAATATCATTTATTATAGAGTCATTCCAAAATGGGCTTTTTTAAAATAAAAGGTACTTCGGTTATACAAATTCCATTTTAACAATTTAGCAATTGTGTTATAATGTTTTGAATAAACAATGTTTATCGACTAATACTTTTAAAGATTTACATATTAGTAAAGTACAAATTGAAATTTATTTAGCATTTTTTAAGTAAATGAGATTCGTTTTACAATGCAATAAAAACTTGTTATTAAAAAGTATTTTTCGAGAATAATTTACACTTGGATTTGATTGAATGCTTTTGTATTTCCATTAATTATTAAATTGCGCTTCGTTCTTAAATGGTGTCAAAACACTATACGTTCTTTTTTGCATGAGAATACATTTATCTTGCTGAGGTAATACGCTTATGCATTAATACAGGGTAAAATTTAAAAATTGGGAAATTTTAATTTTCTCTGTTTTGGGTCGGCCGTCTCACACAAATCGGTGCTCAGAGACATCTGACGACCTCATTATCACATCATTTTATATATGTATATATATATTACTGTGACAAAGGCCCGTGATTTTTCATTATTTCATTTTTCTTTGTATGTTTCGTTAAAAAAAACATCTTTTTTTTATTCATTGCCGCTTCTCATCTATTAAACTACAGTATGCTTACTGCATACTCAAATACTATTTCCGCGTAGCAACAGCTTGCAGTTAAATCAAAATAATATTTTGTGCTGGCATAAATAAAATTTAATGAATGAATACCTTTTATTTGATAATCGCTTCTTTATATACAAATTTATCTGTTTCCAGAAGCTTAATACAAAAATGTGAAACATTATGATGTAAGTCATCTTGGAATAACCAATTAGCGTCAATATTTGTCGTGTTTATGGCCTAATTATCTGTTTCCAGTTATCCATGACGCGTGCTGTTCTTCTTTGTTTACTATATAAGTTTAATGTGTCGCATCACTTCTTTCTAACAGTAAATGCGATGGGTAATAAATATTTCATTTTAGTTATTCTCGGGACTTTGCAGTGTGTTTCAACCGCTTCTAAGAATAAAATGTTTATTCATTAATGATATTTACGTCGTTCTAAAATACCTATGATTCATCCAGAAAATTCTCCATTTAGAACAAATTGCTATAATCCACGAGGTAATTAATATAAACTTTATTTTATTTTAATGAAAAAAGGGGTTGCGTTTTTATAGAAAACACTCGCTTTCCTGTTTCCATACACAAAATTAATATGAAAATTTTGAGGTTTTAAATACACGTTGATTGTAGTTTTTTAAACTAAAAGCGTAAAGCTAGTGCTCTTTTATGCTATTTACAGCAAATCAAATGCATTTTTATCAAAAATGTATTGATAATAATTAATAAGTTAAATAAATAGTTTTGTATTTATCTTAAAGCGATCGATTTTTACATTCGCATTTAAATGCGTTTTACGGTTTCTTACTATTAATTGTTCTTACATATACGACTTACGCTACTTGTTATTTATTTACAATACACTTACATAATACAGGGCGATTATACATGCGCAATTTGCGTTTTTGGCTTGTACATCAATGAATAAAGGTACGCTTGTATTGTACAAGGCGGAATCATGAATTTAGGGAAAATTCAATTTTTCCGAATTCTACTATATTTTAGTGTAATTTATTTTCAGAATTTGGGTATCAATGACCTCTGGTGACCCCTTATCACGTCAATATATATATATATATATATATATTATAGTTACGGTAAGCGTAAAAAGTAACTTTGATTAATTTTTTGTAATCAACAAAATCTTAATTTCTACACTCAAAAGTGAAACCGCAGTTGTTTGATTTGCTGTGAGTGCATAAATTAACAAGTGTTATATTTTGTATGATTTTATATATCCAAATTCAATAATAACGCATATTTGATCATAAATATTAAGGATATAAAATAACATATTTTAATAAAGGTATTTTAAATTAAATATTCAAGGGTAACGCGATAGTCCAGTTTATGTTAAACCATTAGTTCAAGCTTATCTTTACTCAGGAAACATTATTAAAAAAACGTTCGAAATATCTTTGAACTGTGTAAGTTTCGGAAAATTTATTGGCGAGAACAAAATATATTTGAAGCAATAACTTATGGCTAGACGGTCTAAAGGTCTTATGTTTATCAAGAAACGCAGTAAGATTATCCTAGCAAGAAATACTACAGGTAAGTACGTGCACATATTGATATTGGCATGGGGGGGAACAAAAAGCTATTTTAGTATAGGTTGAACAAAGTGCAAGACCAAAATGCAAAGGGGTATGCAGTCGAATTATAAAGCTATAAACAGACGCTTGAGGACTTTGAATCTTATTTGAGGATTAATAAAGTTATGACTAACAGTAATATGAAAATACCTATTATATTTCGAGAAAAATTAATGAAAGGTATCGAGTAGGTTCTGAATGAACCTGTATCTTAAAGAAGTTCTAGATTACTAGAACGCGTAGAATGGCTTGCGCGTTTCTGTGAGCTAAAGAGTCGATCGGTCTAACCAATTTAGTAGGCTCTTTAGTGAGGAGTCGGACTAAGGTCCCAAGAAAGAGAGCAGCAGCTCCTCTGGTACTTCAATTGGCAGAGACCAGGGGGGTCGGTATGGCATTCTAAGACATACTACTGCAATGTGGAAAGTAACAGGAAACCTCCACAATACTTCCTACGTACACAACGTACTTAAGTTGTTATTTATGATGGTGGCATCGTCTGGAGTAAAGATTCCGGAGTTAAAATAGACCCCACATTTGGATCTACGGGTAGGGATTACTTTGGAGAATGTGATCGCGAAGAAGAGCCAGGAATATTTTGCAAGTCGGAGAGTGAAATGTCAGAAGTATGATTCAAGTAGGTAAGCTAGAAAACCTGAAAATTGAAATGGATTAGCAAAGTTCGGTAGCCAGAGCCGGGGGATTTTTAGAGCGAAGAGTTGAGGATAATTCATACAGCATCAGAGGAAGGAAATTCAGCTGCAGGGTTAGTTTGTTACGTTTATTTTTGGGATAAATTAATTACCCTCTTTTCGCTTTGTTAATTCATAAGCCCGCTTTACAATAATTTTGTTAAATCGATTTCGTTGCTATTTTTAAATCCTTCATCAACATTCTATCTATTTTACCTGTTCCTCAAAAGCCCGTTTTACAATAATTTTTAACTCAAATCTAGTTGCTTTGAAACGTAAAGTTTATGCTATAATTAAATAGTCAGATTCTTATATGATTTCCATCTAAAGACTCGTCGAACTATGGTCGCGTACTATCCGATAAAACCGTGTTTTCCAGTTTCTAATCGTTTGATAACACCAATGTTATGTTTGAACTCTCGTTATTTACTTAAACCAATTAATATTCACTTGCTTTTTCTTGTACACGACAAAAACCGTCGTTTGGTGTTTCTTTTTTCTTTATGAGACAGCGTGGTCGGTAATGCTGGTTTTAGAAATCTATACTTTTCGGCGACAATAAATTAATTTCACCTATAACCATTCTAGTTTCGTCCGGTGGATAGGCCTATCTGCTACCTCGGACCTAATTAAGGAGGCGATGACCGCCCTTTTTTATATGGCACCAATTGCGTGATCCTGGGCCCTGTATCGCTGCGGCCCTAAGAAGGGTGTGATAGGTCGAACATATTCGACACGTGGATAAGTGTATATCCACTATTTTTCTGTATGGGTTCCATGAACTGGTTGAACCAGTATATTTCCGTTTTGTTGGATGATTACACCTTGCGGTTCTAGAATGATTATCATCTGTACGGGGGGTTTGACACGTATTATTGATATTGTAACAATTGTATATACCTAATTTTATATTTAAGATGACGATTTGTAGCTGCGGTTTTTAGAGTTGTGATTTCTTTTTCTTTCTTTGTTTATTAATATGGGGGTAGATACCTAAAAACGGCAGCTCGCCATGTTAAGAATTGATTTTTTTTCTTGGTTCTTCCTGACATGCATATTGTGATTACTACTTATTTTTGTTTTCATTTGTTTTTGGTACTACTGTACTGATATAACATGTTTTATTGTTTAGTTATAGTTATAATTTTTTTATGTTGCGTGTGGTGTTAATGAATGAGTGCGTGTATTTTTATTTCAGGCCTTTTTTAATTTGTGTATGTATTATACCCCGCCCACTCACCGAATGAGTCCGGTCAATTTCTTTATTCCTTTCTGCTTCCTTTTTTGTTAGGCTACGTCATTGCACGTAGCAAGTTATACGAAAAACGATAGGACACTTTGTAGTAAACTACTTACAGACGAACGAAAGAGTACTTGTGGTTAGATTAAAATCCAAACCTGTAAACAGAGTAATTGCATAAGTGTACATGCCCACTTCTAGCTACAATGAGGAAGAGGTAAAAGCGATCTAAAAAGATATCGAAGACATACTAAGATTTTTGAAAGGACATGGAAATTTAATAATTATGGGGGATTTTGATGCAGTGGTAAATAAGGGCGAGGAAGGAGCGCTAGTAGGTATACTTGGTTTAGGCACGAGAAACGACAGGAGAAATAGGCTGTTAGAGTTTTGCGATAAAAACAATTTAACCATCATAAACACATTATTTTAACATTATGCTAGAAGACGATGCACGAGGAATATGCCAAGAGATATAGGAAGATATCAAATAAATTGCATTCTTGTTAGGCAACGGTTTAGGAAACAAATAAAAGAGTCTATAAGCTACCCAGCAGATACAGACACTGACCACAAAATCGTGATTATTAAGACCGCTGTTAAATTTAAAAATTTGAAAAAAAAGGAAAAAGGCACTGTGACTTTGAGAAATTAAAAGATTTGGAAAAAAAGTGAAATGAATTGCTGAAAGACATCGAAAAAGTTGTGGATACTAAGGAAGTAGAAACAGAATGGAATAAAATTAACTCCAGCTTAAACACGGCGGCCAGAGATGTTTTGGGGTATACACAAAAAGAAAATAAGAAACCATGGATAACAAAGAATATCCTGAATTTAATAGAAGAAAGACGAAAATACAAAGTCTAGAGTAAAACTTAACATAACACTTGGATACAATTATTCTTTAGATAAAAATACCAATTAGCTGGGGGTTAGTAGTATAGTTTAAATTAGGCTTAAGACACTTTTAATACAGTTCATCTTCACTATCACTAAACAGACCCCATTGGTCGATCCCTACTTAATTTATGTAACATATCGAACTCCGCTCATTTTTTAAGCCTGCAGTTTCTTCTTTTAAGTATGGACTTCTACCATTGAAACCCGGTGTGGAACTGCTGTTTACCTTTCGTTTAGGATACTTCGCAGTTACTCTGTTCTTGTTAAAATTGTCCAGTTTGCCCAATTAACGTTGGTAACCAGCAGCCACTTGATGGGTTCTCTGCTTGAGCTTTGATTTTAATGCCATTCTAGTGTATTACGTATTTCCAAATTACCTGCCATTTTGCTAACATTATGTTGTTCTATGCTAGTTCCTCTATTGAAGATAGCGCATAGGTAAATTACACATTTAATTATATTTCTTTTGTTTAGTGGTATTAGTATAAACAGTTGTTTGAAAATATTTTCATTCTTCTTTGTGCACATATCGCAGCTTACTTTATTATTATCAGTCAGCAATTCGCATTCAAAGAAAAGGTTCAAGAAAGATTGTAAGGAACATTCGTTTTTTTTATGTAGGTGTCTTGGTATTGTCGTGTAAGTCCATGTAACATTTATTTTGGATTCTTTATTTGTTTTTTTCTTACGCATATTAAAATCTCCAGAAAAAGTGTCATGTATTTGTTTATCTTCATGTAAAAATGAATATTCATTGATTCTTAATATGGGTAATTTGTTTAATTCTTTTTCTATATTAATCTTTTTATTGTGTACAGAAGCAGGTTGAATCTTATGATGGTTGAATTTGTCTTTAATTTCTTTAACAGGACTATTGTGTCTGCTGGGTGGATTATGCATGTTAGTGTTTGTTTTGTTCGATGATTGAGCATTGTCTAAAACTGATTCGTATTTTGAATTGTTCGCTTCCAAATCTTCAGTTTGGTTAATTGTAGAGGTTCTATTTATTTGTTTACAACTCTTTGTTTTGTTTGATTTTTAACCAATGGTATACTCAAATTAAGAAAGAATTCTTTTCGATTTGAAATGTGGTCACACTCTTGACATTGCAAAGTACTAATTGGGATACCTTTGAAAATTTGATCAATAGGTAATAGTAACTCGGATGTTTTTGCTCATAGTATTTTATAATTTTATTCTTATCATATTCAATAAATGATGTGTTTGTTTTTTGATTGAGTTTAAGTTTTTAAAGAATTACTGCTTGATACCTTTCTAGATCCTCTTTCTGTACTGCTGTTAACAAATGTCGTAGAAATTCATGTGGGTCATGTTGTTCGCTTTTTGCAAACTCTGGCCTTTTTTGTAAAACTTAAAAACAGTTCATTCGGGTTATATGATTCTGATCTATCATTTTGTAATTCCTGTAATGTTTGTGTTAAATAACGTGTTAAAGATCGCCATTCTTCTATGGTTGTTTCTAGTTTATTTAGTAAAAATAATTCTTTATTTTGTTGATTTGTTGTCATCAGGTAGTTGAAAATATTTTTCAGTTTCTGAAGTTTTATGTAGCAATTGTTTGTCCAAGTACTGGTATAATGGAATTAAAAAAACAAGTATTATCCAAATTTATCACATGTCCCACAAATTAGCTTTTTTATGGTTTTGGGTGTTGTCAGTGTAAATCATCTCCATTTTCTTAACTTTTTTTGCTTTATTTGTGTCATTCTTGGTTTTGTAGGAGTTGTTAAATTATTTTAAAAGTCCACAACTTCAAGTAGGTTTTTCTTGTTTGCAACATTTACTTCAACATTACAATCATAGCACCACTTACACCAAGTGGATGTATTAACAAATAATGAGAGACAATTAATTCAGGCGATTGTAAAATGACGTATGTATGTTTATTTTTGGAACTTCCGCAGGCTTGGTGTCCGCACTTTAGACATAACCATAAAGAAATGTCAAAATCATGATTATCAATCATTTGCGAATCATTTGATTTTGAATTTTGGCATTCCTTGCAATCGTGATTAATGTTAGTTATTTGTAATGTTTTTTGATTTGAGGTAAATCTATTGCTTGATTAATGTGTTTACATTCAGTCATATTTTTATTTTCATCGTGGGGTTCGGTCGAATCGTCTGTATTGTTAATGTTTGATTTATTTTCTATATTTGCTTTTGCTTGTTTCGTGATATATGTGATGTTATTAAATTCTTTGTTAATTGATTTGTTTGATTGTCTCATAAAAAATTGTCTTGTATTTTTGGCACGTGTGGTTGATAACCTCGGATAGTAATGTAATTCGTCCAGTTTACAATCATTTGGAAGTGTGCCGAAAAAGCATACAGCATTTCCTCGTTGAATTGCTATACTAATACGTTGTATTAGAAATGAGGTAGCTCTGTTGTCGTTTGTTTCCTTTGAAATCCTTTTCCCCACAGAATGTATAAAAAATTTGATGCGCTTGGACCAAAATTTCCAAATATTTTTATGGCTACTGGGAAAAAAATATAGTTATTTTGAAGATTTTTATATTTTAATTTTTTTAAGTGTTCGCCTGTGAAGGCAGCAGCTCCAGCAGTTTTTGAAGTGGCTGCTACATGGGAAGAAGCAAGCGTGTCTACATAAGTAAAATCTCATACTATGACTTTACCGCTGCACCCTTCCTTTTAACAGGTAGGAATGGGTGTACAACAGAGTCTATACAAAACTCTGGCGGAACTAGCATCGACCGTTTGTGGCTGCGGTAGATTGCAAAAGACTATATTTCAGGGGTTTTTAACTCTTAGATATTTTAAAAACAAAGTTAAATTTTACTCAGACAAGTTATAGGGATGCAATTTAGAACATGACCAAAGAAAATACATTAAAACAACTTATATATTGACGTTTAGTTAATAACATTAATTAAAAAAACTAAATATATACCCTTATTTTCTTATAACCAAATTTTCATGTTATAAAATCACTAAGTGCAGCATATATAGCTACGCTCTCATAATTTTAAAATTGTCTTAAACACTACCAGATAAGATATTAGAAAATCTAAAATTATTATTGTACTTAAACACAATTGTAAGTATAAAGTAATCATAAATACGGTTTGTTGTATTTAACATTAGTTAAGAGAATTTGAATTAAACATTTTAATTAAACATAACCTTTAAAAATCACAAAAAGGTTTCATGAAAGCTTTTATGTTTACACCTGTAAGGTTATAAGGTAATATTGAATTAGTTAAGATAATAGGTAAATAAAATTATGACGTTATATTTTACATGCATTATTTTTCTAGATAAATACTCCCTGTATGTTTGTTGTGGTTTGTTTAGCATTCTTCCCAAAGAAGATTAAGAAGAATTTTTCTAGATATTTGAGATTTAAAATGTAACACATGCACCTTGCCCCGTCACAAAAGTAAATACCTGTATTTATGAAGTATGAAAGAAACGTATACTTAAGTATTGAGCTCCGGCTTGTATAGAACTATAGAGGATTCAGTTTTTTCTTTTTCTTACTGCTTGTTTAGACGAACACCATCCATATTCAGTTTGGTGTTAACCTCAAACTTCAAATTTGTAAGAGCCAAACCTTTATTCCACAGCCATATGTTTTGCCAACGGACATTTAATTTATTTTAGAAGGTAAATAAACACCAACATATAATTCTTGTACGATAATAGATAACATTTGTAAGGTAGTAGAATTAATGCGTTAGGCTTAGATAGCCTAGCATAGATAGTTAAATACTCCACTAGAAAACGCTTTACCAGAGAATGCTTCCCCAGGAAACAACCCAGCAGAAAACCCTAGAAAATAAACGTGTTACAAAAACGCAGTATTATAATACGCCACGAGGAAATATCTGAAAGTTTTATCTATAATCAATTTACCATTTTAAAACATTTTAAATGGGTTATTCAGGTCAGCTTTCTTCGTATGCATTAAACTAATATTGTAAAACGATATTTTTGTGTTATAACAAGAATAAAAGGAAATAACACATTTTACATACAAGGTACGACATCTTGGCCTTTAAAAGAACTTCTTTATCGGGAAACAGCATGTGTAAAAGAAGGCGGTCAGATATCAAAAGCACGAAAATTTATTCTGGTTTGAAGATAACCACACATTTTAAGAGAGAAATAAACAAGAAAACCATCCTGAATGACAGATTCATGTACACACCAGTTGTGTATTTATGGGCATTATTTAGAGGTTTATAATTAGAAAATTACATCTGATCATAATTATTTATATTATTTATACAAAAAAAAGAATATTAAATTAAGACTAAAGATCAACGTTTATAGCGTATTATTTTATAATACTGAAGGGAACCGTTACACACATCAAAATTAACTTGTGGTTGTAAACGGTATTAATATAAAATTAATATGAAATAATACTTGTATAAGGAAGGAAGTGGGATCACAATGTAACATGGCAAGGCAACGGCAAATTGACATGTTACACCGCATTCCCATGGAATAAGACACATTCCATCCGGTCTCTTGCCATCGCCTCGATTAATGCCTAGGGGTTCCAAAATTGCTGGTATTTTTGCAAGGCCTAGTGCACGTTTCAATATATCGTTAACTGAATGATGACGTGATTGACGGCCTGCGGAAAATTTTGCAGCTCAAACCATGAATGCCATTTTTAGAAACGAGAGATCCGCATCTACATTTGTGCTCAACACATATTTGTTCCAAAGCAAAAATCAATTGAAATTCTAAATGAATTGTTGTCTAAAAGAGTACCTAGAGATGCAGCCGGAATAGCGTTTAACCACGCGCCAGATTCTTTTGTTCTTGTTGCATAAAGACGGGCCTTGTCATAAGAGTTTTAGCTGTCTTAAGTAAATAGTCGCAACAAATATCTAGTAGTGGTCGATCCCAAGCTTTCTGAAGTCTCTTTGACTCTTCTGGTAAAGTCATCTTAGTTTTAGAGAACCAAATTTTTTATCCTTCTTCAAAATAATTATCAGTCGTTCTATCTTGTAAAATCATTTTTATTAAATAAAATATGCTACAGAAAGAGGATAGAATGGCGGGTAGTTCTAAAAAAAATACGGCATCGCCGTGGATCAATGTAGTAAGCGTAAGACTACGGATCCCAAGGTCTTGGGTTCAAATTCCGATACGGCCGACTGCTTGAAAAATGACAGGTGAGCATTTTTCACAAAAACTACGCCCTCGTTCGGATGAGAGGTTAAATGGAAGTCTCGTGTGTGAATGTTGTCACGCACGTTAAAGATCCCTACCTTGCTTGGAACAGCAAGGGATTGGCAAAATTCCAAATTTTCCAGGTAAAAAAACTCGCTTCCCGGCCAATGTAGTACCTTCGGGTGGAGCATTGGAAAATCACATGTAAAAGGTTCGGCAAAATTCTAAATTTCCAGGCAACAAAAAACTTGCCTCCTGGCCAATGTAGTACCTTCTGGTGAAGCATTGGAAATATAAATGCACGGGTAGTTCTGAAACGGCGGCTCCGTGGTGCAGTTGGTATGCATGTGACTACTATGCCCAAGGCTCCGGGTTCAAATCCCGACATGGTTTCCTTAAAAAATGTTAGGCGAGCATTTTTCACAAAAATACGCCCTCGTTCGGACGAGAGATAAAATGGAGGTCCCGCGTGTGAGTGTTGTCACGCACGTTAAACATCCCTACGTTGCTTGGAACAGCAAGTGTTTGGTAAAATTCCAAATTTTCTAAGTAAAAATCTCGCTTCCTGGCCAATGTAGTACCTTCGGGTGGAGCATTGGAAAATCACATGTAAGGGTAGTCCTAAAAGGGCGGCTTCGTGGTGTAGTTGGTATGCGTGTGACTACTATGACCACGGCCCCGGGTTCAAATCTCGACACGATCCGCTTGAAAAATGTTAGGCGAGCATTTTTCACAAAAATATACCATCATTCGGATGAGAGGTAAAATGGAGATCCCGCGTGTGAGTGTGGTCACGCACGTTAAAGATCCCTACCTTGCTTGGAACAGCAAGGGTTTGGCAAAATTCCAAATTTTCCAGGTAAAAAATTCGCTTCCCGGCCAATGTAGTACCTTCGGGTGGAGCATTGGCAAATCACATGTAAAGGACAGTCCGAAAGATAAAACTGAGCGGATGCCTAAACCACCTGTTAACCATGCTTTATCATCTAGTTGGTTATTCGTTATTAGTTCTAGAGCAGTTTTTAAACACTGATCAATTTCCTTAAGGATTTCGTTACTATGCCATAACGGGCTGCATCTTAAAGTATATAATAATTTAGGTATCGCAAGATAGTTTTTCAGAAGAAAAAAGGCGATGTGTGATGGAAGATTATTCAAACTAGAACACATTAACTTTAGTGAATTCAATTTCTCTTTTAGGCAAGTATATAAGGTGGGAATGGAAAGCGGAACACCAAGAGAAAACCAGTTCGATGTAGCTGATATTTCTATGCCAGGAGCAAATTCTAATATTTTTCTTATAAACGTTGGATTTGATCGAGTGAATAGAATTTCGCATTTTAGGACATTTAATTCAAGGCCTACATTGTAAGAAGTGAGTATTATATTTTTAAATGATTTTAAGATATCTTCTTCATTACCACCTATTGATCCGTCATCTAGATACCAGCAATTGAATTCTGTATGAATATTTTTCACTATGCATTGTATAGCTAAGCAAAAAAAGAGCAGGGCCAAGGGGATCTCCTTGTTGGACACCGCGTTAAGATTTCATCAAACATCAAAAATGACTCTGTCCGATAACATTGTTCCATGAATGGATAAATTTCTGGAGTTAGAATTGCTACTTGATGTAACATTTTGTCTCGATATATCATATTAACTGCGTTTTTAAAATCTAGTTTTAAAAAAATTTTTTCTTTCATGTTAGAGAGATATATTCTTGCTGAATGTGTTATAGCTTCTGCTTTGCCAGCGATTCCAAGACCAAATTGGCGAGGTTGTAGAATTTCTTTGATTTTTCCCATTATTTTAGGGCAGCAAATTTTTGCAACTAGCCGTCGGTAGAATGTTTCAACTGCTATTGGTCTTAATCTTTCATCTTATTTTTTAAGCGCACACGATGATGCACCATAGAGTATGGGACAAATTTCGTGATGTACTCTGCCTGAAAGCAATAAGTTACATAAGGCGGTAAGTGCTTTTACAAGGCTTTGACCACAGGAACCATTTCTATAGTTGCACATATCTTGAATATGGGAAGGTCTGAGAGAATCTAATCCACCCGCAGAGCTAGTTTGGAAAGATCTGATCGCATTCATAACTTCTTCTAAAGTGATTTTGGAAATATTTGAAGACGTAAATTCGGGGAAGCTACTTATTTTGTCGGTACGAAGGTGTTTTAAATTCATTTCTGAAACTGTGTTGTTATTGACTTCTGCCAATATATGATTTGAACACATTAGACGCACAGCTGCTGATAGGTCTCCATTTGATACTTTACTGATTTTTTTTTTATTCAAAGAGTATTTAAAATTCTATTGTTTGAGTTATATTCGGTGGAACTAAAATTTTTAAATTCTGTCTAATGATTGAAGAAAGATTGTTGATTTTCTCACTTTTGTTTTGGTTATTTATGAATAAACTGTAGTATGGAAAAAGTAATAGTTTTTCCCAAGATGAGAAGGAATTTTTTTCCACGCAATCGTTAATTAAACTGTAAGTGATAATGCAGTAGATGTCCTCACAGACTTTGGAATTCTTTTTATGATAATTGAATTTTTCTTAAACAGTGCTAAACGTTTTTCAAAATTTAAATGTTGACCTAGGTGGTTGTGTGTATGAAGACTCGTTATTATGAATTCTGGTCATGTGAATTTTCAATCCTCGGTTTTTGAAACTATTGTTGCATAAAGCGCATTTGAGAAATTTATCTGTTATTACGGATATGTTTTCTTTTGATTTCAGATTTTTTACATCTTCATCTTTAATGACAATTTCGTTTTCTTTTGATTCTTTTGCTTTAATAAATTTTTCTGGGTATGCAGCATTGATCCTTTGGGATTTCCTTGCCGTTTTTATCATTTAAATTAATATTTTATACGTTATTTTATAGGTTAAAGACTTTCTTGAATTTAAAATAAATTAGTGTAAAGTATTTCATTTCTATATATGAGATAGCAAGTTATGTATCCCCAATATATGTATATTAAATAATTGAATCTAATAGGAACTTATTAGAAATTGTTACATAAATCATAAGTCGTGTACCTCAATGTAACTCAAGGATAGATATAAAAAGGTTATTAGCAGTTCATGAGAACGAATGCAATACAATGTATTCCAGACGATAGTGACACTGCAAGTGGCAGGTCATAGACGGTTAAGATATGTATTTACCTAGAAATTAAGATTGAAATAATGTAACAAAGTGTAGAACTAAGAATAAGCAGACATGAGATCTGCAAGTTTTCACAGCCATGTGAGGGGGTAGGGACATTATAAAAAGCCCGGGAGCCCCAATTGACAGTAGTCAGTCTGAGCATTACAGCTTTTGCATTGTTGTTTACCTAGGCCACGCCTTAATATTAGTTCAATTAATTAACTAATTTCGATTTAAATTTATTTTAATCAGTTTGTCAAAATTCCATGATAATTTCTGTTTAAGATAAATAAATAAATTGTTACGAAGACTTGGAACAGTTTTTAAAAACACCGCCCCCAAGGCCCGAAACGTAACTGGCGCAGCGTACAGATGTCAAAAGAGCACTAAGAATCCAAAAATCGGATGACTGGTGACCAAAATTTTAATTCGCAATTTTGACAGAACCAAAACAAGGTTGGTGGAAGTACAAGCATCGACCGAGTCCAGAAAAACAAATAAATGTGGAGGAGATACAAAATCAATCGAGTCCACAGCCAGAAAACAAAATAAACAGATGATGAAATTTATATAAGTTCATTTTCCTTAAAACCAATTGACTTTTACAAACTTATTTGATATTTGCTAGTATAAGAAAATTTTTTATTATTATTTTACGTACAGAATTTTATTTTAATGTCATTTAACGAAAATAATTCACTTATATATTAAGAGAATTGTTTTCAAATGCGAAAGAGATTTTTAAAGCAAAAGAGAATTTGTTTTGAAACGAGAGAATTTTAGAACAAAATAGTACAAACGAATTAACGAATTATTACCAAAACAACTGGTGCTCAATTATTAAATTAATACCAAACGTAACTGACGAAAACGCAACGATTTAATTCATCAAACATAAAAATTAGAACGCAATCAACTCTATCATTTAATACCAAAAACAAACGCAATTCTAATAAACAAACAGTAACAGAAACGATTTATTCCAGTTTTAAACTTCATCAAAATTCCATAATTCAAACACCTCAATTAGAGAAACGACTATTTAAAAGTTAACCTTCAGAGCATTTCTATAAATTAAAGAAACTCACTTTGCATTACAATCTATTAATAAATTAATCTACGGAGTAAAACAAAGCGTATAAAATTACTACCAGCATTGAATGAAATTACTCATCATTGCGAATCTATAAATATTTACATTACGAAAAGCTAAAATTGATTTAAAGACGCATATCACAACACTTTATGAAGCATAAGTGAACAATTTCTTATACGGATATATCTAAAAATAATTATTAAACGTAACATTTTGTGCAGCAATTAACGAAATAAGGAAGCGATTTTATTAATTTGCAAACCACCGAAAACAACACCTTACAGAAAAGTATTAATAACTCCAATAACTACAATCGCATATTATACAAAAGTATTTACGCAAATAAACTATCAAGAGACTGAAATACATCTTCAAGTAGACATAAAACCTTGTGATTAAATTATAACAAAGTAATTAACCGCAAACTCGCAACAAAAATTAAAACTCAAGGTGACGAGACAGACAAATATCCCACACGTTTTACAATTCAATTAACACCCACGGAAAGAGACAATCAACAAGAAGGAAAAACCAACCATCATGGAATTAATGAAACAATAAAGCAACTTGTAAGACGATACTATTTTAAAGACATGAAAGAATTGACTACAAATTTTATTAATCGATGTGAACTATGCGACAAAGCAAAATACGACAGAAAACCCCCAAAGATACCCTTAATGTTAACCAAAACACCAGACAAACCATTTCAAAAATTACATGCCGATACCTTAATTGTAGAAGCACAAAACTATTTAACAATTGTAGCCGGATTCAGAAGCAATACCCAGCACTTCTAAAAATAGCATTGACGTGACACAGGCATTTTTACAATACTTTACATTTTATGGAACACCCAAAACAATAACGTTAGATAACGGCAGCGAATTTAAAAATGAGACTATCAAAACACTTTAGAACTCTACAAAGTAAAAATTCATTTCATAACTGAAAACCACCCTGAATCAAACGGACTCAACCCTATTAGAACAAATCCAACTATTAAGAATAACTTATAAGAAGGAACACATGACCAATTTAATGTCATATGCACTAATCGCCTACAATAATACAATTCACTCATCAACAAATTTTACTCCCATAGAATAAACTTTAGGACACTCAGATTCACGCGACCCTTATAACATACATTATAACAAGAAAATTTATCAACAATTCGCCAAAGACCATAAAGAGAAACTAAAAATAACATATGATAAAGTAAAAGATAAATTAGATAATGACAAAGAACGTATCACCACAACCCGTAATAAGGATACCGATGCAAATAAATTTTCAATAGGACAAACCGTGTATGAGAAAAATTTCCAAAGTAAACAACATAAAACGGCACCCAGAAATTTAGGCCCTTTTAAAATTAAGAGAATATCCAAGAAAAATAGAGCAGTAGTAGACAACGGCAAAATAAGGAAGTACATTCACTTGAAAAACTTAAGACACCCTGTAATTTCAGATGGACAATCATCACCCTTACGGTCAGCCTCCGCTCAGGTAGAACGGACAACGAAATAGTAGTAGAAGAATATAAAACGAACCCGGTATACTACCAATAAAATTAGGCAGTATGCAAAACACAATCAACTGTTGGACATTCGCACAAAAATTCTACCTAACAGAATTAAAACAAGAATTTTAAACAATCAAGGATAATTATTACCGACTAAAACAATCAATGGACACAGCAAAATTCGGAAAAGAATACGCCATAGAAATGATGAATTATAATAGTATAATAGAAAGCATTTTAAAAAGCATAGAGGATAAATTTAACAGACTAATACCCACAGAACAAACTACACGACGAAATAGAGGACTAATCAACGGATAAGGTAACATAATAAAAGCTATCACAGGCAACTTAGATAATCAAGACGCAGAATGTTATGACAACGTAATACAATTAATTGAAAATCAAAACGATATAAAAACCATACTTAGCAACCAAATATCACTAATCCAATCTACAATTATAAAATTCAACGAAACACTGAGAAAGCTAGTATAAAACCAGAATAGTATAGCCAACCGGATACAAACCCTTGAAACCAACATGCAAACTACCATGTTAGGCATGCGAAATTTAATTAGATTCAATACAATATTTACTCAAATAATATTTACCTTTACTTTGATTCAGCAAATTTTAGCAACTTTAGAAAACGCACTAACATTTGCAAAATTGAATACCCTACACCCGAGTATCATAGAACCAGCCGATTTATTAAAGGAATTATTAAGAATTTGATCATTTATAACCAATAGTAAATTACCTTTTGATGTAATAGAATCAAACATTCTTATATTTGAAAAAATAGCTATAGTTAAAGACTATATAAAGAATAACGAAATAATATTTTTAATAGAAATTCCAATAGTAGAGAGTAACAATTATAATTATTATCATTTATTTGCTTTTCCAATAAAAATTACTTGCACATACCAAGTTGTTATACCCAAAACCAAATGAACTAAGATATGGTTATACAAATGAAAAATGTACCGAAGTAACACCAAACCAATATTTATGCCAATCGTTGACGACCTTAACCATGCCGTGAAATTAATGGAAAACTACAAAGAACATTTAAGTGAACTCAAAGTGCCCAAGTTACACTATGACAATATAAGCGTTTGGACAAATGTGTTAATCATTATAATAATTTTTCTAATTATATATGTATTTTACAAAACGTATCTTAGATATAAGAATAAAGCAAACAGTTTTAGATTTAAGGAAACAAAGAGAAATAAAGAAACAATAAGTGTACCCTTAGAAACAATGAATTTTAAATAATGAAATTAAATGAATTTTATGAATTTTAAATTAAAAATTAAGCGAGAAAACCCCTTAATTTTTTATGTACGTCGGGAGGACTTATATATCTCCCAATTTATATGTATATTAAATAATAGAATCTAATAGGAACTTATTAGAAATTGTTAAATAAATCATAAGTCGAGTACAACAATATAACTCAATGATAGATATAAAAAGGTTATTAACAGTTCATGAGAACGGATGCAATAAAATGTATTCCAGACGATAGTGACACTGCAGGTGGCAGGTCACAGACGGTTAAGATATGCAATTACCTAGAAATTAAGATTGAAACAATGTAATAAAGTGTAGAATTAAAAATAAGCAGACATGAGATCTGCAAGTTTCCACAGCCATGTGAGGGGGTAGGGGCATTATAAAAAGCCCGAGAGCCCCAGTTGACAGTAGTCAGTCTGAGTATCACAGCTTTTGCATTGTTGTTTACCTAGGCTACTCGCCCTAATATTAGTTCAATTAATTAACTAATTTCGATTTAAATTTATTTTAATCAGTTTGTCAAAATTCCATGATAATTTCTGTTTAAGATAAATAAATAAATTGTTACGAAGACTTGGAGCAGTTTTTAAAAACACCGCTCCCAAGGCCCGAAACGTAACTAGCATAGTTTTCCAATTATACATGTTTGAATGTATCCGCTTTTCGAGGGGGGATACGAAACACTGCAGTTGTAAAGTTTCACTTCAACCTAATTTGTTAGGAGAGTATCCTCAGAAATGAAAACTAGCAACTAGCTTTAATTGTTTAAATACTCTATCAGTATCAGTTAAATTGTTGATCTGACTTTCCTGTAAAACTAATTAATGGGTTATAAGATGATTCAATAATACATGACATACATATTGCAAGTCTGAACGATTAGGTTAGGTTTGGTGCATCTATAACAAGTTGTTGACGCTAAACCGCTCCATTTACTAATTGGAGCAATCGAGTACCTTTTGTGTCAGTTTGGAGGCTGCAGATAGATTGATTCATTCACTGGAAATCCTATATTGGCTGTAATATCACTAGCCTGTCGCAATTTATTTCCCCATAAATAAGTATGCATTCTTGACCCACATAAAACCTAAATAGCTTCAAAATCCCTAAAGCTGTATTTTATAGTAAGCAAACCAGAAAATATCGTTTAGAATCTAATTCCGCAGCGAAGACCTCGGCATACGAAAGAGCGATCTTGACACTAAACGCCATTTACTTTGAACGTCTCAGCTCTCTTGCACTTTTATGCATTCATTCATCATTCTTCGCAATCATGTATAACGAGTACTGATAGATAAATGAATGAGAAGGTTGTGACTGGTAAGTGATCGAGAAAATTTAGCAGACTTCAAAGATATATAAGTACAGCAGAACCGCAACATTCCCTTCAACGTTTTTATACGAAGCTAACTTTCCATTTTATTCCATAAACTTTATAGAAAGTAAAAGCGAAAAAAGTTTTTTACAAAACGAGTAAAATATATAAACGTGCTCAGTTCTAAAATTTTCGTATAACTAAGGTACGACTGTTTGGAAAATTTAAAATGGTATAAAACAGATTGCCGTCATACGAAGCAGTAGATTAAAGAGGAAAATGGTTGACAAGTCGGATAAGTAGGGTCGCCTGTTAAATCCAAAGAGCTCTTCTGAGAAGTTTCTCCGAATAAAATCAAGGTTTACAAGCTTCTACAAAAGCCTGATGCTGCAGTTTACTATAAAAATATAAAAACCGCCTTATATTATTTTAATATATCAGAGCATTTTAACTTATATCAATTCTGAAAAATGTTAAATATAGTTGTTTAATGAAAAACGAATGACAACTATTTATTTCAATCCATAAGACGAGGTGGTATTGATATATTCTTAGGCTACCATTGAAATAATTATAAGTTGGAACTTAGGTCGTCTGTAAAGTTGTCCTTGAGAATGTCACAAGCGTAAATCTATAATGTGGTGCGCAAGTTACGTTTTGGGCCTTGGTACCGGTGTTTTTAAAAACTACTTCCAATTCTGCGTAACAAATTTTATTAATTAAAAAGTTATAAATTCAACTAAGTCGAAAAATAGTTACTAATTGAACTAATATTGTGAGTAGCCTAAGCAAACTACAATGTTAAAGCTGAAATACTTTGACTGACTGACTGGACTTTGGGCTCCCGGGTTATTTATGTTGTCCCTGTCCCTCACAATTCTGTGGGAACTTGCAGAGCTCATGTTTGCTTATTCTTAATTTTATTCATTAATACATTGTTAAATTCTTACTTTCTGGTAATTGCGGTATCTTAACCGTCTGTAACCTGCCACCTACAGTATCACTACCGTCTGGAATGCATTGTATTGCATCCGTTCTCATGAACTGTTCATAACCTGTTTATATCTATCCTTGAATTACATTGTTGTACTTGACTTATGATTTTTTTTAACAATTTCTAATATTGCCTATTAGATTCTAATTTACAATATATATTGCCGTGGTACGGAGATTAAGCTCTTAAATTGAGCCCCAGCATTGGGTCGTCATAAAATTGCCGTGAAACTTACAAAAATTCGCGCCCCTCGGATTGGGCCAACATAACATTGCTGTGGAACTTTCACAATCTCTGCCTCACGCTTGCCATATAACAATTTCTGAAATAAAAAAAACTTACAATTCCTTTGGAATGCCTCCTGCTTCTGCACACCCTGGCTAGCTCAGCAATCTGCTTTTTCGTGCATACCAACCATCCTAAGTACATTTCTTTTTCACATACACAGACAAATGAAATTACCATTCAAATAATGTAATAACACATACAACCTTTTTATTTACACATATTAACAAGTGTCCCTTAGTAATAAAATATTTACACATTGGTACATACAGTTTGAAACAACTGTTACCATCTCTATCTTTAAATCCTTTAAAAGTTTATGCTTTTAATATATTTCAACAAATTTCATTTAGACGAGTACATGGGCCCGTCGTGCAACCCTAAGTTGATTTTATCCTGGTCTATTTTGAGCTCAGTATAACCCAGTTACGCTAAATGCTTTTAAACCTCGCATTTTCATTTATAATAAAGCTAAAAACCCTGTACTCCTTACAACAACATTTTTATATCAACAATAAACATTTTTAAATAATCAATATTTTTATGGTAATCAAATACACCCCCCAATAAATTAAAACACTCAAGCACTAAAATATCAACACAAATGTTTAAGTAAAAGCAAGAAATTAATTTTCCTTATCTGGAGTCAGCTTCGTCCGTCGTTACTTCTGAAGATGTGTACCAAAAAACCCTCGTTGTCGTGTCCATATACCTTGTGATTATGCATGGCTTCCACTGATATTCACCAGCTATCCAAATCTCTCCACCACGTTTAGTATTTCTTAACCGGCCATACCATTACACTTCACGCATACTAGTTAAGCTTTTCAATTTGCTTACCCAAATGCTATCCTTTCATTTGATTGTATCGTGTATTAACCGCTTCTGTGCTACGGTAGTACCCACTTATGCAAATCACTTTTAATTCTGGTACATTACTAACCGCTTTGCACACTTTCAAATACGATTTGATATACTACTTCAGCGTATAAACAATAATCAGCACGTAATAAGATCTCAGAGCAAGCAAGCAAGAGAAGAGAGCTTCAATAATTCTCTCCGTGTATTTATATTCTTTTCCAAACCCCCCATGGGACCTATTTCCATTCAAAAGCTTATCTTCTAAACCGATTCTTAAAATTTTTATCGCAACAATCTTTAACGTCTGAGAAATTCCCCGTTCATCGTGCTGTTACATAGAAATTCGTTCGATAACCTCAACAAACACGAGCTTTTCAAAAACTGCTAGCCTTCGACCAATGATATTTATTTCCCCCGTTATAAAGTTCCACTTCCTAGGTACCTTTCTCCGTTCCACGCATATTTATTGTCTCTTTTAGAACACCTCTTAACCTACAGAAAATCGATATTGTTGTTGGCCTTCGACTATCCCGTGTATTCTAGACGTGTATTGTAACCAACCTTTTATTATACGTGTTTTCTGTCCGTTTTACATTATAGGTCTTTTATTTCACTCAGTCTTCAAAGCCCTTGTTATTTTAGTAGCTTATACATTGACCGTTACAAACAATTCTTTAGAAATTCTGTCTTAACGTTCATTTACGTTCCCTGAACTTGACATTTAACGAACAGGTGCTTCTTTGAAGCAACTTGTTGTCTCAAATAACAATTCCGAGATTATCCCCTTCTTAGCATTTGTATGACGAACGTTTTCGTTTCTTTGACTGGAAAAATGTGTTTAAATTATTGATTTTCTATACTTGAAAGCTCCTTTTCCTATCCCATGCGCTTGATTTAAACTATTATAATTAATTATGCGTATCCTTGAGTTTTTCTGTACGCTAAAGCTTCTACCCGTCATGCAATTTTTACATTGCAATTTAAAAATAGAAAAATATCTTAATAACCTTCCGTTTTAACTATCTAAATTAATTAATTTGGCGCGTAAATAAATTGCTCCTATTTTCTATATACACAGTGTTTAAAATTTTATTATCTAGACCAATTTAACCTATAATTCCACGACAATATATATGTATATATAAATTGGGGGATACATAACCCGCATTATCATGTATCAAGCGCCAACTTCCTTTTTCACGATATTCTGACCGAACACGACCAAAACGTTAAACCAAATCTTTCAAAACACCAAGAGAAGACAGAATTAATGGCTTGGCTAAGTGGAATGGTTTCTTTGTGAACTATTCCCTTCGAATCGTTGAAACAAATCAACACTTGTCACTTATGACTTCTTCAAACAAGTTTTTTCGGATTAGGCTCATTTGGGTGTTTCCATTTTGTATTTTGGCGCTTGGAATTTGGACCGTATTCAACGCACCACGCACCAGTCTTAACTCCTTGATGTGGTTCTTCGAATGTTGTACTTTGCTCAAATTTTGTCTATCAGTCAATTTGCGCTAAATAAAGCGTTAATACAAACCTTTGTGAGACCCAAATATTCCTTCAAAATGCGCAGAAAATGTTTTAGAGCTATATCCTGCTGTAGCGCAACAGCGTAAAGGTAGGCAAGGAATAGTTTCATGTAAAAAGCAGGTCAAAAAATAATAAAATATATTTGTCAGAAACGAAAATAGAAACCTATATCTCGTTCGTATTAAAAATGATATATGATTATAAACCGAACAGTTTATTTAGCGTGTTTGGTTGAAGCATACTGGTAAGCCCTAGAACTACGAGTAGATTATATCTTAATATTTTGCTAACCCCGACGTGATATACAATTTCAAGTTTGTGTTTAACCGTATACAGGTAGAACGGATAAGTTAAATAAGCAAACAAATCGATAACAGCTTAAGTGAAACGGTTGCTAAAGATCTGCTGGACCAAGAAATCATGGAGGAGGTGGGTAAAAGTGGAAGGTTTGCAAGAAAATTTCGAAAAGCCTGATGATAATGATAGAAAAAATTAGAATTAATGGCTTAAAATTATAGTGGAGGACGAAGCTGATGAAGCAGAGTTCTAGTCATCGAAGAGTACAAAAAACCGTACAGTACCGCTTGAATTAAGATAAAAATTTACTTTGAAAAACAAACTAGTCCTTCAGCAAGCGTATTGGGCAGTGAAAACGGTCAGTCTGCTGCAAACGTGCATTCAACTACCGAAAAAGTAAAAGCTTTACATATAAAACACCCAAAACTAACGATAAAAAATTTGAAAGTGGTTTGATAGAGCGGATGGGTTTCTAGGCATAGTTTAAAAATATACAAGAAGATTCTCACCAACCGAACTAAAAAAGTTTGTTTCTAGTAGTCTCTTACAAAGGGCTCTAGTGCACATAGAGTTGTTTCAAGTTTTTCACAGGCTGACGATAATTACAACAAAGTGAATAGTACATTGAAGAGATATGCGAAGGAAAAGATTTTAGTTGAGGCATGCGTACGTTGCATCGATATTCAGTGTAAACAAGGAAAAAATAACGTACGCAACGAAAATAGTCCGCACCGAGTATCGAAATAATAAGTATCGCAATAATAAAAAAAGGAATTAAAAGAATGCCGTGCCAACTAGAAAGTCATCGAGTGCGGTTGGTAACAAAAAAACGATAAGAAAACCTTAAGAAAGAAAATTTATTTACAAAACCTTTAATAAAAAAACACGTTATAAAACGGAAAACCAACCCGCGGACGAAATAATTTTTATCCAATATATCCCAGAGGATTTACACAATAAAAAATCTTAGCAAAAACAATTAATACACTACTTAGTCACCTAAAACTAATTTTTAACCTCAATTCTAGTATTCGCATCAAACAAAAATTTATTTATATATATATACATACATAATTTTGAAGAAATCTCTGTACTATGACAAAAGTAAATAATACGCCATCAGGTGGTAAAACACCAACACTACTAAGCGCGGAAGTACAAAAATTGATTCGAATCGACATCATAGATCTATAGATGGCTGTACAAGTATGCCTGGCCTTTGAGATTTGCGGAATGTTATAGCAAAAATTTATATGCAAACATAACAAAACTTCTCGTGGCGACACCCGTTTCTTGCCCCAAAGGCATTTCTAATAATAAAAGACAAGTTATTTGCAATCCGCAATAAGAAATTGTGTAGAACAATAAAAAATAAGATGTATCTGTAAAAAAACTCTTATGAAAATAATAAGAACTTATGCACCTATACAAATCGGGGTAAAGAACCTATAGATTATTGTATGTAATCTGTAGAATAAGCTTTTTGACATGTCTTAAAGAGTGCGCCGGTTATTGTCCTAACCAATGAAAACGTTTGACGGTTGGTGGACATATGATCAGTTTTATGTGAATGCGTGGGATTTTGAGAAGTCTATCTTGAACTACCTTTTTACAGTAACTGTGTAAAATACGCAGGGAAGTTTACCAACGAATTCCTTACCGTTCCTTTAAAATACCTTGATCTTTGTTTCGAATGTTGTAGCTTAGCAACCAATTTCACTGTCAATCTGAACAAAACGCTGTCGACGTAACAATGAACCAGAGATTACGGTTAGAGAAGCGTTAATAAATACAAGGAAGCCGTAACCAGCTTTATTGACTGTAAATATCTTGAAGTGTTTTAATTTTTCAAAATCCAAACATTTTATAAAATTACGAATAAGGTACAATAGTTTTTGTATTCACGTTGTAAAGGGATGTCATACTATTTGTTTACCAATCTTTTATAAAAGTGAAATAAATGAAGCAATACACATTTAGTCAGTATTTTAGTTTACGTTAACGTATAAAACACACCTAGCAAAATTCAAATAAATCGATTTACGCGTGTTGAAGGTCAAACATAATTCTATCGTAACTTTTGTTTACGTCCAAATCATGTGCAAAGCTACGAGTTCTGCAAGAGGCTACTCCGGCTACTCCCGGACACTTTCTAAAAGAACTTTGTGCAGTTAAGATGTGGAAAGTTTTGAAGGTTGGCGATCTTTGCGTCACACTTGTTTCACATAAGTCTTTCTACACGTGCTCTGATTTGGTCGATTCAACAAGGCGTAACAAAGATAAAATAAAAAAGCAAAAAGTCTAGCAACAAATTTATAAAATGATTTAACAACTAATTTAGAAATAAAACAAAAAAACTTAAGCTTTGGGTTTGCTTCATGTAAAATTGCTATAACTACGTAAAGGTAACGAGTTTGTTCGTTGAGTATTAAGTTGAAGATGCAACATCTAAAACGTTGTGTATGCCATTACTAGAAAATGGTCTAAGGGCGGGTTGTATCGACATCGGTTAAACTAAGGTTCAAGTAAGCGAAAGCTCAATAGAAACTCGGGTTTAATTTACCTTGCGTTGTATGGAGCAAGTTCAAGTTTGGTTCAGTTGAACTTACGATCTGGATATGTTGGCTATTCTGGATAACGTACGTTTGTCAGAAATTTAAACCGCAGACATTAAAGTTTGGTTATGTTTACGCTTGTGTTCTTTGGCGGGTGAAAGGTGTTTTACTTTCGTATATAATATAAATCGTGACATTTGTTTTTTAGAAATAGAATAATCGTATGATAATGTTCGTATATAATTTCTTACTTAAAATATATTGGAAATATCAAACTCCCATTCATATTTTGTTAATTGGTTATAATTTTAGATGGATAGACAGGATAAAGGAAAACGTGCTAGCAATTTCTCTCCAAGAGAACAGGAAACACTTCTTCGATTGGTAAAGAAATATTCAAAGGATATTGAATCCCGTAAAAGTGATACAAACACTTTGAAAGTAAAAACACATGCCTGGGACAAAGTATGTCGAGAATTCAACATGTTGACGGGAGATCAATTTAGGGATGTTAAAGTACTTAAAAACAAATACGAAAATTTAAAAAAACGAACGAAACAAAAGCAGCAGAGGAAAAAAGGTATTTGTATGCCACTGGGGGCGGTCCATCAAACATTTTTACGCCTGTACATGATCCCGTGGATAAAGCAATGGCCGAAATACTTGGGGAACAAATGACAGGTTTCTGCTCAGAGTTTGATGATGATAGAGGTTTGTTATGTTGCAGTGAATTTATACATTATTTATGCAATTTGATTTACAGGTGATTGTTTCGAGTCAATTTGACGATGACGTAGAAGTGGTTTTGGGAGATCAAGTGAATACAGATTTAACTGGTAAACAAACATATATTACTATTATTTAGATTTATGTGAATATGTCTTTTAGAAATAAACGAAGTAAATGCTATCGACGATGATAAAGAAATTGATAAGTATTCTAAGGATAATGGTTAGTAAGATTGTGATTTTCTTGTGTAAATTACAAGCTCACTAATTAAATTTTAGCTCTTCAAGATTGGTCGAGTATTACACCAGATATGTTGAGGCAACCAAAATCGTCTCAATTAAAAGTAAATCAGCAAGCAAATGGTAAATAACAATGGCATGAATGTTATAAATTATTTATTTCTCCTTTGTGTTCTTATTAGATACTCAAAGTCGCAGGCAAAGAAATACCAATAATTTAAAATCAAAGATTCTTGTGTCTGTGCAAGAACAATATTTTGTAGAAGCACGTACATTGCAAATTAAGCACATGGAGGAAAAGCACTTGCAGTTTTTGGAACAAGAGAGCGAAAAACACAAATTATTTATTGAACAAAAAAAGGAAGAACATGAGCTTAAAATGGAAATTCTTAGGTTGCAAAGAAAACAATTAGAAGAAAATAATAAATAGCAATATTTCATACTGTAATAAGTAGTCGTATAATTAAAATTTATAATATAAATTAAATATGTACATATTATTATTATTATTATAATCATTTTGTATTAACTTTACTGTGAAATGTTATTAGAAAATATTATCTACACTAATCTTCCAAAGTATTGTGTTATTAAATTGTGCCTCACAACATTGTTCAGATTCACACCTGTATCCTGCTCTGGTGGCAAATGTAAATTAATATTATT
This sequence comes from Platerodrilus igneus, assembly GCA_036346225.1. Lineage (NCBI taxonomy): Eukaryota > Metazoa > Arthropoda > Insecta > Coleoptera > Lycidae > Platerodrilus > Platerodrilus igneus. The sequence goes on along the minus strand of JARFIW010000012.1, from coordinate 2,786,298 downwards.
AGCAAATTGTATGGCAGCTTCAACTTCTTCGTTGTCTGCTTTGGGTTCAGGTTTGCCATTTTCAACAGCAACATTATGCAGAACAGCTGTGGCTACAACCAGAGCTTCAACTTTGTCAATATGCAACCTAATTCCCAAAGCTAAAGCAGGAAATCTTCGCTTCCAAACACCGAAGCATCTTTCAATAGGGTTTTCGTCCTTATTTGGCTTTCATTGAATAAGTGCTCAGCAGGGCTTTGAGGATTATGTAATGGTGTAATTAAATAAATTCTTACGGCATATCCACTATCTCCTATCAATAAACTATCTTGCCCGAACTCACGATTCTCTATGCGGGCACCAATTCTTGAATTCTTAAAGATATTAGAATCTGTGATGCTCCTGGCCAACGGCACACAATATTTTGAATTTTTAGTTTGGAGTCGCACACTACTTGCACGTTAAATGAAAAAAAAACCTTTTCTATTACGATAAAGTTCTGCATTTGCTCCTCCAGGTGACTGGATTTTTTAATGTGTGCAGTCTAAAGCTCCTACACACCTAGGAAATCGAGCTATTTCAAAAAATCCTCGCTGGACTTCTTCAATTTCTGATGCAACTGTCGGCATTTTAATAAATTGGTTACACAGTTGAGCAAGACTTCGCAAAACCTTTGAAACAATTCTACTAGTTGTAGATTTATGTATGCCACAAAAATCAGCAGCTACTTGTAGGAATGATCCTGTCGCCAAGAATCGCAATGTTACGAATACCATTTATATAGGCGGTATAGCTGAATTTCTAAAAAAATGTCTAATTAATACTTTACTAGTACTGGAATAGTATACACTTACTCGTTCTTAAGACATGATATTTGGTCTGAAATTTCATCAGAAATTAGCACAATAATCTCTTTAGATAAACGAAATCTACTTCGAAATTCTTCAGCATTTCACATTTCTAAATGATTTGGCCTTTCTCTGAAATTTCTTGGTGCCCGACTATATATATTTCCGACTTCTAGAAATTCTTCGTCATCTGTTAGATCTTCAATAGGTAAATGAGCCATTTCAACTTGGAGTTATTGAAAAATTTTACTCGTATAAAAATGAGTTTTATGAAATAAATATTTTTAAATTAAAGGTTAGATTCGAGGATTTCTTATGGCGTTATAAATTGTTTATTTCTCCTTTGTGTTATTATTAGATCCTACAAGTCGCTATATTTAATATTGTAATAAGTAGTTATATAATTGAAGTTTATAATATCAATTAAATATGTATATATTATTTGTTATTATAATAATTAGCACTAGGTGTATTGTGTAAAGACAGAAAATAATATTTCGGCGTTAGAGGATAGAGGTTCAATATTCAATTAGAGGTTAGATTATTCTACTGAACCGTCGTTCAGTGGTTGAACGGCCATCGATTGGCCGTTTAAGTAAACTCGGGGTTAAACTATAGATCAAGACTGAACTGTAGCGATACAACGGAATTTTTATGGTTGAACCAAGTTCTTCTTGAACTTACCGTGAACTAGTTCGATACAACCCGTCCTAAGAATAATTCCGGTTACCCTCAAAGATCTTCTGTTGCTCGGTTAACTACCATCTAAGGTAAACCATTTTTAGAGAAAATTTACCGGCCATCTTGCTGTTTGTGTTCTAAAACCATTTCACTGTTGGATGTTATTGGTAATTTTAAAGGCAACTTTTGCTATAAGTCGGTAAGTATACTTTTTATTGAGTGACAAACTGTTTTTCCCCCGTGATTGGAAAAATTTAAATTACTCATCTCCTATGGAATTGTGAATTTTTGATAACGTTGAGTTGTTATGTAGATCTTGATAAAGATTTAAATGTTAATGTTTTTCTGAAAATTGAAACTTAACACAAATATGTTATTTATAACTTGTTTTCCGAAATACAACTAGTTATTTTGAACAAGAATTATAAGTTTGACTAGTTAAATATGTTCTTACACATTGGAAATCTATATCAGATCTGGTATCGGTAATGTTTGCGTTTTACTAAGTTTACTAAAGTTAATTAAATATCTCACTTGACAAAAAATTGAATGCTTTCTGTTAATATTTATCTTTTCTTATATGACTATAATATTTGAATTCAATACACGTATAAAATTTGGCTATATCAAATTCTCATTTCAGTTAGCATTTTAGGACCTCCTTTTAAAAATTTACTCAGTGATTAACTTTTGAAATTATTTATGCTAAAAACTGAGCAAAGAGTTACATTTGCACAAGTAGTGCGAAAGTGTGAGTTCCAAACCCAACTGAAACTAAACATAATATTTTGTAATATTCTTAGTATATTTTTTCTGTAAAGAGACGCAAACTGCTATTTCATGTTATTTATTTAACCTCGTGTTTTATTATATGTACAGAGTCTGTACGAATTTAAGTCAAACCTTCATGGTTTTGAAACGAAATTTAGTCGTCGAAGTTTCTACACTTTTGTTTGACGATATTTGCTTGTAGTTGTTTATTTTATAAGTGTAGTGGCGCTCTAATTTATTCGTTAATTATAAATTAACCCTCCGCCCCAGTCTCTAAATCTCCCAAAAGTCAGTTACCATCTACGGATAAAAATTACATCTTATGTTTGACTTTATGGGAAGTTGGCGTAGTGTTGGGTACCTCCTTTTCACTAGCAACCAACAAAACTATATCTCCAGAGAAAAACAAATGTTATAATCTAAATAAATAAAGGTAAGTTGTTTCAGATGGTTAATCATTATTTGTTCTTGTGTTAATATTTTGCAATGTTGCGTCTTCTGTAGAATTACGCCTGGTACTAAGCGCGTTTATATGCAACTGCAACAAATAAACGTACTTAGTGCCAGCCGTAGTTTTACAGAGGGCGCAACATTGCACAAATTGTTTTAAGGATGAATGATAATTAACCGTATGAAAGAGCTTACCTTTATTAGATTAATTATATACGATCGGTAGAGTTGGTTACGATCTTCTCGGATTTGGATGACGATGTTCTAAACGTAATTCTAAGATTTTTTATTAAGTCGTCAGCGTTTTCTACAGATTACAGTAAAATTGGTTAACCTGCAACATTTTAGAAAAACAGAATCAAATAGCGGTACAGGGAGGGAAATGGAAATCCCAGGCTAACTCATTGTGTATTTCAGGCACTAACTGTAAACATCAATCCAGTAAGGTAGTTCAAGACGGGCGCGTTGAAATCGGGCGCTTTGATACGAAACTAGTCATAAGTCTACCAACCCTAGAACGTTTTCATTGGTTAGGGTAATAACTACACATTCTTCAACAACTGGATTTTCGGCTGCCGGTGGTCCAGTCTGATAAGGCAATATCCGTTGAGCGTTCTTGCTTGACGACTAGGATATCCGGCTGCCGATGGTCCTGGTCCTAGAGGGGGAACGTAACGCAGATATCAACATCACACACAACACACATACACACAACCTTCACACACACACACACGTACACATACGTAACGCATGCCTTCAAGCGCGCACACACACACACACACACACACACACACCTTACTGACGGTTACTTTCTGGGAGAAGCCAGGTCTGCTTAAATTTCAGTATCAGACTACAGAAACGTTGGAGCAAATAAATAAATAAAACATTCTTTAAGATATGTGACAGATTACATGCAATAAATTATAGATTCTTTACCTATAGTACATTAGATTTGAACAAACACAATTTTAAGCGTCGAACCTAATTAAATTAACGATGGGAAATAATGCTGTCGATTTTAGTTTAAAAAATCCCCTATATCTAATATTAAAATAAACTTGTATAGCTAATGAGAACCGTATTATATGCAGATTTAAAGGGGCTCTTGATATAAAACAGTTAGTGGACTCAAGAGTGTGAGTAACCCTATAAACGAAATTTCTGTAATGCAAATTTATCATATACTATACGAACAAAAAAGTTCAGGTAGAATATGATGCATATTGGTTTTTAGTACACAATTTTATTTAATGAATCCACTACTTACCTATCAACAGAAACGGCGATTAAACTGTATACAGAGGCTGCAACTGAAACGCCTTGTATATATGGAACTGTTTTGCACATCCACCATCCTAGTACCCAAGCTGAAAAGACATAAATGCAATTAATATCTAGTATTTCTAGTAATTTCACAGACTGTAGGCAAAAATAGATTAAAATAGCAAAAATAAAACATACTAGATCCACCTTAAACTCTAATATCCGAAAACTGCACCTCTCGGTTCCAGAAAAGAGTAATAACAAACCACATTTGACATTGCATGTCTTTTAAATAATTTGTAATTGGGTGCTTCTTAAGTTCCTGCGTACTTAAAATTTTACGGTGTAAGTTTCTAAACGAACTCTAAGAAGTCTGGGAAGTTGAAAGTTTTTTAATATTCCTTGACAAACTTTATTATTTGTGTGTTCAAATCTCATCTGCTCTTATAAAAGCTCAGCGGATGTGAAGATCTGCACAAACATGATTAAAAGAAATCGATTGTATTGTTAGCATTTTTGATTAAAGTTTATCGATTACTCTTCTTTTAATTAGAAGTGAAACAACTTTAAAAACTTAAAGTCGTTCTTTGCAAATAAAAGACGAAGCTTTTGGTTTATGTAATTAGTAAGTTGTTGATTTTATCCAATTAATGTGAATTAGAAGCGTTTGAGATAAAACGAAACTAGGCTGCTTGTGGTAGATTGAAGCATGTTTTTGTGCAGTAGTTTCGTGAATGAGAGGAAGATGCTGCCTCCTTATAATATATTATGCAAGTATTTTTAATCAACTATATCGTGCGAGGAGGTAAGAGAAAATGACGTCAAGTGATTGAATGACTGACGTCACTTCAAAATTTTTTAACTGGGCGATCTTAATTTGAAACATGAGAGGTTTAGGAACTCTATTATCATGTAGCATCCAGCATTAAAAGCTTAATACTTTTGCATTTAATAAGTTTGTAATGACTCTGTCTTAAGTACCCGGCGTGGCAGTGGACAGTGGTCACTAACTAGTATCTGGTATGATACTGCAGTGGTCTAGCCGTTGCTAGAGCTACTAACTCCGTTGCGCGAGTCTAGGTCTAACGACGTGCTCTGTGACAAAAGGAAACTAAGGTAGATGTAGGTATAAGGGCTCCGACAGTGGGCACGGCGAACCTTATACCGGGGTTATCGGTGTTGGCAATGGGCACGACACCGGGCGATGCTGAATACCGGCATGGGCACGGCAGTGGTAATAGCTGGCTTTGGGCGCAGCTAGAAAAGCGAGGCACGAGGTTTATGGGTTTGGAGCACCGGTTATGGGCACGGTGCGGTAGGTACTTACTATCAATGCTGACTATCGGCACAGTAGTAAAAGAGTCTTTAATCTTCCAGAACGAGTCTGCAAAGCAGACTGGTCTAGCTAATGCGCGCTGAAATATACCACTGATTCGCCGACTCGGTTTGTGTTTTGGTTAATCCAAAAATAGCGGTTTACATGCAGTAGGCATACAATTACCTTATAACTGCTTAAAACGTCACGCTGACGTCGGTAAATTGTCATTGCAATACTCCCCCCCCTAATTATTTGCCTACCAAAGGCTATCCTGGTGTCCTTATCCGTCATTGGCGGTCTCTTATTGCCGAATAGTGGGCTCGTTGTAGCTCTAATACTTCTTGCTCTTTGGATTGTAACTCTGTGTCTTTCTTGAACATGGTGATCTACAGCGCTTAGCCTTGTCTTCGAAGCGAGAGTGGTAATAGTACGTTGGCGCGAGTGTATTGTTTAGCTCGCTCTTGTGTGCAGAGCGGTTACTTGCCGTGTTTTCGGTTTGTTTGGTGTACCGCTGTACTGCGTCTTATAGCTGTGTCATTGATTTGTTAGCGTTTGCAGATATCTGCTAACTGGATCGTCTGATACGGCATGGGCGTATGTGTTGTCGTTGACGTCCAGCATTTTAACTGCAAACGCTGCTTGTTTTTCTAGCGTATCGGAATCGAAAGCAGTTAGAATGCGTTGCACGTGTAGCGGTAGGGGGTTTTTTCACTGCATTGTGATGATTTTGACAGTAGCGTCTGTGCCGGTCAGATTTCGCATCGTTGCTAATAGCTGTGATGGTTTTTGGTCGTCGTATGCCCAGTACCTTCCGTAGTTTTGCCTCTCTCGTGATCCCATATATTCGCAGTATATCTACTTTCAAATCAGTATATGGCTGATTTCCTCGCTTTTCTAATAGTGTTGTGATTTTAGCTGATAATCCCTCTAACAAACTAACGGGTAAGTTTTTCTACTAACAATGGATATCGTGTTTGTTTGGATTGTATACCGTGCATTTATATTTCCAATGCTCCACCAGAAGGTACTACATTGGCCAGGAGGCGAATTTTTTTTGTTGCCTGGAAATTTCGGAATGTATACCGTAAGCTGCAAATGAAACTTCCGTCCGTAAAAGCCATAACTCTGGCGTTGTCCTCCAGAACTCCGTTAATTCAATTTGGCTTTTGATTGTTTTGACAGAGGTTGATGCTTTCGCGTGCTGTTCGTTAGTTTCCATTTTCGTCGTTTTATTAATGTAGTGACTGTTATTCTTGTGTCGGGTTTGTAGTTACCAATGCATAGTGATTGCATGTATTTCTCAGTCGGGGTGATCGATGTGTTAACCGAGTTTAAATGGTGCATGCTAATCTTTGTCGTGGTCGTTGAGGTAGTGACCGTGGTAACTTCGGTTATGTGACTTACTTGGTCGTGATCACCAATGTGATGGCGTGTTCTTTTCCGTCGGGGTCATCAATGTAATGACGCGTTGTTGCGTGCTCTACTTCGTCGAGGTCACCAATGTAATAAAGTCACTGTCAAGGTGCGCGTTCTTTTACGTCGGGGTCACCAATGTAATGACCCTGTCCTAAGTCACCGGCGTAGCAGTGGACAATAGTCACTAACTAGTACCTGGTATGACACCGCAGTGGTCTAGCCGTTGCTAGACTTACCGGCTCTGTTGCGCGAGTCTAGGTCTACCGACGTGCTCTGTGACAAGAGGAAACTAAGGTAGGTGTAGGTATAAGGGCGCCTACAGTGGGCACGGCGAACCTTATACCGGGATTATGGGTGTCGGCAATGGGCACGACACCGGGCGTTGCTGAATACCGGCTATGGGCACGGCCGTGGTAATAGCTGGCTTTGGGCCTAGCTAGAAAGAAGAGTAGACGTCGGCTATGGGTACGACGTCTATGGGTTCGGAGCACCGGCTATGTGCACGGTGCGGTAGGTACTAACTATTTAACACTGGCTATAGGCACAGTAGTAAAAGAGTCCTTAACCTTTCAGAGCGAGTCGGCAAAGCAAACTGGTCTCTCTCGCTAATGTGCGCTGATTTATACCACTGATTGGCCGACTCGATTTGTGTTTTTATTAATACAAAAATAGCGGTATACATGTAGCAGGAATGCAATTAACATATAACGAATTAAAACGTCACGTTGACGTCGGTAAATTGTCATTACAATACTCCCCTAATTATTTGCCTATCAATCTTATTGCCGAATAGTGGGCGTACGTTAGTCGTTGTAGCTCTGATACTTCTTGCTCTTTGTATTGTAACTCAGTGCCTTTCTTGAACACGGTGATCTACAACGGTCAACCTTGTCTCCGAAGCAAGAGTGGTAATAGTACGTTGGTGTGAGTGTATTGTATAGCTCGCTTTTGTGTGCAGAGCGGTTACTTGCCGTGTTCTCGGCTTGTTTGGTGTACCGCTGTAATGCGTCCTGTAGATGTGTCATTGATTTGTTAGCGTTTGCAGCGATCTGCTGACTGGATCGTCTGATACGGCATGGACGTATGTTTCGTCGTTGACGTCCAGCATTCTATCTGTTAACGATGGTTGTTTGTCTAACGTATCGGAATTGAAAGCAGTTAGAGTGCGTTGCACGTGTAGCGGTAGTGCGTTTTTTTTCTGCATTGCGAAGATTTTCGCGGTGGCGTCTGTGCCTGCCAGATTTCGCATCGTTGCTAATAGCTGTGATGGTTTTTGGTCGCCGTATGCCGCCCAGTACCTTCTGTAGTTTTGCCTCTCTCGTGATCCCATATATACGCGATATATCTACTTTCAAATCAGTATATGGCTGATTTCCTCGCTTTTCTGATAGTGTTGTGATTTTAGCTGATAATTGCCCTAACAAACTAGCGGGTAAGTTTGCTACTAACAATGGATATCGTGTTTGTTCGGATTGTATACCGTGAGCTGCGAATGAAGCATCCGCCCGTAGAAGCCATAACTCCGGCGTTGTCTTCCAGAACTCCGTTAATCCAATTTAGCTCTAGACTGTTTCGACAGGGGTTGATGCTTGCGCGTGCTAATCGTAAGTTTCCATATTCGTTGGTTTATTAATGTAGTGACTGTTATTCTTGTGTCGGATCTGTAGTTACCAATGTATAGTAATTGCGTGAACTTCTTAGTCGTGAGATCTGTATAAAAGGCTATTGCGGAGATTTGATTTGGACTGATTGAGAGTGAGTGAAATTCCTTTAAAGACTTTGGGGTTAAACTTTTAAAACGTATTTGGGGGATAACTAACAATTTAAAGTCCGAGACAATTTACTGATTGGAAAATACAGTAGTGATTCTGGCACGACAATGGAGTTGTATGCCATAAAGAAATTTAGTGTTGCCAAACAATTAGATCCTCCTTTAGAGGATAAGCAAATTATTAAATATTTAACGGAACATTTCGAAACAGAGGTAACACAAGGTATCGCCTTACAGAATATCGTGGATGGAGATGTATTTTTGGAGTATCTTCAACGATATGGTGATATGGGTCAACAACATAGGATGGAGACCAGACCAAGACGCCAGCCCATAAATTCGTTTAGATTTTATAGGGGCAATTAACCGTAAAGTAACAATGGCAGGAAATTCGATAGGGGGAATAACCAGAAAAGCAACTGAGGTCAGAATAATGCCACCAGAAGAGACGTGGGAACTGAGAACCATGAATCCCGTAACATTGAGAATGGAACCGTAACCCAAGCAAGAGAAAACAGTGCAAATGTAGAGACACATGGCATATACAACAACAACAATAGGACATATGCGGAGATGGTGAACGGATCAGAACCTTCAGCGCCGAAATCGGATTTTCAGTGAAAGACAAAACGAGCGCGCCCAGTATGAACATCAACAAGAATTTATAAAATTTGATTCAGAAAATAATGAAAGTGTAAACAAAAACTGATTATCTATGTTGAATAAAAATATAGAAGATAAAATTATCAAAGTACTTATAGATACGGGAGCTGAAGCATTGCTAATTTCAAATTTTTTTATTAAAAATACGTACAAAAGTTACATAATGGGTTGATACCCATGAAGAAACGTAACTTAGTAGCACCAAATAATAGAAAGTTTACAAGTATAGATAGCATGACAAACGTAAGACGTGAATTAGGCAAGATAAAATTTCAACAAGAATTCATGAGTGCACCTGGTTTACGGATTGAGGCGATTATGGGAATGGGTTTGATTGATAGATTGAAATTGGTAATAGATGCGAAGAAGAAGAAGAAGATTATATGTGGCGAAGAATATTTGGAATGGGATGATGATGTAAATATTGATATCGAGGAAGACTGTATTTGTTTGAATTTATATGAAGTAGTAAATGAAGGAAATAAAGTAATGAGTGGAGTTAACGAAGAAATTAATGAAATAAAAGAAGAAGTAGAGAAGCTACATGTTGCAGTAAGTGAAGAAGAGTTGAAGAGCTTTGAGGATCCAGTTAAGGTACAAGAGAAAGTAGAATCTGTTTTATTTGAGTATTTTGAAAATGGGTGAATTAAAAATAAAAATTTTGAATATTTCTACAAGTTACGAAGTTGAGAGGGAAAAATTTGAGGAAAATAAGATTAAAGATAAATTAAACGAATGTGATGAAAGTTAAATGAGTTTGAGAAATATTTTAATGAGGGTATCAGCAACGAAAGTTTTGTGATGGTATCTGAGAGAGATTAAGTACTTACTTTTTAAATCATGTAATTGCTATACAAAGAAGCAATTTTTATGAGAAATTAGATTCAGATATGAAAGGTATAAATCAGTGTAACGATAAAAAGTTTAAATGTCCAACTTCGGTCGATACTATTTTTGCGAGATTTGGTACTAAAAGGTGTTTTCGAAAATTGATTCAAAGAATTCATTTTTGGACAGAAGGTATGAAGAACATTCGATGGATGGGCGTATTTATAAATTGAAAGAAGTTCTTTTCTTTTCGTTTGTCTATGTGCACAATGTCATTAGTAGTATTGATAGGGGTTTATTGGGACAATTTAGAAAATTTTATGCCACATTTTGCATGAGATAGTAATATTCTGTGGGAGGTTTTTCTACAGTTATGTATGTGGAAGAATTTTTTTTTAGAAACTTGATGAGACCGTGTGTAAATAGAAGTGAATAAGTAAAGGAAGACTGCGAAAATTTATCTGATGAAAGAATAGAGTTGAGGGACATTAAATTGAAGTCAAAATATTGTCAAGTAAATGAGTTATTCAAGAGAAAGACCACTATTAGAAAAGGAATATGCCTTCGTATTATAAGTCTTATAGAAGTAGCTGTATATAGTACGTAGTTAGGAATAAAAATAAAAAATTAATCATCTATGTAGAGATATGGCGCTCATCGTAAGCTTGATTTCAAATTTTCTTTTTTAATTTGGAGAAAAATGATGCGATAAGGAAGTCATAAGAGTACATTTAGCACTACATTCTGTGAGAAAACCGACCCAAAACTAAGAAACTTAAACTTTCAAATATTTAATTTTTACCCTGTTTAGTATTTTAGTAAGACAAGCTTAATTTAATATTTTCTATTACGTAAGTTTCTTGATAATAAATCCAATTTCTAATGCATATCAGTTAAAAACCAGTTTCATTGCATTTATGCGGACTGAAAAGACTGTAAGCGAGTTCTAATACGCTAATTCAATAATAAATTAGATTCATTCGCTTTAAGAATACTAAATAACTTTAATGTCAAGTTATCCTTTTTAGAAATATCATTTAAAACAAATTCTAGCCGAAATAAGTATAAAAACATTCCTTGATTAAAAACCATGCAGTTCTAAAATGTAAATTGAGTAATGCATTCATCCTCTTGAGAAATTTTAGTTAATAGAAGTTATTTAATTTTAAACGTTATTACATTATTGCGAGCATCCGATGCGAGGAAACAATAAGATTACAAGTTTTTAATGGTCACAAATTACAACAGATGCGCTGAAACTTTTATGATTGTTATAAATTTTAAACAGACAAGCCATTAACGATATGAACGCACAAAATTGCGATTAATTGTTACATTATGTGATGACTCACATCTTCTAAAATGTAATCAGAATGTTGGGGATTATTGACATATTTAGAATTGTATTATATAAAACCGAAAATTAAAGAGAAGGGGCGTTTAAAATTTAAACATAAGTCATTCGACATTCTATCACTGATAGATTGTTACTGTAATTAAACTTAGTGCAGGGTCTCTTGCTCCTTTAATCTATTAAAATATATGTACTTTCGAAAACTGATAACGTGTACTTTGACGTGTGAAGATTAATTAAAGTGGAAATCTAAAAAGAAAGATGGAACCAGAAATTTTCGATGCAGTTAATTCTAAAAGGAAGATATCTTTAGATAGCAATTATAATCAGGAAAGTGGTAATGGAGATATGACAGTCAGCAAAAACTTGACGATCTAAAGAGCAAGTATAACCTTGTCTTAAACACTTAGAGAGACAATTTGTGATTTATTAAGCAGATTAAGCTAATATAAGGTTTTGCGTGTAGAAGATTAGGTTTAAAAGGATAATTTTATTTACCGATATACTTTACAAAGTAAAAATATAACTAATTCATAGTTGCTTTTGACAACTATAGCAAGATATTTAAGAATCAAATTTACAACATAAGGAAACAAATGTTGTCGAGTATTGGACGTTTGTTCTCTAGAAATCAATACTAAAAGCTCACTACGTTTAATTAAGCTTTTATGATAGTTCTAATTCTAGAACATTTTAAATAAATGTATATTAAGAATATTTATGTGAGCCTTGAAAACAAATGTCCAACTAAAAAAAATTTCTAGTGATAATCAGGTGTTGTGCAGATATTTTTATTTCGGCAAACAAACAAAGTAACAAATTTGACTTACACTTCTATAGAAGAAACCTTTCTTAAACAAACCCGATAAAAAAATTTACGTGTTCCACGAACATCTAGGCTTCGGGATGCGCTTCATAAGACAAAAATATAAGATGTTAAATACTTTCCAAAATTTTTAGCGTAGAAACAGATTACTCCCTACAAAATAAAAACTGCATAATGCTTAATTAGGTAAACCGATTATATAGTTAATTCTTAAATTATATAAAACTTAAGTTAAATAATCCATTACGAATGGACCTGCACCTTGCCGAAATTCTAGATTACTAGAACAGGTGAAATAGCTTGCGTGTTCTAATGAGCTAAAGAGCCAAACTACAGGTCCAACCAAAGTATTAGGGTCGCTAGTGAGGAACCAGTCTAAGACAGATCCCCCAAAGAGGGCAGTGGCTCTTTCGGTACTTCGGTCAGAGACTATAGCGGTCGGTACGGAACTCTAGGACACACTATCGCGATGTACAACGCAACCGGAAACCACCATATTACCTCCCAAGTACACAGCGTACCTAAAATATAATATAATGATGGTATTCTCTGGGATAAAAGATTCCGGAGTTAAAATAGTCCCGCATTCGCATCTCCGGAAGGGAACTACTTTGGAGGATGCGATCGGAAAGCTCAGAATAAGAGTCAGAAACATTTTGCGAGTCAGAGCGTAGAATGTTAGAAGTATGGAGCAACCAGGTAAGCTGGAGAACCTAAAAATCGAAATGAATACGTTAGCACTAGACATAGTAGGAATCAGCGAAGTTCGGTGGCCAGAGGCGGGGGATTTTTGGAGTGGAGACTTCAGGCACAGGAGCAGAGGAAGGAAATTTGGGGTGGGAATAGTTATGCGGAAAAGGATAGGATACTGTGTAGAAAATACTTACAAAAGAACGAAAGAGTACTCATGGTTAGATTAGAATCTATACCGGTAAACACAGTAATAATAGAAGTATACGTGCCCACCTCTAGCTACAGTGACGAAGAAGTAGAAGCAATCCACAAAGATATCGAAGACATATTAAGATACATAAAAGGACATGAAAATTTAATAATTAGGGGGAATTTTAATGCAGTGGTAGGTGAGGGTAGGGAAGGAGCAGTAGTAAGTTTATTTGATGTAGGCACGAGAAACCACAAGGAAAATAGACTGATAGAATTTTGCGACAAGAACAATTTAATCATCACAAACACATTATTTCAACATCATGCTAGAAGACGATATACGTGGAAGATGCCAGGAGATATAGAAAGATATCAAACAGAATATATTCTTATTAGACAACGGTTTAGGAATCAAGTAAAAGACTGTAAAAGCTACCCAGAAGCAGATTTAGACACTGACCACAGCATCGTGATTATGAAGGCCACACATAAATTTAAAAATTTGAAAAAAGTAACGGAAAATGGCACTTTGACTTAGAGAAACTAAAAGATAAAGATATTCACGAGAAATTCGAAAAAAGTCAAACGAATTGCTGAAAGATATCGGGAAAATATTTGATGCTAAGGAGGTAGAAACAGAATGGAATAACATTAAATCCAGCCTAGACATGGCGGCAAGAGATATTCTGGGGTATGTACAAAAAGAAAATAGGAAACCATAGATAACAAAGGATATCCTGAATCTAATAGAAGAAAGACGAATAAACCAGATGAAACAGGAAAACAGAGATACAAAGCCATAAAATGGGAAATTACTAGGAAATGCAGGAAAGCTAAAGAACAATGAATTAATGAAAAGTGCAAAAAGGTGCAAACTAAGATGGAAGTAGGAAAGACAGATGAAGCATAAAAACGTACTAGTATCATTTTTAGGAATATAAAACCGTATAGCAAAAGTATAAGGGACGAGGGACTAAACGTCATTATAGAAAATACAGAGAAAGTGGCAAGAACATATAGGGAATTTATATGCAGAAGAGGAACTAGCTGCATTAGAACAGGAATCGTATATTGAAAATGATGACTTGGGATATTCTATACTTAGAGATGAGTTTGAATTAGCATTAAAGGGTCTGAAAAATGGTAAGACGCCGGGTACAAATAAGGTGCAAGCAGAAACTCTAAAAGCCTATGGACACGCAGTAACAGAACGTCTCTTCCTACTTGTATCGGTGTGTTAATCGAGTTTAAATGGTGCTTGCTAACTTTTGTCGGAGTCGTTGAGTTAGTGACCGTGGTGACTTCGATTATGTGACTTACTTGGTTGTGATCACCAATGTGATGGCGTGTTCTTTTACTTCGGGGTCATCAATGTAATGACACGTTGGTTGCGTGCTCTACTTCGTCAGGGTCTCCAATGCAATACGTCGGGGTCACCAATGCAATGACCCTGTCCTAAGTTACCGGCGTGGCAGTGAACAATGGTCATTAACTAGTATCTGGTATGACACTACAGTGGTCTAGCCGTTGCTAGACTTCCGGCTCCGTTGCGCAAGTCTAGGTCTACCAGCGTGCTCTGTGACAAGAGGAAACTAAGGTAGGTGTAAGGGTGACCACAATGGGCACGGCAAACTTTATACCGGGGTTATGGGTGTCGGCAATGGGCACGACACCGGGCGATGCTGAATACCGACTATGGGCACGGCAGTGGTAATAGCTGGCTTTGGGCGCAACTAAAAAAGAGAGTAGACGTCGGCTATGGGCACGACGTCTATGGGTTTGGAGCACCGCCTATGGGCATGATGCGGTAGGTAATAACTGTTTAACACTGGATATGGACACAGTAATAAAAGAGTCTTTAACCTTTCAAAGCGAGTCGGCAAAGCAGACTGGTCTTTTTCGCTAATGTGCGCTGATTTATACCACTGTTTGGCCGACTCGATTTGTGTTTATATTAATCAAAAATAGCGGTATACATGTAGTAGGCATACAATTAACTTATAACTTCTTAAAACGTCACGTTGACGTCGGTAAATTGTCATTACATGTTCAACAAATCTTCATCGAAAGGATCTACTAGACAAAATATTATATCCTTAGGTTATAGAAATACAGCGTTGTACATAGATTTTATTGTAGAGTGCCAATGAATTTAAATTTGAAAATTGATTATATACAACAAGGTTACTCAACGCCGAGTATCTGCATTTAAATTTGCGAGAGCCCTCCGATTTAGCTCGCTTTAAAATTAAAGTATTCTTTTACCCATGAAGGAACTAGCTGGACTATTTAAGACTTTGGTTCAAGCTAAAACATGTTTATGCAAATCTTGGCCACAACTATATTTGTTAGTAAAGCATATATTTTATCATAAAGCCTAACTGACTTCTTTGTTAATATCTGATTTAGACATGATGGTGGCGCCGCCTAGTTTACCTGTGACCAGAATAATTAAATTAGAACGTAAACAAAGGACTTGAACACAAAAGATGATTGACAGGTCCTGTGGTGCGAAATCTCGTAATTGATAGGTACAAGACTGCATTTAAAGATTGCAATAGCGGTAAAGTCAAGATATTATTTGCACATTCTGGTATGTTCTTAAAATAATTAAAACAATTGGATAGAACACAAATTGCCGTAAAAAGCCTTAGTCAGTTTATTATATATACTTATTGTTCCGGGTTGGGACCGTGTCATCTTATAAACTAAGGTCGACATTTCCCCCACTTTTATAAAAGACTTCATCAGGACAAGAAAAGAAAATAAAATAAAAATATAAAAATGAAATGTAAATATAAATAATAATAATAATAATAATAAAGACAAGAATGATAAAATATTAAGTAGACAAGTTAAAGTGTAAAAAGTATGAAGCAGTTACGTCTGAACCAGCAGACTCACCAGCCCATTTAAGCTAAAAGGTGTCTTGTGTCAAAGCATTGGTTGTCATGAAAGTTTTCAGCGTTTTAATTGGTAAATTTTAAACAGTCGTAACTTTTGTAATATTGACTGGATTTAGTCGAAATAAGCACAGTTCAAATCAGCGCACTTTTGCCAACGCGATACTAGTCGATTTATGCCGTCAGCAAAAAAAATGGTACTCGGGATTTGAGGAAGTCCACGAAGGCCGGTTTTGCCTGGTCCTGATTGGCGAAAGTTCTACCGGTGAGAAAGTTATCGAAGTGCTTGAAAAGGTGGTAGTCGGTCGGCACAAGATCTGGGGAGTATGGTGAGTAAGGCAGAACTTCGACGCTCAACTCGTTTAATTTTTGAACGGTGGTTTGTGAAACGTGTGGGCGGGTGTTGCCATGCAGTCGGATTGGACTTCTTCTGTTGACCGAAGCCAGCTGCTGATCACGCAATTTTTGGTATTGTTTTCCTCACAATACGACATTGCTGTGATGGTTTGGCCTAATTCCAAAAAGTTGTAGTGGATGACACCAGCCACCGTCCAACGTTACTGTAACCACAGTCTTATTTTGGTGACTAGTCGCTCCACTTCCTAACATAAACTTTCTAGTCACTAACTACCCTCAAGAATTCAACCGTTTCCTAAATGAAATACTTTTAACCCAACAGATCACCCACAATCAGCGGCACCAACACACTTAATATACACTTTTGCAATTTACTACCACATCACACTTACACTCACACTATGCACATAATCAGCACCGCTTCATGAGCACAGTCGACGACTAAGGTAGGGGCACAAAACCCCATCACCAAAACTTTAAGAACACCAGTCATCTATGAATTATTTATTCTAAGTTCTTATATAGATGTAAAAACTTATAATGTACAGCTAGTGTGGGCTCTGGCCTAAATATAGTCCACAACAATAAATTAATTTATCTATCTATCTTTAGGAAGTGCCGGGGTGGTTCGTCGGCGTCCAACCACTGTTCCGAACGTCTCCGATTATCATACAGAATCCACTTTTCGTGACACGTGACAATTCGATCCAAAAACGG
Source organism: Platerodrilus igneus (assembly GCA_036346225.1). Classification (NCBI taxonomy): domain Eukaryota; kingdom Metazoa; phylum Arthropoda; class Insecta; order Coleoptera; family Lycidae; genus Platerodrilus; species Platerodrilus igneus. The sequence continues at coordinate 2,769,268 of JARFIW010000012.1, read as the reverse complement.
GTCATTTGTGTTGCGCAAAAGCAAAGAAAAACAAATCTCAAAACGTGACAATTTCTGCCGATCGTTCAAATCATGGGGCACCCACTTTTTGAGCTTTTTTACCTGTTCAATGCGTTTTAAACGATCTGCAATAGCACTGTGACTGATGCCTAGTTCTTCTACAATTCCACGAATCGTTTGTGATGGCTCAGCTTTCACCGGGGCCTTCAAATCGTCGTTCTGGATTACTGTAGGTCGACCACCACGGGGTGCACCTTCAAAGCTGAAATATTTCAAACTAAATTTCTGAAACCCTTCTCGCACGGTGCTTTCTCCAACATTATTAGGCCCAAACACTTGGTTAATTTGTTAAGCTGTGTCGGCTGCGGATTGCCCCAATTTAAAGTTAAAATAAAATATCCTTCGACATGCTTAAATAGGTCTACAAAAATATACAACTACTAAACACAGGTAAAAAACAACTCATACCATCAGATACAGTGAATTATTTTCTACAAGATGCGATATTAACTAGCAAAGTACGTTGTTTATTTATTCAGTAATAGGCGCACGAAGAACAGTATCACAAAATGTTGAGAACTTTCATGATAACCTAATAACTGATGAAAGTAGTGAAAGTGGTAGGATATATAGGGCGAGAATGAATAGAGAGGAGTGTGTAGCGGATCAGTGAATGTTACGGTTCTGCTTTTGTAAACATAGGCTCGTTTTCCAAATGGGAGAAGGGTCGTAGCCATCGTCCTTGTTTAAATAGTTAGAATTTTTAGTGATTTCTAGGGATTTACTAATTTTTCTATTGTAGAATTAGTTTCCTCTTGTCAAAGTTAATGGTATGGTCTGTTTCAGGTTGGTGTTCGGCCACCGCTGAGCGATTGTACTGACTTGTTCTTAGGCATCGCTTATGCTCGTTTAGTCTACTCTGCACTGACCGTTCTGTTTCTCCTATGTCTACTAAACCGCAGTTGCTAGGTACACTATATACGCCTGGGGCTTTCTGAATCTTTTGGGGTTGGTATTATTTGTGAAATTTTATTAGCGGGCTTATAGATCGTTTTGATGTTGTGTTTAGGTAGAATTTTGCCAATTCGGTCTGTTACTTTGTGTATATATGGAAGGATTGCTAAAGATAGTGTGTCAAAATTACAACGGGGTTTAGGGGTTCGTGTTGGATGCAGATGCCGGCTTTTTACTCTGCCGATCTCTGAGTTGCAAGAGCCGTTTTTTATAAGACTAGTTTTCAGATGGGTCAGTTCGTTAGATACATGTTTTGGCTGTGAAATCTTAATTTTCCGGTGGACTAGAGAGTTGATTGCCCATGTTTTATGTAACGGATGATGATGCGACGATGCATGTAGGTATCTGTCTGTGTGTGTGGGTTTTCGATATACGGAATCACATAGTGGTCCGATGGGTTGACGTCCCACTATAACTTCAAGGAATAGCAGGGTTCTGTTCTTTTCAATTTCTATAGTAAACTCAATATCTTTAAGTTGATTGTTTATGTGATCTAGAAAATTATTGAGCGTTTGGTGTCCATGGGGCCAGATTACAAAAGTGTCATCTACATAACGGAGTCAAGTTTTTGGTTTCAGGTCTGCAGGTACTAGATTAATAGATTCCAAAGACTCCATTAATATATTAGTCACAATAGGGATAGAAGTGAGACCATGGGTGCGCCAGAAGTTTGTTTGTAAAATTATCTGTCGAAGACAAAATAGGTAGAAGTTAAGCTTTTTTTAATGAGCGTGGTCAGACACACAAATTCGTTTTCTTTTTTAATAATGGAGATAGTGTCTATGACAGGTATGTTTGTGAATAGGGATGTTACGTTAAAGCTGATTAGTATACCATTAGGGTCTAGTTCAATATTTGCAATTAGTTCTATAAAATGAGTGGAGTTTAAAACATTAGTAAGGCTGTTTCCGGAATAGGATTTTAAGAAATTTGCTAGGTATTTTGCCAGATGGTAGGTTGGCGAGTCAATTGTGCTCACTATCGAACGGAGAGGGACATCAGGTTTATGGACTTTAGGAAGGCCGTACAAGCGGGGTGGTTTAGATTCGCGAGGTATTATGCGTTTTTGGATAACTTTAGAAATATTAAAGTGCTGTAATTTCCCGTTCTAGTTTTGAAGTAAGTCTATGGTTATAAGAGTATAGGAATCGTTTTGTAATAATTGGTTAATATTTTCTTTGTATTCTGTACCGTTTAGAATTACAGTCGCATTACCTATGTTCACAAAAACAGTACTGCAACGTTCACTGTTCTGCTACGACACTCCTCTCTCGCCCTATATAAACTACCACTTTCGCTACTTTTACCAGTTACTTTGCCACAAGACATCTTTTGGGTTAAATGGGCTGGTGAGTCTGCTAGTTCAAAAGTAACTATCATATTTTTTACACTCTAACTTTTCTACTTAATATTTTATCATTCTTATCTTTATTATTATTTTTATATTTATATTTCATTTCTTTAATTTATATTTCATTTTCTTTTGTTGTCCTGTTGAAGCGCTTTACAAAAGTAGCCGAAACATCGAACTTAGTTTATAAGATGACACGGTCCCAACCCGGAATCACGAATATTTATAATGACTCTGACCGTGAAAGTCTCCGACAATATCACTTAGTCAGTTGAGTTCTGATTAAGCTTTGATTAGGATATGCTCTAGTTTAAGGTTTTGAACGATGTGATATAGATTTCTCTAAACTGTAGATATAAATTAGTGTTGATACAAAGTATTGTAGTGATAATATAAACTAACACTTAGTACTTGGGTAGTTAATTGTAGCCGTTCGATAGTAATTTAGAAGATATCATAGTAACGTTAAGAAGAAGATACTTGTACTGTTAACGACTTGCTGAAAATAAATTTTTTGGGGAGTTTTATAAAATTCCATTGTAAACTTCGAGTTGTTGAAAAGCTTGTATAATCAGTTTGAAAATAAAAAACTGATGTTGCAAATAAATGATTAAGTAGCGGGATTGAAGATTCATATTTGCATGCCAGTCAATAATAGCCAAAAAAAGGAAATGGGCAGAAAAATTCTTTTGCGTTTGAAGGGTTTAAGTCCAGCATGAAATAAAAATTAGAAAAAAATGCAGAGAAACAAAAACAAACGGCTGCAAACTATTCAGAGAAACTGGCACAGAACGTAACGAAAATAGAAGAAAGTAGCAAAAGTTTTACAGGAAAATACTGTGAACCAGGCGGAAGAACTGAACCAGACCACCACCAATTTAAAGAAAGATTCGGTAGAAACTTTACATCAGAATGCAAAAGCGGTTGAACAAAAACTAATTGAAAATTACTACCAACTAAGAAAGGAGTTTATACAGAAAACTACAAAATTAGAAAAAAACCTGGAAGGCAAGTTTTCCGGTGGTCTACAGAAATTTAAAGCGGATTTTTAGAGAAATTGTTAGAAAACTTGCGTAAAATAGAAAAGAAGGTACTGAGAATAGAGAAACAGATTAATTCTCTAACAGTGCAAGCACCAAAGACCTCAGTGCCGGTTAAACTCGCGGTTCGAAAATTTTTACATATGCCAGTTCGTATTTTGTTTGGTACGGACATAATCACATTAAATTTGAAATTCAAGATACTCCACCAGTCCCATACATTTTACTTACCAGTGGTAAATTTTTGTTCTAGCTGTATTTCCTATGACATTGAGCAACTCCTATGGGATTTTATTAACTCCATGTATCTTACCACTACTCGAATCTTTCAATGCTCTATCGAATTCAGACCTAAATATCCCGTCACCCATCTCATCCTTATCAAGTGCTTCTTCTATTTTGAGTGCTTGAAAACTAAGCTCTTTTCCTTGATAAAGTGCTTCTATGTGTTCTGTCAGTATTTCAAATGGTTTCTCATTTGGGTCCCTTAGATTTCTTCAGAATGATTTTCCCATAAACTACATCTATATTTCGCACAGCTATACAGATTTCAACATCTTTGCATTTCTCTTATAACCACTCTTCCTTTGCAAATTCGCGTTTCCTGTGATCTTATTCTTGAGGCTCTTAATCTCTTTGTGTGTCTCATCCTTCGCATTCTTAAATTTTTGTCGATCAACTATTAAACCGAAAATATCTTGTATTAACCGTGGATTTCCGGCCGTTGTCTCTTTTCCTAGTGTTTCATCTGCTGCCCTAGTAATTTCATCTTTCTGTACTGACCATTCCTCGTCTACAGTACTTCTTTCGCTCTTTTCCGTTACTCCATGCCCAACACTTTCTTAGAAACTCTAACTAACCTCATGTTGTTTCAACTTATCAAGATCCCACCTATTTGACTTTTGGTTTCTTTAAGTTTCTTTAGTTTCAGCCTACACTGCATTGCCAGCAAATTATGACCAAAGTCAACATTGGCTATTGGAAATGTCTGACAGTCAAGCACCTAGTTTCTAAACCTCTGCCTAACTGTTATGCACTCTATGTCGAACCTAGCAGTGGCTCCAGGCTTCACCCAGGTATATCATCTTCGTGTTTCTCAGATCAAGTTTTGATAAGAACCACATTGTGATCTATACAAAATTTTACTAGTTGACTTCCTCGTTCTTTCCTTGCACCCAGGTCATGTTCTCCTACTGTTTTGCATTCCATTCTTATTCCTAGAACTGCATTCCAGTCTCTATTTACAATAAAGTTCTTGCCCCCCTTAATGTGTTATCTTCTATCGTTTCATATACCTGATCAATTTCTACGTCGTTTGCATTGCTGGTATGTATATAGAGATGTACTATTGTGGTGGGTCCTAGCTTTGTATCAATCTTTGCCACTATAATTCTTTCGTTGTGTTGTTTATAGTAGCTTATCCTGTTCATTGTTAAACCTACTTCCGAAAGGCCTCTGCTGAATTTTGTGTTAATGATTCTGTAGTCCCTGACCAGAAGTCCCGCTCTTCTTGCCTGCGTTCCTCACTAATTTCAACTACACCTAACATCAGCGTATCTATTTCCCTTTCGAGTTTTTTAACCTACTACTATGATTCAAACTTGTGACCTCTCATGATTTGATTCTTGGAATGCTAAGTTTATCCATTGCAATGACTTCCCCTCGAGTAGCTCCGGCTGGAGATCCGAATAGAGGACCATTTTACTTCTGGAATATTTTACCCAGGAGGATACTAGGATACCATCATCATCAAACCGTACAGATAGAGCTATATGTCGCCGTGAAATATAATGACAGTAGTTTCACTTTGCCTTTAATCGCACAGTGGTATCAACAAGACTTAGTCCTGTTGAGCGATCTTACAAAACCAAGGCAGTTCATTATCCAAACTATCGTCCTTGCAACTACTGAAAGGGCTGGGGCACCTCCTTCAGGAACCATTCGTTAGTCTGATATCTCAGCAGATAGTCTTCCGGTATCGTTGAGATTTCGACCCATATATCTGATTCTCTGAGCCAGACAAGCCCCTAAATAACGTCAAGGTCTTTGTTTCATAGGGGATGATAAAAATCATTACAAATCATAAATTTTCTTGATTAATAAAAATCTAGACTGTCACTTAAAACTATGAAAATGACAGTTCGTTCACTTGCGTAAAGTTACTTTGTTGCAAAGCACCTTGTAGGTCCGGAAGTAACCCTCCCAACAAGTACGTCTTGCTCTGATGATGTACTTTACAAAACTGAACAGAACCTCTACTTCGGTACTCTCAAAATAAATCGGTTCAAACCCGAAATAAGCATTATTCATTATTACTCACGCCATTGATGCTGAAGTGCAGCATGTTTAATCCAAATACAAATTGTTTACCCACGGTTGACTAAACAACTTTATTTTAAAACTTATATTAATGAATTTTTCTTCGTAGAATTAAGTAGGTGATGACGCATTGCAAATGTGATTTTGGGTTCCCATTATGATACTTTGCGGCATAGACTATTTTCACGCTTTGAAGTGGTATGCATCATTGCTTCGACCAATAAGAACGTGTTGCGATCGTCGTGGTGTTTGCAAGTTGGTGGGAACGAACGCCATGATTTTAGACTACTACGGGCTATCGTACCTAAAAATGAAAGTGTCCAATCAGTGCGTTATAATACAGTAAAATTTACCTTGTTTACCTCATATCCCCATTTCCTTTTACCGTTGTAACAATTTTAATAATACGTGCTAAAAATTTCGAGCCTAACGTTGCGGAGCCAATTGTAACAAGAATTATATTTTAAAAAATTTAATTTTTATTCATTGAAGATGGAAAGTCTATAAACTGTATGCCAACGGCTAACTTGACTATTATTCTAAGAAAGTGATAGTGATGGGTCTGGGCTGAATTTACTTAGTTAAACAAAAAACAGTGTAATCTTAAGTTGGACGCTACTGTATCTAACAAGTATTAATCAATTTAGAAGGGTAGCTACAGAAAACCCTTTCGCGTTTGTCACTTCTAATTATATTTTATTTAAATCCATAGATAAATATAAAACATCGGAAGTTTTATATCATCAATCAGACATCTTCATCAACAAAAAAATATTTTTAACATATGTACCTCTACACAAGAAAAACTAGCGTTAGAGTACGTTCATTATGTATGGAGAAATAACTAACTTAATCATACAACTTGAACAAGATTTGCACATTAATTATATTTTATATTTAATCATGGGGTGTCAGATCTGGCAGCCATTTACATATTCAATTTTAAGTGAGCTTTATGCAAATCTTATTTTGTTACACATAAAACTTTGAACATAAATTCAGTTCTGCTTCTCACAAGTAAAAGAGCTCCAATTATTACGAAAATTAAAGAATAAATGCTTAAGTGATTTTCTTTTACAAAATATCTGAGGTTACGAGAAATCGATAACTTTAGATTCAATTACAGTTTTTCGAAACGGATCCCAGAAATTATAGGCTTTTACGATTAGTAGATTGAACTTTTATGCTTGAAGGGGTTGTTCAATACAACCGGTTTATTTTATAAATTCGTTTAAAAATTTGGCAAAATAAATCACTCGTCCTTAAATGCAGGTTACAGACAACTATTCTTTTAGAAATATTCCTGCACAAGCTTCGGGCCATAAATATTCATCTGCTGCCCATTTTCAGATAACAAAACGGATCCCAAAAATGATAGGCTTTTACGATTAGTAGATTAAACTTTCATGCTTGAAGGGGTTGTTCAATTCAACCGGTTTATTTTATAAATTCGTTTAAGAATTCGGCAAGATAAATCACTCGGCCTTAAATGCAGGTTACAGACAACTATCGCTATGGAAATATTCCTGCACAAGCTTCTGGCCATAAATATCCATCCGCTGCCCATTTTCAGATAACAAAACTAAAAACTTCAAATAAACTTTTCTTAAGTAAAAGGTCGTATTATTGCCGTAGGATTTTTTATGTTAGAACAATATAGATTAAGGCACCGTCTTACTTTTCACAATTAATTTTTACCATCAACGACGTACATTCCAAATTTCTCGAAGCATAAAATGGAAGTGAACAAATTATTAAATCGATTTCATAAAGATAGTTTGGAAAACTTAAACTCCCTGAAATTTTATGCTAATCAGAATAGATGTTTAACGATTAGAACTGGCGAGGTAGCGTGTTTATGAAATAACTTGGAACCTTGACAAATTTGTGAATAACTTATTTACTCGAAATTCCTAAAAATAAAATGCTATGTAAAACAATTACCTGCCGTTCATAGCAAGGTTTCAAACACCTAAAGTATTAAAATTTTATTACTGCAACAAAATATGGAATTTAGTTTGGCGATAAAAATTAATAGGAAACATCGAACATCGATTAATAGGAAACATCGTTTATTGTTTTCCGGGACTAAAAATTTATGAAAAGTACTTAGAATGGAAAATAAATAATTTTTATGAAATTTTTTATTTTATCTTTCTTTTATACAAAATGGTACACTCTAAAAGGAATTGTTTCAAGAAAATGTTACACAGTATCTGCCCGTTCTTATGTGTTGTAGGTAAACAACAAACTTCACTGGCAAACTTGACTAGGTAGGCGTCAATCACACCACACGCCCTGTAAAAACCAAGGAAAGAATAATAATACTATTTGTACTTTGAGCAACCAATGCAATAATCAAGTACTTGTTTATTGGCTTTACCGTAATTTAATTATTTAGAAGAAGTTAAGGTAAGCTTAAGCTTAACTTAGTAATATTGCGAGTGCAAGAATAGGTGTGGAGGTCTGCAGAAAATTCCGGCTTATTTTGTTTTTCAAAATGTTCTGAGTGAAATTGAAAGCAATGTTTGATTTGTGCTTTAGTAATCAATACTGAAAAGCTCGAACATTCCGAATGATTGGAATTGAACTTTAAAATATAGAATAGTCATAACAAACAAGAAATGTTTTTTTTTTTAATTTTACTGTCCGATTTTTGCACTTCTCTTTACCATCTTGTGTCATTTTGAATTTTAAAAAATTAATATCAAATTCGTTTTTAGAAATATCAAAAATAAAAGATAAGCGATTTAAGCGCTTAATTAAGATAATTCCTCGAGATATTGATTTTTTTTACATAAGATTATCAATAAACTCGTAGGTAAAAATTTTTCCAAAAGTTTTTTAAAGCCACTTTTAATATATAAATTTTGAGTCTAACGTAAGTTAGTAGATAGTCGAAAAGGTCTCATGCTGTGGCTAAAACAATCGATGTTTTCTTTTTAAGGACACTACCTTATACAATGGGTTAGAGTTCCGTTTGTAATTATTGTTAAAATTAACTTCAATTATCGCTTAAGGTGTAGCTTGCAGGTAAAATTCCCCTCCGTCGTATATATAGTATAGTGTATGGTTTTACCGCAATTAACCTTTAAGTGTTTGTGTTGTGTGTCGCGGCTGTAGTTGTACGAACTCTGGTGTAAGTGTATCTATGATGATATAAAATTATCTCCGTTTTAAGAGTTCCATAAAAACAAGTAGTCGTGCTATCGCCGCTAAAAGTTACAGTTATTATTAGTAAGTACTTGTACGTTCCGCTTTCATAAACTTTGTTCATACTTATAAGTCCATTTTCTCCACCATCTGTGGTTATCGAAGTTTAAATGTAAAACAGTTTTACATAAAAAGTGTTCTTCAAAATTTTGTCCAATTGTTGTGTCCTGCCAGGAGATAGGTTTTTGGCCTTTGGGAGCTTCTTTTTAATAAGACATTTATTTCCAAAAACACTTCTATCAAGTTTATTTATATAGTAATTACAAAGAATGGTTTAACAACTTGTGAGTTATGTTCATTAGAGTTTTCTTATTAAAATAATCAAAGTTAATAATTACTAATTTTGGTGAGTAGCTTGAACAACCAAGTTATGAAGTTCGAGACTGACTCGCCATCAGGGGTTCCTCAGGGTATTTATGTAATCCCTGCTCTCGCATCAACTTGTGGGAAGTGCAAATCGCATGTCTGCTACTTCTCGATAACATACAATGTCTTACTTCTTAGTAATCTTAATTATAGAAATTGCCTTCTTATAGTTCATTGTGTCCTACTTCCGTTCTCACGTCTGATATGAATTTTCATTAACCTTTTATAATGTGTTCTTCAATTATACAAAGTAACATTCTAATTCTTAAGACATAATAATTATATTTATATTTGTATACATATTAATTGGGGGATATGTAACTCAGGACATTTATCAAATAAAATAAGGTATAAAATAACAAATTAGAAATGAAATAAATGAAATTTCGTTTACAAGATTAAGTAAATTGTGATTTTTCAATACATTAGAGACTACATTTATAATTAATTAGTAATAATTTGCAAGCTTGACCGAACAAAAACTCCTTTTGATGTCGGATCATAAGTAAACTAGTTAAGGCAGAAATTTACATACTTTTCAGCATACATGGTAGCATTTTAAATGCTGTTGTATAAAATCAACCCTTATATTCGTTTATGAAGCATTTAACCATACATTATTCAATTATACAAATAACGTGATTTTATCTTGTTAGCTCATGTTAATATCAAATTTTTTTATACATAATATTAACGAAGTTGCTAGAAATCTGAGATTTGTTTCAAGTGTATCAACGGATCAACGCAAAATGCTAAGAAGACATCGAAGCGACCTCTTAACCGTTTTACCAACTGAAATGAATTATTTTTAGTACTAAATTCTCGTATTATTATATTCATTGAACAATGAATATTTAATGAACTCTCCTGGAAACAACTAGAACGTATTTAACATTGCTAGCAAATCCTGTACTTGACGTTCCACAAATGAACAATACGTATGCAAATTTTGTCGAACTATTGTAATTAAACCCTTTTAGGACAAAAGACGCATATCAAACTGCGTGAATAACACGGTTTCGTTGTTTGTAATTGATTGAGAATATTTGTACTTTATTAAGAAGCTCGTATTGTAAATGTGGTAGATTCCTGAAGTTTGAAGTAACCACGCATATAAAGCACAAAAAATGCTGTATCTTTATAATCGTATACATAATCGGATAGTAGCTACTTATTGCTTAGTTATGATTCACGTCTCAACCCAGTGTCTTTTGTTTCAAAAATATTTAACCCAAAGTGCAAAGCCTGAAAATTGGATGCATCCTGCTTGGTCGAGAAGCGCCAATGACAAAATGTACCAAATTCCTCAGTGCTTCCAATTTCAACGCTACAGCATTTTCGGTTTCTGAAATATTAAACTTTAAAGTGGCGAGAAAGTTGGCTACAATTTTTTATTATAGGAGCCTCATTTACCTAACATTCCTTTAAAACAACATTATTTAATTATAAATATATAGTGTACACTTAACATCTGTTTTCATATTACAAAGTTATACACAGAAAAACAGTCCTTTCTTTATGTTTGTTGGGAGTGGTTTTAATTTTATCTAACTTTATTCGCAGCTTAAAATTTAAATCGACACCCAAGTCCTCTATCTCCTTTTCTAGCCAATTGTTTGATACATAGAGACCATCTAGGTTTTCAAATTGTAAAATGTACCGAAGTTTGTCTCTATATATAAAGTGCTTCATTATGTTTCAAATTCCAACCGAGTTACATTTATAGTTTCTGAAACACTAAGCCTATTCAGAAAAACCGTCTTTCGTGTAGGGAAAATTTCAAAGGAATTGCAGGACAAGACGGTTTAGCGCTTGTTAATTATGACTATAAAAACAATTAAAAAAAAAGCAGTCAATATAATGTAGTTTGTTTGTAAATATTCCTGTAGGTTTGTTGTGGTTTGTTTAGTATTGTCCTTGTTTTTCTTCAGGAATTAAACCAATCATAGTTGTTAAAATCGTCTTTATTTACGTTTCAATCAATGAACTAAGATCGTTGTCAGAATAATAAAAATTTCAAGTTTAACATGTATGACATAAATTGAAGGTGATTTATTAATATTTGATAAACTAATTTGATTTGGATGCATTCTGCTTGGTTGAGAAGCACTAATGACAGAATGTACAAAAATCCTCAGTGCTTCTCCAATTCCAACGCCACAGCATTTTTGGTTTTTGAAATATTATACTTCAAAGTGGCGAGGAAGTTGGCTACAGTTTTCCATTATAGGAGCCCTACTTACCTAACGTCGCAAAACAGTGCTTCATTATGCATCAAATTCCAACAGAGTTACATTTATGGTTTCTGAAACACTAGATTTCGAATTGGATAGGAGAGGTTTACAACTTTTTTGTTACAAAATCACTTATGATCTGATTCAGAAAAATCCTCGAACTTTGTTGGTGCGTCATTGTTCTTCAAACTCCAATGTAGCCAATCAGACCTTAAATAATAAAAATTTGCC